>VSWD01000010.1:74444794-75799794 GCA_033119305.1 Pinctada imbricata
CCGTTTACATAGGGTGGACACGGGAGTGATCCACATATCCCCTCCACGGCGTACAGTAAGTAACCATTGACGTTACTCTTACTTCCATGTAGACCTTCTGGCTTCTCATCTACACATATAAACTTTTCTCTATAGTGATTGTGATATGCCGCCATCAAATATCCTTCATATTCTTTGTTCCAATCATCGTAACAATTCCTCCTAGCTAAAATGATAAAAAAAATATTAAAACCAATACTTTTTCAAATGCTTAAATGTAGTAGGTTTTATAAAGCATTGGTTGTTGCCATAGTTTAATCAGTAAAATGTTGGCACTTGTTAAAACATATTCCTTCTGGAGCAACCCGCTACAATGGGTATGTATTGCTGTCTGCTTGACTCAGTCAGCTGGGAACTTGGCTAATTACGACTATCGCATTCTGTCCTGGTCATTGATATATACTAGTAGGAACTATTTTTCGTCTGCATTTATGCAATTTAGCAAAGTGTGAATGCGCGCCAACTTTCAAATGGTCCTCATCCTTTAAAATCAATCTACTAATAATTCTTATGAAATAAGCATTTATAAATGGATAAGTTTAGGTAATGTGACTTTCTATTTTATAATTTTCCTAACTTCTTGTCCGCATAGTTTGAAAAACAGGATACGTTCTGATAAGCTATGCCGTTTACAATATACAGCAAGAATATACAGCTATTACGAAGTAAGTATGAGTTAGGAGGTTTTGTCATTATTTTGACGTGGTGACGGGTATTTTGAGCATTGTACCAAATGTAGTCATGTATAATATTATTGTGACGAATAAATATGTTTAAACTAACATGCTAATAAACTTTGATGAAAGAAGAAAATGGAGCTACGCTCAACCCCTTACAATATATTATTCCCCTGGATTTTTTAATCCTTTACTACGATTGATACCATCCCTCCAATGCTATTTTGAACATAGATTTCATTAGGATATGCTACTGAATCGACCCTACAGGAATTTTGGAGCCGCGAACTCTCTGTAAAGTAAATGCAGAAATTTAAATTCTAAAAATAACACAAGAGGGCGCTAGTGAAATTAATTTACACTGCTTATAAAAAGCACTTTGGTTGGAAGCATCACTGATGAGAATTTAATATTCGAAACATGTGTCTGGTGCATGAAGGTATAGAGTTGGAACCCTTCCGCATCATTCTTCCCTGGCATACTTGAAATAAGGTACCTGGTAGCATCATCGTTGCCGTTCGTCTGTTAACCTTGCAAACTGCGCATAGTACATCAGTATCGTGTATTGACTTTCTGGAATCAGTCAGTGTGTCGAATTCATACTCAGCGCCATATAGATAAGCTTTATCGCCGTCCGTTCCATCAGTATAAATGCCCCATTCTGGATCTTTCGGCATACATAAAGGTTCTGCTGATCCACCTTTGTTAGTATAGTGTGAACCTCCGACGAAACCTTTAATAATAATTTATCTGAATGACGAAAAATAAGCTTTTCTTATTTGTATACACCTCTTACTGAAAGAGAAGTATAAAATAGATGCAACCGAAAGAATGAAACTAAAAGAGTAAATTGTCATATGTAAATTAATAAATGCATTCAAAACCAAATGGTGTATGCCCCTCCTGCTCTTCAAAGGTAGTCATATACTATTATCGCGGAATTCAAATGATTCACAGATGGAACAGTTGGTCAATGTCCTTTTCTGATCTTTAAAAATTGTCTGTAGAATGGAGTCCATTTTCCGAAATTGGTCTGAGTTCAACCTCCTTCTGTATATATGCAATAGACATTTTTTAACATCGCGGACTTTGCACTCCAGACACCGCACTAGGAAGGGACTGTGTCACAAAAGTAAATTGTAAACTTTTTATAGCAAAAATTAATTGAATTATTAAGTCAAAATGGCCGTATCTAAGGAAACAAACAAGCCTATTTTAAGTTTAAAGCAAACATCTTATATATGTTTCCTTAGCAATGGCTTATTTCTTTTAGTATTGAGCGAAATAATTTCATTTAAAATTCAAGATTACCTTAAAAGCTTATAATTGAATTTTGTCCCTCGATATTGTCAGAAATAGGGTCTTCTTTCTGAGGTAAAAGGAGTACTTTTCCTTGGAATCTCTCCATATTACCAAAGCAACCAGATAATGTAATGTTGCCATGGTAATTATCTATTCTTATTTTTTTCCCTTATGTAATTGTTTTAACAGACAGAGTTAGGATCCAACATTACATTTAAAACACATATGCATGTAGAAAATAGATCCTGCATGACTTTAAAAAAAACCTTTAAAATTGCACTTTTTTAGTGTTAACTTTACAACCCGTTTCCATGGCAACCAGCCATGAATATGAGTATTTTTTTCGTCAATTTCAAACATTTTATTTACGGCCTTTATTTGCATAAATACCGTAAGGATATGTGACAGAGCGTCTCCAGGCCCCTATACAAAATTGCTGGTGCTTACAGAAAATTGGTGTTTAATTTTATTTGGATATGCTACTAAATCGACCCGACAGGAAATGGAGCCGCGCACTCTCTGTAAAGTAAATTTACAAATCTAAATTCAAAAATTAAAGATGGTGCTACTGAAATGAATTTTGGTGGCTCCGCTGGAAGCATCACTGATGAGAATTTAATATTCGAAACACGTGTCTGTTGCAGAAGAATTGGTTTGGAATTTTCTTCATGAAGGTAAAGAGTTGGAACAATTCCGTCTTATTATTTAAAAAAATATTTCTTGTTTATTTGTGTATCTGTGTGTTGGTGCTGCAACCGGGTCCAATCCTTTCCTTCGCCATTTGAAATACAAAATGTCGGGAGAGACCAAAAGAGACAGATAGACAGACAGAGGGACTGACAGACACTTATCTACCTGAATATACGGTATCGGCATGACTAGGACAGGTCGCTCTACCCCATCTTGTGTACATCGTGCTTATATTCATATTCTCTGAAATGGTAAATATATGAGTAATACAGCAATTCATTTCTTCACATTTGAATGAATGATACGTACATCGCACCACATCAATATAAACTTGGAGATAAAAGAGAGGAAAGTTCTCTAACAATACAACTTGAACATCATGATTAACATTATGGACTTAAAAATCGAAATTGGCTTTATTAAATCATGTAATAATAATGATAAATTCTAATGAGAACTTGAAAATAGAAATAAAATCACGAGAAAAGATACCCTTTCCTAGTTTCCTATTACTTCATGTGAATGTTAAACGTCTTCAAATTGAATAGCATCATTTTTAAAAGAACAGATAAATTGGCAGCATGGACCAGACATGTACGTTTCGAGTACTTAACTTAAGTTTAATTCAAACAAATACAAACATACCTTCGTTCGGTTTCAGTTCCGCAACATCCTTCTTTAACAAAACAATTTCTTGTTCTTGCCTCTCCAATATTCTTTGAAATTCCTTTCTGAGGTTCTCAACTTGGAGTGACCCCAGTGCAGCGGTCATCTGTCCGGTCATATATCCTTGTAATATATCCTTACATGTGCCTGTATTAGTATCAAAGTTTGAGTCAGTCTGAGCTGATACAAACAATAGGTGAGCAGCAAGAATAAAAACAAACACAACTTTCATCTTTTATGCTAATATATGTTGCTGTTCCTTAGACCTGAAAACATAAACTAGAACTCCTGGTTTCATACAAATAATTCACTTTTATTAGAACATGAGAAAAATGGTGAATGATAAACAAACAACATGTACTTGTCAAAAGTAATTTTCATAGAGTTTTTGCAATAAGCATAAGCGGATCCCAGGAAAATTTTCGGAATTCATGGACTTTTCTGTATTACTTTTAATAATTTAATAAGATTGAAAAAAAAAAATTCAGATCGGTAAGAACAACCCTGTGATGAAATATTTCTTCCAGCATAATATTTATTCCTTGGAACTTTTATCATATAATATATTTTCCCAAGAACTTTTATTATGTATCAAAAATTCCAAAAGGAAATTTTATTATGTAATGAATCTTCCATGATCATAATAAAAGTTCTCATGCCATGGAAAATATATTACATAACAAAAATTCCATCTGGATTTTTTTTAATGTTCATAATAAAAGTTCTTATACTAGTACCATGGAAAAATTTTGTAGAACAAAAATTCCAATAAGGATTTCATATGTGCATAATAATTGTCACTGGAAAAAATATTATAATGTGCTTATTTAAGAAATGAATCTTATATTTTTTCTGTTGATGCAGGTATCACCCGAAAAATTGGACAGAAAACTGCATCAATGCGCGTAGCGCGTTGATGCAAAAGTTTTCTGTCCAATTTTTCGGGTGATACCTGCATCAACAGAAAAAATATAAGATTCATTTCTTATCATTTAATTATGGAAAACAGACTGTTTTCTTGGATCTAAGAACGATCAATCACCGCACTTTATTTCGTAAGTCGAAAGATTTCGCAGTGATACGTCTGCCAAAACAAGTTATGGCAGCCGCCATGATTCAAACAGCGAACGGTCGTCTCTCTATATCTTTGGAATAAGGACTAGTTTGAGCAAATTCTACATGCACTGTTAATTTTTGAGTAAGTAGAAAAGAAATGGTACCCTTGAAATGATAAACAAATATCTACAAATTGTATTTTCAGCAACGAGTTCATTCGTGTTTGAGGGAACCCCCAGTTCTAAAAATAGTGCTATAAATAGACTTCCGTGAAAAATTGTGTTGATCGATGTATCAACAAAATTTCTCAGCCAATCAGAATCTTCGTTTCTTGAAAATGACAATGGAAATTAAATGATTTAGAAATACAAAAATGTAGTATTCAGAATAAGAAATAATAAATTTCAAGAATCATGTACTGTACAGTGTATTACATCTGTACAGCTTGAAAATTTGATCACTACGTACATTATTTGGATGATACAGATTTCTTCCGATAGCTGAGTGATGTACTTGTAGAAAAAAAATTAAAAAGTATTCAATGTTGTTATAATAGAATTGAAAAGGTAAATGTATCAATATGCTCAATAACATATGAACCATTCCACAGAATTTTTGTTATGTAATATTTATTCCTGTAAACTAATGATATTACTGTAATCATTGAAATGTTTGAATCATGAGATAAATATATATCCCTAAATCAACGCTATTTATGTGTTTGAGGCATAGATGGAAAAAATATTATACATGATACTCATATATAATATTTTTTCTGTTTTAAAGAAAATTATTCCTTTGGGTAAGTGAAAAAATGGTAAAACATTGACAATTTTCATAATACGTTTCCGTCTATATAGAGGGAAACATTATTATGAAAATTGTTAATGTTTTACTCTTTTTCACGTACCGAAAGGACTGTGGAAAAAGTATTATGGACAAGGAAAAATATATTCTATAACAAAAAATCCTGGGAATTTTTATTATAATAATAAACCTACCAGGCGGAAGAAATATTATGCGGAAGAAAAGTTTGTTCACAACCCCACCCTCCTCCTCTCATTTCATGATAAAGAAAACTCGGAAACCGAAATTGTAAGCGCTTACCAGAGCTTATGGATCCGCACATGATAAAGTCGATAGTGTACATTACAGAGTCGTGGTGAGAAAGTCTTTCAGGCAGTCTCCAAAACATCTTGACCTTTAAACCTCTCATGAGAACGCTTCGAGTTCTAATCCATTCATGCATGTTTCCACGAGTAAATTTCTAGATTTACTTGAGTGTTCGATCGGACATGTTTTCGGAAAGATAGATTTTATCTTTAAAGATAGATTTTATCTCTGTCTATGTATTCTTGTAACATTTCGCTTTATTTCATTCCTTTTTTTACAAAAAAAAGTATGTAAAAGTATAAACCTCGTGCATATCTCATTAAGATGCACTCATGTATACCTTCGACGAAATAAATCCGGGTCTATTCTGCAGTCAGAATATATACATTTTGGTAAGTTTCCTTATCCGGCTTTAGATACCACGGCATAAGTACGACAGCCTTTTATTGTTTATTTGTGGGAAAAGTGGGAGGGTTGTGCGCACGTAATCCAGGATAACCACACCTTCTGCTATTTCCGTGGCAGATGGCCGTCCTAAGTCGGCACCGGTTGCCCATTGGCCTGTTGGTTTATGTGTAGTCCTTTGTGTTTGATGTTTCTGTGTTGTGCGTTGACGTTCCTTTTCCCTTATGCGTCTCTTTCCGTGCTTGTCTGCTTTTTGTTTTTGCATTGGGTGTTTTGGGTTTTTGCTTTGGGTGCTGCAACCGGGTGTTGTTGGAGATCCCCTCCTTTGTTTTGTATCTATTTGAACCATTTTTAATTTTTACGGCGTTGCATTGATTCCTTTGATTAATGTCAATTGTAGTGAATTTTGTTTTCAATGATGTGATAATACTGTTCAGATTTAAGAATAACGTTGGAGAAGGTGAACACCGCTAGATGACTCAAAGCATTCTTAACATCTGGAACATCTTTGGACGTCATCAATATCAGGATCTTCGCGATCTACGTACATTTTTACAATGTGGTGTAGAATCGTAAAACATAACCTTAGTTTCATTCCAAAGCTAGGGGCTATATCATACATGTTTGATCCCACTCCAATAGCAACAAGAGTTGGTATTTGAGAACATTAAACCTTGGTACACTTCCACCTTCGACGAAATAAATCCGAGTCTTTTCTGCAGTCGGAATATATTTTTTAAAGAAATTAGGAAAAGCTGATATGACGAATGGAGGCATGGACAAGATCAGTTGATGAGATGTACGATATCGACCTAACGTTTCTTATTTTCCAGACCTTAGAGTTCATAGCCTAATAGTACGAAAATTCCCCTTCATTTGCCTCATTCTGTCTCTGGGATCATATGTAAGAAGTAAATGTTTTCAAATGTTTCAAACAACATTTTCTTAAACTTGATTAACTTGATTAACGATATAAAATGGAAGGAATTCCGCCTATGATTCAAATAAGAGACAGAGTGTTATATGTATACCACCACTAATATACCAACACACAAATTTATGAAAGCAATTTCAAATGCAGCAAAATATTAAAAACAGTTCTAATATGACTTGATTCTTTTTCCCTATTAAGACAACAGACGCGAGCCGGGCTCTATTCTCCAATATAGGCCCTAAAGCGATAAGCCACGCCTACTCATTTTCTGAAAGCAGATAAACCGGCAGGAACTGGTTTTTACCAAAAATCGAAAGGTTTAAGTTTGGTCATCATTAGAATAAAAAAAAAATGACAAGCTGGGCTCTATTGTTTCATAATGCCCTCGCGTCCTCAGCCAATCACATTTATCACCTGGTCGCTGACGCGGCTCGGTAATAAATGTGATTGGCTGAGGACGCTCGGGCATTATGAGACAATAGAGCCCGGCTTGTCATTTTTTATTCCTTAAATAATCATAAAAACAGAACGAATTAACTATATGCTTTATTTTTATGTGTCCAAACAATGATCTTAAGTAGGATATGTGCGTTACTTCCGTATTATTAATATAAACACTTATTTCATGTTGCAGTGTGGATCACTTAAAATCGTTCCACGTGACTTGATGTTTGTTAAGTGTATCAATTACTTCTTTCCAGCTCTGTCGCCTGAAAGAAGATTTGATTTGGTCCTTTATCAATTTGACATCATATATATATTTTTTGCTAATAGGTGTTGCATGCAAGAAGGAGATGCTGACTCTTCATGGGTACCTAGTCTCACTCCTAATTGAGAGTTTGCTTCTTTTGATGTGGGGAAGGTTTTTGTTTGTTTGCTTTTGTTCCTGTTTTATCCTGATTTCGTATGCCTTCTGTTTGTGATTTCCTGAATTATCCATTTTGTACTGTGTATCGGGATATGTTCATTGTCCATATTTTTCATTGAACAAAGTTTTATTTGGATATGCTACTGAATTGACCCTACAGGAAATATGGATCCGCGCACTCTCTGTAAAGTAAAAGGAAAAGGTATAAAGTTGAAACACTGTCGTATTATTAATATAAACACTTATTTCATGTAGCAGTGTGGAGCAGTTGAAATCGTTCCCCGTGACTTGATGTTTGTTAAGTGTATTGATTACTTCTTTCCACCTCTGTCGCATGAAAGAAGCGTTGTTTTGACCCTTTATCAATTTGACATCATACATATATATTCCTACTAGTATTTGGGAAACTTGTATTTCATCGAAAAATATCATCGAAATTAAAGGAGTTTAATATCTTAGCACCATCGTTCCAATATCATTTTGAACATAGATTTTATTTGCATATGCTACTGAATCGACAATCGACCCTACATGAAATTTGGAACCGCGCACTCTCTGTAAAGTAAATGCAGAAATTTAAATTCTAAAAATTAAACCAGAGGGCGCTAGTGAAATTAATTTGGGTTGCTTATGAAAAGCACATTGGTTAGAAGCATCACTGATGAGAATTTAGTATTCGAAACACCTGTCTGGTGAATGAAAATTGGTTTGAAATTTTCTTCAAGAAGGTATAGAGTTGGAACACTTCCAAACAGCCAAACAGGGGATGCTTACTCCTCCCGGGCACCTGGTCCCACCTCTTGCTTGCTGGGGGTCCGTCGATGCTCAATTTGGTACTCTATTGTGAGTGCTGTTGAGATTGTTATCAGGATCTTCTTTATCTCATCCGTATTATTTGTATCGCTAGAAATATTTTTCTCTGTAGTGATACAAACAATTCACAGACAAAAAAATGAATACAATAGTTTATTGAATCCTCATTGGGCAAACAGTTAAATGCTTAGATTTGCTAAGGTTATAAAATGTTAAAAGAATTATATGGTAGGAAGTTTCTACTTTTCTTTTGAACTTTCCAGTGGATTGAATGATAAATAGATGCCAAAAAAATTAGAAGGCAACGTTTTATCATTGCTGGACGGCAAAATTTCCTGAAAGAAATTTTGTTTTGGCCCTTTATCAATGTAACATCATACATTACTTTGCTAGTTTAGAAACTAGTCATTGCATGCTGTGATATAATCGAAATTAAAGGAGGTTTACATCATAGCATCCTACCTCCAATGCTATTTGATCATAGATTTTATTCAACTAAGCTACAGTACTGAATCGACCATACACAAATTTGGAGCAACGCACTCTTTGCAAAGAAGTTACACAAATTTAAATTCAAAATATAAAACTAGAGAACGCAACTTAAATTTGTTTGGCTGTGTCTGAAAATCACGTTTGGCTTTAAGTACACCTGTTGTACCCGCGAGGGGTTTGACAGTAAGTGTTTTAAATATTTTCCCCTGACATGGTCACCATAGCACTGTCTATATAGACATAACATCAGACAGTGCATGTTTTGTAGATATTGTTTTCATTTTCGAGCATGAAAATCGACGGCGGTGCGGCTAGCCAAACAGGGGATGCTTACTCATAAAGGGCACTTGGTCCCACCTCTAGCTTGCTATGTGTCCGTCGATGATTCATTTGGTGCTCTATTGTGAGTGTTGTTGAAATTGTCGTCAGGATCTTCTTTACCCCTGTTGAGTATTGTTCAGCGATGACCTAATATAATTGTAGAAAGCGCAACCTAATAAATAAGTTAAGATCAGGGTGGCGACTTTTACTAGAAATGAGGTAGCAGAAGATGGATATGTCCACATGTAGAGGAACATCTCCTCGAACTATTCAGACGAAAAAAATCAAAATTTGCCCGTCTCGGTTTTTTTTTTTTTTTGGCTATAAACGTCAATTTTTGGCCTATTTTGACATTTTCGTCATTTTAGAGAATACCACATCATAACTTTACATACCTCTGCAATGCATGAAATTTCAAATAGTCATATATACCTTTTTTCTGGATTCTTATAGCTTGTGTATGAATTAAAGCCTTTTTTGAAAAAATCTGATGAAATAAACAGTTCTAAGGAGTGTATTTTCTTATAAATACGATTTTGCTGGTTGCCATGGCAACAACTCATTACTTTCATTAATAGCTAGAAGGTCGCCAGGTGCACAATTATTTTTTTATGTATAGAGCTATGGTATTGCTTTATCCTAAAGCAGTCAAACCAATATGTAACCGAATTCGTTTTTGAGCGAAATGACTGTTTCTATAAATAACACAATAATTTGTGCAAGAAATCAACATTTTGACCCAAAAACATAGAGATTTAATCCAAGTTCGAATTTCTTATTCTCTCATTTTTAAAGAGTATAAGAAATAGTATATATTCTGATGTTTGAATCTTTAGAAGCAGAACTCATGCGAAAATGACAATTTTTTTCCTATTTTCGGCGATTTTTCAATGAAAAATATGCATTTTTCCCAAAAATACCCATTCAGTAATGAAAATTTCAAGGAGTATTATTCTATTCTGAAATAATGGAACAAACTGAGCTTATACCATTTATCGTCCATGTCGGTTTCAAAAATTACGTGATATGAAAATAGAGTTATCTCCCTGTAGTCGCAACTCTAACCTTAAAGAAGATCCTGACGATTGTCCCAACAGCTCTCACAATAGAGGTGGGACCAGGTGCCCGGGAGGATTAAGCATCCCCTGTTGGCTAGCCACACCCGCCGTCTATGTTCATGCACAAAAATGAAACCATATAAAAAAATACATGCACTGTCTGATGTTATCTCTATATAGAAAGTGTTAGTGCGACAATGTCAGGGGAAAATATTTTCAAAACACTAAATAACAAATTGGTTTGAAATTCAAAACAATAAATAACACTAAATAAAAATTGGTTTGATATTCAAAACAATAAATAACAAATAGTTTGAAAATTTTCTTCAAGAAGGTACAGAGTTGGAACCCTCTCGTATTATTAATATCAACACTTATTTCCTGTTGCAGTGTGGACAAGTTAAACTCGTCGTACCCCGTGACATGGATGTTTGTCAGGTGTATTTTCTTTCCAGCTCTGTCGCCTGAAAGAAGGTTTGTACTGGTACTTTCTCAATTTGCCGTCATAAATCTTATTTGGCTATTTCATCCAAAAATATTGTCGAAATTAAAGGAGGTTAACATCTTAGCATCATTACTCCAATGCTATTTTTAAACATATATTTTATTTGGATATGCCATTGAATTTGAAGACGTTTAATATTGGAACCCTTCCGTATTATTACTTGAATAAATTAGATAAAGCTGCAGTTGATAAATGCAATTCCATTTATTCCAATCCATGTCAAAGATGGTAAAAGGGTTTTTTTCTGCTTTACAGGCGATTTTTCTCTAGCTTTTCTTTAATGAAAGTTTTTGTCAATAATCGTTCAAAATCTATATACAATCTGATAAAGCAAAATAAAACAAAAACATAAAACTAGTACCATGGAAATATGGCAATTCGTTGTATTCCATATTTAGCATGCCATTAATAAAGACGTTATGTCGGATTATAGGTATTTTTAGGAAGGGCAAACGACACTTGTATGTTTCCTCCCGTTTACATAAGGCGGACATGTAAGAGGTCCAAAGATCCCATCCATTGAATATGTACATACTAAATAACCATTGTTCATTGTTACCTCTACATAGAACAGACAACACAAGTGAGTTCCCTTCCGTTTACATATGGTGGACACGGTAGTGATCCACATATCCCCTCCACGGCGTACAGTAAGTAACCATTGTCGTTACTTTGACTTCCATATAAACCTTCTGGCTTCTCGTCTACACATATAAACTTCCCTCTATTGTGATTGCGGTACTCCGCCATTAAATATCCTTCGTACTCCTTTTTCCAACCATCATAACAGTTCTTTCTAGCTAAAACGGTGAAAAGAAATTGTCAGTCATGTTTGGAATGAAATCAATAATTTCAAATACTTTATCTATAATTTTAAAAGGAAGTCATATATAGCATCTATCATTGCAATATATTCGATCAGAAGTAAATCACAAAAATGTCGGTAATTGTTTATTTAATACCCGCTGCAATGGACAAGCAGAGAAAGCCTAGTCGTTTCAATCAATAGTCAACCTGGTTGATTTTATGGAGATTGTACCCTACACTATATATGTATGTTCATACGGAGAAAAAATGCCACTCTGACATCACGTCATGGCTCGCAGCCAGATCTGAAATTACTACTGTCGTATATGGGCATCACTGTAACTAAGATTGTTAAACGGCTTCCGGGCATCGGATATGAAACTCCGCTATTTTCTGAAGAAGTTGATGTAAAAAACTTTATTTTCCGTGTTTAATTCGCGGTTCCCACATGAGTTGATAATTAGTAAGATTCTGTCCATAGGCTGTACAGTAATCTCACAGGAAGGCGGCATGATTTGGCGATTTTCGGCAACTTCAATGTCCGTTTTCTTAGGTTTCTAGTTTAATAATTCGTGTTCCGGGCATCGCGACTGAAAGTTCATAACAAATACATGAAGTCAGCTATCGTCGTTTTTTCGGATCACTGATTTTGGCGGTACCCACATATTTTAAAAATTCCTTCTTTCTACGAAATTTCCTCTATTTTCCAGTATAAAATCATTATGTTTTCTTATAAAATTGAAAATAGGTCATGAATCATCGTTACATAACAAATTAAAAATAATATGAATAACAGAAATTAAATAAAACGAAGATTTTACGAAGAAAAGCTACTACCTGATTTTAATGGGAGTTTCGCTGAACTTCGTCACGTGACTGAGTGAAGTGGCATAATTTCTCCACATGTTTACGATCGGAAAAATGAACGTGCAGTTAAGTTCTTATCAAACACAAGAACGCTAGTCTGGATTTGGAACTTTACTAGTATTTTGCCTCCAACTTTTTTTTTAGAAAATCTAGACATGCGTATTCAAGTGCTTTGTCCTTCACTTATCCGTTATAGATTCGTCTTTAAAATGCAGGTATAATCAGAAAAGAAATGTGAATATTGAAATATTCTTGAAATTTCTGAAACGTGGGTCCTGTAGCATCATATCCCACCCAGTCTGCTACGTCTTTTGGTACATTTTAGACATAATTATTTTCATACTTTTTGGCAATATTACATTGTTTAGACTGAGGATCACTGAGGAGGGTTTAGTACCCGAAACGTGCATGTCTGGCCCATGCTGTAGATTTATCAGGTTTTAAATGATGCTTTTGAATTTAAAGATGTTTAACATATATATTCTATAGTTGTCAATATTGAAATATATTTTCTATACAACTATGTTAAACATCTTCAAATTCATTTGCATCATTTAAAAGCAGATAGATTTACAGCATGGACCAGACATGCACGTTTCCGGTATTTAACCCTCGTCAGTGATCATCAATCGAAACAATGAAATATAACCAAAATCTGTGAAAATTATGTCAAAAATATACCAAAAGACGAAGGAAGATGACTGGGATAGTGATAATTCTAGCGAACAAAATACGCATTTCACCATGTAATGTCTCATTCGTGATGCATAGGGGCCGAAATGGAGGATATCCAAGTAATGTATGTATTGGATATACGCCGAAAACGATTCATTCTTAAAGATATTGGACAGTTTGAGGCCCGCAGGGCCGAAAACTGTCCAATATCTTTGAGAATAAATTGTTTGAGGCGTTTATCGTACTTAAAACATTGATCACTATTCAAAGTGGCATGACCTTTGACTTTGTTCTTATTGTGTTATTTGTCTTTATTGTAACGAAATGTAATCACTCCAGGTTCTAACATTCTCGCTTCTAACGGTAGGGAGTCGTTTATAAAAGAAGATAACGGAGATGAAATTTTCAATTTAAAAAAAAAAGTTGTGACAAATTACGACGCAGATTCCGTACACCAAGACGAAATTTGATGCAATTTTTGGTTAAAAAATCAACGAGAATATTTTGCATGATGACGATTAAGTTGAAGCTTCTTTGGACATATAGAATAAAAGGGCGTGTCTCTAAAATTGTCGTTTTCCAGACAAGCAAGAAATAATATAGTGCCTTTAAATACCGAAAAGAAATCGGTGGGGACGTTCAAAGAAACAATTCAGAAAGATATTTTGAAGGAGTCTAGTTCGAAAAACCGGATAAACCCAGCCTTTGACGGAACCTTATTTGCACGGGGGGGGGGGGGGGGGGGGGGGGGGGGGGGGGCTGGGTCAAAATGTCAAAATAACCGTCAAAGGCAGGAATTAGGTAAGGTTTTTCGGACAAGAAGAAGTCGTGCAAATATCTTAATTAAAAGTAAAATTAATAAGATAGAAAAATTTTTTAAAACATAAAGCCTGTGTTTGTGAAACACGAATGCCCCCGGTGGCATCTTTGTTAGTATGAACACTTTTTTTCTGTTAAGTACATGTATGTGAGGTCACTGGGTTAAAAGGTCAAAGGTCAAGGTCACGAGGTCAAAAATTTTGGTATCAATGGAAAGGTCTTGTCACAAGGAATACACATATGAAATATGAAAGCCCTATCACTTATCATTCAAAAGTTATGCCAAATGTTAAAGTTTTTGAAAAGTAGGTCAAAGGTCAAGGTCATGAGGTCAAAAATTTTGGTATCAATGGAAAGGTCTTGTCACAAGGAATACACATGTGAAATATGAAAGCCCTATCAATTCCCATTCAAAAGTAATGCCCAATGTTAAAGTTTTTGAAAAGTAGGTCAAAGGTCAAGGTCAAGGTCACGAGGTCAAATATCTTGGTATCAATGGAAAGGTCTTGTCACAAGGAATACACATGTGAAATATGAAAGCCCTATCACTTCCCATTCAAAAGTTATGCTCAATGTTCAAGTTTTTGAAAAGTAGGTCAAAGGTCAAAGTCAAGGTCACGAGGTCAAAAATTTTGGTATCAATGGAAAGGTCTTGTCACAAGGAATACACATATAAAATAAGAAAGCCCTTTCACTTCCCATTCAAAAGTTATGCCCAATGTTAAAGTTTTTGAAAAGTATGTCAAAGGTCAAGGTCAAGGTCACGAGGTCAAAAATTTTGGTATCAATGGAAAGGTCTTGTCACAAGAAATACACATGTGAAATATGAAAGCCCTATCACTCCCCATTCAAAAGTTATGTCCAATGTTAAAGTTTTTCGGACAAACAGACAGACAAACAGACAAACAGATAAACAGACAAACAGATAAACAGACAAACAGACAAACAGACAAACAGACGGACAGGCCAAAAACTATATGCCCCCGAATCTTTGATTCCGGGGGCATAAAAACCGGACTGAACTATAGTGCCTCTTACAGTTTCATCTCCAACACAACGGCCGATTCTTTAGATATATAAGATTGTGCTGGATTTTGTTAACTGCGGAAAAAATAGCAAAATTTGGAACAGTCAGCACCACGATACATGGAATTCTTGTCACGTGATTTCTAAATAAGGATTGTAACGGTTGTCCTGTAGATGTCAAAGTACATTTACCTATGACTGTCCAATATTTAATCCAGGTTGCGTATATTTTTTTCTAATAAACGCGACCTAGATTTCACATTGGACAGTCAAAGGTAAATTTCGGACTGTTCGAACAAAGGCATGACGTCACATCAATGTTTTAAATATGAAGAATGAATTTCTAAACATGACCAAACATTGATGTTACTAAGAGAGCTAACGACATTGTTTTGCTTTCAGGGTGATACGTCTTAGATTTAGAACAATGTATCAGATTTCGGTGGCGGAAAATTTACAAATGCATTTCACAAGAAAAGGACAAAGACAAGCGCTGGGAACAATGAGAAATGCTGACATGCAGGTATCTGGGAAGTCTGTGTGTCCTTCCGAACTAAAGACACTTAATTCGTATCAGCTGATATGTCTCCCAAAGGTATTATCCTGAGTCGAATATGATATTATATTGATTGTGTCTTTTATTTGCCGAGCGTTATTTCATCAAGTTCTCCTTTAATAACAACAGTAGGTGATTTTCAGGGGGTGTAATTATAGAGGAGAAATAAAACTGGTAACAATATGAACACATTAAGGCATAGGATGATAGGCACATAGGAACCAAATTAACACCTATTTCTTTAACGAATTTATTCAGGGTGCCGCTACTTACTATTAATTTTGGTCACTGCAAAGCAGCGAAACTGTTGGTATCACTAAGACAGGTATAAGGATTGGCATTGGGCTTCCTTTTTGTCCTTCCTGCTTTGATGCTATACTTGCATTAAATGTTACATGATTGATGTGATATATAGAAATAATTAGCATGGCGCGTTTTTACAGCGCCATGCACCTACAATGTATTCTGCAATGTCTCCTGCACTTGCACTGAAGATGGTTTATTAGATAAGTTGTCCTACGTGTTTCTGTGGGGATTGTGTCGTTGCCTCCGTCTGTTTGACCTATTTTCTTTTCACGTGGGGATGCTCTGTTTTGTATTTTTTCCAAAATTCGTAAGCCTTTCGATTCTGGTTTTTATGAATATGTTTAGGCTTTTGTATTTGACTTTCATTAACTGATTAAGAAGAATGAAAACTTTGCTGGAGGAGTGAATAAAGAAAGATATTCTATTTACATATATATTATGTCATTGTCATAAGCGAAGGTCCATATTCATCTGCTAGAGAACAGCCATGTGGATAAAAATTTCAAAATTCTGTTTGTTTGGGATAATAAATAATTATCCGTTGTGTTACTTCAAGCAAAAGGATTCTGTGAAACATAAAATGATTCAGTGGCAATAGCTCGTTTAAGGGATCAGTTTTTTATAAGCTTGAACCCTTTTCATGAAATGATATATATGTACCTGGTAGCAGCATCGAAGCCGAACGTCCGTTAACCTTACACACTGCACATGGTACATCATTATTATGCAGAGACTTCCGGGAATCAGTCAATGTACTGAATTCATACTCAGCTCCATGAAGGAAAGCTTTATCGCCGTCAGTTCCATCAGTATAAATGCCCCATTCCGGATCTTTTGGCATACATAAAGGTTCTGCTGATCCGCCTTTGTTTGTGTGAGATGAACCTCCAACGAACCCTGTCAAAATGGAACAATAGATCTGAACTGTATGAATAAAAAGAGTTTGTTTGCTTAGACAAAACTCCTTGCCTAACGAATGTGCTTAAATGAAACAACTCGTAAATATGAAAATACCTATGATTTATATGTTGTGCATCCAACACATTTCACGTACTTTCCATTGTTCAAAAGGTTTCATATACAAGGGTTGATTGATATGTAAAATAAATACCACTTTTAAAGAACTCATCTTGACTGGTCAGAAAACCATCCACTGTAAGTATGGCGTCATCATCGGGTGTGGGTGCCAGAAATAACTGCTTTCAGTTTTGGGAATAGATGAAAGTCTGATTGAGCAAGATCAAGTGAATAAGGCGGATGCTCAATCAAATTAAAGCTACAATCATGAATGACATTAGACTTGTGAAGAGGAGCATTGTCCTGATGAAACAACACCTTTAACCAGGGAGCTGAAGTTAAACATTTTGTCGTAACTGTGTCAGAAATGAGGCATAGTATGTGCCATCGATTGTTCGTCCTTTTTGGAGATAATCTATCAGCAGAATACCTTCTACATCCTAGAAAATTGAGGCTCGCAAGGTATCAATCAGCCCTCGTAATATCAAACGAAAAGTCCGACTTATTCTCAGAAAGGACAGGGTGTCAGTGTTGAAATGAAGTTCCTTCATCAAGGGTGGTATGAGTTTTGATGACTTCACACTGGTGTGGTTGATGACCGTCCGGATTCCGCAACGGTTGTCCCTTAGTCTCGATGGTTAATGTGTTTTCATTTGGTTGCTGCAACGAGACCTGTTAGAGATCCCAATCTTTCAATTCACAAAGAGAGAAGAGTGAGAGAGTAAGAGAGAGTTATTTACCTGAATATACAGTATCGGCATGGCTAGGGCAGGTAGTTTTACCCCATCGTGTGTATATTGTGCTTGCGTTCAAATTCTCTGTAATGAGTAAATACCATTAATGAATCGATTCGTTTCCTTTATTTAATCAGAATAAAAAAAACATCTCATTATCTCTATATCTATGCGATTGGTAATCTAAACAAAAGTCCCAATGGAGCCACATCACTCAACTGAGTTACTGACGATGTCTGATAGTGGCAAGTTTGGAAGTGTTCCTTGAGTACTTGTTTCCTATAAGGCGAAAGTATATTTAGCCGTTACAGAGAAGAAGCCGAAAATTCCTCAGCCAATCAAAGAAATCGGTCGCCATGTTTGTCGCTCAGTCGACTTGAAAAACAGAAACTTGGTAGAAGACCTTGAGTACTTGCTTCTTGAGAGGTTTCGTGAAGTTCTGTTCAACAGTTATGGAAAAGAAAACGCGTCAGCCAATCAGAGCCCATAGAGGACAAATTTGTTTACCTATCGAAGTACTTGCTTCCTGCAAGGCTTTATATAATTCTGCGAAAATGTCGAAAATTTGTCAGCAAATCAGAGACATTGGTGGCCAAATTTGTTAATCAATCGCCTCGAAAAACACAAACTTGTTAAAGTACCTTATTTGAAGACCTTGAGTATTTGACTCCAGTAAAGTTTCCCGAAATTCTGTGCAGCAGTTACGCAGGAAAAGGTGGAAATGCGTCAGCTAATCAGAGCCCTTTGGTGGCAATTTTTGTTGACCGATCGGCTCAAAGAACCGCAAACTCTTCCATCGAACATTTATCTTTGTTGTTGGCTCGGAAAAATTCTCGATTCTTAGAAAAAAATATTCCCTACCCTTCCTGTAAGTTTTCTTGAATTTCTGTACAGAGGTTGAAGAGGAGATGTCGAAAATGCATTAGACAAGCAGAGCCCTTGGTGGCCATATTGATTGACCGATTATCTTGAAAACGCAATACTTGGTAGAGGACCTATAGTACCTTCTCCCTATTAGGTTTCGTGAATTTCTGAGCAGCAGTTGCAGAGAAGATGTCTAAAATGCGTTAGCCAATAAGAGCCCTTAGCAGCCATTTTTATTGACTGATTGGTTGGAAAAAAGCACAAACTTTGTTAAGAATCTTTAGTACTAGATTCCTGTATGGTTGCATGAATTATGTTCAGCTTTTGCAGAAGAGATGTCGAAAATGTTAAAAGCTAACGACGGACGGACGACGAACTGACGCACTACGGACGGACGACCGACAGCGCGCTTGGACATAATTTTTAGCTTATATTTATTGCTCAAGGTGAGCTGTAATATTGGAGAGAAAGATGTCCTAAAACATTATAGAATAATATATATTTGAACGTGTTGATTTATATTTTGGACTTAAATCGTAATTGGCTTAAATAAAAATACATGTAATACTAGTAATCATGATTAATTATCATAAGAACTTAATAGGAAAAAAGGATTAACGAGAAAAGATGTCCCAACCCAAAAGTGTGAATAAGAAATACCTTCGATCATTTTCAAATCCGCAAGATCCTTCTTTAATAAAGTAATTTCTTGCTCTTGTTTCTCCAATATTCTTTGAAATTCCTTCCTGAGGTTTTCAACTTGAAGGGATCCCAGTGCAGCGGTCATCTGTCCGGTCATATATCCTTGTAATATATCCTTACACGTGCCTGTATTAGTATTAAAGTTTGAGTCAGTCTGGGCTGATAGAAATAATAGGCGACACGCAATTATTAAAATGGACAGAACTTCCATCTTTAATGCTTAGTTGTTTATTGCTATTACATGTATATCATGAGAAGACTGTTGAAGGATAACAACAAATATCTGTAAATACGTATCTGTCATAGCAATTATCACCGTAATTTCTAACAGATGTATGAACGGATCCAAGATAAGGTTGCGGGATTCAAAGACTTCTCTGTACTTGCTTACTCGTTCCCCGTGACTCGATGTTTGTACAGTGTATTAATTAATTACTTCTTTCCAGCGCTGTCGTGTTTAAGGAGCTTTGTTTTGGCCCTTTATCAATTTGACATCATATATATTACTTTGCTATTTCGGAAATTTGTCATTTCATCCAAAAATGCCATCGAAATTAAAGGAGGTTAACATCTTTCGCACCATCCCTCCAATGATATTTTGAACATAGATTGTATATGGATATGCTACTGAATCGACCCTCGAGGAAATTTGGAGTCACTCAACCTCTGTAAAGTAAATGCACAAATTTAAAATGAAAAATTTAAACCAGAGATGAGGATTTTAAAATATTCGAAACACATGCAGAATAAATTGGTTTGAAATTTTCTTCAAGAAGGTATAAAGTTGGAACTACTTCTCGTGTTATTATGAATTGTTTGGCCTATGTCTTAATAACATTACCCTAAACGCTGGTAAAAATACACCCTTCGTTATGTTTAACTATGCATAAAAACCAGGTAGTTAAGGACATGATATTCTTTAGATTTGAATAATAATACGGAAGTGTCCCAACTCTTTACCTTCCTCAATTAATTTTCAAAATAACTTGTAATGCACCAGACTCGTGTCTCGGATAGTAAATCCCCATCAGCTGGCACTTATCAAATGCCGAAGTGATTTTCTGACAGTCAAATGTATTTCAGAAAGCGCCCTATGGTTTAATTTCCAGAATTTGGAATTCACAGACAGTGCGTGGATCCATATTTTGTGCTAGGGTCGATTGAGAAGCATAATTAAATGAAATCTATGACCAAATTAGCATCGGATGAATGGTGCTAAGATGTTAATCAAGCGCTCCTTTGAATTTCATCTAATCTTATTAGAAATTGATGATGTGGTTACCATATGAAAAATTGAAGTTCTGAGTACTTCTCAAATTGACTGATGCAGACCTTTTCCATTGCAAAATATTATGTCAAAAATTCAAAATATTACTCAATGTCTTATTTATTGGTGGACGATTTTCCTTGGATATATAGGAATATACTACTAAATGATTGAAGCGAAGAAATTTAAACCTTCCTTTATGTAAAATGACATACGAAATATTTTTAAATACTTCGTAATGCAAATCGGAGTTATGTTTCTTGTAATCAGAAATATAGAATACTTCCAGATAATAACTATTTATCAGACATTTTTCATTTCAAAAGAAATTATTCAATTCAGTATTTTCATCTAATATAATTGAAGAATGATTTGACTTTATCCATATTCTAAACATAAAGTCAACAAATATTGCATTAACAATGCACTGTTATCAAGCAGGAATAAAGAGGTACAACATGTCAGTTGGTAATGAAAAATATAATATATAATAAAGAACATAATTTTTAGATGATTTTATGTTTTATGACTAGTTCAGAAAAACTGAGGACAGATGGATATATACTACTCAAAAAAAGTTTTGCACCACATGGGTTTTCCCTTCATTATTATGCCAATAAGCATCTTGTTCTAATGAATCATTTGAAGAGATAAACAATGTTAAACGTCTCCAAATTCGTTAGCATCATTTCAAAGCAGATTAATTTAAAGCATGGACAAGACATGCACGTTTCGGGTATTTGACCCTCGTCAGTGATCCTCAATCTAAACATTGAATTATGACCGAAATCTATGAAAATTATGTCCAAAATATACCGAAAGATGTAGCAAGATGGCTGGGATATGATGCTACAGGACCCAGGTTTCGGAAATTTTTATCTTCATAGCAGAGAACTTCTATGAAATATTGAAATTTTCAAAAATTTGCATAATTTTCAAACTTCTCTGTCTTTCCTGGTAGGGAGATTGAGACCAATCGGAATTTACAGTCAGATTAATAATGTCGAATGGGCTCCAACTCTATACCTTCCTGAAGAAAATTCCAAACCAATTTCCATGCACAAGGCACGTGTTTCGAATATTTAATTTTCATTTTACATTGTTTAGACTGAGGATCACTGACGAGGGTTTAGTACCCGAAACGTGCATGTCTGGTCCATGCTGTAAATTTATCAGGTCTTAAATGATGCTATTGAATTTGAAGACGTTTAACATTTGAACTACTTGGTGAGTGTCACTGCTGGTGGACCAAGAGTCCCCGAGGGCACATGTAGCCAAGTTCGATCAACTTCGGTTGATCGTCTGTCTCTTTAACGCATTTGAAATTTTCTGTGACCCTTCGGGCCCGCTTGATCGCTTCGCTTCGCTATTACACACTGTTAAAACCGAATCTACACATATAGCTACAAAAATAGGGATTCATCAAGAAATATTTTCGTAAAAAAACTTACTACAATGGCCATCATGGTTGAAGAAAACTGAATTGGTCAGGTATGTATCTTTTCTTCCTTATTTTCGTTCATTTTTCCACTTGTTGTGTATCAGTCAATCAGTATCTAGGTATAAAGTAGGACCAAACGACAGATCAATTTAATTCTATGTCCGTGCACTCATGCGTATTTTATTATCTTCGTTGTTTGTTTGTTTGCTTGCTGTGTTTTTTTTTTGTGGGGGGGGGGTGTTTTATTTTCACTTTGTTTCTATGTTTTCGGTTTCATTTTACGTGATTTATCATTTTGGATATAAAAGAAAGGAAGAAAAATAACTAACGAGACTTTTGTCGTAGAATTAAGTTTTATCTACAACTCCCAGTTGAGTTACGTAGACACAAACAAAAATTAATCGACATACAGAAACAATGAAGGCATCGGAAGTTATCATACCAAGAATGTTTACGGATACTAGTATAATGCAGAGCAGACATAGAGAGGAAAGCTGGCAGATTGACATAAATAGGTCCTCCGTAGAGTCAACATGCATGGCGAACACTCTTTAATATAAAACACGAGGAAAGAACAAATATGCAAACTTATTTTCTTTGTAGGATTGAACAACGATAAAACAATTGAAAAACGATTTTGCGACTTGTAATAGAAATACGGTAGAAGCAACGTGGATATGTCCACATGCAGAGGTACATCTCCTCAAACTATTAAGACCAAAAAATCAAAATTTGCCCGTTTCGTTTTTTGGCTATAAACTCCATTTTTTGGCATATTTTAACATTTTCGTCTATTTAAGGAAAACCACTTCATAACTTCACATACATCTGCAATGCATAAAATTTCAAAAATTCAAATATATCCTTATTCTTCCGGATTCTAAGAGCTCGTGTATGAATTAAAGGCTATTTTGAGAAATTCTGATAAAATACCCGTTCTAATGAGAGTATTTCTTATAAATACAATTTTGCTGGTTACCATGGCAACAAGTCTTTTTTTAATTGATAGAAGGTCTACAGTTGCACTTTTTTCTACGTATAGAGCTATGGTATTGCTTTATTCTAAAGCAGTCAAAGCAATATGTACCAGAATTAGTTTTTGAGCAAAATGACTGTTTCTATGAATAGCACAATAATTTATGCAAAAAAATCAACCAACATTTTGACCAAAAACATAGAGTGTAAGTCGAAGTTCGATGTCTTTTGTGTTTGATGTTTACATGTCGTGTGTCTCTTTCCGTCTCGTGCTGTGCTCGTCTTTTGTGTTTTTGCATCGGGTGTTATGGTGTTTTACTGTTGATGCTGCAACGGAGTCTTGTTGGAGATCTCCTCCCTTCTTTTTATGTATAAAAAAATCACCCTATCCTAATGAAAATTCGTGAATATTTTCAAATACATTTTACATCTGAATGTATATAAGGAACGAGTTTCTCTATCTATATCGGTTGGTAGTTTTACACTCTGGTTCGACAGGCGCACATGGTTCGCCTGTTGGGCCAGAGTATAATAGCCATGAATTAAAAAAAAGACACTCATTCCTTAAACATACCAGTACAGTATCTTATATGAATGGTAATTTCAATTCAATCATTTAAAACAAATACCCTAAACAGGAAGAAATGAGTATGTGCTTGATATTAAAGTTAATCATTTTAGTTTCTGGCAATGATGGCGATACTTTCGTTTACTAGACACCGCGGAAATTTAAATGGGGTAATGAAATGTCACTATTCTTGATTGCTTGGTTTTATGTGCAGCTCTTGAAACTTCATGACATTTATGTTTTCAGTCTAAGAACATAAAGTTCATATTTACAGGTCCATTTTTCTATCTGTCATATCCTTTATATTCTCTAGAGTATAAGATAGAGCTCTAAAGTACTATAAAACACCAAATTGTGAACGAAAGCAAGTTGGCAGTATTGATAACGTTCGATGTTTACATACTTTCCATGGCTTAAGGGTAATGAATTTATTAACGGGACATTCTTAATCAAAATTTCCTTGAATGATATAACATTACATACCCAAATACCTCACCTCAGAAAATAAAAGTTCATTTACCTGAACAGGCGACTTGAATATACTGTTCATATTTATGTATCTGGTTGTGATTTTGATATGATTCGTTTTATGAGTTAAATCTAAAACATTTTACGATGATAAGGACAATTCTATGGCTCCTGTTTCTATGGACTACCGTCCTTTGTGAAATATATACGTCTACCCATCGCATGGAAGAGGCACTCAGGAAAGATGTTACGGAGCTGTCAAAGAATCTGGAATCGTACATCGCAAAAGAAAGACAGAAACTGACAACTATTAAGAGGTTAGCTTGGTTTCAAGGGGTTGACAGATTGCTATCCTAACTTGTGGAAATGTGGAAAACAACAACAAATTCAATTCATTTCATGAAATATGAGATATTGAATAAGGAAAAAAAAGGCGATCTTGTCAGACAAATGCAACATATTGTTTTCCGGTGTTCATTTTTTGTTTTGCGTTGGGTTTTGTTGCTATTCTTGGTTTTGTTTTTTGGGGTTTTTTGTTTGTTTTTTGCCTCTTAGATTTTTGTTTTGTCTTGTTTGTTTGTTTGTTTGTTTTTATTTTGAGTATCTTATTGTTCAAGCGCTGTTCGAGGCATGAAGCAGATTCACAGAGACTTGATTCCTGTTACTGCAGATGCCCCTGGTAATCCGTTAGCTTACTTTACTTTCACTTCATCCTTTGTGAAGCAGTGGAACACGATAGAAGGAGCTATAAATGAGTCAGATATACATGGTGGGTTACTGATTTATTATTCATTGTTATACATTTTTTAAATCATATCAAATGTGTCGTTTTGAGATGAATATATTTTTAGATGAATGCTTATAACAAAGAGTAATGCAAGGTTCAATGAGCTCGCCAAAATTATGTTTCAGAGAAAAATGTTAGATAAAGCCGAATATTCAGATTCAATTTCTATTTAATCTGATATATACACCAATAAAAAGACTAATAATCGTGGTATTTCTGCTTGAATTTTGAATTTTTCAAAAGATCTAGCTTTCCTTGAAATGCATTTTTTTTTATGAATTGTAAGTGCTTGAAATCAATTTACAAAGATGGAAATTATGTTCATCGTGTACTAATTGTGGTTTGCTGTTGTCGATACGTAGTCAAAAAAGAATGAGCGCTGTTTTCATTTCTTTTCCTTTTTAAAACAAATTGCAAACTTCACGTTACAGATGGTTTTAGAGCAGGTATGTTAAATTCTGGGTTTAAATTTCCCAATCGTGGCGACATGCTTGGACTTATGGACGATATAGTGAAGTCTCAGCCTGTATTCAACTTGAATGCATCAGATATAGCCAGTGGTTACTTATTGGGAAGAGTGACCACTCCCCTTTCTAGTAAGTACACTAAAAAAGTATAAGAATCAATGATCAGAGGGTTTTCTTTTTTCTTATAAATGCGCTTTTTCTTATGCCGAGCAACTTTTTCCAATTGTTCCTTTTATTGTAACAAAACAGCAAGGGACTGTTTCGACATAGCCAAGCGTGCCTTTGCCAAATCCATGGAACGACTTAGTGTAGATTGGCTTGGAGCTGCTATTTCCCGACTAGAAAATTCCCCAATTAGAGAGCCTGAGACTGTAACCGACTTCTACGGAGCCAAGCAGAATCTCGATTTACAAACACTAGAAGAGTCAAGGGAATTCGCTCAAAAAACGGTATAAACAACTTCCTCAAAGTACCTCAAAACTTTATCTTTTCAATAATAAACATAAGGAAGGGTATCGGAAGTTGGTTACTTATTCAATATTGCAACTTTCAACATTGAAAAAGTAAATGATTTCTGAAGTAAGTTGCTTATTCAACATTCGCCTGAATCTGAAGTTGGTTACTTATTGGTGCTCTATTGTGAGTGCTGTTGAGATTATCGTCATGATCTTCTTTAACTTATTCGTATACAAAAAGTAAAATAGGAAATACCAATTAAATTATACAAAAGATATCATAAAATGATCATCTTAAGCTAGATTGAATAAAAAAACAACAAAATTCAATTGCATAAGTAAACTAACACAAAAATTATTTACTTTTTCAATGTTGAAAGTTGCAATGTTGAAAAAGTAACTTCTTTTATCGCATAAAGTATCCATCAGTTATTCAGTCTCAATGTTAAGAGGGTAAGGTAAATCATTAGAATTTCCATGGGAACATTTGCGAACACAGGAATGAACTTCATTCCGAAGTGAGATCAGGTGCCCAGGGAGAGTCCGCGTCTCCTGTCTGCATGCAACACTCGTCGCAACAGCTCCGTAAAAACTTGTCAAATTTGGTGTTGTCTCGATGTACATATTTTAAAATGTACATATCTTGTTTGGTGATGATGACAGCCATTTAATCGCAATCCTGATCATTCATTCTGAAAAGAGGGATCTGATATGCTATAGCGATTACCCTTAGGTCTCGAAGCATCCGGATGATATAAATACTATTCCTAGGTGGACCGTATGTATTTCCTTAACTTCTTACGTTGACAATTTTTAATGAAAGGTGGTGCTAACTAAAGTACTATTTGTCACATACAGTGCATTCCGCACTGACACTGGACTCTGAAGATTGTTCATTAGATTGTTTTTATGGAGCTTTGTCATTGTCACCGTCTGTTTGTCCGATGGTTTTTCTTTTCTTTTCTTTTTTATTTTTTGTGCATTTACTTTGGAGAGAGTATGCGTCTCCCAATTCCCTGTAGGGTGGACCAAAATAACATAGGAGGATGGTGCTAAGATATTAACTCCATTCATTTCGATGATATTTTTGGATGTAAAGATGTTTCATAATTCATGTGATACATGTATATGGAAAAAAAAAATTAGCATCACGCGTTTTAACAGCGCCGCCTACATACAAAACCTTCCGCGCTTGCACTGGAGAGGATTCATTAGAAAAGATGTCCTTCGTGTTTCTGTGGGGCTTGTGTCGTGGTCTCCGTCTGTTTGTCCTATTTTCTTTTCGCGTAGGGATGTTCTGTTTTACATTTTTTCCAAAATTCGTAAGCCTTTCGATTGTGTTTTTTGGAATATAGTCTAGGCTGTTGTTTTTGACTTTCTTTCACTGATTACAAAATGGCAAAATGATAATTATATACATGATGTCAACTTGATAAAGGGCCAAAACAAAGTTTCTTTCTGGCGATAGAGCTGGAAAGAAGTAATCATATTACACTTTTTAAAGTATCCAGTAACGGAAAACAAGTTTCAAGTGGCTCATGGGAGTCTTATTTTGTTCATGTAAAAAGCTTGTTTTCTATCTTGATTAGAACATTGAAAGCTGTCGGAATGTTATATATACCTCGGATGACGTCACCCGGGTAGATGTAACGTTTGAACGTGTTGCTGAATTGCTGTATAAGCCATTCTGAGAGGGATTATTTAATTACATTTGTGCAGTCAATATCATTTATTGTACAATATTGTCCCGCAAATTGTACCAATGCACTCCCCCTCCTTTTTCTTTCAGTTAGGGAAAAGGCGTCATCTAGCGGCGAAAACCTATTCTAATTCGGATAAATTAAGTAAGATCATGTTTCTTATTATGGTTTTCAGAAACTTGAAACTTTACATTGTGATAGATCACGACTAGACATCATTTTGAAACTAACTTTGACCTTCAGATAGAAAATTCAGAATTCGTGTTTAGCAAATATAGGAATATTTGACCATTAACTTTACATGACAATGGATGAGACCTCGATGTCCAAGCAATGGAGTAGATAAACATATATTCACAAAATATTGTTTACATCCATTGAATCATTTTATTTATTTATTTTCGATTTTTCTTTTCTTTTTTTTTTTTAATTAATATTTTTAATTCATACCAACGTGGTTCGCGACTAAACACAAAGATTTCCTTCTTCACAAGAAAAACTGACAGGAAAGCATAAGAGGTCTCGATCGATGTTAGAACAAGTAGAACTTATAAACAAGTTCAGAAAGGGGGATATAAAGCATGCTGGAGGTGAGAGCCATAGGAATCTGGACAGAACAATTTTCTATGAGAGACTGTGTCAGGGGATCGAGGAACAGGTATTTCCGTTCAATGTTTGTCTACATGTTACAAAAATTAAGGGGTTTTTTTATCAATAAATAAATGAATAATGATATCAGTCTTTAAAGAACTATGAATATGAAATACATCGTTTTCGGGTATAACAGGTATAGAGCAAGGAACCATATTTCGCCGGTGACCATATTTCGCCGTTTCATGGTTAATTGCTTCTCGTTGGTTATTGGAATTGTTTGACAAACAATTCCAATAACCAACGAGAAGCAAATATGACCATAGTAGTCATGTTTTGATATAATGTGACATCTCCTGCACTCGAATGTGACGAAAAATACCTCAAAATGAGGAAAAATTAATTACATCACTAAATTTTAGACGTAAACATCCAAATTTTTTACAAAAACCAAACGAAGAAAACATTTTATTTGGCATCATCTCGTAGAAGTTGTGGCGACGAAAGATTTCCTGAAAAGAAAGGCACAATTTTGTCCGTTTTGTGTGCAAAATAGATACTTATCAGCAAAAACGGCGAAATATGGTCACCCCCGAAAACATGGAAACGAAATATTTTGACGTTTTATTAGGAAACAATGAAATGTGTAAAATAAATCATTTTTCTAGTATTTCGACCGAGAATGGAGTTAAATTAAATTTTAGCAAAACCAATTATTGAATCGGCCACCAAGAATTGAAAATTATCAGAAAATATATGAAAAATGCGGCGAAATATGGTCACTTGCTCTAACTGGTACATAGATATAATTCAAATGTTTCTCATTTTCAATTTTACATTTATTCAGAAATACAAAAAGAAAAAGAGCAAATTTTATCGTTGTTTCTATGCTGACCATGAAAACCCGTACTATCGTCTGCGGCGGATTAAAATGGAACTGAAACACCTGAAGCCCTTGATAGTTATCCTACATGACGTCATTTATGATGACGACATTCACGACATGAAAGAGGAGGTTCTCCATAGGGTAAAACAGAATTTTTATATTTTTAGTTTTTCATCATTTTCTTCATATCCGATACATTTTCCTGTCTGTCAGTACTCCTAATTTTAAAAAAAAATCTTTAAGATTTATCAGTGGCTGTTACAACAATATTGGACTTTTGTAACATTATCATCGCTCACAGCAAAAATTCTAGATTAATCATCAAGGGGCCGTCTTGCTTGAGAAAATGATCCTTCTGTTACAGATGAAAAGGTCTGTCGTAAGATTAGACGGTGCAGAGAAAACTGTCAACGTGGAATCAAGAATAAGTATTAGGTACATTGTTTTCAACAGTTTGCATTCCTTAAAATCATTGTATGCCATTATCAAAATTGTCGTTATCATTGATTATTTTCTGTGATGAATTATTTGAAATAGCATACACGGATTCTTTCTCTTAAATGTAATATAGCGCATATCTAGAGGAGAATGGAACAACAGCGAGGAGGCTCAGCAAGCGAATATCATCTATGACCCATATAAACCTATCTCCCCAAAACGTGGAGGGATACAAGGTAAGTTTTCTTTAATTTAGTGCTTATAAATGACCTTGTCGTGTCAAGAGTCAAATGTTAGGGATGGCAGAGATAAAAACACGAGCACTCAGTACACAAATTTTCGGCCCCTTGACCATCATCAAGTGCACAAACGACAATGTCTATATATAAACTACTAGCAAGTAAAATCCATCCTTCGAATTACGAGCGTTAATTGCCAAAAAAATTATCTGCTCGAAATGCAAAGGATGGATTTTTATTTACTGTCCGCGCAGCTCACTTCAGAAATCGGAAAATTGAAGTTTTCTCTACTTTATTGACATATTTTCCGATTAAAATCTATATAGGGGATAGATCTCGAACTCTCATAACTAACGGTGTATGATATATGTCTGTACGACCAATACTATGCTCACTGTGACAGAAAATAATTTTAGATAGGGAGTTAGCGTGACGTCGTCGACGTTCTCCATAGACGTCTTGCTAAAATTAACATTGAAAACTCCCTATCTAAAACTATTTTCTTTCACTGTGAGCGTGATATTGGTCGCACAGACATATATCATACACCGTTAGTTATGAGAGTTCGAGATCTATCCCACGGTGTAAATTTTAATCTCAAAAAATGCCGACAAAGTAGAGAAACTTCAATTTTCCGATTTCTGAAGTGAGCTACGCGGACAGAAGTTCTCATATGCACTCGATAAAGCCCAAGGGGCCGAAAATTTGTGTCTTGACTGTTTGTTCTTTTATTTACACATAAGAGTAGTGGGGGTTTTTTTTTCGTCAGTCACTCTGAAATTCTGTCACACTTGATACCCAGTAACAACTCAGTAAATCAAACAAGATGCTTACGGTCAGAAGGTCAAAGATCGTGGTCACTGATGCAAAAGAATATACGTGATATTTTGTTTCCAATTGAAAACGCAAGAACCTTTGAATCTTTTAATTAAACCCCAGAGGTGTATGGTTACTCAATTTGACATTTGACATAACATATTGTTTTGTTATTTCGGAAACTTGTAATTTCATCCAAAAATATCATCGAAATTAAAAGGAGGATAATATTCTACAGTACTGTAGCTCCATCCCTCCAATGCTTTTTTAATCATAGAATTTATTAAACGATGCTGCTGGATCGACCCTACTGGAAATGTGGAGCCGCGCACTCTGCGCTAAGGAGATGTCTGATGAATTAAAATTGCTTTGAAACTTTCATCAAGGAGGTATCGAGTTGGAACACCTCTAGCTTATTATTATAAACACTTAATTTGTAAAGTGTAATAATTACTTCTTCTCAGCTCTGTCGCACGAGAGAAGCTTTGTTTTGGCCCTTTATCAATTTGACATTATATGCTTATTCTGCTATTTCGGAAAGTTGTCGTTTCATCCAAAATATTATCGAAATTAAAGGAGAGTAACATTCTAGCACCATCCCTCGAATGCTATTTGGTCATACAGTACATGTATATAGAATTTATCTAACTATGCTGCAGGAATCGATCCTACACGAATTTTGGAGCTGCACACTCTTTGTTAGTAGATACATGTACATGTACACAAAATTCAAAAAATCAAACTAGAGGGCGCTACTAAAATACATTCGGCTGTGTCTGAAAATCACTTCGGTATTTAACAAAGTACCACTGATGAGGATTTACTAACCGAAACACGTGTCTGGTACATTAACATTGGTTTGAAATTTCCTTCCAGAAACACTTCCATGTTATCATAAAGAGAGCAAGATCAAAGACCAATGTATATCTGTTTTAGATAGAAACGGTGATCTAAAAATATCAACCTATCCAAACAAAAAATTTGGATCCACGGATATACTTATCAGGCAATATGACTCATTGCTCTTTCGATCAAAAGGCCGAAGGAATTTGCACAAAGGGATATCTACCCACCTTTAATAAGTACCCACCTAACACTTTCCTTTTGTTTAAAAAAATGAAAGAGTTTTGTTCCATTTTTTAGAACATCTACAGATCAACTACTGCTATCAATCCAAGTTAATTTCCCTGCTAGATTTCTGCTTTGTAGATTTTTGCAATATTTCCAAAATACATGTCAATCTTGGACAGAACAAAATCCAAAAATATTATTAGAATTTTTTAATCTTTGTATAAAGATAAATAATGCAAAAAACATATTGGAAATTTTCATGCATTTTAAAGTTCAGAGGAGAAAATATTTGTACGAGTGTTTCATGTTTCTAATGTTTATACTACTTGGATACTTATTTAAAGGCCTTCTAGATGTAGGTCACATGGTCTTGTACGATTTGCTCTCAATGATGGATGTTGCAATAGACGAATTCCCCTCCCTCCTTTTGAAAACAGATAAATAAAATAAAACATAAGATATAAGTAAAATATGCCGTTGGGTATAGCTTTCAATTCTATAGCACTAAATGATTAATGCCAAGGCATAGACGTATGCACACTATGGATTTGGTGAGGGTACAAGGCCTAGTTATCGAGGAGTCAGACCGCAATTTTTTTTTAAATATTTCTTTCTAATAAAACCTGTGTACTAGAATGAAGTTAGCAACCTATTTGTCAATTTTCAAGTATCAACTGCCTTCCAAAATATGTTTGCCCTGATTTTACTGCTTTCCAATTCATGTTTTAGGTTTCGAACTACGGTCCAGTCGGTCCGTTTGATCCACATGTTGATTTTTGGAGTGACGAAAAAGTAAGTTGTGTTCTTATAACAGGTACACACTTAAAATTCATGCCAACAAATATTTTAAAAGTTGTTTGAAATAATACCTATGAATATTTCCCAAAAATGCAAAGTTACAAATCAGTGATTTAAAGTCAATTCTAATATGACTTGATTCTTTTCCCTATTAAGACAACAGACGCGAGCCGGGCTCTATTCTCCAATATAGGCCCTATAGCGATAAGCCACGCCTACCCATTTTCTGAAAGCAGATAAACCGACAGGAACTGGTTTTTACCAAGAATCGATTTCATAAAAAGGTCTAAGTTTGGTCATCATTAGAATAGAAATAAAAAATGACAAGCCTCGCGTCCTCAGCCAATCACATTTATCACCTCGCCGCTGACGCGGCTCGGTAATAAATGTGATTGGCTGAGGACGCTCGGGAATTATGAGACAATAGAGCCCGGCTTGTCATTTTTTATTTCTTAAACACAATAATCGAAATCAGATTCCAAAATATCACAATTAAACATCTTACAAATAAATAAAACAGACCTTTCTCACGAGAAAAGAACAATACACAGACGCTGACAATGACACAACGCGCGATAGAAACACGAAGGACATATTTAATGAACAATCCAGTGCAAGTGCGGAATGCACTGTAGGTGGCGCTGTTAAAACGCGCCGTGCTAATTTGCAAAGTTTAATAAACATATTTAAATATGACATGTATCACGTTATTTGGTATCTATGTAAGTTTAACCTAAAAGGAAGATTAAGCTTTTACCCTCTCTTCGTATTCTGTAAAATCAAGGTGGGAGAGTTTCGCTCATTTGTCCCGGTAAGAGAACCTAGAACAAGAAAATTACCAAATATGATTGTAAGTGGCGCCACCTTGAATGATTTGGATGAAGAATTAGATACAATATACTTTAAAAAGGCGATCCCATTTATCCCAAAGCCTGCCAAATATAATGATTTGTTGTGGAATCTGCTATTACAAAAAGAAACACAGGTAACACTGAAGACCACCACACCGTCAAATTTACAGTTAGAATCATAAATAGAGTAGACAACTTGAAAAGAAAAACTTGGAACTTGTAATCAACTCGAGGATTTTATCTTTTATTTCAGATGGTTAAAAAGAGGTCGACCACAGGCACAAATAGACTGCTAACATTGCTATCATATGTAAGTCTCTCTCTCTCTCTCTCTCTCTCTCTCTCTCTCTCTCTCTCTCTCTCTCTCTCTCCAATATGTTGCATGGCTGCTTTTATTTATATGTATCTCAATGTGAAGATTTTCTTCAGCTGAGATCTACTTGCAGTTAAACAATGTTGATTATGGTGGCAGCACGGTATTTCCTTATCTGAAGGTCAGGATAGAACCTACAAAGGTAACTTGAAGAGTTTTTATTGATATGTAGATTCATATGTGGGCAAAGTCAGTTGTCAATACTACCAAATATATTTTGAAACTCAAACTTTCCATGAAATATCTTACTCCTTGTCCTTACAACACGTACGTTGCACCTCGGGCAAAAACCACAAATAAAACTCCCAGAAAATTACAAGGATTAGCTGTTTCCACTCTACATTTAGATTATCCCATGAAAATTATATATATAATCGTAGAATCCGTGGAATCACATTCAATTGATGAAAAATTATTACACGCTATAGAAGACGCGTAATAAAATATGATGTTTGAGTATTTCCAGTCGAGAAAAAAGTTGGTCACAATTATATTTGTAAGCACCTTGGAAACAGAAGCTATAGAAAAATTAATCAGGTTACATTTGTGGCGATTTTAATTTCTTGTAAATTTGCAAGGTCATTTATTTGCAAAGATAAAAGTCTCTCCAATGTATACTCGCGAATATTTCCTATGTACAGCGAAAACTCAAGACGGACAGTATTGAGTCGTAACTATGCGGATTTTATATTCTTTCAGGGATCCTTGGTTATTTTTATAAATCTAGACGAGGATGGATCTGGAACTAAAATGTCAACACATGCATCCTGTCCTGTTGTTTTTGGCAATAAGTGGATAGTGGCGAAATATGTGCACTACAAGGGGCAAAACTTGGCTGAACTGGAACGGTTTGCCGTCTCCGGTCTGGACGTGAAGTGAAGAAAGTCAATAATGAACCATCTTCATCAGCCTTTGTTCATGTGCGATTGTTTTGTATGGTTATGAACAGAAATAATTTTCTGTATAGATAGATAGAAAAGGGAAAGATCTCCAGCATGACCATCCTGCACTCACCCAACGAAACAAACCAAAAATAAAGTGACACATAAATGACATCAGACAAAACTACAAATCGCAAAAAGACACAATAATATTCACTAGAACAGCATACAAAACAATCGAAACAGACGTACAATGTACAGAAACATTAATGACAACACATAAAAGGAAGGAGACCAATGTGCACCCAGCGCCGACTTTGGACGGCCATCTGCTATAAGCAAATGGTGTAGTTATCCGGATTACGTGCGCACAACCCTCCCACTTATACGGATACACAGAGGTCTCCATAGACGCACAATTGTTGTATAAACATAAAACTTCTCACTGTAAGGTGACATCACAAACAAGATTGTTAAACGATAGTTAGCCTCTTGTTACACAGATTCTATGAAATGGATCTAACAATTTCTTTGACATGTGTATAACAGTCTGTGCTCTGCTGGCTGAAGCGAGCTCAATATCAATCACCCGAGAAGTCTGACCAACTTTCAGATAGGACAAATAATAAGGACCCAGTCTTCTCTGCAGAGATTCGAACAAGGCCCGTCATTGAGTCTCGTCCTCACGGTCGGCCATTGTGCAACCCCGCGAAGGGTTTCACAGTAAGTGTTTTGAATATTTTCCCTGACATTGTCGCCATAGCACTTTCTATATAGACAAAACCTCAGACAGTGCATGTACATGTATTTAGATATGGTTTTCATTTTTATGCGTGGACATCGACGGCGGGTGAGGCTAGCCAACAGGGGATGCTTACTCCTCCCGGCCACCTGGTCCCACCTCTAGCTTGCTAGGGGTCCGTCGATGCTCATTTTGGTGCTCTATTATGAGTCTTGTTGAGATTATCGTCATGATCTTCTTTAACTCATTTGTGTCACACTTATACCCTTTGCCGTGTGGAGCTCGTAAAAGGTTCCCCGCGAAGTGTTTTGAATATTTTCCCTGACATTGTCGCCATAGCACTTTCTATATAGACATAACGTCAGACAGTGCATGTATTTTTGATATGGTTTTCATTTCATTTTCGTGCTTGGACATCGACGGTGGGTGCGGCTAGCCAACAGGGGATATTTACTCCTCCCGGGCACCTGGTCCCACCTCTAGCTTGCTAGGGGTCTATCGATGCTCATTTTGGTGCTCTATTGTGAGTGCTGTTGAGATTATCGTCAGGATCTTCTTTAACTCATTTTGGAAAGACACTGGTACAAAACTGTAGATTGGTCCAGTACCATGCCCAGTATTTTAGTGATGACTTCAAGATCATATCCTCGGTAAAGTAGGCGACCGACTATTTTCTTACATTTATGGTTGAAGTTTGATCTGCCTTTGATCCTTCTGATTTTGTTTATTAGGTCACCGTAAAATGAAGGCAATGAAATTCCCAATGATACATACTCTGATGCTGGAGTCGTCCCGAATTTTGAAAGAATTTCAGAATAGTAATTGTAAAATTATCTTAATCCTTGACTGATAAGTTTTTTTTTGTAATTTGTATATTCTTAACACGGAAGTCCGAAACATGGGATCAAACCTAACGTACCTGATGAGCTGAGAGATGTAAATGCCGTACGATGGCAATCTTGGAGCATCGCCATCAAGCCAAGGAAAATTAACTATGTTGAAGCCAAAGTCTTTTCTTTTGTCGTATATCTTTGTCTGAATTTCTCCGTTATAGATTTTGATATCAAGATCAAAAAAATGGTGTAGCTATATCATCTGTGTTTGCTTTGTTATAGTCTCCTAACGGCAACGCCGAAGGGGACTCTTAGCTTCCTCTCTGTCTGTCTGTCTGTCTTTTTCAGTTTTCCGGACTTTTTTTTTTTTGCTGTTGTTTCATATATTAAACTCATTTTTTGTATGTGGATATATCTCAATGTGATACAGATAAAGTTTGAGTCTGGATTCGATTGACCTATTTTTACAAGAGTTAAGGCCCTTAGACTTAGCAAATATCATGAAAATTTCAGTTTTCCAAACTTTTCTTCGGTTCTACTGCAGATAACGGACTTTTCTTGGCTGTTATTGCAAATAATGAACTGATTAATCGCCGGCAGCAGCCGGCGATTTATATTGATAGTTTTGCACTTCTGCCTATGCCCCTGGTCTCGCGGAATATCTTTGGCTTTATCGTGTCACATGTGGAAATAAGAGGTTATCCGAATGAACAATTCTGAGATGACCCGGCTTTTCTTATATAGCGTATAGTAAAAGTGGCGCACCATATCGGGATTCTTCATTGACTGAAACGAGCATCAGTCTCGAATTCGCGCCCATTTTTCAATATTCGTTTGATTAGTTAATATGTGGCTATCTAATGCAATACATTTTAGCGTTAAATAGCTTTGAATGTGAATGTTTTGGGGGGCAACCATGCAACGATTACATCAGGAAGACATATTAGGAGACGGATGGGGGAGGGGGGTTAACATACATATTCCACATTTATATTCTATTTACTCATGAGTAATTACAGGTATTTTTTGTATCTGAATTCTTCCGGCGAATTGATGCTTTGCATCAATAGTTTTCTTGTTTTTGGTATGTGATTACATTAGAGTGTGATACATATCAAGGTCGACTTTGGTTAAGATTTACCTATTTTTACAAGAGTTATGGCCCTTGGACTTGGCTTTCATGAAATGTTCAGTTTCCTATACCTTTTCTGTTACTGCAGATAATGAATTGATTTTTGTGTGGGCATTCATCTACTGGTGCAAGTACAGGTCAAGTTGAAACTTATGTTTAATTGAAGCGTTCTAAACAGAGTTGCAGGACATGGATATATGCCGGTAGGGGACTGATATCGCTCAGCGATCAAAGATTTATATTCTTATTCGCTCTGCTCAATCGAATATAAATCATTTAAAATAATAATAAACACAAATATGGTGGAGCGAAGCGCTCAATGAAGGGCATTTATTAATCATCAATAAACATCATCATCATAATCATCACTATATCCACACATTTCACCTCATAATCGTTCTCGTCACTATAGTCATTGAATCATATATATACATTTACACCTCAAAGTCAATCAACCAATGTTCCTGAAAAGTGAAAAATAAAGTGATGAAATTATACAAGTATAAACTGTGGGAGGGAGGGGGGGGGGGGGAGTTAACGTGTTTACTGCCCGGTATTGAGCCTTCGAATGACCAATACCTTACTACCCCCTATACTCGTATCTAATCATGCAGAAAATCACTTGACCGTATCGATACTTCTCTATTCGAATACTCTCAAAACAAAATATGAAATATTTTATTGGAAACAATTTGTTAATATAAATATGATAAATTCATTTATATTCTTATTCGCTCTGCTCAATCGAATATAAATCATTTAAAATAATAATAAACACAAATATGGTGGAGCGAAGCGCTCAATGAAGCTCGAATATAAAGAAGTCGATCATTTTTGGGAAAGTTGCTTAAAATCTTATTTATTCATTTTAAATGCCTAAATTTTTGCTTAAAGACAGAATTTCGTCTAAATTTTCATGAACATAACCATCCTTTGCATTTTCGGATTTCCATCTTCCATGTTTCTTGAACAGTCGATCACTTACCCCTGATTCAGCTGCTGCAGTAGCCCCGCCGGACCTTAAGCTATGTATACCAAATTTTGATTTATTCAAACCAATATTTTCTAACTCATTAAGAATTATTTCTCGTGATCTAGAATAGGAAATCGGTTTATCGACAGATCTAAGCTTGTAAGTACCTAATTTCTTGAAATATGTAAGCTGTCTAAAAATGAATTCATTCGAATTTTCGCCAATACCTGCTTTTTTCAAATATCTTTGCAGCATTTCAACAGGACATGTAACAGTTGAGGTTTTTGAAATTTTTACATAACTTCCCTGTTTAAGTGAGTCTGTTTTGCTTTTGGGAAGAAATATTGAAACATAACCTTTAAAAAATGTGATGTCATGTCTTCTTATATTAGATAATTCTGAAAACCTGAGAAAACCTGAATAGCCAAGCAGACACATGGTAACAGTTCTCAATTTTGATAAAGAATCGTCCTTAGCTAAATTCTGAACAAGAGAATGCAAATGTTGTGCTTTGATTGGTTCCTTTTTTACTACAGGTTTTGAACAATCTCTGATAGCGCCCTCTTTAACTTGTGTACATAAACTCAATGTAGTAGGGTCCGAAAAACCGGCTAGTTTATGCATCCAAGAAATTGCAAATGAAGCCTCTTGAATCTTTGAAACAGAATTAGAAATTTGTGCAATATGTATTAAATACATAGAAACAGTTTTCTCTGTTGCGGGTAGAGGACTTAAATATTGATCGAAAGAAGAACACCACTTAGTGAATTTATCGTATGCATACCTATATTTCTTTCTTGTGTTAGCTGCTTTTGCCTTCAAACAATAATTAGGTAGTTGATCGCTGAGGTCCTGCAGTCGTGGATCCAGGGATGTGCCACTCTCCTGACACCATCTTCCCGTCTCAAAAACATTATGCGCTAAACGTACAAAGAAAAAAATGAATATTAAATAACTTAAAAGCATCGTGCAAACTGTCACATTCGAATTATCTTCGTCGTAAATACTCCATCAAATTTCTCATATATATACATTATGCATTTGCGTATATGCTACGTACAACGTAAAATACATCTGCAATGTGCATCCAGCACACCAGGGCCTGTCATGTAATAACTAAGAAGAATCGAACCGAATAGCTAGAACACTAGATGACATGATTTTAGTTCCAAAAATAGAATTTCTGTTCATTCCTTGTTCGAACACTTGATTCGCTTTATGGAATTCTAAAACTTCCAAGATAAAGTGTTTGAAATTTTGCCCACTGAATAACAAAGGCCAAAAATAGGACGAAGGCCACTTTGGAACAATTAAAGTTCCCTTAGCTTTGCATTCTACAATGTAACGTAAACATTTGCCTATAAGAGAAACAGGCGGAACTAGCCAATTATTTTCCTTTGACCAATCAACACTGAAACAGTCAACATGTTCAGTACCTGGGTTCCAGAACACAGAATTAAATCTGGGAAGTTTCGTATTAATGTGGCTAGCAAATCTATCGATGGTAAATGGTCCCCATATAGAACTAATATAAGAAAAGAATCCAGGAGTCGTACGCCAGTCCTCATAATCAACCATTTTACTGATGTAATCGGCCTTTTCGTTTTGGCTTCTAGGAATCCATTCTATTTCAAGGGAAATATTGTGGCGTAAGCAAGTTTTAAAGATACTAAATGCCATGTTTTGCAGGTCTATATTAGTGCTACCAGAATTGACAATATTGACACAATTCTTACAATCTGTGTACCATTTCAGTGACTTTCCCTCAAACTTTGAGCAAAATGATTTAAGTGACTGTTCTATCGCTCTAAGTTCCCTCCAAGTGGAACTTCTTGTTCGTTCATGGTCATTCCAAAACATCTGAAAAATACTTTCGTTCAATTCTGATGTAAAAGCTGCGCCTGCTCTGTCACTTGCATCAGAATAAATAACTAAATCTTTTTTGAATTGCAAAGTTAGAGGTCTTACGTTATATTCGTCTAAGTGATTCTGCCAGAAAGACAACTCTACAACGAAAAACTCTATGGTATCTCTTGGCAAAAGTTTGTCCCAGGATAACCTACACTGAATGACTTTGTAACATCTTTTCGTCATTAAATTTACAATATTCCCCAACACAGGTGACATTGATATTATTTTACCTGTGAAACTTGCTAATTGTCTAGCTGTTAAGAATGGCAAAAGGGAGGTAACCTTATTCAAACATGCTTTTGCATCCAATATACGCCTTTCTGGAATGCGTAGTGTAAAATCAATTGAATTCCAGCTTAAACCTAGCCATTCCAGTTCTTGAACAGGAGAAAAAACAGATTTTTTATCATTAACGAAAAATCCTGCTGCTAAAAGAGATTTTCTGATAAATTCTGTTTCATTTTGACATGAAATCAAGGACTGAGACATAATGAATCCATCGTCTAGATACAAGACTACCAATATTTTGTTTTGCCGCCAATATTTTACAAGGGGTCTCAAGCATTTGGTAAATACAAACGGACTTGATGACAAACCAAATGGTAACACAGTGTAACAGAAAAACTTTTTATCCCAAGAAAATCCTAAATAAGTTTGGAAATCAGGATTAATGTCGACATGATGGTACCCACTCTGTAAATCAAATTTTGTCATAAAGCAACCTTGACAGAAAAATTGTAATGCGATCTTCCAATCCTCGTATTTCACCTTTTCCTTTTTAATGAACAGATTTAAACGACTAAGATCTAAAATTAAACGTTTTTTCTCTCTATTCTGAGCTACGCTTAAAGGACTAACTATGTAAGGTTTGTATGGAACTTCAATAACCCGTCCTGTTTGGATCAGCTCTTTAATTTCAAGGGAAACAAAATCGGAATTTTGCAAAGCAGAAGTATTGTTTTTAAAATGCATTGGTGGTGGATCTCTTGCGAAAGAGAGACGATAACCTTGAGTAATAATATTTCTAACAAAATCATTGACTTTAATTTCCTCCCAAAAATTTGAGTGATTGAAAAGACTTTTCTTTACTCTGTTTGTATGAGATTTAGCATTATTTTCAATTTTTTGCAAATATTGATTCAAGCTTGACTTATTACACTGAACGTCAAAAGCATACTTATCTAAATGACTACTGTTTGCTGCTGCCAGAGGCACCCTGGACTGTAGGCTGTGTATTAAGGGGGCAACGATTTTTCCAATGGCCCTGCTGCCAGCACTTGTAGCAGATGTCTGTTGGCTGAGGGGTCCTTCTAGTGACGTTATTGTACGTGTAGCCGCTTTGGGGACGAAAATTACTAGTAGTACCAGCAGAATTATACTCGTGGGACGTTGCTGATCCCGCGGCCGCCGGGATGTTCCTAGTGTATGGTGTACTTCTGTACGAACGGCCTCTCTTGATAGATCGGAGGGCCCGATTCTCGGCACTACGGATCTTTTTGTCATCGTCGGAATCCGAGGCGTAGTCGTTGCATTCATATTCATGGACTGTTCGCCAGCCTGCCGGACTTGCATCAGCAATGCGTATTAACTTATTGCGGTGAGTGAGCTTGGAGCGAATGGCGCGGACTGCTTTCCTCGTCCCCGGTACGGAACTAACAAGGTCTGCTAGGCCGTCCAAGTCCTCAATTAGGTCCTCGTTGAACTCGTACTGTACACGGTTCCCTTCTCCTTTAAATTTAGTTGTGGACTTTTCCTTCAGTTTTTTGGAGAGGGACTGGGCGTTTACTTTTTGCTCGGAAAGTAGCTGTTTGGATAAAGTACTAAACTGATTGTTTATAGCAGTCTGTAACAGATTTACAGCATCAGAAACGCCAAAATTCTCACCAGCCGTACTGATAGAAGCAGTTTGGTCTTGTTCCATGGGCTCCGTAGAGTCCTGAAGTAATTTTTCTGCCTCGTGGTCGGAGTCGGACATCTATGCGAGAGAACGGAGTTAACGTGTTTACTGCCCGGTATTGAGCCTTCGAATGACCAATACCTTACTACCCCCTATACTCGTATCTAATCATGCAGAAAATCACTTGACCGTATCGATACTTCTCTATTCGAATACTCTCAAAACAAAATATGAAATATTTTATTGGAAACAATTTGTTAATATAAATATGATAAATTCATTTGTTCAGTGTTAACTTTGGTGGATAAATTTGATTTTTGTAATGTTCAAAATGTGGGTTATCAATATTCAAAATGTCATCAAGGTACCTAGAGGTGCCGTTGTCGTTGAAACATTTCAAGTCGAGAGTTTTTTTTTTTTTTCAGATTTTGCATGAATGTGTATAAAAACTAATCTGCAACCAGAGGCACACAATTACATGTAGTATCCAATTAGATAAAACGCATTGCTTTAAAAGGCAATTACGTTTCACGTAGGACCAATATCAGAAATGATAAGATTTCTTCGAGAATTCGTTGCTCATCTTTAAATGTCGAAAAACAGTTTCCAATCAGGGGTTTGAGCTTGTAATCAGAAACAACCTTAATGCTTCTGTTCATATGGTCCTTAAACTGGATATTTAGATACATGAAAGTCTGCTCGGTGTGTTGCCACCGATCTCTTCGAATATAACGTTTTCCTGAGACGTCGACAATGTGCTTTTGAAAATTCTGAATACACCCTACGTAAAATGAATCATGCATGGCTTTGACGAGGACAGGCTTGCAAATAAATGTATGAAGATGAAAAATCCAATAACCAGGTAATAATTTTCTATACCTTTATTTCAAAATTGAATATGGGAAAGTGATACTTCTCTATTTCCTAAATAAGCCGACGACCACACATGTACTAATGCAATCATAGGGATTTATCGCGCTTCCTGGTTGCTTAATGTATACTGTGGGTTACGTAACCCATGGTTCATCAAGCAACCGGCCGGTTAAGCGCGATAAATCCCTTAGAGTGCAATGTGTGTTGTTTGTCACGTCATCTTACTCGGCCGAACGTCTCCTCTACAACCGCTGCACAGAATTTCATGAAATCATACAGGAAGCAAGAATTCAATGTCTTCTACCAAGTTTGTGTTTTTCGTGCCCATCGGTCTACAAATATGGCCACCAAGGGCTCTGATTGGCTGACGCATTATCTAAATCTCAGCTGCTCTGAAAATGTAGCAAATACTTTCACGAAAATTACAGGTCCTTTTCCAAAATTGCTTTTTCTTGCTGATCGGTCAACAAATATTGCCACCAAGGGTTCTGATCGGCTGACACACTTTAGACATCTCCTCTGCAACCGTCGAACAGAATTTCACGAAATTTTACAGGAGGCAGGTTTTTTTTTAAAGGTCCTCTACCAAGTTTGTGTTTTCGACTCAAAAGGTCAACAAATATGTCCGCCAATGGCTCTGATTGGCTGACGTATTTCACTTTACCAACACAATCAAAGGACAGAATTTCAGAAAACGTACAGGAAGCGAATTCTGGTGGTCATCTATCAAGATTGTGCTTTTCAAGTCGATTGATCAGCATGGTCTGAGTGCTCTGATTAGCTGAAGCATTTTATTTCTCCTTACACTTGCTGCATAGAATTTCACGAAACCTTACTGGAATCAAGTACAGTATCAAGGTACTAAATTGGCCACTTTCAGCCCTTCGTCTACAACTCGGCGATGAACTCAGGTGATCGTAGTGGCTCCTTGGGTCTCTTATTTCCTTAAAGTTTTGTGAATTTTTGTGCAGTGGTTGCAGAGGAGATGTCGAAAATGTATCAGTCCGTCAGTCATCGGCAGCCATATTAGTTGACCGATCGGCTCGAAAAACATTTTTTTTTTCTGGTCTTTAGCCTTGAGTGAATTTTGATAATTTTGGTAACAATACTGGTCAACAAATAAGGCTTCTATCATGTTTTACCACATATGTGCACAATTTACTGCTCATCAACATGGGCGTATCCAGGATTTTTTTTCAGGGGTGGTCTTAAAGTCAGAAATTTTTGAAGAGCAAAAAAAGGGAGACCACACCAGAAAAAAGTCCCTTTATAAATTAATGATTGTCAGTTCTGTTTCTGTTTATAAATAAAACGGATGACTGGCGGTAATAGCTAGCAAAAACCTTAAAATCTTGAATCTTCACATCATAGTACTTGATCAATGATTGTCAGTTCTAATATGTGAATACAACATGGCAAGCGATAGCGAGCCAGCGATTTTTTGTTCAGATTTGGAATACAAAAATCCTCCATTCGTGTCTTTTTCAGTTTTATTACTCTTAGTGCCCTTGTTTATTGACCAAGGTGTAATGTATATGGGTTATATAGGAAAGCGCAGCATCATTTGACAATAACGTATGCAATACTGAAATTTCTGTTTCTAATTGTAAAAAGATGAGCAAAAAGCTTAATATCTTGAATTTTCACATCATAGTACTTAATGATTGTCAGTTTAATATGTAAATACAACAAATGGCGAGCGATAGCGTGTCAGCGATTTTTTTTCCCGAAAATTGGAATGAAGTCCACTATTCATGTCTCCTTCAGTTTCATTACTCCTAGTGCCCTTGTTTATTGACCAAGGTGTAATGTAGGAAAGCGCAGCATTGAAAATAACGTATGTAATAATAGCTGACCCCCCCCCCCCCCCCTCCTCTTGGTCCGCGCTTGTAAAATTATCCATTTTTTAAAAGAAAATTAGCAAAGTTTAGCCTCAAAAGAGCTTATGGTTTCCATTGATCTTGAACTTTGAACAAATGACCTTGACATTTTCTCAAATTCATCAAGTTTTGAAACAATATCTAAGGCATACATCTTTGGAAATTGGCTTTTTTCTCATGACAGGTATTAACATGATCTACCATATGTTGCCAAAGTAACCTATTTCAAGTGCATATAAACAGAAAAGCCTTTATTTCCCCATAGTTTTCTTTCATTTTCCAAAAAGTCCTTGATGGTTCCAAGGCGAACTGCATTATATTTTCCCTGTCAAAAGTAACTAAAACAGCTTATGGTTTCCATTGATCTTGAACTTTGAACAAATGACCTTGACATTTTCTCAAAGTCATCAAGTTTTGAAACAATATCTCAGGCATACATCTTTAGAAATTGGCTTTACTCATGCCATGATAGGTATTAACATGATCGTACCATATGTTGCCATAGTAACTTATAATATTTCAAGGGCATATAAACAGGAAAGCCTTTATTTCCCCATAGTTTTCTTTCATTTCTCCAAAAGTCCGTGATGGTTCCAGTTCGAACTGCATTACATTTTCCCTGTCAAAACTTAAAGTAACTAAAACAGCTCGATTAAATGGCCAAAATCTTCCTGATACGTGACAAGCAGTGAGAAAGAATTTCTTCAGAAAATTAGATTATTAGGTTATACATGTGCACATGTACGCACAGGACCCGTTTCCATGGAAACGAGATGCATGAAAATTCCTTGTTTAAGGGGCATCTGTACAAACTTCTGTTTACTGTCGCAAAGAAATGTCATATTCAAATAGGCCTATAGAAGATCTGACACTGCTTTTAACACCACATGGTGTTTTTTGGTTTTTTTTTTGGGGGGGGGGTTCTTTTTTGTTTTCTTTTTTTTTTTCTTTTACCGTTTACATTCGCAAGAATGGTACTCCAAGCAGTGGACAAAAATATAAACAGGAGGAAGAAGAAGATCATTAGATCATTTTTGTTCTGAGCCAGTGAGGGTAACTATCATATACATCTTGCTGCCCCCCCCCCCCCCCCCCCCCCCCCCCCCCCAAGCGAAAGGTTTAAAACCGGGAAAGCCTTACCAAGCACGGTTTTATCAACTATATCTCTGCGCATGCGCTGTGGTAGGAACATTCCGAAGTAAAACGTTCGAAAGGGACACACATTGGCTTCATTGGTTACGACAAATTTAAAGCAGCGCCAAGATGGTAGAATTCATTATTTTTATTTAATTAACTAAATGATTTACTGAAATGTTATCTTAGCAGATTTTGAACTGAGAAATAATCGAATTTCAAGACTGTTGGTCTGTGAGCGTTGGATTATTTTACTGTCGAGTTTCCTCTGCCTGTCTGCCTTGGACTCGTCATCGAATCTCTTATGTTCTATCGTGTTCGTGTTCAGGTATGTCGCAAGGTGTGACTGACCAATGCGACATACCTGACCGAACACAATAGAAACATTGGTTTCTGGTTTGGCTGGGATATTTTTTTAAACCAAATTATGACCACCTGTCATGTCACCCGTCACATAACTTAATTGAAAGTTTGACTGCTGTTATGTATTCTGCAAATACATATTCGATGATGAGCCCAACCTGTCAGAAGGCAGTGGACCATTATTAGAACAATTTGGCCTTTGTTCAATTTAGGGAACTGGAACAAACCCAACTTTTTCACGAAGTTTTGAACAGGATTTTTTCTCTCTGAGTAATGGATTCTTCTACATGTACTAGCTAGAGAAACAATAAACCAAGAAAAACAGTATATAAAGAAAACACAGGTTTTCAAACCAAAATTTTCATCCGTAATTTTTCCTCTGTATAAAGGATGTTTCTACTGTCTAATTAATGGATAATAAAGTAATACTGAATTGAAGATTCTTCTACTATTCAAAGGAACAATTATTGAACCTGCTTATATCAGGGGCTACCACCCCAAACCCCTGGCTTCAAACATGTTCCTCTTTTCATGAAACTTACCCTTCTGGTTGATAGACAGGTTTCCCCTTAGTCGTGACATCGTCGCAAGACCCTTCCATTTATAATAATTGATTATGATTTTGATAATCAATTATAATTCCGGAAATTTAAGCCATTATATGAATGAAATATTTGCAACATTAAACCTTATTTTTGCTAGAGAAACAGTTTGTACATGTACCTCGTGCTAATTATTCAAGTTGACTGATATATCTTTGACTTTGGTCAGTTTGCATACTTGTATGAAACATTTTGCCAAGTTTCCATACAATTTGCTGTCTGTTAAAAGTAAGGTTAGTCATGAAATATTTTACAGGTTTGCAGTGTTTCATAAGAATCCAAATATAATCGATAATCAATCAAAAGACTTATCCGATTAATCAATTTTGATTACTCCATCTGATTCCCAGATCTATATCCTGTACAAACTTATGTTTAAGCCCATTGTTAAAATCAAGCAATAGCATTTCCTGTACAAAAATTGCATTGTGACATCAGGATTTTCGTGCGAAGTGACAGTCAAATTCAAAACAAAATGGCGACATGTTTATGATGAGTTACTTTGTATAAAATTAAAATCAATTTTTTTTACCAGTATACCGTCCCAGTCCCCTAAACTGAACAAAGGCCAACAATCTGGTCATGCTGGAAACTGAACAAAGGACAACAATCTGGTCCTTCTGAAAATGAAATAGATTGGACTGATTGAAAAATACTGACAAGCAGGTCCAATGAATCTGGCAGACAATGAAATTATAAGACTCATTTCTTGCCCTTATGTTTATGTGTACACATAGTATCATACATACACAGTACTGGTCGAGCAGATATTTCCGAACTGAAGATATTTCCGAATGATTCACTAGTTCGGTTACTTGGAGGTATTTTTTAACAATTTTGGTGATTCAAGCGTTTAGATATTCAGAAAAATAATCTTCATGCAAAAGGAAATCTCAAAATAACTTCATTTGGTATGTTTTTGGCCGGATTGCAAAGCAATTCCGGTCTATAGATTGACGATGTCCGTCCGTCCGTCTGTCTGTCTGTCCGTCCGTCCGTCTGCCGTCAACATTTTGGTTAAGGTTTCTGGTTGAGGCAAAATCTAAGGAACTTTATGCAGTAGAAACTTTATATTATACATGTAGCATGCCCATGACAAGACCTTTCAATTTATGCCATAACATTTGACCTAGTGACCTTGACCTTGGACTTTGACCTAGTTAAAGATTTTGGTTAAAGTTTCTGGTTGAGGCAAAATCTAAGTAACTATATGCAGTAGAAACTTTATATTATACATGAAGCTTGCCCATGACAAGACCTTTCAATTTATGCCGTAACATTTGACCTAGTGACCTTGACCTTGGACTTTGACCTATTTAAAGATTTTGGTTAAAGTTTCTGGTTGAGGCAAAATCTAAGTAACTATATGCAGTAGAAACTTTATATTATACATGAAGCTTGCCCATGACAAGACCTTTCAATTTATGCCATAACATTTGACCTAGTGACCTTGACCTTGGACTTTGACCTAGTTAAAGATTTTGGTTAAAGTTTCTGGTTGAGGCAAAATCTAAGTAACTATATGCAGTAGAAACTTTATATTATACATGAAGCTTGCCCATGACAAGACCTTTCAATTTATGCCATAACATTTGACCTAGTGACCTTGACCTTGGACTTTGACCTAGTTAAAGATTTTGGTTAAAGTTTCTGGTTGAGGCAAAATCTAAGTAACTATATGCAGTAGAAACTTTATATTATACATGAAGCTTGCCCATGACAAGACCTTTCAATTTATGCCGACACATTTGACCTAGTGACCTTGACCTTCAACTTTGACCTACTCAAAGATTTTGATTAAAGTTCCTGGTTTAAGCAAAATCTATGGTACTGTATGCAGTAGAAACTTTATATTATTAATGAAGCTCGCCCATGACAAGACCTTTCAATTTATGCCGTAACATTTGACCTAGTGACCTTGACCTTGGACTTTGACCTAGTTAAGGATTTTGGTTAAAGTTCCTGGTTTAAGCAAAATCTATGGAACTGTATGCAGTAGAAACTTCATTTTATACATGTAGGTTGCCTCTGAAAAAACCTTTCAATTTATGCTGTATTATTTGACCTATTGACCTTGACCCAGTTGGTGACAAAAACTTACTTTGCAATCCGGCCATACCGTCTTTAGCGGTGTTTTATTAGCGTTTGTTTCACCTGCAGTTTGTCCAATTCATCTGTTTAAGAGCTTAAGAAAGTGACGTCATTGAGTTCCGAACAGATCTTGGCCTAGTATTCGGAGTACCACATTTTCCAAAAGTTTATTCTTGTCAACAAATGATATGAACATGCATTAAGAGGGGCCCAGGGCAGGATATTTACGACAAAGTAAAGAAATTACATGTGACAGATTAAAAAAAACATTGGAAATAATTCGGAAATAGCCGTATCTTATCATGGTACAGAAAGGCGCTTTAAAACTAGCTTTGATTTTTTTTTTTACAATTTTTGGTGACATAGAATTCTTCATTAAGGTCATTACGTAAATATCACAAAGTTTTGAAACATTTGATCCATATTTGACCCCAGGAGAGGCGAAAATGCAAATTGTTTGGAAATACCTTTAGTAATTTGCGTGAAATGGCCTTTTAAGGGGGGTATTAAGATAACCTCAAATCAGCATTTCTAGATCAATTTTCAAAATTATTTCTACATAGGCATCTGTATAAAGGGTGAAGCATTATTTGTACCAATTTTAAAAATAAATGGACACGAAGAAGTCGAGTTATTGTCGAAAAACCGTGAAAATTATTCGGAATTGTCTACTCGAGCAGTACCTTAGTATAATTGTACATATACAAAATGCTAATGTTACTGTATAAAGAAAAATTTGTAAAGAGAAATACATTTACAGATGCTCTCAAGAGCAAAGCCGGCCATAGGGCCTGGCTCAACAACTCCAGCCAAGGAGAACAAGAAAAAGAAAAAGATGCCAAAACCAGATGACTTCTTGTCTATGAGAGATTACACGGGAGCCATTACATTGTTGGAGGTATTTTGTTTGTCGCTGTAAAGCACTTTTTTAGCATATAGTCTAAATTACATGTATTCCAAGTCTGCAATAAACTGTCATTATTTCTAAGTTGTTGTTACTTTGTGATTCCAGTATCTTTGATTGTGATTCTCATGTTAAAGGAAAAATGAAAAATACTGTTTTGTAAAAGCTTTAAGCTTACAGCTTTTAAGTGTTCTCTTGAAAATGGGCTTATAGCTGAGAAATCACTTATGTAATTATGGTAATACTATATGTTTTGTAAATACATGAAATGCCTATAGTAAACATGTAGTATTAAAACAATTTGTTTATTGTTTCATGTTTTAAAGAGGAACATAGCTATAGGGAACATGAATACCCACTATGTATTGATAAATAAGCGGTTCATTTTCAATTTCTATTTTCATTAATTTAAGTAAAATTTCATCAATATTTTCAAATTTAATTTATTGATTGTACATGTATATACAGGAAATATGGATGATTTTCTTGCAATTCACAAGTTGAAAAAGATCAAAAAAAAAAAAAGAAAACTGTACACTAATTACTATACTTGAAGATACTGTAAAATGTATGGAACATATATTTGGAATAAAACTATTGTGGTTATTATAATTTACAGTTTAATCGTAACAGTGGTAATGGTAGTGAGGAAACAGATTTATGGATTGCTTACTGTGCCTTCCATCTTGGAGACTATAAAAGATCCATGGAGGTGAGATAATGATGTTAAAAATATATACTGCACCTTCTGCTACAGACAGCAGGGTTCTTGTCGAGTTTCTCTTCTTTAAGCTAGATATTAACTTTTATTCATTGTTGGTATAAAAACAAGATTGTTGAATTTATAGCAAAGGAATACTTTGGTTTCTGATCTCATGTCTATCTTACAAACTAACTTGAAAAATGTTTGCATTGAGGTTATACATTTTGCATTAAAGGCATATACTGGAAAAAGATATAAATTGTTCATTCAGTCTTATGCTAGGCTCTTTTAAACAGCTGATTTCCATTGACATTGCGTAGAAATTGCGTTATCTTATGTTTCCACGAGATAAAGATTTTGTGGATTTCTTGCAATTCACTTAAACCACTTGCCTGTGGGGAAGTTTTGATGGGTTATCTTTCAATAAGGAAAATATTAAGAAATTTTCTGTACACTGTAGCATTTATGTAAATATGATTCAGGAATATGAGAGGATGACCAAGCGTGGGGGATGTCCACCCGATACATGGACCAACCTGGCATGTTGTTACTTCTTCCTTGGCATGTATCCAGAGGGTGACGAGGCCTGCAGGAAAGGTAAGTTAAACGTGTTTGAACATTTATATGTCATGAGTTTATAAGTTAGAAAAGTACATACCGGTATATGAACAGAATGTATTTATTAACATAAACATGTATTGCATATGACATTATGGTTGTTATTGCAGACGGTGGTATCAGATTTACATCTAATGTCGTTGAATTTGTTTTAGTGTATTTGATATTCTATACTTGTATATGAAGTGTTCACTGTAACCATCAAGTACATGTACATTTTATGAAGCACATTTTCAGTCCCATATGTTCGCAAGAAAGATTCCAAATATAGTTTCTTCCTTTCACCCTTTTTCCCTCAAAACATAATTTTGGATAGAGAATGTCATAAGCTCTCTTTGTTTCTGTACAAGACAAAATCAATGAAATTTTTATGAATACTATCCCTAGGAAGATGTAGAATGAGACTAAAGACAAGATGCAATTGACAAATACTGTACATATACTGGTACTTTTTTTAGTGCAAAAAATTTTTAGCAGAAACATGGCACATTTGGGCAAATGGACATTAATTAGCGCACATCTCATTCTCCAGTATAATATACGACAAATTCAATATTTAGCATAGTTTTGAACCTGCTAAGATATGAATCCAGCTTAAATAAGTTCACTTACAGTATGTATAGGATTATAAAAATGCTGTATGAGGTAGTGCCACAATTTGCATTGCCCTTTATCCTAATTTTTGACCTCTCATTTAACGTAGGGCCCCAAGGACGTTTACAGAACAGACTACAGTTTCACTTGTCACAGAAGTTTGGAGACGAGAAGCGACTGATGAACTATCATCAGAACCTACAGGACGTGATAGAGGATCAATTATCGTTAGCGTCCATACACTACCTGAGAAGTCATTATCAGGAAGCTATAGATATATATAAGAGAATATTGTTAGACAATAGGTTTGTTATTAGTAGACTACTATCTTACATAGATTTAATGTCTTTGTATGGCTACACTGTGCTGTAAAGTACAATGAGCAGGATCACAATGAACCGTTGAAAATTAAACAATTGATACAAAATGTATTAGTAACTAATGACAGAATAAAATTTTTGTTTTCAGTCGTAATGTGTATCAGTCTCAAAAACCAAAATTACAGGAATATAAAAGATTTCATATGATCAATGTGTGTGTGAATCATTTGCAAAAAAAGAACTTAGAGATAAATAAATTTAATTATAACTGCAACACAAGTTTTCAATTCAAACTTTATAATTACAATGCACCTTATATGTTATTCGTTTTCTCTTATTCTTATAGGGATTTCCTTGCACTGAATGTATATGTAGCCCTATGTTATTACAAATTAGACTACTATGATGTTTCACAAGTAAGTTACAATTTTTCTCTATGAATTCAATTGAAGACTTAAGTTGACATTTCTTAGACTTTTGCATAGTTACACAGAACTTCGAAATGATGTTGTAAAGAAGTTTTCATGAATATTTCAGGAGGTGTTAGCCGTGTATTTACAACAGTATCCTGACAGTGCTACAGCACTCAATCTCAAAGCTTGTAATCATTTTAGGTTGTACAATGGTAAAGCTGCCGAGGTCAGTAAAACATTTGTTACCTTTTATGTACAAAATGTAATATAGTGTCATAATTTAATAAGAAATGTAATAAATTACTGTAATGAATTTTTTTTTTGTTCCGTCTCATAGGATTTGAAACAAGGACCCTTCTCGATGGATGTTACATTATTTTTTTTTTTTCATAATCTACCTATAATTTCCCAGATATTGATATTTTAACATTAATTTAATGGTATAAAAAAGCAAAATGAGAAGGCATAGACATTTTAATAAAAATCAAATTAAATTGAAGTGTGCCAAATTGAAATAGTGTCTGACTATAAATCACATTTTGAGAGGAAACTTGCATGTACATAATTTCCATGAACATGTGATTTTAAGTTTAAATATATTCTCCATAATACGAAATGGGATTAGGCAAAAGTTAAGCAACATTGTTAACGTCTTCTTCCTACAATTATATTACATAACAGTGTCATGGATAGCATTATGATATGTGTATAAAAAAGGTACATCGTGTGGATTAATCATTATTTCATCTTTATATGTACTTGTTTTATATGGATTAAAGTCTAGGATTATTGCACAGCCTCTCTCCATGAAATAAAAATTTTAGCAACTTAATGATGGTAACCTACTGATGTTTCAGGCTGAATTAAAGAGTCTACAAGACATTTCATCTCCATCCTTTGTATATGCAAAAGATCTGATTAAACATAATTTGGTAAGTTTTGTTATCATTGTTTTTACTGTTTTGTAATAAAGTTTTAAAGGTGACTTCTTTTTTCTGCTGTTGGAATTGGAAAATCTCTTGGAAAGAGTTCCCTTTTTGTGTCGCCTGCGAAGCACAGCTACACTTAGGGATCACTTTTTCTCCCACTGTGGACAGGGATATCCATGGAAACACTGGGAAAAGATATCCTTGTCTTACCCCTACGGGGTAAGATAACATTTCCACGTGCCTTTTGACTGTAACGTCAACTGTGACGTCATACATGATTGCTGCGTTAGCCGATCAAAATATGAAAAAAGAATACATAAAATCTCATTTTTGAGCGCTTTTAGACAGTGGGAGAAAAATAATCAATCCTCAGATGTGATCAGGGACACGGAAATCCAACCCTTGTGTCCAGGATTTGCTTTTGTCCACGACTCGGCAAGCCTCGTCGTGGTACAAGCAAATCCTGGACACTCAGGTTGGATTTCCTTGTCCCTGATCACATCTGGGGATAGATTCTATTAGTCCGTTGTCCGTCTTTCTGTCTGTCTGTCAGTCCGTCCATCCGTCCGTCCTTCTGTCTGTCTGTCACACTTTGGGTGTCACACCCCATAACTTTTCATTGGTAAGTGATAGGGCTTTGATATTTCACATGTGTATTCCTTGTGATAAGACCTTTTTACACATACCATAATTTTTGACCTAGTGACCTTGACCTAGATATTTGACCTACTTTAAAAAAAGTTAAGATTGGCTATATCTTTTGATTGGTAAGTGATAGGGCTTTGATATTTCACATGTGTATTCCTTGTGGTAAAACCTTACTATACATGCCATAATTTTGACCCAGTGACCTTGACCTAGATATTTGACCTACTTTCCAAAAAAACCAACTAAGATTGGCTATATCTTTTGATTGGTAAGTGATAGGGATTTGATATTTCACATGTGTATTCCTTTTGGTAAAACCTTACTGTACATGCCATAATTTTGATCTAGTGACCTTGACCTGGATATTTGACCTACTTTCCAAAAAAAAACTAAGATTGGCTACATCTTTTGATTGGTAAGTGATAGGGCTTTGATATTTCACATGTGTATTCCTTGTGATAAAACCTTACTATACATGCCATAATTTTGACCTAGTGACCTTGACCTAGATATTTGACCTACTTTCCAAAAAAAAAAAACTAAGATTGGCTATATCTTTGGATTGGTAAGTGATAGGGCTTTGATATTTCACATGTGTATTCCTTGTGAAAAAACATTACTAAACATGCCATAATTTTGACATAGTGACCTTGACCTAGATATTTGACCTACTTTAAAAAAAACTAAGATTGGCTATATCTGTTGATTGGTAAGTGATTTTTTTTTTAAATTATAAAACCTTAATGTATGTTTTCATTTAATAAGGCCTTGATAGGAACACCAAGTATTGAATTAATTTGATATTTCACATGTCTATTCCTTAATTTTTTCCCACTGATACATGTACAAATATTAAACCAAGTGACCTTGAACTATATATTTGATCAACTTTTTAAAAATAGGCCGCTTCGCAGGCGACACAAGCATTCCTTGGATTGTTATTTTCTTTCCCATCTGCATATTGTACCAAGTTATTGAAGCTATGCTCTTTATGTCCTTACTGCTTTGTATTGTTCACTATACATTCTACCATGGGCATATCGTTTACCAAACTCATTACTTTTATAGAAATTTGACTAATTAAAATGAATTACTAACGCACATAAGCTATTCATTTAATTTCCATTGTCAAAAATATTGTACATGTACATCATATAAGTGATGGAGTTCATAGCAACTTCAAGATTTTCACTTTTGTACATGTATGCACTAGTGTTAAAGCCTTATTTATGCTCCCTACCATATTGCCAGTGAATGCTTATAGTAAAACACAGTTTTGCCTTAAAACAATGGTTTAAATGTAGGTTGTATTCAGAGGAGGTGAGGGGTCATTACAGATTCTACCACCGTTAATTGATGTGATACCAGAAGCTAGACTCAACCTGGTCATCTACCATCTCAAACAAGGTCAGTAGTAATCCGTCATTCTGTGTGACTTAATCCTTATTTATTTATCTATTTCTCCAAAAATTGAAAAAAAAACTATAATTGTAGAAAAGCAGACTGATGAACATGTATAAAAAATTGTAGAGAAGGAATATTTGATTTTAGAACTTCTTATTACAGATGATATTGCAGAAGCATATAACCTGATAAAGGATCTAGAACCTACTACCCCCCAGGAGTACATTCTGAAGGGTGTGGTTAATGCAGCCCTCGGGCAAGAGCAGGGATCGGTAAGTACATAAGTGTATATATTTAGTTCATCTTGTGTTGGATTACAGATATTTATTTGTATTAAAAATTTTCAAAGTACATGTATTTGTTCTCAAAAAACTTTTTATTGTCTTGATTTCATGAAAATTTCACAAATGCTTTGGTGGCTTTTTGCAGAATTAACTTTGGGCTAAGCCTTATATGATTTGTCATCCTGTCTTTTACTTTATCTCACTTGATTAAAAGATTATCCCACTTTGAAATGAGATTATGTTTTTTGCCAGTGGAAGCTTATTTAATCAAATATCTTTTAACCTCTTTACTAATTTTGCAACAAATAATGTAAAGTGAAAGTCTGTTGATAAATATACATGGATCTGACTATATAATAATACAGCTACATGTAGATGATTGTTTTTTATTGAATCAATAACATATTAATCTATATAAAGGATGGACATGGTGCTGGTGTAAGTCTTCAGATTTTGATATGTCAGAAGCAGCATACATATGTATATTTAAAATGCCAGTAGCCTGTATATTGCATCCATTGCTTCAGCTTTTATAATACAATACATTCAATGTCATTTCTGAAGAAGCCTGTTACCTGAACATTGTCATTTGTATGTTTAGGTCCTTTAAAATGTGTAAAGGCATTTTTTATTGCATCTGTCAGTCTGTTAGTACGTGATTTGATTAAAGATTTGCTGTTTCTGTACTTTAATATACACCTATACCATCTGACTTCTACATCAGAGACCACTTGTCTAAATAGTCAAATTTTTTGAAGGATTTCTTGTTTTACACAAATATATCACTGGTTTTCAATGCTTTCAGTATTTGTGCATAAAGCTGAGCTACAATTCTGTAGTCAAACATCTCCTGATTCAAGCTATAAATATATATGGCAAGGTTCTCTTAATTAATTAATCTTGCTAAGGTATGAGGATACAGTAATAAACAAGGAGTCATGTAGATGGTCAAAATGAAGAAAAGTGAAGTAGTCATATATATGGTCAGAATTAAGAACAACTAAGTGTAATTTATAATTTGATTTAGCTGTTTCTTATGTTTGATGTGTTAAGAATTTTTTTTCCATTATCAGTTTTCTGTATATTTAGAATTTTTTTTCATTGCATCCGATTAGTATTGTGATTTCCATATCAATACATGGTCAAGATATGAGACTGAGCTGATTTTATTTCAGTCAGTTTTAAAATTCCATCTTCATTCTTGCATGTCTTGTATTAAGGTCATGGGATTCATGAGTATCATTTGCATAATTTGCAATTCGGCAAATTTATTAAGATCTATGCATGTTTTAGAGCCTTAGATTAACATAATGCAAATTATTTACTACAATTTAAAATTTTTGGAAAGAAATTCTTCTTTTCAGGGTAGGGTATATTAATTGACACTAATACAATACAAGTACAAGGGTTGTCCGGAAAGTTTGAGGACAAGGCCCGTTACTCACTTTAGAATAAAGAAAATAGTACTTTCACACAAAATATCTTTAATAGATGTAAAAAGAAGACTTTTCACCAAAAATAATTTTCTTTCGATATGTGGAAGCAATTTTATAGGTGTAAGAATGAAAGTTGGTAGTACGGCACGGAGCAACCGTGACGTTACCATTACGTAAAACGTGTTCACGTTAAAGAGTAATCGGTTGTTTATCTGTTACTACCAGCAGGACCATTGGCTAAAAAACTAACTTATTTTAAAAGCTTTAGTTAAAACTTTTATATGTATAAGTAAGGTTTGCCATGTTTAAACATGTATACTACCCCCTTCCCTGTAGGTTTTTCGAACTGAAGCTCTACCTCTATCATTTTCACCTTCATTCCGTCACCAACAATTACTATTGCAAGTATTTCCACTGCCTTTTCAATCATCAGAGCTGTTTTAACCTTCCGAAAATGCTCTGCACCATTTGTAAGCAAATGTGCGTAATACACAAAGAAGTCATACAGTTTTCAAATATCTTTATTTTATTTAAAGGTATCTTTCTCAAGTCATCACAAAATTGTGTCATTGCATGTTGCTCCGTCCACACTCTAAAACATCACATTTTTCAATGAAAGACCGGACATGCGGCCTTTTCATTTTCTTTTGTTTCTCCGTACTTATGGAATATATCGAGATAGATACTGCACAAAATGGTGCTGGGTATCAAAGGTACATTATTAAAAAGCAATATCAGATATTGACATGTTTAATTGATTTTCAAGAGCTAAATGTAAAAACTATGAGAAGCATCTACCAGTATTGCTGAAAAATGATGGTGCTCTGTTAGTGATGGGCCGATTATCGATAATAATCGATTAGCGGCGTGTTGAAGTCATCCGATTTCGATAATCGATTTTAAAATAGATAATCGATTGCGTGAAAGTACAGAAGGGGGGGGGGGCGCTCAGGGATCAGAGGAAATTCTGTCCAATTGTCTATAGTATTTCCAATAATTTCTTTACTAAATCATTGTTGTTATGATGTTGTAGACTAACAGAAGCTAGCAGCATGAAATTAGAGAGAATAATTGTAAAAGCTACTACATCATTAATTAATTTAATGACAATTTTCACACCAGACTTTTAGGGATTGTTGACGGACCGACGATGACGGTAAATTCTTCAATTCTAGTTAATTTTCTTTTAGGTAAACTGATTTCATTACTTGAATGAGAATAGTTGAAGAAAATCTTGCTTCATGTTACTGTTTATGTTGACAGATTCTTTGCAAATGCTATTATGACCCCCCCCCCCCCCCTTTCAACTCCTCAACGAACACAACTGAAAAATGATTGTTTCATGAAACAATGGAAAGGGTATAGGGGGTTATTTTTACATAGATTAAGTTTATTCAAGATTAAATAAATCACATGATCAAATATATATGCATTGCGTATATTACAAATGTAGGTTTTGTTTGGATAAAAAATAGTAAATTTGAGTATAATGTGATATTACTGATAAACCGATTATAATCGGTAAAATCGCATCGGATACACCAACCGATTCAAACCGATTATCGATTATGATTCTAAACCGATTTCCCATCACTATGCTCTGTGGACACTACCTTTATATATTTAAAGTTAATAAATTGGTAACATTTATATCATAATCGAGTTATAAATGTGTCTAATTAATAGTAAAATGGTAAACAAGTTATTTGATACCTGTCTCAGTAAGAGATTTGCGCCCAATCTTTTAAAAACAGACCAGTCTGCAAACTTTTCGGACAACCCTCTTATTTGGTCAGTAAAACTGCAAGTGAAACATTTTCATCTTGAATAGCAAGGTCAAGGTTAGTTTAAACTGGAATTTTTTTCATCATACAATAAATTAAAAAATAAAAGGCAATATAAAGGATTGAGAAACAAGTAAAACTTCTTATATAAATCTCTTTCCTAAGAAGCCAAGGTTACATAGTCAAGGTCATATTGTCAAAAATCCTAACCTTGTATATTGTAGCAGAGTATAAGTTTCATTGCTGACCATAGGAATCTTTTTAAAAATCCAGTAGTTACTAGTGGTAATTCCCTATGAAAAGCTGATTTTTGTGTCGCCTGCGAAGCATAGCGACACTTAGGGATCACTTTGTCCGTTGTCCGTCTGTCCGTCCGTCCGTCCGTCTGTCTGTCTGTCACACTTTGGGTGTCACAGCCCATAACTTTTGATTGGTAAGTGATAGGGCTTTGATATTTCACATGTGTATTCCTTGTGACAAGACCTTCCTACACATACCATAATTTTTGACCTAGTGACCTTGACCTACATATTTGACCTACTTTTCAAAAAAATTAAGAATGGATATATCTCTTGATTGGTAGGTGATAGGGCTTTGATATTTCACATGTGCAATCCTTGTGACAAGACCTTTCAACACATACCATAATTTTTGACCTCGTGACCTTGACCTAGATATTTGACCTACTTTTGAAAAAAAGATAAGATTCGCTATATCTTTTGATTGGTAAGTGATAGGGCTTTGATATTTCACATGTGTATTCCTTGTGACAAGACCTCCCTACAGATACAATAATTTTTGACCTAGTGACCTTGAGCTACATATTTGACCTACTTTTCAAAAAAAATTAAGAATAGATATATCTTTTTATTGGTAAGTGATAGGGCTTTGATATTTCACATGTGTATTCCTTGTGACAAGACCTTTCTACACAGACCATAAAATTTGACCTTTTGACCTCGATCTAGATATTTGACCTACTTTTCAAGAAAAGTAATATTGGCTATATCTTTTGATTGGTAGGTGATAGGACTTTGATATTTCATGTATTTTCCTTGTAACAATGCCATTCTACACATACCATAATTTTTTTTACCTTTAGACCTTGACCTACATATTTGACCTACTTTTCCAAAAAATTAAGAATGGATATATCTTTTGATTGGTAAGTGATAGGGCCTTGGTATTTCACATGTGTATTCCTTGTGACAAGACCTTTCTACACAGACCATAAAATTTGACCTTTTGACCTTGATCTAGATATTTGACCTACTTTTCAAGAAAAGTAATATTGGCTATATCTTTTGATTGGTAGGTGATAGGGCTTTGATATTTCACATGTATTTTCCTTGTAGCAATGCCATTCTAAACATACTGTAATTTTTTACCTTTTGACCATGACCTAGCTATTTGACCTTCTTTTCTAAGGTTGTATATATCTTTTAATTGGTAGGTGATAGGTCTTTAATATTTCTTATGATGAGACCTTTTTGTTACCAATTTTTACATAGTGACCTTGACCTAGATGATTGACACTCTTTTCTGAAAATTTGAGAATGACAATATCTTTTAATTTGTAATTAAGAGGTGTGATATTTCAAATGAATTTCATATGACAAGACTTTTCTACTGATACCAATAATTTTGATCCACTTTCTAGAATAATAATCAAACCGCTTCGCAGGCAACACAAGCATTCCTTGGATTGCTATTTTTTTCTTTTAATATTCATTGAGGAAAAGTTATAAAGGTACTGGTCGGGTACATATTATCTCTGGGCGCATATTATCCCCACTTCATTTATATCTCTTCATATTGCTGATGTAGAAATTTTATTTTTCAACCATTATTACATCTTTGAAACATGAAACGGTATACAAAATTTCAAATAATACAATAACCTGCAAATACTAGATTTTATGATAGAAAGTCGGAAAATCTAAATGTATTTCCCCCGCCTCTCTGGGGAAAGGGTAGGTCACTTCATCTTCCTGAATCTCTTTGATTTTTGAAATTTGTTGTATGAATTTTTCACAGATGAAAAAGAGAAAGTTCAAAGATTCAAATGATGTAAATTTTGTCGAAAAAGTTCAGATATTCAGTAAGAATGGGTGGAGGTGGCGATAATATGTACCCTCCCTTTTTTGAAACTTGGTCAAACATTCATGAATCGCAGGTAAACAAGAACCGATTAGCAGATTTTCATGAAAATTAGACAAAAAATCGAAATGTGTATCAAGGGTTTTTATTCTTTCTGTGCAAATTTCATGAAGAAACAAGGATTTTAGAGCAAAAAATGTTGAAAAAAAGTGGTGATAATATGTGCCCTACCAGTAAGGCATTGGCCAAAGGACCTGTAACGTTAAGAGCCGTAATCTGCCCAATTTTTACTAACGATACCAGCTCAATCGGCATTATTTAAAATGTGTCCTGTACGTGAAATTATTTCATTTCAAGTATCTTTAATCAAATATAGTACATTTTGTAGTTTTATTGACATAATTTCGAGAAACAACCTATATTTTTACGTAGAAGTGAGGGTGGGGGTATTTTTTATGATATAAATGATGCAAGTGAAATGTCGAAAATTTTCTAAAAATCAGTCGCTTTTGTTGATCAAAATGTCAAAATGATCTACAATGAGAATTTCTCCAAATACTGTATTCCGGATTTATCAGACCGTAAACTCGTGGCCAGAGATATATAATCGAACACTCACTCTCACTTATATTGTACAATTAATAATGCCGACCTTATAAGGATAGTTTGAATTAACTTTTTTTTCACCATAAAAATCATATTTCTTTTACACTTACCATAATTACATTTTCTAAATACTTTGTGAGTGTTACCGAAGAAGTTTTGAGCATTTTTTTCAGAGACTGACTGGTACGTCAGTCGTCAATGCTAATTGTTAACTTTTATTGCGAGGGGTTGTTGAGTTATCAATGCCCAAATTTAAAAAAAAAAAAAGGAGTTTGTTAGTGAAAAAGTAAACAACAACGGACATTTTTTGTTGAAAATTGATTAATTAGAAACTATTAATAAAGAAGTTAATTATTTGCCGAAATCGAATCAAATGCCAATTACTAATTCTCTGTTAATTTCAAATCTTTCCTTCATCCCTACCTGCCCAATCGCATTTTCGTAAATTGACTATTGTTCCCCCCTTTGGAACACAACTCTGCTTTTACAGAAATTTTGTATTATGAAAATACTTCTTGGGTAGAAGTGGTGTTGTGTTCCAAAGGGGGGAACGATATTTTATGGAAACTTTTCCGATTTTCATTGATTTCTATACGAAATAAGCACATTTAAACTCAAATATCTCTCTATTAGAGCAATTTTATGAAAAAAAATTCTTCAGATTTTGAAGGGGTTTTATCTTTTAAAGTATTTCACTAACTTGATGAAGGAAATGAAGTACGTACTTTAAAATTTCATTATTTTTGGGCAGATTTTACGCCTTATCGTTACAGGTCCTTGATAACTATTGGGAGTTATATGACTTTTACTCTATTTCCTATAACAGTAAGAGGAAAAAGTATTTATTTATAGAACATAGAAAATTAAGGACAATTTTGAATATTGTGTAGATTAAACTCTTGACCTGCAAGAATGACATTTAAATTGAAAGTTTATAGATTTGCTTTGGTCTTGCCTACCATGAAATGCCTATTTAAGGCAAATCAGTGGCAATAGAAATTCAGTTGTGCAATGTTTTGTTAATTGATAAATGAACTCGATGTAAATCTTAAAATTTTATGAGAAAATAATGAAAAGGAAAGCGATTTAATGAAGATACACCACTATATGTTAAGACTTTTTCAACAAAGTTTTGATAAAAAGGAGAAAAAGAAGCACATTGATGGCTTCTTAGAACTGGATGAATGTTTCTTCCAGAGGGAACATCTCAAGATTGCACAGCAGTATTTCCAGTTGGTGGGAGGTTCTGCGAGTGAATGCGGTAAGTTTCTTGTATATAGCTCTATATGTGTATTGCAGAGGGAGCATCTCAAGATAGCCCAGCAGTATTTACAGTTGGTAGGGGGATCAGCTAGTGAGAGTGGTGAGTTGTGGGTTGTGATTAGAAAATACCACTGGTTTATAAAGAGCTTTCTTTGGTGAGGGGCTGTATCAATGTACTGCTTGGGAGATTATTTTGTCTGTTTTCTAACTTTGACATTTTTCCTTTGGGTGCTTTTGGATTCTTGGATTTTCGGTTAAGAGAGAAAACTGACACTTCTATTTTCTGTAGAATGTAAACTAGTGGTTGTTATTGACAACTCACTCTGTCAGTCACTGTCAATTTGCATTATGACTTATCCTTATCTATAGACATCTTATTTTAAAAAGTATTTACTTACATACATAGTCTGTAATGATAGAAAATATAAAGGCATCCTGTGAAAACTATTTATACAAGCCAGTTTCAACATTTATTCCTCATTCAAAAGTTAACATCACACATGCATTTAGCATCAAAGAGCTAAAATAAAAGTTCTACAGAAAAGGATAACGATCGAGAATACAAATCTAACAGTACTGAAGAATTGTTGATCTTCTATGTTGTTATTATTCTTATTTGTATTCATAAATTCTACGGAATGTTATTCAGTTAGAATGTTTATCTTTCTGTTGCGTAAATACATTGTATGTGAACAGTTGTTTTGAGTTTTCAGCAGTTAAATGAAGCATTAATTTAGAGAGGACTTAATTACATGTATTATCACCCTCGTTCCCCTCCTTAATATGACCAGTTTAGTAACTCCATTCCCACACAGCTGTAATTTACCATAACATTCCTCCCTTAATGTTAAGCCGTAAAATTCTCTGTAATTGACATAAAATTAGGGGAATCCTTTTGTTTTCAAATTCCTTGCACGTATTGAATTAAGTTTTTTAACAATATGTCCTTGGATCATCATATTTACAACAAAGGATTACCATAAAAAGGAGAACACTATTGATTTTTGGGGTCAAAGGTTTTAAAGGTCACACCCTTGAATTATTAGTCGTATCTTGTGAGCTGTGTGTCACTCTTGTTGAATCAATGGTCATCAAGTCAGTATCTGGTTGATTGTGCTGTGACTCAAGTAGAATTTTGATTACATCATAAACAGTAATTTCTCTATTTAGGTTATTTATACATCTATAATGTCTCATCAAGAGAGTGATGGTATTATTGTTTATTCCAGCTTTTTGTCGATAGAGTAGTGTAGTAGGTCTAATGATGACCTATTTGTAGATGTTTTGGTTTAAACTGAATCACTGTAAGTGTTATTATTGTTAATGCATGATTTTATTAAGACTGAATTTAGACCAAAGTTTCTTTTTCTCTGGCTGTTTCCGTTTGCCTGTACAATGGACATAGAAAAAGTTAAAGAATTCATGAAGTGACAAATTTGTCATTTGGGACTTTTCAATCGGGAATACATACCCTTTAAACAATTCATCAATAATTTAGTACAACATCTTTTCAATTAGCTGTCAAAAAATCTTGCATAAATTAACTTGTGCTTGCATGGAACCTGTCATCTTGCTTGTGATTTATGTCCAACTATCAGATCGCTAAGTTCTTTCTTTAGTGGAGTAAAGACACTTAAATACTTAAATACTTAAAAGCCCATGCATTAACTGTAACTGTCTAAAACTCAAGGGAACTAAGTGGTTTGATTGGCTGGTGTCATCATTATAACAAACTTGTGAGCAAGTTTGAAGTAAGTACACCTTTACTCACGGGAGAGGAAACTGTGAAATTATACCTTTACACCATATTTAAGAAAGTTATTTATGAATTGCTAATATCATTTGGTGTCCCCAAATTTAGGAGATTTACATGCAAATTCATCTTGTCATTTTAAAATGATAAATTCTCCCTTTTTACTATGTTTGTAGTTCAGGCAGGTGAAAACTAAGAAATAAAAGTTATATTTCCTTTGGTATGAATTTGGTCTAGAATTTGTCACATGGATGATAGTTGTTCACTTGATATCAGGTTTGTATGTTGATTATTCATACATGTAGTTGAGAATGGATAAGTTAAAGAAGGCTGAAACAAGAAAATTTTAGTGTTTTCATGTTCATTGAATTTAATTGCTACTCAGAATGTTTTTCATCATTTATCAATCTAATACAATTATATTGCACACTCAAACAAAAGGTATGTTTCCCCAGAATAGAAACAAATTTTGTCTGATATGAATATAAATGGTAGTTTCAAATGCTCTTATTGTGGATATATTTCAAAATCATTGGTGCATATATAACTACCATGATTGTAAAGTTTTAAATTACATGTATCAATTAATAATTAACGTTGTTCTGAATTTCTTGATGATGAAGTACATTCAAGTTTTAAAAAATAGCAGCATTTCTTTCAATCAAGATATGTATCAACTTTTTATGCCTTTTCCTTCAATAGAAAATAATCAAGTCGCATTGAGATAGTAAAGACACATGGGATTTGAGAACATTGTGTAACTTGACATTTCACATGGGATTTGAGAACATTTTGTAACTTGACATTTCACATGGGATTTGAGAACATTGTGTAACTTGACATTTCACATGGGATTTAAGAACATTGTGTAACTTGACATTTCACATGGGATTTGAGAACATTGTGTAACTTGACATTTCACATGGGATTTGAGAACATTGTGTCACTTGACATTTCACATGGGATTTAAGAACATTGTGTAACTTGACATTTCACATGGGATTTGAGAACATTGTGTAACTTGACATTTCACATGGGATTTAAGAACATTGTTTAACTTGACATTTCACATGGGATTTGAGAACATTGTGTAACTTGACATTTCACATGGGATTTAAGAACATTGTGTAACTTGACATTTCACATGGGATTTGAGAACATTGTGTAACTTGACATTTCACATGGGATTTAAGAACATTGTGTAACTTGACATTTCACATGGGATTTGAGAACATTGTGTAACTTGACATTTCACATGGGATTTAAGAACATTGTGTAACTTGACATTTCAGATGGGATTTAAGAACATTGTGTAACTTGACATTTCAGATACCATACCTGGCAGACAGTGTATGTCATCATGTTTCTTTTTGTTAAAGCAGTTTGAAGATGTACTCATCTATTTGAATTCAATTAAGGTAACAACTTGGCTTTATAAATCTGGTTTTAGGAAAATTGCCATTTGTTGCGGTAAAAGACATTCAAAAGGATGTTACTATTAAAGATTAGTAAAATACACTTGAAAAATAACACCCCAAAGTATTTTTATATTGGGCATTCAATATGTGGAATACCCTTTATAACACTATTATCAGTACCTCTTTGTATTTATTGAATTAAAGTGGTAAAACAGTTTTACATTGATGTATTTTCTACATATTTACATGTACTAGCCTATGTTATATAGCTGTGCATATATTCATTTTCAGAGCTACTTTTACAATGACGACAGCTTTAACTTTAACTATGCTCAAGCCAAGGCAGCCGTAGGAAACTACAAAGAAGCAGAGGAGGTCAGTTCCAGTCAAGATTATCAATATCTTCCGTCAGCATTTTTTTTTTTTCATCTCTTAAAAATTGGCGATTTTGATATTCAGATTGGAATATTATTATTAATGCATTAAAATTTACACAAACTACACAGCATTAAAAAACTTCCCCAGGTTATCTTCTGTTTAAAGTTTTGGTTGTGAACAATTTTATTCTTATGGCAATCACTCTGGAGCTCATGTGTACTGTTTTTCTCATTGCCTTATTGATGAAGCAAATGCCTGTAAAAAAATTAGGTTAGCAATCCAAGCAGAGGTAGTGTTAAAATGAAGGGACAGATAACTCTGGTGATTGCAAGCTAATGTCTCTACAGCCCTGACATACATCTACATGTAAAGTGCCTGTAATACCAACTCCTGAACTGAAAGGGTCAGAGTTCCAGAGTATATTTTATTTTTGCTCAAGTTCATATATAAGTGTATGTGTATATAAAATAATATATAATAATAGATTTTGTTTGTATATGTGAAAGGTGCTGCTGTTGATACAGAGTGAGAAGTTAAAGAATGATTACACATATCTCAGCTGGCTGGCCAGATGCTGTAAGTACTCACTCTTACATGTACTTCTCTCACTGATGGAAAATTTAGAGCAGAAACACTCAACACATGATCGTATTCCTGGCTTTATTTAGTATTTTAAAAGTACATGTACTATATTTTTTATGTATTAATTTTTTGGCTGGATTGCAAAGCAATTCCGGTCCATAGATTGATGATGTCTGTCTGTCTGTCCGTCCGTCCGTCTGTCTGTCGTCAACAATTTTGTTAAGTTTCTGGTTGAAGCAAAATTTCAGGAACTATACGCAGTAGAAACATAATTTAATACAGATAAGTTGTCTGTGACAAAATCTTTCAATTTATGCTGTAACATTTGACCTAGTGACGTTGACCTTTGACTTTGACCTAGTTAAAGATTTTTGTAAAGTTTCTGATTGAAGCAAAATCTCTGGAACTATATACACAGTAGGAACATAATATTATAAGGTAGGATGCCTCTTACAAGACCTTTCAATTTATGCCATAATATTTGATGTAGTGACCTTGACCCTATTAATGACAAAAACTTACTTTGCAATTCGGCAATACTGTCTTTAGTGGTGTTTTATTATATCTTCAAATATAATGAACAGAAAGTCTTAATTCAGTATTTTGATACATTATTCATTTAAAATGTACCAGTATCTATTCTTCTTAAGATATAATGAATAGAAAGTCCTTATTCAGTATTTTGATACTTTATTAGTCCCCTACCGGCAACGCCGAAGGGGACTCTTACTTTCCTCTCGGTCTGTCTGTCCGTCTGTCTGTCTGTCCGTCCGTCTGTCCCATTTTCAGTTTTCCGGACTTTTTTTCGCTGTTGTTGCATATATTGAACTCATTTTTGGTATGTGGATATATCTCAATGTGATACAGATCAAGTTTGAGTTTGCTTTCGATTGACCTAATTTTACAAGAGTTATGGCCCTTGGACTTAGCAAATTTTATGAAAGTTTCAGTTTTCCGGACTTTTTTCCACTGTTGTTGCATATATTGAACTCATTTTTGGTATGTGGATATATCTCAATGTGATACAGATCAAGTTTGAGTTTGCTTTCGATTGACCTAATTTTACAAGAGTTATGGCCCTTGAACTTAGCAAATTTTATGAAAGGTTCAGTTTTCCGGACTTTTTTCCGCTGTTGTTGCATATATTGAACTCATTTTTGGTATGTGGATATATCTCAATGTGATACAGATCAAGTTTGAGTTTGCTTTTGATTGACCTATTTTTACAAGAGTTATGGCCCTTGGACTTAGCAAATTTTATGAAAATTTCGGTTTTCCGGACTTTTTTCCAATGTTGTTGGATATATTGAACTCATTTTTAATATGTGGATATATCTCAATGTGATACAGATCAAGTTTGAGTTTGCTTTTGATTGACCTAATTTTACATGAGTTATGGCCCTTGGACTTAGCAAATTTTATGAAAATTTCGGTTTTCCGGACTTTTTTTCGCTGTTGTTGCATATATTGAACTCATTTTTGGTATGTGGATATATCTTAATGTGATACAGATCAAGTATGAGTTTGCTTTCGATTGGCCTAATTTTACAAGAGTTATGGCCCTTGGACTTAGCAAATTTTATGAAAGTTTCAGTTTTCCGGATTTTTTTCCGCTGTTGTTGCATATATTGAACTCATTTTTGGTATGTGGATATATCTCAATGTGATACAGATCAAGTTTGAGTTTACTTTCGATTGACCTAATTTTACAAGAGTTATGGCCCTTGAACTTAGCAAATTTTATGAAAGGTTCAGTTTTCCGGACTTTTTTCCGCTGTTGTTGCATATATTGAACTCATTTTTGGTATGTGGATATATCTCAATGTGATACAGATCAAGTTTGAGTTTGCTTTTGATTGACCTAATTTTACAAGAGTTATGGCCCTTGGACTTAGCAAATTTTATGAAAATTTCGGTTTTCCAGACTTTTTTCCAATGTTGTTGGATATATTGAACTCATTTTTAATATGTGGATATATCTCAATGTGATACAGATCAAGATTGAGTTTGCTTTTGATTGACCTAATTTTACATGAGTTATGGCCCTTGGACTTAGCAAATTTTATGAAAATTTCGGTTTTCCGGACTTTTTTCCACTGTTGTCGGATAAATTGAACTCATTTTTGGTATGTGGATATATCTCAGTGGGATACAGATGAAGTTTGAGTTTGCTTTAGATTCACCTATTTCTACAAGAGTTATGGCCCTTGGACTTAGCAAATTTTATGAAAATTTCAGTTTTCCGGACTTTTCTTTGGTTCTATTGCAAATAATGCACTGATTTTTGGTGAATGAATACATCTCAGTGTGATACAGACCAAGTTTGAGTTTGGTTTCCATTGGCCTATTTTTACAAGAGTTATGGCCCTTGGACTTAGCAAATTTCATGAAATTTTCAGTTTTCCGGACTTTTTCATGCCTGTTATTGCAGATAATGAGCTGATTTTTTGTATGTGAATACATTATAGTGTGATGCAGATTTGAGTTTAATTTAGATTGACTAATTTTCACAAGAGTTATGGCCCTTGGACTTAGCAAATTTCGTGAGTTCAGTTTCCCAGACCTTTCTTGGCTGTTGTTGAAGAAGATGAACTGATGAACAGAGATGCAAGTCATAAATTTATGCCGCCGGTAGGGGACTTGTATCGCACAGCGATCATTGCATTTTTCTATTGAAATGTTATGTACATGTATCTATTTTTCTTCAGATATAATGAACAGAAAGTCTCGTCTAGCTTGGGAACTTTACTTGAAGATGGAGACATCAGGGGAGTCCTTCAGTTTACTACAACTTATAGCAAATGACTGTTACAAGGTATGGATGTGTATGTTATTGAATTATAAAGCCAATATTTGGTCATATTGCAGAGCAATTCCAGTCCATAGATTGATGATGTCTGTCTGTCGTTCATCAGTTCGTCTGTTCTTCAACAATTTGATTAAGTTCTGGTTTAAGCAAAATCTCAGGAACTTTACACAGAACAAACGTAATATTATATAGGTAGGTTGCCCTTGACAAGACCTTTTTATTTATGCTAGTGGCCTTGATTTTGCACTTTGATCTACTTTTAAAGTACTAACTTTTGGGCTATGCTTAGTTTAAACATATTTTATTTCTCATTAAATGCAGAAATGGGAATTTGGCAAAAGTTTCCCAACATTACATGTGCCCTTTCTCTTGGGCTATGTCTCTTCAACTAAAGAGTTTAAGGCTTTTATAGTGGACGAGTAGATTCTTTGAGACATGAGTTTTCATTTGATTCCATGAACTTTGAAGTAGTGACCTTGACCTTAAAGTTTAACCTTCTTTTTAAGAAATTAACTTTGGCCATATCTCTATATCTATAACAGATAAGGCTTTTGATATTTCACATGTAGATTCCTTGTGATATGAGCTTTCACTTGATACTATTACCTTCAACCTAGTGACCCTTGACAATTTATGATTATTGTGTCGCCTGCGAAGCACAGCGACACTTAGGGATCACTTTGTCCGTTGTCCGTCCGTCCGTCCGTCTGTCTGTCTGTCTGTCTGTCCGTCTGTCTGTCACACTTGGGTGTCACACCCCATATCTTTTGATTGGTAAGTGGTAGGGCTTTGATATTTCACATGTGTATTCCTTGTGACAAGGCCTTTCTACACATACCATAATTTTTGACCTCGTGACCTTGACCTAGATATTTGACCTACTTTTCAAAAAATCTAAGATTGGCTATATCTTTTGATTGGTAAGTGGTAGGGCTTTGATATTTCACATGTGTATTCCTTGTGACAAGACCTTTCTACACATACCATAATTTTTGACTTCGTGACCTTGACCTAGATATTTGACCTACTTTTCAAAAAATCTAAGATTGGCTATATCTTTTGATTGGTAAGTGATAGAGCTTTGATATTTCACATGTGTATTCCTTGTGACAAGACCTTTCTACACATACCATAATTTTTGACCTCGTGACCTTGACCTAGATATTTGACCTACTTTTCAAAAAATCTAAGATTGGCTATATCTTTTGATTGGTAAGTGATAGAGCTTTGATATTTCACATGTGTATTCCTTGTGACAAGACCTTTCTACACATACCATAATTTTTGACTTCTTGACCTTGACCTAGATATTTGACCTATTTTTCAAAAAAATCTAAGATTGGCTATATCTTTTGACTGGTAAGTGATAGGGCTTTGATATTTCACATGCATATTCCTTGAGACAAGACCTTTCTACACGTACCATAATTTTTGACCTCGTGACCTTGACCTAGATATTTGACCTACTTTTCAAAAAATCTAAGATTGACTATATCTTTTGATTGGCAAGTGGTAGGGCTTTGATATTTCACATGTGTATTCCTTGTGACAAGACCTTTCTACACATACCATAATTTTTGACCTCGTGACCTTGACCTAGATATTTGACCTACTTTTCAAAAAATCTAAGATTGGCTATATCTTTTGATTGGTAAGTGATAGAGCTTTGATATTTCACATGTGTATTCCTTGTGACAAGACCTTTCTACACATACCATAATTTTTGACCTCGTGACCTTGACCTAGATATTTGACCTACTTTAAAAATAATCCCTTTTCTACACACACCATAATTGCTGACCTCGTGACCTTGACCTAGATATTTGACCTACTTCTAAAAAAAATCTTAGATTGGCTATATCTATATTTCACATGTGTATTCCTTGTGACAAGACCTTTCTACACATACCGTTATTTTTGACCTCGTGACCTTGACCTAGATATTAGACCTACTTTTCACAAAATCTAAGATTGGCTCTATCTTCTGATTGGTAAGTGATAGGGCTTTGATATTTCACATTTGTATTCCTTTTGAAAAGACCTTTCTAAACATTCCATAATGTTGACCCAGTGACCTTGTCCTTGATATTTGACCTACTTTCAATGAAAAAAATCAGCTTCGCAGGCGACACAAGCATTCCTTGGATTGCTATTTTTTCCCATATATACAAGGCGTGTTATACCTGAGCTATAAATTTGACAATTTTTATATATCTGACAACATACCTTCAGACATAAGGGCATTCTTTAACTTTTTACTGACAAAAACTTACATGTACTTTGCAATCCAGTCATACTGTCTTTAGCGGTGTTTTATTCCTTGAAATTTGTTCAGATTTATAATCTACAATTCTTAAGACTATAAATATGAAAGCTTGGAATGAATTCTATATTGCTATACTACATGTATCTCCATTATCTATTCTGAAAAGAATCGCATGAATTATTTCAGCAGTGTTTACTTGTACTCTTTATATTTGTTGAAATGTATGAAAATTGATTCTGTTTGAAGCAAATCAGAATAGTTGTGGCTTTAATAAAATCAAGCACAATTGTCATAATGAAAATGATGTGTAATGAATTTGAAGAAAATCACACACTTAGAATTCCATCTATACCCATATTCTTGTATATATGCTTATTATTTCATGAATTTATGAAAAATCATTATTTTTGTAGATGGGGCAGTTTTACTATGCAGCCAAAGCTTTTGATGTTCTGGAGAGATTAGATCCAAATCCTGAATACTGGGAGGGTAAAAGAGGGGCATGTGTGGGTGTGTTCCAAATGATCATAGCTGGGCATGAACCACGGTGAGTAACAATCCTGAATACCGATAGGATAAGGGGGGGGGGGGGGGGGGGGGGGGGCATGTGTGGGTGTGTTCCAAATGATCATAGCTGGGCATGAACCACGGTGATTAACAATCCTAAATACCGATAGGATAAGGGGGGGGCATGTGTGGGTGTGTTCCAAATGATCATAGCTGGGCATGAACCACGGTGATTAACAATCCTAAATACCGATAGGATAAGGGGGGGGCATGTGTGGGTGTGTTCCAAATGATCATAGCTGGGCATGAACCACGGTGATTAACAATCCTAAATACCGATAGGATAAGGGGGGGGCATGTGTGGGTGTGTTCCAAATGATCATAGCTGGGCATGAACCACGGTGAGTAACAATCCTAAATACCGATAGGATAAGGGGGGGGGGGGGGCATGTGTGGGTGTGTTCCAAATGATCATAGCTGGGCATGAACCACGGTGAGTAGCAATCCTAAATAACGATATGATAGGGGGGGGGGCATGTGTGGGTGTGTTCCAAATGATCATAGCTGGGCATGAACCACGGTGAGTAACAATCCTAAATACCGATAGGATAAGGGGGGGGGATGTGTGGGTGTGCTCCAGAAAAAAACATTGTTTCAGTCATGAATTTATGATTTTTTTAAAGTTCATAAAGATGTAGATAAAAGCTATTCCTCGTACACACTTTTCTGAACTTACTTTTGTTCAGATTTCATAATCTGATGGGACCTAAAAATGAAAATATAGATATTTAAGAAAGAGTACAGTATTTTATTGTTTCAAAAGTAGAAGGTAGTGGTTTTAACGAAATTATGAATATTCTTTTACTCTGGTATTGAGGGGAAGAAATCGATAATTATGATAATATAATAGGGGCTATAAATCTTATTTTCTTGTTTAAAACAGAGACAAATTGCAGGAAGTGATCCAGTTGCTAAGAAACACTAGCAACCCACAAGTGGAATATATCACACGCACCATGAAAAAATGGGCACGTGAAAATAAAGTCAGCCTGCAGAATTGAGCACGATGCACAGTGTGACAGTATACTAAAATATAAAGAGTACCGACTGGTTTGAAGTTGGTTGTTGTACTCATGAAAAAGTCACAACTGATGGAGAAAATAGAAACTGATACAATATTTTCAACCCATACATCTTTGATGACCCATTTAGATAATGTAACAGAAATATATGTCACTCAGTGCTAAAATTGAAGTTGCTTCTGCGTCTTATTTTTATAATACACGCACACTATAACATCACTTTAATTCAGTCGTTATTATCAGTATGTATGTTGTCTTGTGCACCATCTCCAGTACACTGTAGTGTGTAATTGTCTCGAGTCTGTTAATCTGTATGCATGTGAATACACATAGAATGATTACTAAACTTCTCAATATTGAAATATTTAATATCCCTGCTTTAATTGTACTGATATACGTCAGTCCGTAAAATATTCTTTTGAACTATTTCCCCTCCTTTAAAAAAAAAAATAATTAAGGGAGGGCTGGGGCATAATCACTGTTGCAACTGACTTTCAACCCAAGAAAGTATTTTCCTAAAATGTCCTCTGGAATTTGATCATTTTGGTATCATTAACACTTTTCAATTTTTATTCAGGATATTAGTGCATGTATTTACATGAGGCCTGGTCTGTTCACAGTTATTTATGACAAGTCTAGGGTACTTGGATGATAATTTTGACTGCAGTATCAACATAGGTTGGACACTTTCAAAAATGAAAGTTGTAAAGGGCCTTAATTATTGTGATGTTCCATTTCTCACTATTTTATACTATTAGACATGTCATGTAAGAAAGTTCAAGGTCACTCAGATAATAGGTCCAAAATATCAGATTAGGATTAGAAATATGAATAAAGAGAAATATTTGCAATTTTGAAATTCATTAGATTTGACAACACTTCACAGGAACAAATTACAATCTCATAAATAGAGTCAGTAATAATGGCTTTATTCTTGCTATGATTTTTTTTTGTGTGTGTGTGTTCAAAGTTTGCCATGACACATCTGTGTTAACCTTCACCATTACAATCTGTCCTCTCCAGATCCTGTATAATACAGTTAAAAATTTGAGTTTAGCATATAAACTCTAACACTTTGGCACTTGTGAATCACTGTGCTATAGTATGATATGTACGTTTCTATATATCTCTCTTAATGTCACATCAGACAGCAATACACAATGTGCACCAGTAGCAACCATAAATCCCTAACATGTTTTGAAATAGAATTTGGTAAGGATTTGACTAATTATTTTAATTGCAATAAACTGCATGCTTATATTGTAGTCCTATATGTTGTGCATTTGACTTTAATTCTTGTAGGGACACGCTTCGAGATGTTATCAACATGCTGAGAAATACAAGTAATCCACAAGTAGAGTACATAGTGCGCACGATGAAGAAATGGGCAAAGGAAAACTTAGTACCCCTGCCATGAGTTGGCCTCGTTTCTTTGTCAATTTCTGTGTCATTCCTAACACATAAACTGCCATTAATATATGTAGAGCTTTCTGTTTACCGAGACTATTCAAACTATGTATTGTTCTAATGAGCCAAAAGCAAGAGAAGGGGAGAAAATACGAGGGCATGGAATTTCTAACACTGTGCCCCTACACTGAATGAAATAGAAATAGACTAAGTACTAGTATACATATCAACTATAAGTACCGGTATTCCTTAAGAGATTTGTATAAAAAAGATCTGTAATAAGTTTATTTGATATCGGACACATGAAGTATATGTTGAAAATTTCACCAATGCACTAAATCTGTTTATTTGTCACTGCATGGTACAGACTTGGCATGGGTAGATTCTTTGTTCTTTTACCTTAGAAAAACTTGTCTATTTTCATCGTTTTCTACGATTTTTAAGGATAATTGATACCCATGTATGAGCAATATGTCTGCATTCTTATTTGTTGTTGTCTGTAACTTAACTGTTGACAAATCTTGTTATTTTATACATAAAGTAATAATGTTATTACTTGGAATAGAATCCGTCCAAATATCATCTACCTTGTATACATGTTTTGATCCATGAATGTAGATATTTTCATTGGTTTATCAACATTTTCATGTGACTATAGTGTATGCTATGACTCCAACATAATTTATGACAAAAATATGGAAAGTAAGAAATGTTACAATGTACATGTATAAATATTATTTTTGATTTGAATGGAATATTTATTTGTACATTCCAATAAATTCTGAAAAGAAAATGTTTTTCCTCATATGTAAAATATTACTTGTATAGTTATCTATTGAATTATCTCTGTTAATGTGGCCCTTTGTTTATCCTGGTTTGTACAAAGACTGCAGAACTCTGCATCTTTTGCTAAATTAAAAACTGCGTACTGGAAAATTTTGTCCCTGTTTAATTTTCACCCTATGACCAGAGGGTGAACAAATTAAATAAAAACAAAGGATGTTTTAGCAAAAATCAACAGAGGGCAAATTCAGAACTAGGCAAATAAGTTTCATATCTCAATAGGTAGCAAATAAGACTTGGCAAAGTCAGAGCTGTATACAGTATTGCCGAAGATATTTCAAGCCAAGGGACTCAAGATCACTCAAGCTTATTTTTTCAAGTAAAATATCATTTCTTTATTGCTGGAATATGATTCTGTACTTTGGAGGCTTTGGTATAGATGTATCCTCAATATTTATGCCCCCTTATCAAAATAGGAGGACACATTTACTTGTCTTATTCATTTGTTGGTTTCTTTGTCTGAAACTATAACCTTGTGCATTGAGTGAGTTTGACCGGTTGTGATAGGGTTTTCATATTTCAAATGTACATTCCCTGTGGCCTTGTTGTCTTGGAGTTTGATTTGCACAAGATCAATGCTGAAAGGGGCATCATGTTTCACAGACACTTCATTTTGCAATTTGTTCCTATCAAATCACAGAATATATATACATGTATAAGTTTCCAGAATTCAGATGAAATAACTACTTAGAACTAAATGTTGTATAAAATATTTAATTATCAAGAGTTTTCATACAATGCAAGGTCACTTTATACAGTGTTCAACTTTCCAGATATACAATTCCAAATCTATTAAAAACATCAAGATTTTGTCACATTATTTACACATTAAAAAAAACCAAAAAGCACATTCATATCTAAACTACACTATAGAACAAAACAGAACTTAGACTTTGAAGAATCAACTTGGAAATGCAGTTCAACATGAAATAATGAAACGTCACATCACTCAGCTTAAGACTTCAGAAAAAGGTGAATTTTATATTAATTCATTAAAATTTGAACAAAAATAATTCGCAATAAACATGTAAATATGATAATTACAGAGTTTCAGTGACAAAAACAAACAAAACTAGTATAACATAAGGGTAGGCAGTATTGCTTACATAACCCCCTAATCTACTGGTGTGCTGTTTATTGGTCTATTTTATTCTTGCTGAATTATGAAAAAAAAATGTCCAATTTCTCAGCCACAGTAGATTAGAGTTTTATGTGGTCATATTTTTACATGCAGTTCCATTTTACAGTTACCAATATGTAGAGGAACAAAGAAAATATTTTTCTTTTCCGTAAAATTGCTTCCTAACTCTTCTGAATGGAATGAAGTGGAGCTGGCTTACTCGTAAAGATATCCAATTATAGCATCCAACGACCAATTGTCTTCATTTGTCTGTAAAAGATTGCACATCTATTAGGTCTTTAAACAGAAAGATGTTGAAAGTAAAAAAAGATGAAATACCAAAAATTGAAAAATTGCAAAATAAAAAAAAATGAAAGGAAGACTGAGAAAGTTTTATGGAAGCAAGTGCGCTGACAAAGCCATTGAAATAGTATGCAGCAAATAAACCTGGGTTTGAACAATTTGAACATGGTTGGTCCAGCAAATCCCCCACCATCTTTGTGAATGAATTTTAGTAGTTTCTGATCAAGAGAACTTTACTGATTTGATACTTTAGATAACTATAACTGCATTTTAGACCTAGCATGTTGTCGTAATTACATGTAATATATACGTCCTAGCATTTTAGTGTTGACATTCCAAATCAAACTTCTGTAGTTTTCTTGCTGGGTGAATTTGATCATATTTTTTATTTATTAAAAAAAAATGATTGAATATTAAGAAAAGATACAAGTATCTCAGGAATAATCATAAAAAGTGGGGAGAGTCAAGAACCACTCGAGAAAATTTGGATAGACTGGATTCATCAAAACATGTGATTCAAGAATTGTGGAAATGATACAATGGCATAAATATCATAACAATAGTATGAAATGGCTGAAAGTGCTTTCAGGGTGATCAAAAGCCATAAAATGGGACAAGGTTGTGCACTGTGTATCACAAGAACACTAAAAATCTACCTTATATTTTTCAAACATCTATTCCATGAGCTGTAAGATAAGAATAAAAATTGTCTACAGGACATCACACCACGCAGAAATCTACACATACAAAAGATTCAATATTGGTATAGTTGTCATGGTTTACATCCGACGTTACAATTAGATACACAGCTTTAGTGAGACAAGACATTTCAAATTCTGTTAAGGCATAAATATACATTTTATTCTATCAAGATATTATGTTGGCTCGAATTCGAATACATATTTTAGGAAGTTTTGCAATGCGGCAACCTATAGAGCGAATGCAAATGCTTCAGTGAAATGCAGCTATTACTGAGTGTTCGAATGGATTTGATTACTGAGTGTTCGAATGAAGTTGATTTCATGATATACGTACATCCCATCAAATGTAAGAAATCTCGCATGGAAACTTGTTCTTGATCTGGCTTAGATGGAGATGGGTGAACTTGTTCTTGAACATGTCTAGTTACCATGCTAGACTGTGAGATCTGGGTCGTGCGATGCACATACGAACCTGCGTAGAAAACAGGTTGTTCTTAGAACAGGTTTGCAATGAGGACGCCATTTTACTTTTAGGTATATCAGTCTCATATTTAATGAATGCAATCTAAAGACATATCCTATTTCAGCTTGCTAGTTTTTACATGCAAGACACAAAACACTCGGACAAGCATAGCAACACAAAGGTTTGCCTATTACTGCATAAGACAAAATATAGAAGCGAGTTCGTCTAGTGAGATAGTAAAACTACTCAGCTTGGCAGTTTGCGTCCACTAAAAGCGCTCGTATAGGCAATCTTAGAGTAAGAACATGCTTTTTATTTTTTTATCTACCTGATTTTTCAGGAGGGGCTTCTGAGTAGTTGAGCGACTGCTGCAATATTTTGAAGGACCTAGACTGTACGTTTGGATCAGTGTATCCTTTGTAAATAGTGGACTCCTCCTCCACTGTGGATCTTTGTTTGGACTGGCTTGGTCCATCCACCTGGGTCATATGACCGCAGTCTACAACATCCCTACAAGATAATGAATAAACCAGTTTGTTATTTCTTTGATTAAAGCAAAATTATGTAGCACACGGCGTCGTTTCAGAGGGCCATGCCCTCTATAAAGACAATAGGCCATCTGGTTGAAACTTGAATTTCGTTTGCAAAAACAACGACCCTGCACTTTTTAAAGTAGTCCATGAAGACATTCGAACCATGGATCTCTTAGTTTAAAAGTTTAAGCAATTTCTTGTTTTTATTCAGGTTTTCGTCCCTTTGAGGTTGAAAAGGTTACCAGCCAGTCAGGGAGAAAAACAAACAGGCATATAAAACAAAGTTGCAATTTCATATGTGACGTAATAGTACCGTGTGAAATCTGACAGAAACTTGTTTATTAACAGTCAATAAAAGAATGATAGATAATGCAACGTCTTGTATCGTTGGAGTACTCTTAACATTTTTACATTAAATATAACAAATTTAAAAACAATTTCTTATTATTTTTTTGAAGAAAAACACATTTAATTTGCAAAAGATCTTTCCATTTTATTTTTGTTTTATGATTATGGGCTCAAAACCTACCAGCACGAGGAAGCAAAACAGAAAATAACAAAGAAATGGCCTCAAGTCTAAAAAGACAACTAGGGTCAGCTTCGTCGTACGGACCCACAACGGCTACGGAGGGTCAATGTAGTTACACCTTGTATCTGATGACCAATTACTCTTTCGTTTGTTTTTCGATTTTGTCCTCGTCATTTGCTTAACTCGTTGTTGGATCCTTTTGTAAGTTCATAAGATAACCTCTCCACAGACATGCAAAATTAATTGTTGTATCCTTTTGTAAGAAAAAAAGAAGAGTATGGGGTCGATTTGTATGGACAATGTGGTCAGTCTATTCAGTATGATGACGTACCTTTGGACCACCAGGTCTAACTCGTTACCAGCACGGATAATCTCCATCTTGGCTTGTTGATGATGTAGATACTGGGCTGGTGTATGACATATGTAGATGATACCATCCCCAATCCGTAATCCACTCTTGTAGGCTACACTCTTGGGATTTACCTGATGACAAAAAAAAATTAATTTTACAATATTGTTCGTCTGTGTTACCATGCACTTCGACTGAAGATTCTTTCAAATGTACAAAAATGCCCCCTTCCCCATCCGTTCATATGACTATGACCCCCCCCCCCCCCCCCATTTATCTTGTGAAACGGTAGGCTTCATCTTCGTGGATACGTGAATAACGATTTACACAACGTTGAATTCTCCCCTTCATATTGTAACAAAAATTTGAATTTTTATAAAAATTCACCTTTCTGAAGCTTATTGACTAATCTCGTACGCGCATTTGAGCGATTCCAAGAATCCTCTGATAATCTAGAAGCACACTAATGCACTGTTGGCAACGGACTGTTTTGCTTCCTCGTGCTGGTAGGTTTTGAGCCCATAATCATAAAACAAAAATAAAATGGAAAGATCTTTTTTCGGTTCTAGTTATCGAGGTACTCGGTGTCTCAGACTCGTAAAACACCTTCTGACTGGGTGACATATTCATATAAGAGGTTAGACGAATTCGGATGATGATGTCTTCAAAAGTGTGTCACGTTCTGATACGTTTGCTAAGACATGTAAGCATTGTAACAGAAAGGAGGGGATCTCCAACAAGACTCCGCGGTTACAACACCTACAGCAAACCACCACAGGGTGGACAAACACAAGATGATACACCAAAGAGACAAGGAAGACCAGAAACGTTGTCAAAACACTAAACACAAAAGACTAAACGTAAACCAACAAGACCGATGAGCAACCGGTGTAAGCTTAGCTTGTGAACACATCTGAGCCTATTTTCAGTCCCCTACCGGCAACGCTAGTTGTCAAAGACCAGTGCCTTGTGCGACTGACGGTGTCCATATATCGTTTCGAGTACGAGTCCTCTGATTCTGTACCACCTCTTTGTTTCAAAGGTTTTATGATTAGTTCTTAGTCATTCTCTGGATTAAAGATGTTTTTTTTTTTCTAACTTTCAATTCTGAATCATTAAAAGTGAGCACATGACTACTACTACTAATGTGCTCACTTTTAATGATTCAGAATTGAAAGTAAGAGAAAGACGGAAGTATAAAAATCACGAGTTGTAACATTTTGTTGTATTTTGCAACTGCCTGAACTGAACTCCTCATGTTTTTGTCACAAGTGATTTTTATATTTCATTGTCCATTGTTTGTAAATAATTCATTTAATTACTTTTTATACGGAATGTGTCCATCTTCAAATGCGTCCTAACCGTCCAAAGTCGGACGTATCTGAACCGCGACTTATGAAGGTGGGATATCTCCGAGCTATTACATCCCTTGTCGCAACCGGATTTGTAATAACGACCGGATTTGTAATAAACTAGATTTATTACATATTAGGTTATTACATATTAGGTTACACGTCCCAACCGGATTTGTAATAAAACCCGAAATTGTAATAAACTACGAACATAGTCTAGGTCGCTCGGAAGTTTCTTCTTTCTTTTTCTGGCTTTCAATTCTCTCCGTCTGTCTGTCTCATTTTCATAATGGAGAATATACCGTCTCGTATTAATATATTTATAATATTGAGGTGTAGCACGATAAATAATCCGATAAAATCCATACAGATATTGAACTAGTAATCATTTTAAAGGATCAAAAGTCTCGTCTCACTGGATAAAAAGGAAGAATTCAAGACAAAAAGGGACCAAAAAATGATACTCAAGTATTTATTACATATTAGGTTATTACATATTAGGTTACACGTCCCAACCGGATTTGTAATAAAACCCGAAATTGTAATAAACTACGAACATAGTCTAGGTCGCTCAGAGGTTTCTTCTTTCTTTCTCTGGCTTTCAATTCTCTCCGTCTGTCTGTCTCATTTTCATAATGGAGAATATACCGTCTCGTATTAATAGCTTTATAATATTGAGGTGTAGCACGATAAATAATCCGATAAAATCCATACAGATATTGAACTAGTAATCATTTTAAAGGATCAAAAGTCTCGTCTCACTGGATAAAAAGGAAGAATTCAAGACAAAAAGGGACCAAAAAATGATACTCAAGTATTTATTACATATTAGGTTATTACATATTAGGTTACACGTCCCAACCGGATTTGTAATAAAACCCGAAATTGTAATAAACTACGAACATAGTCTAGGTCGCTCGGAAGTTTCTTCTTTCTTTTTCTGGCTTTCAATTCTCTCCGTCTGTCTGTCTCATTTTCATAATGGAGAATATACCGTCTCGTATTAATAACTTTATAATATTGAGGTGTAGCACGATAAATAATCCGATAAAATCCATACAGATATTGAACTAGTAATCATTTTAAAGGATCAAAAGTCTCGTCTCACTGGATAAAAAGGAAGAATTCAAGACAAAAAGGGACCATAAAATGATACTCAAGTATTTATTACATATTAGGTTATTACATATTAGGTTACACGTCCCAACCGGATTTGTAATAAAACCCGAAATTGTAATAAACTACGAACATAGTCTAGGTCGCTCGGAAGTTTCTTCTTTCTTTTTCTGGCTTTCAATTCTCTCCGTCTGTCTGTCTCATTTTCATAATGGAGAATAACCGTCTCGTATTAATAACTTTATAATATTGAGGTGTAGCACGATAAATAATCCGATAAAATCCATACAGATATTGAACTAGTAATCATTTTAAAGGATCAAAAGTCTCGTCTCACTGGATAAAAAGGAAGAATTCAAGACAAAAAGGGACCAAAAAATGATACTCAAGTATTTATTACATATTAGGTTATTACATATTAGGTTACACGTCCCAACCGGATTTGTAATAAAACCCGAAATTGTAATAAACTACGAACATAGTCTAGGTCGCTCGGAAGTTTCTTCTTTCTTTCTCTGGCTTTCAATTCTCTCCGTCTGTCTGTCTCATTTTCATAATGGAGAATATACCGTCTCGTATTAATAACTTTATAATATTGAGGTGTAGCACGATAAATAATCCGATAAAATCCATACAGATATTGAACTAGTAATCATTTTAAAGGATCAAAAGTCTCGTCTCACTGGATAAAAAGGAAGAATTCAAGACAAAAAGGGACCAAAAAATGATACTCAAGTATTTATTACATATTAGGTTATTACATATTAGGTTACACGTCCCAACCGGATTTGTAATAAAACCCGAAATTGTAATAAACTACGAACATAGTCTAGGTCGCTCAGAAGTTTCTTCTTTCTTTCTCTGGCTTTCAATTCTCTCCGTCTGTCTGTCTCATTTTCATAATGGAGAATATACCGTCTCGTATTAATAACTTTATAATATTGAGGTGTAGCACGATAAATAATCCGATAAAATCCATACAGATATTGAACTAGTAATCATTTTAAAGGATCAAAAGTCTCGTCTCACTGGATAAAAAGGAAGAATTCAAGACAAAAAGGGACCAAAAAATGATACTCAAGTATTTATTACATATTAGGTTATTACATATTAGGTTACACGTCCCAACCGGATTTGTAATAAAACCCGAAATTGTAATAAACTACGAACATAGTCTAGGTCGCTCGGAAGTTTCTTCTTTCTTTTTCTGGCTTTCAATTCTCTCCGTCTGTCTGTCTCATTTTCATAATGGAGAATATACCGTCTCGTATTAATAACTTTATAATATTGAGGTGTAGCACGATAAATAATCCGATAAAATCCATACAGATATTGAACTAGTAATCATTTTAAAGGATCAAACGTCTCGTCTCACTGGATAAAAAGGAAGAATTCAAGACAAAAAGGGACCAAAAAATGATACTCAAGTATCTATTACATATTAGGTTATTACATATTAGGTTACACGTCCCAACCGGATTTGTAATAAAACCCGAAATTGTAATAAACTACGAACATAGTCTAGGTCGCTCGGAAGTTTCTTCTTTCTTTTTCTGGCTTTCAATTCTCTCCGTCTGTCTGTCTCATTTTCATAATAGAGAATATACCGTCTCGTATTAATAACTTTATAATATTGAGGTGTAGCACGATAAATAATCCGATAAAATCCATACAGATATTGAACTAGTAATCATTTTAAAGGATCAAAAGTCTCGTCTCACTGGATAAAAAGGAAGAATTCAAGACAAAAAGGGACCAAAAAATGATACTCAAGTATTTATTACATATTAGGTTATTACATATTAGGTTACACGTCCCAACCGGATTTGTAATAAAACCCGAAATTGTAATAAACTACGAACATAGTCTAGGTCGCTCGGAAGTTTCTTCTGTCTTTTTCTTGCTTTCGATTCTCTCCGTCTGTATGTCTCATTTTCATGATGCAGAATATACCGACTATCAATAACATTAGTATTCATGTATTGAGGTGTAGCACGATCAAGTATCCGTTTATATCCAAACAGAGATTGACGTACTTATCATTTTAAAGGACCAATAGCCTCCTCTCACTGGATCAAAAGGAAGAATTCAAGACCCAAAAAAGTGGCCAAAAGATAATACTTAAGTATTTATTACATATTAGGTTAATACATATTAGGTTACATGTCCCAACCGGATATGTTATAAAAACCGAAATTGTAATAAACTACCAACATAGTCTAATTTTCTCGGAAGTTTCTTCTTTCTTTTTCTTGTTTTCGCTTCTCTCCGTCTGTCTGTCTCATTCTCATGATGGAGAATGTACCGTCTCTTGATAACATTATAAGGATTGAGGTGTAGCACGAGAAAGTCTCAGATAAAATTCATACAGATATTGAACTATTAATCATTTTAAAGGATCAAATACCTCGTCTCACTGCATCAAATGGAAGAATTCAAGACCGAAAAGTGACCAAAAGATGATACTCAAGTATTTATTACATATTAGGTTATTACATATTAGGTTACACGTCCCAACCGGATATGTAATAAAAATTGAAATTGTAATAAACTACCAACATAGTTTAGTTTGCTCGGAAGTTTCTTCTTTCTTTTTCTGGTTTTCGGTTCTCTCCATCCGTCTGTCTCATTTTCATGTTGGAGAATGTACCATCTCTTTATATCATTATTATTGAATAAAGGGTTAGATAAAATTCATACAGATATTGAACTAGTAATTATTTAAAAGGATCATAAGCCTCGTCTCACAGGATCTAAAGGAAGAATTCAAGAGAAAAAAGTAACCAAATTATGCTACGTAAGTATTTATTACATATTAGGTTATTACATATTAGGTTACAAGTCCTAACCAGATATGTAATAAAACCAAAGCTGTAATGAACTAGCAACATAGCCTAGATTGCTCGGAAGTTTCTTCTTTCTTTTTCTGGTTTTCGGTTCTCTGTGTCTGTCTGTCTCATTTTCATGATGGAGAATGTACCGTCTCTTTATATCATTATGATAAATAAAGTTTAAGATAAAATCCATACAGATATTGAACTAGTAATCATATTAAAGGATCAAAAGCCTCGACTCACTGCATCAAATTGAAGAATTCAAGCCAAAAAAAAAACCACTAATAGATGGAACTATTTTTAATATGGTACCGTCTGACGGCCGAGTCTTTTTTTTTTTTTCTTTCGAAGGAAAAGGTCGAGGCTTATCCGAATGATTACATGTAGGAATATTTACATAGCAAGTTGATTTCCTATGTTATACGTAATGCCTATTCAATTTTGACGTTCATTTCACGATGAACACAGGTTAGCCTCACTCACATAACGTTCGCGCAAGAATTTCAAACAATGGGCAGGGCAAATTGATTCCGATTTTGCGAGCAGGAGGAGATTCCCAACATGTGTATAGGGAATTAGACGATATAGAGAAAAGAAGCAGACGAGGACAACAAAAAATATGATCCCCTCAAATCATTGAAATACACATGTACGTATAACAATTCTATGTACAAGTATACGCGTATAGGTACAGTGCCAACAGAGTTCATTTGTAGTTCAACATGGATTGCGCTACCGAAAAGAATTTATGCAGCACTCTAATGATAAATAAGGCTTTATTTTCTTCAAATTGTTTATAAAAAGCTTAAAATATTCATGACAAAGATTTTGAAGATATTTACAACAGGTATTTTTATTGTGAAAACTTTGAAATAGTCCATTTGTTAATGAATTTATGCAGCACTGACTACTCTTATAATGAATAGGGCCATATTTTCCTCAAATTGTTTATAAAAAGTTAAAACACATCGTGAAAACGTTTTGTAAATAAAATTTATTCAGTAATTTTGCATATTAAAAGAAGGGAGGAGATCTCCAACAAGACCCCTTTGCAGCATCAACAGTAAAACACCAAAACACCCGATGCAAAAACACAAAAGACGAGTACAGCATGAGACGGAAAAGAGACATACGACATGTAAACATCAAACACAAAAGACTACACATAAACCGACGAGACCAATGGGTAACCGGTGCCGACTTTGGACGGCCATCTGTTACGCAAGTAGCAAATGGTGTGGCTATCCTGGATTACGTGCGCACAACCCTCTCACTTCTCCAATTACCCAGAGGTCTCGAAGAACGTACAATTGTGGTGTAAAACAACCTCCTCACTGTAAGATGACATCACACAAACAAGACCGCGAAACGCAGAGGCCCCAGAGACACAGATGATATAAAAAGAGGGCATGCGTAATACATTAACCGTATATTTTGATCCTTTGCAATGGACTATTTCTTGCCCTTCCTGGTAGGGAGAATTGACACACGTAGAACATTTAGTTTAAGTTTTCACTCAATTTCTTCTTTTTTTTTTTGCATTCAATGTTTTTACACTCTGGTTAAACAGGCGCAAATCTTTCGAGAACCTCTTCGCGGTTCACGAGATTTGCTCTTGTCGAACCAGAATGCCATGAATGCAAAAAATAAGACACTCATTCCTTAACTCAACCTCTCTAAACATGAGAGAGGGATACGTGTACGTGTACATACATGTGCTTGTATTCTTTCACTCTGGACAGAGATCTCTACAAATTTACCAGTCTTGAGACTAATAGAATCTATCTCCAGATGTGATCAGGGACAAGGAAATCCAACCCGAGTGTCAAGGATTTGCTTGTACAACGACGAGGCTTACAGAGTCGTGAACAAAGCAAATCCTGGACACGAGGGTTGGATTTCCGTGTCCATGATCAGATCTGGAGATTTATTATTTTTCTATCACTATCTAAAAGAGCTCAAACCTGAGGGTTTTTATGTATTGATTTCATATTATGATCGGCTAACGCTGCAATCATGTATGACGTCACAATGACGTTAAAGTTAAAACACTTCCAGAATGGGCTTATTTCACCCTGCAGGGTGAGTCAGCATTTTTCCTGACACCTTATTTCACGGACTCTGTCTCACACCCCGGATGTTTGTCTCCAACCCCTATTGTGGCGTCATAGACGTTTACGTAGGTTTGTCATGTTTGACGGTCAGCGATGTTTACTGTATCTATGAATTACCTATGTAAAAATATATTGGTGAGAGAAAATAATCAATCACCCCTTTGTAAAGGGACAGGGAAATACAAACCAAGTATCAATGATTTGCAGTCCACAAAGGGATGATAGATTTTATTATTCTGGTCCGCTCAAAAATATCGCCGTTTCTATTTTGACGTCATAATGGATGAGGAACTTGTAATGCTCCGAAGCGTTATGTAAGATGTTATCATAATATTTGAATACGAAATGGCTTTATATATCACTGCATAACACGTGTATCATGTGAATATTGTCACATATTATTCTTCATCTCATAAAGGAGCAACATTATATCAATTGAAATCGTTTATTTTGAAACATTAATACGAAATTTTAAAATGGGTTCAGGAAAGCTATAGTATTTTCTAGCATCAAATTATGACATCGTAAACATCCGAATCAAGATAAAATACACGAACCAATTAGGCACAGTCCATTTGATATTCTGGGGGGGGGGGGGGGGTTTGGGTTTTTTTCGAAAAAAATAATTTTGCTCTGAATTTTGATGAAAAAAAAAATTTGCTTTTGATGTGACAGAAAAGAATAATCTTGCTCTTACTAGTAATCTGAATTTGAAGAATAACCAAAATTCGCTTAAAATTTTTCGGCTCTCTTCGCTCGCCGCCGTTTTTACTTTCTATAAAAAAAATTTGGGCTCGCTTCGCTCGCCATAGTTTTCTTCTGTAATGGCAAGTTCATATTTGAAAAATCAAAAGAATGCATGTGATTGGAACAATTAAAATGCTTATTAAATACATTATCAATATAATTTATTACTATTGATAGATACATGTATCACCATCGTGTCTTTTTAATATACAAGCTTGGAAGGAGAATTTAAAAAAAGTTTTTCACTAGTTTTCATTTCTACATGTAAAAACTTGCATCAGGCCCTCTTATATGACCTTATATACATTTTTTTTTTACTAAAAATTATATATCGCATATTGTAAAAATCTTTCATCTCTCTCAGTTTAGAAGTGAATACAAGTTTTACATAAAAATAATGTTTGGAGTAATTTAAGTAAAAATAAAGAATTTCTATTGAAAAAAAAAACACAAACATTCGTAATATTCACATCAATTGTTATAAAAAAATTTCCTTGCTCCAACTTTGCGAGACAAAAAAAATTTGCCCCCGGTCCGGGGCGAAAAAAAGTATCTTGCTCTGACAAAAAACCCAAGCCCCCCCCCCCCCCCCCCCCTACCCCAGAATATCAAATGGACCGTGCCTTATCATGGAATGGAGAAAGACAATTACCATGTGTACTCATAACAATTTCTTTTCAGGTAAATACCATGGATATACTACACTAGATTCCATGCCCTTTATTCAAATCATGATATGACATTTTTTTTTTGAAAAATGAAAATTAAATATACCTTGATCTTATTCAAATTACCTCTGAGTCATAAGTAACAGAGCGTATATACTTGAGAATAATCTTGTTACGAGGGCTGATCAAAATGTTCGGAGGCTCATATTTAAGGATTGAATATTTGTCAAACATGTTGATATATTTTAAGCATTACCCCAATCAGCATTGCCAGCATTATTCAGGCTCCAATACCATTTTAAAGAAACCCTTATTTTCTTGGTTGTTCTGATGGCTACCCACGGTATTTATGACGTTATCATTGGACCTGTCTTAAGCTTTGGAAATGAATGAAAGTCTTTTGAAGAACGAGAGTATGTTGAAAAAGTTAAATAAAGACGAAATTGCAGTCATGTCTTGATGGAACAAACTGTAATGAACAAGAATGTTTGCTCTGGCGGATGAATATGTATGACATGCAGCAATTCAAAGTCACAATTAATTTACTGCCTTTCAATTTTGAATGTCAGATAAGCAATTTGCCAGTACGAAAATGGGGAAAAGAATGATTTTTGAATGAAAAATCCCTGAAAATTGGGATATTGCAATGCTTTTTCATGCTTTAGTTAGAATAACTAGTCAGGTATGTATCACTGGGTTGGCTGCAACCCCCCCCCCCCCCCTTTGATCCTCCAAAATCAGCCAAACCTTGTAGAATTTTTTTTTGCTTTAAAATCGTCTCATACAATTTTCCATGGCAAAAGTGGTGTTTTGGGGGAAAAACATGTTTTTAGTAAAAAAAAAAATTACTGAAAATAGATCAAGTTTAGTTAGAAAAATAATCTATAACATTTATGTGGATGATAACTTTAAACATTTTAAAATATGAATAGATAGTATTTTTAGAGCTCCTTCAGATGAAATAAGTTACAAGTTCCAATCCATACTTTTACTGCATGTTTTTGGGTGAAAAGTTTAAGTTTTGCAAAAATTCTCAGATATTTGAGAAAATTTTCATTTATTCCTGCTTCCCTTAAATGTCTCCTTTTTTCAATTAACATATATTTCATATTCTTCTCTTTGTTTGTTTGTTTGTTTTTTTTTTTGGAAAAATCTTCCAAATTGTCGTTTTGATAAAGAAACCTGTATCTTCAATTAGAAATATCTGATTTCTGTTTATTTATTTAAACAACCCTTATCCAGTATGAAAGCATTGATTAAAATCTATGTATTTTCAACTGTTATTTAGGTTCATTCACGAATTACATGTTTGAAACATAAAGGGTATATTTTCAATTTATCTAGGGGCAAAATGTCTAAAAATAACAGATTTCTGGAAAAATTCTATAAATGCATTATTTCACCTAAAATCATACATTTAAAGCTATTATCATAACGGAAATAATGATTTTATCAAATGAATGTGAAATTGAATGTAATGATTCACGAAAAGCAACATTTATGGGTAAAATTTGCATTTTTTATGCAAAAAACACTTATTTTGAGAAAATATTTCTTTTAATCTGTTTTAATTTACACATTTTAGCATTCCTGGGATGCTGTTTCTTATTATTTTTCCTTAGGAAGGTCATTTGATAACTGAATTACAATTTCTATGCAATTTGGGGCAAAAACCCGTATTCATGTGCAAAAATCGCTACTTCTGTGAATATTTTGTATAATTCATATATTTTAATAAAACGCAGAAGGAGAGGTTTCCTATAATTTAACGGCATGTACGTGACCAAGTTTAATGAGCCAGTAGATATTTTTTTATTATTATTTTGCTATTTTGAGGGATAATCACAGTTTTTTAATCATTAATTTCGGGAAAAATATTTATTACTATAAAATGCTGCATTACTTTTTGTATTCAAAAGTTTGCATTTGAGGTATCCTTTGTTAATTTGATAGGTATTTGGGACAAATGCAATTAGTTTTTCCATGCTGTAGCTAGAACAACAAATTTGTTCTAGCTGCAGCATGGAAAAAGTAATTGCATTTTCCCGATATTCAACGGTTTTTCTTCATAAAATCTCCTTTTTACCCAAAAATTTCGAAATGCCCAAGGATGCCAGAGTGGCATCCGGTGGATTATCAAAGTAGAGGGTATTCGCAACACTTTCATGCAAAAACATTTTGTGCGTACCTAATTTTTGGGTTTCATGAATGTCAACCAGACTATTGTGTGTCTGGTTGTTCATGTTTTAATGTTATTTTACTTTTGCGGTTGTATATAACGCTGTTTTCGATGCAAGGTCCGCGTCCTGGAGATTTTCCAATATCAAAGAAAGTTCACAAACGTCCTCGCTCAGTATGATTTTTCTGATCTATGATATACATGTACTTTAATCATAATTTTCACGAGGTGAAATCATAATTCTAACATGACTTGACATTTTATCCCTATATGTACTATAGAACTTGCCTGGTGTAAAATCTCCAACAAACTTACAGTTTGCTAAGCTCCGCCCATGCACGTGCTATAGAGCTCGTGCAAAACAATAATAGAATAGAAATAATAACTAGCCAGGTGTGATTTGTTGTCCAGTTATTCCCCGAGTCGCGTGAACCAATGAAATTATCACCGAGCCGCGAAGCCCATGTAAGTGCTTAAGAGCTCGTGCAAAACAATATTAGAATAGAAATAATAACTAGCTAGCTGTGATTTGTTGTCCAGTTATTCCCCGACTCGCATGAACCAATGAAATTATCACCGAGCCGCGAAGCCCATGCACGTGCTATAGAGCTCGTGCAAAACAATGTTAGAATAGAAATAATAATTAGCTAGCTGTGATTTGTTGTCCAGTAATTCCCCGAGTCGCATGAACTCGGTGATAATTTCATTGGTTCATGCGACTCGGGGAATAATTGGACAACAAACCACAGCTAGCTAGTTGTTATTTATTAATTGTAATAACTTCAAGCTATGTCGATATGTGAAAATAATGACTTCGAGACTTTGATATCGAATTAGTCTGACCTGAGCTGGGTGGAAGGTCGGGGTCAGGCCAGACCACTGAGAATGCTCATTTACAGCAGTGCTAATTGAATCACGGTGAAATATGTATACGACAACTGTATGTCAATAAAGTCCTCCGTGTATCCGGATAACTTGGGGGGGGGGGGGGTGGTTGCACGAAATCCGGATAATCACACCATATGCCATTTAAAAGGAAATAGCTTTCCAAAGTCGGTGCAAAGTGAACATTGTATCTCTCAATTTTTATGCATATGTTGTCATTTATGGCGTGAATTCTTCCCTTTGATGCAGTGAGACGAGGCTTTTGATCCTTTGAAAAATTTTGTCTGAAACTTTCTCGTGCTACACATCAATTCTTATAATGTTATCAAGAGCCGGTACATTCTCCATCATGAAAATGAGACAGACAGACGGAGAGAACCGAAAGACAGAAAAAGAAAGAAGAAACTTCCAAGAAACTTAGACTATGTTGGTAGTTTATTACAATTTCGGTTTTTATTACATATCCGGTTGGGACATGTAACCTAATATGTAATAACCTAATATGTAATAAATACTTATAAGTATCATCTTTTGGTCACTTTTTGGGTCTTGAATTTTTCCTTTTGATCTAGAGAGAGGAGGCTATTGGTCCTTTAAAATGATAAGTACGTCAATCTCTGTTTGGATTTTAACGGATACTTGATCGTGCTACACCTCAATACATGAGTACTAATGTTATTTATAGTCGGTATATTCTGCATCATGAAAATGAGACATACAGACGGAGAGAATCGAAAGCAAGAAAAAGAAAGAAGAACTTCCGAGCGACCTAGCATATGTTCGTAGTTTATTACAATTTCGGGTTTTATTACAAATCCGGTTGGGACGTGTAACCTAATATGTAATAACCTAATATGTAATAAATACTTGAGTATCATCTTTTGGTCACTTTTTGGTCTTGAATTCTTCCATTTGATGCAGTGAGACGAGACATTTGATCCTTTAAAATGATTAATAGTTCAATATCTGTATGAATTTTATCTGAGACTTTCTCGTGCTACACCTCAATCCTTATAATGTTATCAAGAGACGGTACATTCTCCATCATGAAAATGAGACAGACAGATGGGGAGAACCGAAAACCAGAAAAAGATAGAGGAAACTTCCGAGCAACCTAGACTATGTTGGTAGTTTATTACAATTTCGGTTTTTATTACATATCCGGTTGAGACGTGTAACCTAATATGTAATAACCTAATATGTAATAAATACTTGAGTATCATTTTTTGGTCACTTTTTGATCTTGAATTCTTCCATTTGATGCAGTGAGACGAGGCATTTGATCCTTTAAAATGATTAATAGTTCAATATCTGTATGGATTTTATCTGAGACTTTCTCGTGCTACACCTCAATCCTTATAATGTTATCAAGAGACGGTACATTCTCCATCATGAAAATGAGACAGACAGATGGGGAGAACCGAAAACCAGAAAAAGATAGAGGAAACTTCCGAGCAACCTAGACTATGTTGGTAGTTTATTACAATTTCGGTTTTTATTACATATCCGGTTGGGACATGTAACCTAATATGTAATAACCTAATATGTAATAAATACTTATAAGTATCATCTTTTGGTCACTTTTTGGGTCTTGAATTCTTCCTTTTGATCCAGTGAGAGGAGGCTATTGGTCCTTTAAAATGATAAGTACGTCAATCTCTGATTGGATTTTAACGGATACTTGATCGTGCTACACCTCAATACATGAATACTAATGTTATTTATAGTCGGTATATTCTGCATCATGAAAATGAGACATACAGACGGAGAGAATTGAAAGCCAGAAAAAGAAAGAATAAACTTCCGAGCGACCTAGACTATGTTCGTAGTTTATTACAATTTCGGGTTTTATTACAAATCCGGTTGGGACATGTAACCTAATATGTAATAACCTAATATGTAATAAATCTAGTTTATTACAAATCCGGTCGTTATTACAAATCCGGTTGCGACAATCCCTGTCTGTCTAAATTAATATTTATGAGAATCTTAAATATAAAACGCAAGAATAAAAGTAAATACAGCATTAGATTCCATCTAGTTTCTGGATTATAGTGGCTTCCTCATATTTTAGAAAGCAGCTTATACAGCACAAATCTTAGCAGTGAAATACACGTGCAATTTGCTTTGTGGTTCCTATCAGTTAGTTTCCCGTAGAGAACATAAGCTTCTGTTCTTTCTTGTTCATCTGATATAGCTAAGTACAATGCGCCAGAAACCGCCCACTCTCTGTAAAACTAATCAAGACGGGCGCGATACATGTACAACACTAGGCACAGAAATATAGGGGGTATATCTAGAAGTGTTTTGTAAGAAGCGTATTATTTATCATATTAACAAGTTATATTTTCTCAAAATTTTCGTTTGAGTATTGGATTTAAAAGTGCAGATGAGTTTTGTGCCCCAGCATCACCCCGGCGCCTTATTTGGCGCAAGAAATTTGATATATTGTAAATAAACAATAAACTAAATCGTGCGTATTTTTGTTTTATCCATCAATTGTTTTTGCATTTTTTTCTCTCGATAATCGAATGTAACTAAATGTAAACAACAATATATGATTTTTCTCAGACAGAGATGGTTTAAATTATATCCAATAAAACTTGAACCTCTCTTTAGATTGAGGAAATTGCACGAAAACTGAGCAAAGCCCCCCTCCCTCCCTTTTCCCCCTTTATTTCTATCTGTCGGGATGAAAGTATTCGGCAACAGTCAATATTTGCATAGATGGAAATAAGATCTATTGAAAAACGGTCAGTTTCACTGGCAAACTTAGAGAATTGATCAGAACGCAGAATGAACAATGGTGAAAATTAATGCGTTAAAATATTTCATATTTGCCATAGAAAATGAAAATAGATATTTTGTCTCGAACTTAAAAGAAATATTGCACACAAAATACACAAACCTTTTGAATATATAAACATTTTCCTTGGTCGTACCCTCCCTGCATCGTAAATCCCCATGGTGTGCCCGATTCTTTCCTCCTTAATTTCACCAATACTGGCTGGTTATCAGCCATCGTCAAAAAAGTTAACCAAAAATGTTAAAATATCTAAATTCTATAGTTGTCCTTCTTATTTGCAAACGTCAGTTTTGCAACGCGAAAATTATTGGGGTCAGGTATATAAATTATACAGTGTACTCCATCCCGGACGTGACGTTCAATCTGCCGACGATAGGTAAGTAAAGTAGGTATAGAGGAATATTCAGGCGCTGATCCAGGGGGAAAGATGGTGTCCTGAAATTTCTTGAGATGGGGTAAACATAATGTTACAAAGAAATTCAGGGTATCATTTTCATACGTAACTTATACTCAACGTAAGCGTAAGGTTGTGGGATGAAACATAGTGGTGTTAACGTAAGATGCGACTCGAGCCTTATTTGCGGTTCCGCGCCTGAAAGATTCACTGGCTCCCTTGCCTGTTTCCTATTAACAACTCAAGGTTGTTGTTGCCTAGAATCAGTGTCTAAACAAATATATCTAACTGCTGCTTCACATCTGCAGGAGCTGCATATGTGAACATGGTCAAAATCTGACAGACTTTCAGACAAAACGCTATATCAATATTGGGTATATATATATTTTTGTTTTCATTTATCTACGTGTGATTTTTGTACGTGTGTTCTTTTGTTTTTGTTTTTGTTTTGTTTTGTTTTGTTTTTTGTTTTTTGTTTTTTTTGTTTTGGGTTTTTTTTTTTGTGTGTGTGTTTTGTTTTTGTTAGGGTTTTTTGTGAACAAAAATTAGATAAACTTATGATTATATATATATACAAATATTAAACAGCGTCTGTGAACAAAATAGAACAAAATTTCAAATTTAACCTTTTACCCACCAGGACCATATTTTAAGTTTTGAGTTCCAAGCTCTTTGAAATATTATTCAAATCCAGTGAGAGAGTAAAAAAGTAATGATAAGGACAAGATTTCAGATAATTTTGTTTCTTTCGTCCAAATATTTATTTTTTAACATTTAATGTTTTACTTTTAGACATATTAAAATAGGAATTTTGCCCCGAAATGAAGTAGAAAATACACCGTACTTGCTTTGAACGTTTAATCAATGGGTGAACCTATGAAATACATTCCTCCCATCATCATTTCAAGAAATCCTATAGATTCAAGAAATATTCTCCAGAGGCAAGTGGTTTTGAGTGAAAAATAACCCCCCCCCCCTAAAAAAAACCCACATCAAAATTATGGATGAAATTTCAGTGAAAAATACATAATATGAAAGAGTGTAGATTCACACTTAAATAAATAGCTTTCGGTTTTTGAGGTATTATTTTTAAAAATTGATATACAGAAGTGAAAACTTTCTTATTTAACGCACATGTTTCTGTATATAAAGGGAGCAACAATTTGATTTTTATGGGGGTGGGAGGGGGGGGGGGGGGCAGGAAGACTTTTCAAACAAAAATTTCCGGATCAAATTCTAGGGTAAAAAAATTTCCGGATCATGAAATTGCCCCCCCCCCCCCTTCTCTCTTCCGACCTTTCCATATACCCAGTAAACACTTTTTTTGTGTGTCATAAACTAAGTACAAATAAAAATGGAACAAACTTTATTCAATTTGGAGTGAATTAATCATATTCAAAAGTTATTAGCACCATATATAGCCTGTCCCCGTTGAATATCGTTTAAATGAATAGATTATAGGTATAGTATCATATGCAATTCAAGAAATTAAAATGAAGTGATCTGCTGGCAAGAGATGAACTCATTCTGTGTTTGATCTTTAACATGGCTGAAAAATCACGCTGAATTATTCAAACTTTTAATAGAGTAATTTTCAACATTGGAAAATAACAACAACAACAACAACAAAATAATAATCCGGCCCGAGTATTAACCAATATTGTAGGGAGAGGGCACTTAGTAGTGTTGTTAAAACTTAACGCCCAACCCCATTTCTTTGCTTTGGAAATAAAATATCTTCAAGTTCAAATTTCATCGTCATTGAACGTTCATATGAACTGAGAAGCGAGAATAAATTTTACGCTTTGCTGTGAAATTTTGCAAAAAAAAGACTTTTTTTTTTTTACCCCAAAACACTCATTAAAATTAGAAATCGGAAAACAAAGCTCATTAATCTGAAAAAAAAAAGAACTTTGAAAATACTAGATAATCACATTTTCTAATTTCTAAAATTATCATTCGTATAATTTTTTTTTCAAATTTTCATTGATTTTTGACTAATAAGTACGTTTTCTCCCAAAACTTCACATATTCAATGAACTCCATGAGACATTTTTTTTTGTATCAAAATTCTGAAAAGTTAGGCTGTTTTGTGAAGATTAAGGGGGAGGGGAGAGGGGGTTGCGGCTTCACCAGGAATGTATCTCAGATGCAAAAACAAATGAAAATGTTACCAAATTCCAGTACAAAGTTTTCTTAGATAGCAATTGAAATAAATAAATGAATAGTCAAAATTTCACAAAGACTATTTATAATTTGACTTCACACATGATTGGTGATTATTGCTTTCAAGCCAACCATGACGGTAATTCGTGCGTGATGAAGTGAAGCGAAAATTTATGAGTTCATGCGTGTTCAGTCCCAGAACAGAAGCTAAAGAAAACAGTCGAAGTTACAATATTGTCTGAAAAAGAAATACAAACCAAGAAAGCAAGTCTATGTAAGTAAAGATATCATGCCAAAAGTGAGAAATTAATGATAATGAAGAAAACGAAATTGAATTTGTTGTTTCAAACGAAAACGATTCGAAAACTCAATATTTTTCAAGAGAAATGATTTTCCAATCTTTGCAAAAATATACATGTTACTGTAAAACAAAATGAATGAAGATATTTTTTTCACGAATTATAGCAAAATTGAACATGTGGAAACACACAGGGATCAGTTTGTCTTCCCTTTTGAGACTAGAACGAAACAGGCCAACTTGACTGAAAAATCAAGTTGGCCTGTTTCGGTCTATTTTGAGACTGGATCTCAGAAGTCGTGATACGGTGAAAGCTTGTTAGTGCCATTTTGGGACAGAATTAAAAAAAAAAGACGTTCTAACAAGATATAAAAATTCGTTCAAACGAGATAAAAAGTCGTACGAGATAAAAACTTATTCAAACAAGATAAAAACTTGTTCAGACAAGATAAAAACTTGTTCAAACAAGATAAAACTATTCAAACAAGATAAAACTTGTTCAAACAAGATAAAAACGTGTTCTAACAAAATGAAAACTTATGCAAACAACCAGATAAAACTCTTTAAATGACTTATAAAACTCGTTCAAACAAGATCTAAAACTCGTTTAAACGACTTTAAAATGATCTTTTATACAAGGTAAAAACTTGTGATGTTTGATTGTAGACTAAAGTATTATGCTTTGTAAGACGGGTGAAGTTTACAGACTACTAGTACATGTATATCAATCCAACATATAATTTGATACTTTGTTAAACAAAAGCGTCGTTTGACCTTCTATCCCTCGTTTGAACGATGAACGACTTTTTAACTCGTTTGATCTAATTGAACAAGATTTATAAGTCATTCAAACGAGTTAAAAGTCGTTTGAACAAGTTTTTATCCTGTTTGAACGAGTTTTAGCTCACCTCGACTAAGTTGAGATGAGCTTATGCCATACCCCCGGCGTCCGCGTCCGGTTAAAGTTTTTGGGATAGCTCAGTATCTGACAAAGTAATGATGCTAACAGTGACAAACTTGCACAAGTTATTCATCTTGAGATGCTGATGTGAACCCATGCATCAGATGATGCATCTGACCTACAATTAATGGTTCAGTGACTCGCGTCTGTGTCTGGTTGAAGTTTTGGGGGTAACTCAGTATCTGACAAAGTACTGATGCTACAGTAACTAAACTTGGACAAGTGATTCATCTTGGGATGCTTAGGCGAATCCATGCATCTGATGCTGCATCTGACCTACATTTTCCAGTTCAAAGACTGACATCGTATGGTTAAAGTTTTGGGGTAGCTCATTGTCTGACAAAGTACTGCAACTACAGTAACCAAACTTGCACAAATGATTCATCTTGGGATGCTGAGGTGAACCCATGCATCAGATGCAGCATCTGACCTACTTTTTTTCCGCTTGAGTGATTTTGCTTTCAAACGTAACTAAGCAAAGTATTAGTGAAACATGTACCAAACTTGCATAGTGGGTGTATCTTTGATCAATCTCTATATCGAGCAAAGTCACTGTGTATAGCCGACACCGGATATTGGTACTATTTGTCGGCGTATTGGTACTACTGAGGCGAGAGATTTTAACAAATGAGGTGTGAGTGTCCCTTTCTAGCATCGTTTTTTATTTGAATCTGGCAGCTCCTTTCAAAAGCAACTGTATAATGCGTATACAGAAAGTCACCCTTGAAGTTATATGAGTAATATATGTCTATGTAGAAGACTTTTTAACTTTTAAAAGCAAAATGCATCACCTAGTACCGTAAAATTTTCCATACTGAGAACTTTATTTGGATATGAATTCGCATATTGCACTTTTTTCTAGACTTGCAATATATCTATGTTTTACGATTTGATCACTGTATCATGATTTCATTGATTTGTAAAGATCTTACTAAGAACAACGTGTATTTTTCCCAAAAAGCTACACGCTAGGTGTACGGCATTTTGCTGGACGAAAAAGAATTTACTGTACGGCATGTTGAAATAGGTAGTGTACGGCGACTTGCTATTGGGGTCGGAGTTTCAAAGCAATTTCGGGGCTTATGGAACGAAGATGACAATGCACCTACTATGTGTACCTATCCGTCACTTGAACCATCATCTGTCTTTACACATTTTTGTTACGAAAGAGTTCAAGGGTGTGAATGTATTCATAAAACATTGGTACTCAAAGCAGGACAAGAACCCAAATATGCTAATTTTATTGTTTCTACCATGCGCGGATCCAGAAGGGGGACCGGAGGTTTGCCAGAGGTGGGGTCCACGGACCATGGTCCCCACCTCTGACAGATCTGAGGGGGGGTTGTCCAAATACGACATAAGATAAAATTGTTTCATATGGATTATTGCTCGCCAAATACATAAAACTCTTGTATGAAAGGATACATCAACTAAGACATACTTAAATTTAATTGATATTAAAATTACTTTTATCAGTTGTGTTAATTACCATACTTTCCATAAGCTTGCATATTCAGTTTTAGGTATTCAGTTCGCATTGTTTACATGCGATTAAAATGTGGAAATCCATGAGCTTCAGGGGGCTTCGCCCATGGTCCCCCACCAGGGCTTCGTAGTGTAGTGGTTATCACATTTGCATTTGCATTTTATTTTACACCTTTCCGAGTGGGTTCGAATCCCGGAGGAGGATACTTTTTTTCCTTTTGTCAATTTTAAGTATAATGTAACTTGTCCATCTGCCCAGTAGAGGATGTCGAAAAAATTTGGGGTACTTATATAAAAATTAAATGTTTCAATGCATTTTTTTCCAGTTTTTCTTTGGGGGGGGGTCATTGTGATGGCTTTTTGTTGAAACTTGTCGAGTCTGCTTCGAATCAGTACAGCCCATTGCAAAGAAGGAGCACCAAGTTAGCGTTTGAGTGAACGCTTTTCAGAACAGCGCTGTCAAAGTATTCTAACGGTAATCATACCTGGTAATGACAAGGACTGGGCATCCAAGCAATCGCGCGTGACATTTAACGGAGAGATTTGTTGAATAGCACAATATGCGAAATAATGCTAAATCTTTGCTTTATAATCAGTTTTTTGGTAAATATTGATATTGTAAATATTGATGGATGCTCACTCCTCCCGGGCACCTGGTTCTGCCTCCATTCGGGAGTTCGCGATTGCCTTGTTAATGGAGACTTGCGCAATTATACCATATTCCTAAAAAGAAAAAGGCGCTCGATGCCAAATACCCTCAATGACATCCGCCCCTTACATTTCTCTTACAACAAAAAGGCGGATATCGAGCGCCTGTGTGTTAGAATAAATTCTGACATGTCCATCTAGTCGAGACATAGGACAGACTTGTTTGTTTATGCGTTTGATATTCCTTTATCCCAAAAGAAAGAAGTTTGATAAGACATTATATGTGGAAATTTATTTAATCATATTGGATATAAATTGAATCTTTCCATTTCCGATGAAAAAAAAAAACAAAAAACAAAATAATCCATTAATTAATAAAAAGAACCCCCCCCCCCAAAAAAAGAGAGAGACAAATCAACGACAGACAGTCATGTTAGTTCTGGTATCAAACTACTAATCAAATTCAATCTCAAATTGAAACTCCGTCCATTTATCTTGTGGACTACATTGTACCCTATTTGATGAAAACAAAACTTTAAGTCAAATTTTAGAATCCTCTTAAAAGTGTTAAGTCCAGATCAGAAATGATAAAAGTTATATGTCATTCCAGGGGTTACTTGACATTGTATCGAAATTTGGCTCAAGTGGTATAGTTGTATTAAGCTGACGGGAATCATCAGGAAATGTATCGCTTTCGCCTGCAGTTGTGAGCTGCTGAACAGACGGGCTGTTTGTCCCAAGTCCAGCTACAGGCTCGTATGGAGCGCTGTTTGGACAGCCTAAAGCTGCGGTGGCTGCTCCGCGCGCGATAGTAGATGGTTGAGCCATGGGAGGATAGGCCCAAATGTACTGATATGGGGATAGTCCAGACATAGGAAATGAGGTCATCGGTATATTGGGAATTTGAGGAAACTGTACATTATGAACAGGGTTTGCCTCTAATAATTGGCGAACTGGATTCGATACTTTCTGCTTGGGAACGTGTCGTTCTTCGAAAATTTTGATTATTTCCTGCCATTTATTTGATTCATTTTCAATGTTAGTGGGGATAATACCCTTATAATGCTTTCTAAGGATAGCTGTGTCGGCCAGAATTAGACGGGACCTCTCCTTATATCCATCAAAAAGATATTTTCCTTGATTGGAATTGATCAAAAATGGTTTTATCTTTGCCTCAAAACTTTGATTTACAATTTCTTCCATTTTGATTTTAGCGTCTAATTCAGCTTTGAGCTTTTTCATCAGACCTTCAGCTTTATCCCTAGCAGAAGTCAGCTCCTTAAGTTCGAGCTTTGCGTTCTCGTGAGAAGCGAGATTTCCACAAATTCGTACATCGTCACACTGTGTAGCTTTGCAATTACGCTTATTGTGCGATTTTGAAATGCGCAAATGACAGTTTCCGCAAAGAGGAATGGTTTTATCTTCTGCAACCCTTACACTGTACTGATCTTGCAGAGATTGCACTTTAGCGCATAGCTCCTCATATTCAAACTTCTGATTCTTATATTCGTCATCTTTGATCTTTATGTCTAATTGTATCGGACTTAAATAAGCTTGTGCATTATTAAAGTTAAGGCCTTTCCTCGCAGGCGTGATTAAATTGTGTGATACACGTATGTCGGAAGACTTGTTGCTGACCATTGGCGAGCCTTCAAAGACTTTTACACTGATCCGCGGATTAGGCCCGAACTTAGAGTCATAAACTGCTGCACCCAAAAATTTCGAAAAAGTTTTCTCGCCAGCATGGACCCAATCACCCTGATCATCGCGAAATGTAATCTTCATCATTTCTGCATGCATGTTCTGAAGGGCAGGAACTTCGTTCCGAAGTTTACTGCAAAATCCCCAAAATCCAAAATTCTGAAGTTCCATCATTTCAAATTCCACATACATGCAACGTTCTCTGCCATGCGACTGAAAATGAACCTTAACGTCCAGCCTAGTAGCATCTACTATGTTCGCCATAACGTAAATTTTAAGCTTTATTCCTTAAAAGTTAAACGATCTGCAGGAATACATCATGTACGCCCAGCAAATGAAGTTCTCAAATTCAGGTGCGGATGTAAGTTCGTGGGAAGAAGATTTTTATCAATGTAAATATACATGGGCCCCTGTTCATATTTCCCCTTTATTTGCCACTGAAAGATAATCCCTTAATAGACGCGGCAATAAAATTTTACACAAAACGAAACAACACCACAGCGGAATTTAAATATCGATACATCGGTCAAACTTCCTGTCATGTAATTATTATGGTCAATTTATCACAGCATGAGGTCATGTAGATCTTTATCATACATGTATGGTACATGTACATCTATATTTACAAACCTTCAAATGTGATTCTTTTGTTATTCATCGGTCATTTTATTTCATAAAGACCGCGGACGATTCTAAATATACAAGGTTTTATGAACGTTCAATGAAGTGTGGAGGTCAATAAACAACAATGAGGGGCGGAGAAACGAAAATTATTTCAGTGGCGGGTGTGAATTGTTTTGATTATAATGAGTATTCAGCCATAGTATAGAAAATATTGTGTTTCAAGTCAGCTTAATAAGACATCCTTTTATAAGAAATGTTAACAGAAGAAGAATAGACTCTTCTATCCCGAAAACCCCAAAATGCCATTAATAAATGTTTCAAATCAATCTAGATCCCTATAGCGATTCTTGAAGACCAATTATTCTAAATGCTTTTCAAATACATGTATATTGAGGAACGTGATGGTCAAAATAAAGAATTATTATCCTCACTTGATTAGAAAATCTTTCCTTACCTCTATTTGCAATAATGTAATCACATATTTAAAACTTTAATGGAAATAGAACTCATTGTTACACTGCTATTTTTCTTCTTTGACCGACACAGAGTACCTTTCAGAAATTCATCGAGATGTATAACAAATTATTTTACTTCTATGGCCTAATAATCGTTACCGTTGCATATTTCCACCCGATAATTTGCATGGTCAATTTCATTTTGAAACGCAGGGGTGTACTAAATATTTAGATTTTTATTTTTTGAAAAATTGAAGAAAATCTGCGGTTTGTAAGTCGGATAAAAACCTCGTTGAGGTCTGTATGAAGGTTAGATGTCCTCGGAGAGAACAGGGTGGTGTTTAAAGACCTCGGCCTTCGGCCTCGGTCTTTAAACACCACCCTGTTCTCTCCTTGGGCATCTAACCTTCATACAGACCTCAACTCGGTCTTTATCCTATACATATATATTGATAGTTTACGTACACTGTTACTGTTAAGGTACACATGTCCGCTCAACAAGAAATGGAAATGTCAAAATCCAAAAAGGGAAGATTATACAAATTTGGAACAAGCCTTAGTGCTGATTTTCGATTAAATATTATTTCAAAATTAAAAGACTATGGTGCAAATGATGATACAGGGAGTATACCGCGGGGAATTAAAGCTAAGGTATCAAAAGAATTATTGATTGATAAAAATTGTGTAACAAGAGCATGGTTGTCTTGGATAAATGACAAAAACGTTGAATCAAAACCTAAAGGACCAACCAAAGGGTCTACAATGTCGCTGGATCAAAATGATTTACATTACATTGAATTCTTAAAAAGGGAAAGACCATCTATTTCTTTGAGAGAAATACATAATAAACTTTTGGAAAATTGCAATAAAATTATTCATGAATCAACGATATCTCGTGCTTTAAAACAAAATCTACCAGCAGGTGAATTTACACGAAAACGATTGTGCAAACCAGCTAGAGAACGTTTCACAAGTGATAATCTGAAATATACCGAGGCTCTCATGTACTATTTATCACAGAAAGATGTTCATCGTATCAAATATTTCGACGAAGCTGGATTTAATTCTCGCGACTGTAGTCCTATATATGGACATGCACTACGGGGTGAAAGAGCCGTAGAAGTTAGTTCAAAAGCCAAATCTACCAATTTAACACTTAACCTCATGATCGGGGTAAACGGCGTGGTTCATTGTAATATTGTTGATGGTGCTACTGATACTATCCAGTATTTAAACTTTTTTGACCAAGCTATAGACTCCTATACGGATGAGGGATACCACGCCTTGGTTCCCGGGGATATAGTAGTCGTTGATAATGCGCCAGTTCATCGTTACAGTGGCGGAAATGCGCTCTCTGTGTTTTTAGATCAATTTGGGATCGAATATGTATTTACACCTACTTACTCGCCAGATCTTAATCCCGTGGAAAATGTTTTCAGCAAAATTAGACAAATCATGCAACGAAATGAATTTAAACAATCGATTGAAACTAATCTAGAATATGCAATTTTCAAAAGCGTGTCACAAATTTCTCCAGTTGATTGTAAAAGTTACTACACGAATCTCGGATATCTGAGTATGTAATTGTGAATTATTTTGTTGTGAATATTGCTAATGTTATGGGTCAGAATACCCCAAAACGCCAGCAAAAATCAGACAAAGACAGAATATAAATTTACAAGTTTAATTATGTACAAAATATATATATTTACAATGATTACAACTTACAATACAATGTCCGGATCAAAGTGTCCGTTACGGTCCACAAAGTCTATCGAATGTATGGTTTCCGGTAATCACAAACGTTCTCGAAAGATCGGTGTCCAAACGTTGTTAAATGGATTAAAGTCTCAACAAATAAAGTGTCCCAGTATATCAGAATAGATGAATGAATCGTGTCTACGAATGTGTACGAATGCCCCTTCAACACAGTTCCTCAGAGGTATTTATACTTAATAACAATGAATTTACCAGAAGCTTCTAGAACAATGACTCATTACAAATGATTAACAATAGAGTAAATTCTAGAAATCACAGTCATGTGATGACAATGAGGTAACAAAGAACAAACTGGAATATTCTCTAATGAAATAAACATGACATAGTAAAATCTAGAAAGAATTGTGAAATCATTAAATAACATGACTAAGTACATGTGTACCTACACATAAAGTAAAACTAAAGTAATACATGACCCACAACACCTCCCCCCTTAAAAAAGTTTGAATGTCAATGAAAACTTAGGTGGTAAATTCTTCAAAAATCACTCATGAAACTCTCGATAGTGCATCTGCAATCACATTGTCTTTGCCCTTGATATGGTTAATAATAATATTGTACTCTTGCAACAATAAACTCCACCTTGTAAGTCTTTGATTCTTGTTTGACATTTTGTGCAAAAATGTGAGAGGGTTGTGGTCAGTAAATACAAGAATGGGATGTAAAGTAACATTCAAATAAACATCAAAATGTTGTAAAGCTAACAATAATGCAAGACACTCTTTTTCAATAGTAGAGTAATTCTTTTGACATTTTGTCAATTTCTTTGAAAAATAACAAACAACTCTATCTACACCATCATCATTTTCTTGAAACAAAGCAGCCCCGATTCCTACGTCACTGGCATCAACAGTAAGCTTAAATTGCTTATCAAAATTTGGAGCTGACAGGACAGGACTATTCATAAGAACACATTTGATTTTCTTAAAAGATTCGTCACAGTCATTGGTCCATGCAAAATTCACTCTCTTTTGTAACAGATTGGTAAGTGGACCAACAACTGACGAGAAATTTGGACAAAATTTTCTGTAAAATCCTGCCATTCCCAAGAATCTCATTATCTCTTTCTTATTGGTAGGAATCGGGAACTTTGAAATAGCTTCAACTTTGGCCATGATAGGAGTAACAAAACCTTGACCTACTTTGTGACCCAAATATTCTACAGTCGCATGACAAAATTCACTTTTCGCAAGGTTCACTGTGAGGTTTGCTTTCGCCAGTATGTCGAAGAAGGTACGCATGATTCGGAGATGATCATTCCAGGTGTCGCTGTAGATGATGACGTCATCGATGTACGCCTCGCATCCTTCGAGATGATTTAGGAGCGAATGAATCATCCTCTGGAATGTGGCTGGTGCGTTTTTCATACCAAAGGGCATTACTTTATATTGGTATAGCCCATCTGGAGTCGCAAATGCCGATATTTCTCTGGCTCTCTCGGTAAGCGGGACCTGCCAATAGCCTTTAAGCAAGTCAAATTTACTGACAAATTTTGCACTGCCAATTTTATCGATACAGTCATCGATTCGTGGGATCGGATACGAGTCAGTTTTGGTGACTGAATTGACTTTTCTAAAGTCCGTACACAATCGGTAAGTTCCGTCTGGCTTCGGAACAAGAATACATGGGGAACTCCAATCACTATTGCTGGGTTCAATAATGTCATTTTCAAGCATATATTGAATTTCTTTCCGCATGTATTGAAGTTTTATCGGGTTTAACCGATAGGGATGCTGTTTGATAGGTGGCGCATCACCCACAATGACGTCATGATGAGACGCATTCGTCTTTTTTGGAACGTCCGGAAAGATGGTCGTATATTCCCGCATTAATTGGTGCATTTCCTCTTTTTGATGCACGGTCAAATGTCCGAGTTTCACTTCCGGATTTGTCAGAATTTCAGAATTCTTCAAACGGACACTTTGAGCGAAGTCTTTTTCGACAGTCTCTTCATTACATTCAGGTTCAACACAATTTTCTAATGTATTTACATTGGCCAAAGTGGAAACTTGTTTTACAAAATTTCGGTCACTTCTATCAAAATACTCTTTCAACATGTTAACATGACACACTCTTTTTTCTTTTCGCCGACCTGGTGTCTTAACCACATAGTTAACATCACTAATTTTACTCTCAATCTCATAAGGACCGAAATATCTAGCTTGCAAAGGATGACCAGGGATAGGCAAAAATACAAGAACTTTATCGCCTGGTTTAAAAACTCTGTTTCTAGCATCTTTGTCATACCATGTTTTCATTTTCATTTGAGATGTTTTGAGATTTTCTTGAGCCAATTTGCAAGCATTATATAATTTCTCTTTGAAATTAGACACGTAGTCTAAGAGATTCAAATCGCTAGTCTCAGTCAACCATTTTTCCTTCAATAACTTCAATGGCCCCCTGACCGTATGCCCAAAAACTAGCTCAAAGGGACTGAACCCCAGGGACTCCTGAACCGCTTCTCGTGCCGCAAACAACACGAGGTGAACCCCTTCATCCCAGTCTTTTCCATACTGGTGACAATATGTTTTCATCATAGTTTTAAGGGTCTGATGAAAGCGTTCAAGTGCCCCCTGGGACTCAGGATGGTATGCAGAAGACTTATACTGCCTGATACCTAGCTCATGCATAACCTGCTGAAACAATCCTGACATAAAATTCGAACCCTGATCTGACTGGATAGCCTTGGGAGCACCTACGAAACTGAAAAACTTTGTAAGGGCCTTAACTATGGTCTTTGCCTTAATATTCCTAAGAGGTATGGCTTCAGGAAACCTAGTCGAAGTACACATAATTGTCAGTAAGTACTGATTCCCTGACCTAGTCCTAGGCAAAGGACCTACACAATCAACCAACACCCTACTAAAAGGTTCCTCAAAGGCTGGAATGGGTTGGAGGGGAGCAGGTGGTATAACTTGATTGGGTTTACCTACCATCTGACAATTATGACAAGACTTACAAAACTCAGACACATCTTTTCTCAACTTAGGCCAGTAAAAGTGACTTAAAATCCTATTATAAGTCTTATTGACACCTAAATGACCTGCCATGGGTGTGTCGTGAGCTAAACTCATGATGTCCCCGCGATACGCTACTGGAACCACTATCTGGTGAACGACCCGCCACACGTCATTAGGGGGTGCATCGGGTGGTCTCCATTTCCGCATAAGGATGCCATCTTGTATGTAGAAGCACTCTCCGACTTTGTCCGCTTCTTCTCGGGGAAGGGCCCTCTTGCTTAGTCGGATGATCTCCGGATCTTTAGTTTGCTCGGAGAGGAGCTGCTCACGGCTTAAGGCATCTGTACCCCTGTCTAATGGCGGATAGGAATCATCACCAGGTACTGTCGGAGACTTGTCAACATGAAGTGGTACTGACGTCTCAGGTACGCTGTCATCAATGGTAGACATGAATGTGTCAGAAAGGTCTATATTTTCGGAGGGATGGTCCTCGTTAAGTGCAGGAGTACGCTCAGCCTCTTTCAGTCTTTTCCTGGCCATCGCCCTTGTAACTGCGCAGGCTGGGTACAAGTCGTCGTCTTCATCATCGGACACGACATCGGACGTGATTTTCTCACAAACAATCGGATCGGCTACAACTTTGCCGCCAGCTAAATCGTTGCCAAGCAACAAGGAAACGCCTTGAACGGGAAGAGTAGGTCGAACACCTACGATAACAGGTCCAGTAATTAAGTCTGACTTCAAATAAATTTTATGAAGGGGAACATCAATGACGCCTAGCTCCACACCCTGTAATAAAACTGACCTACCAGTAAAAGTGTGCTCAGACAAAGGCAATGAACCCTCTAATAATAAAGTCTGGGCAGCACCAGTATCTCTCAAAATCTGAACAGGCAACGCTTCGCTAGAATCACTGAGTGAAACAAATCCCTGTGACAAAAAGGGCTTATAATGATCCTCCACAAAATCATCAGAACTGGACTTAGAACCCTGAATCTCAGGAGTGTCAGAACAAATCGAATCTAAGGCTTTCCTATCATTTCTAACAGACGCACAGGCCTGTGACTTAAGTTCTTTTTTCTTCTTAAGCTTCAAACACTCACCAATAACATGACCTTTTTTCTTACAATAATTGCATGTAGGAAGCGACCCCACCCCTGGGGATGCCTCAGAACGCTCGGACCTAGGTCCGGACGTAGAACCACCTTGAGATGGTGACTGGGAACTAATGGACGACTGAGACTCTTGTAAATTTTTCTTTGGAAAATCTGACGTTTTAGCACTATCGCTAGATTGAGTTTTTGACACGAAATTTTTCTTATGAGTGAGAGCATACGTATCAGACAAAACAGCGGCTTCTTCAAGAGTTTTAACATTTTTGTCTTCCAAATGAGTTCTTAAATCTTGATGTACACACTCTTTGAACTCTTCTATCAGAATTATTTGACGCAAATTGTCAAATGAATTGGGAATTTTCTTAGATCGAAACCACTGATCAAATAAATCTTCCTTTTCTCGAGCAAATTCAACATATGTTTGATTTTCAAACTTTTTGTACTTTCTAAACTTTTGTCTGTACGCCTCAGGTACTAACTGATATGCTCTCAAAATCGTGTCCTTGACCTTGTCATAGTCTGAACTCTCAGCAATACTGAGCGCCGAGTACACTTCAGCCGCTTTGCCAATAAGTACGCTTTGTAACAAAGTTGGCCAAAAATCACGTGGCCACTTCAGATTGGCCGCGATTTTCTCAAAATGTGGAAAATATTTGTCCACGGACTTTTCTTGAAATTTTGGTACTAATCGGATGTTTTTGGCGGCGTCGAATTCAGACTTGACAGGCGAAGGAACAGGATTTTCCTTAGTGCTTTTCCCTAACTTTAACTTTTCTAACTCAAACTGGAGTTCTTTCTCGTGCATACGTTCCTGTTTCTCTCTTTCTTTTTCTTCTTTTTCAAATTGTAATTGAATTTTCATTTTCTCTAATTCAAACTCATATTCTGACATTTTGGTTTCGCTTGAAACAGGTTCAACAGGAAAATCGTATGACGAAAAGATTTCCTCAGCTAAAAGCTTTTTAGCCACAATATTTCTAATTTCTTGTTTTCTCATAGAAGATTTTACATCTAACTTCAAGTGAAGACCTAAACCAATCAAATCATCTTTTTTCAATGATTCGAACTCATCTACAGTCGGCGATTTCAAAAATTCAGTGACCGAAAATACCATGATTGATTTCTGCTGGCAAAAGTTTTGAGAATTTTCCTTTTTTTCAAAAAAACGAACTTTACGTAAAAATGCAAATATGCAGAGATTACTATCCCGGACGAGCCCCCAATTCTGTTATGGGTCAGAATACCCCAAAACGCCAGCAAAAATCAGACAAAGACAGAATATAAATTTACAAGTTTAATTATGTACAAAATATATATATTTACAATGATTACAACTTACAATACAATGTCCGGATCAAAGTGTCCGTTACGGTCCACAAAGTCTATCGAATGTATGGTTTCCGGTAATCACAAACGTTCTCGAAAGATCGGTGTCCAAACGTTGTTAAATGGATTAAAGTCTCAACAAATAAAGTGTCCCAGTATATCAGAATAGATGAATGAATCGTGTCTACGAATGTGTACGAATGCCCCTTCAACACAGTTCCTCAGAGGTATTTATACTTAATAACAATGAATTTACCAGAAGCTTCTAGAACAATGACTCATTACAAATGATTAACAATAGAGTAAATTCTAGAAATCACAGTCATGTGATGACAATGAGGTAACAAAGAACAAACTGGAATATTCTCTAATGAAATAAACATGACATAGTAAAATCTAGAAAGAATTGTGAAATCATTAAATAACATGACTAAGTACATGTGTACCTACACATAAAGTAAAACTAAAGTAATACATGACCCACAACACTAAGGCCACTTCTTGTTTTTATTCTGTTTTGCGTCCTTTTGAAATTGAGAAAGCTACCAGCCAGCAAGGTAGAAAAACAATCAAGCATATAAAACAAGGTTCCAATTTCATATAATGTGACTATGAAATCCGACAGAAACTTATTCATTTGATTTGTATTAACATATTTTATTTCACAAAAGAATGATAGATATAATGCAATGTCTTGAATTATAACAGTGCTTTTTGGTTACTACATGGAAAAAGATAAATCTAACAATTTATCTTCGATTTTTGTAGAAAACACATTTAATTTTCACAGATTTCATTATTTTAATTTTGTTTTGTTTTATGACTGGGTTTAAAACCTACCAGGCAGTACCAGCACGAGGACGCAAAACAGAAAATAACAAAGAAATGGCATATGCATTTATATTTGTTCAGTCACCTGTTACATCCTTTCTAATGCACATATATTTGCTATTCTGAAGCAATTCAATCATTTCATTAAATTGTATATAACACTGAAAGAGCAAGAAAAAATAAATATCATTCAAATCCTAGCGGTTGATCAGGTGACACAATATAGACCCGTTATACTCAGATTAGAGAACGGACAGGTGAGATCATTTTCCGCTTGAACCGGCAAGATAATTGTTGATTGAATCGCTCATATGGTGCTCGTTCTCTGCAAATGGCTGTAAATGAAAGTCAAGTTCAAAACTAACAAGGCATCGCGCTTCGTCGATAAATCACCTCGTCGACGCGAAATATAGGCAATGATGGCTTTTTGTTGAAACGTGTCGAGTCTGCTTCGAATCAGGAAATGAAAGTCAATTTGACAATACCAAAAGCCGAAACTATGTTCGATTCCCCCCCCCCCCCCCTCAATAAAAAATTGGTCGATGAAATATCTTCCGACAAAATATTGGGTCAACATGAAGATGACCATGATGCAAATTATTCAGATGGCAATTTCTCGAGACAAGTGTACGTAATATCTTAGGAGTACTCGATACTCGCGTGGTTTTGGGGCTTTGTATATAGCACTCATACGCATATGTATAAACATCTTTAAAGAACGAAAGAAATTTAAAACTATAAGTTTATCTGCAAGAGTCTTTAGCTTGAGGATTTTATCTGCAAGGAATCCTAGTACCTGTTTTTCAACACGCCGTACAGTTAGCTAACAACATGCCGTACACAAACAATTTCTTTGTTGAACTCGTATTTAAAATATAGATGCAATTTCTACATTACCCTTGATTAATATTTAATAGTTATGAACTTCTACATAGACTGTGCACAGAATCATGATCTGCAATAGTACTTTCTTTCGTTAAAAAGAATATAAACTTCATACATGTGCAATTTTATGTGTACTAGGTACCCCATTTTGTGTTATTTTACTATTATCGTCGGATCAAATCCTTTGTTTTGAGGATTTCGATGTTGAGTTTACCATCACAGAATTATTTGCTTGAAGTTCACTTCATATAAGATCATATTTTCTTCACAAATAATTGTCAAATGCTAAAGGTAATACCTATGCCATACTTGTTTACCGTCTCGGTAGTACCAATACGCCGACAAATAGTACCAATATCCGGTGTACGGCTATACACAGTGAAAGTAAAACGGCTACATGTACCAATTTTGCATAGTAGATGTATCCATAAAATGAACTTGACCAACCCTTTCCGATAGAGCGATTTTGTCTTGAAAAACTGAAGTTGAGCAAAGTATAAGTGCTATACGTGCCAAAATTGTATATTGAATGTATCTTTTATCTGATGACAAACTTTCATAAAATTACCTCGACCTACTTTTTCTGCTCGAGTGATTTTGCTTTTAAAAGCCAACATTGAGCAAAGTAGAAGTGCTACTGCTACATGTTCCGAACTTGCACATTGGATGTATCTCTGATCAACCTTCATAGAATGACCTTGACCTACCTTTTCTGCTTGAGTGATTTTACTTTTTAAAGCCAATATACATGTACTTAGAAACATGTTTAAATTGAATTTTGCTGCCGCGAGATGAGCTTTGTAATCCGTGATTTCCTATGTTTTAGATCTTGTTTGAACGACTTTTTAGCTCACCTCGACGAAGTTGAGTGAGCTTATGCTATAACCCCATGCGTCCGCGTCCGCGTCCGGTTAAGAAGTTTGGGGTAGCTCAGTATCTGACAAAGTACTAATGCTACAGTAACCAAACTTGCACAAGTGATTCATCTTTGGATGCTGAGGTGAACCCATGCATCGGATGCAGCATCTGACCTACATTTTCCGCTTGAGTGACTTGGTTAAGAAGTTTGGGGTAGCTCAGTATCTGACAAAGTACTAATGCTACAGTAACCAAACTGGCACAAGTGATTCATCTTTGGATGCTGAGGTGCACCCATGCATCGTATGCAGCATCTGACCCACATTTTCCGCTTGAGTGACTAGGTTAAGAAGTTTGGGGTAGCTCAGTATCTGACAAAGTACTGATGCTACAGTAACCAAACTTGCACAAGTGATTCATCTTTGGATGCTGAGGTGAACCCATGCATCGGATGCAGCATCTGACCTACATTTTCCGCTTGAGTGATTTGGATAAGAAGTTTGGGGTAGCTCAGTATCTGACAAAGTACTAATGCTACAGTAACCAAACTTGCACAAGTGATTCATCTTTGGATGCCGAGATGGACCCATGCATCGGATGCAGCATCTGACCTACTTTTTCCACTTTAGTGATTTCGCTTTTAAAAGCCAATATTGAGCAAAGTATAAGTGCTACATGTACCAAACTTGCATATTGGATGTATCTTTGATCAAACTTTCATAAAATGACCTTGACCTACTTTTTCCGCTTGAGTGATTTTGCCTTTAAAAGCCAATATTGAGCAAAGTATAAGTGCTAGATGTTCCAAACTTGCATATTAGATGTATCTTTGATCAAACTTTCATAAAATGACCTCGACCTACTTTTTCCGCTTGAGTGATTTTGCCTTTAAAAGCCACTATTGAGCAAAGTATAAGTGATACATGTACCAAACTTGCATATTGGATATATCTTTGATCAATCTTTCATAAAATGACCTTGACCTACTTTTTCCGCTTGAGTGATTTTGCCTTTAAAAGCCAATATTGAGCAAAGTATAAGTGCTAGATGTTCCAAACTTGCATATTAGATGTATCTTTGATCAAACTTTCATAAAATGACCTCGACCTACTTTTTCCACTTGAGTGATTTTGCCTTTAAAAGCCAATATTGAGCAAAGTATAAGTGATACATGTACCAAACTTGCATATTGGATATATCTTTGATCAATCTTTCATAAAATGACCTTTACCTACTTTTTCCGCTTGAGTGATTTTGCTCTATAAAGCCAATATTGAGCAAAGTATAACTGCTAGATGTTCCAAACTTGCATATTAGATGTATCTTTGATCAAACTTTCATAAAATGACCTCGACCTACTTTTTCTGCTTGAGTGGTTTTGCCTTTAAAAGCCAATATACAAGTACTAAGAAATATGTTTGAATTGAATTTTGCTGTCACGAGGTGAGCTTCGTAATCTGTGATTACCTATATTTAGCTCACCTCGACGAAGTTGAGTGAGCTTATGCTATAACCCCACGCGTCCGCGTCTGCGTCCTCGTCCGCGTCCGCGTCCGTGTCCGCGTCCGTGTCCGCGTCCGCGCCCGGTTAAGAAGTTTGGGGTAGCTCAGTATCTGACAAAGTACTAATGCTACAGTAACCAAACTGGCACAAGTGATTCATCTTTGGATGCTGAGGTGAACCCATGCATCGGATGCAGCATCTGACCTACATTTTCCGCTTGAGTGACTTGGTTAAGAAGTTTGGGGTAGCTCAGTATCTGACAAAGTACTAATGCTACAGTAACCAAACTGGCACAAGTGATTCATCTTTGGATGCTGAGGTGAACCCATGCATCGTATGCAGCATCTGACCTACATTTTCCGCTTGAGTGACTTGGTTAAGAAGTTTGGGGTAGCTCAGTATCTGACAAAGTACTGATGCTACAGTAACCAAACTGGCACAAGTGATTCATCTTTGGATGCTGAGGTGAACCCATGCATGGGATGCAGCATCTGACCTACATTTTCCGCGTGAGTGACTTGGTTAAGAAGTTTGGGGTAGCTCAGTATCTGACAAAGTACTAATGCTACAGTAACCAAACTGGCACGAGTGATTTATCTTTGGATGCTGAGGTGAACCCATGCATCGTATGCAGCATCTGACCTACATTTTCCGCTTGAGTGACTTGGTTAAGAAGTTTGGGGTAGCTCAGTATCTGACAAAGTACTGATGCTACAGTAACCAAACTGGCACAAGTGATTCATCTTTGGATGCTGAGGTGAACCAATGCATCGGATGCAGCATCTGACCTACATTTTCCGCTTGAGTGACTTGGTTAAGAAGTTTGGGGTAGCTCAGTATCTGACAAAGTACTGATGCTACAGTAACCAAACTTGCATAAGTGATTCATCTTTGGATGCTGAGGTGAACCCATGCACTGGATGCAGCATCTGACCTACATTTTACGCTTGAGTGATTTGGATAAGAAGTTTGGGGTAGCTCAGTATCTAACAAAGTACTAATGCTACAGTAACCAAACTTGCACAAGTGATTCATCTATGGATGCTGAGATGGACCCATGCATCGGATGCAGCATCTGACCTACTTTTTCCACTTGAGTGATTTCGCTTTTAAAAGCTAATATTGAGCAAAGTATAAGTGCTACATGTACCAAACTTGCATATTGGATGTATCTTTGATCAAACTTTCATAAAATGACCTTGACCTACTTTTTCCGCTTAACTGATATTGCCTTTAAAAGCCAATATTGAGCAAAGTATAAGTGATACATGTACCAAACTTGCATATTGGATGTATCTTTGATCAATCTTTCATAAAATGATCTTGACCTACTTTTTCCGCTTGAGTGATTTTGCTCTATAAAGCCAATATTGAGCAAAGTATAACTGCTACATGTACCAAACTTGCATATTGGATGTATCTTTGCTCAAACTTTCATAAAATGACTTTGACCTACTTTTTCTGCTTGAGTGGTTTTGCCTTTAAAAGCCAATATACATGTACTAAGAAATATGTTTGAATTGAATTTTGCTGTCACGAGGTGAGCTTTGTAATCTGTGATTACCTATGTTTTATTTTGTTTGAACGACTTTTTTAGCTCACCTCGACGAAGTTGAGTGAGCTTATGCTATAACCCTACGTGTCCGCGTCCGCGTCCGTGTCCGCGTCCGATTAAGAAGTTTGGGGTAGCTCAGTATCTGACAAAGTACTAATGCTACAGTAACCAAACTTGCACAAGTGATTCATCTTTGGATGCTGAGGTGAACCCATGCATCGGATGCAGCATCTGACCTACATTTTCCGCTTGAGTGACTTGGTTAAGAAGTTTGGGGTAGCTCAGTATCTGACAAAGTACTAATGCTACAGTAACCAAACTGGCACAAGTGATTCATCTTTGGATGCTGAGGTGCACCCATGCATCGTATGCAGCATCTGACCCACATTTTCCGCTTGAGTGACTAGGTTAAGAAGTTTGGGGTAGCTCAGTATCTGACAAAGTACTGATGCTACAGTAACCAAACTTGCACAAGTGATTCATCTTTGAATGCTGAGGTGAACCCATGCATCGGATGCAGCATCTGACCTACATTTTCCGCTTGAGTGACTTGGTTAAGAAGTTTGGGGTAGCTCAGTATCTGACAAAGTACTAATGCTACAGTAACCAAACTGGCACAAGTGATTCATCTTTGGATGCTGAGGTGCACCCATGCATCGTATGCAGCATCTGACCCACATTTTCCGCTTGAGTGACTAGGTTAAGAAGTTTGGGGTAGCTCAGTATCTGACAAAGTACTGATGCTACAGTAACCAAACTTGCACAAGTGATTCATCTTTGGATGCTGAGGTGAACCCATGCATCGGATGCAGCATCTGACCTACATTTTCCGCTTGAGTGATTTGGATAAGAAGTTTGGGGTAGCTCAGTGTCTGACAAAGTACTAATGCTACAGTAACCAAACTTGCACAAGTGATTCATCTTTGGATGCCGAGATGGACCCATGCATCGGATGCAGCATCTGACCTACTTTTTCCACTTTAGTGATTTCGCTTTTAAAAGCCAATATTGAGCAAAGTATAAGTGCTACATGTACCAAACTTGCATATTGGATGTATCTTTGATCAAACTTTCATAAAATGACCTTGACCTACTTTTTCCGCTTGAGTGATTTTGCCTTTAAAAGCCAATATTGAGCAAAGTATAAGTGCTAGATGTTCCAAACTTGCATATTAGATGTATCTTTGATCAAACTTTCATAAAATGACCTCGACCTACTTTTTCCGCTTGAGTGATTTTGCCTTTAAAAGCCACTATTGAGCAAAGTATAAGTGATACATGTACCAAACTTGCATATTGGATATATCTTTGATCAATCTTTCATAAAATGACCTTGACCTACTTTTTCCGCTTGAGTGATTTTGCCTTTAAAAGCCAATATTGAGCAAAGTATAAGTGCTAGATGTTCCAAACTTGCATATTAGATGTATCTTTGATCAAACTTTCATAAAATGACCTCGACCTACTTTTCCACTTGAGTGATTTTGCCTTTAAAAGCCAATATTGAGCAAAGTATAAGTGATACATGTACCAAACTTGCATATTGGATATATCTTTGATCAATCTTTCATAAAATGACCTTTACCTACTTTTTCCGCTTGAGTGATTTTGCTCTATAAAGCCAATATTGAGCAAAGTATAACTGCTAGATGTTCCAAACTTGCATATTAGATGTATCTTTGATCAAACTTTCATAAAATGACCTCGACCTACTTTTTCTGCTTAAGTGGTTTTGCCTTTAAAAGCCAATATACAAGTACTAAGAAATATGTTTGAATTGAATTTTGCTGTCACGAGGTGAGCTTCGTAATCTGTGATTACCTATATTTAGCTCACCTCGACGAAGTTGAGTGAGCTTATGCTATAACCCCACGCGTCCGCGTCCGCGTCCTCGTCCGCGTCCGTGTCCGCGTCCGCGTCCGGTTAAGAAGTTTGGGGTAGCTCAGTATCTGACAAAGTACTAATGCTACAGTAACCAAACTGGCACAAGTGATTCATCTTTGGATGCTGAGGTGAACCCATGCATCGGATGCAGCATCTGACCTACATTTTCCGCTTGAGTGACTTGGTTAAGAAGTTTGGGGTAGCTCAGTATCTGACAAAGTACTAATGCTACAGTAACCAAACTGGCACAAGTGATTCATCTTTGGATGCTGAGGTGAACCCATGCATCGTATGCAGCATCTGACCTACATTTTCCGCTTGAGTGACTTGGTTAAGAAGTTTGGGGTAGCTCAGTATCTGACAAAGTACTGATGCTACAGTAACCAAACTGGCACAAGTGATTCATCTTTGGATGCTGAGGTGAACCCATGCATGGGATGCAGCATCTGACCTACATTTTCCGCTTGAGTGACTTGGTTAAGAAGTTTGGGGTAGCTCAGTATCTGACAAAGTACTAATGCTACAGTAACCAAACTGGCACAAGTGATTTATCTTTGGATGCTGAGGTGAACCCATGCATCGTATGCAGCATCTGACCTACATTTTCCGCTTGAGTGACTTGGTTAAGAAGTTTGGGGTAGCTCAGTATCTGACAAAGTACTGATGCTACAGTAACCAAACTGGCACAAGTGATTCATCTTTGGATGCTGAGATGAACCAATGCATCGGATGCAGCATCTGACCTACATTTTCCGCTTGAGTGACTTGGTTAAGAAGTTTGGGGTAGCTCAGTATCTGACAAAGTACTGATGCTACAGTAACCAAACTTGCATAAGTGATTCATCTTTGGATGCTGAGGTGAACCCATGCACTAGATGCAGCATCTGACCTACATTTTACGCTTGAGTGATTTGGATAAGAAGTTTGGGGTAGCTCAGTATCTAACAAAGTACTAATGCTACAGTAACCAAACTTGCACAAGTGATTCATCTATGGATGCTGAGATGGACCCATGCATCGGATGCAGCATCTGACCTACTTTTTCCACTTGAGTGATTTCGCTTTTAAAAGCTAATATTGAGCAAAGTATAAGTGCTACATGTACCAAACTTGCATATTGGATGTATCTTTGATCAAACTTTCATAAAATGACCTTGACCTACTTTTTCCGCTTGAGTGATTTTGCCTTTAAAAGCCAATATTGAGCAAAGTATAAGTGCTAGATGTTCCAAACTTGCATATTAGATGTATCTTTAATCAAACTTTCATAAAATGACCTCGACCTTCTTTTTCCGCTTGAGTGATTTTGCCTTTAAAAGCCAATATTGAGCAAAGTATAAGTGATACATGTACCAAACTTGCATATTGGATGTATCTTTGATCAAACTTTCATAAAATGACCTTGACCTACTTTTTCCGCTTAACTGATATTGCCTTTAAAAGCCAATATTGAGCAAAGTATAAGTGATACATGTACCAAACTTGCATATTGGATGTATCTTTGATCAATCTTTCATAAAATGATCTTGAACTACTTTTTCCGCTTGAGTGATTTTGCTCTATAAAGCCAATATTGAGCAAAGTATAACTGCTACATGTACCAAACTTGCATATTGGATGTATCTTTGATCAAACTTTCATAAAATGACCTTGACCTACTTTTTCTGCTTGAGTGGTTTTGCCTTTAAAAGCCAATATACATGTACTAAGAAATATGTTTGAATTGAATTTTGCTGTCACGAGGTGAGCTTTGTAATCTGTGATTACCTATGTTTTATTTTGTTTGAACGACTTTTTTAGCTCACCTCGACGAAGTTGAGTGAGCTTATGCTATAACCCTACGTGTCCGCGTCCGCGTCCGTGTCCGCGTCCGGTTAAGAAGTTTGGGGTAGCTCAGTATCTGACAAAGTACTAATGCTACAGTAACCAAACTTGCACAAGTGATTCATCTTTGGATGCTGAGGTGAACCCATGCATCGGATGCAGCATCTGACCTACATTTTCCGCTAGAGCGATTTGGATAAGAAGTTTGGGGTAGCTCAGTATCTGACAAAGTACTAATGCTACAGTAACCAAACTTGCACAAGTGATTCATCTTTGGATGCTGAGATGGACCCATGCATCGGATGCAGCATCTGACCTACTTTTTCCACTTTAGTGATTTCGCTTTTAAAAGCCAATATTGAGCAAAGTATAAGTGCTACATGTACCAAACTTGCATATTGGATGTATCTTTGATCAAACTTTCATAAAATGACCTTGACCTACTTTTTCCGCTTGAGTGATTTTGCCTTTAAAAGCCAATATTGAGCAAAGTATAAGTGCTAGATGTTCCAAACTTGCATATTGGATATATCTTTGATCAATCTTTCATAAAATGACCTCGACCTACTTTTTCCGCTTGAGTGATTTTGTGACTTTAAAGGCCAATATTGAGCAAAGTATAAGTGATACATGTACCAAACTTGCATATTGGATGTATCTTTGATCAAACTTTCATAAAATGACCTTGACCTACTTTTTCCGCTTGAGTGATTTTGCCTTTAAAAGCCAATATTGAGCAAAGTATAAGTGCTAGATGTTCCAAACTTGCATATTAGATGTATCTTTGATCAAACTTTCATAAAATGACCTCGACCTACTTTTTCCACTTGAGTGATTTTGCCTTTAAAAGCCAATATTGAGCAAAGTATAAGTGATACATGTACCAAACTTGCATATTGGATGTATCTTTGATCAATCTTTCATAAAATGACCTTGACCTACTTTTTCCGCTTGAGTGATTTTGCTCTATAAAGCCAATATTGAGCAAAGTATAACTGCTACATGTACCAAACTTGCATATTGGATGTATCTTTGATCAAACTTTCATAAAATGACCTTGACCTACTTTTTCTGCTTTAGTGGTTTTGCCTTTAAAAGCCAATATACATGTACTAAGAAATATGTTTGAATTGAATTTTGCTGTCACGAGGTGAGCTTCGTAATCTGTGATTACCTATGTTTTATCTTGTTTGAACGAGTTTCATACTGTCATGCTATTTTAACGAATTAATAAGTCGTTTGAACGAGTTTCATGAGTCGTTTCAATGAGATTTTCATAAGTCGCTTGAATGACTTTTTATATTTTTTTGAACAAGTTTTAGCTCACCTCGACGAAGTAGAGGGGGCTCACGCACTCTGGTTAAGGACACCTCCATTCCCTTATATTTTTGGATGTGCCCTATTTTCCCTATATTTTGGCCAAAAAGGACCCTTTCCCAATATTATCTCTATAATTAAAGAGTTCGTTGGTAGTAAAACTTGCTCTAAAATGATAATGTTCACTTTATCCTCTACAATGAATAATAAGTACGAAATACTCTTGTACATCCTAAAAAGTTTGCGGCTCGCTTCGATCGCAAAAACGTTCTCTTAACGCATACAATAAATTGACTGTGCCTTGAACATTAAGGTATGCAAAATATCATTTGAATAAAGCAACCAGGTGAAGTAAAATGGGAAAGGTCTAGTTCCAGCCTATTTTAAGTCCTAGATCCACCAAACTTGTGTGGATGATGCATCTGAGGATGCTTACTGCAATGCTGGTATGGTTGCTGTATCTGACCAATATCTTACGCTTGAGTGACAGGGTTAAGTAAAATGGGACAGGTCCATTACCAGCCTTCTATAAGTCCTGCATCAACCAAACTTGTATGAATGATACATCTATGGATGCTCACTACAATGCATGGTACAAATGCTGCCTCTGACCTATATGTTATGCTTAAGTGACCATCTGACCTTGAGGCTGAGCAAGCAGGTGAAGTAAAATGGGAAAGGTCTAGTTCCAGCCTATGTTAAGTCCCAGATCCACCAAACTTGTGTGGATGATGCATCTGAGGATGCTTACTGCAATGCTGGTATGGTTGCTGTATCTGACCCATATCTTACGCTTGAGTATCGGGTAAGATTGAACATCACTTTAAGTCCTTTATCAACCAAACATTTAAAGGATGATGCATCTGAAGATGTTTGGTGCAAGGTAGGAACAGATGCTGCTCAGAAGGTAATGTTGCCATCGATGTCACCTCTGTCATCTCTGGTGACCTTATGTTTATCTTTTGTTCTTTCACCAAGAAATAACACTACTTTACTACAAAGTATTATGTTTCATGCGAGATTCTTGTCTGCTCATGTATAATTACAACATGTATAACTGTAAAGGGGGATCGGTAGATAGTAATTATAACAGGCACGAACGAATACAGGATTTGAGTTTGGGGGCGTGTAAAATATCAATGACAGGAAAGTGTCTTTGTGCTGCTTTAACCCCCCCCCCCCCGAAAAATACTGTTCAAAAAAGTATTAAGGGAAGTCATTTTATAACACTTCACAATACTGGCTATTTAGCATGAATTCACTTGTCATGTCTAGCTTAGGTAGCTTTGGAGTTTTATTACAAAATTGATATGCGCTCCCCGTCTAAATCCGCCAATGATTAATAACAATCAATATGCCAAAATTCTGGAGCCTAGTATACGACCCGGAGGGATGCACTTATTATGTTCCAGCACCTAGTTCGGAAAATCAGAAAAGCTTACGTTAGTCTAGCGTTCTGATTTTCCGAACTATCCAGAACACTGTTATTTTGGCATATTGAACATGAACAATATATATATAAACCCAATGCTATTATATAAATGTTATACATGGCATTTACTGTCAAGCGACACCAAGTGTGAACGACGTCAGTGCTCCCTGAGAGTTATGATATAATCCAAGTTCACTGACCCTTTATCTACTTTTGATATCGATTTGTTGTGGATCAATGAACACGATTTTATAGGACTAAGAAATGAGAAAGAAGCGCTTGGTACTTATTTTGATCTTTTCTATTTTCAACTAGAATGGCTCACTACTACATCGGACGTAAGATGGTGAAGATGCTACGTCACAGAGCGGACGCTGAGGGTCTAGATCCTGACCGCGAGGGGTTTGTGGACTTGGACACGCTTCTGAAACATCAGAAGATGAGGAATTACTCCTACCAAGACGTTGTCAGAGCTATCGCTGTAGACGATAAGATGAGGTTCCAGGCAGCCAAGATCGGCGATAGGGAACAAATTCGTGCGGTGCAAGGCCACACAATGGACGCGATCCGTGATCAAACACAACCGGTAAGAAGCTTATCACAGCTGCCTACCTTTGACGACTACGGGGAATATTCAGACCTCCTTATCCACCCGTTCCACCGTACGACGTACGACCAATGGGAGAGAATCCGTCACCACGGTCTGTGTAGACGCTTCCGTAAGTACGTCACGTTTGCCTACGGTCAGCCAATGGACGACAGCGTCTTTATTTACCTGGATGTAATCAAGGCGTTTGATGACGGGTTGCCTTTGTATATAGGTAGTGACTATTTATTCTGTTCCGGGGATGATAGCGGGTACATACGTCCTTATTACTTCAGTGCTGTGGATATCAACGGACAACGCATTTGGCACAACTATTAGTTGTACATGCAAGTTTCAAGGACCGCTATCCATACGTAGTGCTTTCATGCAGCCCGTAATTCTGTGATCATTTAACTTTGGAGAGGTTTTACATTTTACAAAAATAATTCTCATGATAGTTCATTGTACTTAAAAGGTTTTAGATGTGTGTGATATTTGTGACTTAGATATATATATAGACACTTCTGTCAAATTGCCAACTTTTTAACATATGTAGTGCTTATTTTTACATCACAATTGATGAATTCTAAATTAAATGATTTTTAAAAATATATAGAATAGTAAAAATTTCATTGCACATCTCATCATGGAAGTTGCCGGAAATGTTTCCCAATGAATAGTGGATGTACCCTGTCCTATTAACTTTTTGGGTCAAAAGGTCAAGGTTACGGGAATTTGAGAAGGGGCTCCGTATCAAAGCGGAGGGTTTCCGTATCAAAGCGGAGCGTGTAAATTTACATCTATCATACAGTATGTACGTGTCAGAAATCTTCTCAATGAATCCATGATGCGCCTCTTTGATATTAGGGTCGGAAGGTCAAGGTCATAGGACTTAAAATAATTGAAAATGGTTTTTAATGCACCAATCATCCTGAAACAAGCCAGAAATTGGTGCATCCTATAGTTAGGATTCCAAGGTCAAGGTCATAGGACTTTTAGAAATGATTGTGAAAGGTTAACAGAGTGGACCATAGACTAAAAATCATGAAAGTGTGATGTAGCTTGGGGACTCTTATCAGTCTTAAAATAATGTAACAAGGCATCACTCTCGGACTTAAGTTTTGCAGCTTGGTCATGCACATTGCATCTGTGATGCACCTTAAACTTGTTTTTTTTTTTCTAGAATCGGTCAGTAAACAAATACTAGTATGGCTGCCGAAGATTATAGCATGGAGTGACACGGGCAATGAGTTTGCAATGTCCGTCATTCTTTCACATTTAACAAAAGTTGTCGGATGATAATGCCACAGCCATTTAACCTATTCAAGACCATTTGGATACTTAGCAAAAGGTAAGATGGCAACCTTTTGATTTTGGGGTCAGGTCAAAGGTCAAGGTCACTGAGAAAGGGATAGATTACAGCTAGCAAGTTTACAGATGATAACACGACAAACCTTTCACCCATCCCAAACCTAATTTGATAACGACAGAATATCAGAAAAGCAAAAATTCCTTACTGATATTGTGATCAATAGGTCAAAGTTCAAGCTTTGGATATACGACAGCTTATCAGATGGGCAAATTCCTTACTAATTTTGGGGTCAACAGTCAAGCTTAAGGTTACCATTCACCCATCCCAAACTGAAATTGGATATTCGACAGCTTAATTCCTTACTGATTTTGGGATCAATAGGTCAAAGGTCAAGTTGAGGGCTAATTTAAGGAAAATGCAACGCGTGCCTACGTTGACTACTACGATAACATGCCTCTGGAATCCATTTAAACTATAATCGCAAGTTGGGTGGGGGTTCCATGGGACATGATTTTGAAAAAAAAATAGATATACATGTATATACATTTACGTGTACGTAAATGTCGGGAAACTAAGATTTTTTTGACAGGGAGTCCTGACCCCCTCCCTTTCAAGACCCGCCCTTGGTCTTTGTTTGGTTTTTGTTTTTGTTCCCTCTCATTGGTGTGTGTGTCCTCCATTGTCTTCTTCTCTCCAGTTGTTTGCTTTTGCGGTTGTTTTGAGAGGTGTCAGTTGCAATCTTGTAATCATTTGATATGCTTTGATGAGATATTGTTGGAGACTTCTTCCCTTTTTGGCCGGATTGCGAAGCAAAATCCGGTCTATGAAATGGCGAGGTCTGTCTGTCTGTCTGTCTGTCTGTCTGTCTGTCTGTCTGTCCGTCCGTCCGTCAGTGCGTCAACATTTTGGTTAAAGTGTTGCGTTTAAGTCCGTTGAGAGAAAACTGTTTGGAGGAGCAACTTGAAACTTGACATGGTGATAGACCATGATGAGACGCATCAAACACAGCAACAAAATTTGACCTAGTGACCTTGACCTACTTTCGAAAAACGTTAACCTTGGCCATAGCTTTTGAATGGTAAGTAATAGGGCTTTCATATTTCACTTGTGTATTTCTTGTGACAAGACCTTTCCATGGATACCAAAATTGTTTACCTTGTGACACCTTGACCTTGGAGTTTGACCTATTTTTGAAACAAATTAACCTTGGCCATAACTTTTGATTGGTTAATGATAGGGCTGTTATATTTCACATATGTATTCCTTGTCACAAGACCTCACCATGGATACCAAAAGTTTTGACCTTGTGACCTTGACCTACTTTTAAAAATAATCTGGGCTGTATCTCATGAACTATAGAGGCTATGGCTTTGAAAGTTCACATGCAGAATCTTTATGACCAGACCTTTCATTTGATATCACGAGTTTTGACCTAGTGACCTTGACATTGACCTTTGACCTACTTTTGACTATAAGGGGTAGGGTTTTGATATTTCATATATAGATTCCTCATGACCAGAACTTTAATTTGATATCATGACTTTTGACCTAGTGACCTTGACATTGACCTTTGACCTACTTTTAAATCACAAGATTTTGATATTTCAGTTGTAGAATCCTCATGACAAGACCTTTCATTTGATATCATGACTTTTGATCAAATGACCTTGACATTTGACCTTTGACCTACCTTTGAACTATAAGGGGTAGGGCTTTGATATTTCACATGTAGATTCCTCATGACCAGACCTTTCATTTGATATCATGACTTTTGATCAAATGACCTTGACATTTGACCTTTGACCTACCTTTGAACTATAAGGGGTAGGGCTTTGATATTTCACATGTAGATTCCTCATGACCAGACCTTTCATTTGATATCATGACTTTTGATCAAATGACCTTGACATTGACCTTTGACCTACTTTTAAACTATAAGGGGTAGGGTTTTGATATTTCATATATAGATTCCCCAGAACTTTAATTTGATATCATGACTTTTGACCTAGTGACCTTTGATATTTCACATTTAGAATCCTTTTGACCATAGCTGTTTTTTCATTGCGCAATAATATTAATGACCTGTGACCTTTCTGTCTGTGCAAAAATGTATACGTCATCTAATATTTATGATGGAATCGCTAGCAGGATTGACTTTCATTATCGTAATATTACATGTTACATGTTGATGTAATGGGAGATTTGAGACATATGGTGTGTCTGTCTGTTTGTCCACAAAAACTCAATTTGTTTAACTTTCAGATTTTACATGCTTTTGAAAAACCTTTCCCCTGGCCATATAGGCCTAGAGCGTTTGAATTGTTACTAGAGTAGTGATATTATTTTCATATTTCTCATGTGTATTCCTTGGGACAAGCCTTTTCCTTTGATGAATAATTTTTTTACCATGTGACCTTGACCAGAGAATTTGACCTTCTTTTGAAAAATCGTAGCCTTGTCTGTAGCTTTTTGAAAGGTGAAGTGATAGGACTTTCATATTTCAATCCATGGGTACCAAAACATTTTACCTTGTGTACTTGACCTTGGAGTTTGACATAAGTTTGAAAAGCTTAAACCTTGGCTATAACTTTCTAATGGTAAGAGATAGAACATTCATATTTTCAGGGACGTAAACGAAATATATATTTATATACGTCCCTACATATCTTTGTTCCTTGTGGCTAGTCCTATCCATGGGTACCAACGTTTTTTATCTTGTGACCTTATTGTTTTGACTATGCCGGAAAAACTTCAACTTTGGCCATAACTTTTGAAAGGTAAGAAATAGAGATTTCACACTTGTATTTCACATATGTATTTTTCGGTGACAAGTCCTTTCCATTGCAACGAAAACGTCAATGAACCTCTTGACCATTTCGTATGTACTCATACTTGTTAACTTTGAAATCTTTGTTAAAAAGAGGGAGATCTCCCTCCTCGGCACTTGAAAAGAGGGAGTTTGCATGTGAATCTATTTTGCAACAATTCTAATGAATCGCAACATTTTACACAAAATAAATTTTCAAATAATTTCATTGTGCTGACATTGAACAATGCAAAAATATGTATAAACAATGAAACATGTAATTTTTTTTAATATATTTATTTATTTTATATACAAACATAGTATCTTTTTTTATATTTACATATTTTAGATAGCTTTTTATTAAGGTGTTTTGCACACTTTTTATCTCTATGGGTGCTCCTTCAACAAAGGAGGGAACTCCAGAAATACGAACACGAATACGAATACGTATCAATAATTTATTGTATTCTAAACGTCAATTTTCTTACATAAGTCATGCAATTTCTTATGAAATGCTCTGAATGTTGCTATCTAGAGTTATACTTTTTGGTAGATATGCCCAAAGAGGGAGAAAGAGGGTGATTGGGCCAAAAAGAGGGAGATTTCGGTCTCCCTCGATGGAGAAATGCCAATAAAGAGGGAGTCTTACTTACTTGTCTTACTTGTCCTCGAGATCTTCATAGGCATTGCCTTTCTGATCCATTTTGACGTGTTGTGTTCCTCTCTGCTTCCGGTTCATAACAGTCGGGAACAAATTTGAGATTAAAATCTTTCCAATATTTGTTAATTTGGCTTTTAAAACTATTTACAGAAGTGGCATTCACCACATTATCTGGGAGAGCATTCCAGCAATCGACGATTCTTTGTGAAAAGCTAAATTTCCTAACATTTGTCCTACAGTATTGCTTAGATATTTTCAGGCTATGACCTCTAGTTATGTTGTTATATTAGGAAGCACCCCTTTAAGTATTCGATATACCTGTATCATGTCTGCCCTTAGTCTTCTATATTGGAGGGTAGGTAATCCTAGTGTCTTCAATCTTTCAGGGTATGTTAGATGTGAAATTGACCTAATTAGTTTGGTAGCTCTCCTCTGTACATTCTCTATTCCTATTGCATGTCATATGACCGACCAGACGCTACTTCCATATTCCAGGTGTGGTCTTAGTATACTTTTATATAATGTTAGAAAGATGTTTTTATCTAGATAGCTAAATGACCTTCTTATTATGCCTAGCTTGGAGTTCGACTTTTTGATTTGTTTATTAATATGTTCTTGAAATTTTAGTTTGCTGTCTATTGATATGCCCAAGTCTTTTTCGCATGTAAAAAAGAGGGAGAGTTGACAGGTATATATGTACTTCTTACATTACAGCCGACAATTATGCAGAGCATTCGTGTTTCTCAAACAATTCTTAAATCTAAACCAGAGCTTGCTTTATATTTTAATCTTATATTTCCAGAGTTTAAAAATCTGTGATAGTTTGGATTATTTGTAAACGGGATCTGAATTCATATTTTGTCGACACCCACCTGCCGTCAACCATGGCGGCAAGTTTGCTGGAAAATCAACTTGAATCTCTGCATCGATGTTTGAAGTCAACTAGCAGCTTATCCAAGGAACAGATTGTCAGTATCATCGAAGATATAAGACAATTATGTATACACGAAGTTACGGAGAAGGACATCGGTAAATGACATGTTGTCAGTCGCTGTAAAATGGCACAATAATTTGCCATGTTATTGATATGTTCTGCTAATATTTGGTTAGTCAGCATTTTCACCTTAGCTGCAAAAATCTGCTCTCAATTCTACAATCCTTCGTTCATATGATGAACGGGCATACTGTACCATCCGTAGATGTAAGCTGAATTTTGGCATTTGACCAATGCTAAAACTTGGAAGTGGACATCCCTCAACACAGTGGTGGTGGTGGGGGGGGGGGGGGGATGTTTCTTCATACCTGTGACAACTTTGAAATTTTCAAAAGAGGGAGATCTCCCTCTTTGGCAGTTGACAAAGAGGGAGATTGTGCGTTAACCATTTTCGCGACATTTTTTTATAAATTGTAACATGTCATGCGAACCACCTTTCAAAAATGTCATTGAATGTAACCATACCAAGTCTAAGAAAATGTATCATTTCCATAATACATGATTCATTATTATACTCCCCGCAAAGGAAGTTTGGGAGGTATATAGGAAACACCCTGTCCATCTGTCGGTCTGTCCATCTGTCCGGTTAAGAAGATCTTACAGCAGATAACTCTTTAAGTATAAGTGATGGGGCTTTCATATTTCATACATGCAATCACCATAATAAGTACTATATTTTGATACCAAGACATTTGACCTAGTGACCTTGACCTTTAACTTTGACCTTTATATATATATATATATATATATATATATATATAGATTCCTATGTCATACATGAATCCATGTAGAGAAAAACGTCCCGCGGGGGGTATAAATCGTCACTTTAGGGCAGTTCTAGTTGTATCTTATTACTTCTTGTTCTGTGTTTGTTCATTGTGCATGAGTACAGCACCTTTTGCTGTGGCTAGTGGGTCTAGCTTGCTGTGGTTAGTAGGTCTTTTTCTGGTGAAAAGTCAATACAATTATTAATTTGATTGATCTTTTTATTCATAACAGTACATATGTTCGGGCCCAACTGAGCTTGCCGTAACCGATTTGTATACTTGACTCCAATATTCTCTCTCTTTGAAATGGTTGAAAGATCGTTAGCTAGCACAGAATGAGTTGTCGATATACATGTATATAAAGAATGACAGTAAGAAATTTCAATCAGTGCTATACAATATTTAGTTAATAAAAGTGCTTACATTATCAATTAAATTGTTTTCACAGCTTAATTAATTACCCTTAGGCATCCATACATATAAATGCCATGTACTAATTGTAATACAAACAACCGGCGTCGTTCACATTGTAAAAAATATTTAATTTTTAGTATGAAGGACGAAAGTCGCTAGATCTACTAGAGTTATCTTCCTTACGTTATGTGAAGTGAGGGAGGAATCGGGTGATAGGATCAAAACGCGGGAGTTTTCAGCCTCCCCCGTGGGAGGAATGCGAATGTGGGAGTGTCTCGCGAAATGCGGGAGAGTTGACAGGTATGGGTTCTTTAATGTACCAATGGCATTGCCAATCAGTTTAAGACAAGGCTGGGGGTTATATCCATTATCCAACTGATTTTGAGAAAGGATGGGGTCAGGGAACATCAACAATATGTTTTTCTTCCGTTATAAGTGTGGGACTCCCAAGGAAGTGTAAATATGCTCTAGTGTCGCATGTCAAAGACGAGTTAAAATCTTAATTTAGGCAATATTTATGCCCCCCTTCGAAGAAGAGGGGACATATAGGTTTGCCGCTGTCGGTCGGTCTGTCGGTCTGTCGGTCCGTCGGTCCGTCGGTCTGTCGGTCTGTCGGTCTGTCGGTCGGTCCGCGACATCAGTTTCCGTTCAATATCTCTGGAATGGATTCACATATTGAAATGAAATTTTGTATACAGACACATCAAACAAAAATCTAGGTCAAGTTCATATTTGGGTCCAATCAAAAAAATTTTGACAGAGTTATGCCCCTTGCATTTCGAAAAATACCAAAATTTCAGGGTTTCCGTTCAATATCTCTTGAATGGAGTTATATATTGAAATGAAATTTTGTATACAGACACATCAAACAAAAATCTAGGTCAAGTTCATATTTGGGTCCGATCAAAAAAATTTTGACAGAGTTATGCCCCTTGCATTTCGAAAAATACCAAAATTTCAGGGTTTCCGTTCAATATCTCTTGAATGGAGTTACATATTGAAATGAAATTTTGTATACAGACACATCAAACAAAAATCTAGGTCAAGTTCATATTTGGGTCCGATCAAAAAAATTTTGACAGAGTTATGCCCCCTGCACTTTGAAAAATACCAAAATTTCAGGGTTTCTGTTCAATATCTCTTGAGTGGAGTTACATATTGAAATGAAATTTTGTATACAGACACATCAAACAAACATCTAGGTCAAGTTTTTATTTGGGTCCAATCAACAAAATTTTGACAGAGTTACGCCCCTTGCACTTCGAAAAATACCAAAATTTCAGGGTTTCCGTTCAATATCTCTTGAGTGGAGTTACATATTGAAATGAAATTTTGATTACGGATACATCAAATGACAATTTAGGTCAAGTTTTTATTTGGGTCCGATCAAAAAAATTTTGACAGAGTTATGCCCCTTGCATTTCGAAAAATACCAAAATTTCAGGGTTTCCGTTCAATATCTCTTGAATGGAGTTACATATTGAAATGAAATTTTGTATACAGACACATCAAACAAAAATCTAGGTCAAGTTCATATTTGGGTCCGATCAAAAAAAATTTGACAGAGTTATGCCCCTTGCATTTCGAAAAATACCAAAATTTCAGGGTTTCCGTTCAATATCTCTTGAATGGAGTTACATATTGAAATGAAATTTTGTATACAGACACATCAAACAAAAATCTAGGTCAAGTTCATATTTGGGCCCCATCATAAAAAATTTGACAGAGTTATGCCCCTTGCATTTCGAAAAATACCAAAATTTCAGGGTTTCCGTTCAATATCTCTTGAATGGAGTTACATATTGAAATGAAATTTTGTATACAGACACATCAAACAAAAATCTAGGTCAAGTTCATATTTGGGTCCGATCAAAAAAAATTTGACAGAGTTATGCCCCTTGCATTTCGAAAAATATCAAAATTTCAGGGTTTCCGTTCAATATCTCTTGAATGGAGTTACATATTGAAATGAAATTTTGTATACAGACACATCAAATGAAAATCTAGGTCAAGTTCGTATTAAGGTCCGATCAAAAAAATTTTGACAGAGTTATGCCCCCTGCACTTTGAAAAATACCAAAATTTCAGGGTTTCTGTTCAATATCTCTTGAGTGGAGTTACATATTGAAATGAAATTTTGTATACAGACACATCAAACAAAAATCTAGGTCAAGTTCTTATTTGGGTCCAATCAACAAAATTTTGACAGAGTTATGCCCCTTGCACTTCGAAAAATACCAAAATTTCAGGGTTTCCGTTCAATATCTCTTGAGTGGAGTTACATATTGAAATGAAATTTTGTATACGGATACATCAAATGACAATCTAGGTCAAGTTCTTATTTGGGTCCGATCAACAAAATTTTGACAGAGTTATGCCCCTTGCATTTCGAAAAATACCAAAATTTCAGGGTTTCCGTTCAATATCTCTTGAGTGGAGTTACATATAGAAATGAAATTTTGTATACAGACACATCAAATGAAAATATAGGTCAAGTTCATATTTAGGTCCGATCAAAAAAATTTGGACAGAGTTATGCCCCTTGCACTTTGAAAAATACCAAAACTTCAGGGTTTCCGTTCAATATCTCTTGAGTGGAGTTACATATTGAAATGAAATTTTGTTTTCAGACACATCAAATAAAAATCTAGGTCAAGTTCATATTTGGATTCAATCAAAAATTTTTATGCCCCCCTTTGAAGAAGAGGGGACATATTGCTTTGCCGCTGTCTGACTTTCTGTCTATCGGTCCGTCGGTCCGTCGGTCGGTCCACAACATCAGTTTCTGTTCAATACCTCTGGAGTGGATTCACATATTGAAATGAAATTTTGTGTACAGACACATCAAATGAAAATCAAGTATAAAGTTGTGACAGACTTTAATCACAGAAGGGGTAGGGGGGCATTAATGTTTTACAAACATGACTTTTAACTTGTTACAATTAGAATCAGATTAAAACATCATACATTTACTGCTGACTGGGACATTCTGCTACGGTGGTATTGAGCAGCATGTGGAATGCCTCGATGGTACCGTAGTGGCTGTTCTGTTAGATGATGACAAGCCGTTCCAGTCTTGGATGGTAGAGGGAAGAATGAATTGTTTTGGACATCTTTTGTAGCTGTTGGTTGTTTAAACTTCAACACACCCCTTGTTCAGCTGTCTCCAGGTATTAGGTACATGTACAAGGTCTGGTCTACATTGTATATCTACTAGGCCATGGTAATTTTAAAAACATCATGACCAGCCATGATGTTTGGCGGTGTTGCTGTAAGGTGTTCCAATTTAGGTGTTTCATCATGGAAATCATGCAGCCTGGATTCAGGTCTCTGTAGTTGTTTGTTACAAACCAGGCTGTGCTCCGTTGCACTGATTCAAGTGACCTAATATTGACCTGATGGTATGGGTCCCATACTGTACCAGCATACTCCAGGGTTGGCCTGATGAATGTCTGATATGCCATGCTAAGACTTGATGTTGAGCTTGCACCCATGGAGACTATGTTTAATGAATCCCAGGGTTCTTGTGGCCTTTGTCTTGATGTTAGAGATATGCTCGGTCCAACGGAGCTTTGGTGGATAGTCACTCATAAATATTTGGCACTTTCAACTTCTTCCAGGATGTGTCCGTGCAATGTGTAGCCGGTCTTCAGTGGCTGCCACTTGATGGTAATAGAAATCACGGTACACTTTTGCGGGTGAAATCCCATCTGCCACAGGTGTTCTAGTGTTGGAGTGATGAGAAGTCCCTCTGTACCGTAGCTGCTCTGCATCTGCGTTACTGGCTATTCTTCTGTACAATAGAGCATCATCTGCGAACAGCCTTACATCTGACTGGGTATGATCTAGACAGAGAACAGGCCAAAATTTTATTCTTGAGTTGGTATATTTAAGAATAACATTTTGGCCTGTTCTTGGTCTAGGTATGATCTGGCAAGTCATTGATGTATGCGACATTAGGGGTCCAAGCAACGTTCCCTGTGGCACCCGGATATGACATCGACAACACTTGAAAATGAAGCATCCAGGTTAACGTGTTGTGTCCTCTTGGTTACGAAATTCCTAATTTATGACCATGTGGTCCTTTAGCAGGCATTGGGGAAGCACCTTATCAAACACCTTGGAGAAGTCGAGGAGGATTATATATTTTATAGATTCCTTGTACTACTCGTGTTTGGCCATTAATGGCAGTTTCAGGAGGATTTAGACAGTTTTTAATAACACCTTTTACCTTGGCAGTTGCTAATGGAAAACAAAAAAAAATTCTAAAAAAAAATCAGTGAATGTTTGAACAAATTCACTGAAAATATGTAGTTACAGCTACAACGGAGGAGACAACAAAATATCACTTCTCTGTTTGATCTCAAAATAAAACTTAAAACCTTTAATTCTATGAAAAGGTATATTGATACATGTATACATATGAAACATTGTATGTCTTATACATGTAAGTCAATTAATCTCTGCAAATTAATAGACTTGAGCTTTATTGGAATGGAACTACATGTAATTAGAATAGTAAATACAATTTATTTAGAGTCTGCATTACGCACAAGTGACAACAAGGAATATGAGTTCTGTAGAGCTTTTACAACCAATTTAGGAATACTTATTTTTTAGTAGTTTTTACTCTAATCGAATGTATACTTACAATTACATGTAACATAAATACAATTTTATAGATCATGAAAAAAGTGTAAAGCGACATTTTTTGTACATTTATCACCGATTACAATAAATTATCTCAATTCCAATTAATAATTTTTTTTCTTTTTATTGCCCATGACTAACTGTTGTTCATTACCTTGTAGATTTGTGTTGTTCAGTACTATTTGACAAAGACAAAGGACTGGTTTGTTTTCTATCAAGAACTGCTGCAAATGAAGAAGTAAGACTCAAAATTAATATTGATACAAGTTTTGCTTTGTTAGATTGTACAAATTTTGCTTTATTAGAATTTTACAATTTTTATGTTATCTTTTGTACAATTTTGTAGATGTACTTTAATAATTGTTGACAGTTGTATTGAAAGGAAGTGTACAAGAATGCTATAGTCTGTAGAAATTCATTTAAAGCATTTGTGAAACTGTATTTTAATGCGCAACATACTGTGTACAGATCTTTTTTGTTACCTCTGCTTCGTGCCCACCTGGGCCCATTTCGGTAAAAAGGGTATCTTGTATACAGTTAGGGATAGTTTTAGCAGGTGTACACCTGTCTGTAAGTTTTACCATTTGTCTGGTAAGTGGCTGTCACTCTTTAACATACATGTATATTGCTTTAAATTACTTGATATGCATAGCTTATCTTTCAAAATGAAGATATTTCAATCATACATACAATTCTTCATTGTCAAAGCAACAGGTGGAGATAGCTTTGTACAATGCCTCTTTGTCGGTATGTCTGGTTGTTACACTTTCACATATATAGCTTTAACTTGCGCATCAAATTCGGAGGATGATTATAGATGGAAGTATGATATTGAACACCTGATGAGGGTTAGGTTACCTTCAAATTCAAAGTCACATCTCACCACTCAGCATAGTTTTAATGGAATTGATAACATTTGACATAAAAAATTACTGTTTTCTCTCTGTGTATATACATATACAAATATACATTGTACATTAAGTTATATACATATTTTCTGTAGTTTCAAGTATCAAAGCAAAGAACTCTGGAGCTGCTGTCAGAATTCATACAGAAAACGGGAAAGAAAATTATACCATATGCCTTGGACATCAAGGTAAAATATTGATTAATAGTACTTTAAACAAGTACATCTTCATATATGATAGAACTTTTATTCGAAAAAATTTCATTTTTGCAATTTTAGGTACATGTATATGCTCTACTTTGGTTAGAATATTACTATATTACTATAGGTATCTAGGTTGTCTCACTTAGCAAATTAAAATTTAAACAAATCTTTAAATTATTATACCCCCCGCAAACAAATTTGGTTTTAAGAAAAAACGAAAAAAAAAAACGAATTTGGTTTTGGAAAAAAGTTATTTTTCATGTACAATTTGAAAGTACAGAATCTGTTTCAGTGAACATGAAAAATTAAATGCAATTTGTCTGTGAGTACTGAATTTAAATGTTGTTGTTACTAATTAATTTGTAAGACATTATATACATGTATCTATGTATAAAGAAAATTTTCATGAAACATACTTTGATTAAAATGCAATATTGATATTTCAGGATGTTTGTGTGTCATTGTTCTCTCGTGAAAGGTTAGCCAAAGTAAAGAATGCCGCAATGCCTGTATTGGTCAAGGTTAGTGGATATTTTTCTGCAAAATTATATGCTATTTTGAGCATACTGATGCATTTAAATTTCAAAGCAAAGAAATAGCATTATGATCCCATACAAGATGAAAAAAAATAAATTTAATGCATTTCAGCATGTACATGTACAACAAAATATATGTATAATGTCTATAGACAAAGGACAAGCAAAAATCTAAACTTACATATTTAAAAATGATTATTGTGAGCCTTTAAGAGCAAGCATATCTGTTGATTTTGTCATTTGTTGATGATTCTTATTAGGTGATAGAGCTGTCTGCAGGTACGTCGATAGGCAAGGATATGGGTCTAGACAAACTGGTCAACAAATTCTTCATGGAACTGACAAAGAGTGCCTCAAAACTAACGGCTACAGGTAAGGAGCTGTCACACATTGCTTGATGTACAGTAGAGATGTTAAGGATTTTACTCGTCTTCATTATTTTTTCATGGAAACCATCAGGGATAAGTAGGTAAACAGTGTTAAAGGGAATCAATGAACACTTTGATATAGAAACCTTACATACATTTATCACAGTTCTTGGTTCATACATCCATGAAGAGACTATTGAGATACAAATTTGCCCTCATTTAGATGTGATTGAGGGTTCCCCAAATTTCTTATATGGCACCTATTGTCAGACTTATATTATGGCTTTATAAACAAATGGCCTGTCTAAGAATTGTTTAATGACTTTATAATAATAAAGTGTGATGTTCAACATTTAGCAATCCAGCAATTGAAATGCAGATTTAGATATACATGTATGTACATGTAACTAGAAGGTTAAAAAGAGGCTTATCTGATTCATTTTGTATATGTATTTTTCTTTTAATGTAATCTCTTTATTTGGGTAAATGGTAATGGTTGGATCTCATTATATGAACATTAAAAAAATCAGGGAAAATATGATCAGAAATAATTTGATTTTGTACCTGTTTCAGTGAAGGAGAACATATACATTTTACTTGGTATTATCTGTGAAGTATATCCAGAGTATATGACAGATTATGCACCAAGGCTGATAGGAGTGTACATCACAGCTCTTAAGGCAGAGGTACGTCCGTCTCTTTTACTGTTCTCTGCGGATTTCTCAAAATACATAAGTAATCTCTTAAGAACTTGTTCACATGTATTTCAGTCTGTCAGGTTTACCATGAAGATTATTATGAAGGTTTTACCCAATTTCTTTGAATTTGCTTATATTCATATACAAAATTCATTTACAAGGAGAGAGAGCAAAATTTTGTTACGTAGAAAATCTTTCTGTATTTTATTGTGATGTGGATGTACATGTTATCATCATTTATGTTATACATGTAGATGACCAGTAAGACAAAGAAACCTGAGTTGTCTATCATAGCAGGCTGTCTGGAGGGGCTGACATCTTGTCTCGTCAATTTCACACAATCAGCAGAGGAAGGTACAGCTAAGTAATTAATGAAAACTTTATGCTCTTTCTTACTGCTTCAATATTCATTAATTCATAATTCATTTATATCGTCTCTAGTTTGCAAAACTTAGTGATGAGTTTTCAACTTTGAAGACTTATCATTTTATAGGATCCAAGAATTCCTATGAGATATTCAAGTATGCCAGAATGGCCATCGACCCAGACATAAACTACACAAGATATGATGTACCGAGGGCAGGACTAAGGCTGTTTTCCAGACATGCTCCACAGTTTGACATTTACTTGGTGGATGACTATCAGGTTGAGAGAGTTTATAGTTTGAAATACATCAGTTCAAAATTTGGAACGTTTGTCAATTCATGATTATTTCATAGTCAAGAAAGAGGACAGTATCTCTATATCTTGAATGTCAAATATCAAAAACTGTGCAATGAGATTAATTGAGACACTGTAATAAAACAGTATGCATTAAACAGTAATGATACTACAAAACTCACAGCATGTAAACATCAAGTCAAATATTTTGAGACCCACTTTTAATTGGAATATGGTTTTCTGGAACCTTTGAATCAATTGATTCAAGAAATCATATTTTTCATTTTTTATGTACATGTAGTTCTTTCTATTCATGTAAAAATTTGTATGGCTTTGCTTCTCTTAAGAATTATAGAAAAAAATTATAAACACTGAACAAGACAACATTACTTACAGCTTTGATTATGATTATACATTCAACATATTCCATACTGAAGGAAGGATTTGTTTATTTTGTTCATTACTTGTGTATACAGGTATGTTACGTTCTGAATGCTATGATTTACAACTTAATTTTGGATACCTATTTGTAGGGGATGTATGAAAAGCTAAGATACTGGAGTAAACATCAGAATAGAGAAATTCTACACCTTGGTACCTCAGCTATAGAAGCTTTTCTGATGCAGGTAATATAAAGCTTGTAAAATTGCCAGTAAAGTAATTGATCACAAATGCATGGAAATAATTCTTATGAAAAGAATTTGAAAGATTAAGAAGACCTACTTTGACTCTTTCTGTACATGTATAAGAGGAAGCTTTTATCTTTGTACAATTCATTATTTTGGCCACAAAAACTGAGGAAAATTGATTTGTTGCACTTGAGAAAAAATAAATAACACAGAATACATGTATTTTGCTATGTAAATCTGTTTTTGTGCGAATAGCACATAGCGATTGCCTGATTTCTTCACTCATGGGAGCCCCGTCTACTGAGTATGTATAAATGATGTTACTCTGTTTACTTGTACCTTGGGACTGCGTCAGCGTCATGATTGGTTTAAAGTCTGATCACTGTCTGAATCAATGAATTATATCTATATGAATCGAGCTGTCGTGTAATGTACATGCATGACCTAATGAAAAATTGCATCTGTATGTACTGAGATGAACACAGGCTGTGTGTTGGAAACCCCTTTCCATTACCAGGTCATTATCTGTTTTAGTGGACAATATATAAATGAAACGGTGCTATCGATAAAGATATTAAGTTGAATCATTGAAACATAAAACTATCTTCAAGTAGGCTTATTTTGCCCCGCTTCACAAAATAAAATCTGGAACTTCCATCATAAAATATGATATTAACAATTATGAAAAATAAAAGATCAAAACATTCCCGCTTAGGATGTATCATGTTTTTATATACTGAAAAAGAAGCGAATTTTCCTTCAAATTCTTAGCACACACCTAACATTGAACATGAAAGGTTAAAGAGAGAGTGGGGATCAAATTAGAAAATAAGATTCGTCTTCTTTCCTTGTATATGCTATCATCAATCGATAGTCATATTGGATTGTTGTATTTTTAGGGGGTGGGGTAGATTTAATGTGATGTTATTTAATTTTCATGTTCACTGTCAGACATCATCTTTCAATTCATTACGACAACATTATGGATTTGCATTTTGCTTCTTTCTTTATAAGTCCATAAACTGGCCTACGAAGGTGTTCAGGAACAAATATAACTTTGAAAACACAATATTTTGTCATACATAATAAGTGATATTATTCTGGCTATTCGCACTCAGTACCTTTAGTGCTTTGATTTACAGATTTGAAATATCTTCATTTGATATGTATTCACAGGTATCAGAAACTCTTGTAGAAAGAGCTAAAGAAGGCAAGAAAGAAGGTGCAATATTCAAGGTAATTCTTGATTTTGTAAGATGGAAATTTATCTGAAAACAATTATCTTAAGAGACCCCAGTTAGCGTGTTTATCCTCATACAACATTGTTACAGGATAAGTAGTATGGTAAACCTGTGCTATTTTAAAACTCATATGTAAACTTGTGTCATATTTTCATGACCAAACTCTAGAATCCTCATTATCAGCAAGACTTTAGTAACCAGTTGCTTGAACATTTATTTTCATGGTCACAGGTTAAAGGTCCAAAACTGCAATGTGTGAAATGCATATACATGGAATGTTCTCTGAACTACTTTCATAGTATTTACATGTACGAATAAATAGTTTTGGGCTCATACATACACTTGATTTTTAAGGTACATGTATATGTACATTTTTAGCTTACCACAACGAAGTAGAGGGGGGCTTATGCTATCGTGTCTACACTATAGGTTAAGCAAAACTGGACAGGTCCATTCCTGCCAAACTATAAGTCTTACATCAACCAAACTTGCATGGATGATGTATCTGAGGATGCTTACAACAATGCATGGTACAGAGGCTGCAGCTGACCTACATTTTATGCTTGAGTGAGTAGATTAGGTCAAATATGACAGGTACACCTACCAAACTTGCATTGATGATGCATCTGAGTATGCTTACTGCATGCATGGTTCGGAAGCTGCATCTAACCCACATTTCATGCTTGAGTGAGCAGGTTAGGTAAAATGGGACAGGTCCATTCCAGCCTTACTACAAGTCCTACATCAACCAAACTTGCATGGATGATGCATCTGAGGATGCTTACTGCCATGCATAGTACAGAGGCTGCATCTGACCAACATTTCATGCTTGAGTGAGCAGGTTAGGTAAAATGGGACAGGTCCATTCCTACATTACAATAAGTACTTAGGTCATCCAAAGTTTTGAGGTTAATGCATCTAAGGATGCTTACAACAATGCATGGTACGGAGGCTGCATCTGACCTACATTTCATGCTTGAGTGACCAGGTTTAGTAAAATGGGATAGGTCCATTCCTGCCTTACTATAAGTCCTACATCAACCAAGCTTGTGTGGATGATGCTCAATGCAATGTATGGTACAGATGCTGCATCTAATCCTTATTCCATGCTTGAGCAATCAGGTTAAGTCAAATGGGAAAGGTCCATTTCTGGCCTATTTTAAGTCCTAGATCTATAAAAAAAAATTGTGGGTGATGTATCTGAGGATGCTTACTCTAATGCACTGTACAGATGCTGCATCTGACCTATATTTAACGCTTGATTGACCAGGTATGGTAAAATATGAATCTTCATTTCTAGCCTTGGTTGAAGTTTTTATCAACCAAACTTATGTGGATGATGCATGCATCTGGAAATACTTTGTGCAATGTAGGTACAGATGCTGGTCATGGGATAATGAGGCCGTCGAGGTGAGCGCTGTCATATCTGATGACCCTATGTTTAAAAATGGTCTTCATTAGAAAAAGGTAAAAGTAAAGTGTAGCATTATGGGGTGCAATTTCTACATTTACCCTTTTGAAAGACCTTTTCTGTCAAGTGCATTCTGTGCACCCCAGGGAGGAAAAAACAGAGCTTAAGTTTTCAGTGTGTTTGAGCAAGGGTTCAAAATGCCCAATCCTGTTTTCATTGGCAACCAAGGATCTATTTATGCAATCGAAACATGTAACCACTGTTATGCCTATTATTCATGCTGCTAAGCTCAAAAGCCAGGTATCAATGAATTCCTGGGTAGCAAGAGTGTAAAGAGAAGTTATGCTTCAGTCAAAACGTCCAGATGCAAAGCCTACAAATCTGTAGCTCTTTGTGCTGACTACTGTTCCTGCACTTCCCTAAAATAAAGGTCACTGATATAAGACTACATCTACTAACATTGGCTTGTAATCATTTCTTTGAAACAAACAGCCAGATACATGTACATGTATATTCATGGTTTGATAATTTTTTTTTCAGAGCTCATTATCTGAAATACATGTACATGTATATGTGTACATGTATGACAGTACAAATTCCTATTTAAGATTCTGATCAGATTTAAAATTTAATCATATTTTGTTGTAGTTTTTCATCCAGAAATTCCGGGAGCTTATGAATGAGAAGAGTTCCTCGTCTAAAGAACTGTCCTTGGCTATCAGAGGTTATGGTCTGTTAGCTGCGGTAAGTTATATGAAGTTATATGTATGTACATGTAAGTAACTAAGTACAAGTAACTTTAAGCTGTTCACAAATCGGCAACTTCTTACATTAAATTTTACTGTAGTGATTTTCTAACCTAATGGTGATAAAGTCAAATTTTTGTTATGATATCATAATTTTGTTGATTTTCCCCAAGGAAGGTCTGTTATAACTTATATGGAGTATCTTTTTTTCTACCATACATGTATTATTGCCATACTAGCTCTTTTACTTTTACATGTATTTAGAACAATACCGGTATTTGACATGGAGAGGATTGTTTGTTTGAGATTGCACATTTTGTTTACCTTACAGCCATGTAGAACATTCCTACAGTTGACAGATGTACAATTTATGTTTAGTGAGATGATGAACAAAAGTGAACAACAATATCTCAGGTAACACACCTATGGCTTCCTTTGTTAGAATTATTTGTTATACCCTTATCAGTATCTCTATATAAAATCTCTGTAGGAAAAATGCCTATAGATTCGAATATTTTACCAAGCAGTCAATAGTTACATCAATATTGGCCCTAGGGCAATAGTTCAAAAACTATTGACAGATAAAATGGTAAATCGGTTGTGACGTCACGTCATTGATGACATTATGAACTCGACATATTTCTCTGTGCTTTTTTCAAGTGAGCTATTGTCATAGCGCGCCGTCCGTCGTCCGTCCGTCGTCCGTCATCGTCGTCGTCGTCCGTCTGGCGTAAACTTTTAACATTTTCGACATCTCCTCTGCAACCGCTGCACAGAATTTCATGAAACTTTACGGGAAGGAAGTACTCAAGGTCCTGTACCAAACTTGTGTTTTTCGTGCCGATCTGTCAACAAATATGGCCACCGAGGGCTCTGATTGGCTGACACATTTTCGACATCTCCTCTGCAACCGCTGCACAGAATTTCATGAAACTTTACAGGAAGGAAGTACTCAAGGTCCTCTACCAAGTTTGTGTTTTTCGTGCGGATCGGTCAACAAATATGGCCGCCGAGGGCTCTGATTGGCTGACACATTTTCGACATCTCCTCTGCAACTGCTGCACAGAATTTCATGAAACTTTACAGGAAGGAAGTACTCAAGGTCCTCTACCAAGTTTGTGATTTTCGTGCCGATTGGTCAACAAATATGGCCGCCGAGGGCTCTGATTGGCTGACACATTTTTTGATATCTCCTCTGCAACCGCTGCATAGAATTTCATGAAACTTTACAGGAAGGAAGTACTCAAGGTCCTCTACCAAGTTTGTGTTTTTCGTGCCGATCGGTCAACAAATATGGCCGCCGAGGGCTCTGATTGGCTGACACATTTTTGACATCTCCTCTGCAACCGCTGCACAGAATTTCATGAAACTTTACAGGAAGGAAGTACTCAAGGTCCTCTACCAAGGTTGTGTTTTTCGTGCCGATCAGTCAACAAATATGGCCGCCGAGGGCTCTGATTGGCCGACACATTTTTGACATCTCCTCTGCAACCGCTGCACAGAATTTCATGAAACTTTACAGGAAGGAAGTACTCAAGGTCCTCTACCAAGTTTGTGTTTTTCGTGCTGATCGGTCAACAAATATGGCCGCTGAGGGCTCTGATTGGCTGACACATTTTCGACATCTCCTCTGCAACCATTGCACAGAATTTCAGGAAACCTTGCACCAAGCAAGTACTCAAGGTCCTCTGCCAAGTTTGTGTTTTTCTTGTCGATAGGTCAACAAATATGGCTGTCAAGGGCTTTGATCTGGAGAAGTATTTTTGTGACTTCTAACCCTTTGTCTGCAACTCAGGTGAGCGATGTGGCCCCCTTGGGCCTCTTGTTTCTTATAGACGAAAATTAATGTAAACATATCGGGCCACTCAGTTCGTTACTGCAGTATTGAAGTACGTAATGAGGGCAATATATGATTTGTTGGACCTTCAGACAAAAATATAGGCCTTGGCCTTCGACCTTTGCCAATATTTTGTCTTCAGGTCCAACAAATCTTATATTGCCCTCATTCCTAGTCAATAATTGTATATTAGTCTTCATCTTTATGCCTAATGAAACAGTGAAAAATAGTTTTCTAGAATTATTTTGATGGGCTGTTGCAGTTTAGGGAGTGATACTTAATTTTGAATAATAATGCGAAAGTTGTACAAGTAGAAATCTTTGATATATAAATTGTGTGATTTATATGTTTTGCAGCTTTGACACAGACATGGAAGACAAACTATATAATCTACCCAGTTACTTAGAGGCCCTAGCAAACATAGTCAAGGAGCTAGACCATGTAAGTCCTCCTAATGATATAATGTAACCATATTGAAATTGTACATGAACAACTTTAAAAAGTTATATTTGATATTAGGAACTTCTTTTATGTGAAAGTGATTTATTATTAGTCCCCTACCGGCAACGCCGAAGGGGACTCTTTTTAGTCCCCTACCGGCAACGCCGAAGGGGACTCTTAGTTTCCTCTCGGTCTGTCTGTCCGTCCGTCCGTCCGTCAGTCTGTCCGTCTGTCCGTCTGTCTGTCCGTCTGTCCGAATATCAGTTTTCCGGACTTTTTTCTGCAACGGATGGAGATATTGAGATGAAATTTGATACACAGCTTGGTCTTGGATAGTTACAGAGCAAGTTTGACCTTCGTCACGCTTAACCTATTTTTCGTGGAGTTATGCCCCTTGATGACTTTGAAAATTCAGGTTTTTTTTTCAGTTTTCCGGACTTTTTTCTGCAACGGATGGAGATATTCAGATGAAATTTGATACACAGCTTGGTCTTGGATAGTTACAGAGCAAGTTTGACTTTTGTCACGCTTGACCTATTTTTGGAGGAGTTATGCCCCTTGATGACTTGGAAAAATTCTGTTTTGGTCAGTTTTCCGGACTTTCTTCTGCAACAGATAGAGATATTCAGATGAAATTTGATACACAGCTTGGTCTTGGATAGTTACAGAGCAAGTATGACTTTCGTCACGTTTAACCTATTTTTCGAGGAGTTATGCCCTTGATGAATTTGAAAATTCAGTTTTTGTCAGTTTTCCGGACTTTTTTCTGCAACGGATGGAGATATTCAGATGAAATTTGATACACAGCTTGGTCTTGGATAGTTACAGAGGAAGTTCGACTTTCGTCACGCTTAACCTATTTTTCGAGGAGTTATGCCCCTTGATGACTTTGAAAATTAAGTTTTTGTCAGTTTTCCGGACTTTTTTCTGCAACGGATGGAGATATTCAGATGAAATTTGATACACAGCTTGGTCTTGGATAGTTACAGAGCAAGTTTAACTTTCGTCACGCTTGACCTATTCTTCGAGGAGTTATGGCCCTTGATGTTTGGAAAATTCAGGTTTTTTTTCAGTTTTCCGGACTTTTTTCTGCAACAGATGGAGATATTCAGATGAAATTTAATACACAGCTTTGTCTTGGATAGTTACAGAGCAAGTTTGACAGTCGTCACCCTTAACCTTTTTTTGAGGAGTTATGTCCCTTGCTGACTTGGAAAATTCTGTTTTTGTCAGTTTTCCGGACTTCTGTCTGCGACATATGGAAATATTCAGTTGAAAATTTGATGCATAGCTTGGTCTTGGATAGTTACAGAGCAAGTTTAACTTTCGTCACGCTTGACCCATTTTTCGAGGAGTTATGTCCCTTGATGACTTGGAAAATTCATTTTTTGTCAGTTTTCCGGACTTTTTCCTGCAACAAAGAGAGATATTCAGGTGAAATTTGATACTCAGCTTAGTCTTGGATAGTTACAGGGCAAGTTCGACTTTTGTCACGCTTGACCTATTTTTCGAGGAGTTATGCCCCTTGATGACTTGCACAATTCAGTTTTGTCAGTTTTCCAGACTTTTTTCTGCAACAAAAAGTGATATTCACGTAAAATTTGATACTCAGCTTAGTCTTGGATAGTTACAGAGCAAGTTCAACTTTTGTCACGCTTGACCTCTTTTTCGAATCGATAAAGCAGATAAAACCTCAGAACTGAGCTGCACAGACAGTAAGTTTAATTAAAACTCATGTTTAATTGAAGAGTAATTCATAGGCAGAGTTGCAGGACATAAATATATGCCGCCGGTAGGGGACTTATATCGCTCAGCGATCATAACATTTTTATATTTGATTTTGTTCATTAATTTTGTAATTTGTCATTCACTGAAAATATGTTTGCTTCATCTAACCTTGTAATTTCAAAACAATCATATTCAGATGGCATACATGTACATGTAATTTCCCTTTAGTTACAATATACATGTAGATTTTAAGGTTAATAAAACTAAATGTTTTCATCAGTTGTAGAGTGTAATTCTACTTAAATTTATTGTTTATGTTCGTTTACATGTATGTGTAAATGTAAAGAATATTACATACTGATATGTACATGAATAATATGTTATCCTAAGGTATCAGAGACATACTGTACCTCCCTGGAGAGACTGATGATTGTACTGGTCGATAATTTACCTAATCTACATCCTACAATGCACTTTGTGGCGGTCAGATCGCTGATTTGGGTCATGCTGTCCGTCATGCCGAAAGGAAGCACATTCCAACAGCTTGTAAATGGCTTTGGTAGGACTTTTTGTCGCAGTGTTTACAAAATATTGTAATTTTTAGCTCACCTCGACGAAGTTGAGTGAGCTTATGCTATAACCCCGCGCGTCCGTGTCCGCGTCCGCGTCCGGTTAAGAAGTTTGGGGTAGCTCAGTATCTGACAAAGTACTAATGCTACAGTAACCAAATTTGCACAAGTGATTCATCTTTGGATGCTGAGGTGAACCCATGCATCGGATGCAGCATCTGACCTACATTTTCCGCTTGATTGACTTGGTTAAGAAGTTTGGGGTAGCTCAGTATCTGACAAAGTACTAATGCTACAGTAACCAAACTTGCACAAGTGATTCATCTTTGGATGCTGAGGTGAACCCATGCATCGGATGCAGCATCTGACCTACATTTTACGCTTAAGTGACTTGGTTAAGAAGTTTGGGGTAGCTCAGTATCTGACAAAGTACTAATGCTACAGTAACCAAACTTGCACAAGTGATTCATCTTTGGATGCTGAGGTGAACCCATGCATCGGATGTAGCATCTGACCTACTTTTTACGCTTGAGTAACTTGGTTAAGAAGTTTGGGGTAGCTCAGTATCTGACAAAGTACTAATGCTACAGTAATCAAACTTGCACAAGTGATTCATCTATGGATGCCGAGATGGACCCATGCATCGGATGCAGCATCTGACCTTCTTTTTCCACTTGAGTGATTTTGCTTTTAAAAGCCAATATTGAGCAAAGTATAAGTGCTACATGTACCAAACTTTCATATTGGATGTATCTTTGATCAAACTTTTATAAAATGACCTTGACCTACTTTTTCTGCTTGAGTGATTTTGCCTTTAAAAGCCAATATTGAGCAAAGTATAAGAGCTACATGTTCCAAACTTGCATATTGGATGTATCTTTGATCAAACTTTCATAAAATGACCTTGACCTACTTTTTCCGCTTGAGCGATTTTGCCTTTAAAAGCCAATATTGAGCAAAATATAAGTGCTACATGTACCAAACTTACATATTGGATGTATCTTTGATCAAACTTTCATAAAATGACCTTGACCTACTTTTTCCGCTTGAGTAATTTTGCCTTTAAAAGCCAATATTAAGCAAAGTATAAGTGCTTCATGTACCAAACTTGCATATTGGATGTACATGTATCTTTGATCAAACTTTCATAAAATGACTTCGACCTACTTTTTCCACTTGAATGATTTTGCCTTTAAAAGCTAATATACATGTACTTAGAAATATGTTTGAATTGAATTTTGCTGTCACGAGGTGAGCTTTGTAATCTGTGATTACCTATGTTTTTATATGCTTAGAAGCAGTGAAGCATTATACTGTACTTAATGATTCAAAGTATTTGAGTGTAAACTTTGTAACATAATGTAGATATACATGTCTGTTTAAGTATGCATATTTTTGCAAATAAACAACGTATTACAAAGCTATGAAAATCCATGAGAAAAAGAATTTTCATGAAGTTTTTCAGAGTTTGATCAGAACATGTTCCCACCCGCCCGTTGTTGAGACGGAGCAAATTGAAGAAGAGTCAGAGGTAGATCCAGGGGCTAGGAAAATTACTTACAAAGATTACATACAGATGTGGACTACTCTACTCAACAGCCCAGCTATAAAAGTGAGTAGAAATATATATTAACATGTGAAAAGAAGTATTTCAATCATAGCAAAGAATTCGGAACAATTTACATTCAGCTTTTTACATTTGTTTTAAAATATTTCAGCTATCAGAAATATATTACTGATACATTACAGCTATAGGTCATTCCATGTGTACAGAAAAACTTTGATAATAAAAAAGAAAAAATTACCCATTAAGAAAAAATGAAAAGAGTGTAAAATGACAGGAGAAAATGAGTCGAAGAACCTGTTTTATTTTATAGGAGTTTGCAAGGCATGAGATAAGTATAGAGATCAGACAGAAGCTTACAGAGGGTTTGTATGACGAGCTCATGAAATCTGTACTGAGAATTCTCCACAAACTGGACCTCACATCACAAGCGACAACAGAGCTGTCAGAAGAGGTACTTACATGTATATTTTAATCATGAGGCCTTAATAATGTTAAATTTCTAAAAATAATTCTATATTTGATTCAAAATGTTTTTACTTCTTACACTTCGTACAGAGATTAGTGTCCGTGTATTGAAACACAGACTATTTTATTTAACGTAAAAAACTGGCTTGTAGTAAGTTTGTCTGTTTATTGCATTTAATCGGCACTGTTAAATGTAACATCATTTTAGACAGAGCAGACATCGTCTGGGACTATAGGTACTTCTCCTAATGATGGTAAAACCACAGACCCTATACATGGCTTACAACCCAGCAAACCAAAAGATTTCCAAATATTTATAAACCTAGTGGATTTTTGTAGGTGAGATGACTTATGTTTTCTTTGCAAAGAACAATGGAGTAAATAAGTTTTTCTCTGATTTAAAAGTCTTTAGTACAGTACTTATACATCATATAACATTGATGTTTTATACAGAGAGTCGTTGTTTGTTTTTCGCTTCTTTTATCTGATACTGATCAAATCAAAGCTTTTAAACTACATGTATAGGAGATAGGCTTTTTAACCTTTCTATTTGCAATTCCTTATTATCAGACCTTTCATTTTGTACCTAAACCTTTTTATCTTGACTTGAATTATTGACTGTGATACATGTTCATGCAAAAAATTGCAGATAAATGTAGCAATTTATTTCATAGATGCATCCTATTCAATCTGTCACTTTTATGACACATCTCATTTTACTGTAAACAACAGGGATTTATTAACAAACCAACATGCTGAGCTGTTTGAGAGATGGATTTTTACCATCAGCCATGCCGTCATTGTACAATCAACGCAGTAAGTACTTTCATATACATTCTTGTATGAAAATATACATTTCAGTACATTCTTGTATGAAATTTTCATTAGAAAATTTTTTTATCAAAACCTATCTTTAATCTTGAATCATACAATGTGTCAATTCTAGATAAATTAAGGTATTCTTTGACAAATCTCAAGATCTGTGAAAGAAAACAGAGTAACGATTTATTATAATTAAGAAATTGATCATAATTTCTCCAAGAAAACCATTGGTGAGTGGCTTCTACAAGATGCTGGCTATTAGTATGAAGATTGCCAATAAACTAGACTATTTCCAGGTAAAGTATTCTACATGTATTTTATTTACATGTATGCATAAATGTATATGTACATGAAATTTGAGAAATAAAAGATTGATTAATCATTACTTGTACAAGGGATATCTAAAGGCATTTTGAAATTGGGGCCTACAGAAAAGATTGGATAAGTCGGAACAGTTTTGTTTCTTTGATTTCTAGAAGGCCAGTTTTCAGATAATAAACTTAAATATGGTAAAGTTAACCTGAAAGATGAGGCTTTACCAGTCATTCTACTGTGTAAATTATTGTTACATTGTTACAGGACCTGGGAACACTTTCTCCTGTAAAAAGGGACATAAAAATGGAAGTAGATGGAGACAAAGTGGCCTCCAATCAGCAGAGAATTACATGCTTTATGCTGATGAAAAAATTTGCTAGGGAGGTAAGATGTTTGGAGGAAATAATTATTAAAATGTATTTAGTTAAGAAATTTTAGAAGATTTTATAGAAATACATGTAATATTTTGTATATGAATTGAATGTTTGCCCCCCCCCCTACTTTCTTATTTCAAACCGTCTTTAGACTGTATTCACAAAATATATTTACTTTCAATGTACATTAACTGGGGATGCATACTTTTTTTCAGAAATTGGAGGAATTAAACCAAAAAAAAAAAAAAACCCCAATCTATGCTGCTTTTTAAAAGAGGTCTCAAAGATTACCTCACTCATGTGCAAAGGAGTAGAATAGTTCCATTCTCAAATAATGAATGACTTGTACAAACATTGACATTGATTATACATGTATGATTGATATACAACTTCTATATTTGCTTTGTTCAGGTGCTTGTCAGAATGAAGCAGTTTAGAGACGACTTGTTGGCATCCTGTCTGACATTTATTCTATCCTTACCGAAGGAAATCGTAGTAGAACAAATAGAGGATGTCGTTCCAGCTATTCAGGTACCTTTTTTTTCACAGTATTTGCACCTTATATCTGCATTACCTTATAGCTGTTGTTTCACAAAGCCAAAATATAAATTTAAATCTTTTTGGTTCATAAATGATATTTATTAACTTTATTGGTCCAATCAAGAGGTTATATTGTAGTACTGTCTCAGCATACTTTCCATTTTCTTTCCTTCAGCTAGCTATCACCCATCAACTATGACCAACTTTTGTTCACTTTAAATGATTTTGCCCATACTGTTGCATGTGCTGATACATCCTATGATTAAAAGTCTCAGGAAAGGTACCTTCTGGAAATAAAAACCTGAACAATTTTCAATTTTGAAAGCTTATACTAGAAGATATTTACAGGTTACGCTGGAGATTGGTATGAGTTATCTGCCCCTTGCCATGGTTGCCCTTGATGCGTTAGAGTACTGGTCACAGACATTCCCTCACCATGTACTACAGAAGTACTACTGTAAAATACTACCTTCTCTGGACAGTTACCTCAGGACAGCTGATCAAGGTCTGTTTTACATATCTACAGCACGTACATGATAAATGTACATGTATGTTAAACAAATATGTCAGCTGTCAGGGCTATGGCAGGGTGTATCAGGGATGGTTCTGGGACCTTTCAAATTGGGAAAAAATAGTGGCATTTTGATCAAAATTGTGAATTTTACAACTGAAATGAAATACAGAGAATACTCATTTTAGTCCTTTTTAAAGGCAAGATTCTTTGATGATAGATGGTTGTACATGTACATGTTTATCAAAGAAAGACCGCAGAGAAAAGGGACTCTATTTGGGCCTAGATTTGGGGAAAAATACTATTTTGCATTTGGAATGGGACCAAAATCGGCCCGAAATCAGCCTTAGCATCTGCCCCACATAAAGTGTTAAATTGAACATGTTGAATCATAAATTTTCAAAAGCTGCTGTTGGCTTTTATTTTTTGAACATTCTTCTAATCAGTACTGTTTTGGTTTCAGGGTCTGATGAAGTTACCATGGACAATACTCTGAATTTATCCAAGAGTAAATCAGGGAGAGGTAGAAAAAAAGTCCCAGTTAGACTGGTCAGGGGAAAAAAAGAAAAAACTGATCAGGTATTTAATGAAAGGATGATTCATTATGTATGGCCAAGGGAAAATCATAACATTGATGTATCTCTGCTTACAGTCATTAGACCTTTCTATGGCCTGCAAAACATAGCAACACTTATGCATCAGTAGATAGAAAAGAATGCCACATGAAAATGACAATTATACAAATATAGTCTAACCTGTCTATAACGGACGGCTTGGGGAAAATCAAATATTGTCCTTTATAGAGAGGTGTCCTTTATGCAGAGGTTCAGTTTGATATACAGTTTACAATAATTTCTGTCAATTTTTGATAAGTAGTTTTACAAGGTAAATTAATAATAATACAGTATACATGTACTAATACATGTAATTGGGTCATGTAGAATTAAATACATGTTTCTTAGATAATTGAGACTACAAAAAAAGGAAATTAAGGTAGGTAGTATATATTTTTTCACCAAGAGTAATCTTGCAATATAGATAAAGCAAAGTTTTGTAAACATTTTTTTTATGTAAGAGAGTATTTCCCCAGTAAACTGGGAAATAAAGTTTTAAAATGCCACTTAAATCCTCCCATTCAGTTTATGAGAACGGGGAGACGACACTCATGATAAATAATCACGCCAGTGCCATGTAACATTAAAGGCTCGGAATTGATTGCGGTTTCTCATCTTGCCTATACATGCACCTATTGAAATCCATGCGCTTTACATGTTTAAAGACCCCTCACTTCTTCAAGAGGGCCCGTGAGTAGGTCAGCGTACAGCGTGTATACGGAAGCCAAGGCTAGATTGATTGACATTTAACCCCTAATTGATCGAATTACGTGTATGAACTGGGGTACGTTGTTGATATACCGTAAGTTTAAATCCTTACATTTACGGATAACGTTCAGTGGCGGATTCAGGTGGGGTGCGAAGGGGTCGTTAAATTGTCCCCGACACGTGCCGGCGTGCAGTAGCTATACAATTTTGACTTAAGAATTTATATTTACGCGTGAATGAAGTCGGGATATAAACTTTGTATTGTGAAATGGAGGCTTTCTATTGTGGATACAAGGATCTTGTACTCTTGCGATTTTCCATTATTACACCCTTCATCAAGCGTCAAAGCCTCTGTTTATACGTTCTCGTTTTAATTAATGTATACACAGGTAAACATTAATTGACCACTTATTACCCGTTCCCTAATTACCTTTTAAAATTTGGGAAGCCACGATAGACAAAGGCGTTGTGCATTATCAGAGGCGGAACCGAGATAATTATGTCCGTTATAGGAGGTTGTTAACACTGATTGGGGTACCAGAAGGGTGTCCGTCATACCTGTCAACTTTTTTCAGACCAAAGAGGGTCAATGATCCTCTTTGGGAAATGAAAAAGAGGGTCATAGCGAGCGAACCAAAATCGCAACCTTTTGCTTGTGTCATTATGAATAAAATTTAACCCCCCCCAAAAAAATACATGTCAGGTCAATAAAGTTCATTTTACTGTAAGACATCTAAAGCATTTATTTTAAGTAATACTGCATAATCATGATATTGTAGTACATGTGTTAAATTTTAGGACTTCATTAATCAAGGCCTGAAGATTCATAGTTGAATTTGTTAGGCTAGATAATATATTTTTATTCAGTTACATGTATTGCTATACCTTGATGAAGATTTTATGTGAAATGAACTCTACAATTTCACTGCTTCAATTGTTTTAAACACTATAAAAACATTCGTTCCTTTTCGTCTGCATAAATCTACGTGTTTACGATCGTCTTCCCATTGACATTTCCATAATAATCCAAGCCCAGATTGTTAAAACAACATGAAAGTGGCTAACGGGGAGGAGACATATTGGTTTTGCCTTCGTCGTCCGTCCGTCTGTCTGTCCATCTGTCCGTCTGTCACACATCGTGTCCGGGCTATATCTCCTGAACCGTTTGCCCGATCACTTTCATATTTTAGTATGTTGTTGCTTATGACCCGAAGGTTTCACATCACCTTGACCCAAGGTCATGTGACCAAGGTCAAGGTCACTTAGTGCATTTTTAATGAAATAATGCATACATTCCTGTCCGGGCTATATCTCTTGAACCGTTTGCCAGATCACTTTCATATTTTAGTATGTTGTTGCTTATGACCCGAAGGTTTCACATCACCTTGACCCAAGGTCATGTGACCAAGGTCAAGGTCACTCAGTGCATTTTTAATGAAATTATGCATACATTCCTGTCCAGGCTATATCTCTTGAACCGTTTGCCGGATAACTTTCATATTTTAGTATGTTGTTGCTTATGACCCGAAGGTTTCACATCACCTTGACCCAAGGTCATGTGACCAAGGTCAAGGTCACTCAGTGCATTTTTAATGAAATTATGCATACATTCCTGTCCGGGCTATATCTCTTGAACAGTTTGCCGGATCTCTTTCATATTTTAGTATGTTGTTGCTTATGACCCGTAGGTTTCACATCACCTTGACCCAAGGTCATGTGACCAAGGTCAAGGTTACTTAGTGCATTTTTAATGAAACTGTACATACATTCCAGTCCGTGCTATATCCCTTGAACCATTTGCCCGATCACTTTCATATTTCAGTATGTTGATGCTTATCACATAAAGGTTTCACATCACCATGACCCAAGGTCATGTGACCAAGGTCAAGGTCACTTAGTGCATTTTTTAATGAAATTATGCATACATTCCTGTACAAGCTATATCTCTTGAACCATTTGCTGGATCACTTTCATATCTAAGTATGTTGTTGCTTATGACCCATAGGTTTCACATCACCTTGACCCAAGGTCATGTGACCAAGGTCAAGGTCACTTAGTGCATTTTTAATGATATTGTGCATACATTCTTGTCCGGGCTATATCGCTTGAACCGTTTGCCGGATCACTTTCATATTTTAGTATGTTTTTGCTTATGACCTGAAGGCTTCACATCACCTTGACCCAAGGCCAAGGTCACTTACTACATTTTTAATGAAATTGTAGATACATTCTTGTTTAGGCTTTATCCCTTGGACTGCATACTGGATTGCTTTCAAGTTTAAGAATATATTTAGTCATGATTAAAAGGTTTCACCTGGACCCATGGTCATTTGATCAAGGTCAAAGTTACTAAGTACATTTTAATGAAATTGTACATGCTATCCCATTGGGGCTGTATCTCTTTTAACTATTTATCAGAATACCGTCATATTTTAGTATGTTGTTGCTTATTACGTAAAGGTTTCACACCACGTTGACTCGAGGTCATGTGACCAAAGTCAAGGTCAATTAGTATATTTTAAATGAAATTGTATTTGTTACATGTATTATGTCCAGGCTTAATCTTTTGAACCGTGATCGGATCACGTCATATTTTAGTATGATGGTGCTGATGACCCAAAGGTTTCACACCTCCTTGATCCAAGGTCATAAGACTAAGGTCAAGTATTACATTTTTTAATGAAATTGTAAATGCTATTGAGTCTGGGCTACATCTGTGGAATCGTATACTTGATCACTCTTATACTATAGTATGCTGTTGCTCAGGATTGGAGGGTTTCTTATCATCTTGACCCAAGGTCATGTGCCCAAGGTCAAGATCGTTAAGTTCTCTTTAATGAAATTGTACGTACTTACTAATATTGTCTGGGCTATATCTCCTGAACCCTTCTTTCAATTGTTTTCATATTTTAGTATGTTATTTCTAAGGACTAAATGTTTCTTATCACATTGTCCTAAGGTCACATGGTTAAGGTAGCTTCTTGCTTTGGTAATGAAATTGTATATGCTAAGCATGTCCAGGCTGAAATTGTCTATGCTAATAATGTTTAGGCTTTATATTTTGAACCGTGTATCCAATCACTAATTCAGTATTTTGTTGCTCATGATCCATACAATGTTAAACGTCTTCAAATTCAATAGCATCATTTAAAAGCAGATAAGTTTGCAGCATGGACCAGACATGCATGTTTCGGGTACTTAACCCTCGTCAGTGAGTGTAGGTTTCAGGTCACCTATATCCAAGGTCATGTGACCAAAGTCAATTTCTTTAAATATTGTATATGCCAATCATGTTTGGGCTTAACCTCAAACAATGTAATGAATCACTTTCATGTTTTAGTATGATGTTGCCCATGACTCAAAGGACTTCATTTTGCATTTTGGCCTAAGGTCAAAGTAACTTGGAGGGGGGAGACATCTGTTTTTTTATGAAAAACATTTTGTTTAATTACTTACCATATCACTAAACAAACAACCCAATTTACCTGTAACTGCAGGTGTTTTAATGAAAAAGTTACAGGTGGAAATTTAAAGTCCCAAGTAATAGACGGAACCAAATCGGAATCGGGTGATTCCCAGGTCAGCAATGAAAAATCGGGTGAAAGGCATGACCCGCGCGGGTGATAAAAAATAATCGGGTCAAAGGGTGAAAAAGCGGGACTGACCCGCCGAAATCGGGTCAGTTGACAGGTATGGTGTCCGTTGTCCGGAGAACGGAGGTGTCCGCTATACAAAAGACATTAATAACACAAAAAACGTTGGGGGGAAACTGAAATTGTGTCATGTTCAGTTCTCCGGTATATACACTGCCATCCATAAATTAGTATACACCATTTCTGTTCATGTTGCCGTTAGAAAATAAACGATTTCGAATCTATTGCTGTGTAAGTCTGAAGATGAACCTTATAGAAATCATTTGTAACAAACTTGACCCAAATATTTGCATATTTTGAATTTTTACTTTTTTATATAAAAATGGCAATTTTTGGAAAAAAAAATGTGCCGATGAAAAAAGTATCTTTTTACATTTTTGTTATCACAATTCATAATTTAAAATTATGTAAATCAGTAATTATGATTCTTTCAAGTTCAGAATTCAAAAATTAGGATAAATTTATAAAGAATATAGAATGATTTCCTTGTTTGTACAGTTATTTATGGATGGCAGTGTAAAGGTGTACATTAACACAGGTGGGACTGTACAATTATTGTATCCATCTAAGTTTGAAAATGGAATGTTTCATCCATTTGAAATATTGGAAACAACATGTGCAAAATATAATTTGGAATTTCAGTGAATATACACACGTATGATTCAATGACATACACATGTAGTACACAAGGCCTATATTCATTTAATTGTGGAATAATGATCTCGATATACTTTTAATAAAAATAATATTTCAAAATTAATCAGGTCAATCTTTTATTAACAGGGGTTTGAGTCTAAGCTGTCCCAAGTGAAACAGAGAATAGTGAGATTCCTTGGAGGTTTGGGAGGTAGTATAAATCACAACCTCCTAGCTAATACAGACCAAGACCTCAGTAAACAAGCTATAGCATGGGACACTCATCAACACCTCAGATTTGACATGCCTTTTATCGATATGAAACCTACCATTTATTTTGGTAAGTGGCTCATTATAAGTTTTAATATATCCCCCGCAAACGAAGTTTGTGTGTGTGTGTGGGGGGGGGGGGGGTATATATATGTACATGTGGGAAGTAGCCTGTCCGTCTGGTTAAGATGTTCTTAAAGCAGATATCTCTTCAAGTATAAGTAATAGGCTTTCATATTTCATGCATACAATTCACCATAACCAGTACTACATTTTGATACCAAAACATTTTACCTAGTGACCTTGACCTTATAGTTATATTTTGGTTAATAAGTTCTTAAATCATATACCTCTACACATATAAGTGATAGGGCTTACACATTTCATACATATATTCACCATAACAAGTGTGTGATACCAAGACATTTGACCTTGTGACCTTTACCTTGAACTTTGACCTTATAAGAATATTTCCCTATAGGATTCAACATTAAGCGTTCATCTGCCCTCAGCAACCAGTCTATTATCCTCCCAATGTTTTTTTTTGCTATATAGTTCCTCTGTATTAAACGGACCTGTCCAAAGCGACCAGCGTCCATCTTAATCGTTACCTATATGATCAATTCATTTGTATTAAGCGACCAATTAAGGTATTTACGTCAGGTAAAAAATTAATGCCTTGATAGAAAAGACTTTAAATGGATCCATGCAGACAAATCATGAAATGACGATGTGTAAGTGACAACAGCAGATTTTATCAATAGAATTATTTGACTGTGAATGTATTGACCTTGTATTAGACACGAGAATTTATTTTAAATCAAAGCGCTATGAAAGTACCGGTCACACTTCGTAACAGGAACGATGGCGACATTGATGACGGCAATGACGTGGACGAATTATCAAATAACAATTCGGATTTATTTAGCCATCATGGTATATAAATAAATTGTATGCAATTGCACACGGAAATCAGAGTTTTTTTTTATGTTTTTGATTTGATGCTTCACGGAGGAGTTCGTGAACGCTACTTCAGAATTCTTTATTGAGATAAAGACTCTTTGTAAATATGACATACATGTACACTGTCTGTTTATTCGTTCCATAAACCAGTGAATATTTTTTTTCTTATTCAAACATTAAAACTGGATTCCTTTTTGTGAGTTTGTGAGATTTTTCTTTTAAGCGACCATCTGTCTTTAGCGAACATTTTTGTTCTTTCCCTCGAGTGGACGCTTAATACAGTATTGACTGTACTACATTTTCACTCCGAAGCATTTACCTTTGATATAGAACTAGTATGAGAATATCAATTTGAACAATTGAATGTTGTGTTACAATTGAATCCATTTAGATAAAAAAAATGTCCGGCATGGGTATAAATTGTCTCTTTAGGACAGTTCTAGTTTATACATGTAAAATATAGTAAGTCAGCATAAGAATAAAAACTTCACAAAATTAAAAAACAAAAAACAAAGTTACATGTAATTAATTGTATTAAAATAATGGATATGAAAGTATAAATATTGTTCTTAAATTGTATAAAACACCTGTCTTATTTCAGACTCCTTCTTGCCCTATGTTGTTGATTTGGCCACTAAATCCACAGATAGACAGACCAAGGTGGCCTCCTGTGAACTTCTCCACTCTCTGGTGTTGTTTTGTATCGGCCGAAATGCCACTTTACCGGGACCAGAACGGTACTCCATGAGACCTATCTATTCTAAGCTGTTTCCCAGCATGCTTAAGTTAGCATGTGACGTGGATTTGGTAAGTGGTCTTTGACTCTGAGACAATGTTAATGCATACAATGACCAGTGAACAGTCAACTTACTTACTTTCTCCTACATGTACATGTATTTCACATTCATATACTTGATTTTCATTTTAAAATAATTCTGTTTTGTATACATTAAAATTTCATTATGGAAAGCATTTACATCACCCCTAGATTTACATGTTATTACAGAGTGCAAGATACTTGTGTAATGATTACCTTATACATGTATCTTTATTCATTATTCTCAGAAATTGCACTGACCTAGCTTTGAATATAATACAATTGTTGTTGAATATGATACAATTGTTGGTAATACCTGCATACAATAACAATTCAAAATGAGGCATTACCTTGATATTCAAAGGCCTTTGAACGAAAGGAAATAAGTAAAAATCTAGTCCACATTTTTAACTCAGTTGAATACTTGTATAAAATACCAAGAAAATAAAAATAAATAACCTTGCATTAATGTTTACAGGTGACAAAGCAGCTGTTTGAGCCTTTACTGATGCAGCTTATACATTGGTTCACAAACAACAAGAAAGCTGAAAGTGAAGAGACAATGTCACTTCTAGATTCCATTTATGTAAGAGTTTTTGCATGTATTACTAAAGTTTTAAAATCTTATGTAAGAGAAAGAGAAACTGATTGAAATGTCTGTAATGATGAAAATTCAAATTAGACATTCATCTACTTACATACATGTACATATATATGGTTGTTTCGTAACTCTCATTCCTCAGTTCTTCTTACTCACCAAAATTTGCAATGTTTTGTTACTGAATTTGTTTATTTGGGATGTAGAAATGATATTAGAAAGCATGATGCTATTTCACTAGAAAATCTTATGAACCTTTTATTGAATAATGAAAGTTACAAGAATTCCTGAAATTATTAGTAAGATTTTTTGTGAAATTGGGCACAGATCTTTTATCTTAAAAAGGCTAATTACAAATGTATAAATGTAAATGGTAGCAAGAATCTTGAATCAATATGATATTTAAAAAAAATGAAAATATTATACATGCATGTTTGATATTACTATATTTGTAATCTATGTGATTTTAGGATGGTATAATACAGCCCACAGATACAGCACTCAGGGATTTCTCTGCTGTCTGCCTTAGAGAATTTCTTCAGTGGTCAATCAAACAAACCAAAAATGTAAATGAGAAGGAGTAAATTGTTGTAATATTTTGTAGAAATATTTCTTTAACAGGTTGACTGTCTTGTAGACATTACATGTATATTCTAAAAAAAAAGTTGTAAATGTACATGTATGAGCTGTGACTTCATAATGAAATACACTTTGTCCAATTTTTGAATAGTGTCTCAACTATTTGTAAGATATTTTGTTGAGAGTGCATAGTGCCACTACATGCATAAAGGTCATTCGAAAGAATATTGGTAGCATTTTTTTTTTCTCTTTATATCAAGGTTTGAGCCTTTGACAAATTCTGTTTCATGAAAAATGTTGAGAATGGTGCATCAACGGAAACTTCATTTGTAATTGTAATTGTTTTTGATTAACATTTAAGTATGTCATTCATTGAAAGTAAGGAAGAATCTGTAAATGCTATTAATCTATTAGTTTATTCATTGTAGGTGGAGAAGAGTCCCATAAATGCAAAGTCCTTATTGAAAAGACTATATAGTTACGCCTTACACCCAGGGGCATTCAAAAGACTGGGAGCAGCTCTGGCATTTAACAATATTTATACTGCTTTCAGGTATGTCAATTTTCATCACTATACTTGTGGGTGTAGAAATAAGTGCTTTTACAATATGGGATGGTCAAATGTCCAATATTGCACTTGATTTATTGTCCCCCGTTTTCAGGGACATTGCTGTCAGGGACATTAAAACTGGTTCATCTGTCTGACAGTCTGTCTGTCAATCACAAAAACTTTAATCTTGTACACAATTTTTGGTTGAGTGAATGAGTGGTGAATTGGAGTGATAGGACTTTCATTTTGTTGTATATTCCTTGTGATAAGACCTTAATGTGGATACCAAAATTTTTAACCTTGTGACCTTGATCTTGTAGTTTGACATACTTTTAAAAAACGTTAACCTTGAGCATAACTTTTGAATGGTAATTGATAGGGTTTTCGTATTTCACATGCATATTCCTTGTGACAAGACCCTTCCGTGGAAACCAACATTTTTTAACCTTGTGACCTTGGAGTTTGACCTACTTCTAAAAAACTTTGGACATAAAATTTTGTATGGTAAGCTTTCATATTACATATGCATATTTCTTGTAACGAGACCTCTCCGTTGATACCAAAAGTTTTACAACCTTGACCTTTACCTTGGAGTTAAACCTATCTTTAGATTTTGTGTCAGGATTATACATGATGCATGTATACATGTATTATGAAAAGCCATGGATGGGGGCTCTTTAAGCATTTCTTTAAAGACCAAAACCACAATTCCTTTAATAAATTTTTATTATGACATAATATTCAAATGACCCACTGTTTATCTTTTGAGATACATGTACATGTATAATGATTTTTAAAAAGCATTCATTGAATATGTATGACCGTGGTCATTTGGCATTATGAACGGAGTATTAACCACCTTCAGAGAAATAACGAAAATAGATCTTTTGAAATGTTTTATTGGTATCAAGCAACACAATGACATCAATTTAAACAATATAAACAGAACATACATGTATAGCACATCAATTGAATTCAGCACACAATTTATTTAAACAATATGTATTTAGGTTACAGATCATGTAGCACAATTCATATAGCACTATGCAAATTGGTATATTTAAAAGATCACAGCACCATTAAAATTTATACACTACGGGAGATCACCTTAAAGGTGTCAGTCACCATAGAAACAAGTTCATCTGAGTCACTAAGTGGTCCAATGGGGTTACTGAGTGGTGGTAAGGCATCATCAATGGCTCCCTCTGGTGAGAGTTGGTGGAGGATGTGGGCAGACAACTCTTGGATGTGTTGTAACTTGCGTTGTTTGTACTGTTGGTAGGCCTTCTTGATACCAGTAGCGATGGACTTCTTGGTCAGTAGGTTGAGTAGAACACCATGTCGGCCATCTAGGTTGGTACGGAACACTCGGTTGGTCAACTCACTGATGTAGGCTTCTGTTAAAATAAAAGCACATGTTAAAGAATTCATTGCATTGTAATTTCGAAAATCAATTGTAACGATTTCATTTCTATCAAATATGATCCCAGTATTTAATTTATGTGAACTTTTCTTTGTTTCAGCATAAAAGTTTTTCTTTGACTCTCAAAGTTGTATTCCAAAACATGATGCATAAATGAAGATTAAAAAAACGTGTGTAATTAACTATAAATTATAATGCATTTTCATATTGCAACAGAAGAAACGAATAAAAAAGATCTGTATTGCTATTTATAATTAGTGGTGCAGTGGTTAGATAACAAAAAAAAAAAGAAAATGTCTTATGAACTAACACATATATATATAATATTTTTCAGAGAGTACCATTAGATCAAATTTATGACGAAATATACATGTATAAGAAATGAGTATCTTTATTAAAAACTGTTATAGGTCTTGGTTAAAAATGATAAATAATTTTGTAAACTAAGGATATTTTTTTTATACATAAATTTTCATTTTGACACAACTAAGTATAGATTGATCATGATAGGACTTTTGGAAGAATGGAATATTTCTCTAGATTTTATTTTGAGTATATACCTATCATGTTGAGTTGAGTCTCGGCTTTCTCATGGGCAAGTAGTAGATCTCTGAGTTTGGCAGCAAACATGATCACTTCCTCAGCAGTAGACATGGTTATAGTTGTAGTGGTAAGATTGTAATGCTGACCATGGTGGACATCTGGCTATATATTACTTGACCACAGCTTGGGCTCTTCCTTTGATGTACTATGATCAAGGACCAAAGTAGCTTGGCTCAGTATAATTAGCTAATAATTACTAATTCCACTGTGCTACATTTTCAACCAATTAAATAATTATTATTTAACATCAAAGATAATGGTGGCTTGGATTGAAATAATTAGTCAATAATTACTTTTTAACATAATTTTGTAGCTCTAGACTAATTAAGTAATTATTACTTACATCAAAGTCAAGGGTAGCTGTGCTGAAAGGAATTATTTAATAATTACTTATTTCCATCAAAGGCTTCAGTGGTTTAGCTCCAGGCTAATTAAATAATTATTACTAACATCAAAGTCAAGGATGGCTTGTTTAAAAATAATTATTTATAATAACTTCTTTACATTAAGACTACAGTGCTTTAGCTACAGACTTATTATATAATTATTAGTTAATATCACAGGCAACAACTAATCCTTTATTGATATCTTTTAATACAAAAGCTATGTGACTTTGAACCTGAATCTCAACTAAGTAGGGGGGGGGGGCTTATGCTATCGACATTGGCGTTGGCTTCCGCACTATAGGTCCATTCCCGCCAAACTATAAGTCCTACATCAACCAAACTTGCATGGATGATGCATCTGAGTTTGCTTACAACAATGCATGGTATGGAGGCTGCATCTGACCTACATTTCATGCTTGAGTGAGCAGGTTAAGTAAAATGGGACAGGTCCATTCTTGCCTTCCTACAAGTCCTACACCAACCAAACTTGCTTGGATGATGCATCTGAGGATGCTTACAACAATGCATAGTACGGAGGCTGCATCTGACCTACATTTCAAGCTTGAATGAGCAGGTTAGGTAAAATGGGACAGGCCCATTCCTGCTTACAATAAGTCCTATATCAACCAAACTTGCATGGATGATGCATCTGAGGATGCATCTGAGGATGCTTACTATAATGCATGGTACAGAGGCTGCATCTAACCCACATTTCACGCTTGAGTGAGCAGGTTAGGTAAAATGGGACAGGTCCATTCCAGCCTTAATAAAAGTCCTACATCAACCAAACTTGCATGGATGATGCATCTGAGGATGCTTACTGCAATGCATGGTATGGAGGCTGCATCTGACCTACATTTCATGCTTGAGTGAGCAGGTTAAGTAAAATCAAACATGGTTTTTCTCGGCTTTAAAGCAGAATATCGCTTCAAGAATCGGTAAATTCCGCTCGTTCATACAATTTCCGCTCTTTCTTAAATTCCGGAATTCGACAAATCAGTTATATAATCAATGTTTTACCTTTGCCATTTCGTAATGTGTCGTTATTTCTCATTGGTCAATAGGCAACCATTCGACCAATCAACAATTAGTATTCATCCGAAACACGGAGTAAAGGAAATTTGTGACTGTTCCTGGCCAGCCGGATCGATCTTTTGTCGTTTTTTTTTTTTTGTATTTGAACTTTAGAGAAATGTATAAAAGCATATACTCAGTCGTCCAGGAGGGAGGTAGACGTAAAGGCCCTTGACTCCGGTATTATTACTTAAGAATCCTTGGAAATTGGAGTGTCGATAGTGAACCCCTCTCAAAAAGTACAAGAAAAATCAATATAATTATATTTTCGTTTTAATATAACAACTTTTTAAAGCTGTATTTTTTGCCCCAAGAAAGCTGTTCTGAATGGTCTTTAATGATGAAAATTGTTGTTTTCGGTCAGGGGCCCCCTGGTCCCCCTGATATAGGGGCACTGCCCCTCTACACCCCGCTGGGGAGGACCCATAGACCCCCCTTCAGCTTTTTTCTTCAAACACTAGAATCATGTCTGTAAAATGGGACAGGTCCATTTGGTTTAAACATTATTTATTTGAGTATTGGCATATAATATAATTTTACAAAAAAGAAAGTAGGGGATTGGACAACAAGAAGAACTTATACTAAGTCCTCTCCACAACAATATTTAATTACAAATTTATAAATCATAGGCACATGCCGTTACATGTGAGGTATAAATAAACAAGTTTTAACAATAGAAGTATAAGAAAAAGAAAAAGAAAGATTTATTACATATCAAGAAGAATTCATATGTGAAAGAGAGTTTATAAGAGTATGAATTAAGAGTCTAAGTGTTGTTTGAGTAAGCATAAGTACATGTATCAGGAAATGACACACATGGAAAAACAGATGAATGATATATGATCTAAGGTTGTATAAGTTGGGATGATGAAGCAAGAGTTAGAATCGTTTACTATCATGAATGAACTTTTGAACTGATAAAAAGATACCAATGTTGACCTCGTCACCATAAAGGGGACAACAAATGCTTACAACAATGCATGGTATGGAGGCTGCATCTGACCTACATTTCATGCTTGAGTGAGCAGGTTAAGTAAAATGGGACAGGTCCATTCTTGCCTTCCTACAAGTCCTACACCAACCAAACTTGCTTGGATGATGCATCTGAGGATGCTTACAACAATGCATAGTACGGAGGCTGCATCTGACCTACATTTCAAGCTTGAATGAGCAGGTTAGGTAAAATGGGACAGGCCCATTCCTGCTTACAATAAGTCCTATATCAACCAAACTTGCATGGATGATGCATCTGAGGATGCATCTGAGTATGCTTACTATAATGCATGGTACAGAGGCTGCATCTAACCCACATTTCACGCTTGAGTGAGCAGGTTAGGTAAAATGGGACAGGTCCATTCCAGCCTTAATAAAAGTCCTACATCAACCAAACTTGCATGGATGATGCATCTGAGGATGCTTACTGCAATGCATGGTATGGAGGCTGCATCTGACCTACATTTCATGCTTGAGTGAGCAGGTTAAGTAAAATCAAACATGGTTTTTCTCGGCTTTAAAGCAGAATATCGCTTCAAGAATCGGTAAATTCCGCTCGTTCATACAATTTCCGCTCTTTCTTAAATTCCGGAATTCGACAAATCAGTTATATAATCAATGTTTTACCTTTGCCATTTCGTAATGTGTCGTTATTTCTCATTGGTCAATAGGCAACCATTCGACCAATCAACAATTAGTATTCATCCGAAACACGGAGTAAAGGAAATTTGTGACTGTTCCTGGCCAGCCGGATCGATCTTTTGTCGTTTTTTTTTTTTGTATTTGAACTTTAGAGAAATGTATAAAAGCATATACTCAGTCGTCCAGGAGGGAGGTAGACGTAAAGGCCCTTGACTCCGGTATTATTACTTAAGAATCCTTGGAAATTGGAGTGTCGATAGTGAACCCCTCTCAAAAAGTACAAGAAAAATCAATATAATTATATTTTCGTTTTAATATAACAACTTTTTAAAGCTGTATTTTTTGCCCCAAGAAAGCTGTTCTGAATGGTCTTTAATGATGAAAATTGTTGTTTTCGGTCAGGGGCCCCCTGGTCCCCCTGATATAGGGGCACTGCCCCTCTACACCCCGCTGGGGAGGACCCATAGACCCCCCTTCAGCTTTTTTCTTCAAACACTAGAATCATGTCTGTAAAATGGGACAGGTCCATTTGGTTTAAACATTATTTATTTGAGTATTGGCATATAATATAATTTTACAAAAAAGAAAGTAGGGGATTGGACAACAAGAAGAACTTATACTAAGTCCTCTCCACAACAATATTTAATTACAAATTTATAAATCATAGGCACATGCCGTTACATGTGAGGTATAAATAAACAAGTTTTAACAATAGAAGTATAAGAAAAAGAAAAAGAAAGATTTATTACATATCAAGAAGAATTCATATGTGAAAGAGAGTTTATAAGAGTATGAATTAAGAGTCTAAGTGTTGTTTGAGTAAGCATAAGTACATGTATCAGGAAATGACACACATGGAAAAACAGATGAATGATATATGATCTAAGGTTGTATAAGTTGGGATGATGAAGCAAGAGTTAGAATCGTTTACTATCATGAATGAACTTTTGAACTGATAAAAAGATACCAATGTTGACCTCGTCACCATAAAGGGGACAACAAATGCTTACAACAATGCATGGTATGGAGGCTGCATCTGACCTACATTTCATGCTTGAGTGAGCAGGTTAAGTAAAATGGGACAGGTCCATTCTTGCCTTCCTACAAGTCCTACACCAACCAAACTTGCTTGGATGATGCATCTGAGGATGCTTACAACAATGCATAGTACGGAGGCTGCATCTGACCTACATTTCAAGCTTGAATGAGCAGGTTAGGTAAAATGGGACAGGCCCATTCCTGCTTACAATAAGTCCTATATCAACCAAACTTGCATGGATGATGCATCTGAGGATGCATCTGAGTATGCTTACTATAATGCATGGTACAGAGGCTGCATCTAACCCACATTTCACGCTTGAGTGAGCAGGTTAGGTAAAATGGGACAGGTCCATTCCAGCCTTAATAAAAGTCCTACATCAACCAAACTTGCATGGATGATGCATCTGAGGATGCTTACTGCAATGCATGGTATGGAGGCTGCATCTGACCTACATTTCATGCTTGAGTGAGCAGGTTAAGTAAAATCAAACATGGTTTTTCTCGGCTTTAAAGCAGAATATCGCTTCAAGAATCGGTAAATTCCGCTCGTTCATACAATTTCCGCTCTTTCTTAAATTCCGGAATTCGACAAATCAGTTATATAATCAATGTTTTACCTTTGCCATTTCGTAATGTGTCGTTATTTCTCATTGGTCAATAGGCAACCATTCGACCAATCAACAATTAGTATTCATCCGAAACACGGAGTAAAGGAAATTTGTGACTGTTCCTGGCCAGCCGGATCGATCTTTTGTCGTTTTTTTTTTTTGTATTTGAACTTTAGAGAAATGTATAAAAGCATATACTCAGTCGTCCAGGAGGGAGGTAGACGTAAAGGCCCTTGACTCCGGTATTATTACTTAAGAATCCTTGGAAATTGGAGTGTCGATAGTGAACCCCTCTCAAAAAGTACAAGAAAAATCAATATAATTATATTTTCGTTTTAATATAACAACTTTTTAAAGCTGTATTTTTTGCCCCAAGAAAGCTGTTCTGAATGGTCTTTAATGATGAAAATTGTTGTTTTCGGTCAGGGGCCCCCTGGTCCCCCTGATATAGGGGCACTGCCCCTCTACACCCCGCTGGGGAGGACCCATAGACCCCCCTTCAGCTTTTTTCTTCAAACACTAGAATCATGTCTGTAAAATGGGACAGGTCCATTTGGTTTAAACATTATTTATTTGAGTATTGGCATATAATATAATTTTACAAAAAAGAAAGTAGGGGATTGGACAACAAGAAGAACTTATACTAAGTCCTCTCCACAACAATATTTAATTACAAATTTATAAATCATAGGCACATGCCGTTACATGTGAGGTATAAATAAACAAGTTTTAACAATAGAAGTATAAGAAAAAGAAAAAGAAAGATTTATTACATATCAAGAAGAATTCATATGTGAAAGAGAGTTTATAAGAGTATGAATTAAGAGTCTAAGTGTTGTTTGAGTAAGCATAAGTACATGTATCAGGAAATGACACACATGGAAAAACAGATGAATGATATATGATCTAAGGTTGTATAAGTTGGGATGATGAAGCAAGAGTTAGAATCGTTTACTATCATGAATGAACTTTTGAACTGATAAAAAGATACCAATGTTGACCTCGTCACCATAAAGGGGACAACAAATGCTTACAACAATGCATGGTATGGAGGCTGCATCTGACCTACATTTCATGCTTGAGTGAGCAGGTTAAGTAAATGGGACAGGTCCATTCTTGCCTTCCTACAAGTCCTACACCAACCAAACTTGCTTGGATGATGCATCTGAGGATGCTTACAACAATGCATAGTACGGAGGCTGCATCTGACCTACATTTCAAGCTTGAATGAGCAGGTTAGGTAAAATGGGACAGGCCCATTCCTGCTTACAATAAGTCCTATATCAACCAAACTTGCATGGATGATGCATCTGAGGATGCATCTGAGTATGCTTACTATAATGCATGGTACAGAGGCTGCATCTAACCCACATTTCACGCTTGAGTGAGCAGGTTAGGTAAAATGGGACAGGTCCATTCCAGCCTTAATAAAAGTCCTACATCAACCAAACTTGCATGGATGATGCATCTGAGGATGCTTACTGCAATGCATGGTATGGAGGCTGCATCTGACCTACATTTCATGCTTGAGTGAGCAGGTTAAGTAAAATCAAACATGGTTTTTCTCGGCTTTAAAGCAGAATATCGCTTCAAGAATCGGTAAATTCCGCTCGTTCATACAATTTCCGCTCTTTCTTAAATTCCGGAATTCGACAAATCAGTTATATAATCAATGTTTTACCTTTGCCATTTCGTAATGTGTCGTTATTTCTCATTGGTCAATAGGCAACCATTCGACCAATCAACAATTAGTATTCATCCGAAACACGGAGTAAAGGAAATTTGTGACTGTTCCTGGCCAGCCGGATCGATCTTTTGTCGTTTTTTTTTTTTGTATTTGAACTTTAGAGAAATGTATAAAAGCATATACTCAGTCGTCCAGGAGGGAGGTAGACGTAAAGGCCCTTGACTCCGGTATTATTACTTAAGAATCCTTGGAAATTGGAGTGTCGATAGTGAACCCCTCTCAAAAAGTACAAGAAAAATCAATATAATTATATTTTCGTTTTAATATAACAACTTTTTAAAGCTGTATTTTTTGCCCCAAGAAAGCTGTTCTGAATGGTCTTTAATGATGAAAATTGTTGTTTTCGGTCAGGGGCCCCCTGGTCCCCCTGATATAGGGGCACTGCCCCTCTACACCCCGCTGGGGAGGACCCATAGACCCCCCTTCAGCTTTTTTCTTCAAACACTAGAATCATGTCTGTAAAATGGGACAGGTCCATTTGGTTTAAACATTATTTATTTGAGTATTGGCATATAATATAATTTTACAAAAAAGAAAGTAGGGGATTGGACAACAAGAAGAACTTATACTAAGTCCTCTCCCCAACAATATTTAATTACAAATTTATAAATCATAGGCACATGCCGTTACATGTGAGGTATAAATAAACAAGTTTTAACAATAGAAGTATAAGAAAAAGAAAAAGAAAGATTTATTACATATCAAGAAGAATTCATATGTGAAAGAGAGTTTATAAGAGTATGAATTAAGAGTCTAAGTGTTGTTTGAGTAAGCATAAGTACATGTATCAGGAAATGACACACATGGAAAAACAGATGAATGATATATGATCTAAGGTTGTATAAGTTGGGATGATGAAGCAAGAGTTAGAATCGTTTACTATCATGAATGAACTTTTGAACTGATAAAAAGATACCAATGTTGACCTCGTCACCATAAAGGGGACAACAAATGCTTACAACAATGCATGGTATGGAGGCTGCATCTGACCTACATTTCATGCTTGAGTGAGCAGGTTAAGTAAAATGGGACAGGTCCATTCTTGCCTTCCTACAAGTCCTACACCAACCAAACTTGCTTGGATGATGCATCTGAGGATGCTTACAACAATGCATAGTACGGAGGCTGCATCTGACCTACATTTCAAGCTTGAATGAGCAGGTTAGGTAAAATGGGACAGGCCCATTCCTGCTTACAATAAGTCCTATATCAACCAAACTTGCATGGATGATGCATCTGAGGATGCATCTGAGTATGCTTACTATAATGCATGGTACAGAGGCTGCATCTAACCCACATTTCACGCTTGAGTGAGCAGGTTAGGTAAAATGGGACAGGTCCATTCCAGCCTTAATAAAAGTCCTACATCAACCAAACTTGCATGGATGATGCATCTGAGGATGCTTACTGCAATGCATGGTATGGAGGCTGCATCTGACCTACATTTCATGCTTGAGTGAGCAGGTTAAGTAAAATGGGACAGGTCCATTTTTGCTGTACTATAAGTCCTACACCAACCAAACTTGCTTGGATGATGCATCTGAGGATGCTTACTTCAATGCATGGTACGAAGGCTGCATCTGACCTACATTTCATGCTTGAGTGAGCTACATTTCATGCTTGAGTGAGCAGGTTAGGTAAAATGGGACAGGTCCATAACCCCTTACTGCATGGATGATGCATCTGAGGATGCATACTATAATGCATGGTACGGAGGCTGCATCTGACCTACATTTCATGCTTGAGTGAGAAGGTAAAATGGGACAGGTCCATTCCAGCCTTACAAAAAGTCCTACATCAACCAAACTTGCATGGATGATGCATCTGTAGCACTTATTATGAGGAAAACCCATTTCAAACAGTATTATATTCAAGCTTTAACCCATAAAGGTGCCATAACGACAAATTCTGAGGCCAAAATTAAGATAAAAACCTTTATTTGCCCAACCCCAATTTTCTTTCATTGTATTTTCAATGATCATTACGATTCATAAAAATTAAGCAGAGGTCTTAATGATGCTGTATTATATTTTAGAATGAAAAATGGTAAAAAATCATACAAAAATGTCTTATAATTTTACCCTTATTTTACTGATTTTGGCTTGGCACAGTAAGATCTATCATAAAATTGAGCGCATTTTGTAAGAATAAAGTAAGTAAGTGCAAAAGTACTATGAAAATGAAATATTTGCTAGGATGGTATCAATGGCAACACAGAACCTAAAAGCAGGTTACTCCAATGTCTTTGAAGTAGCACAAAAAACTGATCTCATTGCCATTGTCAACTGGAAGTCACATGAACTGAAAACTTTTATTTTTGCAAACAGGGTATGATATTCATCAAATATGCAGAAAATAGTGAAAATATGAGACATGCCGTGGCATTAGAATGTTGGTGTTAACAGAGAATGGATCTTAATGTATAATTTATTATATAGCATTGCTGCCATGTGCCTGTGTGGGTGAGGGTGTATGTGTCAGGATTGTTAATAGAGAATGGATCTTAATTATTGTATAAAGTATTATATAGCATTGCTGCCATGTGCCTGTTTGTGTGTAAGGGTGTATGGGTGCATGTGTCAGGATTGTTAACAGAGTATGGAACTAAATTATTGTATAATAGATTATATAGCATCGCTGCCATGCACCAGTGTGTGTGAGTGTGTATGGGTGCGTGTGTCAGGATTAGTTACCATTACAGAAACATAAAACCTTCAACAAATGTTCCCAATGGGGAGAGGATGAATCCTATAGATTTTGAAGATTAAGGATCAAAGGTCATAGTCAGTGGACTTAGAAGCCAAAGTAACTGTTACAGAAACACAAAACCTCCCATAGGGAGAGGATGAATCCTATTGATTTTCAGGGTCAAAGGTCGGGGTGTTTGTGGACTTTGGCTTAAATAATTTTGCTCAGTGATATAGAACATGCAATTGCGAGGGGATGCTACGCTTTTGTTGCCTTTATTAATATCTTTATGATAACTTTTACCATCAAATAGTCTGGTCTGGTTAACCTTTGTTTTTACATTTGTCATTCACAATAGTAAGAAAAATACAATAATACACAAAGATTTAATTCAGCTTTGATTGGTGCTATTGATGTGACCTTGACAGTGATCTCATGTAGGTATTCTCTGTTCAGGAATTATACTCAATGACCTCCATCTTGAGAATTTGATGTTGTAGAATACATGACCTCTTTGATAATGTTCGACCTTATGACATTTTACTTTGACCAACTTTTCAAATATTGGTTGACTGAACTGTTTTAATAGATGATGGGGTGTGTGTTATCTTTTGACCATGATTTTTGTTGAGACCCAATTGTTGACCCTGTATATTATACCAATGAAAAATGGTACACGAACTTCTATCCTTAAGTTTCAATGACCTTTGACCTTGCATGATAACCAAAACCTTTTTGATATAACTGTAAATGTTGGATTGTGTTAAGTACGGGAAACTACTAATAAAGAAAATAATATTATAATATATGTGTATAAGACGAAATTTTAGTCAGGAAATATGAGTAGAATTAAAAAAAAATAAAAATAAAAATAAAAAATCAGGAATTACATGTAATGACTGATCGATACAACTTTCAGGAATTACGTAAGATCCCTGATTACACATATTCTCTATAACATATATATGCCACAGAAAATAAGTGTTATCAATAGATTTCACGTAATTCCTGAAATTTATATCATTTTATATAAGGATGATAGGTATGCTAATAAATCAGAAAAGTAAGCTTTAGATTAATTCGCATGTTTTTATTGTTACAAACCAGCACAATTACATTTATATAAACATAAATTTATAACAGCACATAATAAAAAAAAACATAATAATGATAATTTATCTATAAGCAGTAGTAAACCATCCTTAAGTAGCACAATTCAATTTTATTAAGCACTATGTCAATAGGAACATTACAAATACCACATACACAACACACTAAATTCACACACTACGATGGAACACCTTAAAGGTGTCAGTCACCATAGAAACGAGTTCATCTGAGTCACTAAGTGGTCCAATGGGGTCACTGAGTGGTGGTAAGACATCATCAACAGCTCCCTCTGGTGAGAGTTGGTGGAGGATGTGGGTGGACAACTCTTGGATGTGTTGTAACTTGCGTTGTTTGTACTGTTGGTAGGCCTTCTTGATACCAGTGGCGATGGACTTCTTGGTCAGTAGGTTGAGTAGAACACCATGTCGGCCATCTAGGTTGGTACGGAACACTCTATTGGTCAACTCACTGATGTACGAATCTGTAAAGGAAAAAAGTTCACATTAAACATGTTCAATGTTTTTCATTATTAATGCACATATTTAGACTAGTTTAGAATATAGTAACACAAGTTTCCATCCATGTAAATCTTTTATTCATTTTGCTCTTTCAAATTCATGGTATCGTAATTTTTAAAATTGATTTTGAAGAATTCATTTATATCAAATGTGACCCCAATATTTTGAATTTGTGATTTATTTCTTCATTTCAAAATGAAATTGTTTATCTCAAAGTCGTGTTTGCAAAAAAGGATGCTCTCTGTAGATGGTATTGCAATGCATAAGTACAAACTAGAGATAATTTAATTTTGTCTTATGAACTATTATTAAGAAAAGTAGAATCTCTGGTAACAAAGGATATCTATATTTAAATATGTTATCGATAAAATCTTTATTAGAAACTAAAATAAATTTGTACACACATACACAAATACAATGAATAATTTTTTAAAAGAATATGTCTATTTACACAAGGATCTTCATTTTGACATAATAGAGTATAGATTGATTATGATAGGGGCTCCGGTAGATTTCTGAAGATGTTTTATTTTGAGTATATACCTATCATATTGAGTTGAGTCTCAGCTTTCTCATGGGCAAGTAGTAGATCTCTGAGTTTGGCAGCAAACATGATCACTTCCTCAGCAGTAGACATGGTTATAGTTGTAGTGGTAAGATTGTAATGCTGACCATGGTGGACATCTGGCTATTTATTACTTGACCACAGCTTGGGCTCTTCCTTTGATGTACTGTGATCAAAGACCAAAGTAGCTTGGCTCAGAATAATTAATTAATAATTACTTTTTAACTTCAAAGACCACAGTACTTCAGTTCCACACTAATTAAATAATTAATAGTATATATATAAAAAACCACAGTACTTTAATTTCAAACTTATTAAATAATTATTAGTTAACATCAAAGAACACAGCAATTTTACTCCAAACTAATTAAGCAATTATTAGTTAACATCAAAGACCAAAGTTATTTTACTCCAAACTTATTAAGTAATAATAAATTAACATTAAATACAACAGTTGCTTGGTTCAAACTAATTATGTAATAATTACCTTTTGAGATCAAAGGCTTCTTGACCTACACTCTCACTAATTGTTTAATAATTGCTGATCAACAGTGAAGAATGATTTTTTTATAATTTAATAAGAAGAAATAATTAAAGATCAAAGGCTTTACTTATTAATTAACAAAGATCAAAGAGAAATTAATTGTTTACTTACAAAGATGACTTAGTTATGAGGAGAGTTCCAATTATCAATATGAAATGAGCATCATAGCTATTATCCTATCACATTCAAGTGATCAGATGAATGACCTTTCTTTCTTTCTTTCTTTCTTTCTTTCTTTCTTTCTTTCTTTCTTCTTTCTTTCTTCTTTCTTTCTTTCTTTCTTTCTTTCTTTCTTTCTTTCTTTCTTTCTTTCTTTCTTTCTTTCTTTCTTTCTTTCTTTCTTTCTTTCTTTCTTTCTTTCTTTCTTTCTTTCTTTCTTTCTTTCTTTCTTTCTTTCTTTCTTTCTTTCTTTCTTTCTTTCTTTCTTTCTTTACAGACAAATTACATTGTTATACATATCAATCTAGTTCTTTTAGTTAAATTGGTAAAATGATGTTCATTGTCAGCGCCGTGGTCTAGCGGATAGGTCGTAGGGCTAGTAATCTTAAGATTGCTGGTTCAAGCCTTGCTAGGACCTTGGGTCGGCCGACATATACAATGTTCTGTGTTTATATACAAAAATGTCCTTGTTAATGTAATAACAGTGCGTTTACAATGGACTAAAATCAAACTTGCAAAAATTGTAAGTCAATATAAACATTAAAGAAGTACCTATCAATTAATCAGTCTAAAAGTCAAGAAGGCAAGGCAAAATCATTAGAATTTCCATAAGAACGGTTGCGAACCTCAGAATGAATAACATTCAGAAGTGAGACCAGGTGCATGGGGAGAGTCAGTGTCTCCTGATTTTATGCAACACCTGTCCCAACAGCTCCATGGAAACTTGTCAAATTTGGTGATTGTCTCGATGTACATTTGATGTACACATCAGGTATTACTTGTTTGGTGATTATGACAGCCTTTCAATCACAATCCAGAATGTTACTGATCATTCTGGAAAGGGGGATCTGATATGCTTTTATTGTATCCCCGTAGCAAAGAACTTCCTCAAAGATGATTTCAGCCGTTGTTCAATATAACCCTGAACAAGTAGCTTGCTTGCAAGCTGTCTGAGTTTAACGATGAAATCTTCATATTTTGAACATGCCCTGGCGTACTGTATGAGCTGGGAAACAAAAACACCATAAGCAGGAGAAGACAAAATGTTGCTACTCATGAAAGGGAAGTTAGTTATGTGGAAGCTGAAATCATCACACTTGTTATACAGTGAGGTGCTCAAATGGCCATTTGCGTAGAAAGATAGAAGTATATCCAAATACGAGGCGGATCAGTCACTCTCTGTTGTTTCCTTTATCTCAAGTTCATGAGGATAGATTTCATGTAGATGTTCCTTAAAGTTCAGATAATTGATGGACAACATTTCATCTATGTATCTGAAGGTAAAATTGAACTGAGATATGAGGTGCTTTCGCCCAGTCGAGAGCAAGGTTTGGATGATGTCAGCTTGGTATGAGTATGAAAACAAGTCAGTGGGGCGCAATTTACCCTTCCGAAACGCAGGAAAAATTTGAGAAATCCCATGACAACACAATCACAATGCAATTTGGATGTATGACCGAGGTTCGAAGCTTGTTTGTCTGAGGTAAAAGCATTGTGACGTCAGGAAAGTTTGCATTTTTAGCTCACCTCGACGAAGTTGAGTGAGCTTATGCTATAACCCCACGCGTCCGCGTCCGCGTCCGTGTCCGCGTCCGCGTCCGTGTCCGCGTCCGGTTAAGAAGTTTGAGGTAGCTCAGTATCTGACAAAGTACTAATGCTACAGTAACCAAACTTGCACAAGTGATTCATCTTTGGATGCTGAGGTGAACCCATGCATCGGATGCAGCATCTGACCTATATTTTCTGCTTGAGTGACTTGGTTAAGAAGTTTGGGGTAGCTCAGTATCTGACAAAGTACTAATGCTACAGTAACCAAACTGGCACAAGTGATTCATCTTTGGATGCTGAGGTGAACCCATGCATCCTATGCAGCATCTGACCTACATTTTCCGCTTGAGTGACATGGTTAAGAAGTTTGGGGTAGCTCAGTATCTGACAAAGTACTGATGCTACAGTAACCAAACTTGCACAAGTGATTCATCTTTGGATGCTGAGGTGAACCCATGCATCGGATGCAGCATCTGACCTACATTTTCCGCTTGAGTGACTTGGTTAAGAAGTTTGGGGTAGCTCAGTATCTGACAAAGTACTGATGCTACAGTAACCAAACTTGCACAAGTGATTCATCTTTGGATGCTGAGGTGAACCCATGCATCGGATGCAGCATCTGACCTATATTTTCTGCTTGAGTGACTTGGTTAAGAAGTTTGGGGTAGCTCAGTATCTGACAAAGTACTAATGCTACAGTAACCAAACTGGCACAAGTGATTCATCTTTGGATGCTGAGGTGAACCCATGCATCCTATGCAGCATCTGACCTACATTTTCCGCTTGAGTGACATGGTTAAGAAGTTTGGGGTAGCTCAGTATCTGACAAAGTACTGATGCTACAGTAACCAAACTTGCACAAGTGATTCATCTTTGGATGCTGAGGTGAACCCATGCATCGGATGCAGCATCTGACCTACATTTTCCGCTTGAGTGACTTGGTTAAGAAGTTTGGGGTAGCTCAGTATCTGACAAAGTACTGATGCTACAGTAACCAAACTTGCACAAGTGATTCATCTTTGGATGCTGAGGTGAACCCATGCATCGGATGCAGCATCTGACCTATATTTTCTGCTTGAGTGACTTGGTTAAGAAGTTTGGGGTAGCTCAGTATCTGACAAAGTACTAATGCTACAGTAACCAAACTGGCACAAGTGATTCATCTTTGGATGCTGAGGTGAACCCATGCATCGTATGCAGCATCTGACCTACATTTTCCGCTTGAGTGACTTGGTTAAGAAGTTTGGGGTAGCTCAGTATCTGACAAAGTACTAATGCTACAGTAACAAAACTTGCACAAGTGATTCATCTTTGGATGCCGAGATGGACCCATGCATCGGATGCAGCATCTGACCTACTTTTTCCACTTGAGTGATTTTGCTTTTAAAAGCCAATATTTAGCAAAGTATAAGTGCTACATGTACCAAACTTGCATATTATGATGTATCTTTGATCAAACTTTCATAAAATGACCTTGACCTACTTTTTCCGCTTGAGTGATTTTGCCTGTAAAAGCCAATATTGAGCAAAGTATAAGTGCTAGATGTTCCAAACTTGCATATTAGATGTATCTTTGATCAAACTTTCATAAAATGACCTCGACCTACTTTTTCCGCTTGAGTGATTTTGCCTGTAAAAGCCAATATTGAGCAAAGTATAAGTGCTAGATGTACCAAACTTGCATATTGGATGTATCTTTGATCAATCTTTCATAAAATGACCTTGACCTACGTTTTCCGCTTGAGTGATTTTGCCTTTAAAAGCCATGATTGAGCAAAGTATAAGTGCTAGATGTTCCAAACTTGCATATTAGATGTATCTTTGATCAAACTTTCATAAAATGACCTCGACCTACTTTTTCCGCTTGAGTGATTTTGCCTGTAAAAGCCAATATTGAGCAAAGTATAAGTTATACATGTACCAAACTTGCATATTAGATGTATCTTTGATCAATCTTTCATAAAATGACCTTGACCTACTTTTTCCGCTTGAGTGTTTTTGCTCTATAAAGCCAATATTTAGCAAAGTATAACTGCTACATGTACCAAACTTGCATATTGGATGTATCTTTGATCAAACTTTCATAAAATGACCTTGACCTACTTTTTCTGCTTGAGTGGTTTTGCCTTTAAAAGCCAATATACATGTACTAAGAAATATGTTTGAATTGAATTTTGCTGTCACGAGGTGAGCTTCGTAATCTGTGATTACCTATGTTTTTTCCTGGAATTAGAAGGGTCAGTTAAAACACTTGTGGGTTTGCTCATGAATACCTGGTTGAAATCACTTTAAAAAACAATCCCAGCTCCTCATAGTAATAGTTCCTCCATATCAACGATTTCTCTAAGTATTCTACCCAATAGATCATAAATTGTAATATTCACTGACAATATATTCTCCCTCTCTCCCTCTTTTGAGTCAGTGGAAAAATGAAATACTTTGAATACAAAAAACAATTTTCTAGAATTGAGTAAGTTCAGTTAACTTAATACATGAATTATTTAAACAAAAAGAGAGTGAAATCATACCTTTTCTGTGTGCTTTTTGTCATGAAAATCTTGTATAAGTAAGGGCAAATCATGAAATTTTCAGGGAATTTCTTTTCTCAAAATCTGTGGCCTCCCTGATTCTGATTCTGCACTTGGAAGAGAGGGGAATGATTCATACTTGTCCTGTAAATGCTTGAGATCTTTAAAAATGAATACGAGTCCCCTTCGGCATTGCCGGTAGGGGACTAAAAAAGAAGAAATAAAAGATGTAGAATTGAAGAAAGATAAACTAAGTATAAAAATGCTTAAATCCTGTCAGAAACTTCTGGTTTTGAAATGATATAACCTTGCAATTTGGCCACACTGTCTGCATTACTTATTTACAACTTTTATCAGTGCTTCTCCTAGCTAGTTCAGACATGTCTTTTTAGCAAACTTGTATTTCATAGCAAATATTGTATCTTTCAGAGAGGATAATGCCCTGGTAAATTTGTACACCTTCCAAATACTGGTACATTTTGTGGAGAGTTTGGCCATAGCTCATAGAGATGAAGTGTCGTTAGGTGAGTTTGTCAATAGCACATAGGAAGAAATGATATTAAGTAAATGCATTACTTAGTGTGTTTAACAGCACACAGGGATAAAGTATTAACAACACATAGGAAAATGTTAACAGCACACAGGGATAAAGTATTAACAGCACACAGGGATAAAGTATTAACAGCATAGGAAAATGTTAACAGCACACAGGGATAAAGTATTAACAGCATATAGGAAAATGTTAACAGCACACAGGGATAAAGTATTAACAGCATATAGGAAAATGTTAACAGCCTATTAACAGCACATATGGATGATGCCTATAGGGATGAAACATTGCATTGTCAGTAGAACAATTCATGAAGAAAAATTGTATGACCATAAACTGTATAGCTTTTTACTATCATTTATAAGATTGATAATATGATTTTAGATATGAATATATAAAAAATTGAGTACATCAGGAATTTATTTGCTATGAAAATGAAGCACAATTCACATTTAAATTGGCAAATGCATTAATACCACATTGGGAGTACAGCTTTGCCAAAGGGATGTAGGAGAAATGGATAGCACTAATAAATGAAAAGTTAAAAAAAAAAAAGAAAACGTTGGGAGAATTTGAGAATTTAGCTCAAATAATAAGTAGGTGTACCATTGAATGCCAACTATGATGAAGATGTAGGAATGTTTATACCCTTGTATTCAACATTGTTTATTGTATGATCTGTACATTTATTTGTTTGTCAAAAAACTTAGCTTTATGCATGGCTTTTGAACAATGATTTTATGATACAATCATACTTCGTAATATTTTTCTGTTGTGCAATATCTTTCTTTTTGTACTACAATTTGACCTTGTAACTTGACCTTGACATTTCATACAGTACACTTTCCTACTCACTAACAGAAATTGAATACATGTACTTCACTGTATTATGTATAATTTGTATACCACAGGGACCCAATGTATAATGTATAATTTGTATACCATAGGGACTCTTGATCAGTACTTCACTGTATAATGTATAATTTGTATACCTTTGGGACCCTTGATCAGTACTTCACCGTATAATGTATAATTTGTATACCATAGGGACTCTTGATCAGTACTTCACTGTATAATGTATAATTTTTATACCATAGGGACCCTTGATCAGTACTTCACTGTATAATGTATAATTTTTATACCACAGAGACCCTTGATCAGTACTTCACTGTGTAATGTATAATTTGTATACCACAGGGACCCTTGATCAGTACTTCACTGTGTAATGTATAATTTGTATACCACAGGGACCCTTGATCAGTACTTCACTGTATAATGTATAATTTGTATACCACAGGGACCCTTGATCAGTACTTCACTGTGTAATGTATAATTTGTATACCATAGGGAATCTTGATCAGTACTTCACTGTATAATGTATAATTTGTATACCACAGGGAATCTTGATCAGTACTTCACTGTGTAATGTATAATTTGTATACCATAGGGAATCTTGATCAGTACTTTACCTGTATAATGTATAATTTGTATACCATAGGGACCCTTGATCAGTACTTTGCCTGTATAATGTATAATTTGTATACCACAGGGACCCTTGATCAGTACTTTGCCTGTATAATGTATAATTTGTATACCATAGGGACCCTTGATCAGTACTTCACTGTGTAATGTATAATTTGTATACCACAGGGACCCTTGATCAGTACTTCACTGTGTAATGTATAATTTTTATACCATAGGGAATCTTGATCAGTAATTCACTGTATAATGTATAAATTGTATACCACAGGGAATCTTGATTAGTACTTCACTGTATAATGTATAATATGTATACCACAGGGACCCTTGATCAGTACTTCACTGTATAATGTATAATTTGTATACCATAGGGACTCTTGATCAGTGTAGAAAGTCCTTGGAACATGTGGAGAGGATCATCAAAGTTAAAAAAGATCTGCTTAAAGTGGAAAGTAAAGCCAGGACGGAACCAAGGTGGGAATGATTGACTCTGTCACCTAATGTAAAAAAAAGAAACATAATTTTTCAATGTGGACAAAAGTAGATAATATATATAAAGATATATATGACATTAACATGCAGTATGTCATTCAAGTTTTTTTTCCCAGTCTGTATGACTGTGTGTATGTGCTGCATCAATATAAGATGAAACTTAAGGCAAAAGATTTTTCTTGAGTTTAGCATTGCACTATATACTTGTATATGTAATCTACATCTCGGTATCGTTGTGGCAAAGTAAACTTGATAGACAGAATTTGTTCAATGTAGCTATTGAGAAAGGTCTGCTGAAGTTTATGTAAGATTGTAAGATAGAATACTTATTTATCAATGCATGGCAGGTAAAGTAAAATGCCTATTTTCTGAAGCGATGTCACCTGGCAAGAATTAGATTCTTTTATTGACCAGATTCTTCTATAAAGTTATACTTGGTCATGTCACTTTATTTTTACAAAAGTGCATGTAATTAATCCGCTTTAATATTGACAACAGAGCATGGAGTGGAGTAAAGCTTGATATTGCCGTGAGATGGTTACTACGTCAGTGTGGACGACCGCAGACAGAGTGCCGTCATATCTGTATGAAGCTTGTTCATGAGTTTGCTCCCCTTATCCAAGGTATTTATCTAGCATTTAAAGGTTTATCTCCTTACTGAGAGCATTCAGTATAAAGTTTTCTCCCTTTGTTGACAGTATTTGTCAGAGCTACAATTGTTGCATTATTGGTTCATACCAGTGTAATCTCCTCAAAGCAACTTTTTCTGAAGTTTGTTATACATGTATTAGAAGCCATCATGAAAATGGTTCTTAAAGGCATCAGTTCTTTAGAAATGGATGTCATTGAAGGATTCCATAACGGTACAACGTGAATATCTGTTATAAGTGATACAATCTTAGTTTACTGTAAACGTGGTTATTTTCTTTGGAAATTTTTGCAATTATAACATCAATACGTTACACTTTGGGAGAAATATTTACAATATAAACGTCTCTGCCTTTGTAAGAATGCAGCAGGATTATTTTTGATGAGGGAACTTTTGGTGCAGTCCTTTGATTTGTGAAATATGTGAACATTTCCACATTTACAGTAGGTACATTGTGTATTTGACTTTTATCACACTAATTACAGGTGTAAAATCAACACAGAACTACTTTCAAATATTTTACAAGAAAAGTGGTGGAGAGTACTACATCAGTAGGTGAGTGACTTAGTATCAAGTAATCTAATAGATACAAACATGTAGCTATAAATCATTATGAATTTGATCAGCCCATACACGTGCATGTTTTACTGAACCAACTTCATTATTACCTTATATTCAACTCTTCAAGTATTTTTCTTACATTATAGAAAGTGTAATATGATGTTTGTACATGTAGATTTGAGGGTGGTGGTCAGACTTCCCAGACTAAGCCAGGTATCATTAACTGCCCCACACTGACCGACATGGTCCAGTCCTTCAGTCTACAGTCCTGTCAGGAATGGTTCGACATGCTGTTAGCTCCCCTCGATTGTTATACATGGGTATTTGGGGAAAGCTTACTCAATCCTCAAGATGTATTCTCAGGTATATTTTGTCATAATATTTGTATACGTATGTATATATGTATACAGACCCGCCTACTTTTATGATTTTGGCTTAATTTTTACCATTTTTGACCTTTAATTAAACCCTATGCTTTTGCTATTCCATTTTATGCCTAAAACGTACTTTTGAGCAAATTGTTTTTAAGCGCTTGATTGAACAAAGGTCTTACATATTATCAAGCAACTATCATTTTAAAAACTTTTTCTTGCATATTTTGGGCATTTAAAAAAAAATAGTGACCTACTTACATGTACACATATTGCATCAAAGTAAAATTTCACTTTGGTAAGACTGGAACTAGTTTTAATTTCTTCATTGTAATAGTTATTTGTATAAAAAGGGTCTTCTAAGAGAATTATTTTCTAACTTTACATAGATGATGCTGTAGATAAGGCACAGATATTTAAATCCATCCAGTATTTCATAGAGAACATAGCTCTGTCCAAACCATCGGCTGTAGCTGAACTGTGTGGTCTGACATCAGATGCAGAATTTTACACGCCAAAAGAGATTGAAGAGTTTAACAAGTAAAATTTTATTCTTATTTGCATCTTATTTCAAAACTTTTGAAATTTTATAAGTTAAAATTGTGAGTGATATTATGGTTTTGGACCTTTGACTATATCTAAATCTTATTGTTATGTCATCTAGGGAGAAATCAAAATTGAAGAAATTGAAATGTATGATACATGTAAATATTTGAAACACCTGAAGTTTTAAGACACATTGTATCTCTCACTTTCTTTTCTTTCTTCACAAACATCTTCACCCTCTTAATTTAGTTGCAAACCTTATGTCTGTAGAAAATACCCTTGAAATGCTATTGCATTATTAATTGTACTATACATGTATGTTAAAATACTACAGAGGCAAGTGTACTGTGATTGTCCGACTTCTGTACTTCATTGCTGTCATGCTGGGTAAATCAAAAGGAAATGGGTTCAAGGTATGTTATTTGTTACATGTTATACTATTACATAATTATATGTATACAAGTCTAGGTCTGAAGACTAGGGCATGTTAAAATTGTTTGTATGAAGTATGACTTGTCGCTTAAGATATAACACTTCTGATTGAAAACTTTTTACAGAATTTGGTATCAAAGCTTTGCATAGAATTTTTCTGTCTGTCCAGCCATTGTTTTCACCAACTCTCACAAACCTTTCAAATAGAAGAAGGAGGAGGGTGTATATATGCTTGAAATTGATGAAGCAAAAGTAGAATATGTTGATTTCAGATAATGCCGAGTGAGTTATGGAGTAAACCTTTATGGAGATTGGTGTGTTTATGTGTGGTGGAGCCAGCTGCTGTAGGGTTTAATATCGGTGATATTGAAGTCATGAATAATCTACCTAAAGAAGTAGGTGATATTTCTCATACAAGAATCTTGAATTTCACCCGATATTTTCTGGTCAACCTCAGGCCATGTACTTTCAGTAATCTCTTTCCATTTGAAGATGGATTTGTTGAAATTTGCAAATTATATCTAGAATGAATGTTGCATACTTAGAATTAAATGGTATCAAGTATATCTGTATACATTCTTTTCTTGTCCGTGTCTTAAACACAAGGTTTTTATTCAAATTTCCCAAGAGAAGGGTCAAGAGCTAGACTAGACTGAAAACTTCAATTCTGTAATACATGTACATATCAATTTCAATTTACATGTAACTCATATAAATTTTGGTGGAAGCTGAACACACTTGGGTGAAAAATAACAAATGATCTTCCTTAAAAGTATACAGTATTTTAATTGAAGGATTGTTATGCTAATAAAGCATATTAACTAGCTCAGTGTGATTTCAGATGGAACAGCTATTGAGAGTCTTCACATCTGGATTGTTACCACAGAAAGCTTTGAAGGAAATGAAGAGAGAATTCTCAGACTGCCTAACTGGGGACAGGTACATGTTATACATAAACTGAAAATAAAAATGGATTGGAGAAAAAAAAGAACATAAGATTCCATTAGGCAGAAAGAAGTAGAAGTCTCTGTAGGAAAACAGTTTTAATATGACACTGTTACTTTTGACCTACATGTACATTTGAAATTGTTATTCAAGTATTCTGAAATTAAGAAATTTATGGGAATGGAAAAGCTTAAAGTATGCCACATTTTCAAGTTTTGATATGATCTGTATAATAAAAGTATACATAAGAATACATAAGAACTGCTCTGTTTCCAGAGATTTGGCTGGACAGCTTAACATACCTCTGTGTGATAAAAGTATAGATTCTGTCCGACTTCAGCAGCTTATAGCTGGATATGACCTGCTGAACAAAGTAGGCATACTAGGAGATGTGGTCAGTGGTATGGTCAAGATCAAGGACACGGTCATTGACCATGTGGTCAAGGTGAGTGTTTTGTTCTGTTTTACTACTATTTTAGAAGACTTCTTGAATAAATTGAACATACTCAAGGTTGTGTTCTGTTGTGTTATATGAATTAAGTTCAGTGATCCAGGATTTTATTTTTGTTCGTTCACAAAATTTCGAGCATAGGCTGGTTGACTTCACATTATCAAGATTTAAGTTCTTAGTCCACAACAACTTTGATTTGCATTACAATAGACATGGTAAAAGAAAAATTGTTGCTCCATCGTGGCTTTTAGGTTAATCATAGCTGTATCAGTTAAGATTTCATTTTAGAAATGTAGGGTTTAACCAAAGGAGTGTATGTCTCATGGCAAAAGTAAAAGCTTCATGCATGAATATCTTACTTAGATAATGTATTTGATTTAGGGTATGACAGTCAGTGAGGAGGGTAGGCTGAAAGTGACAACCATATCTCCTACAGCACAGACTACTGCCAAAGCACTGCTCGGTCTGGCATTTCATCTTGGATATCCTGTATGTACATGTATATATACTGTTGAATATGAATTGAATTTTAAAAAATATAAACCTACTGTAGAAATCAATATTGATGTGCTTTTATGCTCTCTTTATACATGCATATTAGTGTGACCAAGTAAGACGGTCTACTGCCAAAGCACTGCTCGGTCTTGCATTTCATCTTGGATATCCTGTATGTACATGTATATATACTGTTGAATATGAATTGAATTTTAAAAAATATAAACCTACTGTAGAAATCAATATTGATGTGCTCTCTTTATACATGCATATTAGTGTGACCAAGTAAGACGATCTCTTGAACTTTTAGACTAGAAAAGTTCTAATATCATTCTTCATTTAGTAGTGTGACCATTATTGTTCACTCTTATGTCTCTCGTAGCTTAGTAGTGTGACCAAGTGTGAATAGTGGGCTAGAATGCAAAAGTAAAAAGAAATTTGACCTTAAAAAATGTATGAGATATTGTTACATGTATGTTCCCTGTAACTTTGTCTGGTGTCTTACAGTTTGTCTGGCAGATAATCATACTTGTACATGTACTATAGCATAAATTATTTATCTTGATTGATATATATTAATTTACTTCCATTAAACTTGCAGGGATAATGAAGGTCAAGGTTGCATGTTTAAAAGAGTCAGACATGCTACAGGCTACATACCTTTTCTGAACAGTCTAGTGATCTTGCATTAGAACTTCTTTCTAAATCTTCAATTTTCTCTGAAAAATTATCAGTATGAAGATAAAATATGAAATGTATCTTTTGTTGCAGGAAACAAAATTGGTGAAGACCATACTTGACCAGACTAAAGTGGAAGGTCTGAGTAAGGACTGCTCCCAAACACTGGGGGAGCTTTTCTTTACCTCGTTCAAGTCTACTGTAGCCGCTCATCTAGCCACCACGGCTAAGGAGTCAATGCCACTTCTGGCTGAGCATGCCGTCAAGATGAGCCACCGAGTCAGTAGTGTCATGGTGGCTGTAGTGGACACAGTGTCTAGAGATAAAGATCTCAGGAAGAAGTAGGTCATCTAGTTTAACAGTTACATGTAGTTTACAATATCATTTAAAGAGCATAAAAAAGAGCAGGTAGATTCAATGGATGATTGAGTCTTTTCACAAGATAGAGGTATATGTATATCCTTTTTGAGTAGGTAAGTCCCGTCTAATGCAAAATAATGCAGATTTATGGAAATCCTTTGTTTTTCATCAGTTTTCGTAGCAGATATGAGTTTACATGTATGTATGGTAGATATCCATCTATGGTAAATTTTTGGATGAAAATAATTCTGTTAATTCTAGAGTAGACAAAAATCAATAACAGACCCAAAGGGGCCACATTACTCACCTGTATTACGAAGGAAAGGCTGGTAGTGGCCAATGAGTACTTGCTTCCTGTAAGGTTTTGTAAAATTCAGTGCAGCAGTTATAGAGAAGTCAAAAATGTTTCTGCCAATCAGAGCCTTAGATGGCCACACTTGTTGACCCATTGGCTAAAAAAACTTGGTAGAGGATCTTAATTAGCCGTTTTCTGTAAAGTCTCATAAAATTCTGTGCAGCAGTTGCAGGGGAGATGTAAAAAATATGTCAGCAAATTAGAGCCCTTGTTGACAATATTTGTTGACCCATTGACTCAAAAAGCACACGCTTTGTACTGTAAGGAACCTTAAAGTTTTGTTAAATTCTGTACAGCGGTTGCAGAGGAGATGATGAAAATGCGTCAGCAATTGGCAGCCATATTTGTCGACTGTTCAGCTTGAAAAACACAAACTTAATACAGGACCTCAAGTTCATGCTTCCTGTAAATTTCATGAAATGCTGTGCATCGATTGCAGAGAAATGTTGAAAATGATAAGAATTTACGGCTGACGCATGGAAGGACGGCATGCTATGACAGTAGCCCACTTGAGCTTTGCTCAGGTGAGCTAGAATGGCTGTATTTATGCCTTATGTTATATGTTAAATAAGAAATTTACGCTTAGATAAACTCCTAAGCCCTATGATTCTATTCACATGTTATAAATTTTTATTTTTAGCTTAGGCAATGATGTAGTATCTGCAGTTCTTGGGCAGTGGAAGCACCTGTCTAGTTGGTGGGAATCCAAGTCTACACTGGACTTACAAAGCATGGCTTTATTACTGTTGACAAAACTAGTCCTATTGGACAGTAAGGTACACATACATGCTGTATAGTGCTGGTGATGTACATGTAGTATTTCCGTGAATAGATCACACAGCCAGCTTGTCTCATGTGCCAGGTATCCAGTTAATTCCCAATGGTCAAAATGGATTTCATGTTTAGCAATTGTGAGATTCAAACACCTATGGATCCCAAATCCACCACACTGACAGCTGCACTGTCATTACACATAGCAATGAAATTTAAGTCTACACTTGACTTAATTAACTTTCAAAGCACAATTCTGTTAAAACTTATAAGAATACTTTTCTATCTCTTAAGGTATGGAAATGGGTTAAATATTTTGTAGAAATGATCTGCCTGGTAATTTTCAGCTTTGCCATGATGAATGTCCAGAGAGCTATTGTTGTGCCCCGTAGCATTGGTGTCCATATCTGGTCTAAATAACTTTAGCCTGGCAATATGTCATGAACTATAAGGGTTGGGGCTTTGATATTTCACATGGAGATTCCCATGACCAAACCTTTCATTTGATATGACTTTTGACCTAGTAGCCTTAACCTTTGATCTACTTTTAAAAAATATTCAATCTGGGCTGTACCTACTGAACTATTAGAGATAGGACTTTAATATTTCTTGTAGAGCGTTCATTTGATAACATGACCTATGACCTTGACCTTGGACTTTGAGCATTTTCTTCTTGTTGCTACAATGTATGTACAAGCAAGCATCCACTGGTGAGTTGTGTTGTCTTTCTGACAAGTCTTGTTTATCAAAGAAATTAATGTTAGTTTTGAGATCAGTCTGTAATACATGTAGTTTTGATATTTATATGTGTTTATTTTCTGTTTCAGTTTGTTACCAACCCTTCACATCCACATTTCAATGCTGTGTTTGACATGTATCAGAAAATGCTGGTGGAAAACAAGACAAACTTAGCGTTTAAAGTAAGTGGACATTAGCAGTAAATCTAGGCATCATTCTTTTCAAACAGTTCAACTGTATACATTCGTGTACCATATTGTTAGCTGTTGTCAATTTTGTTATAATTCTTTCTTGCAGACTAGGGTGTTGGACCTTCTGCCATTCTTTTCAACTTTGCCAGATCCCCATTCAAAGAAACTCAAGTAAGAAAAAAATGTGAAAAATTTTTCAATGAGAACGAATGTTGCCTGTAATATTTTCACTTACCTCAAAACTTCACTTTTTATTAACTGTTCAGTCAGAGAAAAAAACTGGTTTGTTTTATCAGGAGTAGTTTAGACAGACTGGTGGCAGATAATTTCCCCTTGAAGAGTACAGAGTTTACAGTGGGTAGTCCCCAGTACAAGGATTATACAGCTGCACTGGACAGGGTAAAATATATCTTATACATATACATGTACATGTATTTTATCACTCAATGCTATAGCTGCTTTGAAATGAACAACTGTGTGAATAAACATTAAGTTTGTCCCCTGCTTTCACAAAAAGCAAGGGAACATTACATGTAAATCTGGTATGTCTTTCTGTCCATCCATTGGCACAACTTTAAAGTGATAAATGATAGGGATTCATATTCCACATCGTTTATTCCTTGTGACAAGATCTTTATTTTGATACTTGACTTTGACCTTGACTTTGTAGTTTAACTTATTTTTGAGACAACACACATAGGAGGGATCTGCAATTACCCAAATTTGCAACTCTTCTGAGAAAATACATTGTACTGATAAATGTTCTACTTGCATTCATATTAAAGATATTGAATTAAGCGAAATGAAGATATGTTATTTAATTGCTTCCTTTCTACAAATTGCTCATAATTATTGTTGATGTGATTGTTGCAGATATTGAATGGTCTGGAGCTGTCAGGTAGCCTAATGCTGTTAGAGCTCCTTATTAGTATTTTCTGTAGAGAACAGAGTCATCTGTACGAACAACAAATGTTGGAATCTCTCAACAGATTCACAAGAAGGTACATTTTACTTACGAATTACTGATCTTTATGACGTCAAAGACGGCCTGATGTACGTTATTTCACGTGCACATGCATTTAGCATGACGTTCAGTCATTCTGATTCATAAACAGGAGCTTTAAGGTTTCAATGTTTTAGAAAAATAATCAAGCACTGATTGAAAAATATCTAGCACACCATCTGTCCATCCATCTTAATCTTATTACATTTTCAACATCTCTTCTGCAACTGCTACACAGAATATAATGGTTCGGTTGGAACCTATTGATCAATCCCACACTGAAATGATATTTTTCTATTCAGAACTCAAAGTGGTGCTAGATTTATAGAATCTAGCACTGCTTTGAGTTCCCGTGGATAGAAAAATATCACTCAAGGGTGGGATTGATCAACAAATCCCAACCTTGGCCAATGCCTTGGTTGAGACTTGAGACTGATATTTTTCTATCTTGAAATCAAATATGGTGCTTGATTATTTTTGTTGCACATTGAAACCTTCAAGACTGAACATCATGCAAAATGTATGTGCACGTGAAATAACGTTGTCATTTTGTCTTTGACGTCATAAAGCAATAATCAATCAACAATGCAGGATTGCTGGTGCCAGTTCAAATTTTCCAGTACTGCTGAAAAGGGGAATCAGTTTATCCCATGTGCGAGAATCTATTAATCTGTATGCCTTTTTGCTCACTACTTTGATTGAGACAAAGTTGAGTTCCCTGAATGATATAGAGTTCCTAGAATGTGACAGATACATGTAAGTGGATATAAGGGAGGTTATGGGTTTATTTTTGGAGACATTTCTGCCGATGAGATTGCTTTACAAATTGTGATATGGCCTCTTTCAAGCCATTTGTAGTGCACTATGATTTACTGCAATGATGAGAAAATATATTGTTAATCTACAGATATTTCAAGGAAGTTCTGACATAAAAGATAAACATATTTCAAATTAAGATTCTGATTTCAGACTACCAGCAGACAAACAGAAATCAGCCATAGACGTAGCATATGACATTTATACCCAGGATGGGGCTTTCCCCAGTGAAGTCAGGATGGCCACAGTAGACAAGGTGGCTCTGCCCATGCTTAGACTGGTCCATAAAACAGCACTTATACAGTTCTATACAGGTCATATTGGAGAATTGAGGACAGTTATAGACAATAAACTGGTTAAGGTGATTATTCCTTGTTTAAGTGAATATCTGGCATACACAAATTATGGCACAACCTCCAATAGTCCCATTATGCCCTCTTCAAAATGTATAGAATATATATATACATGTATGTAGAATATAATCTGTGTCCATTTATTAGATTAATAAGAATGGGAAGGCAACATATCAAATATGTATCTTCATGTTTTCTACAGTTCAAACTTTGATTCTATGTCTTTTCATGTCCTATTCAGCTCTTAGTTATGATTATACTGATGTTATTTACTTTGGTTATTTGAGTTTTCAAGGATGCTGGATTAGAAAACCAGTTGATAGCTAAAATCTGGTTATTTGAATTTTCCAGGGTGCTGGCTTAGAAAACCAGTTGGTAGCTAAAATCTGTGTGTATAAGTTCCTAGAAGTGATGTACTGTCGTTTGACCAAAGATGAAGTTTTCAGCAAATCCTCTGTAATAAATGAGAAGTTCTGTCAGGCCAAAGGTGTCAAGGTGGACACTGGCAAGGAGATGACTCAAGTCATTATGAAGTAAGACTTACAATAACAAGGTTTAAGAATATCTGTCTAGAGCTACGAGTTGTAACATAATCTACTCACAGGTGAAAAATACATGATTGTATGTCTACTCTAAATGTATTTCTCAGCTATACTGTTATTGACTGTTGTTGTACATGTATTTAGAGAAGAGCATCAATGTGTAGACTCCTGATTTTGAGGTTTAAGATCAACAATATGGGTGATTTGACAAAAATTTTGAACATGAAATTTCATTTGCTTCACCATTTCTTGCCTATAAGATTCTTCTTTGAATAATATACTGATTTAAACTGAAAGTTTCATTTCATCCATTTATGAATTTCACAGCTCCCTTAACGCATATTGTGGTTTTAAGCTCTTTCATTCATCAATAGGAATGCCCATGAAGCCAAGGGTGAGGATGTTAGAGGGGAGACCACTCTGTTAGAACCAAGACGACAGTTCCACTGTGCAGCCTATAACCTGCTGATTGCTGTCCTCTCATGCACACAGACAGATGCTAAGTTCTATGCAGTGTTTCTGTTCCAAGAAAATGAAGCTAAGGGGAGTTTTGTGTTGGACAATCTTGTGGACAAAGATAAAACATATGAGTTTCCGTCTGAACTGAAGGTGAGAAATGCATGTACATTAAGATACATATATGTACCTCAGAATCACTCTGTAATTGTCGTATTAGTTGTTCAGTCTTGTAAAAAAATCTTTTAGATGAAATATCACTTTGCTTTATTATGCTTACAGCAAAATGATTAAAAGAAATATTTATAACAGCTTTCCTTTCATGAACATTTGTCTTTTCATGAATATTGTGTAAATCTCTATTTCTTCATTTAAGAAACTTGAATTTTACACTTTTGAAAAAAAATTATAGGCTCCATTGGCAAGAAAGAAGCAATATGTGTCAATAAGGAATGAAGTAAAGGAGGACAGACAGACAGGCGATGAGGACAGTCCTACTGGGTATTCAGCCTCTGTTCATCTGGCCTCGCAATACCTGGCTGATAGTAGCCTCAGTGAGGATTTCAACCAGTATGATTTCTCTGCCACCTCTCAGGTATGTACCTCGCAATACCTAATAGACAGTAGCCTCAGTGAGGATTTTAACCAGTATGATTTCTCTGCCACCTCTCAGGTATGTACCTCGCAATACCTAATAGACAGTAGCCGCTGTGAGGATTTTAACCAGTATGATTTCTCTGCCACCTCTCAGGTATGTACCTCTCAATACCTTATAGACAGTAGCCGCTGTGAGGATTTTAACCAGTATGATTTCTCTGCCACCTCTCAGGTATGTACCTCTCAATACCTTATAGACAGTAGCCGCTGTGAGGATTTTAACTAGTATGACTTCTCTGCCACCTCTTCAGCAGAGCTCAAGTGAGCTATTGTCATAGCGCACCGTCTGTCCATTAGTCGTAAACTTGTAACATTTTCAATATCTCTGCAACCGCTGCACAGAATTGAACAAAACCTTACAGGAAGCAAGTACTCAAGGTCCTCTACCAAGTTTGTGTTTTATTAGCTGATCGGTGTACAAATATGGACCCCAAGGGCTCTGATTTGCTGGCACATTTTTAGGTCGCCGGGACATAAAAGTCCGGAGAGCTAATGCCATACCCTAGACGTAGTCGTCGTCGTTGTCGTTGTCCGTAGACAAAACTTTAACCTGGGCTATATCTTTTGAACTATAAAGGACAGGGCTTTGATATTTCACATGTAGATACCTTTCATTTGAGACCATGACCTTTGACCTAGTGACCTTGACCTTGGACTTTGACCTACTTTTCAAAAACTTTAGCCTGGTTTCTGACAAAAACCTGAATAGGCGAGCTATGTAATCTTTGATTACCCTATGTTTGACATCTCCTCTGCAACTATGCACTAAGTCACTTTTCCTAATTTACAATAGTCTCAATATTAATTTTTGCAAATACTCCCTGCTATCTCTCAACATTTGAATTATTTCTCATACATTTCAGCTGTCAGGTGGGTCTGCTAGAGAGAAATCTAAGCTACAAGTTGTAAGGAAATCAAGCTATACAGATATTGATGATGATTCGGTAAGAATTTTCATACTTTGATGTGATACGTGAAATGCTTTCTGCATACAGATGTACAAAAACATTTACATGTATGTTTAGCTACAATATACATTGTATATCAAGACTTTCCATCAGATAATCAATTAAGGAATTTATGTAAATTGATTCAATTTGTTACATCAAAGATTTTATAGAAAGAATGTACTGTGTATTTAAGCATAGTTTTCTGGTGCAGACATAATTTAGATACATTTTAATGAAAAAAAAAAGCAATCAAGCATAACAGGAATTATTTTACATCGATTTAAACTTGCAGACTGCTGATAAGGTGTGTAAATCCTTGTCGCCTTGAGATCACAAAAGAATTTTCCAGTGTGCACATTCTTTGCAATCCCTCAATTTTTTTTTTTTTTTTGATTATTGAATAGTCATTTCTAATCACAGTCATTAATAGTACCACACAGAAAGAAATAACCTATACAATTGTAGTTGATTCACATTTTCATTTTTTCCCCTCATCAATGATATACTAATGTATTGTAGTGTGTAGAGGGAGATGCCCAAATGTTTACCCATTGTTTTTAATCGAGCTTAAAAAATAACATTAAACTTACGACACTTTTTATGACTTATTGAGTATTGCATCCTCTTTTACTCATCTTAGTTACATATAATTAAAAATAGTGGATTAAGAAATAAACACTTTTGATTAACATTCAGATTTTGTATTAAAGTTGAACTTGAATTTTTTATTGATTCCCTTTTCACATTTCACATCCACTTCACACATTATTTGCATACTATGCATCAAAGAAATAAAGATCATGTTAAAGTCATGTCTATTCAGATAGTATTAGTAAGAACTCTGTCAAAACTTGGCATGTCATTAGTTTATACATGCATCCTATAATGTGCCTGTATCAATAAGCAGTTCTTTTTACGCCAACAGTCTACCAACTGAAAGGGGACATAGCGTTTGACTCTTCCATCTGTCTGTCGTCAATCTATCTGTCTGTCATTCCTTCCCGCTTTCAACAAAAGGGGTATAATTTTATAACTGTAGGTGATAGGATTTTCAGATTTCTCATATCACTTGTGACATTTTACATGCGTGATGCTTGCGATGAGACCTTTATACTGATACCAAAATTTCGGCCTTGTGACTTTCGACCTAATTTTGAAAAAAAAAAATTGACATTACTTTTGAATGGTAAGTGATATGACACTCATTTTGCATGTACATGTACATTCGACCAATTTTTTAAGCTTTGACCTTGACTGTGTAGTTTGACATACATGTACTTTTGTTAAATATAGCCGTACCTCTATGTATGTTGTTAAGGGGCTTATGTGTTTCTCGAACATATGCCTTGTTCTTTGATGAATGGGGTTTGATTCTAATCAGTTATTGAATTCATTAACAAAATGTATTATGATTTGATTGAAAAAAGGACTTTTGTGCATTAGTAATTTGCTCTATATGATCTTCAAAAATGTTGAACACCAAGATTCAGTACCATTATAGAAATTGCTCGCTCATAGCAATTCAAAGATATTTTTTGTAGATACATGTAAATACGGTCCTTTCTTTCAAGCTGAGTAAAATAAAAACCAGCCATATTTCATGGTGAATAAAGTTCCATAATAACTTTTATATAATTGCAGTGAGAAATAAATCATCTGTAATTATACAGAGGTTGTATTCAGTTTTACATGGTAGTTTGAAAAAAAATTGATGTACTTCTTATTGAATTGTGTATTGCATTTTGATATGAATAGAATTTAAGATAATTGAAGTACATGTGTTTTCTTTATTTCAGGATACAAAAGTTACTGTAGAAGGTGATTATGTAGAATTGGAGATGGATGATTTAAACCAACATGAGTGCATGGCAGACTTAATAGCTGTGCTGAAACACATGCAGAGGGCCAAAATCATACCTGTAGTGGAATCTGTAAGTACCATGACGCAGAGGGCCAAAATCATACCTGTTGTAGAATCTGTAAGATACCTGTAGTGGAATCTGTAAGTACCATGACACATAGGGCCAAAATCATACCTGTTGTAGAATCTGCAAGTACCATGACAAATAGGGCCAAAATCTTACCTGTTGTAAAATCTGCAAGTACCATAACACAAAGGGCCTAAGTCATACCTGTTGTGGAATCTGTAAGTACCATAACAGAGAGGGCCTAAATTATACCTGTTGTGGAATCTGTAAGTACCATAACACAGAGGGCCTAAATCATACCTGTTGTGGCATCTGTAAGTACCATAACACAGAGGGCCTAAATCATACCTGTTGTGGAATCTACAAGTACCATGACAAATAGGGCCAAAATCTTACCTGTTGTAGAATCTGCAAGTACCATAACACAGAGGGCCAAAATCATACCTGTTGTGGAATCTGTAAGTACCATGACAAATAGGGCCAAAATCTTACCTGTTGTAGAATCTGCAAGTACCATAACAGAGAGGGCCAAAATCATACCTGTTGTAGAATCTGCAAGTACCATAACACAGAGGGCCAAAATCATACCTGTTGTGGAATCTGTAAGTACCATAACAGAGAGGGCCTAAATCATACCTGTTGTGGAATCTGTAAGTGCCATGACACATAGGTCCTAAATCATACCTGTTGTAGAATCTGTAAGCACCATAATAGAGAGGGCCTAAATCATACCTGTTGTGGAATCTGTAAGTACCATAACACAGAGGGCCTTAATCATACCTGTTGTGGAATCTGTAAGTACCATGACACATTGGGCCAAAATCATACCTGTTGTAGAATCTGCAAGTACCATGATAAATAGGGCCAAAATCTTACCTGTTGTAGAATCTGTAAGCACCATAATACAGAGGGCCTAAATCATACCTGTTGTAGAATCTGCAAGTACCATAACACATAGGTCCTAAATCATACCTGTTGTAGAATCTGTAAGTACCATAACACGGAGGGCCTAAATCATACCTGTTGTAGAATCTGTAAGTACCATGACACATAGGTCTTAAATCATACCTGTTGTAGAATCTGTAAGTACCATAACAGAGAGGGCCTAAATTATACCTGTTGTGGAATCTGTAAGTACCATAACACATAGGTCCTAAATCATACCTGTTGTAGAATCTGTAAGTACCATAACACGGAGGGTCATAATCATACCTGTTGTAGAATCTGTAAATACCATAACACAGAGGGCCTAAATCATACCTGTCGTAGAATCTGTAAGTACCATAACACAGGGCTAAAATCACACCTGTTGTTGAATATGTAAGTACCATAACGCACAGGGCCAATCTGTAAGTACCATAACACAGGGGGTCATAATCTTACCTGTTGTGGAATCTGTAAGTACCATAACGCACAGGGCCAGTCTGTAAGTACCATAACACAGGGGGTCATAATCATACCTGTTGTGGAATCTGTAAGTACCATAATGCGCAGGGCCAGTTTGTAAGTACCATAACACAGGGGGTCATAATCATACCTGTTGTGGAATCTGTAAGTACCATAACGCACAGGGCCAGTCTGTAAGTACCATAACACAGGGGGTCATAATCATACCTGTTGTGGAATCTGTAAGTACCATAACGCACAGGGCCAGTCTGTAAGTACCATAACACAGGGGGTCATAATCATACCTGTTGTGGAATCTGTAAGTACCATAACGCACAGGGCCATTCTGTAAGTACCATAACACAGGGGGTCATAATCATACCTGTTGTGGAATCTGTAAGTACCATAACGCACAGGGCCATTCTGTAAGTACCATAACACAGGGGGTCATAATCATACCTGTTGTGGAATCTGTAAGTACCATAACGCACAGGGCCATTCTGTAAGTACCATAACACAGGGGGTCATAATCATACCTGTTGTGGAATCTGTATGTAAGAACCATAATACACAGGACCGAATTTTGAAGACTAGATATAAGACCTCAAAAAGTAAGATTTATAGTGGATTATATATGTGTCATTATAAAGAGGGGGCCTTTACAATGGTACAAACATACTGACAAAATTTTACATGATACATGAAGTAGGATTCCTATAAATTACTAATTCGTGGACCTCGTTCATGATATGTTTTAAGGATAAAAAATCAAATTATTTGGTCATTCTTTAATGAAGGTTATATCAGACTGTTGAAGTTCAAGGTTCATACAGTTATGAGTATGAAAATGAATTGAAATAATGTTTAGATGCTTTGATGAGAGCAATTGCTAAATTCTGATTTCTACATTTTATATAGAATATCCTTCATTATTTCTAGGGTATAGTACCAGAGATGCCAGTTTGGATGAAGCACTTACATGACAAAATGAAGAGTGCCAGAACACATAAGAATATCAAATTCTTCATTGCTAAGCTTATTGTCAACACTTCAGAGGTACAGTAAACATGTAGCTCCTTTAATTAAAATCACATTTTTCTGAAACTTTCATGCACTCCAGACTTGTGATAATTTACATTTTGAAGAAGAAATACATGTAACTTATAATGATTTAAATTGACTGTGAAAAAGTTGCCTATTTCAGAGCTATAGCATGATGATTATTTATACATGTATATCCCCTCAGGTATTCCGTCCCTATTCCAAGTACTGGTTACTTCCCCTTTGTCAGCTGATCTTGGACAGTTCCTTTACTTCTATAAACTACTTTGTCATTGATGTAGTGGTGGCCATGTTGTCCTGGCATAAAGTGGCCATACCTCAGGTATAGAAACTTTTTTTTCTGTAAGAAGTGCATTTTTTGTTTGAAATGTTTGAATAATCATTTAGTATTTTGTAGGGACTAAGGAAGAAGTCTTTTCAGGTCTTGAATGTCTTTTTTGTTGTTTACACACAAAGAAGAATTCTGTATTAACTAGCTTTGTTGTCAATTTATCTCAATGATTTGTGAAGTTAATGTTTCAAGAAATGTAATAATTCAAAGATACATGTATGTAATAGTAATTTAGTGAGTTTGTTTTAATTGCAACTTTTTAGGATACAGTAGAGGAGAGAGCCATGGTTAAACGGTTAGCAGAGTTCCTAACGGCCTTTGTGTACAGTGATACTAGGCCAGTATACAGAAACAATCTAGAATTACTTAAAACTCTTATGCAGGTGTGGAAGGATAGAGCTGAAGTCCCATATGAGTAAGTCTGTCTGTGTTTTACTATGTCATTATACAATTAAAATGCAAAGTTATATTAAACAAAAAGTTGGGAGAAATTTCTTGTAAAACTGCTCTTGATTGTTAAGAGAGATTTTTCTCGTTTAGCTTGACTGACAAGTATAAAGATTGATTAGAAGAGTCATCAGTAGGATAAATGTTAGAAATTTTGGAGTAGCAGTAAAGAGTGGTCATGTTTTACCTCTGATCCTTGTCAAGTCATATTAGGCAATCAAAACTGAACAAGGCTGAAGCCCAGATTATTGTTCCACTTGTTAAAGGCTAATAGTAAGAACTTTTTGAGTATATTATGTATTTTTTCTGGTATACATGTATGTGAAATTAAATTTTGTTTTGGTGTATTACAGCATTATATACAAACAGTTGAAGCAGCCAGAGGCTCCTAAGAAGGAGGGAAGTGTAGGGATACAAGTGTTAGGTGTAGTCCTCTCCTGTAAGCTACCTCCCTATGGCCCAGTAGCTCCTGTAGACCAAGATAAGTAGGTATTCATACACTATATAAGAAATATAGAATTTGAAAAAATCTTATTACTGCATAATACCTGATATAGTTGATTCGAACCTCAAAACTGATTATTATTTTACAGTAAGTGTGACACTTTCTCAGATTCACCCATAATAATTTCACTTTTGAGCACAATTTTAGAGTTTCTTTCTGTGATGGTATGATTCTCTCCTCCTCCAAACCAAAACAAAGCAACAGTTTTTCAATTTGTAAATGATGTTTTATCTAATATGGTGTATATCATGTGATCAAAAGATTCTTAAATGATGTTTCTACATGTAATTCATACCGGTATTTATGAAACTGGCATCTTTAGATCCTCTACACATGTTAATGATGGTATATCAAAATATTTCCTAAAGCTATGGAAATATAGCAGTTTAATACAGAGAGTTTATTGTCTCAGTATCCCTCTTCATTTAGGTACTTTTCAGGCTGTTGTACAGTACTGTACACATGATTACAAGACAGTGTACGCCGCGGCTGCCGAGGTGGTAGGTCTGATATTTAGATACATGGCCGACAAAGACAAGGTGACGGAGGGAAGCTTCCATAGTTACGTTGTCAATCTCCTCGGCACCATACAACAGGCCAAGCCTGACAACTTCATTGTCAGTGTACACAGGATGCAGAGGCATTATCCACCTATTGCTGATAGGTAATAGACATATACATGTAGATAGTTAATAGCACTTTTCTCAGACTATAAAATTTCTTCGACCATTTCTCACAACAGATATGTAAATCTTAAGGGGGAGGAGCTAAGGAATAAATGTTAATTGTTTCCTTCTTTGTGTTTAAAAGGGTTTGATATACAGTGGTCCCTCTATATGTGACCACTCCCACCAAAGACCACTCCCCTTATGGGACCATAATTCTTTAGCATTAGCATTTTTCAATGTTAAAATACCTCCTATATGAGACCACCTCCCTTACCCGACCAAAGACTGCTTTTTTCGACCCCAAATCTATCAAAATATAAGAAATTTCACTCCCAGGAGCAACTATGCATGTACATGTATGTTTACATAGTTTAATTAATATCTCTTTAATCCTCCAACTTTAATTACTCCAGGTAAATTGACTAATTAGCAATTACTACCAGGCAAACAAGTAAATAACAGGCACTTAATTAGTGTTTTTTAGATTTATTTGACTCCAAGCTGTAATATTTGTCCTCTCTTCAGTAAGCAGTACTTTAGATTTTTTATTAGTAAGAAATCTAAGTTTTTTAATCATGTAATTAGATGAATGTCATAGATTAAATATTTTTCATTCATCTTTTAAATTTCTTCATTCTTAATTGGCAGGTAGTCAATCAATAGACTCAACTATCAGTAAATGCAAGATAGTAGTAGATTTTTATTCTTGTACATAATAAAAAGAATTAATAAATGTAAACAAATTGTACTGTCAGATAGACTGCTCAAACCCAAAATCTCCCCAAGAAAGACCACCTCCATTATAAGACCACAAATCCACTTCATTTGGGGTGGTCTTATAAAGGAGGGACCACTGAATGAGATATTTTGATATTTGTACCTTTTGTGAAGATTTAGCAAATGCAAAGTACCCATACTGTCAGTTGTTGTAATATAATCAAGGAGATACATGTAATATATATTTTCATTATCTATAGGTCTCCCTTTATGTCCTGCTCATCTTACATGTTTTTTCAATAATTTGGATTTTAGGTTCATGAACAAGTTATTTTTCCTGCTACCAAACCTTCATGGAGAATTCCGTAATCTGTGTTTAGAGATGGTTCTGTCCAGGATAGATACAATAGAGAATGTGTTCATGGAACTGAAGGGAAAAGGACTGGTATCCTTCCTAACACATAGGTCAGATTTATATGTACCTATTGTATTATTAACCTTATTCTGTAGTATTGCCTTGATCTTTAAATTAAATAATAGTTTAATTACAAAGAAATAGGTATTTTTTGTGCATTTTGTCATCAAAGAATTATGTAAAATCACATGAAGTAAGTAGATTTATACTTAAGTACTTGCATACTTTTCCAGAGATGAAGACACTCAGCTGACATCTCTAAACATAGTAAAGGCTATCAGTGCCAAGCTGAAGCCAGCAGAGTTACTGTCCTTGATGCCAGAGATTGCGGCTTTCTCCTCCAATCCTAGCGTTCCCTGCCGTAATGTGATGTATGAAGTCTTCATGTGGATATATGACAACTACCGGTAGGAAAATGATGTATTTTATCGATTCCAGTAGTATTGTAAACTGAGTCAGCGCTGATGGATGGACTAATATTGAATTTGAAATCAATTTAGTTGTTTTAAAAGTACACATAGGAAAAATAATTTTTTTTCAAGGAATTTCATTGAAAGATGAGCTATGCTACCAAAAAAAATCTAATTCTATATTTGGTTATACATGTATTAACATGTAATCGATGTACGCTGTAGTTATGAAGAAAATGAAAAAAAAATCATTTTAAAGCTCGAGATATTTCTAATGTTGGACTAAAAACTTCCTTAATTATGCTGAAAGTATGCAGACTTAACTTTGTTGTATTGTTAATTTCTACACAATAAGTAAAACACTAGAGATTAATGTACCATAATTTTAACCTTGTAGAGAGGAAGACAATGATGATGGTCATCAGATCATGCAGCAAACCAAGGAGAGTTTGTTGAAGGGACTCGGTGATGATGACTTACAATGCAGGTTAATATTTCTCTGATGCTTTGAATTTATATTGACTTTCTGAGTTTTTGAGTTGGTGTGATGTAATGGGAGGAAGAACCATATTTATGGTCAAAGGTTAAGGTCAAAATATGTCCAAAATCTGTCCTTTGTTAAAAGTTTTGTGACTATTCATACTTACGATTAAAAAAGAAAATAAACAAACAAAACATTTATGACTTAAACCTGCCTCTATCTGTAGACTATTGGTACAGAACTTTTGGAGCAGTGAGACCCGCCTCCCCACAAACACTGCTGACAGACTGGCTTCTATGTTAGAGGCCATGTATTCCCCGGTTACAGAGCAGCAGTTCCTTAGCTATGCTACAAATCTTATCCTAGAAATGACCTCAAAGAGCCCCGACTACCAGCGGGAAATGTTTGAACATCCATTAGAGGAGTGTAAATTTCAGGTATTCTAGCGATGACTTTCTGTTTGGTATAGAAGTGTGATAATATAAAGATTATGGCACCTTGTCAGTCTGTATCATAAGCATATTATTTTTATGATCCCATCAAGATCAGGGAGCTTTTACACACGTACATGTCTGTATGACCATTTCTGTGTCTCTATGAAATTCTAATCTTGCTTAAAACTTTTGATTGGTATGTTATTGCATTAATTTCCTTTGTGACAACAGTTTTTAGCTCACCTCGACGAAGTTGAGATGAGCTTATGCTATAACCCCGGTGTCCGCGTCCGGTTAAAGTTTTTGGGTAACTCAGTATCTGACAAAGTATTAATGCTACAGTAACCAAACTTGCACAAGTGATTCATCTTTGGATGCTGAGGTGAACCCATGCATCAGATGGTGCATCTGACCTACATTTTCCGGTTGAATGACTTTGTCAATGTCTGGTTAAAGTTTTTGGGGGAGCTCAGTATCTGACAAAGTACTGATGCTACAGTAACCAAACTTGCACATGTGATTCATCTTTGGATGCTGTGGTGAACCCATGCATCGGATGCTGCATCTGACCTACATTTTCCGGTTGAATGACTTTGTCAATGTCTAGTTAAAGTTTTTGGGGTAGCTCAGTATCTGACAAAGTACTGATGCTACAGTAACCAAACTTGCACAAGTGATTCATCTTTGGATGCTGAGGTGAACCCATGCATCGGATGCTGCATCTTACCTACATTTTCCGGTTGAATGACTTTGTCAATGTCTGGTAAAGTTTTTGGGGTAGCTCAGTATCTGACAAAGTACTGATGCTACAGTAACCAAACTTGCACCAGTGATTCATCTTGGGATGCTGAGGTGAACCCATGCATCGTATGCAGCATCTGACCTACATTTTCAGGTTGAATAATTTTACCTTTAAAGGCCAATATTGAGCAAAGTTTAAGTGCTACATAAACCAAACTTGCATATTAGATGTATCTTTGATCAAACTTTCATATAATGACCTTGACCTACTTTTTCCGCGTGAGTGATTTTGCCTTTAAAGGCTAATATTGTGCAAAGTATAAGTGCTACATGTACCAAACTTGCATATTTGATGTATCTTTGATCAAACTTTCATAAAATGACCTTGACCTTCTTTTTCTGCTTGAGTGATCTTACCTTTAAAGTCCAATATTGAGCAAAGTATAAGTGCTACATGTACCAAACTTGCATATTGGATGTATCTTTGATCAAACTTTCATAAAATGACCTTGACCTACTTTTTCCGCTTGAGTGATTTTACCTTTAAAGTCCAATATTGAGCAAAGTATAAGTGCTACATGTACCAAACTTGCATATTGGATGTATCTTTGATCAAACTTTCATAAAATGACCTTGACCTACTTTTTCTGCTTGAGTGATTTTGCCTTTAAAGGCCAATATTGAGCAAAGTATAAGTGCTACATGTACCAAACATGCATATTGGATATATCTTTGATCAAACTTTCATAAAATGACCTTGACCTACTTTTTCCGCTTGAGTGATTTTGCCTTTAAAGGCTAATATTGAGCAAAGTATAAGTGCTACATGTACCAAACTTGCATATTGGATGTATCTTTGATCAAACTTTCATAAAATGACCTTGACCTACTTTTTTCCACTTGAGCAATTTTTCTTTTTAAGCCAATATACATGTACCTAGAGATATGTTTTAATTGAATTTTGCTGCCGCGAGGTGAGCTTCGTAATCTTTGATTACACTATGTTTATTTGTACAATAGTTTTTTGATCTTGTAACTTTGACCTTGTGTTAGGACTGGCTTCCCTGGACACTTTAGTCTCTCTACATGTATTTTACAGAGCATCTCTATAATTATTCTTGAAGGTTAATTTGTAAGTACTGAAACCCAGATTCTGTTTGTGTAGGACTACAAGGTGAAGTCATCATGGCGACAGAGACATGCTGTGATGACCCCTCTGTTTGCCAGTACTATGTCCAGTCAGACCATGGACATGGACACCACTCAACCAGAGGACTCGGTGGATGGTCAGCTCAGAGCTACTCAGGACGTCCAGTTCTCAGCAACACAGGATGGTAAATAGAAGTGTCGAGACATCTTTTTAAAATATGCTTGAATGTTTCCTGGACCTATTTCAACTTTCTACACGTATTTCAGACAATTGTTTATTTCTAAGTTTTTGATTGACAATAGTTCTATCGTACTTTATGAATGCCCCTGAATGCAAATAATTACTAGTATAACTATTTTTACACCTATATTAATGTAAAATTTTAGTGACTTCTTAAGTACACTTGATATTTATCTAGCTTCCCGAGCCCCCTATAACTGGCTGACAGGAAACAGCCTGGATACCTTCACCGACTACAGTACAGTAGGATCAGAGGCTCCTAGCTCTCTGTTGTTTACTATCGGTACAGCCGACATGGCTGCCAGAGTCAACCTGAAACCGAGACTAAAACCGAGGCAGGGCTTTGGACAACCTAGGCCAGGCACTAGCAAAAACACAGCACCTCAAACCTCAGCTAAAAAAGATGGTAAAATACAAAGTAAAATATGTGTACTAAAATTGATGCTGGGCATTTTAATTCATGTTCATCTGCTCAAGATTAAGTTCAAGAAAGTACAAATGTACTATTTATTGCCAATGTTACATATGAAATAATAATTCAAATGGAATTACATGTAGTAGAAACTCCCATTTTTTGTTTCACTCATATGCAGAGTCTATTTGTAGATGATGTTGAAACAAGTGAAATGTCAAGGTTAAAGAGGCGATTCTTAAAGGACCAGGAGCAAACTAGAATCTATTTCGCTAAGCGTTATTCAAGACTTGAGAAAATGAGAAAGGTAAGCCAGTGTGATACAGCAAAATATGGATGTTTATGATATGAATAAATTCTACATGTCAAAACTTTTAAATTCAGAAGTTAGCAAGTATAAGTTGAATCTTTCAGTGCAAACTAATGTACATATAACTGTATGATTTTCAAAAGGAAGCAAGAGAGGAGCAGAAGGCAAGACGTGAGAATCAGGTTACAATGTACAGACGATATAGGAAAGGTGATCTACCTGATATACAGATCAAGTACTCCTACATTATAGCTCCACTACAGGCTGTCGCTCATGTAAGTGAAAGGAGGCATGGAAAGTGCAAAAAAAAACAGAAAATTATCATTCAAATGCACTCTGTTTGTAACGCGCAATCTGATTGGCTGAGTGATCCAGAAACTGCAATGGGATTCACGTTTTACTGCAGTTTTTGCTATGATGTAATGAGTTGCTATGGCTACGTTGTTAAAGCAGATGTTTTCTAGCTTCTTACTGTCCAAAGCATTAGAATAGGGTAACCATACTGATGTTTTACAACAACTGACAGGGTATCGGCGAATCCCCTATCAGAAATACCCGTTTTTTTCTGACGGGATTCGCCGATACCCTGTCAGTTTTTGTAAAACACACACATGGTAACTCTAATTATAATTATGATGTATGTTCTATCATTTATACTGTTATATAAAATATATCAAATATATATTTGATGATGTCATAAAAGTGCTTCATTTTACAGAGAGGCAGCACTGTTGCCAAGCTACTGTTTGGTGCTATATTTAAGTCACTTTATTTTACAGAGGGACAGCACCGTTGCCAAGCTACTGTTTAGTGCTATATTCAAGTCACTTTATTTTACAGAGGGACAGGATCGTTGCCAAGCTACTGTTTGGTGCTATATTTAAGTCACTTTATTTTACAGAGGGACAGCACCGTTGCCAAGCTACTGTTTAATGCTATATTCAAGTCACTTTATTTTACAGAGGTTGGTGCTATATTTACATGTAAGTCACTTTATTTTACAGAGGGACAGCATCGTTGCCAAGCTACTGTTTGGTGCTATATTTAAGGCACTTTATTTTACAGAGGGACAGCACCGTTGCCAAGCTACTGTTTGGTGCTATATTCAAGTCACTTTATTTTACAGAGGGACAGCACCGTTGCCAAGCTACTGTTTAGTGCTATATTCAAGTCACTTTATTTTACAGAGGGACAGGATCGTTGCCAAGCTACTGTTTGGTGCTATATTTAAGTCACTTTATTTTACAGAGGGACAGCACCGTTGCCAAGCTACTGTTTAGTGCTATATTCAAGTCACTTTATTTTACAGAGGGACATCACCGTTGCCAAGCTACTGTTTGGTGCTATATTTAAGGCACTTTATTTTACAGAGGAACAGCATCGTTGCCAAGCTACTGTTTGGTGCTATATTTAAGGCACTTTATTTTACAGAGGGACAGGATCGTTGCCAAGCTACTGTTTGGTGCTATATTTAAGGCACTTTATTTTACAGAGGGACAGCATCGTTGCCAAGCTACTGTTTGGTGCTATATTCAAGTCACTTTATTTTACAGAGGGACAGCACCGTTGCCAAGCCACTGTTTAGTGCTATATTCAAGTCACTTTATTTTACAGAGGGACAGCACCGTTGCCAAGCTACTGTTTAGTGCTATATTCAAGTCACTTTATTTTACAGAGGGACAGGATCGTTGCCAAGCTACTGTTTGGTGCTATATTCAAGTCACTTTATTTTACAGAGGGACAGCACCGTTGCCAAGCTACTGTTTGGTGCTATATTTAAGGCACTTTATTTTACAGAGGAACAGCATCGTTGCCAAGCTACTGTTTGGTGCTATATTTAAGGCACTTTATTTTACAGAGGAACAGCACCCTTGCCAAGCCACTGTTTAGTGCTATATTCAAGTCGCTTTATTTTACAGAGGGACAGCACCATTGCCAAGCTACTGTTTGGTGCTATATTTAAGGCCATATTTGCCAAGCTGGATGAGGTGAAGACAGAGAGAGAAGTTCTCCAGACAATAGAGGAGATCAGGAACTCCCTCAACAACATCCTGTCTGTGTCTACACAGTATTTTCCACCATTCATTAGCTGTATGCTGGTAAAGTAACGTCATCTTTATTTTCTATAAATCTCTCTCGAATATTCCATTTTGTCTGCACCGAAGATTTTGTTAAATTAACAGCTTCCAGAATAATTAATTGTATTGGAGTAATGTTAGAGCAGTGTTGCTGATCTTCTTGCTATTTTTACCCCCTTGAGAGATCATTTTTGTGACACTCTGTGGTCTTTTGGTAATGAATCCTTACATGTAAGTTTAGTAAAAAAAAAAATCCATCATTAATTGCTCATCATACAATGTATATACATTTAATTGAAATAACTGATTGATTTTTCAGGACATTCTGTATGAGTTGAGGACAAAGATAGAAGCTGATATTGCCAATGTCGGAATGTCAGCTGTAGTCAGCAACCTACAACCACTAGGTGATGAATTGTTATCATTTTCTGATATTGTTGGGGAGCTCAAAATACAACATGTTTTGACACTGTTTTCCATTATGACGTGACTGTTAAAAGATGCAATTTCCTTGAGATGTAACAATGAAAAAGAGTACAAAAAGTTCCTATCTCGGTCATATTTGGGTCATTTTGGCAGCCATTATAAATTTCAGAAAATGCTCTGTTAAAGGTTGTCTCAATTATTTGTTAAGCAGTGCTTATTGTGATATATACCATGTAAATGGATATATGTATATGTGTGTTTGGTGTAATCTAGAAACCATGATACTTTGTCATAATTGTGAAAATTATAAAATGACTGAAAGCATGTACATTGTACATGTAAGTCAATACCATTCATATTAACTTGTCTGTATTTAAATGATTGCATTGCACAGTAACATATCATTTAATTTTCTGTAATTGCAAACTATAGAAATAATATACTAGTAGCAGATTATTTATTTTGAATTACAGGCATCTGTGTGTTGGAGGAGCAATTGATTTTACGAGAACCAGAAGAACGTCCAAGTAAAAGGGGACGTACGGACGGTATGAACATATCTAAAGATACAGCATCCTGGATAGAGTTAGCTAGGTCAGTCAGTTATACATGTACTAGTATTTTCTTTCTATTACCTTCTTGTTCTTTATCTTTTGGGGAAAATATTTTTGTTTTTTTGGAATGAGAAGTGGAAAATATCTCCATATTGCTGTTACTTGTAGAGAAAGCTATACATTAATGAGGGCATTTGATAAACTTTAAGGATCAGTTTAAATATACTTTATTTAAATGATATGTGCTGAATTATTGACGGCTCTTGAATCAAACATTAAAGATTTCCTCTAAGTTCCTGCCATCTAGAAGCATATATGTCTTTCAGACGTTCACTGCTATTTCATTGGTCAGATTAATTGTCATTCTGTCTGTCTGCGTTAACAATTTGGTTTAGCTGTTTTAAAGTCGTTTTGGAGAAAATTGTTTGGAGTAGCAAGTTGTAACTTTACATTGTGATAGAACATGATGAAAGGAATCTAACAGAGCAAAAAAATTTGACCTTGAGATATCAAATACATGATTTGTGATTTAGGTATTGGGGAGAAAACTATGAAAAAGTATTTACAAGTTACTTTACATGAAAATGGATTATGATGAAATGAACCCAGTGTGATAAGTAATATTTTGTGTTGACCTTTGAACTTGTGACCTTGAACTTTATGTTTGACTTACTTTTCAAAACTTAAACATGTAAATCTCTTGAACTGTAAGGGATAGTGCTTTTATATTTCACATGTGAATTTTTTGTGAAAAGTCCTTTCATTTCAGACCTTCACTGTTGACCTATTGACCTTGACCTTGAAGTTTGACTTACTTTTCAAAATCAGTAACCTTGGTTATATCGCTTGAACAGTAATGGGTAGAGCTTCCATACATATGTATTTCATTTATAGATTCCTTATATCAAGACCTTTTATTTGATATCTTGACTTTTAACCTAGTGACCTTGACCTAGAAGTTTGGCATATTTTTCAAAAAAATTAAGCTTGTTTATATCTCTTGAACTGAAAACAGTATGATTTTCAAATTTTGCATGAAGATTCTTTGTGAGAAGACCCTTCATTTGAGACTGTGACCTTGAACTTTTGATTGAAATTGGCAATATCTCTTGATATTTTACATGTAGATTCTTTTTGACAATACCTCTGATAAATGATGTATACATCAACTGAAACTGATGCTTCGCCATCAGGCCATACTGCCTTTGGCAGTTAAGATTGCATTTTACCTACCCCAATGAACAGTTCTTCTATAATGTGATCTACATATACATGTAGGTTATACAAGTCTGTGAACGAGTATGATGTTCTACAAGGGATATTCAGCAGTAAGATAGGTACCAAGGAAATCACAAAGGAGGCTGTACAGCTAGAGTCAAGGGGAGATTACTACAGAGCAAGGAAACTGTATGAAGAGGTTAGTATGATAAACTTACCATGAGGTATTTTGCCATGAAAACTTTTCAAAATTTCTTTCACTAAAATCTGTAAAATGTTAATGATTATTTAGGGGCTTCATGTATGTGTTTTACAAAAACTGACAGGGTATTGGCAAATCCCCTTTCAGAAATTAAATACTAATGTAGACATTCCAAAAGTACATGTATGTCAATTAGATACAATTTAGAAATGTTTTATACATGTACATGTATGTATTTTACATATGTTGTGTACTTTTCAGGCATTGTCAACCAGAGACTGGCCTGATGGTAACCCTTCAGATATAGAAGTAGATATGTGGGATGACTGTAGAATGGAGGTACGGATCTTAGAAAGAAAGTTAAATTATAAGATAAACTTTGAGTCTGTATTGTTATGTTTCCTGTAATCCTATCATGATGAAAGAATTTATCACATGATACTTCCTGTATTTGACTACATTATGCTATGTCATACATTCCATAGGAGCATTAATCACATGAAATGAAAGTCCAGATTTTTTTTATTTTGATTTTATTTCTTTAAAAAAAACTGTTTGGAATAGAAAATTATTTGTGATCCTTTATATACACATTTGATATATTATTATCATATTGATTCTTCTACAAATAGTGCTTAGATAAGCTGACACAATGGCAGACCCTAGAAGATGTGGCTGTAAAAGGAGTAGATAATGGTAACATAGCTAAAGTGTGGGAGGACACATTCTACCAGGTGATTCTACTGTTGCTTGTATCTGTTTGTCTCTACTTCAGTTTATTCAAAATATTTACCAAGCATATTGAAAGACAGAAATATTCTGAGTAATTATCCATTTGGGGCAGTACCTGACATGAACTTATTGTGACATTATCAAATACTATGGAAAACAGTATCAAATTCAGGTAATACATGACTTTACTATTGGAATTTCTTTACATCCTACTATATTGAAGTCCAAAGTGGGAAATACATGTAACTATATATGTATATTGCAAAGACATTGAGCATGATTTACAAACTTTTTTTCTATTCCTAGGAGCACTACCTCCCCTACATCATTAGAAGTAAGGTCAAACTAATGCTACAGGGAGATGAGAGTCAGCAGACTCTGCTCAAGTTTATAGATGATTCCATGAAACTACCAGAGGCTAAAGCCTTATTAGAGGTACAAATCTAAACATCTTACAATATTTAAACTACAGCCAACTTTTTTATTCAACAAGTTGTTCTAGAAACTGAAACTCTTTTATAGATATAACAGTTATTTTCTTCTTATATGATTTGATTCTTTGACTTTGTTACCTTGACCTTGAATGACCTAACACACAAAAAGACAAGGGCATTAGTGTTTGACAAACAAATCTTGTTCTATTATATTACAGAGTCCGGTATTGTGAGGAGCTAGCTATGATGTACATATGGCAGAGTGATTATGACAGAGCTAGACATTATGTCAATATGGCCATAGAGAAATTCCAGCAGGTATTTACTGTATATACTTCAATCCATTTGTAACTATACATTATTGAAAACAAATTTTGAAGAAGCAGGTACTGATATAAGTAAATATATTATGAGTCATGTACTTCATATTTTCAGTAAGCTATTTTTAACGATACACCTGTTATAATTCTCTGAGGATTTTCAAGAAATTTTAAAAGAAGAGTTATTGTATTTAGTCTTGTTAGAATTTTTCTGCAGCTTCTGGTTCACTGATATACATGAACTTAAAGGATCAGTAATCAACTCAATAAATGTAATGATATTTTCATGATCCTGTACTCTCAACTATTATTAGGGCCCCGCCACTAGGCGGGTGCCCTATAGTAATCACTCTGTCCGTCTGTCCGTCCGTCTGTCTGTCCGTCTGTCCATCAGCAAAAACTTTAACATTGGCCATAACTTCTGCACTGTAAGAGGTAGAGCTTTTTTATTTTACATGAGTGTGCCTTGTGACAAGACCTTTCCGTTGGTACCAACATTTTTCATCATGTGACCTTGACCGTGACCTTTGACCTACATTTGAAAAACTTTAACATTGGCCATTACTATTGTACCGTAAGAGATGGGGCTTTGATATTTGACATATCACTCTGTCCGTCTGTCCGTCCGTCTGTCTGTCCGTCTGTCCGTCAGCAAAAACTTTAACATTGGCCATAACTTTGTAAAAAATCGATGACATTGGAATACTGCATTGTATGTTTGCCTCTATTCCTCTGGCAGCAATTCTTTTGTTGCCAACCATGTTGACCTTGTTGCCTTCACATTCAACTTCTTAAAGAAGTGGCCGGTGGGGCCCTTTCTGACTTTGTCAGTGCTCTAGTTCTATGATATTTATTACAGGACTGGAGTAGCACAGATCCACTAATGGTCAGTAGCCGTACATCCAAACTACAACAAGTACAGCCTCTCGTAGAGATGCAGGAGTTCTTAACACTCATATCAAATGAAAGTAAGCAGTCTATGTAAAAAAATGTATTAACAGATCTGTGCAGTATCAAATATAACACTCATATCAAACGAAAGTAAGCATTCTATGTAAAAAAATGTATTAAAAGATCTGTGCAGTATCAAATATAACACTCATATCAAACGAAAGTAAGCAGTCTATGTAAAAATGTATAAACAGATCTGTGTAGTATCAAATATAACACTCATATCAAACGAAAGTAAGCAGTCTATGTAAAAAATGTATTAACAGATCTGTGCAGTATCAAATATAACACTCATATCAAACGAAAGTAAGCAGTCTATGTAAAAAATGTATTTACAGATCTGTGCAGTATCAAATATAACACTCATATCAAACGAAAGTAAGCAGTCTATGTAAAAAATGTATTAACAGATCTGTGCAGTATCAAATATAACACTCATATCAAACGAAAGTAAGCAGTCTATGTAAAAATGTATTTACAGATCTGTGTAGTATCAAATATAACACTCATATCAAAAGAAAGTAAGCAGTCTATGTAAAAAATGTATTAACAGATCTGTGCAGTATCAAATATAACACTCATATCAAACGAAAGTAAGCAGTCTATGTAAAAAATGTATTAACAGATCTGTGCAGTATCAAATATAACACTCATATCAAACGAAAGTAAGCAGTCTATGTAAAAAATGTATTAACAGATCTGTGTAGTATCAAATATAACACTCATATCAAACGAAAGTAAGCAGTCTATGTAAAAAATGTATTAACAGATCTGTGCAGTATCAAATATAACACTCATATCAAACGAAAGTAAGCAGTCTATGTAAAAAATGTATTAACAGATCTGTGCAGTATCAAATATAACACTCATATCAAATGTAAGTAAGCAGTCTATGTAAAAAATGTATTTACAGATCTGTGCAGTATCAAATATAACACTCATACCAAACGAAAGTAAGCAGTCTATGTAAAAAATGTATTTACAGATCTGTGCAGTATCAAATATAACACTCATATCAAACGAAAGTAAGCAGTCTATGTAAAAAATGTATTAACAGATCTGTGCAGTATCAAATATTATCATATACTCTAATTTACATAACCGTTTATAAGCTTTCCCATTGGCCAAAACGCGGTCACGTGCAATGCGATTAATCGTCGTATTGAACTGCCTCCGGTCATATTGACGCGTTTCCTGTTTTGTGTATTAGAAGAAAATTGTAGTCTGCAGCAAACATGAGTGTTGCCGACATAACTGACCGTGATAGTTTGCAGCACTTTTATATAAAAAGAAAATTAAAGATGAAGGGTCAAACATTTTACTATCATACAAAATCTTGAGTACATCTATCTGAGAAAAAAAGTGAAAGTGAGCAGTGTTATAGAGGCAAAATGGAAGTTACCATTTTCTCTTCAAATTTTCATGTATATGATAAAACAGTTATAGCACAGATGATTCGGTCGATATGATGATTTATGGAGTGAAAAAACCAATATCGACCTCGGCCTTCGGCCTCGGTCGATATTGGTTTTATCACTCCATAAATCATCATATCGACCTCATCACTGTGCAATAATTGTATATAACACTCATATCAAACGAAAGTAAGCAGTCTATGTAAAAAATGTATTAACAGATCTGTGCAGTATCAAATATAACACTCATATCAAACGAAAGTAAGCAGTCTATGTAAAAAATGTATTAACAGATCTGTGTAGTATCAAATATAACACTCATATCAAAGGAAAGTAAGCAGTCTATGAAAAAAATGTATTAACAGATCTGTGCAGTATCAAATATAACACTCATATCAAACGAAAGTAAGCAGTCTATGTAAAAAATGTATTAACAGATCTGTGTAGTATCAAATATAACACTTATATCAAACGAAAGTAAGCAGTCTATGTAAAAAATGTATTAACAGATCTGTGCACTATCAAATATAACACTCATATCAAACGAAAGTAAGCAGTCTATGAAAAAAATGTATTAACAGATCTGTGCAGTATCAAATATAACACTCATATCAAACGAAAGTAAGCAGTCGATGTAAAAAATGTATTAACAGATCTGTGCAGTATCAAATATAACACTTATATCAAACGAAAGTAAGCAGTGTATGTAAAAAATGTATTTACAGATCTGTGCAGTATCAAATATAACACTTATATCAAACGAAAGTAAGCAGTCTATGTAAAAAATGTATTAACAGATCTGTGCAGTATCAAATATAACACTCATATCAAACAAAAGTAAGCAGTGTATGTAAAAAATGTATTTACAGATCTGTGCAGTATCAAATATAACACTTATATCAAACGAAAGTAAGCAGTCTATGTAAAAAATGTATTAACAGATCTGTGCAGTATCAAATATAACACTCATATCAAACGAAAGTAAGCAGTCTATGTGAAAAATGTATTAACAGATCTGTGCAGTATCAAATATAACACTCATATCAAACGAAAGTAAGCAGTCTATGTAAAAAATGTATTAACAGATCTGTGCAGTATCAAATATAACACTCATATCAAACGAAAGTAAGCAGTGTATGTAAAAATGTATTAACAGATCTGTGTAGTATCAAATATAACACTTATATCAAACGAAAGTAAGCAGTCTATGTAAAAATGTATTAACAGATCTGTGTAGTATCAAATATAACACTTATATCAAACGAAAGTAAGCAGTCTATGTAAAAAATGTATTAACAGATCTGTGCAGTATCAAATATAACACTCATATCAAACGAAAGTAAGCAGTCTATGTAAAAAATGTATTAACAGATCTGTGCAGTATCAAATATAACACTCATATCAAACGAAAGTAAGCAGTCTATGTAAAAAATGTATTAACAGATCTGTGCAGTATCAAATATAACACTCATATCAAACGAAAGTAAGCAGTCTATGTAAAAAATGTATTAACAGATCTGTGTAGTATCAAATATAACACTTATATCAAACGAAAGTAAGCAGTCTCATACTTGCCATAATATTTCGGAGTTTTGTCATTGCAAAGAGGGACAAAAAGAGGGACAAATCATCAAAATGCGGGACAAATATAACGCCATTGAGGGACATAAAGAGGGACACTTTTAGGAGGTTGAACTTCAGATATTGCAATCAAAAATTGCACTAGATCATTGCCCTCTGCAAACGAAAGAACGTCAGAGTAAAAAATAAATCTTATTAACGCGCATGGTATACGTAGATGGCTCCTCGTTGGACGCATTTCTAAAAATGGCGCTTCATTGAACTTGTCTACCCTATTTAATTTTCCTCTGTGAAATTTTTAAAAGTCTTTTACTCCATTGTTCACGTTTTATATTCACAACTTTCTGAACATAAGTATTGAACATCTGCGCTGTTGCCTGCGTTAACGTTGGCGATTTCAATAAAATACACAATCGATAACTTAACGACTCGGGTATTAAAAACGACACTAAGCAAACGTACTTTGATTGATACTGAGAGTTTATTTACGTGATAATAATAAAGAGCATATTATAGTTACTCTAGAGCGTTCCGTGGTTGTGTATTTTCTTTTCTTTTTTTTTTTAAATCTTGTTTACATGTTTTACATCACGTTGTTTCCTGTCATAAAAATGAACTCATATCTTGGCTTACACATCGTATAACTATTGCTATTGCTTTATTTATTTCAATGATCGAATATTTTGTGAGCTAAAAAAAATATCAACAAGAGAAAGACTGCATGAATGTATTTAGCGACGTTTGTGGGACAGCCGACCTTTAATCAACCTACATTGTATTACTATCAAAACATAGGTCGATTATCGGCTGATTACTGTATATGGGTATATAGCGAAGATAATTGGAGACGTTTAAATAAACAATGAAAGTTTAAGAAAAGACGGAACGACTGAAATCGACAAAGAATAATCGATATTACCATGATTACGCCCATTTTTTTTTCTATGAAACGTCAAAAATCGGGATTTTCCGTGTCCCGGTCGGGACAGATATTTTCGGTCGAAAATGCGGGACATTTTTTGTCCCGGCCGGGACAATGGCAAGTATGCAGTCTATGTAAAAAATGTATTAACAGATCTGTGTAGTATCAAATATAACACTTATATCAAACGAAAGAAAGCAGTCTATGTAAAAAATGTATTAACAGATCTGTGCAGTATCAAATATAACACTCATATCAAACGAAAGTAAGCAGTCTATGTAAAAAATGTATTAACAGATCTGTGCAGTATCAAATATATCACTCATATCAAACGAAAGTAAGCAGTCTATGTAAAAAATGTATTAACAGATCTGTGTAGTATCAAATATAACACTTATATCAAACGAAAGTAAGCAGTCGATGTAAAAAATGTATTAACAGATCTGTGCAGTATCAAATATAACACTTATATCAAACGAAAGTAAGCAGTCGATGTAAAAATGTATTAACAGATCTGTGCACTATCAAATATAACACTCATATCAAACGAAAGTAAGCAGTCTATGTAAAAAATGTATTAACAGATCTGTGTAGTATCAAATATAACACTTATATCAAACGAAAGTAAGCAGTCTATGTAAAAAATGTATTGACAGATCTGTGCAGTATCAAATATAACACTCATATCAAACGAAAGTAAGCAGTCTATGTAAAAAATATATTAACAGATCTGTGTAGTATCAAATATAACACTCATATCAAACGAAAGTAAGCAGTCTATGTAAAAAATGTATTAACAGATCTGTGCAGTATCAAATATAACACTCATATCAAACGAAAGTAAGCAGTCTATGTGAAAAATGTATTTACAGATCTGTGCAGTATCAAATATAACACTCATATCAAACGAAAGTAAGCAGTCTATGTAAAAAATGTATTAACAGATCTGTGCAGTATCAAATATTTATTTTTCATTTCAGCTATTTAGGTTGCAGGTGTAATGTTTCATATTGGATTATGTATATGTATCTAAACAGCTCTTTCCAATTTTGTATTGTCATGGCAAATTGACCAGGCGATTTCTTTTTCTTTTTAAGAAAGAGGGAGGGGGGTTCATGGATAAAGATAAATAGTGACACAAATTCAAGATGTAAATCTACATTGAATTATAATTGGAAAATCACATGTGCACTTGTCCATGATTTGAAAATTGCTTTTGTCTCTTTGATAATAGTGTACATAAATGAGTTAAAAGAAGATCCTGACGTTAATCTCAACATCACTCACAATAGAGCACCAAATTGAGCATCAACGGACCCCTAGCAGCTAGATGGTGCCCACGAGTTGTAAGCATCCCCTGTCAGCTCCCCGCACCCGCCATCAATGTTCATGCAGGAAAATGAAAATATATAAAATACATACACTGCACTATCTATGGTTATGTCTATATAGAAAGTGCTATGGCGACCATGTCAGGGAAATGCATTCAAAACGCTTACTGTCAAACCCCTCTCGGGGAACTTTTTTTACGAGCTCATGTATACAATCTGTTACTTAGTCATGTCGACCCTCATGCAGTATGTGACTTTAACCCTGAAAGAGACTCAAATAAGGTGTTTGGGACATGTTAGAACTCTTTGGAAGGGGGGAGAGAAGGATTTGTATGGTTTCGATCTTGTATCATTTTCGGAAACTTAGATGCTTAAATATACAAATTATTCAGATGGGTTGGGATGGGACAAAAAGAAATGACACTCTTGATATCAGTGAATCTCTCTCACATTGCACTTATTCATATGATCAAAATATATTTAACTTGCTGTTTGGATATTCAAATAATTCTTGAAATAGTGATTGGGCATAGTGAATAGTAATTCAAACTTAAATTGTGTTATTTCTTGGTTCAATTAACATGAATTAAAAGTGTAAAGAAATAGCGCAATCATTTATGAAATTCCGACTCAGGCATTATTTTGTTTTTTTCGACTTGTTTGTTTTTAGCTCGCCGGGACGAATGTCCGGAGAGCTATTGTCATACCCCCGGTGTCGGCGTCTGCGTTGGCGTCTGCGTCGGCGTGCGCGTGCACAAAAACTTTAACCTTGCTTATAACTTTTAAATCAATACAGATTGGGCTTTCATATTTCACATGTGCATTCCTTGTGACAAGACCTTTCCATGGATACCAAAATTTTTGACCTTGTGACCTTGACCTTGGAGATTGACCTACTTTTGAAAAACTTTAACCTTGGCCATATTTTTTGAATGGTAAGTGATAGGGCTTTGATATTTCACATGTGTATTCCTTGTGACAAGACGTTTCCATGGATACCAAAATTTTTGACCTTGGAGATTGACCTAGTTTTGAAAAACTTTAACCTTGGCCATATTTTTTGAATGGTAAGTGATAGGGCTTTGATATTTCACATGTGTATTCCTTGTGACAAGACGTTTCCATGGATACCAAAAATTTTGACCTTGTGACCTTGACCTTGGAGATGATTGACCTACTTTTGAAAAACTTTAACCTTGGCCATATTTTTTTGATTGGTAAGTGATAGGGCTTTGATATTTCACATGTGCATTCCTTGTGATAAGACCTTTCATAAATTTTGACCTAGTGACCTTGACCTTGTTTATTGTTGTTGTTGCAATTTACATATGGTTGCCACCGGCGAGCTATGTTGTCATTCTGACAAGTCTGGTTTTCCCTTGCTGGCTGGGAGGTTTTGAGATCACAACCTGACGCAAAACAGAAAAAAAACAAAACCATGGCCAAAACAAGAGGAATTTGAAGGTTTCAATGTGCAAGAAAAATATTCAACATCATATCAGTCTCTGGTGGGATTGATCAACCTCCAAACCTTGGCTAACACCTTGGTTGGTACTGTTCAATCCCACCCTCAACTGATATTTTTCTATCTGGAACTCAAAGTGGTGAAAGATTCTATTACTCTTACTACTAATGCATGCAATTCATAGTGTATCTTTCCTATAATAGAATTGACTCATCTCGTGCGCTTGATTGAATTAGCTCCGTCCCTTCAGTAAACTTTACTAAGACTACATTACGATGTATATTTGCTAAGTGGGGGGGGGTATTTATGTAAACTTTCTAGTTTTTGACGAAATGTAGCTTAAAGAAAAGATATATGCATGTACAGTATTAATTATGTAGACTAAATGGTCTACATGTATATGCTATTTCTATAATTTCAAGATAGATGAGCGTGTTGAGTTTATACATAGCTATGTCCTTGGCTTATTTACATTTTGTCCCTTTTGTAGATAATTTTTCTTCAACTGCTCAAGCCAACAAACTGATAAAGAATTGGGAGAGTCGGTCCTTGCATTCACTACTGGATCCTGTTAATGTTTGGGATGACTTGGTGACCAATAGGTAAAAGAGCTTCATCTCTTTCCTACTACAGAAACTGCGAAAGTTTAGATATCAAAGAAATATTTGCTCTCAACTTACTTGTAGATACATGTAAATTAAAGGTGATGAATAGAATTGAAACTGCATGACCATTTATGATTTACACAAGGAATGTAGAAAGAACACAGTTAGGAATCTACATGTACCTGTATTTTTTCTTTATTTTGCATCAGTTTTACTTATTTCTAAGACAAGATACATATATGTGTGTACATGTGGTCCAAAGAAACCTGTAGACTTGTATAGATACATGTACATGTAATGATGTCAGTAAAAGAGCACAAAATTGTAATGATAAAGGTTTTCTACATTATCAGGAATGTGTTTATGGACCATATCTCTAGCCGTCTTAACTCCGTCAAATCAGAGGATTCTATGGATGTAGATAAAGATGACGATGATATGCAAATGTATGTACAGTACCTGGAATCCAAAGTGAGGCTCAAGTTACAAATGGTGGAAAGCTGTTGTCATAGCAATAACCATAAACTGGCTCTCAACTTACTGATCTCTACCAAAGATGTAAGAGTACACTTTGTCTTCAATTTAGGGGTTACCACGTGTTTTACAAAAACAGACAGTGTATCTGCAAATCCCCTCTCAGAAATTGAGTTTTACTGTAATACTGATATTTCTGATAGGGGATTCGCCGATACCTTGTCAGTTTTTGTAAAACATCAGTATGGTAAACACATTCTAATGCTTTTGTCAGTAATAAGCTAGAAAACGCCTGCTTTTAACAAAGTTGCCATACGAACACATGACGTTACAGGGCTCTCGATTGGCCTGATTTGGGGTTGATATCTGGCCCCATTCCAAATGCAAAATAGTATCTTTTTTCCCAATTTTTTGACAAATTTTTCCAATTTGACACCTCATGGAATAATCATAAAAAACAAGTGAAAAAGCATCCAAATCTATTTACATTTTTCCTCAATTTTTGAGAAAATGCTGTTATTTTTCCCAATTTCAAAGGCCCCGGCCCCAGTCCCAAAAATGACTGAGAGTCCTGCATCATAGGAAAAACTGCATAGAAATGTGAATCTCTTTGCAGTTTTATAATCGCTTAACCAGTCAGAATGTACATTACAAACAGAGTGCATTAGAATGATAATTTTTGTTATAAGGCTTTCTAGGAAATACTCAGTTGAATCTACATGATCTGCCACTTGTATGAGATATAGTGCCTCTTATCTTCAAAAATGTCAATCATTTACACTTTATGTTTTGTTGTAAATTGAACACAGCAATGTAAGGAGACTGGTAGTGAGTTAGTTAACTTGGAGTGGAGCCACCTATACACAAAGACACATCAAACAAAGGCCAGATCAGCCGATGCAGTGTGGAATGACGAGTTAATTAACAGTATAATAACCACAGTAGAGAGGCTTGGTATGACATGTTTTGTTGATGGATTCAAATATTATAGAAAGTTTTGTTTGTTTGTACATGTATAATAGATTAAAAGAAGATTGAAAGAGAATAAAAGTCCTGAAGTGCTTCAATAGATAATCAGAATATTTTTTCTGATTTTTCATGTTTTATAATTAGGAAAATAAAATTCCTGTTGTGTTGAATTATAATTGCTGTGATATTTTGATCAGGTAAAAGTGACAGTAGTGATGTACTGAAGAGGGAAGCAGGTTTAGGTAGACAACACTACACACTGAGGGGAGAGTCCCTCCATCTGTTAGCTGTGGGTATACACAGTATGGATAACCCAGCTGATCTCAATACTAAAAACAAAGACAAACTGATAGAGCTGACAGGAGCAAAGAAGTTTAATAAAGATGAGGTAGATATTTGTGGCTACAAGAGATGACACTCAGCAATCTTAGCTTATATCAAATATTGAATAAAAAAATATCAAAATCAAAAAATCAAAGTAAACATATAGAATACAATGCTTATAAAGCATAATCTGAAATCAAAAAGATAAAGATAAAATCTTTGAAAAGCTGAAAATAGGTACAAATCTTAAACGCCTTGTGCTTTTACCTTGTTTGAATAATATGTACATGTATATTTGTGCATCTAGTTGATAGGAAAGTTGGTACAGCATGGTTATGATATGATCAAGTCGAGTCTGAGTTACGAGGGTAAATCCACGGCTGCCTGTCGTTATGGTATGGAGGAGGCGTACCTAGCTGTAGCAACTTACTGTAACAGATTCCTCAGAATGCAGGAAGACGGTAAAATATCGGTTTTATATAACCATAAAATACACGATCCATGCTCCTTATTTTACATATTGTTCAGATACAGGAATTGTTTGCATGAATCTTCTGTACGTTTTGTCCTAAATTTATGCCAAAACACATCAGGCAAATGAAGAAACACATGTCCATTAACAAGTTTAGTACAATTTAGTCTGACTCAGCTGCTCACTATTTTTACTCGATGCTACAAGCGCAAAATGCATGTTCTTTTATTATTAACCTCTCCAGATAACTGAATTCTATATAGATTTACCATTACATGTACTTGTGAAAACTATACCTTTAAAATTCTTAGAAGAAATAAAGATGTCACAAACAACACTGAAGCAGTTTCCTGAGACTACTATAGTTTGTCTCCTCAATGCTGTGAAGCTAGACTCCATGGAAGCCAGACAAAGGATACCACGCTTGCTACAACTTGTTGAGCTCTATCCTGACACTACAGCTACTTTTGTAAATAAGGTGTGTAGTACAATTTGTAGAGCTCTACCATGACCCTAACCATTATTTATCAAGTACATTTGTAAGTCTGTAATTTTAAAGTTCATAGAGTTCTAACATGATTCTTCAGATTCTTTTCTCAACAACTTGTAAATTAGGGTCAAACATGGTGCTATTTTTACTAATAGCTTGTTGCATTGCTCTACCCTGACAGTAAAGGTACATCTTAAAGAGCTTGTCTACCATGACACTACTGTAAGGGATTTGAAGAAAATTAGTTCTACATATTAAGTGTTCTTTGCTATTAAGCATTTGAGTTCAAAAGAAGTCTGGTTTTTCAGAAGAAAAATCAGCATGAATATACAACAGTAACTACATGTATGTATGTTGTGTTTGTTGTTATGTACATTTATGTATCTTTCTTTTTCTTTGGTTGCCCTCAAAGCAAAAGGGATAACTTTGTTGAGTAACCATTAATGTCTGTCCATCCATCTGGTCATCTTTCTGGAAGTCATATTTTCTCACATTTATAGCTATAGCTACTTTATGCATTATTTCTTCCATTAAACTAACAAGGATGGTCAAGGTATGATAATACTTAACACTCCATGTGGGTCAAGATTAGTTCCTCTTAACACTCCATGTGGGTCAAGATTAGTTTGTCTTAACACTCCACGTGGGTCAAGATAAGTTTGTCTTAACACTCCATGTGGGTTAAGATTAGTTTGTCTTAACACTCCATGTGAGTCTAGATAAGTTCATCTTAAAACACTCCATGTGGGTCTAGATTTGTTCATCTTAACACTCCATGTTGGTCAAGATTAGTTCGTCCTAACACTCCATGTGGGTCAAGATTGGTTCGTCTTAACACTCCATGTGGGTCAAGATTAGTTTGTCTTAACACTCCATGTTGGTCAAGATTAGTTTGTCTTAACACTCCATGTGGGTCAAGATTAGTTCATCTTAACACTCCATGTGGGTCAAGATAAGTTTGTCTTAACACTCCATGTGGGTTAAGATAAGTTCGTCTTAACACTCCATGTGGGTCAAGATTAGTTCATCTTAACACTCCATGTGGGTCAAGATTAGTTCATCTTAACACTCCATGTGGGTCTAGATTAGTTCGTCTAAACACTCCATGTGGGTCAAGATTAGTTCGTCTTAACACTCCATGTGGGTCAAGATTAGTTCGTCTAGAATAATGTCTTTTCAAAAGCAATGTTGATTCTAGGCTGCAGAGGTGCCAAGCTGGATGTTTATAATGTGGATCAGTCAGATGATGGCACTCCTAGACAAACCCCATGCTGCCGCTGTGCATAACATAGTGTCAAATCTCGCGAGGGAATATCCACAGGTAAGCAGTTTTCACAAAAACTTTTTGAACAACTTTTTCCCAAAGACAAATTATAAGTTCCAATTGTATAGTTTGTTAGACCATTTCTACTAGACTGCGGAATTTTTTATAACCTCCTGGGTCTGACTAGTTAGTTTTTGTTAGGTTACAGACACTATTTTATATTGTTGGCAATATTTGAATTGTTACAGGCAGTAGTTTATCCATATCAGCTGAGCAGTGAAGGTTACAGATTTGGTAATACGGCTCAAGACAAGAAGAACATTGGATTTGTAGAGAAGTAAGTTATTATGTTGTATGACTAGTTCACTCTCTGACATCTACTCCCTTAGTAGGTTTTCTACCTTCCATACCAAATGGGGATAAACTTTTAGTTAATTTGCCTCAGATTTCTTGACATCTAATTAATGTGTTTAAAATCATACAGAAAGAATTACTTTGAGATAACACATCATAGTTTAGAAATACATAAATAACGGTCAGATTGAGGAAGTATTAAAGTTCACATACGCATACACTGTACATTTGTATATACCTTTAATGGAAACAGGTTATAAATATATATTAATATGCTCACACATACTACCAATGACATGCTTGTTACTTTGATACAGCAGAAATTTAACATTTGTATGATGTCTTTAGATTGGCTGGTTTACTGGATGAAGACCATCTTCCTCTGGTTTCTAAATTCATATTTGCATTGGACAATCTCAGTCAACCGGATCAGATATTCAAGGTAATGTTCCTACTAAGCATTTCTTCATGATCTATGCTATATCAAATGATTTGTACCATTATTTGTCTTGTCATATTTGTTTATGCGATATTACTTTTAAAATATGTATGATACTCATCATGTACAAATTATTGCTATACATGTTTATTTCAAAATATCTTAACAAGAAAAGATAAATACCCAAATAATAGTCAAAATGTTGTAAGATATAGTTGTCAAGATTACTTGATCTGTTTGTTAAAATCTATATAACCTTAGCACTAAGTTTTATTCTAGTTATAATGAATTTGTTCTTTGAAGATACGTTTAGATAACATTTCATTATGGAGACATGTGCAAAATCAGAAAGAAACTTCTAAAAAATCTATTCAGTAAAGTTGATCTTACAAGAAGTACAGTAAGCGCGATTCATATTTTAGCAGAGTTATGGTTCTTAAGACTGCACTAATTCAAGACTTTACTCTGATTGATTATAATGGAAAATAAGTCAAGTGCTCCAATCTATTATTATGCTAATACATTGTATGTCAATTTCCCATTCGTGCCATGTTTACGCTAGAATTTGGTTGCACTAAAATAAGTACATGTGCAGTATCTTGCATGTAATATAACAGGATTGGGCAGATGACATAAAGATCAAGCTTGCCAAGAGGAAGGCAGATAAAAAGGAACTGTTGACAGATTTCTACGACATGTATAAAAAGCTGGTAGATGTCACCACTGACTCCTCCCGATCTGGTCGTGTGACAGTATCACAGACAGACAGTCTGTCAGATTCACCGTCCTTGGTAGATAAAGGCAAATACTCCAAGAAATTTGCTGAAGTAGGTTTGGTATTATTTTAATGTATGAAACATGTAATTTAGAACATCTCTCTTTATTTATGTATTCATCAAATGTATTACAGTTAATGTGTTTTCAAAGTCACATATGAGATACATGTACATGTATGAATAACTGGTAAAATTATTTTCAATTGCTTCAAGATTGATGATAAAGGAAAAAATAGTATATCTCGGTTTATGAATATTCATTCTTACATGTATTTCATTGATCTATGGTTTGATACTTTATGTACATGTATGTTTCCTTTCTTTGCAGAGATTTAAAAAGGATATAGAAAGTGGATTTGGAAAGGATGGCAAAAAACTTGTGGATATGACTTATAGTGTAAGTCTTCAAGTTACAAATTAATGTATCAAGATTGATGATATTCACAACCTCGTGTAAGTTTTATTCTCAAAGCACTTCAATGTACACTGTACCATTATCAACTTCATACATATCTGCATTTTTTCACAATTTGAGGCTGATTTTTTTCTTAACCATTTTGTTTGAGTTACGTGGGTTTTTTTACCATGAACATTATTCATATTTTCAGACCTTTGCCAAGTTAGCGAGTAAAATACAGGAAGAAATGGGTAATGAAGTGAGGGGTTATGGAGCAGGGAAGAGAGGAGACGGTCCCCTACTGCCACCTAAAACACTTAAAGACTACTGCCAATGGCTCTCTGACTTCAATCCTAACACACAAGGCAGAAATCTGGAAATACCAGGTGTGAAATCACCTCTACTCCGTAAAATGAATTCCATGTTTTTTGGTTTATAGAAATCATTAAAATAAAGCATTGAAACTACATAAACTATAGTTATATTATGTATATGCTATAAACAAATGTCAATTGAGAAAATTGTTGTTTGTACTTAAATCTTTGGTAGAAATGATTTTACAAGTATTTGTATGATTTAGGTCAGTATGATGGACTGTCTAAGCCTATGCCAGAGTACCACATAAAGATTGCTGGATTTGATCAAAGGGTAAAATTTTACTCATTTAGTACATGTAATGCTACATTCAAATTCTATTTTCTGAATGGTAAAGGGATAACTTTACACTTTTAGGTGTATTATCAAGTTTTATATTTTAATTTTACCTTTGTATAATTTTTTATAAAGAAACTTTAAAGCTATGAAAATTTTGTTATTTTAGGTACTGGTGATGACCTCCATTAGGAAGCCAAAACGTATAACGATCCGAGGTAACGATGAGAGAGAATATAACTACCTTGTGAAGGGTGGGGAGGATCTCCGACAGGATCAGAGGATAGAACAGCTGTTCTATATGATGAACCAGGTCCTAGATAAAGATCCCGCTTGTAGACAGAGAAAACTCAAACTGAAAACGTATCAAGTCGTACCGTTAACACCAAGGTAGGACAATGGTTATTCAGTACATATTCATGTATTTACATTAAGATCTATAAAGTTGTACTTTTAGCACTTAAGAACATTTCGGATCATGTAATTGTTCTCTTCCTTTTTATAGAAAAACAAAGTCTTAACAATATGGTATTGTCATAGCAAACCGACCTGACTGGACGGGGCTTATTTTCACCTGGTCATCAGAAGAGTTTAATTCTGTCCATGTGATATAAGCTTTACAAAATTACAGATAATGAGTATGTACTCTTATTACTATATGTAATTCATAAACTATCTACCCTAAATTTTTATTGATTTATCTCAGTTGCTTGATTGAATTAGCTCCGCCCGGTCAGGTCACTATGCTGCGACAATACATGTACTGTACATACATGTACATGTGTATTTCTAGATGACATTGGTAACATTGGAAGCACATTTTCAGGAATAGATTTAAACCAAAATGTAGAAAAATGGATTCAGGATAAAATTCAAAAGTCTTACAAGAGACCTGTAATTACCATGGAATACATTTATACACGTATACCATAATCATTGCCTTTATCCAACCCTTTTAAAGATGTCTTTCACAAGAGTATCATGTCATTGACAGGGTCGGTTTGATAGAATGGATGAATAACACAATGCCTTTAAAAGATTTTCTGTACAGCAACTTCACAGAAGATGAAAGTAAAGTCTTCAAAGGAAAGTAAGTAAGATCATGGATGCATATAATCAAGGCAATAGGACTTTAGTTTCAATTCTGAATTATATGAAAGAATTTATTTCTTTTTGTTTCAAGAGGAAAAATGATAGATTGAATTTTTTTAATCAAATATATGGACATATACAATTACTTGAATTGTTCCCTCAAGTTGAACTAATATCTTTTATAGAAATTCAACCACAAAATTTATGAACAAAGGAAAATTGCAAGTATTAATTACCAGTAAGAGGAAGTATATGTATGCAGGTTATTTTACTTAAATATCAAAATAAATATACATGGGTAATGTCTTTGTTTTTACAGACAGGGACCTACTGGTCTTCATGTTAATTGGACATCTAAATTCCACAAAAACCAAGCATTAGCATACCATACTATGTACCAAAAATGTACGAGGACAGAGGTTACTCGGGAATTTCAGTTGAAAGAGAGCAAAGTACCATGGGATCTCACAAGGTACATGTATATACATGTACATGTACATATTTTAAAACTTGCATATGTAAATGTATAAGAATTGCAGATTCCACTTAGTTATGAATAATATTATAGTTCCAGAATTTTTTTTCAATGTGATATCCCTGTTTAATCCTTCGACTGCTATAATGATGACCATTGTATGGGCCACTGCTGCTGAATTGATTTACTTAATAAATTGTGTATTGTCACAAATCTTCAAATGTTTTTATTTTAGTAAACACTCAATATCGTCATTATACCCCCGCCTTAAAATAGTTTTATATCATAGGAGAGCTTTCCATCAAATGAGCACGTCACCAGAGGCCTTCCATGTACTGAGGTGTAAGTTTGCCGTCACCCATGCTACGATCTGTATATGTCAGTACATATTGGGTATAGGAGATCGCCATCTGTCCAACTTCATGATCAACTTAAACACCGGTGAAATGGTCGGCATAGACTTCGGACATGCATTTGGTTCTGCTACACAGGTACTGATATAATGCATTGAAACCTAACTTACTGTCCTCTAAAACTTATTTTTAATACAGATTATATACTAGATTTGGCTAAAGGTCTTGTATGGTAGGGTAAGGTAGTCTAACATACTGTCTCAAAAGGTTTTTATCTCGGTTTTCCAGTTCCCTCCTGCTTCAGGGACCCCCTCACACCAACATGAGACATAAAATATGCTGTATATCTGTTTGTTAAACATTGTTAAATGCATAAATATATAGTTTAAAGTAAGAATTGAGTCATTAGAAGTCATCAGTTCAGTAGGATTTCATTTCTGCTTGAATTTAAGAAAAATATATATTTACTTAGAAAAATTAAAGACCATTTAACAATTTCTTCCTCAATACTTTTTTATGCCCCCGGAATCAAAGATTCGGGGGCATATAGTTTTTGGCCTGTCCGTCTGTTTGTCTGTTTATCTGTTTGTCTGTTTGTCTGTTTGTCCGAAAAACTTTAACATTGGACATAACTTTTGAATGGGAAGTGATAGGGCTTTCATATTTCACATGTGTATTCCTTGTGACAAGACCTTTCCATTGATACCAAAATTTTTGACCTCGTGACCTTGACCTTGACCTTTGACCTACTTTTCAAAAACTTTAACATTGGGCATAACTTTTGAATGGGAAGTGATAGGGCTTTCATATTTCACATGTGTATTCCTTGCGACAAGACCTTTCCATTGATACCAAAATTTTTGACCTCGTGACCTTGACCTTGACCTTTGACCTACTTTTCAAAAACTTTAACATTGGGCATAACTTTTGAATGGGAAGTGATAGGGCTTTCATATTTCACATGTCTATTTCTTGTGACAAGACCTTTCCATTGATACCAAAATTTTTGACCTCGTGACCTTGACCTTGACCTTTGACCTACTTTTCAAAAACTTTAACATTGGGCATAACTTTTGAATTGGAAGTGATAGGGCTTTCATATTTCACATGTCTTTTTCTTGTGACAAGACCTTTCCATTCATACCAAAATTTTTGACCTCGTGACCTTGACCTTGACCTTTGACCTACTTTTCAAAAACTTTAACATTGGGCATAACTTTTGAATGGGAAGTGATAGGGCTTTCATATTTCACATGTGTATTTCTTGTGACAAGACCTTTCCATTCATACCAAAATTTTTGACCTCGTGACCTTGACCTTGACCTTTGACCTACTTTTCAAAAACTTTAACATTGGGCATAACTTTTGAATTGGAAGTGATAAGGCTTTCATATTTCACATGTGTATTCCTTGTGACAAGACCTTTCCATTGATACCAAAATTTTTGACCTCGTGACCTTTAACCTTTGACCTTTTAACCCAGTGACCTCACATACATGTACTTAACAGAAAATAGTGTTCATACTAACAAAGATGCCACCGGGGGCATTCGTGTTTCACAAACACAGGCTTTATTGCAGTTTTTACCGATTCCTGAATTGATGCCAATACGTCTGACCAGGCAGATTCGAAACATTATGATGCCGTTACAAGTGAAAGGTTTGATGGAATCTACGATGATCCACACCCTACGAGCTCTCCGTAATAATCCTGACCTACTACTTAACACTATGGACATCTTTATTAAGGAGCCATCAGTCGATTGGATGGTAATATTAATAAATCCCCAAAACCAAAATTAGGGATGGTCTTGTTCTTATGTTTGTCAATACATTCGTGCTTACCTTTGTGAATAATATACAATACTTATCTCTCAAGCTTTTGCTGAATTCAGTTTGATCCTTTAGTCTGATTTGAATGGTAATTTCTTATCAATTTCACAAATTTATTTTCTTGATACTATATTTTCTCAGGTGAATGCAAATAGGCAGTTGATAGAAATGGGAGAAACAGGTATGTACATTATGATGTTTTATGTGGTATATAGCATGTTGCAAGTTTCTCTACATGTACATTTGTTAATAACATTTCAGTGAGGTATTTCTTAATCTTAAGATAAAAACAGCAGTGTCTGTTACTTTCCTAGGAATTCTAAAGGACTGGTACTAGAAAAGAAGACTTCTGAATTACACTGAATTATAAGATGGCATACATCTGCCTACCACATCCAATATACTTTTCTTCAATTTTTTTCGACATACAACTTATGTCATTGTAGAATGTGAACTTTCATCAATGTAAAAATGATTTTCCATCAAAATCTGAACCATTTTAGTATGTTCATGCAGATTAATTAATTAATTCATGCAGAATAGCTATAATATCTAGTACCTATAATTTACATTATTTCATAGAATCCACTGATGATGAGGACTTTACATGGTACCCTATGGAGAAAGTCAACTACGTCAAGAGAAAGCTAAGGGGAGAAAATCCATGTTATATAACAAGGTAAGTCATCCTATCATCGAAAGTTACCATAACATTATGTCAGAATTGGCTGTGTGTTTCCCCTGTGAAGTATAGCAACACTAAGGGACCGTAGTTGCCATTTCATGTCTACCACAGACAATCATGACTTACTAATTGTGATAGGTTGATATTTAGCATGTGTATTCCTTATGACAAAAGATTTCTGCGCAAACCAACATTTTTTCAGCGTATGACATTGTTATTTCAAGTAAGTATTACTTACAAGTCTGCCTATCACAAAATTTTATTCAGTTGACCTTGACTTAAATGTATGTAAGTTTAAACAACTTAAATGTACATAAGTTTAAATATCTTTTAAAATTTCAGTGTTATTTACATGTACATACATTGTATGTACAGGTGACTTCACTGACCAGTTTGGTGCAGCCATGAGGAAGACCTATTTGTATATCTCACCTTTCCAAATTTAGAAGAGGCAAAAATTACAGTCCATGTTGCAGACATTTGCCGTTCTATTTTCTATGACAAATTATACTATAATTTTAGGGACGAGCTTCGACTTGGTCATTCTAAGAAAGCCTGTATCAAATCCATGGAGAGTGTGCTAATGGGAGAGAAGAGGGTGGACACTCGAGCAGATCTACCGCGCCATAACTTGTCCGTGGAACAACAGGTGGCAGCACTGATAGATCAAGCTACAGATACAAATATCATGGGCCGTGTCTATGTGGGCTGGGAGCCATGGATGTGAAGCAACAGATATTAAAACTTTCTTGGATTTGTGTGTGTAGGTCTGAAGCCTTGGATGAAACTTCAGTTAAATATAAAATGTACAATGTATATTCTAGTTCCGCATGTTACATATGTTGAATACATGTAGGCTTGGAATCTTAGTGGACTCGTGTAGTAATCTATAGTAGAGAACCTCACATACATGTATGTTACAAGGTTGTATCAAAGAACGTTCAGTGAAACATTGTGCTGGTGTAGATCACACTATTGTAGACTTTATCATTGGTTTGTTTTATATTTGTTTCTTTTTTACTTCAAGCCAGTTTTCATATTGGTTAAAGGATTTATTTTTGATACAATACATTGGATGACCATTTGGGTACATACATGTATAATCTATACTTGATAGATAGAAAGTAACTACTTATTACTAGTGTTTACAAAGGAGTACTATTTTTACAGAATATCCTTATTTTTTAATTTGGCTACATCTTCTCTTTTCATCCCACAGTCTATTTGTTTTCTTAAGCTAAAAGTGAAGGTCACAGATTAGAATGAAGTTCATTGTATTTGTCAGCAGAATTTGGTACATGTATCTTGAAATTGTATCGATGAAAATAATTCAAATTTCAAGGTCAAGCATCAAGATTGTAGCTGAAAATAGGTCAGAATATTATTTTCTATATAATCAAAGTATGTTAGTGTCGTTGTTAATACCTGAGTTGCCAAGTTATCGATTGTGTATTTGATGTAAACTCCCTTGCTATTGTTCACCAAAATTAACTTGGGTAACAGCACAGGTGTTAAATACTTCTGTTCAGAAAGTTGTGAATATAAAATGTGAACAATGGAGTAAAAGACTTAAAACAGCACAGAGAAAAATTTAAAAGGTTGGACGAGTTCGTTTTAGAAATGCTGCAACTTTCATGCGTCCGACCAGGAGCTGTCTACATATACATGTGTTACTAAGATCTATTTTTTTTATTACTCCGATGCTCTTGCGCTTGCAGAGGGCAATGATCTAGTGCAATTTTGGATTGCAATATCTGAAATTAAACTTTGTAATGGAAAGTTACCTTAAACATAATTATGAAAGTTTTCTTTGGATGTGTTGTGTGCAGCACATTCAAATGCTGATACTGAGTGCGATAAATTTAAGTATTCTCAGTAAAAAAACCGGACAAATTGAAGAGGAAATATGAGAGAGAAATACTGCATGATCCTTTGTGTTGCAGATTTAACACTTCTCAATCTTTTGACTGTATGGCTCCTTCGGCCTTCTAAAGTGAGGGAAAATGCTAAAAAAAACCAAACTTATTATAATGAAAAGGTGAAAAAGTGTCCCTCTTTTTTATGCTTTGTCCCTCATTGCAATGACAAAACACAGAAAAATTATGGCAATTATGATATTTCTTAACAAAATTTGTCAAATTTAATTGTGTAGTAAGAAGTTGTGAGGTACATGTAGGTGTATGCACCATTTGTAGAATTTACATTAGAGAGGACATTTTAAGAAAGCCGTGTTGAAATGTGCAGGAAGCTTGTGTCCTAGCATTGGCATTGTCCTTGGTTGCATGGACAAAACTTAATCTCATGAACTATATGGGATACTATTACACAATTAGATACCTCGTGATCTGACCTTGAGTTTGACCCATTTTTCAAAAGCCTCAACTTGGCCGTATCTTACTATTTTGTGAATTTTCCATTTTATCAAAATCCTACACTGCTAGCAAATTTGTCTCCCTGGTCTTTTTGTCAAATGAATATTAGGAAGAAGTCACCGACCTTTGATATGTAACACTAAGTTGTAAAAAGATGTTTTTGTTATTTGTTGTTAGAGTGCCACTATAACTTGTTATATCTTGTTAGTGCTAGTGTATAACACAAGTTGATTTACATGTTAGATGAATGTTATAAGTGTTGAGATAAGTTGATAGAAGTGTGACATTACATTTATGTATCATATTCCATATTGATTTGTTATATAAGCCATGATTTTCTTACATAACAAGCATATGTACATGTAGGTCCTGTGACTCGTAGTAACCATTTTTAGTTGTTCATTGAAAAATTGATTTTTTTAATTTTCATTAAAAAAAAAATAATACAGAAAATTGCATTTATTTCTTCCTCCTTGATCTTTCCTAAAACTGCAGATCAATTTTAATATGGCTAACCTAACTGCACAGAATTTCACCAAACTTGCAGGAGGCAAGTGCTCAGGGTCAATTTCTAATTTCTGTTTTTCTCACAGGTTCAAAGACATACATGTAGAAATGTATATGGCTAAAGAATGTCTGACTGACTGATGCATGTTCATGTTCCTTGAAAACAGTGTAAAGAATTTCATAAAAGATTTCTGTCTTACTAACTAGACTAGAAGTGTAAATTCATAAGATTTACAATGATTTGATATATCTTAATCTCATTCAATGTTGGATTTCCTTTCATTTCGCATGAGCATTGTGGCATGACCCTAAGGGCCTCTTGTCTCACAATAACAAAAATCTTATATAGAATTTTTTGTCAAGATTTATTAGTTCTGTCCATATTTTCCACAGCATAAAGTAAATCATCATCATTGTCCATCATTTCATCCTCATAGTCATCTTCGATTTTAGCTTCATTCTGTGCCGGGGGATACAGATTTTCCATTTGATCAGAAGCGTTAAGCAAGTCTATTTCCTCTCCATCAAAAAACTCATCATCATCACAGAAATAAGACGGCAAAACATTGTCTGGTAAGGGAATCTCTGAAATAAAAGATTGTATGAAATGCTGGGATTTACATGTAGATGACTTCCATATAAAATCTGAGTTTTTGAGACAGTTAAATTTTAATTATTCTTTGTACATGAAAGTTTTGGTTCCCAGGTCAGGTTAGGAGTAACTGATGATAAGAAATGCAGTTCTCAAAGGAATTGCAAATCAAATTGAGTCTGGACATCAACATAATCGTTCAAATAAGTTTTGCTTCATTATGGACGCACCTTATGATAAAAATATTATTTTAGATACCAAATGCTTTTCACCTTGTGACCTTGACCTTGGTGTTGGACCTACTTTAAAAAAAACTTTAATCTTGGCTATGACTTGAATGGTAGCTCATAGGGCTTTCATATTTCACATGTGCATTCCTTGTAACAAGACCTGTTCATTAATACCAAAACACTTTGACCTTGACCTCGGAGTATGATCTTCTCTTTACATTGTAGCTGTTTTATTGACAAAGATGCCAACGGGGCATTGGTGTTTCACAAACATGTTTTTTTATTCATTTATTTCTTCTGTATATTGTTTACCATCAGATGTGAAGTTAACAGCACGGCAGTCAGGGTCATGGCATTTCTGGTAGTAAACTCTTTTCTTCAAGTCTGCAATAATCCTGTCATAGAAATATTTTTGCATCATTTTGCAATTAACAATAGATAAATAATAGATATTCAATGCATAACTATTTCTTATTACACAATTGTTCACCAGGGCCTAGGGCCATACCCTGCTACAATTCTGTAAAAGATGGTATTATTAGGTCTTCCGACTTCCGTCGGAAGACCTATTGTTTTCGTAACCGTGGAAAATTGGATCAGCGATTTCTCAAGAACCCTGTAAGCTAGGACAATGAAAGTTCTCCAACGTTACGTTTGGAGTAAAAGCTAGATTGGTCTTTTTTATTTTTGGTCTCTGTTATTTTTTTATCATGTTTTTTAGTAGATTCAAATATTTGACGGGAGCGTCGAATTACTCAAAAGGACCGAAAATTTCATGTTTTGCTATTTGTAAGCTTAAATATCTCGTATTTTGCTATCTACAATTTCCATTCTTTTTGAAAGTCGACAGCCATGCAAGATATGAAATGCTAGATGCACACTGTAACGATTTATTACGATGACGTCCTTCATCGTCCTTCATATTTCCAAATTCAGAAGTTCATAGGAGGAAGACACTTTTTTGCTTATAATAGTAAACAAAAATTAAGCTTATGAAGTTTCCTAAAAATTTCAATATTATTATTTTTTATCCATATATCTGTCTTATTTAGTCTTTCTGATTTTTCCTATCTCTTACTGTTGAAAAGATATGAGCATCGAAATTTTGAGTTGGGTATTTCGATACACCTTCACGCCAACAGATCGGGCGCACACTAAAATTGGTAGTCCGAGTCCGACTCGAGAAAAGCAGTGTTGAGATTTTCAAATTCCGATTTCACGGCAATGATGAATATGCATTTCATAAATACATTTCGATATACACAATTTGATTTTAAAACAGTTGATTAATTTAGAAGAGATCAGCTACAAACCAGAATTTACACACAAAAAGTGGTAGTTTGATTCCGATTTCTAACCTACAAACCTGTTTCTAAACTTCAATAACTATATTTTGAACATCAAGTTTAATTTCTAATTCTAGCAAACGTTCGAACATAATTTTCGGTTGGTTTATTTACAAATTGATGAACAGTTTCTCCAACATTCTTCCCTCTCCTCGTTTTTCGAAAACAGTTCTGTTTATATTGAACGATGTCGCCATGATGGAAATTCAAAATAAACTTTGAAAAAAGGGAAGGGGGGGGGGGTCCAAATTTGAACCTGCACAGCGAGAACCTCATGGTATTTATATATATATTGAACGTAACTTGTTATTACCATTTCTCTTCTCAAGAAAATTGGTTCTACAGCTACGAGCTCGCCTTTTTTATGGGGGAAGGGGGCAGGAAGAATTTGCAAAAAAAAATCCCGGCTCTGAAAAATGCTGAAAAAAATATTCCGGCCCAAAGGGCCGGCAATTTTTTTCCCGGACCATGCAAAAGTAAGGATACATTGCATGATATGGAAATTTTTGCTGGCCCTTTGTGCCAGACAATTTAAAGTCAAAAAATTAATTAATATAAATACAAACTGTTGACATAGCTGTATCTACCAGAGACCTAATACGCATAGGCACAAAAATCTAGAAAAGGTTCTATTTAAACATCATACAATCTGTCTGAAATTCGCTAATCTGAAGGAACGGTTATTAACTCATACTCTGTAACAGCGGGGAGTTTAACTTACACAGACATTCACAACATTTGACAATTTGTTTAAATCCGGCCCGAAGAACCGGCGAAAATTTTTCTCCGACTCTGGTAATGGCTGAAAAAAATGGCCTGCTCAGAAAATTGCTGAAAAAATTTTACCGGCTGGCAATAGAATTCCTAACCCCCCCCCCCCCCCCCCCCAAAAATCAAATGGTTGTTCACCAACAATTATCGGTTTGAAAATTTAATGTTACTGCTATTTGAAAACTTAAATATATAATATAAATACATGTAATGTGACGTCCTTCATATTTCCAAACCAAAAATTGTATAGGAGGAAGACACTCTTGTTGCAACCGCAACAAGAAACCTTTCTAGTTTCAACTTATAATGAGATAAGACATGTTTTGCCTGGACAATATTTTATCTCTTTTACACTGTGAACTTGACCTGGCATGACTCATCCTTGAGTCCTGGGCAGCAATTTTGTGAAATGTTACTGAACTTCAAGCATAGATTTCAAAGGTATGACCCATATGAGGTCTTACCATTTCTTTTCACTGTGACCTAGATCTCAAATATGGTGACCTTGTTTCAAGGTTACGAAACATCTTTAGCAACAATTATGATGAAAATAATATCAATTTATAAGAGGTAAAAAAGTAAGGAAACAAGCAAAATTTTACATTTCTTTACACTGTGAACTTGACCTTGCAGTAATAACATTGTTTTAAGATAATTACACAACCTTGTGTCCTGCGCAACACTTGTAATAAAAAAGAATTTACATGTAATGCACTTAAAAGCACCTACATTATATTGTTGCTTTTATGACATCTTCCTATATTTGCACACCATCTGTTTCCGCCTATTTCAAATAGAATCATCTCTCCGTTAGAGAAGTATGTCCATTGCCTGATGCAGGCTTTAGGTCCCCTCTTATCTAACTCGCACAGAATATGGTGATCCACTTCAGGGTAAGGTGACAAATGGTAACCACCAAGATCTATATTAAAGATTGATGTAAAATTTTTAAAATCAGAATTCATGAAAATGAAATTCACTTGATTCTTTTTGAGAAATGCATAGTGTAAATTCCTATTCAAAAAGAGATTCAAACATGTCTACCCTTTTTGAAGGAACACTAGAAAACCTAGGACTAAGTTGTTTGCAAGATCCTATTAAAATACATGATTGTATATAACATCGGTCTTTCTCTTTCTAAATCATCAAGCTAATACATCTCCTGAAATGAAGTCTAATAATTCATTAAACTGAAAGAAAAACTTGGAATATCTTACTATCTTGATTACTTTCCCTCTTTCTGTGCGAGTTTCTACTATAATGTGAAGATGTACCACTCTCTCCAAATGTTAACACCCTCATGTCGGGTGAAAACCTGTAATCACATAATAAATGACAGTTTAAAGTTGTACTAAAGATTTAAGAAATAATTGACTTTACTGATTAGATCTTGATGAGGAGCGATTGCAATTTCTAAAATTAATATCCTGCCTATAAGCAATCTGTCATTCACTAAATCCAGAGCAGCCTATTTTGGAGATTTATTATGCAATCTTATTAATTTTCAAATTTCTGTCTCCGTAGGCTGACCTTCTTTAGTCATAACAGAAAATGTGCATGAACTCGCCCATTCAACTGATGTCTGAGGGAAATTCCCATGTTAATTTCAGCCTGCAGCTATATTGTTCTCTGTGTCAACAATGGTAAACAGTGACATTATGGTGTCTGATGTCACACATTTTAGTCATTTTACTAAAGAAGATCCCTGTGGACATTTTATTTTCTGTCGTATTTTTTTAATAAGCTATGCACAACCAAATGAGGCCATTTTCTGATACAACTAGAAATGTTATATAGATCGCGTATCATTTTATAAGATGACAACAGTATATTTAGGAGAAAATCGCCAAAACAGGGTGCTCTGGATTTAGTGAACAGGACAGTGAGCATATGAAACTTCTACCTTGATATTCTCTCATTCACATACACATAAATCTAATGTATCAATTGTTATACTTACTTAATATTTGCAATCAAGGAGTCCAGAAAAAGCTGCTCCTCAGAGTCGACATTTTTCCTCCTGGCAGTCCTGGGTGATCGAGCTACATATTTGTTCTGATCAGCGAGGACCAGCGGATTGTTCTTGCCATATTTACAAGATTTATATAGTCTGAAATTCCTATTCTTTGTGTAGACACCTAAAAACACCAAAAGAAACATAGGTCTTTTCAATGAAACACTGTTCATGTTCACAGATTATGAAAAGCCATAACTGATATGTTTACAGACAAATATGAAGTACAGAAAAATAAAACAAAGACCTGCACCCTTACCAAGATCACAAAACATGGTATCTTCCATATTTTTGTTTTTCACAATTAGAGACAAGAGTTCCTCCTCTGTAAACCTTTCACAAACTTCATTATGTGATGAGTCACATTTAGGTTGTCTTTCTTCTTTTCCAGTATCACCATTAGCTTTTTGATGGGAATTTATCCTGTCCTTCCCCAAGTCACCATCCTTGTCCTTCCCCAAGTCACCACCCTTGATGTTATTAACATCATCAGCAGACCATTGCCTGTCCATACCACTATCATTGGCATCCATACTTGTCAAATTTCTCTCTTCTAATTGAGCTTGATCAGAATTTGATCGTCTTCCGTTCTGTAGTTTTGATTTCTGGCACCTCTGTCTAAGTCTTGCCATGATGTGTTGTACAAAATTACCTTAAAATATGTAACAAAGATTTCACCACCTTGTGCAAATTGAAAAACTATAATATGAAATGTATGAGTTTGATTTTACATAAAAAATCACTAGAAACACTGAAATTAGCTCAGATAAGTGCTTTACAATGCATATACCTGCATGAATATTATCTTGAAATGCCACTTTCTTCATCTGAAAGATCAAGTGTCTGCTGAACTTCTTTTCTGTACTGAAATATGTGAAATTGTAGATAAAAATGTCACACATGCCTATACATTGGCCACAGAATAAAGTAATTACAATTAAATAATAGCCTTGCATGTTGAACAACTTTTTGGAAAGAAATACATCTGACTTAATAAAACTGATCAAGCTCACAAAGTACAAATGTTGGAAACAGTGGAAAGTTATTTTGAGATACAAAAGATCAGCAAGTAATCTATCAGAAGCACAATATTAAAGAATTTGTGTAGACTTACAGACAAGATAAAAAGTATATGCCCTCTGATACTTTACAACTTGCCCAAGGTCATAATGATAAACATTGTCCCTCTACAATGAGATTTAAACCCATAGCCTAACAAAATCTACAATGATATAGAAAGGCATAGAGTGAAAGAAATTTTAATAATTAAGTACATGTATTACCTAGCATCCAAGTCCAAAATAGAGTCCCTGTCACAATCTAAATGGAAAAGGGCTTTTAACCATGTACACACATACTGTAACGACAAGAGAAAAAAGATGAAAATATTTTAAACATGAAAAGCATTTAAAATTGCTCAAGTGTTATCCATGTAATTCAGCATGTTCAGTGTAACAGGGGAGCGTCAAGTAATTCATTTTCGTCTAATTTCCCATAGGCCGCAACGTTAACGAAATCTTGTCGCATTTCACGTATACATTTTCAATGCTTACAATCTATACATCAAATTAATCATCAATGCTAGAGTGTTTATAATATGTCAGAATAGTAACGTTTTATCATTAGAACTAGAAGACAGGAAGTGTAGTTCAAGGTCACCCTAAAATCTGCACTAAGATGGAGCAATTACTTTTGCCCTTACAATAGCATAATTTCTACAGCTTCTAGATATTAATGAATGAGTTTTCAGGAATTTTCTCTGTATAAATGTAAAGCAAGAAATGTTTTTATTCTTAAAAGACCAACTTTGTAATTATTGTCCAATCAGAACATCAGAAACATAATTATTTACAGGCTCGAATGTACCCTACACAAAATTGAAAAATAGAATTTCCTCTGGTTTACTTTACTCTCCCCAACAAACCAAATCGCTTACAGAATTATTAGAGCATCTTGGATAGAAAGGCATAAAAATAAATCGCTGAAAATAAGACTTTACAATATACGATGTAGTAACAATTATCTGACCTTGATCAGAGTTTGGACCATTTGTTCTCCATCACTGTCCGGGTTCTGTTCCTTTGGATACTCCAAATCAAAATATAACTTACATACGGCTCCTAAATCATAGAACAAGGTATCTGTCTATAATTATGACCTAAAACCAAAATATCTATCAAATCTTTTTTTTTCCTTCATGATTCATCAAGTTAATTAGAAATTTCATACATGTATAATTCATTCATTCCTTCATAGATCATCCAAACCAAGACAATAAGAACTACTGTGCAGTCTCATAAAATTCGTCCTAAAAATTTCACAAACATTTGTAAATTTTGTCCATGAATATAAGGAATAAAAGGTTCAAAGGGTCTTTTCCATTTAAATAATATATACTAGTATACCATATATCAAATATCACAATTACAAGGGCTGATTGATATGTTGTTAGCCTCGTATTGAAGGATGTTCTTTTTAAGTCATGCTATTCTCCGACTATATAAGGCCATGTACTCAAGGACTGGCCTCATTTCGTCAATTTAAATCAACGAGGTAACACTCTAAAGTAAACAAGACAAGTTGCTTTTGCAAAATGGATAAAATCAGTGAAAGGGCAGTGATCCAATATATGCATAAAAAGGTTTAACACCTAAGGATAGTAATGATATTGTAACACCACTAGGGAAAGATGCCCCTTCATATGCTATAGTGAAAAGGTGGGTGGCAGAATCAAAGTGTGGCATCCTTGAGGATGACCCCTGTCCTTGAAGGCCTGTCACTGTTGCAACTCCAGAAATGATCAATAAAGTCCATATTGTTATGACTGACAGACGAATTACAGAAAGATATATAGCCAGTATAGTTGGCATTTCACAGGAAAGAGTACATTCCATTCTGACTGAAGATCATGAAATGAGAAAGCATTCGGCCTGTTGGGTACCAAGACTTCTGACAGTTGATCAGAAGCACACCAGACACACTTTATCGTGTGCCAATCTTAACCTTTTTGAGGGAGATCCTGTCAATTTTCTTCAAAGATTTGTCACTATGCATGAAACTTGGGTCCATCATTTTACCCCAGAGGCCAAACAACAGTCCAAACAGTGGAAGCACCATGGCTCACCCCAGCCGAAGAAGGTAAAGACTTTTCCTTCAGCTGGGAACGTTATGGCCTCGGGTTTTCTGGGATGCAGAAGGTTTATCTCCAAAAAGGACAAACAATCAATGGCACATACTATGCTTCACTTCTGACACATTCATGGGAAAATATTAAACTTAAGCGCCACAGAAAGCTCACTATAAAAGTGTGTTGTTCCATGCTCCTGTTCACAAGTCTGTCACTGCCATGGCTGCCATTCATGATTGTGGCTTTAATTTGATTGAGTATCCGCCTTATTCATCTGATCTTGTTCCTTTAGACTTTAAATTCCTCTATTCCCAAAACTGATGACTTCTTTAAATTAAGTGGTATTGAGGCCCTTAAACACTGGTGGCAAAAGAGTATACCGGTAGATACTGAAGGGGATAATGTAGAAAAATAATGCAAAATGTCTGATAAAATTCAAATCCTTCAATACGAGACTCACAACATATCAATCAGCCCTCGTATATATGTTTCTCTTCGCTTTTTTAACAGCCGAGTGACTATGTCTATAAGAAAATTTATCCAATGTTGTACAAAAATAAAAACATGAGTGCTGTGCAGTTATATCTAAACTTACCCTCTGGAATAACTTCATAATGATTTCTTTTTGAAGGACAAAGTTGGCTACAAGCAAAAAATTCATTTGGGTGAAAATTCCTTTTCTTCTGTAAATGAATATCTGCATATATCTTTGTTCATAATGCAACTTACTTGGAACCCAATTTATTTATACATATCGGTATCTTTTCATTATGATTCATCTGACTAATTAATATTAGACATTTTAATTTCAATCAACTGGAATTTTACCAAAGGACTCTAGCTGAAGTATGGCTCTAATAAATAAATGTTTGAAGTCAATACAGATAATATGAGATATGCATACTTATAATAATGCCAGAATACAGAATATTCCGATACTAGGTACATTCTTTTCCCTGTTTCTGTTCCTAGAGACTCACTCTCGTAAGCAAATACCTGCAAATCCTACAATCAAGAACAGAATATATGTGTACAACATTGAAATACCATGCATCAATCACAATCATACAATAAAGTAAGACCAATACATGAAAGAATCTAAGGATAATATTTTTCGAAGAAATAAGACTTGTCAGAAGACAACATCGCTCTACATGCAGGTTTTTGATAGTAAAATGGCAATTTCATAAAAAAAACATAGAGTAATCAAAGATTAAAAAGCTCATCTTATGGCAGCATTCTATCATGGCAGGAGTCAAAGAATTCACAGTTTTAAATTTGAAAACCTGTCCTACTTAGAACCAATAAAAATGATACCACACAAAAACAAAATAGAACATAGTGTAATCAAAGATTACAAAGCTCACCTCATGGCAGCATACACAGTTTTGAATTTGAAAACCTGTCCTACTGAGAGTCAACAAAAATGATACCACACAAAAACAAAATAGAAAAGGGAAGTAGAGTATTTCATTTATTGACCCAAATTTGGGTGTACTCTATTGATACCCAAATCTCCCTAACATATGCACTAAAGTGGAAAATGTAGGTCATGACCTATATTTGAACATAGATTCGTGATCTACTCATAAAGACGCATCATCTGTGCAAGTTTGAACTTCCTAGCACTTATAATAGAGAAATAAAACTTCTTAACATTGATACCGAAATCTTAAGTCAAGGTTACTAGGTCAAAAGTCACGATATCTAATGAAAGCTCTGGTCATGAGGAACCTATATATGAAATATCAAAGCCATACCCTTTATAGTTTAAAAGTAGGTCGAAGGTCAAGTCCAAGGTCACTTGGTCAATATATCGAATGAAAGCTCTGGTCATGCGTAATCTATATGCATTAAATATCAAAGCCCTACCTTTTTAAAGTTCAAAAGTAGGTCAAGGTCACTAGGTCATGGTATCAAATGAAAGCTCTGATCATGAGGAATTAACATGTGAAATGTCAAAGCTCTATAGTTTTTTTAGTTTAAAAGTAGGTCAAAGGTCAATTTCAAGGTCACTAGGTCAAAAGCCAAGGTCTATAAATGTGAAACATCAAAGCCATATCCTTTATAGTTCATGAGATATAACCCAGGTTATAACTTCATCTCATTTGGTAAAAAAACTAGGTTCTTTTTTATCTCTACCAATTTTCGCCAAATTTAAACTAGAACTGCCCTAAAGTGGACGAATCATACCCTCTGCAGGACGTTTTCCTCTAAACAGATTCATCTATGACATAACACAGAAAGCTCTGGTCATAAGGAATCTATATACTCTTATAGTTCAAAAGTAGGTCAAAGGTCAAGGTCACTATTTCAAAAGTCATGGTATCAGATGAAAGCTCTGGTCATGAGGAATCTGTACGTGAAATAACAAAGCCCTATCCCTTATAGTTTAAAAGTAGGTCAAAGGTCAAAAGCAAGGTCACTAGGCCAAAAGTCATTGTATCAAATGAAAGCTTTCGTCATGAGGAATATATATGTGAAATATCAAAGAACTACCTCTAATGGTTTAAAAGTAGGTCAAAGGTCAAGGTCAACACCACAAGGTCAAATGTCTTGGAGTTAAACTTGTTATGATGAATATCTGAATGAAATATTAAAGCCTTATCATTTATACTTGAAGAGATATTCACTTTAAGAACATCTTAACCAAAATATTACAATATGGTCAAAGTTCAAAGTCAAGGTCACTAGGTCAAATGTCTTGGTATAAAAATGTTGTACTTATTATGGTGAATAACTGTATAGAATATGAAAGCCCTATCACATATACTTGAAGAGATATTCGCTTTAAGAACTTCTTAACCAAAATACTACTACAAGGTCAAAGTTCAAAGTCAAGGTCACAAGGTCAAATATCTTGGTATCAAAATGTAGTACTTATTATGGTGAATGTATGTATGAAATATGAAAGCCCTTTCCTTTATACTTGAAGAGTTATGTGCTTTAAGAACTTCTTAACCGGACGGATGGACAGACGGACAAGGTGGTGTCTCCTATAAACTTCGTTTGTTGGGGGTATAATGATATAAACCTCTTCCAAATAATCGAGTCAAAGTGACTAAAATCTTCAATCATATGGGAATTAGAGAAAAATGGCTTAATATGAAAAATAACTCTATCTGTTCTCGAAAAGGTAACACTAGTAATACAAACTCTTCATCGAAAAGGTAAATAAGTTAAAATTTATGACACGTTTGTGGCACTGAACAAAGTATAAAGAATTTTTTAAACCAAAAATGACATTTCATTGTTAGATATAAAGAAGTAAAGTTGTAATCACTCCATTCAATGCTTTACGTATGTAAAACAGATGCATAGGGGGTATTATTGCTTCCAATATTATTTCATGTTGAAAATTGTAAATTTAAGTCTCTTACATGATGCAAAGCTAGGAGTAGGGATTTTTTAACGTAAAGTTTGTTTTTTGTATGTGACTTATGAATTTGTGGTATTTTTCAAATCTAACGATAAATTCATGTAAAATATAAAGTAACCCCCCGCCCCTTCAGATATCAATGTGCTTCGTGCCAATAAATTGAGTCTATATAGTTCATCCATTACTTATCACGGCAATAAACGAGAAAAATCTAGAAAACTCTCTTTTCCAAAAATAGAGCATTCTCTATTTGCCTTACGATTTGTACTATTTATAGTGCTCTAGAATGTTGTAGAAAACTCTAGCAAAGATCATTCGAGAAATATCAATACGTATATAAACGGCGCGCATTCACAAAGCTGATAGTTCACAATAGGAGAAAAATACGAGCAGGGAAGAGAAGCAACGAGCCTTTTGAAATTTATAACCAGTAGATATATTATCGTTGAGAAAACATGTCACGAAAATCACCAGCTATCGGAATAGACTTGGGGACCACATACTCTTGTGTGGGGGTCTTCCAAAATGGGAAGGTGGAGATCATCGCTAACGACCAGGGGAATAGGACCACACCCAGTTATGTGGGGTTCACAGACTCCGAGAGACTGATCGGAGATGCCGCCAAGAATCAAGTAGCCATGAATCCACAAAATACGATCTTTGACGCCAAGCGGCTCATAGGGAGAAAATTCACCGACTTGTCAGTACAGTCGGATATGAAACACTGGCCGTTTAAGGTAGCAAATGACCACTGTATATAGCCGTACACCGGATATTGGTACTATTTGTCGGCGTATTGGTACTACCGAGGCGATAAACAAGTATGACATAGGTATTACCTTTAGCATTTGACAATGATTTGTGAAGAAAATATGATCTTATATGGAGTGAACTTCAAGCAAATAATTCTGTGGTGGTAAACTCAACATCGAAACCCTCAAAACAAAGGATTTGATCGGACGATAATAGTAAAGTAACACAAAATGGGGTACCTAGTACACATAAAATTGCACATGTATGAAGTTTATATTCTTTTTAACGAAAGAAAGTACTATTGCAGATCATGATTCTGTGCACAGTCTATGTAGAAGTTCATAACTATTATATATTAATCAAGGGTAATTTAGAAATTGCATCTATATTTTACATACGAGCTCAACAAAGAAATTGTTTGTGTACGGCATGTTATTAGCTAACTGTACGGCGTGTTGAAAAACAGGTACTAGGATTCCTTACAGATAAAATCCTCAAGCTAAAGACTCATGCAGATAAACTTATAGTTTTAAATTTCTTTCTTTCTTTAAAGATGTATATACATATGCGTATGAATGCTATATACAAAGCCCCAAAACCACGTGAGCATCGAGTACCCGTAAGATTTAACGTACACTTGTCTCGAGAAATTGCCATCTGAATAATTTGCATGGTCATCTTCATGTTGACCCAATATTTTGTCGGAAGATATTTCATCGACCAATTTTTTATTGGGGAGGGGGATCGAAGATAGTTTCGGCTTTTGTGTTTGTCAAATTGACTTTCATTTCCTGATTCGAAGCAGACTCGACAAGTTTCAACAAAAAGCCATCATTGCCTATATTTCGCGTCGACGAGGTGATATATCGACGAAGCGCGATGCCTTGTTAGTTTTGAACCTGACTTTGATTTACTGATTCGAAGCAGACTCGACAAGTTTCAACAAAAGCCATCATTTGATTTTTTTTTTCCAAAACAATGACACCCCCCCCCCCCAAAAAAAAAGAAAAACTGAAAAAAAATGCATTGAAACATTTAATTTTTATAACTACCCCAATTTTTTTCGACATCCTCTACTGGGCAGATGGACAACATGGACAAGTTACATTATACTTAAAATTGACAAAAGGAAAAAAAGTATCCTCGTCCGGGATTCGAACCCACTCGGAAAGGTGTAAAATAAAATTCAGATGCAAATGTGATAACCTCTACACCACAGAGATTCTTTTCTCATACATGTGTATTTTACAGTCAGATTTAAAACTTACACAAATCTGATGCATACAAAATCAAATATTAACTAATTACTTCATAATATTTTTCAAATATTTATACAGCCAATCTACTTCTGTCCTCTCGTGCGATAATATAATTACTTTTCGAACGATACTGTAGCAGAATTTAAAAGAAATTTCTAACCACAGGGGATGTTTCAAAACTCATTTCAAGGAACGGGCACATGCGGTCGCGGTCGCGCGAAGCGCCATCTGGTATCAAAATTGAAGTAAGCATTGACGAAGCAATGATAGCATTAAGACGAAAGGATAATGGCAGAAAGAAGGATGTCATAACGCATGGTATAATGACGAAGGACAAATGTAAAATGCAGGGAAGCAAAATCACACAATGAAGAAAGATAAAGTCAATTTGAAATGAAAGCAAGACAAATGAACATGGAATAATCAAACATTGAATGAAGCAACATATCATGAAGCATGTAAGCTTTGTCAAAGGAGGGTACCCCCGTGACCTGCTTTTGCCCGTGGTGGCGCCACGTAATGACGGAACCGGACGAAAAAAAAACAAACAAACAAACAAACAAACAAACAAAACAAAACAAAGCTTGTAGGGGACCATGAGCACTTCATTTCTACCAAGCTTCATTAAAATCCCTTCCGTGGTTCTGGATAATATGTCCAGTTTGTATGAAAATACCCCCCTCCCTCTCTTTCTTCACATAAGAAAAAAAAATCATGAAAATAAAAATTTCAACAAAAATCAATATTAAACCACTGATTGTCTTAAATATGCCATACATACAGTTATTGAGAGCATAAAACCACATGTTTTGGGGTTATTCAAAGAAACAGTTCTCTCTAGATCATCCTGATGCTTTCGGTTTGTCGATATGTGCTTTGGTGTGTCAAAGGCGGGTTCCCCCAACCTGCTTTTGATTGTGGTGGCGCCACCTGTTGACGGAACCGGACGAAAAACAACACCACCTGTAGGGAGCCATGAGTACTTCATTCCTACCAAGTTTCATCAAAATCCCTTCAGTGGGTCTTGAGAAGTCGAAAATGTGAAAAGTTTACAACGGACGGACGGACGACGCCACACTATGACAATAGCTCACTTGAGCTTAGCTCAGGTGAGCTAAAACCACTTATTGACATACAGGTGCTGCTTTTCACATGCAGTGGCGGATTCAAGGGGATGACGTAGGGGGCGCACCCCCCCCCCCCTAAAATTTGCAAATCATAGGTAAAACGATCATTTTCCATATAAAAAAGAGAAATATTAGCAAATATTTACTACCTGTCAGATAATATAATTGTCTTCATCAATTTCAATTCTTTAATCAATTTCAGTCACGAGAATGGGTTCGAAAAGGCTGAAATGCGTTAGCTTCTGGGAGGCTTCGCCTCCCTGGTCATCCTACCAGACCCCTCGCCGTTTACGCCCCTTCTAACTCAAAGCTAGATCCGTCACTGTCATGTGTCATAACGCCGCTATCATACATTTATGTATGTGCACCACGGGGCTGTCCTTCTCTTTTATTATAAATATTTTCAAAAAATGCATGCTTAACACGAAAATTATGCCTTATGACCTGAGTGTTATTCAATACACCAGAGAAAACAAAGGAAATTTGTTTTAATTTCTAGAGAGTAGAAGCCATGCGCGCATCCAGCTTTTTTCACCGGGGGGGGGGGGTCTGGGGGCCGCCTTTAGGCCCCCTGTGGGTCAAGGACGAAGCCCTGGTGGGGGACCATGGGCGAAGCCCCCTGAAGCTCATGGATTTCCACATTTTAATCGCCTGTAAATACCTAAAACTGAATATGCAAGCTTATGGAAAGTATGGTAAACAACACAACTGGTAAAAGTAATTTTATATCAATTCAATATAAGCTCAAAATGCATCGAAGATGCAAAATGCCGAGTTGCAAAACTGGAATGTAAGTATGAATATGCAGACTAACATGAAATGTGTATGGTTTGTAACAACATTTTGTGGTCCTAAATGAAAATTTCTGGATCAAGAAATGGTCTTCTCTTTATTCTATATCAGCGTGTAATATATTTTCAAGGATACAGATTTTCCTGTGACCTTGATCTTTGACCTTTTGACCCAAAAATTAATGGCAAGTTTCATGATTATAGGTGCAATACAGGCTCAAAAATGGTCTGGAAACCATTTTCAATTACCTAAGTCCTGTGACCTTGATCTTTGACCCTTTGACCCCTAAATCAAAAGTGGTCATTTTCTATTCACTGGGAACATTTCTGGCAAGTTACATGATTATAGGTGCAATACAGGCTCAAATTCAGTCGGGAAACCATTTTTAATCATCTTAGTCCTGTGACCTTGACCTTTGACCTTTTAACCCCAAAATTGATAGTGGTCATCCTTGATCCATGGGAAACATTTCTGGCAAGCTTCATGATTATAATTGCAATACAGGCTGAAATATGGTCCGGAAACCACTTTCAATCATCTGAGTCCTGTGACCTTGACCTTTGGACCCCAAAATCAATAGGGGTCATTCTTGATTCATGGGAATCATTATTGGCAAGTTTCATGACTTTAGGTGCAATACAGGCTAAAATATGGCCAGGAAACCATTTTCAATCATCAGAGTCCTGTGACCTTGACCTTTGACCTTTTGACCCCAAAATCAAAAGTGGTCATTTTCTCTTCATAGGAAACATTTCTGGCAAGTAACATGATTATAGGTGCAATACAGGCTGAAATATGGTCCGAAAACCAATTTCAATCAACAGACCTTGACCTTTGACCTTTTGACCCCAAAATCAATAGGCCTCATCCTTGATTCAAGGGAAACATTTCTGGCAAGTTTCATGATTATAGGTGCAATACAGGCTGAAATATGGTCCGGAAACCATTTTCAATCATCTGAGTCCTGTGACCTTGACCTTTGACCTTTTGACCCCAAAATCAATAGGCCTCATCCTTGATTCAAGGGAAACATTTCTGGCAAGTTTCATGATTATAGGTGCAATACAGGCTGAAATATGGTCCGGAAACCATTTTCAATCATCTGAGTCCTGTGACCTTGACCTTTGACCTTTTGACCCCAAAATCAATAGGCCTCATCCTTGATTCAAGGGAAACATTTCTGGCAAGTCTCATGATTATAGGTGCAATACAGGCTGAAATATAGTCCGGAAACCATTTTCAATCATCTGAGTCCTGTGACCTTGACCTTTGACCTTTTGACCCCAAAATCAATAGGCCTCATCCTTGATTCAAGGGAAACATTTCTGGCAAGTTTCATGATTATAGGTGCAATACAGGCTGAAATATGGTCCGGAAACCATTTTCAATCATCTGAGTCCTGTGACCTTGACCTTTGACCTTTTGACCCCAAAATCAATAGGCCTCATCCTTGATTCAAGGGAAACATTTCTGGCAAGTTTCATGATTATAGGTGCAATACAGGCTGAAATATAGTCCGGAAACCATTTTCAATCATCTGAGTCCTGTGACCTTGACCTTTGACCTTTTGACCCCAAAATCAATAGGCCTCATCCTTGATTCAAGGGAAACATTTCTGGCAAGTTTCATGATTATAGGTGCAATACAGGCTGAAATATGGTCCGGAAACCATTTTCAATCATCTGAGTCCTGTGACCTTGACCTTTGACCTTTTGACCCCAAAATCAATAGGGCTCATCCTTGACTAATGGTGAGTAAGTGTATGAAGTTTCATTGTTATAGCCTCTTTTGTAGTTGACTTATAGTCCGGAAACCAATTGTTGACGCCCTCCCGCCCGCCCGCCCGCCCACCCGTCTCACATCAAATTAAGAGCCGAGTTTTGCAACTCGGCTAATAAGTATGTCTTTGTTGATGTATTCTTTCATACAAAAATTTTATGTATTTGGCGAGCGAAAGCGAGCAGGAAAAAATCCATATGAAACAATTTAAACTTATGTCGTATTTGGACACCCCCCGAGATCTGTTAGAGGTGGGGACCATGGTCCGTGGACCCCACCTCTGGCAAATCTCATGGGGGGGGGGGGTTTCCGGACCTCCGGTCCCCCCGGTAGAAACAATAAAATTAGCATATTGGGGTTCTTGTCCTGCTGTGAGTACCAATGTTTTATGTATACATTCACACCCTTGAACTCTTTCGTAACAAAAATGTGTAAAGACAGATGATGGATCAAGTGACGGACAGGTACACATAGTAGGTGGATTGTCATCTTCGTTCCATCAGCCCCGAAATTACTTTGCAACTCCGACCCTAAAAGCAAGTCGCCGTACACTACCTATTTCAACATGCCGTACAGTAAATTCTTTTTTGTCCAGCAATATGCCGTACACCTGGCGTGTATATTTTTGGGAAAAATACACGTTGTTCTTAGTAAGATCTTTACAAATCCATGAAATCATGATACAGTGATCAAATCGTAAAACATAGATATATTGCAAGTCTAGAAAGAAGTGCAATATGCGAATTTAAATCCAAGTAAAGTTCTCAGTATGGAAAATTTTAAGGTACTAGGTGATGCATTTTGCTTTTAAAAGTTAATAAAACACCGCTAAAGACGGTATGGCCGGATTGCAAAGTAAGTTTTTGTCACCAACTGGGTCAAGGTCACTAAGTCAAATATTACAGCATACATTGAGAGGTCTTGTCAGAGGCAACCTACATGTATAATATAAAGTTTCTACTGTATACAGTTCCTTAGATTTTGCTGAAACCAGGAACTTTAACCAAAGTCTTTAACTAGGTCAAAGTCCAAGGTCAAGGTCACTAGGTCCAATGTTACGGCATAAATTGAAAGGTCTCGTCATGGGCAACCTAAATGTATAATATAAGGTTTCTACTGCATACAGTTCCTTAGATTTTGCTTAAACCAAGAACTTTAACCAAAATCTTTAACTAGGTCTAAGTTCAAGGTCAAGGTCACTGGGTCAAATGTTACGGCATAAATTGAAAGGTCTCATCATGGGCAACCTACATGTATAATATAAAGTTTCTACTGAATACAGTTCCTTAGATTTTGCTTAAACCAGGAATATTAACCAAAATCATTAACTAGGTCAAAGTCCAAGGTCAAAGTCAATAGGTCCAATGTTACGACATAAATTGAAAGGTCTCGTCATGGGCAACCTAAATGTATAATATAAGGTTTCTACTGCATACAGTTCCTTAGATTTTGCTTAAACCAGAAACTTTAACCAAAATCTTTAACTAGGTCAAAGTCCAAGGTCAAGGTCACTAGGTCCAATGTTACGGCATAAATTGAAAGGTTTCATCATGGGCAACCTAAATGTATAATATAAGGTTTCTACTGCATACAGTTCCTTAGATTTTGCTTAAACCAGAAACTTTAACCAAAATCTTTAACGAGGTCAAAGTCCAAGGTCAAGGTCACTAGGTCCAATGTTATGGCATAAATTGAAAGGTCTTGTCATTGGCAACCTATATGTATAATATAAAGTTTCTACTGCATACAGTTCCATAGATTTTGCTTAAACCAGGAACTTTAACCAAAATCTTTAACTAGGTCAAAGTCCAAGGTCAAGGTCACTAGGTCAAACGTTACGGCATAAATTGAAAGGTCTTGTCATGGGCAACCTTCATGTATAATATAAAGTTTCTACTGCATATAGTTCCTTAGATTTTGCCTCAACCAGAAACTTTAACCAAAATGTTGACGGCAGACGGACAGACGGACAGACGGACATCGTCAATCTATAGACCGGAATTGCTTTGCAATCCGGCCAAAAAGTCTTCTACTAAGACATATATTACTCATATAACGTCAAGGATGACTTTCTGTAGTAATGCATCATACAGTTGCTTTTGAAAGGAGCTGCCAGATTCAAGTAAAAAACGATGTTAGAAAGGGAGACTCACACCTCATTTGTTAAAATCTCTCGCCTCAGTAGTACCAATACGGCGAAAAATAGTACCAATATCCGGTGTCGGCTATACACAGTGATGACGGAGGGAAGCCAAAGCTGCAGGCTGAATATAAAGGTGAAGTAAAAACTTTTTCGCCAGAAGAAATTAGTTCAATGGTTCTAACGAAAATGAAGGAAACTGCTGAGGCGTATCTAGGACAAAAGGTTACGAATGTCGTGGTCACTGTCCCAGCGTATTTCAACGACTCTCAACGTCAGGCTACCAAAGATGCTGGTGTAATAGCTGGACTGAACGTAATGCGTATTGTCAACGAGCCGACAGCAGTTGCATTGGCGTACGGACTAGACAAAAATCTCGCAGGAGAGAAAAACGTTTTGATTTTCGACCTGGGAGGGGGAACTTTCGATGTTTCGATATTAACCATCGACGAGGGTTCGATGTTTGAAGTTCGTTCTACAGCTGGCGATACGCATTTAGGGGGTGAGGATTTCGATAATCGAATGGTAAATTACTTCGTTCAAGAGTTCAAGCGGAAACACGGAAAGGACATTTCTAAAAACAACAGAGCAATGCGTCGTTTACGCACTGCGTGTGAGCGCGCAAAAAGGACACTTTCCGCAAGTTCTGAAGCTGGAATCGAGATTGACTCATTGTACGAGGGTATGGACTTTTACAGTAAGATAACAAGAGCCAGGTTCGAGGAGCTGTGTTCGGACCTGTTCCGTCAAACGCTAGAGCCGTTGGAAAAAGCGCTTCGTGACGCTAAAATGGACAAATCTAAGAAGTCGTGTTGGTAGGAGGATCTACAAGAATACCAAAGATACAGAAAATGTTACAGGATTTCATGAATGGAAAAGAACTCAACAAATCTATTAATCCAGACGAAGTGGTAGCGTACGGCGCAGCAGTACAGGCGGCCATCTTGAGTGGCGACAGAAGTGACGTCATCAAAGATGTTTTGTTGGTCGATGTCGCTCCTCTTTCACTTGGTATCGAAACAGCCGGGGGCGTGATGACAAAACTTATAGAGAGAAATACGAAAATTCCAACCAAAACGTCTCAGATATTTACGACGTATGCTGACAATCAGCCGGGCGTCAACATTCAAGTGTTTGAGGGTGAACGAGCGATGACGAAAGACAATAACTCTCTTGGACATTTTGAGTTGAATGGTATCCCACCCGCTCCTCGAGGCATTCCTCAAATTGAAGTTGAATTCGATATTGACGCCAACGGAATTCTAAATGTTTCAGCAAAAGACGTCAGCACAGGCAAAAGTGAAAAGATAACAATTACAAACGACAAGGGAAGGCTTAGCAAAGAAGAAATAGACAAAATGGTATCCGACGCGGAACGGTACAAAGATGAAGATGAAAAACAGAGGAAGCGAATAAGTTCCAGGAATCAGTTGGAAAACTACGTATTTAGCGTCAAACAAGCGAAAGATGACGCCGGTGATAAGTTATCAGATAGCGACAAAGACGCCATCCAGAGTACGTGTGACGAGGCTCTGAAGTGGCTGGATAATAACTCTCTCGCTGAGGTTGAGGAGTACGAATATAAACTGAAGGAGTTTCAGAAAGTGTGCTCGCCCCTCATGTCCAAATTACACGGAGGACAACAGACTGGACATCAGACTGGTCAGTCAGGGGGAACGGCCGGAGGTCCAACAGCGGAGGAAGTGGATTAATGATTAAAGACTTATAAATATTATTGTTCATTACATTACAACCATGATAAGAACAATTGTTTTAAAAATCGTGCAATATTGTTAATATTTTAAAGTTTATTTTTCTAATTTTATACTTCATCAAAACTGATGTAAACATGATAAACATTAAACTTATATTTGTACATATTGTGTTGAATTCAATTTGTTCTATTGTACGGGTCTCAAAATTATACCTTTACTAGCATAATCTATCATGCAAGGCATTAAATAAGTACAAGAATGTGAATGATTATTTACTAGTAAGTGTTTTCTTGATGAATTAAATCATTTTCACTTGGAACTTCGATACTGATAAACTTGACTCGAAAAGAAGTCAAAGACACACCGTCCGGTGTCCTAATCACTTGATATCTCAATCTGTCTGATTTTCAATTTTATGAGTTCAGTGACTCGGTGCAAAATTCATGCAATTTTATCATCTCGATTAGCAATTATTTGCTAGAGTATGCCCACCCCAGTGCTTTCTGTAAATTATTTTGAAATATTCATGTTGATTTTGATATCCCACATAATCTACTAATTTAAAATTACAAGTATTAATTTAGTGGAAATGTCAGAAAATGAAAGAATCAATATAAATCTTACTAAGATATCGTAAAACTTAAGATTCTTCTTACAATGACACTATATGAATACCCATAAGTGCACTCTTTTTCGAAAATTGCGTGAAAAATTAAAGCTACGTACACACAAAACTTAATATTCTGAGCGATTCGTGTTTATTATGGATTCATATTGATGAGAAATTATATTGCGATACAAAAATGATGCAGTGTAATGAATTCACCATCTAGCATCCGCTTTAAAGGTGACTAATGAAGCCTACCCCCTTAAAATTTTCGATAAAATTATACAAAAAAGATGAAAAACTACAATATTTTACAAGGTCCATCATTCTTATTGAAAAAAAATATTTTATTTTATAGAAATGACATCTTTTTCTCAATTGATGCCAAATTTACATATTTCTAGAACACCACTGTCTGTATCATACATTATCAAAAATACCTACCACCCAAATTTCATGTCAATTTTTCGAGCATTCTCTTATGGATCAAGACCACTTATTTGTGCCTTTTTGGAAAATTTTCCACTTAAATTGAATTAATTTACACGTCACAGTCTCCATTAATGAAAATCATTGTAATTTCTACTTCATAACTTGAAAATCTATCAACTGACCGTTATCAGTATATCTACTACGTTACGTATGACGTAGTACGAGTATGGACCTAATTTAATTAATTCAACCAATATTGTTTTATTAGATCTTATACAATGGTACAGGTAACACAAGCCTAACATCCCCCCACCCCCCGAAACTGCATGTTTTCTATGCTGTTCACAAGTTTTGCAAACTAAAGACCACAATGACCTTGACATTTGACCCTTCAACTTGAAACTAGAGGTTTTTATCTTCTTCCTATGAAGAACATTCACAGGGCGTTTCATGATCCTATGATTGCTTTGTTTTCTATGATGTTCACAAGATTGGTGACCTTGACCTTTGACCTTCAAAATAATAGTATTCATCCCTTACAGGAACATTTACAGAAGGTTTGTTGATCCTACAATGATTTCTTTGTTTTTCATTCTGCTAACATAGTTTTTCATTGACCTTTTACCTCTGACAGTGAGATAAAAAGGTTCATCCTCTCCCTATAAAGAACATTTCTAGATGATCCTACCAAAACTGCTTTGTCTTATACATAGTTCACAAGTTTTTTAAGTCAAAGTCCAAAGTCACCTTGACCTTTGACCTTGCAATTAATAGGGTTCATACTCTCCTTTTAGCGAACATTGCTTGAAGATATGGAGATCCTACAATGATTGCTCCATCTTCTACAAACACATGCACTTACAAACACACAGACAGATGGCGGTATTGCGAAATACCCTTCGTAACATAACTACAGGGACAAGTCATAAGTTCTCTCAAAACATTCTTGTATGATGATAATTTTAATAATTTAAATTGAAAAATAAAGGAGAAGACATCTGCCTTCAAAACAATGAACTTTTAACTAGACAGAAAGACAGATGACAGACAGACAGACATGTACCCCAAACCTTGTATGCATAATCAAAAGTACAGAAAATAACATACTGATGATCTACTTGTTGCAAAAGAAAAAGCATCCTGCTGTCTGAAGAAACACTTCCATTCTTGTATAGGGCCAGTGATCCTGCATACACAAACAAAATACATCTATTAAAATAACATGTTTTAGGTTTCATAATGGTACACTTTCAATTCAAAATTCAATTTTGACACATGTACATTGCTATTCAATTCAATTCTAAATTTATACAAGGGAGACAGACTATACAGTATGAATGACAAATCAAGCATTTCACTTCTTTTCCATATAACATCTATTTGATAGCTTTGAATACTAGTAGCTAAACCAGAAGTCTCTGACGAGACTGTAGCTCTCCTGGTTGTTTTGTTTTTTATTTACTCATTGACATGTGAATAAGATACATACACATAAATATCAATTTCCATTTTTCAAGACCATAGGGAGCAGGCATTCTAACAAATTAAAAGTAGCACAACAAAACAACATATCGAATAGACTGCAACTAGACTATCACTCATATAATTCATAATATCAAACATAAAGTATTTAAAAAAAAGAATGCCACACCCATTTTCCAAGATCCCAGGGGTCAGGGACTGCTAGCTCAAATGAACTATCAATGACATAACAAAACTACAGATCCATCTTATTGCATTAAGAATTACAAAAGATCCATCTTATTGCATTAAGAATTACAACAGATCCATCTTATTGCAGTAAGAATTACAACAACTCTCAATCCTTAATAGCTTGAAGAGTTTAGAGCACAATTATATAGGAAAAATGACCACACCTATTTTCTAAGACCCTGGGAATCAGGGGCTCAAAGAAACAAAATATCAGATGCATAACAAGAACACAGACCAATCATATTGCAAAAAGAATGAAGCCTCAACCATTATAGTGTCAGAGGAGTTGCAAGTACAACATTACAATTTACAAATAAACTAGGAGAAAATGACCACACCCATTTCCTAAGACCCTGGGGATCAGGGCTTAAACAAAATATTGGTGCACAACAGGGCCACAGACCAATCATATTGCAAAAAGAATCAAGTTTAAATCATTTATAGTATCAGAGGAGTCCCGAGCATAGGATTACATACATGTAGACTTATATAGTAGAAAATGACAACACCCGTTTTCTAAGACCCTAGGGGTCAGGGGCTCAAACAAATATCAGGTGCACAACTAGAAAACAGACCCATCATATTGCAAAAAGAATGAAGTTTCCATCATTTATAGTGTCAGAGGAGTTGCGAGCAAAGGATTACATAGACTTATATAGGAGAAAATAACCACACCCATTTTCTAAGACCCTGGGGGTCAGGGGCTCAAACAAAATATCAGGTGCACAACTAGACTAGAGACCCATCATATTGCAATAAGAATCATGTCTCTAGGATTTATAGTGTCAGAGGAATTGCGAGCACAAGATTACAAAGAGTTATATAGGAGAAAATGACCACACCCATTTTCTCAGACCCTGGGGGTCATGGGCTCAAACAAAATATCAGGTGCACAACTACAACATATGTCCATCATATTGCAAAAAGAATGAAGTAATTATCATTTATAGTGTCAAAGGAATTCAAACACAAGATTACATGGAGTTATATAGGAGAAAATGACCACCCCCATTTTCTAAGACCCTGGGGGTCAGGGGCTCAAACAAAATATCAGGTGCACAACTAGACTACAGACCCATCATATGGCAAAACGAGTGAGGTCTCTATCATTTATAGTGTCAGAGGAGTTGCGAGCACAAGATTCCATAGAGTTATATAGAAGAATTGACCACCCCCATTTTCTAAGACCCTGGGGGTCAGGGGCTCAAACAAAATATCAGGTGCACAACTAGACCATAGACTCATCATATTGCAAAAAGAATCATGTCTTTAGCATTTATAGTGTCAGAGGAGTTGCGAGCACAAGATTACATAGAGTTAAATAGGAGAAAATGACCACCCCCATTTTCTAAGACCCTGGGGTCAGGGGCTCAAACAAAATATCAGGTGCACAACTAGACCACAGACCCATCATATTGCAAAAAGAATCATGTCTCTAGCATTTATAGTGTCAGAGGAGTTGAGAGCACAAGATTTCATAGATTTTCATGACCATGCCCATTTTCTAAGACCCTGGGGGTCAGGGGCTGAAACCAAATGTCAGGTGCACAACTAGACCTCATACCAAGTAAGATGCGAAAAGAATTAACTTTCTATCTCCTATGGTTTCATCAGAGGAGTTGCGAGCACAAGAATTGTTTACGGACGGACGGACAGACGGACGGACGCCGGACGACGGGGTATCACATAAGCTCGACTGGTCAGAGACCAGTAGAGCTAAAAATTGAAAATGAAGAGCTAAGTTTAGAATAACTTTCATGCACAAAAACCCCATTTTAAGAAAATCATTTTGTTGTTTTTTCTACATAAGTTGATATATATTAGCAGACTTAAATGAATCAAAAATGCTTTAGTCCCAACCTTTCTTATGTTTTCGTTTTGTTTTGTTTTGTTTTTGTTTTTTTTTTTGGGGGGGGGGGGGGCTGGTATAAGATTCATTGTGCTAGAAAAAAAAAATCTATTTTGACAGTTTATTCATACAACTTAAAAAGGCAATAAATGAGCATCACTTAATTTACTCAACATTTAGCTCAGAAACTTAATTACTATACTTCATCAATCTTTATTCAATTTACTTAACATTCAATATATTTCATATGGTCTTCAATTCTTACCGTGATTGGAACTTCTTAGGTATTCTTTTCTTATTATCTTCTTCAACCATCTCTTCAAGATGCTGTTGTATCTCACATCTTTTTCTATGGAAAACAAAACATGTTTGTGAAACATGAATGTCCCGTAAGGAACTTTGTCAGTAAATTTAAATTAAGCTACTGCATGAAAAGTTAACGTTAAAAGTTCAAAATTTTGGTTAATGTAAAGTCTTATCTGATATAGGTATCATGATTACATTTTTGATTTACCTAGGGGCTTAACCAAAATAAAACATAGTGTAATCAAAGATTACGAAGCTCACCTCGCGGCAGCAAAGTTCAATTTAATCATATCTCTAAGTACATGTATATTAAGAAAATCACTCAAGTGAAAAAAAGTAGGTCAAGGTCATTTCATGAAAGTTTGATCAAAGATACATCCAATATGCAAGTTTGGTACATGTAGCACTTATACTTTGCTCAATATTGGCCTTTAAAGGCAAAATCACTCAAGCAGAAAAAGTAGGTCAAGGTCATTTTATGAAAGTTTGATCAAAGATACATCCAATATGCAAGTTTGGTACATACAGCACTTATACTTTGCTCAATATTGGCCTTTAAAGGCAAAATCACTCAAGTGGAAAAAGTAGGTCAAGGTCATTTTATGAAAGTTCGATCAAAGATACATCCAATATGCAAGTTTGGTACATGTAGCACTTATACTTTGCTCAATATTAGCCTTTAAAGGCAAAATCACTCAAGCGGAAAAAGTAGGTCAAGGTCATTTTATGAAAGTTTGATTAAAGATACATCCAATATGCAAGTTTGGTACATGTAGCATTTATACTTTGCTCAATATTAGCCTTTAAAGGCAGAATCACTCAAGTGGAAAAAGTAGGTCAAGGTCATATTATGAAAGTTTGATCAAAGATACATCCAATATGCAAGTTTGGTACATGTAGCACTTATACTTTGCTCAATATTGGCCTTATAAGGCAAAATCACTCAAGCGGAAAAAGTAGGTCAGATGCTGCATCCGATGCATGGGTTCACCTCAGCATCCCAAGATGAATCACTTGTGCAAGTTTGGATACTGTAGCATCAGTACTTTGTCAGATAGTGAACTACCCCAAAAACTTTAACCAGACATTGACAAAGTCATTCAACCGGAAAATGTTGGTCAGATGCTGCATCCAATGCATGGGTTCATCTCAGCATCCCGAGATGAATCACTTGTGCAAGTTTGGTTACTGTAGCATCAGTACTTTGTCAGATACTGAACTACCCTAAAAACTTTAACCAGACATTGATAAAGTCATTCAACCGGAAAATGTAGGTCAGATGCTGCATCCCATGCATGGGTTCACCTCAGCATCCCTAGATGGATCACTTGTGCAAGTTTGGTTACTGTAACATCAGTACTTTGTCAGATACTGAGTTACCCCAAAAACTTTAACCAGACATTGACAAAGTCATTCAACCGGAAAATGTAGGTCAGATGCTGAATCCGATGCATAGGTTCACCTCAGCATCCCAAGATGAATCACTTGTGCAAGTTTGGTTACTGTAACATCAGTACTTTGTCAGATACTGAGTTACCCCAAAAACTTTAACCGGACGGGGACGCGGACGCGGACGCGGACGCGGACGGGGACGCGGACGGGGACGGGGACGCGGACGTCGGGGTTATAGCATAAGCTCATCTCAACTTCGTCGAGGTGAGCTAAAAATTCATGATTACATTTTTGGTTAAGTCCCTAGGTGAGTCAAAAATGTAATCATGATATACATGTAGGGAATAAACATGGGAAATATGATACATCCTTGTCGTGGAAACGAAAATATGTTGTTTTTAACCTGATTTCATGGTATTTGGATTCATTGCTGCTAAATACATGCATAATAAAGGTATAAGTTGGTTGCATGATGATTGTGAAGAAAAATAGCTGGTCGCTTCTCCTAGGCCCCAGGATCAAATCCTTGATTCGGAAAGTGTTTTATGTGGATGGGTATTGAGTTGAGGTTGCCCTGTGACCCAGTCCTAGGAGGTTTCAACCCCCCCCCCCCCCCCCCCCCTGAGTACCTCGGTTTCCACCTGCTCCAAGGGCCCCCTCATGCCAACATATATCTGAGCCAACATGAGACATCAATACAAGCTTGTAACCTGTTTATATATGCACAACCATTGTAATTCCCTGAGATGAAACTAAGGAAATGAAAGTGTTGTATTTCAGCATGTAAATGCTTGTAACATCACAATGCATAAACTCTACAGAAACATGCTGCAACAGCTGTTCTTACCTGCAAACTGAACTTGCTGTGACCTAAATCTTAATGTCACTTTTTTACCTGGAAAAATGCAATTTCAGAAAACAAGAATGAACCTGATAATTGTGGTGCATATATATAGAATGTCATAATTTGTGTTTTGTTATAGGTATGCAACACATAGAAAGTGCATTTATCGCAAGAAATGTGCTAACACACCTTACATGTACGAGAAATACACTTGCTGTGTGTTGCATACCCGTAACAAAATACAAATTAAGAAACTTATTCTCCATGTAAAAACGTAAACTCAATAGAGTTAAAGAGTAAAAAAAATTTATATATAAAAGAAATATATATAAAGCTGAAGAAGATGATGACATTCATTTTAAGTTTGAACTTGTTGAAACAGCAAGAGAGATAGAGAAGCAGTGCATTAGTGTGTTGGGGATTTTGTAATTTTCAACACGGTAGATGTTGCGCCTTAGCATAGATAAAGGAAAGAACAAGAGAAAACAAATTTTAAATTAGGTTTCAACAGTTTTGTACGTGTTGGAGATCTCTGGTCTTGTGGCTGTTAAATGAAATTCATATCAATATTCACTCACTCTGTGTAAAGTGAATATTAATATGAAATATTTTCAGATTTTGAAAATTTGGAATCAATATCATACTGTTAATAGTATGATATTGATTCCAAATATTTAAATTATCACATGAAAACCTATAGTTACAACTGTACTGTAACGTAGGACTTTTTTGAAGGAGGCTGATCAGCATATGATATACAGTAACTTTGATGCACAGCAGTATGACCTACATTTTTGTAGGGGGGTCATCCGTGTTTGACAAAAGGGGTTAATGAACAGTGTATCAGACTTCTGTGCTTCAATGCACATACATGTACTACAAATGAATCCCTGTTATGCCCCCTACTTGAAAGCGACAGAAAAGCACTTTAAATCTCAGGTACAAGGAATTGTTAATTTGTTTAATCACAAAACCTTTTCTCTGCACTAACCCATTCATCCATAAGTCTATAATAATAAGCTGTTGAAGGAAGGGTTAACTTGTGGAGAGGAAAGGGTTTGTGATCGACTTAAGCAAGGATAGATTGTACTGCGAAGTTGCAAACTTCCCTTAGCAGGTCCAAAAGAACTAGAGAAATATGGCTATAATAGCTGTATATGGCTATATATTTTACATGGTTATATATTTTCAGTACTAGAAATGAAAATTTTGGATTTTTTGTCTAATTCTCAAAATTGCACATCTATCTGACCATCTGAGCAATGTTTACTGAAGAATCTGGCATAACTGCTTTGAAATTTTCAAGTCTTGATCCGCAGAAATTGTCAAAATTTGACACATTCAAACTCAAAGGTTGTAAGATATTCATGAAGGAGCATGTCTATTTTCTTTTGATATTTGTCACATGCACTTTCGATTTAGATGCTTACTTCATCAATAGCCAATCAGACTCCGGCATCTATATTGGGTTCTCAGGATACCGAAAATTAAGGTTGATTAATAATAGATCGATGACGTCCAAAGGGACCAGAACGAAAGCAAACAATTGAAGAAATACAGGGTGAAACGAACATCCGTGTGTATGAGGAAAGAACAATATTTTAGCTATCCATTGATGTATAGAACATCATTATGTTGAAAACATCGCGATAAATAGCACTGGAAAACATAGGTAATCACAGATTACGAAGCTCACCTCGTGACAGCAAAATTCAATTCAAACATATTTCTTAGTACATGTATATTGGCTTTTAAAGGCAAAACCACTCAAGCAGAAAAAGTAGGTCAAGGTCATTTTATGAAAGTTTGATCAAAGATACATCCAATATGCAAGTTTGGTACATGTAGCAGTTATACTTTGCTCAATATTGGCTTTATAGAGCAAAATCACTCAAGCGGAAAAAGTAGGTCAAGGTCATTTTATGAAAGATTGATCAAAGATACATCCAATATGCAAGTTTGGTACATGTACAGGGATTTTTTTCGCCCCTTTTTGGGGCCGTTATTCGGCCCCATTCCCAATGAAAAATAGTATCTTTTTTTCCCAATTGTGACTCTAAAATTTCCCAATTTCATTCAGATGGAATTATCAGCAAAAATAGTGAAAATAACTGGTTCAAAAGTAGCAAATTTACTAATTATTTGCCATATTGTTGTAAGCATAAGAAATCAAATCATATTTAAATAAAATTATATGATTAAACATTCAATTCTTAACTTTTGATTGTATAAATTGTCATTTTACTTTTACTTTGATATTTAGTACTTCCCAAATATTCCCAAATGTCGTTAATTTTCCCAATTGCAAGGGCCCCGACCCCATTCCCAAATTACTGAAAAAAATCACTGATGTATCACTTATACTTTGCTCAATATTGGCTTTTAAAGGCAAAATCACTCAAGCGGAAAAAGTAGGTCGAGGTCATTTTATGAAAGTTTGATCAAAGATACATCTAATATGCAAGTTTGGAATATCTAGCACTTATACTTTGCTCAATATTGGCTTTTAAAGGCAAAATCACTCAATGTGGAAAAAGTAGGTCAAGGTCATTTTATGAAAGTTTGATCAAAGATACATCCAATATGCAAGTTTGGTACATGTAGCACTTATACTTTGCTCAATATTGGCTTTTAAAAGCGAAATTAGTCAAGTGGAAAAAGTAGGTCAGATGCTGCATCCGATGCATAGGTCCATCTCGGCATCCAAAGATGAATCACTTGTGCAAGTTTGGTTACTGTAGCATCAGTACTTTGTCAGATACTGAGCTACCCCAAACTTCTTAACCAAGTCACTCAAGCGGAAAATGTAGGTCAGATGCTGCATCCGATGCATGGGTTCACCTCAGCATCCAAAGATGAATCACTTGTGCAAGTTTGGTTACTGTAGCATCAGTACTTTGTCAGATACTGAGCTACACCAAACTTCTTAACTAAGTCACTCAAGCGGAAAATGTAGGTCAGATGCTGCATACAATGCATGGGTTCACCTCAGCATCCAAAGATGAATCACTTGTGCCAGTTTAGTTACTGTAGCATTAGTACTTTGTCAGATACTGAGCTACCCCAAACTTCTTAACCAAGTCACTCAAGCGGAAAATGTAGGTCAGATGCTGCATCTGATGCATGGGTTCACCTCAGCATCCAAAGATGAATCACTTGTGCCAGTTTGGTTACTGTAGCATTAGTACTTTGTCAGATACTGAGCTACCCCAAACTTCTTAACCAAGTCACTCAAGCGGAAAATGTAGGTCAGATGCTGCATCTGATGCATGGGTTCACCTCAGCATCCAAAGATGAATCACTTGTGCCAGTTTGGTTACTGTAGCATTAGTACTTTGTCAGATACTGAGCTACCCCAAACTTCTTAACCAAGTCACTCAAGCGGAAAATGTAGGTCAGATGCTGCATACGATGCATGGGTTCACCTCAGCATCCAAAGATGAATCACTTGTGCCAGTTTGGTTACTGTAGCATTAGTACTTTGTCAGATACTGAGCTACCCCAAACTTCTTAACCAAGTCACTCAAGCGGAAAATGTAGGTCAGATGCTGCATCTGATGCATGGGTTCACCTCAGCATCCAAAGATAAATCACTTGTGCAAGTTTGGTTACTGTAGCATTAGTACTTTGTCAGATACTGAGCTACCCCAAACTTCTTAACCGGACGCGGACGCGGACGCGGACGCGTGGGGTTATAGCATAAGCTCACTCAACTTCGTCGAGGTGAGCTAAAAATTGATAACAAACTTGACGTCAGTTCAAAAAGATGGGCACCTTCTTGATAGGGAGGGGGTATGATAGAGTGGGGGGGGGTGTTGTAGGGCAGGGCTGAGCGGTTTCATCGTGGTACCGGTATATTGTGATACGAGGCTTCACAATATGTACCACAGTATTTATTTTCAAAAACTGGTTTTTGATGATATTTTTTATCTTCATATTTTTATGTTGTTTCTTTGAAAATTATGAGCAAACACGAATTACTACTCTAAACACAACATTACGGTTATTTTAATTGCCGAAGGTGGATTCTTGTGTCCGTGTCATCGTGAATTACATCAGTCTCATTCCATGTTCAACAGCGGTGATAAAATTATTATCAGTTCTACAATTTTCTAAGTTCGAACTAGCGACCAAGTGTCTTTACTATGCTACACAGCCTAAAAGATTCCAAAAAATAAATTATTAATGTTTGTTTGACCTTTAAAAAAGTATACATGTATGTCAACAAACTGCAGGACAAAAGTAAATAATTATTGGTATACATGTACTAAATTTGCAAAAAAGACTTTACAGTGTTAGCTCTATTCTTATCAAGTAGGCAGATTGTTTACACGTACAACGTCGTGGTGTCTTGACAGGGTTTTTTTTTCCTTGTTTTGGGGCTGAATTTCGGTCCCTTCCCAATGCCAAATTTCCTCTATTTTTCCCAAAAAATCACCCTGAAATTCCCAAAGAGGAATTATGAAAAAATCACCTAAGAAAATAAGACTCAAAACCTGGAAATCAGCACAAAATGTCCTATTTCGAAGTGCATTTTTCAAAGTTTTTATTCATCCCTTGTTCAGTTCAAGCAAATCAATATAGATTACCAGTGTTAATAAATGATACTTTAGGGTTATACTTTGTTGAAAATTTATTTGAAAATTTTCCCAATTTTAGCAAAATGTCGCAAATTTTCCCAAATGAGACAGGCACAGGCACCTTCCCCAAAATAAAAAAAAAAACCTGCTTGAAATTAACGAACGTTCGCCTTTCCTGTCATAGGGACGTAGTTTAAATGACGTTTAAGTTTCCTAATGACTTTTTGCACTGCATCATGCAGTGCATGAACACGAGTGTCGGCCGATGTTCCAGCAGAATTATCACATTGATACTTGGATTTCTTTCAACCGAATATTCATGTATGATTGACTTCGAATGTTCATAGGAGGACTGTCAAATTTGCAAATGTCCATCATTATATAATGAAGACATTTTCAGATTTTCAAATAAAATTTTGAGAGCAAAATTGAAGTAGGAAAAAATCATGAGAAATCTCGATGTTATAAAATATTGCAATATATCACAATATTTTCCCAAATATCGCAATACAAGTTTGACCCGCAATAAGCCTTTTTCACATAACTGCGGTCCAGTTGTTTTGGACGGCAAAATCAGATCACTTCCCACAATATGACGTCAAGGACAATCACTTTTTAACTGTGACGTCATGAAAGTCGGTACTTGCCGTCCACAAAATGCTAGTCACGCATTTACGTGAAACACAGGAGTTCGAAATTTTATCAATAGAGTCAAAAGAAATCGTTCGAGTGACCAAGCCTTGAGCTATGCTTAAGCACTCGAACGATTTCTTTTGACTCTATTGATAAAATTTCGAACTCCTGTGCGTGAAAAAGGCTTATACTCAGCCCTGGGGGGGAGGGGGGGGGGGGGGGCACATGAACAAGTTCCTGTGGTAGGGGGCAGTTCACTGCAGTTACTGTACCCATAAGCGCAAGTACTTAAGTCTACATAACTTTCTTTTCAATTACACACTCCTTTTGTTGCGTTTGTAAAGCCAGGGAAAGAGAGTAAATGGAGTGGGATTTTTTCATACTCAAGTACCTGTGCCCAAAAGTATCGCTTATCGAACACCTGTGGACTAAGTCCGATACCTCGACCCTATGATTTGAACATTTGATATGAGTACCTTTTATTAGAAGCACCATAAAAAGAAAAACTTGACATTCTATTTGACATTATGGTGGTCTTAGCGGTTATTATTCAGAACATTTTGATTTTGGAGCCTTCCCAGTAAAATCTGTGTTGAAACTGAGCTTTAATCTCGTCGAATGTACTGTGCAATCATTCAAACGTTTGAGAGACGAAAATAAAGGGGCGGGGCACAGGGTCTGGGATTCGGGGGAAAAACTCAAAATTAAAAATTTTATCAATGTCTTAAATGATTTCAATTATCCCAATTTCTCTCAAAAAGGCTGAAAAGGGCTCTCTTTTTTTGACAATTTTCACCCAATTATTAATTTCAATGGAAACTGAGGAGCTTCTGTAATTTTTGTCTAGCGCTAGACAAATATTAATTAAAGAAGCTCCTCAGTTTCCATTGAAATTACCCAATTATTACTGGTATAATTCAATGGTTTAATCCCGATTGTCCCACATTTAGAAAAAAATCATATCCCGATTGTCCTACATTTCTAAATAAACACATGCATAATTGCAATACAAACACTCAGGTTATAGTCTGTTTTATTCTATTAGTGATAGTGATAGATGTGATAAGAATAATTTTCTTCTGTATTATTATTATTTACTATGTCTCAATTTTTTCTTTCTTTTATTCTTGTTTGATCCTTTATAACTTACGCAAACACTGCAACCCCCCCCCCCCCCCCCGGTTTCATAGAAATACGGTACTTTTATTGATTTAATTTTATAAAGTTGATGGATATACATGTACACAAAGTGACATGAAATAAACTTAAAATTTTCAAATATATGTAGATAGTGAATTTCAAAGAAATTTCCATAAATCTGTGATAAGTTTAAAAAAAATCATACTTTATGGTATTATGCTAATGTACAGGGAAATATCAGTATTTTTTGGGCTTTTTTTACTTTTCTTTTTTTTTTTTCTCTCTCTCCTAACATATCATCTAACGTGAAAGTATTTATTTATTCCTGAAAATATGTATCTTCTATCGACAAATAAAACACGAATCTCAAGTGAGCTATAATGTCATAGTGCGCCGTTCGTCCGTCTTCCGGTGTCCGCCCGGCGTGAACATTTACATTTTGGGCAACTCCCCTGCAACCCATGTGTCGATCGGTCAACAAATAGTCCGTCGAGGGCTCTGATTGGCTGACGCATTACGACATCTCCCCTGCATCCGTATGTATACATCTTAAGGAGATACAAACCAAATTCGAGTTTGGGTTTGATTAACCTATTTTTGCAGGATTAAATACCCTTAGACAAACACAAATCCTGAAATTTTCAGTTCTCCTGCATGGCTTGAAATTATTTTAGGTATGTGAGTATATCGTAAAGTGATACAGATTGACAAATTTTTTATCAAATTTACGGCCATTTGACTTAGCAAATTTTATGAAATTGTCATTTTCCTAATTTCTATCACATATGCTGATGTTTGTGTGGTCACAGGTGAAGTTGAATTCATGTTCAATTGAATCGATCTATGCAGAGTTACAGGACAAATATGCAGTGAACTTATATCGCTCGGCGATCAGAATATTTTCATCAATTTTTTTTGCGTGAAAATGCCGTTTTTGAAATTACAAGTCAAGGAAGAATAATTATGAACTATAATGCAGGCCTCAGAGGATGAAAGCATTTTTTTTTTCGTATTACTACACTTAAAAAAAAACATTTAAATACGAACTATAGCATCAAACTTTATTCATTCGAAATAGTTTTGTTTTGTTTGTTTGTTTGTTTTTTTTTTTTTTTTTTTGTTTCATTCCACTATACATTTTTTTCAATCTTTCTTCACAATAAGATAGATTGAGAGGGATCGGTGTTAGTGCATCCAAAGACTTAATATACTTGTATTAACACTACTTTCAATGCAAAATTTGCGAATGCATTTAACTTTTAGCTTCTGCATTTTGAAAGAGGTTCTGAAATGTCCTTTTTTCTGAATTCGCATCTTCTGCATTTACGTTTATGTACACGTTTGCATACATTTTCAGTCAACATGTTAAAAATTTCAAGAAATTATGAATCAGACTTTAACTAAAACCCTTTGATCTTTCAAAGAGATAATTGCCGCAATTACCTAATTAACTTGCACACCCTATCCCGATTGTCCCACATGACTTTTATACCTTTTTTATATAAATGTGGGACAATCGGGATGACACCAATTCAATCACTCTTGGAGGAAATAGATCTACACAGTAAGTTACGAGTCAACGTACATAAACATGCCTTTAACTAAATACTTCACCAATTCTGTTTTAATCATACGTTTACACAACACATAAATCGCATTTCAAAAAAATATTTACATGCATGTACTATAAACGCGTATGTCTTGAGGCAGTGAGAAGTTTAGGTTACAAGACGAGTCCAGCAAAGAGGATCTCTCAGAACCTGCGCTGGAAAACAAGTAAGTAAAGTAAAAAGTTTGACCGTAGAACTTGCTTCAAGGTCAGATGATGATGGTGCAGCAATCTGGAGAAGAGACCTTATGGCCCCGACACGACTAATTATGGCCATTGTGACTTTAACCTTTGAGTTTGACAAATACAACTCGTGTCAAGACCTGTCCTACGTTACAATTATAATTGTGCAAATGAAATCTATAAAGACCGTAAAAAGACAGGAATAGGGCAAGGTTTTTTTTTAAACTACATGTATCAAACGACCCTGAACTTTAACCCATGACCAAGCTTGGTTCAAATGTCATGCACAAACTTTGGTTCTTATAAAAGCAACAATGTTGTGTTTGAAAAAAAATTGTAAGATCCTTTGTTTAGAGGTAAAAAGTTCATGACCTGGTACCGTTTTACTAATAAATTTCACTGTGACCTTCACCTTTTGACCATGGCTCAAGGTAATGACACATCCTTTGGTCATAGGTAACAGTGAACCAGAAGTCTCTGACGAGACTGTAGCTCTCCTGGTTGTTTTGTTTTAAAAGATCAATTTCCTTTCTTTTAAACCAAAGACCATTATAAGGAAGCAGGCGCTTTAATAAATTATAAGGAGCATTGCACAACAAAACAACATATCCATTAAACTGCAACTAGAGTATCACTCATGGAATTCATAATATCCAAGATAAGATATTTCAAAAAAGAATGCCATGACAATTTTTCAATATCCTAGTGGCCAGGGGCTGCTAGCTCAATGACACAAAAAATAAGATTCAAAGAGTTATATAGGAGAAAATGACCACACCCATTTTCTAAGACCCTGGGGGTCAGGAGCTCAAATAAAATATCAGAATAACAACTAGACCACAGACCCATCATATTGCAAAAAGAATTAACTCTCTGTCATTTATAGTGTCAGAGGAGTTGCGAGCACAAGATTACATAGTTATATAGGTGAAAATGACCACACCCATTTTCTAAGACCCTGGGGGTCAGGGGCTCAAACAACATATTAGGTACACAACTAGACCACAGACCCATCATATTGCAAAAAGAATTAAGTCTCCATCATTTATAGTGTCAGAGGAGTTGCGAGCACAAGATTACATAGAGTTAAATAGGTGAAAATGACCACACCCATTTTCTAAGACCCTGGGGGTCAGGGGCTCAAACAAAATATCAGGTGCACAACTAGACCACAGACCCATCATATTGCAAAAAGAATTAAGTCTCCATCATTTATAGTGTCAGAGGAGTTGCGAGCACAAGATTACATAGAGTTAAATAGGTGAAAATGATCACACCCATTTTCTAAGACCCTGGGGGTCAGGGGCTCAAACAAAATATCAGATGCACAACTACACCACAGACCCATCATATTGCAAAAAGAATTAAGTCTCCATCATTTATAGTGTCAGAGGAGTTGCGAGCACAAGATTACATAGAGTTATATAGGTGAAAATGACCACACCCATTTTCTCAGACCCTGGGGGTCAGGGGCTCAAACAAAATATCAGATGCACAACTAAACCACAGACCCATCATATTGCAAAAAGAATTAAGTCTCCATCATTTATAGTGTCAGAGGAGTTGCGAGCACAAGATTACATAGAGTTCTATAGGTGAAAATGACCACACCCATTTTCTAAGACCCTGGGGGTCAGGGGCTCAAACAACATATTAGGTACACAACTAGACCACATACCCATCATATTGCAAAAAGAATTAAGTCTCCATCATTTATAGTGTCAGAGGAGTTGCGAGCACAAGATTACATAGAGTTAAATAGGTGAAAATGATCACACCCATTTTCTAAGACCCTGGGGGTCAGGGGCTCAAACAAAATATCAGATGCACAACTACACCACAGACCCATCATATTGCAAAAAGAATTAAGTCTCCATCATTTATAGTGTCAGAGGAGTTGCGAGCACAAGATTACATAGAGTTATATAGGTGAAAATGACCACACCCATTTTCTCAGACCCTGGGGGTCAGGGGCTCAAACAAAATATCAGATGCACAACTAAACCACAGACCCATCATATTGCAAAAAGAATTAAGTCTCCATCATTTATAGTGTCAGAGGAGTTGCGAGCACAAGATTACATAGAGTTCTATAGGTGAAAATGACCACACCCATTTTCTAAGACCCTGGGGGTCAGGGGCTCAAACAACATATTAGGTACACAACTAGACCACATACCCATCATATTGCAAAAAGAATTAAGTCTCCATCATTTATAGTGTCAGAGGAGTTGCGAGCACAAGATTACATAGAGTTAAATAGGTGAAAATGACCACACCCATTTTCTAAGACCCTGGGGGTCAGGGGCTGAAACAAAATATCAGATGCACAACTACACCACAGACCCATCATATTGCAAAAAGAATTAAGTCTCCATCATATATAGTGTCAGAGGAGTTGCGAGCAGAAGATTACATAGAGTTAAATAGGTGAAAATGACCACACCCATTTTCTAAGACCCAGGGGGTCAGGGGCTCAAACAAAATATCAGGTGCACAACTAGACCACAGAACCATCATATTGCAAAAAGAATTAAGTTTCCATCATTTATAGTGTCAGAGGAGTTGTGAGCACAAGATTACATAGATTTTCATGACCACGCCCATTTTCTAAGACCCTGGGGGTCAGGGGCTGAAACCAAATGTCAGTTGCACAACTAAACCACATACCAAGTAGGATGCAAAAAGAATTAACTTTCTATCTCCTATGGTTTCAGAGGAGTTGCGAGCACAAGAATTGTTTACGGACGGACGGACGGACGGACGACAGGGTATCGCATAAGCTCGACTGGTCTGAGACCAGTAGAGCTAAAAATACCAGTATTATTCATATCCTTGTAGTCAGTGAAAATCCATCTCACATATCATGATCAACATAAAAAGACTCGGTAAAACTCAGCATATGTGCAACATGGATCCCCTCATTGAGGTATAGAAATTGGTATATATCAATAGAAAAGTCTTGTCAAAAGGAACACACATGTAAAATATGAAAGCCCTATCACTTGATATTCAAAAGTCACTCTAGTCTACTCTTCTAGTATTCCATGTGTAAATTGACTTTAAAAAGAACAAAAGACTGAACAATTTTTTGTAACAATAACAACCTTTTTTTTTTATTGAGAATGACTATTTATGAGCCCTAATTATGGAATGACAAGAAATATCATTGGCAAAGTATACATAAAAACTAATGTTCAATAAGTCAATACCTGTAATACGAGTACAAAACCATCATGACATTGTAATATACTAAGAATATACTGAGATATGCTAAGAATGCTCTTCACATGTTTGAGATTTGCTCAAATGTTTGAGAAACTCAAAAATCTGACTTGGTTTGCTTTCTAAAATCTATTTTTCTATATCTTTTCTGTACATAGCCTACTTTCTAATTACTTGAGTTACTGTCCGCACAGCTCACTTCGGAAACTGGATAAACACAATTTTGACTATTTCATCATGCAAAACTTAAAATGAAATTGATACCATTCAATAGATATCGTTTAGTCGTAAATTTTGGTATAAGTTATATGATAGTCAATGCACACAATCAAACTTTATAAACTAAACAATGCTATTTTTTCCTATGACGTCGTAACACTCTCCTTAGACTCAATGTCAATTTTGGCGACGTCATGCTGAAATTTAACATTGAAAACGCCCCATCTAAAATGTATTTTGTATGTATAATTTGATTGCATAAACCCTCGACCATGTAGCATATACAAACATCTACGACTAAGCAAGATCTATTCAATGATATAGATTTTATTTTAATTTTTGCATGACAAAGTTATCAAAATCCGTTAATCCAGTTTCCGAAGTGAGCCTCGCGGACAGTAAGTACACTGTAACATCATTACGAGCAACAACCTAAATGTACTTGGTATCTTTCCACAAAGAACATGTATTTATGAGGAAATCACAAATTGTTTATGAGGAAATCACAAATACATGTCAAGTACTCAAAGTCATCAAGTTTCCCTTCAACATTGAATTTATATGCTCAACATACAATTACAATTTGCATCAAATCAGAAAAGGAATAAATTAATACAAAGCATCACATCATTTTGCATGGCCTCTTAGCTTGTTCTCAAGATTTTTCTATTGTTGCCAGATGTGACCTTGAACTTTGAGTTTGACCCCTGAGGGGTGTAATTCTCTCATCATGGGAAACTTATATCCCAAATTTAAAAAAGATCTAAATCTAAGTAATCTGTGAATGCAAGAATGTCTGCAAGTTTGCAAGGAACCCCCTCCCCCCCCCCCCTAAACACACACATAGGCATCTCAAAGGCCAAAAAAGTTGCATAAGGAGACAAAGACTTAAAGTGAAGTTGGAAGTACATGTATAACCTTTTAACAGACAAAACACACACAAACATCTACCAAACATATCAGTTAATCAAATGGTTTGTCTCAAAAAATGCCACTTTCAGTTTGAATTTATCTGCTCTTTATAAAATCACATCTCCATATCAGGGCATGTTTTCATTTTAACACATGAATGTGGCACAAATAAATGTAAATGCTTTTACAGTATCATGCATTGTTACTTACTCAAACAAAATTTATAATGTTTAATTTCTCAAACAAAATTTACAATATTTAAATTTTCATTGCAACTAAAGATTAAGGCAACACATTCATAATTCTATTCTGAATCTATGAATTATAACAAATAACGATCATACAATAAGGTCCTTCAACCACTTCTAAACTTTCAGTCCATCAGAATGCATGTACTACTTTTATGATGACACCTTTAAATGAATGAGTTTTCCTCTATTATTGCACTGCCACACATTATAAAATAATTTCATTCTAGTTATACATACATGTAACTGGTTTCTAATTCATTTCACTTGATCTATTACATTTTTTCTTACATAAAATCTGCTCCTCTTCATTTTCTCCTATAGTTCACAACATGATCTTCTTTAACTCATTTTCTCCATGACTCGATGAGCATCTATCTCACACAGTATCATCATACATTACATCCATACATGTACATTCATCATCACTTCTTCATCAGTTTTAACATTTTCCTGGGTGGTTCCCACCGTAAGTACATTGGGTCTACTGTAAGAACAGGTCTTTTAAACTGAGCACTTTTCAAGTGTTCCTCTACCAGCTTTGGTGTCACACATATCACATGCTGTCCTTTCCAGTACTTGATCATGTTTAGAGATTGTAACGTGCTGATTATATCGTGCTGTGTTATACTAGTTTTCTCGCTGAAATTTAAAGAGTACGGTATATTTATATGCATGTATTTAAAGTAGTTCACCTCTATAGTGACTTAAATGTACACTGCCATCCATAAAGTATACACCATTTCTATTAAAGTTGCTGTTAGAAAATGCACAGGTTCGAATCTATTGCTGTATAATTCTGAAGATGAACCTTAAAGAAACCATTTGTAACAAACTTGACCAAAATATCTGCATTTATAAAATGTTTATTCTTCTATATGAAAAATAACAATTTTTGAAAAAAGTATTGTGCTGATGAAAAAAGTCTCTATTTAAATTTTCGTTATCACAATTCATAATTTTGAATAATGTGGAGCTAATAATTATGGATTTTTCAAGTTCAGAATGGAAAAATTTGGATAATCTGACAAAGAATTGAGCATCATTTCCTTGCTTGTACAGTTATTTATGGATGGCAGTGTATATGAATCCGAAAAATAGAAAGGGTGTTTATCTGCCTCATTTGAGGATTTTCATTATGAGCAAAATTACAAAAAGAAAATTCTCTGTCAAACATGGGGAAGTTCTACGGTCGATATAGGGAACTCATCATACACTATGATGTCCCACTCTCCAGAATGGTGGATGATATTCTGTCATAGACCATTTGAACCATCCGACCCAAGATTGTACTCTATGTCTTCTGAAATGGAAGTAACCAGATGTGACAGTTCTACCGGTTGTTGCATGCAAGCAGGAGATGCTTACTCTTCCTATGCACCTGATCTCACTCCCATATCAGGTGTTTGCTTCTTTTCATGTGGTGGAGGTTTTTGTTTGTTTGCTTTGGTTCCTGTTTTATCCTGATTTTGTATGCCTTCGGTTTCTGATTTTCTGAATTAGCTATTTTGTGCTGTATGCATGGATATGGTCATTATCCATATTTGTCATTCTACATCAACATCTGCAGGCGGACTTTCGTATTACATGTATGATATCATAATTCTTGGCCCATTGTACATTCTGTAGAGAATAAGTGTAATGATTTGTGTTCTTGTTACAGGTATACAACACACAGCAAAAGCATTTATTGTACATGTACTGCGTGTTAGTGCATTTCATGCGATAAATCTACTTGCTGGGTGTTGCATACCCACAACAGAACACAAATTATGACATTTATTCTATATATATGCACCACAGCAGTCTGTTTCATTCTTGTTTCCAGAAATCATGTTTTTTTAGGTAAAAAAGTGACGTTAAAATTCTTCTTATAGATGCAAATTTTAACATTTGACAATCTTAATTTCTTTAATTCCTCCCTTCTATGCTGGCAAAATAATAAATTTCATATAATTTCTTCCCTCTGGTAAAAAACACCTTTTTTTAACCCTCTAACCTTAGTTCTCTGATAGACCTAGTGTCTCCCCTAAAGTCCCTTAACTCTTCCAGTAACACCCAGGACCAGTAACTCCTGTAGCTGAGTTTGCCCAGATCTGACAAGGGTTTTTCTGGAGATCCAACTGTACCCTCCTGCTTGGACAACTCATAACCTGTATGAATAGAATATAAACGTATCGTGAATCAAACAACTATGTGATATATCAAATATGAATTAAAAATGCAGCGAATTTAGAATAAGACATTTTTTTTCGATTTTTGCTTGAGACCAATTTTAGCAAACTTGCTACACCCCTGAATCATGTAATTAACTTTGACCAAAAAGAATTTTTCAAATTGTGTGAAAAAGTTTCTCATTCAAGAACAGAACACATTTCAAATACAAATACGTAAACATGTATCAGGTCAAAACTAACTATTACAAATTTTCATTTTAATATAAAATGGATATGTTGTACAAATGAGAAAACAAAATCATACATACTGAAATCAATGAGGAACTTTCCATAACCTTTCCTTTGATACGGTGGTAGTGTCATGATACAGGCCACATTGTTACCATCTGGTGACTCCTTCTCCTGAAATTTAGTTATTGAGAACGTTTTAGCTTTATCACTTTTAAACAGTCAAAAGGTGTTACCCTATGTTAATTTGTCAGTAAAAGGTCAAGGTCACATATCTTGATACCAAGAAAGAGGTTGTCACAAGGAATTCACATATGAAATATGAAAGCCCAAAGCTCATTTACCAATGAAAAGTTATGCCAAATGTTAAGTTTTTGTCACAGATGGATTGACAGACAGACCAAACACTATAAATGTATGCTCCCCTGGGGATGGGCAAAAAAAATTTAGGAGTTACCTTACCTTTGAGAAGTATCCTACCAGGTGGCAGCCCTGTCTATCAACTTCTGTTAAGATGTAGAACATGAATGGCTCAACATCAAAGTACAATGTCTTATGATCAAGGAATAACTTGGCCAGCAGACATAAATTCTGACAATATATCTGAAAGATGAAAACACTTTATAAGATAACAAACATCAACTAAAGATCAAAATGCAGGTTGCAGGCATGTCAGGATGCCGAAGAACTTCATTGGGGTACACCATTTCAAATTCTAGTGAGGACCCTATATAATTCTTATATAATTCTATTTTGTGAGGACCCTATATATATTTTACAATATCTGCCACTGCAAATCGACGACAATTAGAAGAATCAATAAAATATTACATGAACATGATTTTCTCCAAATATTATATTCTGAATTTATTTGACCGTAAACACATGGCCAAAGATATACATGTATAATCCAACACTCACTCTCATTGTACAATTAACAATTCCACCGTTTTGAAAATAGTTTGGTTAAGCTTTTTTCAGTATATGAAAGGACATGTCTCTTTACATTTACCATGATTACATTTTCTTCATACTTTGTGAATGTTATAAAGGAAGTTTTGAACATTTCTCCAAAGTTGGCTTGTCCAACAGTTACCAACGCTAATTGTTAACTTTTATTGTGAGGGGTTGTTGAATTATCAATGTTCAAAAGTAAAATAAGAAGTTTATCAGTGAGAAAGTAAACAACAACAAATAATTTGCTGAAAATTGATTAATTTGAAACTATCAATAAAGAAAGTTAACTATTTGCCGAAAGGGAATCAAATGTCAATTACTAATTCTATGTTCTTGCACCCCACCCACCAAAATCACAATATATTAAATTGACTATTGTTACACCTCGAGAAACACAACTCCGCTTTTCAGAATTTGTATTATGGAAATACATCTAAGGTAGAAGTGGTGTTGTGTTTCACTGGAAGGGGGAGGGGGGACCATGTTCTATAAAAACTTTTCCGTTTTAAATTGATTCCTATACAAAATAAGCACATTTATACTCAAATATCTCTTTATTAGAGCAATTTTATGAAAATTTTTCTTCAGATTTTGAAGAGATTTTATCTTTAAAATCTTATATCAACTTGATTGAAGAAATTAAGTACTTTGAAATTTCATTATTTTGGGCAGATTTTATGTCTTTTATGATACAGGTCATTTCTAATCAATCCTATGTTTCTTAAACTTATAGAGTTCCTACCTTTGCATCTTTGCCGTCTGTTTCAAATACAGATATAGTTCCTTTTCTGTAAATTTCTTTGCCTGGTGGATGCCTGGAAGTACACTGGCTCTGAAAATCAAATTGTTAATCTTTCATAATTAAACACATTAATCTGAATTTGATATTTTAGAAATCATAAAGATCAAAGTACATTTCATTTCCATTGCTCAACGAAATGATGCCAATCGCATATTTGACCATAAATATGTGATCTTGACCTTGCAGGTGACTTTGGGTGTTGAGTCTATCAAGCTTGAGGATCCCTGCACGTTGAAATTATAGTCAATCATGTGAAAGTGTGACTACTGAACAGACAGACAAATGCCATACAAAGTAATCCCTGTATGCTGCTGATATAACAATGAGATTTGTCTGCCCTAACATGAATCAAATGAATTCAATGACATGCACGTGTAATGACCAAGTAAATTTGCCAATACATCGATGAATAATGACATTGCTGGATGGTCTAACGTCGTTAATGACAGCTTGACAACAGCCTGACAATGACCTTAACGACCTGTTCAAGTTAATTAAACATATTTTTTTATCATAGCAATAACGAAATATTTAATTTGTGAAAATTAAGTTTTGCTGTAAATGTTGTAGATCATTAGAGGGTCGCCGGCAGATCATAAGACGAATGTTGCAAGGTCATTAAGCAAATGTTTAAGAACGTTAACAGGTAATTGTCAACTAGATTTATGCGTTGGGATTACATTCAGGTCGCTGGGCGAACGCTCCCCGTGTGCTACAAGGTTGCTACACGCAAGTTGAGTGCGTTGCTTCATAATGAGTTTTCGGACCAAAACCCCAACATTTGCCTGCATGTTGAAGATCGTTACTCATGCCTTGGCCAAAAAAGTGAAGGTGTGGCAAGGGCAAGAATAATAAGTAATAGCTCAACTTAAAGGAAAGTGGCACCTTGAGGTAGAATCAGAAATTGATTATTTTTCCCCATAAAATCTAGTCAGTGATACAGCTAATTGTACAAATCTGAAATCATATATAATATCCAACAGATTAATACACACCTGGTGGTACCTATAGGATTTCTCCAGCCTCATGTATTTCAAACAATATTCACAGATCCATAACTTAGACTGCTTGCCGTATTCCTCCGGGTACGGTGAGAAATACCAGGCATCTATCTCATAACGACCAATCTGTATCTTGTCTATATACTTTATTTTTGTGATCTACAATGGAAGAAATTACTCCTACATATTACATACTATCTATAACAGTCATGCAAACACCCAGTCAGACCTTTTTTTCTCTCATCCTGGACAGAGTTATCCACATATTAACCACTTGATTATCAACTCCCCCCAACTCTGTCTCCCATCCCGAATGTTTATCTCGCCTTGTTGTTGACAACAAATCTTTTATACTCGGGTGGAATTTCCCTATGTGAATAATTAACCATTGACAAGACATGAGAAAACATGTACATGTATAACAAAAGTAGTAGGGAAAGATCATGTGAACATGTGTTTTATTTTATGTGGAAAATTTTAATTTTTCTTAGTATTTTGTTCAACTGTAAGATACATGTATATACTCACAGCCTCATGCTCCTTCTCTAATGCAGCAGTAGTGGGGTCCATCTCCTCATAGGTCTGAAAGCACAAATTATATACTTTACCGCAATCGTACCCTCACTGAATTGTTATAATATTTTATAAGATAATTTAAATGGAAAACCTTCTTGTAAATCAAATATTGTTTGATGGAGTACTTTCAAAACTGATAACTGACTAAATATGTTATATGAGCAGGGATATGCATGAGCAGGTGAAATCAACAATTTCTACTACTTTGGCTGAAACCTTAATTATTATACCTCTACTGATTTTTTCTTATATAAAAAGAGACTCATTAAATTTAACTAAATCCCTGAAAATCGCCTTATAAGACTATTTCCCTGCAAAGGGGTGCGTTAGTTGAGAAGACTATTTCCCTAGGGAGTTAGTCTCAAAATGGGGCGGAGCTTCTTTGGGGGTGTGTCAGTATCAACCAATCAGCGCCGTTGAAGGTTGATCGGATGATCGTATGACGCTATTGGTACGCGAGCAGAGTAATCCGCCTCCTATCCGCTTAGCACATGAATTATTCCGCAATAAAATAAAACAATCAAAAATTAAACATGTATGAGTATGATAAATGATGTTTCTGTTAATCTTATCATCAAAAATTAATATTCATTCAGTCGAGAAGGCAAGGCAAAATCATTAGAATTTCCATTGGAACGATGTGAACCTAAGAGATATGTTTGTTTCAGTATAATGTTTGTTTCGGTACAACTAAGAGATATGTTTGTTTGTTTCGGTATAATAAAACAGTTAAAGTATACCATTGAGGGAGTTAGCACGATTCTGGTTCCCCTCGACCAGACCTATTTCCCTCGGCTTCGCCTCGGGAAATAGGTCTGGTCTCGGGGAACCAGAATCGTGCTAACTCCCTCAATGGTATACTTTAACTGTATATTGACATATTGGTACTCAAGTATTCACTGAGTATTACATGTACAAGTACACTGCTCAAAAAATTAAAGGGGCGATTTTTCAATTGTACATGTAATATAATGGAACATAGAATGTAATATCTTTTGAGATAAGCAAGGCTACATCATCAAGTTTTATAATAAGTATATGATTCATCTTTTCAATACAGACATTATTAATTAAGAAATGACCATTAAATATGTCTTGATACATTTATGTTCATCATATACATGTAGAATAAGCAACTGCAAACATGTAAGATATGAAAGTAGAATCCTTGCTCCCTTAATTTTTTTTAGCAGTGTATTATTAAATACCGGTACATGAAATAGCTATATCTTTTCGGAACCAACTGATTACCATATAATATCATCTAAAAAATGCACATTATCTCACTGAGACATTTCCTAAGAAATTTGGCTCGACAAATAACAATTTAATTTATATAAAGACTTTTCTCTATACATACACATACTTTACATTTTGCATTATCAAATTGTATTACTCTAATTAGACAGCATTTTGCATTTCTTTTGAATTAAACACTGTCAGACTGTTTCATATGTTAAAGGTAGCTTTTATACAAAATTTGGCAGAAAATTCATCCTTTTTCCTGATTACCCAGGAGTGACCTTAATTTAAACAAATACTAGTATATTGTTACCTTCTGTACATGATTGATCTCGTCATGTTTACGTTTCTGATTCCTGGTAATCTTCCTGTCTGTACCGTCACTTAGGTCTGTCATCATAATAGACATGTCCTTAATCTTACTGTGGGGATCCTCCAGCTTATTGCTCAGGTCAAATCGGTCAATTTCAACCCACTCATCCAATCGGCGATTGACTGTAAAAATATGATGTCATTTTTATCTGTGGGAAACTGCTGTGACAGGCGGAATGGAAAATGTGGCCGGTCCGGGAATCGAACCCGAGACCTTCTGCTTACAGGGCAGACGCTCTTACCGACTGAGCTAACCGGGCACGATTCCTGAACCGTCACACTGCATAAGTTACAAGTACATTAGACCCTGCTTGGTGCCTATACCTTTATGTTTTTGTAAACAGATTTTTTCTGACTTACAATACGTTTTCAAAATATGCAAGTCCTACCTCTGCCAGTTACAGAAGTATACTGTTATAATATTAGCACAGTTAAATTATGTAGAGCAAGGAACCATATTTCGCCGGTGACCATATATCGCCGGTGACCATATTTCGCCATTTCATAGTTAATTGTTCTTGTTAGTAATCGGAATTGTTTGTAAAGTTTATTTTTCTATATCCTATCAAATATGACCGTAGCAGTCATGTTTTGATATATTGTGACATCTCTTGCGCTCAATTATGATGAAAAATACCATAAAATGAGGAAAATTTAATGAAAACACCAAATTTTGGATGTAAACATCCAAAATTATCACGAAAACAAAACAAAGAAAACCTGTTATCTGGGATAATTTCTTAGAAGTAGTAGTGACAAAAGATTTCCAGAAAACAAAATCATAATTTTGTCCGTTTGTATACAAATAAGATACTTATCAACAAAAACGGCGAAATATGGTCACCCCCTGAAACATGAAAACGAAATAGTTTGACGTTTTATTAGGAAACAGTAAACTGGGTGAAATGAATTATTTTTGTAGTATTTCGATCGAGAATGGAGTTAAATTATATTTTAACAATACCAATCATTGAATTCGCCTCGAAGTATGGAAAATTTCTTGGAAATATACGAAGAATGCGGCGAAATATGGTCACTTGCTCTACAGATCTTAACAGATTTACACTGCACATTTCCCTAAATGTATTTTGCTTCTTAACAGTACTGTGTGCTTAAGATAAAAAGGTCAGAACTGAAACAAACATACGAAGGGCATTGAAAACTTTCGTAATGTGATTAATTTGATAATATTAATAGCAGATTTCCCATGTCAAACTCCCATTAGGCAACTTAAATTATATTCCAATAACTTGAGTTGCCTAATGTGACGTCACGCACACGTTTTGATTTTGGGAGAATTTACCAACACCAGAATACTGTTGACGCTGTTATGCACCGTATATGCTATGTTCATGTAAATAAGAGTTTCCTAGAAATTAGTACAAATGTAAATATAAGAAACGACTGTCTCTTACTTTTGGTGTTCATGGGTGTATAATTCTGGTAGGCCATGTGCAAAAAAAGCAATTCTCAGAAAATTTGCGCGTGGCCTACCAGAATCATACACCCGTGAACGCAAAAACTAAGACAGTCATTTATTAGATAAAATGAACATAACATATTCCTTTTCCTAAGATGGTAAAAAGGATAAGAGGGTAAATTATAAAACTCATAACTTATGCTTATTATTTACTTGTTCCTATATTCTTTTTCTGTGACTCAATGATATCTATTCAAACATTGTTCTATTCTCATTTTAAATATTTTCAGCAACAATCCATTCAGTTTTCAATTTCAGTACATGGACTTCAAATTCTGGAGGGGTCCTAGGAGTATTGGAGATGCTACTTGTATTATACTGAGAGACCATTTTCAGTTCTAAGCAAACTGTTAAATCAGAGAGGAAGCAAAGAATACTTCTATACTGAGTTTATTACCCATCAACACAGAAAAACATAAATCCAATCTATTCAGTATTCTACACTACATACTTACATCCCTCATAATGAACGTAGTACTCTTCTTTCCCTTCATTAACTTCACTTGCTCTGGTCTGAATAATTTCTGCTGCATCTGAAAGTGAAAACATGCATTTACATTTAGCTGTAGTGTTGGGATATTCCAATTGAGAAAGGTAAATAATATACATAGTGACCATATCCATTTTCTGAGAATATGACCCGGGGCTCAAACAAAATTCTCTATGTCAGCATGATGTCCGAGAGCTGTAAATCAATATGGCAGTTAACTTGGAGGTATGATATCATCATGGGAAGACACTATACAATTGTCCTTGCAAGTTATTGATTGTTATAGACAAAACTTGTTTTAGGTGGGTAATTTGTAGTCCGACTTGCAGACCTACGACGGTGTTATCTGTTTTTTCGTCTTCGGTCTGACTGCTATGCATAGGCAAAACTTGAGAATTTCTGTGTGAAAAAAAATTCGGGAAAGTCGTCCTTTTTTGACAAATTCTAGTCTCTTCAAGCAAAAAATAACTCACCCAGTCCTCCTCCCCCTAAAAAATCCCCTCTAGGCCCGGTTTCACCTCTGTGCGCATGACAAACTGTCGTCGATCAGAGGAAAATCGGAAGGGAAGAAGAGGTGAAACCAGGCTTAGAGGGGATTTTTAGTGGCAGGAGGACTGGGTGAGTTATTTTTTGGTTAAAGAGACTGGAATTTGTCAAAAAATGGACGACTTGCCGAAATTTTTTTCGCACAAAAATTCTCAAGTTTTGCCTATGCATAGCAGTCAGACCGAAGACGAAAAAACAGATAACACCGTCGTAGGTCTGCAAGTCGGACTAGGTAATTTGCAATGTTGATTATTGTGACATTATCCGCATATGCTCAATGTTAAACCAATGGGGACGTCACGCATAAATTTGACATGTTTAACATTGAAAACATTGTATCTAAATAGCATATATGTCTGTATAATTTGATTGCATAAACACATGACAATATAACATACTGGTTATACCAAAATTTACCATTGAACGAGATCTATTGAATTTTATTCTATGAACTATAAATAGCAACGTTCTCATTGGCTGATAACGTCGCCGACGTTTCTGGATAAATCACCATATACCACAGTCTAAAAATAGACCAGGATTACCCCTCTAACTTCTGCTAATGGAGATGTTATTTATTGTGAATTAAATATGAAATTATAGAATAAAACAGTTACAAACTTTTAACTCAGTATATATGATGTGATATTGACTTACTATTAAAATATTGACCTCTGCTTCGCCTCAGTCAATATTTTTACAGTAAGTCAATATCACATCATATACTGTAAATTGCTTTATTTTCGTTAGTACCAATTTTCGTCAATTCGTTCAAAATGACCATTTCGTCAGTACAAAAATTCGTCATCCAAGGGTCCCTTAAATATAAATTTGTCTGCTCATTGCACATTGACATTGTCATTTTCTTACTCCATGTCCCGTCTGAGCGTCTAACAAGAAAGTGTTCTCCTATAACGGGTGCACCATTTTCTACATCTTTTTCGCCTTTCTTTTTTGATTCTTCTTTCGAATTCTCAGCATATTCAGAGGATGTCTGACAATCCATCGCAGAAGGCAAGGAGAAAAGTGAGAAGTGCAGTGGCGTCGCTTGCTCTCTTGCTTTGTTTTTTTTTTATGCCTCAACGTACTTGAAACGCTTGAAAAATGCTACGAAATATATTCATAGACTGAAGCGCTTTTAAGACTCTCTTTTGAGAACCCATAACGGACTCCTGAAATGACGTATTAATAGACGAGTCCAAACAGGATTTAAAGGTAATGCAGGATGTCGAAATGGTTTAATTTGCCGTCATTTATTTCTTATAAACTTTAAATCTGCTTCAAATTAAGACAAGCAAGATTTAATGTAAATATTGCAAGTCATATAAGAATTTAATTATTTAACTGTCATAACACGTTTTAAAAATGTGAACTTAGGAAAACAATTTGACACCCCCCTTGTATTATTTTTCAATGATTGGATTATTCCAAAAGTTCTCAAAACTCTTGTCACTCCCCTAAAGTTGTGAAGATTGAAAATGAAGACTATAATACTTTCGTTACTATTGCTGGTTTTACTGGGACTTTTCAATGAAAGTTCAGGAGTTGATAGAAATCGTGGCAGAGGCATGAAAAAGGAGAAGAAAGGACTTAAACACCATATGGTAATTATCTCATCTGATTTATTTTCACCTGTGACCTCACCTGTGCCCAGCAGGTTGGGGAAAGGTACCGATCAAGCTAATATACCTCGATTGGGCTAATATACCTTGATTGGGCTAATCAATCTGAATATTTTCAGTAGTAAAAAATTAAAACATTCTCAAAATTATTCTTTTGAGCAGAATCGCATCAGTTCTTTATAAAAGAAGTTATGTTTACAAAAGAAACATACCTAAAAAGTGAATAGTTACTGAGAAAATATACCTCCATTTTTGTGAATATATTGGGTGAGATTTCTCGAAATCTAAAAAGTTTTCAGGCATAGTTGCTTTTTAAATATTATTTCTTGATATAAAAGCTGGTGCGATTTTGCACTCAAATATGATTTGGAGGAAAAAAGCCCTTACGAAATCTTCCTCACCAAAATCTCATGAGAAATTTAGGGTAGAATCTCACCTCAGATTTCTCATGTGCATTTTAACATGCAAATTAGGTGAAATTCCTCACGTGAGAAATTTTTCTCACCAAAAATCTCATGTGGAATATTTTTCTCACGTGAGGAATTAAGGTAGGTTCTATAAATATTTTCTCACGTGAGTCTCACGTGAGAAATTTTTCTAACAGTTATAATCATCAAATCTCACGTTTAACTATAACAGAATCGTAACACATACATTGTACCAAGAAATACACATGAATAATTTGAATAAGATTTGCTTGTAAATCTTTATAGGCACAACAAGATGAATTATAATACTTGTATAAAGTCTACAAGTTTTCATTATATAACTTTCTTGATAATTATTTTCACTCAAAAATTTAAAATATTGTGCATTTTCACTGGCATTATAAACAAATAAAATATTTAATGATTTACTGTTAATAAATTTAATTAAAGATGAAAAAATGCAATTTCACTTGACTAAAATTTACATTGCTATTTGAATAGAAGGGAATTCAAATGTACTTAGAATTTACATTTTAATGACTAGTCATTTAAACTAATTTGTAACAACAGAGGACATTCAGAATTAGGATCAGAAAATTGAAATAAAAGATATTAGTTTTGAACTTATCCAAGATGTGAAAAACAGACTAACCTGAATATAAGAGCTGTGCCTATATCATTTCTTTTATAAAGTACAAATGTACTCAGTTTAATTCACGAACTTCTTCAGCCTTTTTTGAAATGTAAAATTGGAGCCAAATTCAATTTACTTTGAAAAATGTACAAGTCTTTGATTGGATATTTATGTCATGTGACATGGTTGTTCCTTTTCTCACATGAGATCTCAGGTGAGGAAACAGTACTTTGAAACTTTATAACTCTAGACAGTATAGTTAGTGCACAAATAAATCTAAGATATAATTCCTCACGTGAGTCTCATGTGAGGAATTCAGTTTTGCTTAAGAGAAGGAGCAAATTGTAAATTCAAATATCAAAACCTCATGAGAGAAGAAAAATCTAACGTGAGAAAACAAAATCACATGTGGAATTGTGTTAGTTTTTACAATTCTTACAAGACCTAACTTGCTGCACATGTGAGATTTTGAAACCTCGCCTATTTGCATACAGATCTAACCAATTTCTTATAAGTTTCTTATGAGATTCTCATGAGAAAATGTTAGATTTTTTGGTACGGGAGTACTTTTTTCTGAATAAAAAAGTCAGATTGATTAGCCCGATCGAGGTACATTAGCTTGATCGAGGTATATTAGCTCGATCGGTACCTTTCCCCAACCTGCCCAGTCCCAGGAACCTGCGAAAAATGAAAAAAATATATTGCAGTTTTGATTTTCGTCAGGATTGCTAATAATTCTGTCAGTCTTGTCCTAATTTGTGGTTGACAGGTTGAAGAAAGATCATGGCGACGAACTACAAAAAGAGAGGCCCAAGTGGGCTTATATTGCTCATCAGTATGCATTCCCTCCTTTTTTGGGGAGATTGGTACTTGTATGACTACTGATAGCCAAATAAAGACAACTCGAAACAAGTTTTATCAGTGACAAGTTGAATGAGAAAGACACAGCCCCCCTCCCTCCCTTTCTCTTCTTGTATGTGTCAGTTCTTTAATTGATACATGCTAATTGCAAGGGGATGCTACACTATACAATTATTGACTTTTGATGAGGTCTACTCATGACTATACAGACCTGGTCAGGTATTGGTTGACCAAGGCCGAGTTTAACCAATGCCTGACCAGGTCTGTATAGTCACGAGTAGACCGAAATCAGAAGTCAATAACTGCTTTATTAAATTATCAGGATTTTATTAGCTCACCTGAGCCGAAGGCTCAAAGTGAGCTATTGTCATACCGGATTGTCCGTCGTCCGTCCGTCCGTCCGTTAACTTTTCACATTTTCATCTTCTCCTCTGAAACCGCTTGGAGGATTTTGATGAAACTTGGTATGCATGAAGTACTAAAGGTCCTCTACCAAGTTTATTAATTTCGGCTCGATCCCTTCAGGGGTGGATCCAGGGCGGGGTCAAATAGGCCCCGGAGGGTACCCCTCTTCAAAAATCTTCTTCTCCAGTTCCACTGAATGGATTGAAAAACTAATTGTATCTATGTGATCTAGAAGGATGTATGATTCACGTTTGTCCATTTCGTTAAAATCTGATAAGTTATTTTTGACGCGTTTTTGACGTCTTTTCGGACTTAGTCAGAAATGCACATTTTTGCACTTTTTCTTTAAATAACTCAATAAGTGTATGATTTTACACACTCATTTACTACATATTTATCATATTTAACTTACTTAATGCTTTGATATGTATTTTATGCTTAAATTTTATTTTTTTGATTTTTCATGATTTTTTTTCTTATGTAAAAAGGAAGGGGGGGGGTTGATTTTCATACATTTTCTGCTTCTTTTCTATAACCACTCTTCAGATTGTCATGACAATTTGTAGGTATGAGGTACTCATGCATGGTACCCTACAAGTGAAAGAATTTTGTCAATATATCCACTTTTGGATTTTTAAGGAATATTTTTTAAGATTGTACATAGGTATAATGTGTTTTCCTACCAAAAATAGGAGAAAAAATCTCAAATTGCACCGGGTTATACACATTGATACTACTTTTGAATGAAGAAATTTTATTTGAATCACAAAAAAAAAAAATGCCGTAAAGATTAAAAGTACACAACTTTTTTAATATTTTTTCAAAGCCATGCACCTGGTTCCGGACCGGAATTATTCGAATTTTATGATCTGAGGACCCATTTTCACACGTATTCTTCCACACATGAAGATGTCTCACACACTTTAAAACTATATTCAAAATTTTATTTCATCTATCTAGTAAACAATCATGGGAAGACAATTCAAGATAAACATTGTGTGTATTTTCCACCAATTGTTGAAAATAATAAGAAAATAATCGGAACTATTTGACAGGACAATGACCTAGATATGCATTAATTCATCTTCGTCCCGAAGGCGCATCTTATTCCGCTAGGCGCTTCATTGCAATACAAACTGCAAAGCAGTACTGCGATATATTTCAGGAGATACAGTGCAAACGGAATAGATTTTTATACTTGGAACACTTTCATAATGGTTATCATTCATGTACTTGGAACACTTGCATATACATGTTATCATGTATAAAGTTTGCTCGAATTTCCTCTGTATTAGACTCTCTTAGATGAAGTAATTTACGGACTGATTTCTTGAAGAAACGTCTAATGAGTAATCTCTTCCTCTGGATTTTGAGAATGCATAGGACATTTAATATCTGAAATTCTTGAAAATAAATAATTCCGTTCAGAGTTCCTGAAATCTTCCAATGAAATGTTGGACCACAGAAGCTGTTGTTTTAATAGAGAAAATAAATTATTATTCACAACCTTAAGCCACTGTGTTCGTCATCTTGTATGTATAATATTTCTAAGAGGAACACAGAGGCCTGAGGTTGTGAATAATAAAACATTTTCTCTCATAAAACGACAGGATCCTGTGTTAAGACATTTGGGAATTTTTATCTGTTCAAATAATAGATACATAATGAGTTTTTATCGGACCAAATAACTTCTTGTCGGCAAATCCAATGCAACCGATACATTTCATGAACTCTCTCCGCTAACAACTTGTCCGTGTAACAGACCTATGATGAGGTAAAGTCGTAGGTCTGCTAGTTGGACAAGCTTAACAATTTCATGGGCCTTTTAATTTGTTTCAAACTGCGAAACCTTAGAGAAACCACTTGAGTTGTTGAACAGCGTATGCTGAAATGCGACGCTCCTTCTCGCCTGTTGAAATATGCATAGGCAAGAAGCGTCGCATTTCAGCATATTTACTGAAAATTATTTGTTCAAGTGGCTTCACTGGGTCATGAGGTTTGATACAACATACACTGCTTTTTTGGAAAACAAACTGGCACAATTTCTGCACAACTCACTTGAATTGATGAATATTGGATCAAAACAATTTTAACTGTACGTTTCATTTATTTGAGATGAAATCAATACTATTCAAAAGCATAATTCATAGATTTCAGTGAATAAAGGCAAAACCGACAAATCTTTGTTTTTTATGCCCCTGGAATAAAAGATTCGGGAGCATAAAGTTTTTGGCCTGTCCGTCTGTCTGTTTGTCTGTCTGTTTTCCGAAAAACTTTAACATTGGGCATAACTTTTGAATGGAAGCTGGTGATAGAGGTTTCATATTTCACATGTGTATTTACCAAAATTTTTGACCTCATGACCATAACCTTGACCTTTCACATACTTCTCAAAAACTTTAACATTGGGCATAACTTTTGAATGGTTATAGTGATAGGGCTTTCATATTGTACATGTGTATTCCTTGTGACAAGATCTTTCCATTGATACCAATATTACGCTGACCCTGACCTCTCACATACGTAACAGAAAATGGCGTTTATACTAACAAAGATGCCGCCGGGGGCATTCTCGTTTCACAAACACAGGCTTTATAATTTCTGGCATGCTAGCTATCAATAATGAAAGGTTTTGTGTTCAATTTTAGATAAACTTAATTTGTGAAATCATTTCATTGTTTTATTCTTTTTCTGCTGCACATTAATGTGGAATTTTACAATATGATTTTATTTTTCATGTTGCATAATTGAACTATACTAGCTGGGCATATGACATTGGACCACTTTATCTGTTTTTTTCAAATCAGTAAAAAAGTTATTGTTTTGAAATGTGACTATTTTTTTCTTTTTTGTACTTTTAAAGGTTGTCTGAAAAAAACACTTCTTTGCATCCGGCAAAAATCTTTTTAGAAAGGTTGTGGGCTAAAATCCTGGTACTGGCACTATCAGTATTCAATGTCAGTATGTCAATTAGAGCGTGCATGGGTATCAGGTGAGCGTTGTGCCCCCTGGGGCTCTTGTTAACATTTGCACTGTAATGATACACAAAGTCAAAGATCTAACACTACAAAAATCAACACACGCGCTGGTCACACACGCGCTAATCCCGAATAGACCGCTTTGGAGCGTTAGTGGTCAACTCTGAGGTACCAGTGATTCAGACTGTTTTCAGAAGCTATAGGACACATGGCCTTAAGAGCACAAAAAATTTTATAGGCCATTTTGTCCTAAACATGGAAAAAGTATAGGCCGTCGCCCGGTATAGCCGCGAGCCGAGCGCCAAAGGCGCGAGCTTGCTGTGGGTCCAAATATTTTTTTCAAATTTAAAGCAAAATGGTGCAATCTGAGCCAATCTGGAGATGAAAATTGAAGTCTACAAACTTGAAAATAATGGATGTGTAACTGAGGCTTCTTATTGTTTTCCTGTAGAAGTGGGACTATCATTGCTGTTTGATGGTCGTTAGACTTGATGTGGTCTATTTCCTTGCGTAAAGGTATTGTTTCTATTTGCATCAAGGCATATTTTACAGAGCATGGCGTCTGCAGTTTCACCATACCGTTACCAAGGGTATATAGGGTTACCCATTTTTGCAGGAATTTTCTATAAACAGTAGGTTCAGGTTGTTCAGCCTGAACTTCGGGGGTGTCAGGAGTGCTGCTTGGGGGACTGCCGCAAGGGGGGCCACCGCTTGGAGATTCTTTGATCAAATTAAACAAAGTTTGCTGGCCCTCGCCCAGACGCAGCTTTATTTGGCTCAGTTATTTACACGCTTTAACAAGCATTCGCCCAGTCATCATTACATAAAGCGCTTGTACGACGGACTCTTTTTTTTATCATCCAATGAAAACTGTTATTACATGTTTATCGAGGTACCGAGTCAACTCGACCTTAAATTGTGTCCGCTCATGGGAAAATATTATCGGCCAATATGTCAGACGAACGGGAAAGGAATAGGCCATTTCGGCAGATGCAGGACACATTAATCGGCCATTCAGAGTTTTTATCGGCAAATGGCCGACGCCAATCTGAATCTCTGGGTACACTCTATCAAACAGGGTCTCCGCCAATCAGAAATAAGCAAAATCGGCAATAATTCCTGATCATTTAATAATTTGCGTTGTTTAATTATGTCTCCCTCCCAACAGGGAGGAGACATATTGGTTTTGCCTTCGTCGTCCGTCTGTCACACATCTTGTCCGGGCTATATCTCCTGAACCGTTTGCCGATCACTTTCATATTTTAGTATGTTGTTGCTTATGACCCGAAGGTTTCACATCACCTTGACCCAAGGTCATGTGACCAAGGTCAAGGTCACTTAGTGCATTTTTAATGAAATTATGCATACATTCCTGTCCGGGCTATATCTCTTAAACCGTTTGCCAGATCACTTTCATATTTTAGTATGTTCTTGCTTATGACCTGAAGGTTTCACATCACCATGACCCAAGGTCATGTGACCAAGGTCAAGGTCACTTAGTGCATTTTTAATGAAATTATGCATACATTCCTGTCCGGGCTATATCTCTTGAACTGTTTGCCATATAATTAGCTCGCCGGGACGAATGTCCGGAGAGCTATTGTCATACCCCCGGTGTCGGTGTCGGCGTTGGCGTTGGCGTCTGCGTCTGCGTGCGCGTGCACAAAAACTTTAACCTTGCTTATAACTTTTAAACCAATACAGATTGGGCTTTCATATTTCACATGTGCATTCCTTGTGACAAGACCTTTCCATGGATACCAAAATTTTTGAAATTGTGACCTTGACCTTGGAGATTGACCTACTTTTGAAAAACTTTAACCTTGGCCAAATTTTTTGAATGGTAAGTGATAGGGCTTTGATATTTCACATGTGTATTCCTTGTGACAAGACATTTCCATGGATACCAAAATTTTTGACCTTGTGACCTTGACCTTGGAGATTGACCTACTTTTGAAAAACTTTAGCCTTGGCCATATTTTTTGATTGGTAAGTGATAGGGCTTTGATATTTCACATGTGTATTCCTTGTGACAAGACCTTTCCATGGATACCAAAATTTTTGACCTTGTGACCTTGACCTTGGAGATTGACCTACTTTTGAAAAACTTTAGCCTTGGCCATATTTTTTGAATGGTAAGTGATAGGGCTTTGATATTTCACATGTGTATTCCTTGTGACAAGACGTTTCCATGGATACCAAAATTTTTGACCTTGTGACCTTGACCTTGGAGATTGACCTACTTTTGAAAAACTTTAACCTTGGCCATATTTTTTGATTGGTAAGTGATAGGGCTTTGATATTTCACATGTGTATTCCTTGTGACAAGACGTTTCCATGGATACCAAAATTTTTGACCTTGTGACCTTGACCTTGGAGATTGACCTACTTTTGAAAAACTTTAGCCTTGGCCATATTTTTTTAATGGTAAGTGATAGGGCTTTGATATTTCACATGTGTATTCCTTGTGACAAGACGTTTCCATGGATACCAAAATTTTTGACCTTGTGACCTTGACCTTGGAGATTGACCTACTTTTGAAAAACTTTAACCTTGGCCATATTTTTTGAATGGTAAATGATAGGGCTTTGATATTTCACATGTGTATTCCTTGTGACAAGACATTTCCATGGATACCCAAATTTTTGACCTTGTGACCTTGACCTTGGAGATGATTGACCTACTTTTGAAAAACTTTAACCTTGGCCATATTTTTTGATTGGTAAGTGATAGGGCTTTGATATTTCACATGTGCATTCCTTGTGATAAGACCTTTCATGCCGTACCATAAATTTTGACCTAGTGATCTTGACCTTGAAATTTTACCTACTTTTCAAAAACTTTAACTTGGGCCATATTTTTTGAATGGTAAGTGATAGGGCTTTGATATTTCACATGTGCATTCCTTGTGATAAGACCTTTCATGCCGTACCATAAATTTTGACCTAGTGACCTTGACCTTGAAATTTTACCTACTTTTCAATTGTTGTTGCAATTTACATATGGTTGCCACCGGCGAGCTATGTTGTCATTCTGACAAGTCTGGTTTTCATATTTTAGTATGTTGTTGCTTATGACCCAAAGGTTTAACATCACCTTGACCCAAGGTCATGTGACCAAGGTCACTTAGTGCATTTTAATGAAATTATGCATATATTTCTGTCTGGGCTATTTCTCTTGAACTGAGTGCCCGATCACTTTCATATTTTAGTATGTTGTTGCTTATGACCTGAAGGCTTCACATCACCTTGACCCAAGGTCATGTGACCAAGGTCAAGGTCACTTAGTGCATTTTAATGAAATTATGCATACAATCCTGTCCGAGCTATATCTCTTGAACCGTTTGCCGGATCATTTTCATATTTTAGTATGTTGTTGCTTATGACCAGAAGGCTTCACATCAACTTGACCCAAGGTCATGTGACCAAGGTCAAGGTCACTTAGTACATTTTTAATGAAATTGTCAGGGCTATTTCTCTTGAACTGAGTGCCCGATCACTTTCATATTTTAGTATGTTGTTGCTTAAGGTACATCGCGGCGTTACGGCACGGAAAATTTTGCGAGAAGACATAGCCTGAAACTTTGTCTACATGAAATATAAGATTTCATCAGTCTTTGATATAATTTTCATGTAACTATTTCCCGAAGTTTTTCGAGATTTTAAGCCTCAAAGACGGCATTGACGTTCTAATTCGAAAATATGCATTTTCGGAACTAAAATAATTTTAATCTAGATAATTGACCAAGGAGGGTGAAAAGGGAGATAAAAAATATTGTTGCCATGTTGAGTATTGCATTTCTACGGATTATTGAATCTCTAAGGGGAAAATTAATTGCCATTTTTATCGCCATTTTGCAACTTATTAAAAAATCCGCACTCATTCAAAAGGCAAAACACGGCTTGCTTCATTATCATTTTCTCCATTAAGTTGTGGAGGTCCTTAAAGCCCTTCTTGCCCTTCTTTCACGTAAAAGTAGAGAATGAGCTGAATTCGAATATATAAAAACATGGATAGGTCTTTTCGGCAGATTTTTTGCAATTTAAGATTGAAAATTTGTTTTGCGTGGCTTCGGCGTCAATTTTACTCGCAACGTCAAAGTCACAGCGTGTTCAGATCGCATATGTCAACATGACGTCAAGGAGTATGCGGAATATTTGATTCTCTGTAACGGTCTTCTTTAAAACATCCAGAAACCTTTTTTTTTTTTAAAGATAATTAATCAACAATTACATGGGCTGTATTCGTACTAGACCTTATATCTTAATGCAAAAATAAAATTCTTCGTACATGACATGTTTTTCTTCAAATATTTGAAAACATCATACGGAAGAGACGGACGGACATGCTCATTACTATTTAATCCGATATCTTTTGGCGGGGTATACAAAAAATTCCCTCTTGTTTATATGTACATATACTTTATAGTATCGGATAAGGGTTGGGGAGGGGCGGTCCATATAAGATATACATTGTGATTTTCATTTCATGCTCGTTTTCTATCATTACGTTCAGCCGCCTCGATTGTCGTGATATATATTATTAAAATGAAATTTCCATTTCTCCGAGTTCAGGAATTCCTCAAGAAGGCAGTACGGTATCTTTTTTTCCGATAACAAAAAAAAAATTAATAAATAAATGAATAAATAAATAAAATGAAAATCCAAACAAACAAACAACTTGCACATATGTAGTCTCTTTGGCAAATTTTTAACACTGACCATGACTCCTAAGTATGACCTTTTTTTTTTTTTTTTTTTTGTTTGTCAGGATTGTTACAGGTTAAAAATAAATATTCTGATCTTTAGTTACTGGAAAATAAATATTCCGACCGGCCGTGCGTTGAAAATAAATAATCTGACCCAAAAAAATTTGCCAGCCCCCCTCCCCCCTCAGGATCAAATTGGTCGTCCCCTTACAAAACAATTCTGGTTCGCTCTGCTTTCTGATATATATACAAATCTTTGTCTTACGTCATAATCGAACTTTCAGACACTATGTATTCCTAAATTCTTAAAGTAAATCACCGCTTTGCATATAATTTAACAAGAGCCCCAGGGGGCACAACGCTCACCTGATACCCATGCACACTCTAATTGACATACTGACATTGAATACTGATAGTGACAGTACCAGGATTTTAGCCCACAACCTTTCTAAAAAGATTTTTGCCGGATGCAGAGAAGTTTTTTTTTTTCAGACAACCTTTAAAAGTACAAAAAAGAAAAAATAGTCACATTTCAAAACAATTACTTTTTTACTGATTTGTAAAGACGGATAAAGTGGTCCAAGGTCATATGCCCAGCTAGTATAGTTTAATTATGCAACATCAAAAATAAAATCATATTGTAAAATTCCACATTAATGTGCAGCAGAAAAAGAATAAAAGAATGAAATGATTTCATAAATTAAGTTTATTTAAAATTGAACACAAAACCTTTCATTATTGATAGCTAGCATGCCAGAAATCATAAAGCCTGTGTTTGTGATACGAGAATGCCCCCGGCGGCATCTTTGTTAGTATAAACGCCATTTTCTGTTAAGTATGTGAGAGGTCAGGGTCAGCGTAATATTGGTATCAATGGAAAGATCTTGTCACAAGGAATACACATGTAAAAATTAAAACCTCTATCACTAACCATTCAAAAGTTATGCCCAATGTTAAAGTTTTTGAGAAGTATAGTTATGGTCACGAGGTCAAAAATTTTGGTATCAATGGAAAGGTATTGTCACAAGGAATACACATGTGAAATATGAAACCTCTATCACAGGGGAATCCCCTTCGGGTACATGGCAAAACATGGCCGCTTTTGAAATCTTGTTCCCAACTTTAAAAATAAAATTCTAAATAAGTATAAAGAATTTAAATAATTGAATCATATCACATAAAAGGTCAATCAATAAGACATTGAAGCATGTGTCACTTGTTGAATTATCAGCTGTAACTATGGATGAAAGGTCGATCTAAAAATGATTAATCATACAAAGAAGGTTTTTTTCCTGTAGTTGCACCTGTAACATTGGGCATGGAAAACATACAGTGTACCTATGTACAATCTTAAAAAATATTCCTTAAAAATCCAAAAGTGGATATCTTGACAAAATTCTTTCACTTGTAGGGCACCATGCATGAGTACCTCATACCTACAAATTGTCATGACAATATGAAGAGTGGTTATAGAAAAGAAGCAGAAAATGTATGAAAATCACCCCCCCCCCTTCCTTTTTACATAAGAAAAAAATTCATAAAAAATCAACAAAATAAAATTTAAGCATAAAATACATATCAAAGCATTAAGTAAGTTAAATATGATTAATATGTAGTAAATGAGTGTGTAAAATCATACACTTATTGAGTTATTTAAAGAAATAGAGCAAAAATGTGCATTTCTGACTAAGTCCGAAAAGTGTCTAGGCTTTATCCCTTGGACCGCATAATGGATTGCTTTCAAGTTTAAGTATGTATTTGCTCATGACCAAAAGGTTTCACCTTGACCCATGGTCATTTGATCGAGGTCAAAGTTAACAAGTACATTTTAATGAAATTGTACATGCTAACCTGTTAGGGCTGTATCTCTTTTAACTATTTATCAGATCACCGTCATATTTTAGTATGTTGTTGCTTATCACGTAAAAATTTCACATCACGTTGACTCAAGGTCAAGGTCAATTAATATATTTTAAATTAAATTGTATTTGTTATGTGTATTATGTCCAGGCTTAATCTTTTGAACCATGATCGGATCACGTCATATTTTAGTATGATGGTTCTGATGGCCTAAAGGTTTCACACCACCTTAATCCAAGGTCATATGACTAAGGTCAAGGTCAAGTATTACATTTTTTAATGAAATTGTAAATGTTTTGAGTCTGGGCTATATCTGTGGAATTGTATACTGGATCGCTCTGATACTTTAGTATGCTGTTGCTCAGGATTGGAGGGTTTCTTATCATCTTAACCAAAGGTCATGTGCCCAAGGTCAAGATCATTTAGTTCTTTTTAATGAAATTGTACATGCTAATGCCTGAGCTGTATCTCCTGAACCCTTCTTACAATTGTTTTAATATTTTAGTATGTTGTTTCTCAGGACTAAATGTTTCTTATCACATCGTCCCAAGGTCACATGATTAAGGTCGCTTCTTACTTTGGTAATGAAATTGTATATGCTAAGCATGTCCAGGCTGAAATTGTCTATGCTAATCATGTTTAGGCTATATATTTTGAACGGTGTATCCAATCACTAATTTAGTTTTTTGTTACTCATGATCCATTATTCCATACAATGTTAAATGTCTTCAAATTCAATAGCATCATTTAAAAGCAGATGAATTTGCAGCATGGACCAGACATGCACGTTTCGGGTACTTAATCCTCGTCAGTGAGTGTAGGGTTCAGATGACTTATATCCAAGGTCATGTGACCAAAGTCAATTTCTTTAAATATGCTTATAATGAAATTGTATATGCTAATCATGTTTGGGCTTTACCTCAATGTAATGAATCATTTTCATGTTTTAGTATGATGTTGCGCATGACTCAAAGGTTTTACATCATCTTGGCCTAAGGTCAAAGTAACTTAGAGGGAGGGGGGAGACATCTGTTTTTTTATATGAAAAACTTTTTTTTAAATTTTTATCTATATTTAAAAAACAAGTACTGGGTACATATTGTATTTATTGTATTTCTACATTAGAGCAAGTCAAAATTTTACGATATGTTACTGATGATGTAATTATAGTTGGCCTTCAAAAGTTTTATAACTTTGATCAGTTTAAAAATATTACCTCATTGAATTCCTAAGAGAATTATAAGTTAATTCAAAAATCCACATATAAAGTTTAAATTGACATCCTGATAAAATGCACGTTGAAATGTTTAAGTATATGGTTACCAAAAAAAAAAAATTAATTGTCACGTTAGAGTATCATGAGTATTAATACAATAACTTTTGTCATGCAGAGAAAGGGACTTATGGTAGATGAAAGAGATTTCCTCAGGTCAAAGTTTCCAAGATACAAGAAAGGTAATATATAATTTTATGATATCTATCATGGCACTACTACATATGTATGGTACAATTGTATTACAGATTTCCATGTCTAGTTAATAGTCCAACGAAAGTTGCTTTATAAGATCTAAATGTTACTAATAAATTAATTTGTAGAATCATTTTGACCAGATATTGTATTGTATGATGATCTGCATCTGCTTGGATCTCCAAAAGGTCAAGGTCTCGGGGATTTTTTTAGAGGTTCTCCAGGGCCGAAATTCGGCCCCATTCCCAATGCTGAAAAGCAGGCATTTTTCCCAATTTCTGCTCTTAAAATTCCGAATATGAAAAAAAAATAAAATTCCAAGAAACAAAGTATAAAAACCCTTTGAAAGGACTATATATGGTTTATATAGTAAAGTGGCCCCCTTTCAGGGCAAAATCTGAAGTGTTCATGAAGTAATTAATTTGTACCAATATTTATTCTACAATGAAGGCTACTTATGCAATGATACATATTCTTTAATTCATAGAATTTTGTCTTCAAAAATGGTATATTTAGCCTAAATTCTTGGAAAACATCATTTTGGTGCTCATTTTCGACAAATTTCCTGTTAGTTAGTATCGAGCGGGCTTCTGAACAACTTTTATATTTTGATATGTTGTTACTTTTGTACGTCTCTAAGTGCATGCAAAAGGAAAAAGTTGTTCACGATCCTGCTCGATGTTATCTTATTGAAAATAATCAAGAATTATGCTATTTTTCGTGAAAAATTGACAAAATCACCGGTTTTCGTGATATTTATGCATAATTTACAATGTCTTACAAATCGATGAGCAGGTTTAAAATGTTACTAGATTTCTCAAAATATAGATATCTAACTCTCTAAAAATGACATCAAAATTTAATTTTGGAGAAGTCGATTTTAGGGGGCCACTTTACCATATAAACCATACATACTCCTTACTGAGAATATACATTTACAGTGCTCCCCCGATATAACGCCAACATCCGTCCCGAGAAAAAATTGGCGTAAAAGTGAGGGTGGCGTTACATCGGGGGAGTAAATAAAAGGATTATGGACAGCTATACGCTTTAAAAAAATTCTTATTTTCGCATTTCAAGAATGTGCTGGGTCAAAGAAAAGTGCATGTACATGCAGAGTGTTCAAAACGATTTATTTGAGGCGGCGATTGGAAATTAAGTTAAGAGCAAATAAACGATCAGAGGAAATTCAAACCGGCGACTTTTATCGTCTGAGTTGGCGAAATTTCGCCGGGTGCCGCCCCTTATAGAAGTCAGTGTTAAAACAGTAACATGAAATACATGATACAGGTTTATTCGTATTTTAGAACATGAAGGCATTCCTTGCACTGGAATTAGTAGCGCCGAGATACGTGCACAACGCATCTTTTAGTTTTTCGTCTATAGTCAGTTCAATGACGCTTGAATTTTATCCTGGGCTAATGCCGTTTTCTTTTTTAAATATCTGCATCCTCACTGGACTCGCCATAAGTATTAATTAAAGTTCAAATTACACTATCAAGGTAAACGTACATATTGATTGTTTATCAAAACCTTCATGTAAACGAAAATAAACCCAAGCGCGATAATTAACAAGACAGTGCACATATGAATCTAAGTTGTTTGTTAACAAGTGATAACAACTCAATTAAATGGCATTGTAATCGGGGGTTTTATATACCAAATACTACAATTTGTACGCCGAAATCAGTGGCGGATGGCGGTATGCGGGGGTTGGCGTTACAACGGGGGTTTATAATGTAAGGAAATCTGTACATTGGGAAAAAGTGGCGGTAGCCGGGGTTGGCGGTTTAACGAGGGGCGATAAATCGGGGGAGCAGTGTATATTTATAATTATATCTGTTTTACAATGTACACTAGTCTATCTGAAATATAATATTCTTGGTACTTAGGTATTAAATGTCAGAAGATCTTTTTGCTTGTTTTCTCCATTTATTTGTATAATTTTTTTCCCAATTTCAACAAAATGTCGCTATTTTTCCCAATTTTAAAGGCCCAGGCCCCCGGAAACAAAGGGTAAAAAAATCCCTGGATCTACTGGTCTATGATGACCCATGTGCAATCGAATTCAAACTACCGTACATTTGTGAAGATATAATCCAGTCAGACTGGCTACTGTATAACACCCACCCTTCCCTTTCTCTCTCTGATGTACATTGTCAATCCAATTGGTGAAAAGAATAAACATGATAAACAAGAAAACTATTGATGCATAGCATCAATTCGCCGGGAGAACAAAGATACCATGAAAATCATAGACATTATTAACTTATATAAATATTTTTGGCATCAAATTAATTTTGAAATAAGACAGTCGGCGACGATTTGTAATTATTTCAAGGTCAAGTTGACTATTAGTGCCAGTTTTGCATATCTGTATTGATTTTTAGCTTACCTTGGCGAAGTTGAGATGAGCCTATGCTATAACCCCAGGGTCCGCGTCCCCGTCTGCGTCCGGTTAAAGTTTTTTGGGTAACTCAGTATCTGACAAAGTACTGATGCTACAGAAACCAAACTTGCACAAGTGATTCATCTTTGGATGCTGAGGTAAACCCATGCATCGGATGCTGCATCTGACCTACATTTTCCGGTTGAATGACATTGTCAATGTCTGGTTAAAGTTTTTGGGGAAGCTCAGTATCTGACAAAGTACTAATGCTACAGTAACCAAACTTGCACCAGTGATTCGTCTTGGGATGCTGAGGTGAACCCATGCAGCGGATGCAGCATCTGACCTACTTTTTTCGCTTGAGTGATTTTGCCTTTAAAGGCCAATATTGAGCAAAGTATAAGTGCTACAGCATATTGGATGTATCTTTGATCAAACTTTCATAAAATGACCTTGACCTACCTTTTTCTGCTTGAGTGATTTTTCCTTAAAAGGCCAATATTGAGCAAAGCATAAGTGCTGCATGTACCAAACTTGCATATTGGATGTATCTTTGATCAAACTTTCATAAAATGAGCTTGACCTACTTTTCCGTATGAGTGATTTTGCCTTTAAAGGCCAATATTGAGCAAAGTATTAGTGCTACATGTACCAAACTTGCATATTGGATGTACAGTCAAACTTGTCTTAAAGTGACCCTCTTTTTAGCGACTTCCTGCTTTATGTGACCTTTTGTATTCCTCCCGAGAAATTTTCCTATCAAATTATCCTGTTTATAGCGACAACCTGTCTAACGCGACAACGACCGTGATTTTTCTGTCCCGTATCGAATTCTGAACCTCTATATTACGACTTTTAGTGTTGAAAAGGACCCAAACTACATAATATTTTACATTAAATCTCTTCATCAGTGTCTTTCATAATTAAATTTTCTGTGATAAATAAAATCTAATGTGATTTTATATGTGCAAATTACGATTAATCAATAAATATATACACAAATTGATATATGCAGTGATTCATTTAATAGTATTGCTCTTATACTACGAAAATTTTGTTGGTCAAAGTCAGATCAGCTTGAACCTGTATTAAGTGACCACTTGTCTTATGTGACCTATTTTATATCGGCCCTTGCCAAGTCACATAAGACAGGTTTGACTGTATCTTTGATCAAACTTTCATAAAATGACCTTGACCTACTTTTTCCGCTTGAGTGATTTTGCTTTTAAAGGCCAATATTGAGCAAAGTATAAGTGCTACATGTACCAAACTTGCATATTGGATGTATCTTTGATCAAACTTTCATAAAATGATCTTGACCTACTTTTTTCCACTTGAGTGATTTTTTGTGCAAATAGCACATAGCGATTGCCTGATTTCTTCACTCATGGGAGCCCCTTCTACTGAGTATGTATAAACGATGTTACTCTGTTTACATGTACCTTGGGACTGAGTCAGTGTCATGATTGGTATAAAGTCTGATCACTGTCTGAATCAATGAATTATATCTATATGAATCGAGCTGTCGTGTTATGTACATGCATGACCTAATGAAAAATTGCATCTGTACGTACTGAGATGAACACAGGCTGTGTGTTGGAAACCCCTTTCCATTACCAGGTCATTATCTGTTTTAGTGGACAATATATAAATGAAACGGTGCTATCGATAAAGATATTAATTTGAATCATTGAAACGTAAAACTATCTTCAAGTAGGCTTATTTTGCCCCGCTTCACAAAATAAAATCTGTATACAACGGAAAAATTAGGTACTTCCATCATGAAATATGATATTAACAATTATGAAAAATAAAAGATTAAAACATTCCCGTTTAGGATGTATCATATTTTTATATACTAAAAAAGAAGTGAATTTTCCTTCAAATTCGTAGCACACACCTAACATTGAACATGAAAGGTTAAAGAGAGAGTGGGAATCAAATTAGAAAATAAGATTCGTCATCTTTCCTTGTATATGCAATCATCAATCGATAGTCATATTGGATTGTTGTATTTTTTAGGGGGAGGGGTAGATTTAATGTGATGTTATTTAATTTTCATGTTCACTGTCAGACATCATCTTTCAATTCATTACGACAACATTATGCATTTGCATTTTAGTTCTGTCTTTATCCGTCCATAAACTGGCCTACGAAGGTGTTCAGGAACAAATATAACTTTGAAAACACAATATTTTGTCATACATTATAAGTGATATTATTCTGGCTATTCGCACTCAGTACCTTTAGTGCTTTGATCTTTTTAAAGCCAATATACATGTACTTAGAGATATTTAAATTGAACTTTGCTGCCGCGAGGTGAGCTTCGTAATCTTTGATTACACTATGTTTACCATATATTTCATTGTAGTACGTTTTCTCAATATATCTTGTTTTACACCAAAAAATGCTGGGCGGAAGACTTCATACATTTTGTATTCTGATTTATCTCCCATCTTTAAAAGATGTACTTTTTAAGGGATGTACTTTTCTGTAGAACAGCACAGGGGTATGTTTACATCATGATTACCAACAAGCTTTCCCCCCCCCCCCCCCTCCCCCACCCTTGTGTGCATACGTTTATACATTTCGTACATCGATTAGCTGAGGCATACAGGTTATCAAATATGGTAAACAAAGTCGCATCAATCCTGTGTTACAAATTTGATTGGTCCAATACCTCCACGCCTCCTTAAAATGATGTCATCGATGAAAATGATTCAATCTTCTTCTTTTTGACTGAAAAATCGTTTAATCGTTTCGTGTTACTTATTTGCGTATCATACAAGTAACTTTTGTTAAAAACTGCATATGACCAGTTCAAATAACTTATTTTCATTATAAGCTGTCTATACTGAGTAAATCTCCAAATAAAAACAACTTTAACGAATGCATTGAGTCTTGAATTGTCCATTTTGGACTTGACTTCAACTTCAAGACCATGTGCAGAAGCACTAAAGGATAAAAAAAATAAACGCCGGGAACGAGCAAATAAACACATACAGTTTACTCTCTTTTACTCAAACTCGGAGAACTCAAATTTCCGCTTAACTCGAACTGTTTTTAAAAGTCCCCTTTCTCTTCCATTGGTTTCTATACATTTTTACTCCTGATAACTCGTTTGTGAATGTTGATAGAGAAAGGGACATCAGCCTTATTAAAAATCGATGGTTGGTCATGTACTCAGTAAGTCGAACTCCTGATAAGTCGAACTTTTTCTGATGGTCCCTTGAACTTTGACTTATGGAGAGTAGACTGTACAAAAAAGTAAACAATCTTAGAATATTGTTTTGTCATTTCTTCCCACAGATGTAAACTAATGATATGTGCAAGTGATGGAATTCAGGGATTTGACTCTCCACATTCAACTGTGTAACGAAAACTATAAGAACAAAGACTTGTTTTAGTATTTAAAGTCAAAAACAATATAACCAACAGTCTCGTCAGAACTTCTTGTTATGTCTCAGATTGAGTATGTTTAACATATCCAATGTACAAATGAATATCTCGCAAACATCTCGTCCAATTAAACAGTGTTAAAATTATCTCGGCAATCCTCGGCAGTGTCTCCATAGTTTCCGTGGCTTGAGCGACAGTCCACATGTTGACTTTTGATGATAGAAACCATTATTCATGTTGTGTTAGGTATATTTAGGTAAAAATATGCAATAATTCTTACTATATAATACACTTGATATATATTTGTACAACAGATACCTTAATAATAGGAACAAATATATTGAGTATGTGTAATAATTAGTGTCAAATATTTGCAGGTCATTGTTTAGAGGATTGTCCAGTGCACTATGTATGTGTGACAGAAGATGGGGAACAGTCAAAATGTATTAAGAAGAAAGAGCTCAAGGAGAGGTAACTTACGTACATTATTTATAAAGCTTCACTTTGAAGTTTAAACATGCACAAAACAACATGTGACTTCAGTTCTGTCAATATCTTTAGGGATTTGGAGGAGCCATCTCAGTAACATGAAATGTGTGAGCAAATATCAAAATTTTCTCTTTACTTGAAAGCATTGGGACAATGAATCTTGTTGGTCAATTCCTTTTTTTCGATTTTACAGCCCTACATACAATTTGTGCAGGTATCTGACGTAAAAGCATTGTGATGTCATTAAATTCTTTTGAAAATATCATATAACCCTGTTTCCCTGAATTTCATGCTGGTTTCCATAGAATTTGGTGACGTCACAATGCGTTGTTGTCAGATATCAGCACAAATGGGATGTAACTCTGTATCTCAAAAAGACCGAATCATGCAGTAGCTGTCCATCTCTTCATCAGTCATGTGGTCATAAAATGTGTCAATTTGGTATTTAACCTATGACTCATATTAAGTAGGGCATTCATCGAATTGATGTTCCTTTACAGTTAGTTACACATGTGTTTTATATGTATGGGTTTACTTTACTGAAAGGATGATCAATATGGGTCAGATGATCAAAGTTCATACTAAGTCATTCCTTTCATTTTAATTGTCCCCCGCTTTCACGAAAGCGCGGGGACATTAAAACCGGTTCGTCCGTCTGTCCGTCTGTCTGTCCGTCAGTCACAAAAACTTTAACCTTGTGCATAACTTTTGAATGGTAAGTGATAGGGCTTTGATATTTCACATGTGTATTCCTTGTGACAAGACCTTTCCATGGATACCAAAATTTTTGACCTTGTGACCTTGACCTTGGACTTTGACCTACTTTTCAAAAAACTATAACCTTGACCATAACTTTTGAATGGAAAGTGATAGGGCTTTGATATTTCACATGTGTATTCCTTGTGACAAGACCTTTCCATGGATACCAAAATTTTTGACCTTGTGACCTTGACCTTGGACTTTGACCTACTTTTCAAAAAACTATAACCTTGACCATAACTTTTGAATGGAAAGTGATAGGGCTTTGATATTTCACATGTGTATTCCTTGTGACAAGACCTTTCCATGGATACCAAAATTTTTGACCTTGTGACCTTGACCTTGGACTTTGACCTACTTATTAAAAACTTTAACCTTGACCATAACTTTTGAATGGAAAGTGATAGGGCTTTGATATTTCACATGTGTATTCCTTGTGACAAGACCTTTCCATGGATACCAACATTTTTTAACCTTGTGACCTTGACCTTTGAGTTCGACCTACTTTTCAAAAAACTATAACCTTGTCCATAACTTTTTAATGGAAAATGATAGGGCTTTCACATTTCACATGTGTATTCCTTGTGATGAGACCTTTCTGTTGGTAACAACAACCTGACCTTGTGACCTTGTCCATGGAGGTTGACCCACATTTAAAAACTTCAACCTCGACCATAAGTTTTTGATTTTAATTTAAATCATAGGTCTTAAATATTTCACATGTGCATACCTTTTTAGAAGCCCTGTCCCTTGGAAACAAAACAAAAGTTTGTACCTTTTGACCTTTTCTTGGAGTTAATCTTTCATATTTAGAATGTTGATAATATATGAGATATATTATTAAAACTTAAGAATGGGGGGATGTCTGTAAGCATTTCTTTAAAGACAAACACCCAAAAGCGGGGGACCACAATTCCTTGAATTTGATTTTTATTTATGGATCACACTCTGATTGTAATTTGAATACTAATTAATACATTTTTGTAGTTTAAACTTGAGCATTATCATGTTTATTCATATTTATACACTGTTACATCTGTAGTGAGAAAGGTCATAATCACTGTATGGTCAAGGTCACCTGCAAGGTCAGGTAACATATGTAGGGGCAAACATGAGACAGGGAACATACCTGATCTTCCTCATTTGTATTTTTGGCCGGATTGCAAAGCAATTCCGGTCTATAGATTGACGATGTCCGTCCGTCTGTCTGTCCGTCCGTCCGTCCGTCCGTCTGCCGTCAACATTTTGGTTAAAGTTTCTGGTTGAGGCAAAATCTAAGGAACTATATGCAGTAGAAACTTTATATTATACATGAAGCTTGCCCATGACAAGACCTTTCAATTTATGCCATAACATTTGACCTAGTGACCTTGACCTTGGACTTTGACCTAGTTAAAGATTTTGGTTAAAGTTTCTGGTTGAGGCAAAATCTAAGTAACTATATGCAGTAGAAACTTTCTATTATACATGAAGCTTGCCCATGACAAGACTTTTCAATTTATGCCGTAACATTTGACCTAGTGACCTTGACCTTGGACTTTGACCTAGTTAAAGATTTTGGTTAAAGTTTCTGGTTGAGGCAAAATCTAAGTAACTATATGCAGTAGAAACTTTATATTATACATGAAGCTTGCCCATGACAAGACCTTTCAATTTATGCCGTAACATTTGACCTAGTGACCTTGACCTTGGACTTTGACCTAGTTAAGGATTTTGGTTAAAGTTTCTGGTTTAAGCAAAATCTATGGAACTGTATACAGGAGAAACTTTATTTTATACATGTAGGTTGCCTCTGACAAAACCTTTCAATTTATGCTGTATTATTTGACCTATTGACCTTGACCCAGTTAGTGACGCAAACTTACTTTGCAATCCGGCCATACCGTCTTTAGCGGTGTTTTATTCACACAAAGGATTAAACTTATAAAGTCAACCTTGAACATGGCTAGGTTGTAACATAATAATTATGAAGCTTAAATAGTTGAAACTTTAGCTTTTGTTTTTCACATTGCATCAGTATATTAGTATATGAGGATTAAGGGGTAGAGTTATACACATAATTATCTTAATTGTTCACACAAAGTCTAAATATTTATGTACATTTTTTGAGGACAGGCACACACAACTTTGCATTCATGCCTTTTTTTTTTTGTGTGTTTAAAAGTTTTGAAATGGATTTATATGTAAAATACAACTGGGGCGTGATCAAAGACGTCCTTGAGAAATTACCAAACAAATATTTCTCCTGGATATTTAACAATGAATAATGTTATATACCACAAGGAAGTGGGCTGGAGTGCAAACATATGAATAATGTCTCCCTGGATCATCACATTATATGTGGTTTGCCTTAGGCAATTAATGATATTTGTAAATTCAGTCAGTATTAGGTATGGCTCGTCACACTGTGTATCATATTACACACCTCTGGTGATATTGGTATATTATTACCTACCTGTGATGGGCCACTGTCTCACGTTAACTAGTTTATTCAAAGTTCATTACAGCTATGGTTGGGATGTTATATATACATATATAGATTGTAATATTATAGATAATAATATTTTGAGAAAGAATTTTGCAACTCAAGCACTTTCTTGATGTGTTTCAAAATGCAGGGTATACATAATAAATTAAGACTTTGAATGAAATTCATAAAAAGAATTTTCAAATAATCAAATTTTGTCAGGAAGGTTCTTTATATATACATTTTATTACAATATGCAGCTTGCTTCAAGGGTCATAACTTAAGACAGCTGCAGGTAAAACACATTCAAGCAGGGACATCAAAGAAACCTTTTAAAATTTTTATGTAAAATCCTACTTCATTCAAACTAGGTAATGTAAGTAAAGTAATACAGTTTATCTGAGTAAAGAGATCAGACCATAGAATGACAAAATTGAAGAAACTTATATCTTAGAAGTGAATATAAAGTATGCTGCTTCTATTCAGCTGTATCCATGACCAATGAACCATACAATGCTGTTTATTTACATTAAATCTTTTGTAGAGGTAACTCTTTTTAAAACCTTTCTTCTTTGCTTTGGATCTTTCACTTTGTTTTGTTTTTTTTTTCCCTGAGTGACAGTCTACCAAAGAGGGGGACATACATGTACAGCATTTGTCTGTCTGCCTGCCTGTCTGTCTGTCTGTCTGTCTGTCTGTCTGACTGTCCTTCCCTTTGTCTGCCATCATTCTGTCCTGCTTTCAAAAAAGGAATTGTAGAAGACAGGACTTCCATATTTCTCATGTATATTACTTGTGAGAAGCCCTTTCTGTTCAGGGCATATTTTTTACCTTGTGACCTCGGACTTTGACCTACTGTGGATAAAAATTTCATCAATTGGTATATCTTAAGAATGGTAAGTGATAGAGCATTCATATTACACATGTGCATTCCCTTACTATTGCTACCAAAAGTTTTAACCATGTGACCTTGATCTTGGAGTTTGTGATACTAGGATTCATATTTCACGTGTGCAGTCTTTGTGACAAGGTATATAAATACAAAATTTTAACCATGTGACTTTGACCTTGGACAACTGATGGTTCAAATTTTTTTCCATAATCCTGTATTTGCTAATGTTAAGTAAGCAAAAGATCTGCCTTAAGGAGGCTCAATAATCGTTTGACGTCATCACATTCCCGGCGTCAATACTGGTTCGAATAGTACCGAGTGCGGTTTCGGTCTTCAAACTCCTCTAATTTTCTTGTTTCTTGACGGATTTCGACAAGTTTGGTATCGATGGAACCAGAAAATTATCATCTACAGACTGAATGTAATATATATATATATATAGTCAAATGCATCGTTAAATCTATATATAAAAAATATCCCGTAAATGAGACACCCTTGCTATTGCCGTAAACGTATTATTCTTATAACGCCATCATCGGAAATTCAACCGTGTGTTGCTTGGAAATAAAATCAAGTAGAAAAACTAAAGTTTTATGATAAAACAGGATATTTCTGTGAGATTTTAGCAATATAATAGATAAAATATTTCAAGTTTGCTATCTCTAATTATCTTAGGTAATACGAATTTTTCTACAATTTTGTCAACTATCGTAGTTTGCAGCGAGATGTTATCGTGTAAAATTTCCCTATTTAATAACATTGAGCGAGTGAATTTTAGTTTTAACCCTGTTTTATTCAAAGATATATTCATTTTACAGATAAGTGCACGCATTATCGAGAACGAGGGAGGTTAGTGACGTCCACTTATTGACCTTGAACGTCAAAATGTTTAAAAACGCTTCCGTTTACTTTTTCTATTTCTCTTATTCATATTTCCGTACCTCCGACACCCGGCGATCGCTGTACTTTATAAAACCGCTTATTTTACAGTGGTAACGCCTTTTATAATATAACTTTATCTAAAAATTTCATCTACTGAGTTCCTTATTTCAGAATCGCCCCCTTCTTTAGACATTATTGTCTACCTTAGCCCCCCCCTTTTTTTTTCAATCGTTACTATGACAACCAAGTATTTTGAATCAGGTTGAACGAAAACATGTACTTTTTCATAATTTTTTTTAAAGGACAGAGTTTGTCGTTGAGAAATATGTAAATGAAAATAACTTCTGACAAAGACTTCTTATCACTTTGATCACAAATAAGGGTACAGGGTACTTTTTTTATTGATTTTCATTTTGGGGTGGGGGGTGCACAAAATGTACTTTTCGGGAACAATTTTAGCTACTATGCCCTTTGAAAGCATTATCTATAAAGAAATATACATATTTGATTATATCATGGTGAAAATAATCACAAGAATGGTTTTAATGTGAAATTATTATCCCTATATCATGTATTTATCTATCAAAATTCATTGTTTTGCGACAGATCTCGGAATTGGTTTACACATGTATATTCAGAGGACCACTAGTCAATCAAATGAACGATGATATGTTATCTTAATTACAAATATAAATCATCACACATGAATTTCAAAAAAGCAAAAATTTTTTTTTGCTCTGACAAAGGATTCTTGGATTATTGAGCCACCTTAAATTTCTTAATTACTGTCTGAAGTACAAGGGCTGATTGATACATGTATGTTGTGAGCCTCGTATTGAAGAATTTGAATTTTATCAGACATTTTGCATTATATTTCTACATAATCCCCTTCAGCATCTATACAATTTTGCCACCGGTGTTTAAGGGCCTCAATACCACTTTTAAAGAACTCCTTATCTTGACTAGTCAGAAAACCATCCACCTCAAGTATGACGTCATCATCGGACTGAAAGTGGGTGCCAGAAATAGCTGCTTTCACTTTTGGAAATAAATGAAAGTCTGATGGAGCAAGATCAGGTGAATAAGGCAGATACTCAATCAAATCAAAGCCACAATCATAAATGGCAGCCATGGCAGTGACAGACTTGTGAACAGGATCATTGTCCTGTTCACAAAACATCTTTAACTAGTGAGCTTTCTACGGCACTTAAGTTTCATATTTTTCCACAACTGTGTCAGAAGTGAAGCATAGTATATGCCATTGATTGTTTGTCCTTTTTGGGGATAATCTATTAGCAGAATACCTTCTGTATCCCTGAAAACCGAGGCTCATAACATATCAATCAGCCCTCACAACATATCAATCAGCCCTCGTAAATCTTAATATTGTTTCTGTTTTAATTATAACTAGGTCAAAGGTGAAAGTCACAGTCTTTTGAGATGGCTGTTGTTAGAGAAAAACTAAACTGCTACAGTGACAGCTAGCTAGCTAGCTAGCACATATTTTGCTAACATACTATTGTTCTTCTAAATTTTCTGTAAGTTATATGAAGAAATGTTCAATCAAATTAAATACCATGATTTTTTCAGCCGTCTGCTCTTCAGGAAACATATGCGTCAGATGCGTAGACAAAACAGGAACGAAAGACGTAGGATGAGATACGACAGATTTCAGCGTAGAAACAGAGGAGGATTCAAAAATTTCATGAGAAAACCTCTGAAAAAAGGAAGCAGAGGTTACAAAAAAATTAGGAAGTTACAGGCACACATGAACGGATTCAATGTGAAGCATGCTACATTGTCTAACAAAAAGGTATGCCACTTCATTCCTTTTTCAATTCTGCATGTAATGACATTTGATCTGGTTTCATTAATCTCTGAAGATAAGATACATTTTAAAAGTAAATTTTATGAAATAGCACCAGTAATTAACTTGATCTTTATCCATAGGTTAAACCAATGGATGAAAGCAAAGCTCTGCTGAACAACTTAGCTGATGTACAGGTAGGGGCTCTATTTAACTTTATACAGAATTACTCAAGATTGTTTAAGGCTTCTTTATGATCAATATTTTATTTCAACATATAAGTTTTTGATGACTTCACTTGGTCACAACCATTAAGCTACTGCTTTCACAACCAAAATAAATCGGGACACTTTATATTTTAAGTTCAATTACTTATATGGCCATCTAGCTTAGTGAAATTCTTTATTCTATTATTTAATTTTATTCTTTCAGACTCTGCTGGAGAAGAATGAAGACTCCCAAGGTCACCCAAGTATGAACATAACTAAAGCCCCTGTCACACCTACACGTTCTCTCAAGACGTTTTTTCTACGTCCTTGAAGTCCTTGAAAATTTTCATGAACGTTGTGAGAACGTGGCATTTTCACTCAAATAATTATTGAAGACCACAATATGTGAGCAATACGACCTTTTGCATTCTTGACACATTTGTAGAGAGTCCTTCCTGTCAGTAATACATTTAGTAAAGTTCATAGTACGATTAGCTCGAAGTTCACACTACGACAAAGATGTCTACAGTACGATAGTACAGTGTTAATGCGACGTCCTTGAAGTCATTTCTGTGTTTGTGTTGCGATCATGGCACATTCAATGGATAAGTTGTTTGGTCGAGGTCTGTTTTGACTTTTTCGAGCTCTCAAACCGGAACGTGGTAAGGACAGCAAGGACGTAGAGGTCTCCATATAATTATATGTAAAAGCCTAGAAGTCCATACTACGTCCCTGTTATGTTCGCAACATGTTTCTAATACATCAATGAAGTTCTCAATATGTCGGTAAGTAGTCCTTACCACGTTCTGTCATCAGTGCGTTCTCACTACAATTGTTTTGAACAGTTCAAAATGGTCGTGGATGGCTCGGCCTTGTCACGTTCGTCAGCGTCCTTACCATAATCTCAACACATATCAGTAAGTTCTCAGTACGTTCCTGGTGTCCTGACTGCATTCATACCATGTTTCATGCAATTTTATAGGTCATAGTACGAACGCCATGCCAGAATGTGTAGGTATGACAGGGGCATTGTGTACAATGTGGGGTCAATTTTCATGGAAAACACCACATTTGCTTGTAAGAGGGAAAGTCAATATTGAAAGCTGGAATGTTTCAAATGTTGAGATTGTCCAAAGAAATATTTTAAACTGGTGTGATATTTCTTTCAAAATTTGCACTTATACCCTTTTTAACATTTGGATAGGATCTAGATCAAAATGTCCATTTCCCTAGCTGCAGAAATCTTCATTTTGCATATTTTTTTTTTTTTTTTCAAACTGAACAGAATTATTATCAGTATTTCTTTTACATTTTACAGTTTGCACACCAAGAAGTATGAATGATCTTCGTACCCGTATACAGGGATGGTTTGTCGTTATGCATGAAGAACAGAGAGAAAAACATCACAGCATGAAGCACCATGACAAGAGATCCAAGAGATCTGTCCCTGATGCCAAACTAGGTGAATCAAAACGTAAGTTTGTAGAGTTTTTAAGATTTCCATCGTGAATGAGAAATTGGACATTTTTAGCTCACATGTTGTCTGTAAACAAAACATTAGCCTGGGCTATATTTCTTGAACTTTAAGAAGTAGGGCATTTATATTTCAAATTTAGAAACCTTGTGCCAAGACCTCTCATTTCAAAAACTTTAACCTTTTCTGTATCTCTTCATTTATGAAGGGTAGGGCTTTGATATTTGGCTTGTTAATTCCTTGTGATGAAACTATAACCTTTGACTTAGTGACCTTGAACTTTATCCACTTTTGAAAAATTAATGTAGTCTATATCTCTTCAACTACTTTGATATTTCACGCTAAGATTCATTGTTACCTAGAGGCTTTGGCTTTGACCTACTTTTCAATAATGTATACCTGAGTGGTATCTTAAGCTCTGTAGGGGGATGTCATCCTAATATACTATAATTTTCAGCAGTAATTTTCCATTATAGTGGGAAAATGACATTTGTACTAATGACTAATCATACATGTACTTGACCTCCTTTTCACCTGTTTCTGCTAAGATATGTTGTTCTAAAATAAGTACTTGTGCAGTACACCTATCACATGTATTAATTCGTATTCTTTAACAAGTTTATCTTAATTATACTCTTTAACATATCTGCACCATTTAATTGAAAATTAAATTAATTAATGCCATTCTGAAGCACATAAAGTATCACTTAGCTTTGTTTTCATACAGAGGGTAAATGTAAGTGTTTGAAGTCAGTAATGTGGGCCTTACACCACTTTGACAAGGACTCGGACCATCATCTTAGTGAGTCGGAGGTGTTCCCCATACAAAAACAAAACAAAGAGGTCTGCCTTAACCCACTTATGATGTCATGTAACCGTGACAATGATCCACGACTCAGTAAAGAAGAATGGTGCTGCTGTTTCGCCGAAGACGGTTAGTTTTAATTTTCATGTTGCATGTACCGTATATACAAACAATTTGTACCTAGCTAATTTATAGAATTGTATACACAAAGTCGATATACTCGGCACCATGACTGATTGCCTAGCAATTCTGATGATGGACTAATAATAGATGGTCATAAAGGACAGGGTCTGCTGCCCTGGATTTATCCAAGTGCAATCAAAGGAGCTGTTAAGATAAGGGCTGGATTTAGCCCTGAAATCACTCGATTATTTCTCGTGCGCTGTCCTTCCAATTTAGATAAAAGTTGGTCAGGATAAAAATATAAAGTATTATAAGATTCCTCGTAGGTATTTCATCTAGATAATTTGGTGAAAGATGTTATGATTACGGGTTGAAAAGGTAGGGGTACAGATGACAGAAAACGTCGAATATCGATCGACAATGCACAAAAAATGCACTTTTTAACCACATTTTTATGTTTATTATGCTACTGTTACCTTTTCATGTCAAAATTGGATAAGAGAAATTAACTTTGAGGTTACTATATCAATATAATCGGCAAACTCTGCAAAACGGAAACTGAAAAACGGTTTTATTTCGTTCCTCTCAGCCACTAATGTAGCTTTCTGGCGCGAAATACACACTGGTGAAGAAATAGACAACTTTCTGGTTTATTTCCTTCCAAAGGGTTAAATATTTTTTTCGGAACACACTCTGAATAGATTGTTCCGTGATATAAAAGGAAAAAGATGGCAATTATAACCTACTTTATCGCTCTAGAGACAAATTTAAAAATAGTCATCCATCCCCCCTTTTTTGTTTTTTGCCTGTGGGACTTGTTCCCCCCTGGCTTCAGAACCCCACATAGCCAGAAAGTGTGTTTTTTTTATATACACATTTGGTGAAAGAGGCATTGTAAAGCAAGGGGGGGGGAACGATGTTGTATAAAACTTTTCCGTTTTCCATTGATTTCTGTGTAAAAAACGCTTATTTTGACTCTAATATCGGTCTTATTTTTAGTAAATCATCCCATCTCACAGCAGATTCATATGTGGGCCAAGTTACTTGACATTTCTACCGTAAAAAAAATTCTCTAATTTTGCATTTTGAAATTTCGACTTTTCAGGGCAGATTTAACGCCTTATCTTAACAGCTCCTTCAAAAATTTCACATTTGTACAAGTTATATGTACATGAATATTAGATATTTGGAGTTTTGCTTCAAGTTCTATGATCTGAGAAAGAATGGTTAGCATTTTAATTTGATATTGGATGATTTCTTATTTTCAGAGCCACCTTGTGCCAAGAAGGTTGAGAAACTTGGACCCATGCCAATGATTGGTGAGCTTAATCAAATAGGCACCAAAAAATTTTTTGATTTTCTTTACAACTCCTTTTAAACGCTTTGATAAATTTCAAACTTAGTACATGTACAGTAATTAGTGTTGTGCAGATTATTGCTGATGTCGGTGACATCATCACCAGACCCTTCCGATTACAATAATCGATTATGATTTTGATAATTGGGATAATCAGGAAATTTAAAGCATTATAAAAATGAATTTTTTGCATCATTAAACTGTAGTTTCGCTAGAGAAACAGTTCATACGTTGTATTGATAATTAAAGTGAACTGATATACATGTATCTTTGACTAAGGTAGGTATGCATACTCATATGTAAAATTTTGATGAATTGTTGGTGCCATGGTCTGGTGGTAAGGATGTCGGGCCAGTAGCCTGAAAGGTTGCTGGTTCGAGCCTCACTAGGACCACAGGTCGGCCGACACATACTCTTCTATGTTCTGTTATATACTGAAAAATGTCCTTGTCTGTGTATTGTATACATAAAAGAAGAAGAGAGGATCTCAAGTATAAGATACCATGTTAAATTATATCCTCAAGTATAAGATACCATGTTAAATTATAAGCATAAATAATAAGCTGTACAGTACACTTTGAATTCCTTGTCTGTAGGAGCTTTCATCCCCAAGTGCACAGCCGAGGGATACTACGAGAGAATGCAGTGTCACTCCAGTACCGGATACTGCTGGTGTAGTGATCTGAACGGTAATGAAATCAAGGGATCCCGTCTACATATGAAGAACGGACAGCCTGAATGCGGTAAGTATTATTAAGGGGGGAGTCACTATGAATGTGTTTGACAATAACTGATAGCGCTTTGAGTTTGACCTACTTTAAAATTTCGGCATCCCTATTGGAATTAAATGAAGATTTGTTAACCATCTAACTTAAGTGTTTGACCCTCATTTATAAAACATATTGATGCCAAAATTGATTACCTCCTTGGGACTTGGGGGGGGTGGGGGCTCAGGGAAGGCAAAAAAGACTTATGTAGTGGTCATTTTCAGCCATGTTTATTATAAATTAATGGAGAAAGAGAGTGGGTTGGGAGAACGATCATATTTTTCTTTCTTAAAATTAGAGGATGAGAGTCCTTGTAATGAGGGGAATTTTCCAGGTATCATAGTGTGTTGGTGCTAGCTTCTAGGAAGGCAAAGATGGATTTTGTTATGAGTTGGTGGTATCAAGTATCTTTCATTTAATGATATAAGAAAATCTCATTCATAACTTAATACAGCTTTACATTTTACAAATCTTATGAGATATACTAAATTCATTTATATATCTATTTTTAGAAAAGAAGTACAACGCCCTGGGACAACCGAAAAAAATGAAAGGATACACAATTCATAAACTTTAAAGGAAGTTCATCTTGATAGCGAATACCATATCAAATTTCACATTCTTTGCTTGTAAATTAAGTACATGAATATTAACAAAAATAATGTGTTAAACAGCTTCTAAACATGTAAATACATTTCTCTTCAAATATTTCCTAAATCATCTATCCTGCCTGTATTCTATTCTATATTCTATGCATTCTATTTTTGTCCATCTCAAAATTTGAACCAAGATTATTTTTCCTATGGAGCATATATTTTCATCGCTAACAATGAAGATTTGAATGGGAACAATTTTATGAGTATTATATGATATACATACATGTATGCCTTGTATTTTGGATGTATTTTTTTTTACAGTTGACCAGTATTTATAACTAATGTACCATTTTAACCCACCAATATTATAATCGGTATAGATTATTGTATTTTACAACGAAACAGTTTTATTTGTAGATTTGTGATTTTAGGAAATTGTACATGCATGTGAAAATTCTTTTTATACAATTTATTTTTTTATTTCTCACAAGGTTGTGTTCGTTGTATTGAAAATGGTAGAATTTATGTTGCTAAAAAGAAATGATTGGATTCCAACTAGTCTTCCAAACAGAAATTCTATGCTGTAATTTCCGTATTATTTCAGTTTTCCAAATTCTTGTGTAATGCCACTTTGCACAACAGAATTGGATTAATATTTTTTTCATTTTCTTGACAATTTGAATTTTTTATCGTTTTGAAAACAAAATTGCTCACTTTGTGATAGATTTAATATTCATTCTTATCAATAAATAATTCAATTACCGGTTTATATACATGTATATTTTTCACTTTGTTTCTGTGCTGTTTGTTCATAGCACTGGTTGATACATGTTTTAACCATATTTTGCAATGGTTTTTTTTTTTTGGACAAGGTTGTGTTAATTGATTCAGAATTACATTCATATTCATCCAATACAGAAAAAAAGACTCTTTTATTTGTAATCTTTATAGACTTACTTTGTCAATCAAATCTTAACAAAAGTAAATTTCACACATGACTGAATGAGATTCAAGATTGTAATCAGCCATCCGTATTCAGACCTGCATAATCAAAAGTTATGTACATATTTATAGATATTTCTGTGATCATTCCATCAATTTTCTCTTTTTACATGTATTTCTCATACTTGCATTAAAATTGTGCATAGTTTATCTTTAGATAGGATTATGATTTAGGTTATTCTCAGAAAATGATGAAACAAGATCTGACGCATGTATAATCGCATCCTTAACTTTAGATATTTTAGGTGTCTGTACATACAGAATTATTGTGCCAAGTAAAAGATTGTAACATACGTCCCACCAGAAGCATTTATTGTGTATCACATCTATGACTGATTGTTAACATCAAGGGATTATCCCCAGTGGTACTTTATATCAGGGTATATCTTGATCCCTGAAATATACGATGAAAATCTGAAAATTATATTTTGATATATACATGTACTTATATATAGTTTATGTGTGAACAATATTTTGATAATGCATTATTCGAGAGCTTACCTGTATTTTTGTTAAATGCGAATTTTATAATTTACATGTATCTACTAACATAACTATGCAATTTTATGACAAGTCATTTGTCGTTCATTTCAATATTTTGGAAACTAAGGTATTTTATTTTGAATCTTGAAATCTAACTGAAGTATTTTGATCAAAAATAGAAACAGTATTTCCCTTTTTACGTAGATCTGAATTCATTATAAGAACAATTGTGGTGAAAATAAAGATTTTTCTTCAGTCTTACTTCCTTTTTCCCTTGCAATACTGGAAAACTTCTTAATGTGGTTTACCTCATATTCTTCAACTGGCCAAATCTCAGAATTCGGAACTTTTATGTACTTGCAAGGCAATGTCACATGAAGGAAATGATGATATATTTGGGGTGGTCCATTTATTTATTACAAGTCACTATTTTATATTTCATATTAGTAGTCACATCTTCAGATCAGAATATTCATCCTTCCACAAAAGTCAAGGTTGTGTGTTAGGTAAAGTAAGCAAAGTATGAAAATTAAATAGTCCAAAATTATCTGCTGACCATGCTCCTTACCCAGATTAATATTGAAAACTATGTGTATCCCTTTGATCTCTTGTTTCATATGCATGTATAACAGTATCTCTCTTTGCCTTGCAGAATTAACATGTATATGCCCCAAGTATATATGCTTTGTTGTACAACTGATATGTGGGTATAGATCAAGGTTGATTTGGTGATCTTGTGTAAGATTCCTACTGTAGTTTAGTTCAGAGGCTCGTGGTCCTATCAATAGAAATATGTTTTACACTGGTGTGTGTGTAGAACAAAAATTATCAAAAGACTGGCGTACATTTCTCTTCATTTCCCTATGGACAGGGTACAGATTACATGGAAGTCTGCATGCAGTAGTTCAAGCAGATGGCACCATACGTCCTAAGGACTTTTCTTAAATCAAGTTTTTAGTTCAAACCTTTATCTAAGTAACCTAAGAGAGGAAGAAGGCTATTGATTTTCAAGGTCAAAGATCAAGATAATAGGAATTAAAACGAGTAAACCTTGCTGACTTGTTTCTTAGAATCTTTTCATTTGCAAGAAAAGGCCACCTTAACAAGACCTCGGATAAAAAGTCTCAAACCTTTGAGATAATTATTGATGTGCTGCATTGCTCCAGATTTGATATGTTAAGACGTGTATTTCCTTGGTGGACTAATAGATGAACATATTATTTAAAAAAGGAAAGAAACTACACTTAAATACCTTTCTTCATCGAGAGCATGACCTTGGCATGGTCAGGACACATCCTTAAAATGCAAGATTAAATAAAAATTCTGTGCCCAGTTTCACAAAAATTCTTACGAAGAATTTCAGGAATTTTAGTAACTTTAGTCTTGCTAAAAGGTTCAAAAGATTTTCTAGTAAAATTGTATCATCCTTTCTAATATCATTTCTTCATACTAAAAATAAATTCAGAAACAAAACATTGCAAATTTTAGTAAGTAGAACTGAGGAATGAGTAAGCAGAACTGAGGAAAAATTACGAACATTCCTGAAATTGTTCGTAAGTATTTTTGTGAAATAAGCTGCTGATTCGGACACGATGAACAAATATACATTGTACTTAATTGATTCCTACATGACCAGATACCCCCCCCCCCCCCCCTAAAAATAGTTAAGAAGGCATAACTTTTTTTCGAGGAGGGGGGGGGCTAATTATTAAGATATGTACCCTGACGATTACTTATAGTCCACAGTATCGTTTCATGTGTTTGCATTTTTTTCCCGAGGGGCTGGAGTAACTGGTCCCTTCACTTATAAATTTTCAGTTACGCCAAAGTGGCTTATTTTGATATGAAAACATTTATATATATACGATTATTAGAAGAGTTGGTCTTGGTGAACAAAAAATACTTCTGATTATCTGTAGATATTTCATTCTTGCGTACAAAGGGAGAGAATACATGATATCGTTTGTATGTACAGAAAAAAATACTAATCGAACTGTTAAAAATATAACAATTCAATTGTTTAGCAACCTCCCCCTTCTCTCATCGGTGTTACTAACATCTGACATGCTGCTGACGGTGGAAAAAATCCTGTCCATAATGGAATCGTCCGTAACAAGTCCTGACAATTGCTTAGGAAAGTCGGAAATATACATCTAGACCAATGTTCTAACATGCTAGTAATAATGATATCATAGGATGGCAAGATGCCATTGAAATGAACAAGCACGGACTTCGTCTGTACCAGTCCAACAGCTGCCCGTGCAGGTTCTCCGACATGCCACAACGAAAAGCAACCTGCTCGGACTGATTGGAAGAGGACAGATCGATACATATAATCAATAAATGATCGATCAAGTCAAGAATCAACACAGTTAATCGTCTAACTCCGTCTGTATGTAGTCATATATAGAAATAGATCAGCCTCGTTCCGTCTGGAGCAAAATTGGACAAGGATGGAACAGACTTGGACATGTTTGAACGAACGTAATAAGATACAAGTATACAGGTGACATCATGAAAGAGAATAGATCGGACAGAGGTTTAAAGCGCGAGGAGATTAAAGATTTCCTTTGTGCATTGTCTCACACATTTAAAACTCTCGACACAAAAATTATCTCTGATTACGGAAGCTATTGCGATGTGTTCGAATTATTTATTAAATTTAACTGGATAATACACTACTAAAAATATTTAGGTGTTTGCATGCAGTGACTTACTCTATGTAATGAACAAACATGCATTTAGACTAACCTGTCTCTGTATCGAACAGATTGACCGTTACACATGATCAGTCGCGATTAGATTGCCTTGCTGATTCCCAAAAAACATTTTTTTTCTATGTACCATTGCAATACAATGTAAAATAATTGCTTTGTATTAGCATTCTTAGTTGTTTTTTTTTTTTTGGGGGGGGGGTGTTCGTGTGCTTGTATGCTATAGCATCCATACTTAGTAGTCGCTGTCGTGTCTGTCTATCCATTCAAGCTCATAGCACCTTTTCACCCTACATCAGAATTTGATAACCCCTTCGGGACAAAGGCCATATTCGTGAAATGTTAAGGCCATTTCAAGCCTAGAACTAGCCTTTTTTCCCTGCACACACTATTTCAGAAATAACTTCAAATTTATTCGCTGTCTAAATGATATGAAACTTCGTCTAATGTTACAAAATTAAATTTCTTGAATTCCCGAGAAATATTGTATCAAAAGGAAGCCAGGGGGCATTACATGTAGCTTCTGACCTTTTCAGGCTAGGAAACTCAAATCTATTTCTTGTCCGATACTTGAAATTCAAACTGCGTTGACGCGAAATTTTGTACCCAACAAAAAAAAAGGGGGGGGGGGGGGTACAAATATAGCTTTTCGGGAAGTGTATAATAGGTTTCAATCAAGAATTTGATTACATTTTACTAAATGTATTCAGAGTACCAGCTATGAGATAAAAGGTGTTCAAAGCGACGGAAGAAAGGTAAATATTACAGATGTATTGACGATTTGTGTTCCATAGGCAAGCATAATTTATCAACACACGTCAACAAAATCTTTAACATGATATATTAAGGCTATTTCTGAAAGGTCACGGTCATTTGTTTATAAAATCCCACTAACAATAAAGTACTTACTTTGCTTGCCCCTTTTTAGCAGGATTAATTGAACTTCACAAACTGTTATAGGATGTGAGCCTTCAGACAAAGGCCTTCAAGGTCATGTTGGGATGAATGCTTGTAGTATAATTGGGTAGATAATAACATACACATCTTTCTAAAAGCATCTCTATCAATATCAGCGTTATCAACTTATCATGAAACCCAAAACTTTTAATAGAATTTATCTACACCATGAACATGCGGTTTTACGACCTACAGAGTGTGTATCCTCAAAATTGATCAAAGTACGGGGAGTTTCGTTCACTGTTTTTCCTCAAAATGCAAGTCTGATCAAAGGTCCATCACCCGATAAAACCACCGAAAGAAAAACCCCAGTCTTAATGTCAAAGCATGCACATTTACAAAACTCCGACTTCATAAAAACAAGGTTAAGAGAAAGTGTAGAATGTTTGACATCACCTGTATATGTAATGACCTGACCTTGAAAATGAATGCGATTCATACTATGGTCTACACTTGTGGAAGTTCTAGTTTTACACTTTCGAGGTAGTCTTTTGTTTGATCTTGTAAATCAATAGGTATCATCAACATTTGTGGAATGTTTGTCAATACTACAATGTTTAGTTGCATTTAATTGCGTTAGTGAGATTTTCCTATACTGCCAACTGTGACCTTAATAATCAACAAACTTCATCTTCTATCTATGGTCAACATTCTATCTATGGTCAACATTTGTGGAAAGTTTTGATGTCCTTATTTTGCGATTTGTTTGTTTTATTTCTCTTCAACAAAATTCCCCTAAATTATGAGGTTGATCTTTGACCCCAAAAATCAACAAAAGACATGATCTCCAACTGACCAACCTTTGTGGAAGGTTTTGTGATTCTATCATGCTAAGTTTGTGTTCTATTGTGTTCATAAGATTTCAGGGACATACACCAACCTACAATCACATACTAACCAACAAACACATGGCTGCAATGTTACATGTATAAGATTTCAGGGACATACACCAACCTACAGTCACATGCTAACCAACAAAAACATGGCTGTAATGATACATGTATAAGATTTCAGGGACATACACCAACCTACAATCACATACTAACCAACAAACACATGGCTGCAATGATACATGTATAAGATTTCAGGGACATACACCAACTCACAGTCACATACTAACCAACAAACACATGGCTGCAATGATACATATTGTATAAGATTTCAGGGACATACACCAACCTACAATCGCATACTAACTAACAAACACATGGCTTCAGTGCTACATGTATAAGATTTCAGGGACATACACCAACCTACCATCACATACTAACCAACAAACACATGGCTGCAATGCTACATGTATAAGATTTCAGGGACATACACCAACCTACAATCACATACTAACCAACAAACACATAGCTGCAATTATACATGTATAAGATTTCAGGGACATACACCAACCTACAATCATATACTAACCAACAAACACATGGCTGCAATTATACATGTATAAGATTTCAGGGACATACACCAACCTATAGTCACATACTAATCAACAAACACATGGCTGCAATCATACATGTATAAGATTTCAGGGACATACACCAACCTACAGTCACATACTAACCAACAAACACATGGCTGCAATGTTACATGTATAAGATTTCAGGGACATACACCAACCTACAGTCACATACTAACCAACAAACACATGGCTGCAATGATACATGTATAAGATTTCAGGGACATACACCAACCTACAATCACATACTAACCAACAAACACATAGCTGCAATTATACATGTATAAGATTTCAGGGACATACACCAACCTACAATCATATACTAACCAACAAACACATGGCTGCAATTATACATGTATAAGATTTCAGGGACATACACCAACCTATAGTAACATACTAATCAACAAACACATGGCTGCAATCATACATGTATAAGATTTCAGGGACATACACCAACCTACAGTCACATACTAACCAACAAACACATGGCTGCAATGTTACATGTATAAGATTTCAGGGACATACACCAACCTACAGTCACATACTAACCAACAAACACATGACTGCAATGATACATGTATAAGATTTCAGGGACATACACCAACCTACAATCACATACTAACCAACAAACACATGACTGCAACAAGTTAAAAGTCATGTTTGTAAAACATTAATGCCCCCCTACCCCTTCTGTGATTAAAGTCCGTCACAACTTTATACTTGATTTTCATTTGATGTGTCTGTACACAAAAATTCATTTCAATATGTGAATCCACTCCAGAAGTATTGAACGGAAACTGATGTTGTGGACCGACCGACGGACCGATAGACAGAAAGTCAGACAGCGGCAAAGCAATATGTCCCCTCTTCTTCAAAGGGGGGCATAAAAATTTTTGATTGAATCCAAATATGAACTTGACCTAGATTTTTATTTGATGTGTCTGACAACAAAATTTCATTTCAATATGTAACTCCACTCAAGAGATATTGAACGGAAACCCTGAAGTTTTGGTATTTTTCAAAGTGCAAGGGGCATAACTCTGTTCAAATTTTTTTGATCGGACCTAGATATGAACTTGACCTATATTTTCATTTGATGTGTCTGTATACAAAATTTCATTTCTATATGTAACTCCACTCAAGAGATATTGAACGGAAACCCTGAAATTTTGGTATTTTTCGAAGTGCAAGGGGCATAACTCTGTCAAAATTTTGTTGATTGGACCCAAATAAGAACTTGACCTAGATTGTCATTTGATGTATCTGTATACAAAATTTCATTTCAATATGTAACTCCATTCAAGAGATATTGAACGGAAACCCTGAAATTTTGGTATTTTTCGAAATGCAAGGGGCATAACTCTGTCAAAAATTTTTTGATCGGACCCAAATAAGAACTTGACCTAGATTTTTGTTTGATGTGTCTGTATACAAAATTTCATTTCAATATGTAACTCCATTCAAGAGATATTGAACGGAAACCCTGAAATTTTGGTATTTTTCGAAATGCAAGGGGCATAACTCTGTCAAAATTTTTTTGATCGGACCCAAATATGAACTTGACCTAGATTTTTGTTTGATGTGTCTGTATACAAAATTTCATTTCAATATGTAACTCCATTCAAGAGATATTGAACGGAAACCCTGAAATTTTGGTATTTTTCGAAATGCAAGGGGCATAACTCTGTCAAACTTTTTTTTATCGGACCCAAATATGAACTTGACCTAGATTTTTGTTTGATGTGTCTGTATACAAAATTTCATTTCAATATGTGAATCCATTCCAGAGATATTGAACGGAAACTGATGTCGCGGACCGACCGACAGACCGACAGACCGACAGACCGACGGACCGACAGACCGACAGACCGACAGACCGACCGACAGCGGCAAACCTATATGTCCCCTCTTCTTCGAAGGGGGGCATAATTATACATGTATAAGATTTCAGGGACATACATAAAACTACAGTCACATACTAACCAACAAATACATGTATAAGATTTCAGGGACATACACCAACCTACAATCACATACTAACCAACAAACACATTGCTGCAATTATACATGTATAAGATTTCAGGGACATACACCAACCTACAGTCACATACTAACCAACAAACACATGGCTGCAATTATACATGTATAAGATTTCAGTTACATACACCAACCTACAGTCACATACTAACCAACAAACACATGGCTGCAATTATACATGTATAAGATTTCAGGGACATACACCAACCTACAGTCACATACTAACCAACAAACACATGGCTGCAATTATACATGTATAAGATTTCAGGGACATACACCAACCTACAGTCACATACTAACCAACAAACACATGACTGCAATTATACATGTATAAGATTTCAGTTACATACACCAACCTACAGTCACATACTAACCAACAAACACATGACTGCAATGATACATGTATAAGATTTCAGGGACATACACCAACCTACAATCACATACTAACCAACAAACACATGGCTGCAATTATACATGTATAAGATTTCAGGGACATACATAAAACTACAGTCACATACTAACCAACAAATACATGTATAAGATTTCAGGGACATACACCAACCTACAATCACATACTAACCAACAAACACATTGCTGCAATTATACATGTATAAGATTTCAGGGACATACACCAACCTACAGTCACATACTAACCAACAAACACATGGCTGCAATTATACATGTATAAGATTTCAGGGACATACACCAACCTACAGTCACATACTAACCAACAAACACATGGCTGCAATGATACATGTATATCCCCTCCAGAACATTTCGGGGGGGGGGGGGGGGGGGGGTCAACACTGAGATCAATATTGTGTAACATCAATATTATTTAACAAATACCAAGACCCTAGTTTGTATTGAACATCAGATTGTAACATCAACCTCTATAATGTCTGAAATGTTTTACATGTATAACATTGGTATCAAGAAAACTATCTGACTATAATAGTCCATGTATATCTATTATAAATTCTGTATCATTGACAAATGAAAAATCATACAAATGAGACAAGAGTTCATATGGTAATATAAATAGTGGTGAATAGCCACCCTCCTACCCATCTATGAAAGACTGAAATCCATTTGAATGCAGACCAGTTTGTAACATCTATACATAAGCTGATGTACATGTACGTTGGATATATTGGCCAAGTATGTCAAGATGCAGCCTAAGAATACTATTTTAAGTTGACTTAATAACAGTATATATCTGACAAATAACACACCCTTTGTATTACATAGATATGAATATATGTTGAAGGCTATCAGCAAGCACATCATCTGACTGCCATATTATCCTTTGTAAGTGAGACATTTCAGTTTTACAGTACGTATTAATTGATTGATTCAGCAGACTGTCATTAAAGTTTGCAGATCATCATTTAGGGACTAATATAAATCATCTGTGTTACAATATGGCCCACAAGGAGCTATATTGAGACACTAGAGTGTCAAGGTGAAATTCATTGGTAAAACTTGATTTTTGGCAAAAGTGAAATTGCAAAGTGATTTCTCATACAAAAAAAAAGGGGGGGGGGGGGGAAATAGCTTGTGAAAATAGAATACGTATACATCTAAAATACAAATTCAATTTCTCACTGTAAAAAATATCTTGCTCTAGAAACTGATAAAAAATGAAAGTTCATGTATATTTCATTTGAAAATAATTACTTTCAAATACATTATAAACAGGAATCATTACAAACAGGAATCATTACAAACAGGAATCATTACAAACAGGAATCATTACAAACAGGAATCATTACAAACAGGAATCATTACAAACAGGAATCATTACAAACAGGAATCATTACAAACAGGAATCATTATAAACAGGAATCATTATAAACAGGAATCATTACAAACAGGAATCATTACAAACAGGATCATTACAAACAGGAATACCAAACGATAATCATACATCATGTTAGCGTTTTCCTTGTCTTCTAATATTATCATATTTAAAGTACAAATCATGATGTATTGCAATCTTTGTTACCTACAGTATACCGTAATACATTTCATAAAATATAATTCCTTCCCTTAAATTTAAAGCACAGGCATCATAGAAAAACGCAATTATTTTAAAAATAATATAAACATAACATAAAATATCATTCCTTTATTTACATTTTAAGCACAGACATCATAGCAAAACAATTATTCTAACCAGAAGTCTCTGATGAGACTGTAGCTCTCCTAGTTGTTTTTTTCCTCTAAAACATCAATTTCCTTTTTTTTTAAACCAAGACCATGGGGAGCAGGCGCTCTAACAAATTATAAGTAGCATGACAAAACAACATATCCATTAGACTACAACTATAATAGCACTCATATAATTCATAATATCCGAGATGAAGTATTTCAAAAAAGAATGCCACACCCATTCTCCAAGATCCTAGGGGCCAAGGGCTGCTAGCTCAAATGATCTATCAATGACACATCAAGACTACAGATCCATAATATTGGATAAAGAATTAACTCCCCATCATTAATAGCTTTAAATGAGTAGAGAGCACAACTATATAGGAAAAAATTACCATACCCATTTTCAAAGACCCTGGGGGTATAGGGCTAAAACAAAATATCAGGTGCACATCTAGACCACAGACCAATCATTGCAAAAAGAATTAATTCTACATCATTTATAGTGTCAGAGGAGTTGCAAGCACAAGATTACATTGACTTATATAGGAGAAAATGACCACACCCATTTCTAAGACCCTAAGGGTCAGGGGCTAAAACATAATATCAGGTGCACAACTAGACCACAGACCCATCATATTGCAATAAGAATTAAGTCTCCATCATTTATAGTGTCGGAGGAGATGCGAGCACAAGATTACATAGAGTTATATAGGAGAAAATGACCACACCAATTTCTATGACCCTGGGGGTCAGGGGCTCAAACAAAATATCAGGTGCACAACCAGACCACAGACCCATCATATTGCAAAAAGAATTAAGTCTCCATCATTTATAGTGTCAGAGATGTTGCGAGCACAAGATTACATAGAGTGATATAGGAGAAAATGACCACACCCATTTCTAAGACCAATGTGGGGTCAGGGGCTCAAACAAAATATTAGGTGAACAACTAGACCACTGACCCATCACATTGCAAAAAGAATTAAGTCTCCATCATTTATAGTGTCGGAGGAGATGCGAGCACAAGATTACATAGAGTTATAAAGGAGAAAATGACCACACCCATTTCTAAGACCCTAGGGGTCAGGGGCTCAAACAAAATATCAGGTGCACAACAAGACCACAGAGCCATCATATTGCAAAAAGAATTAAGTCTCCATCATTTATTGTGTCAGAGGAGTTGCGAGCACAAGATTACAGAGTGATATAGGAGAAAATGACCACACCCATTTCTAAGACCCATGGGGTCAGGGGATCAAACAAAATATCAGGTGAACAACTAGACTACAGACCCATCATATTGCAAAAAGAATTAAGTCTCCATCATTTATAGTGTCAGAGGAGTTGCGAGCACAAGATTACATAGAGTGATATAGGAGAAAATGACCACACCCATCTCTAAGACCCTGGGGGTCAGGGGCTCAAACAAAATATCAGGTGCACAACAAGACCACAGACCCATCATATTGCAAAAAGAATTAAGTCTCCATCATTTATAGTGTCAGAGGAGTTGTGAGCACAAGATTATATAGAGTGATATAGGAGAAAATGACCACACCCATCTCTAAGACCCTGGGGGTCAGGGGCTCAAACAAAATATCAGGTGCACAACAAGACCACAGACCCATCATATTGCAAAAAGAATTATGTCTCTATCATTTATAGTGTCGGAAGAGTTGTCCGGACAAGATTACATAGAATCTAATGACCACGCCCATTTTCTAAGACCCTGGGAGTCAGGAACTGAAACTAAATGTCAGGTGCACAACTAGACCATGGACCAAGTAAAATGCAAAAAGAATTAACTTCCTATCTCTAACACTTTCAGAGGAGTTGTCCGGACAAGAATTGTTTACGGACATACGGACAGACAGACGGCCGGACGCCGGACGAAGGGTGATCGCATAAGCTCGACTGGTCTGAGACCAGTAGAGCTAAAAATTACTCATTTATGTTAACTATCTGAAAATGTAGAAAACAGACTGAAGAGCTATTTACTGTTTACAATATATTAAGTTGTAAACAAATTGGTCCTAAGACATCAGAGGTGGCAACTGAAAAGTGACTTAATTATTAATCAAAGACTTCTAATGTGAAGATTTGTTGTGAATTGGTACATTTACATGTATAATATTAAAAAACATAGTGTAATCAAAGATTCTACATTGATACCCAAATCTTCATAACATGTGCACTCAAGCGGAAAATATAGGTCATGACCCATATTTGAACGTAGATTTGTTATCTTCTTGTAAAGACACATCAACTGTGCAAGTTTGGCCTTCCTAGCACTTAAAATAAAGAAATAAAACTTCTTAACATACTAGTGCGGACACCAACGCAGGCGCAGAGGATGACAACAGGGTGATAGCATAAGCTCCCTCTGACTTTGTAAGGTGAGCTAAAAACTGAAGGACATATACATTGTAGAATGATATTCTGGCTTCTTCCCTTTCTATCAAAATAGTGACATACATGTAAATGTGAAATAAGTTGATGATGTATTTGGTTCATATCAATTAACAAATCTGTAAATCATAACATTGACAGTAGTAACCTTGACTCTTACCACTAAATAACTCTCGACTCTAAGAGGACACTATGACTAATTACATACAATGTAGATATTGACCGTGTAAGTATAAGTATACAATAATATTCATAGAATTTGTTTTTTTGTTACATGTTGTGTATATGATACAATGTATATGATTTTCCATTATAAAGTTGTTTTTACAACCAAAAACTTGGGAAATATTACATACTGTGTTTGGGGAAATGTACTGGCATGTTTCTCTCTCGACTTAGATTACTCATTGAAGTGTTACTTTGAATGTTAAAGTTGGAGGGAAATATAACGTCTTGGAGATTCTACATGACCTCAGAACAAACTGTTTGTTCCCCTCAATGTAAAGAAATATATATAGAATATGTGTTTATGGCAGTAAACTTTTATTCTTTTAAATGAAATGTATAAATAAAAAAAACAATATACTATGTACTAAAAAATGTTTCCAGCATGAGCTGTATGATAATTATAAGGTTGATATGTGTGCTGTATTTTTTATGGAATTCAAATATTAGTGCATGTAGGTGACAAAATTGTGCTGTGACATTTGGTAGTACAACAAAAAGTAAATGTGAAACTCGAGAGGCATATACACAAAACATAGTTCTGAACACTGTTGATCAAGAGTACTGACGAAGCAAATATCGAAGGTATAAAAATATAAAATATCGTAAAATAAAGCTACATAACTCATAACTCAACTAGTCTTTCTCTCATCAGTTTTTACAGACTTTTTATGAAACATCTTTGCAGTTACCAGAAAAACAATAGTAACAACATGACCTAGAAAGAATATAGAGCTCCAATAGGAAAGAGTGTAGTCAAGTCTAAGGAGAAGAAATCCCATACACATATAGTCAAACCCACGCATTTTGAAAAACCAGCAAACCCAATCAAACATCTCTTTCCTTTTTTCGCTCCCGTTACGAAATGCAGCGATCATGGCATCTTCTGCAAGTAGTATTACAGGGACCAGTAGAAAGCTCAGGTAGTATCCAGGGAAAACTCCATGCCAGTATGCACTCACTGACATAGTAATAGCGATTCTACAACAGAAATGTACAATTTAAAGTGAAGGGTAAAAAAGTTATGTGCAAAAACAATATGAATATCTTAATGATAAAGAATGAGGAAATCTTTGCAAATTGGCTACTATTTTTGTATGTATGTATTGATAGGGATACTTCCTGGGATACTAAGGATACTCTTTCCACCAGTTTTTGGAATAACTCATACAAAATACTACTTCTTTTAAAAGATTCTGATAGACAATCTGTAGGTTTTGACAACTCAAAGATATACCATACCTTGATACTTTTCAGTGCACATGTACCTAAAGGGACTATTGTCAGGATATACTATACCTGTAAGCTTTAAGGTTCCTGGGAATTCTATGGTGACAATAAGCTGCTAACCAGTACTGTACAGTCATGTTCCAGCTCCGCAGTCCCTCACGTGTTGTGGGACCCAGCTCACACCCCCATATTGATAGGTTATGGATTGTTTCATAATCATATTCTATATTCTCCTTTTTTGATAAGCTGTGAACAATATGAATGAAAAGCTTTAAGTTTTGTAACTTGATACACACTACAGAACTAAATTTGATATAGAAAATTCTTGCATAATAATCAATCTAGAGCAAGTGACCATATTTCGCCGCATTTTTCGTATATTTTCTAGGAATTTTCAATACTTGGTGACCGATTCAATGATTGCTTTTCCTAAAGTTTAATTTAACTCCATTCTCGATCGAAATACTACAAAAATGATTTATTTTATTCATTTCATTGCTTCCTTATAAAACTTCAAAATATTTTGTTTCCATGTTTTCGGGGGTGACCATATTTCGCCGTTTTTGCTGATAAGTATCCATTTTGCACAGAAAACAGGCAAAATTGTGATTTTCTTTTCAGGAAATCTTTCATCGCCACTACTTCTACAAGATGATGCCAAATAAAATGTTTTCTTAGTTTGGTTTTTGTAAAAATTTGAATGTTTACGTCTAAAATTTAGTGATTTCAATAATTTTTCCTCATTTTGTGGTATTTTTTGTCACATTTGAGTGCAGGAGATGTCACAACATATCAAAACATGACTGCTACGGTCATATTTGATGGGATATAGAAAAATAAACTTGACAAACAATCCCAATAGTTAACGAGAAGCAATTAACTATGAAACGGCGAAATATGGTCACCGGCGAAATATGGTTCCTCGCTCTACATGTACTTTAGAAATAATTAAACCAATTCAATTTGAAGGTATATTTATATATAGCAGGTAAAGCAGTACAGTTACTGTATACATAGAATTACTTGCTGTGTATTAACCTTTGCTACTTTCAGCCTCATACCTCAAAAGTTTGTCTCAGTGAACCAAAATACCAAATACATAATTAAATAGCATCAGGTGCGAATCATCAAAACATTGTCCATGAGAAAGGGTTTACTTTTATAAAACCAAAAAAGAAAGTATCAGCATTGAAATGATTCTAATTATGCAGTACATGTATATCATTCAATCACTTTTTCGCAAATAAATTATGGTCAAATATGTAAATATGTTCCATCTTACCATGAAAAATATTCCTTCTTTTTATTACACCTAAATATACATGTACCTTTATTCAGTTTTGCAGTCAAAAACAAAATACCACAGAAAAAGCTGAAGATAATCAACTTTTCAAAAGACCAGTATCTTATACATATACTATGTAATACTGTGTACCTCTCATCCAAGGCCTTAAGATCAGTGGGTCCCTTTCCACATTTTGGTACACTTAGTTTTGGGTAGGCTCCTAGTGTTGCCATCATACTCATGCATTCAGATAACACCCAGGCTATATACAGGCGGGTACGGAAAACAATAAACATAGGAACCATGTAGAACAGCCGGAACCAAAACGGCTCCAAATAAAACTCATCTGTTTTAACATACTGAAAAAGAAAGGAAGTAATATTCAAATGCAATCAGCTATTTCATGGAAAATGTTAGCAAGGAGAAGTTTTCTTTTGCTACAACGCATTTCTTTCTTTCAGGACTACAAAAATTTAGTTGTCAAAAAAGAGAATGAAGTAAAATGAAATGACATTAATAAACATAGGTAATCACAGATTAGGAAGCTCACCTCGTGACAGCAAAATTCAATTCAAACATATTTCTTAGTACATGTATATTGGCTTTTAAAGGCAAAACCACTCAAGCAGAAAAAGTAGGTCAAGGTCATTTTATGAAAGTTTGATCAAAGATACATCCAATATGCAAGTTTGGTACATGTAGCAGTTATACTTTGCTCAATATTGGCTTTATAGAGCAAAATCTCTCAAGCAGAAAAAGTAGGTCAAGGTCATTTTATGAAAGATTGATCAAAGATACATCCAATATGCAAGTTTGGTACATGTATCAATTATACTTTGCTCAATATTGGCTTTTAAAGGCAAAATCACTCAAACGGAAAAAGTAGGTAGAGGTCATTTTATGAAAGTTTGATCAAAGATACATCCAATATGCAAGTTTGGAACATCTAGCACTTATACTTTGCTCAATATTGGCTTTAAAGAGCAAAATCACTCAAGCGGAAAAAGTAGGTCAAGGTCATTTTATGAAAGATTGATCAAAGATACATCCAATATGCAAGTTTGGTACATGTATCACTTATACTTTGCTCAATATTGGCTTTTAAAGGCAAAATCACTCAAGCGGAAAAAGTAGGTCGAGGTCATTTTATGAAAGTTTGATCAAAGATACATCTAATATGCAAGTTTGGAACGTCTAGCACTTATACTTTACTCAATATTGGCTATTAAAGGCAAAATCACTCAAGTGGAAAAAGTAGGTCAGGGTCATTTTATGAAAGTTTGATCAAAGATACATCCAATCTGCAAGTTTGGTACATATAGCACTTATACTTTGCTCAATACTGGCTTTTAAAAGCAAAATCACTCAAGTGGAAAAAGTAGGTCAGATGCTGCATCCGATGCATGGGTCCATCTCGGCATCCAAAGATGAATCACTTGTGCAAGTTTGGTTACTGTAGAATTAGTACTTTGTCAGATACTGAGCTACCCCAAACTTCTTATCCAAATCACTCAAGCGGAAAATGTAGGTCAGATGCTGCATCCAATGCAAGGGTTCACCTCAGCATTCAAAGATGAATCACTTGTGCAAGTTTGGTTACTGTAGCATCAGTACTTTGTCAGATACTGAGCTACCCCAAACTTCTTAACCAAGTCACTCAAGCGGAAAATGTAGGTCAGATGCAGCATCCGATGCATGGGTTCACCTCAGCATCCAAAGATGAATCACTTGTGCAAGATTGGTTACTGTAGCATCAGTACTTTGTCAGATACTGAGCTACCCCAAACTTCTTAACCAAGTCACTCAAGCGGAAAATGTAGGTCAGATGCTGCATACGATGTATGGGTTCACCTCAGCATCCAAAGATGAATCACTTGTGCCAGTTTGGTTACTGTAGTATTAGTACTTTGTCAGATACTGAGCTACCCCAAACTTCTTAACCAAGTCACTCAAGCGGAAAATGTAGGTCAGATGCTGCATTCGATGCATGGGTTCACCTCAGCATCCAAAGATGAATCACTTGTGCAAGTTTGGTTACTGTAGCATTAGCACTTTGTCAGATACTGAGCTACCCCCAAACTTCTTAACCGGACGCGGACGCGGACGCGGACACGGACACGGACGCGGACGTGGACGCAGACGCATGGGGTTATAGCATAAGCTCACTCAACTTCGTCGAGGTGAGCTAAAAACAGAATAATCAATTAACACATCTGCAAGTATTTCTGTACATGTATTGCAATTTTGAATTTTCTTACCAAATAGTACATTACTTCCAATAATGAAGTTCATTAATAGGGTTACGGTTAATGAGGTTCAATAATGAAGCTCACTTTCGGTCGCACTGACCGTGTGAGAGATTATATGATTCTATTTTTTTTGCTGGAAGTATCAGAAAATGCACAATTTTTTTTAAAATAAGAACTGCCATTACGGCATTTTCTTTTTGCAATCTTATAGAGTTTATAATTCTTGTCCAAACAGTATCACTGAAACCACAAGTTTGTAAGAAAGTATTCCTACTGGTAACCTGCAAGGGGCATTTTGAGATTGAAAGAATGCAATATCACCAACGTTTCAATATGGCCTATCATCGACGTCTTTACATGCACATTACAAATGAATAATACTGCACAATCAGCATGTCTTACCTCAATGGTGAAGAAGTAAGAGAAGAAGAGGTAGCTGACAATAACAAGTGGTAGATCTTTGGCTCGTTTGATAGCGGGGTCTATAGATGGAACGTTATCTGTGTTCTCATTGTGGATCATATCATAGTATGTCCTATATCTATAGTAAGGACCTGAAAAGAATGAGTATTTCTCTATATTCTCAGTATCATCTAATTGAGTATTTCTCTATATTCTCAGTAACATCTAATTGAGTATTTCTCTATATTCTCAGTATCATCTACATGAGTATTTCTCTATATTCTCAGTATCATCTAATTGAGTATTTCTCTATATTCTCAGTATCATCTAACTGAGTATTTCTCTATATTCTCAGTATCATCTAAATGAGTATTTCTCTATATTCTCAATATCATCTAAATGAGTATTTCTCTATATTCTCAGTATCATCTAAATGAGTATTTCTCTATATTCTCAGTATCATCTAAATGAGTATTTCTCTATATTCTCAGTATCATCTAATTGAGTATTTCTCTATATTCTCAGTATCACCTAATTGAGTATTCCTCTATATTCTCAATATCATCTAATTGAGTATTTCTCTATATTCTCAGTAACATCTAATTGAGTATTTCTCTATATTCTCAGTATCATCTAAATGAGTATTTCTCTATATTCTCAGTACCATCTAATTGAGTATTTCTCTATATTCTCAGTATCATTTAAAAATAAATCAAATAACACAAGTACATTCTTTAGTATCAATATGCTTTCTTATCTAAATTAAGAAAGATACAGTGTGCTATGTTGCAAAACTTTTAGTGTATTCACTATTGTAACGTTCTGTTTGCTGTTAAATTGGCCTTTGACTCAAAGTTCCAATTAGGGCATATCCTCAGCTCATGTCAAGCATACAAAATCTTAAGATGATAGGTGAAATACAAATTTTGTTTTGATTAGGAAATTATTTTCAATCATCAATGTCTTATGACCTTGACACTTTAAGGTACATCCTTGACTAATCATGAAGTTTTATGACTATAGGTGCAATACAATTTGGAAACCATTTTCAATCATTCATGTCCTTTGACCCTTGACCTTTGAAAAATCAGTAATCAAGGAGAGTAAGTATAAGAAGCTGAATTCCTTTATCTCCTAAGCTACTAATTTGACTTATGGTTCAGAAACCATTTGTTGACCACAAACCTATCTATATCACCCAACTGCTCGCCTGCAGGACAACCACTTAACATCATTATTTCAAATTTCCTAAAGAATTTCAGTGTTTTGTTTTTTTTTCTCACTTCTGGGAGAAGGAAGACAGGACTGATACATCAGGGAAAATATGCCCACAAACTACTCAAAAGGGGAAGTTTTAATCAATTAAAATTCTTGCCAAAAACTGTATTAGATAGCATCAATATAATTGGAATGGCTTTAAATACAAACAGGTACATTGAAAGGGACCATATTCTATATACTATTTGGATTCTGATTTTGTTGAATTTTACACATTATTTCTAAACGATTTCTTTTGCCAAAGAAAAAAAGTATTTTATATGGGGGGGAAATTTCTGTGACAGGAGGGGAAAAACATATACTCCAGAGAGGGGGGAATCAGGCCGAATATCGCAGAATTTTTGGGGGAAAGAAAAACACTGAATTCTAACCTGTAAATTGTCCTATATAGCAATAAGCATAATGCAGAATGTCTATAGTGGAGGGGTTGATACATTGGTACTTTACTCTGATTTCCTTCTCCTCTTTTGTCAAGTCCTCAGATTTTCTTGTCATATAAGAATCATATATCTCATATGCAAGACCTGTAAGCTATAAGAGAAATAGTATCTATTGTAAAACTATTTGAATTCAGTCATTGACTATAAAATGAGAAAATCATATTATAGTATTTGTTATCATGGTTATCTATTTGAAATTATACACAAGTACAGAAAAGGAAGTTCAACTCTAGGAAAGAAACTGTACAACTCAAGTGCCTCTCCAAGAAAATTATTTCTGTGTAATGCTAAAAGTTTTGTAAATGTGATAATATTTCAAATTGTGAGGTAACCTTATATAACAAAACTTGAATCTAATCAAAAGTGGATTATCTGCCAGCATATGTTATCTTTTTGTCTCTTCATTTTATTTTTTGTTTTTCTCTTTTTGTACATACAAATATACATACATGTACATCAAAGATGCAAATTTCTTAAGTCAATTCCACTACATCTTGAAGTGTATAGTCATCATACAAGTAAAAACTTTACAAAACCTTTCCTACACATTTTACTTACTCTTAAGGTCAGGAACAATTGTGCAGCATTTGACACTGGTGGAGCTTTAGGGAATCCAAAATAGTGACATGTCCTAAAGAATCCAAGGTAACCAAAACACCAAATGGTAGAATATATATGGCATTTCCTAGAATAAAATTACATAACATGAAAGTTAAGTTGTAGCTAGATTCCTTTAATGTACATCTACAAATGTATTATACATGTCCATTCAAGAACTCTTCAGTGTGGGAGGCAACAGTAAAGTATCACCTACGTATGTCTTTAAAGTATTATGCAAATAAAATTTGTTGCTTGAATGCAGCCAAAATCTAATGGGCATTAAATTCAATATTTTTTTTTTCATGTAACTGCAATCCACTGTTGTTTTTTAAATAAAGCCTACGCTCACGCAGCAAGATACGCCCGTTGGGATTTTTTTCACAACACCAAAATATCTAAGTCCCATAACTCCATAAGGACAAATCAGATGAACCTGAAAATCGAAAGGCGGCTTCCTCTTAAAAGTCTGATCACAATTTACAAATATCATGAAAATCTGTTGACGCATATTCAAGTTATTGCATTCCATGCACCTATATTTTGCCCTAAGCTTAACATGTATGTGCATATAACCCCCCCCCCTCCCATTACACATAATTTCTGGATAATGTGACAAAAAATTTAAGAATCCTTTATATATGTGAAAGAACATCCTTTCTACTTGAAGTATACAAAATTTCAAAACATTTTGACCAGAAATAGATTTTTAACGAATTTTTAACTATTTTAGTATATTTTTACATTGTATCTAAAATATCTAAGTCCCATAACTCCGTAACGACAAATCCGATGAACCTGAAAATCGAAAGGCGGCTTCTTCTTCAAAGTCTGATCACAATGTAAAAGTATCATATAAATCCGTTGACGCATATTCAAGTTATTGCGTTCCATGCACCTATATTTTGCCCTTAGCTTAACATGTTTGTGCAAATAAAACCCCCTCCCATTACAAATATCTCAGTTATGCAACCAAAAAATGAAAAACCTGTTACATATGTCAAAGAGCATCCTTTCTACCTTAAGTATACAAAATTTCAAAACATTTCGATCAAAAATAGATTTTTAAATAATTTTTAACTATTTTAGTATATTTTCAATGTATTTTAAAATATCTAAGTCCCATAACTCTGTAACGACAAATCGAATGAACCTAAAAATTGAAAGGCGGCTTCCTCTCCACAATCCAAACATAATGTATGAATATCATGAAAATCTGTTGACGCATATTCAAGTTATTGCGTTCCATGCGCCTATATTTTGCCCTTAGCTTAACATGTATGTGAATATAACCGAACCCCCCCCCCCCCCTTCCCATTACACACAATATCTCAATTATGCGACAAAAAAATTTAAAACCCCTTACATATGTCAAGGAACATCCTTTCTACTTGAAGTATACAAAATTTCAAAACATTTCGACCAGAAATAGATTTTTAAATAATTTTTAACTATTTTAGTATATTTTCATTGTATTTTAAAAATCTAAGTCCCATAACTCTGTAACGACAAATTGGATGAAACTGAAAATCGAAAGGCGGCTTCCTCTCCACAGTCCAATCATAATGTATGAATTTCATGAAAATCGGTTGACACATAATCAAGTTATTGCGTTCCATAGGCGGACGGACAGACGGACGGACTTCGCCATACCATAATACGACCCGTCAAATGACGGGCGTATAAAAAGGTGATTGAAATAAGTAACTTTTCCCGCAAAATTCTGTCAACAGTCAAGGACAATCAGTCATCAGTGTTTACTTGTGACATAATGAGAATCAGGTTAAGCTTACTTGCCGTACACAAAATGGTAGTCACACAGTTATGTGAAAAAGGCTTATATAATGCGCATTAAAACCATTGTGTGAACAAGCCTTAAAATTGCAATTTTAGGGTGGGTTGGGAACTGCTGCAAGCCGATGCACCATGTCGTGGCCCAGCATGCTTGGTAGGATCTGGCAGTACCCAGTTGGAGGTTGTGTGAGATGGAAGGATTACCTGTCTCTCATACTCCCTCCAAGTCTAAATCATTTCTCTATCGGTAGTATGTCCTTTCTGTTAGCTTTCATTTAGTGTTTGTCTGCTTTCTCCCGATCTTGCCCAATGCCTCTCTAGGCGTCCGTTCTTCTATTTAATGGCGTAATAAAATTAAGTGATTCTCGCCAAATTATTCGTTTGAAAATCAGAAATTTAGCAGCAACTAATCCGCCCCCTTTATCACTAATGACGACACAACGGTACGTAACTCTGCAGTATACTAGCTTGACGTCATTTATATTCCTCTATATGTGACGTCATGGTAGCAGTGCACCCATTTTCATGTGCAAGAATGGTACATGATTGTAGTAATGCAAGAAGGAAAAGTAACACAAAACTGCCGTGATTTTCTAACACTTCTCAGTGTATCAAACAAACAAGATAGATATGATCGAAATAATTATGTAGTAAAGAAGAAACATTTGAATCTTTTAAAGATGTATACCCTGTATCTTCTAGAAAATAGAGTATATTATCTTATTTTATCACTTTAGTTTTATTGAGTAAAGAAACATACAAAACACTAACTTGTCCCATGTACCGGTATATAAACATAGCATCTTTTACTCATGTGTATTAGACATCGAATTTACAATGTTAAAAAACACAATATTTATAAATAAACTCATGTCGTAAAAGGTGAGCTTTATCTCATGAAGCTTTCTAGTCATAAATCTGGAATTAGGTTTGAAAGTTTGTTAACAACCTACCATTATTACCATATATTAAGTTAAATAATATATGTAGTTATTATTTAAAATTTGTAATCATGGTAATGCGCATGCGTAACTTCGGGGTTTTCCATTTTCATTGTAAATACAGTCAAACCTGTCTTATGTGACTTTGCAAGGGCCGACAGAAAATAGGTCATATAAGACAGGTGGTCACTGAATACAGGTTCAAGGTGATCTGACTTTGACAAACAAAATTTGCGTAATGTAAGATCAATACTAATTAAATGAATTACTGCATATATCAATTCGTGTATTTATTGATTAATCGTATTACACATATAAAATCGTATTACATTTAATTTATATCAGAAGATTTAACTATGAAAAATACTGATGAAGAGATTTTATGTAAAATATCATGTAGTTGGGGTCCTTTGCAACACTAAAAGTCGTAATATACAGGTTCGGAATTCAGTACGGGACAGAAAAATCTAGGTCGTTGTCGCGTTAGACAGGTTGTCGCTATATACAGGTTAATGATAGGAAAAGTGCTCGGGAGGAAAAAAAAAGGTCACATAAAGCAGGAAGTCGCTAAAAAGAGGGTCACTTTAAGACAGGTTTGACTGTATTGTGAGCAAGAAATATTTACAATAAATAATATTTATATTTTGATATCTTGGAGGACTGGTGCCAAAATTGTGTAATTAACGGAAAGTAAATAACTTTGGCAATGCTAGAAAAATACAGTTTGTATTCTACAAGTTAAATTTTATCCAATTTTTGACGATTACAGGGTCTACAACTTTAAGTGGATTTCTACATGTAGGTCACTAGAGAGGAAAGGGGAGGGATATCAGACTCCCTCGCAAATGATCTACGTCTGTGCAAAGTAAATAGGACGGATCCAGATTTTTTTTTTTTTTGCAGTGGGAAGGGGAGGTCTAGGTTGACCGGCGGGGAGGGATTCCTGAAACCTAAAGGCTATGATTTTGAAAAGTTTTTTATTTTGAGAACAAGGTTTTTAAGAAGTTTTACAAAATTTTTGGTGTCTTTTTCCTCCGCTCGCACATTACCCTTACGAAATCTTCCTCACCAAAATCTCATGAGAAATTTAGGGTAGAATCTCACCTCAGATTTCTCATGTGCATTTTAACATGCAAATTAGGTGAAATTCCTCACCAAAAATCTCATGCGGAATATTTTTCTCACGTGAGGAATCAAGGTAGGTTCTATAAATATTTTCTCACATGAGTCTCATGTGAGAAATTTTCCTTACAGTTATAATCATCAAATCTCACGTTTAACTATAACAGATGTAACACATACATAGTACCAAGAAATACACATGAATAATTTGAATAAGATTTGCTTGTAAAGCTTTATAGGCACAACAAGATGAATTATAATACTTGTATAAATTCTACAAGTTTTCATTATATAACTTTCTTGATCATTATTCTCACTCAAAAATTTAAAATATTGTGCATTCACTGGCATTATAAACAAGTAAAATATTTAATGATTTACTGTTAATAAATTAAATTAAAGATGAAAAAATGCAAACACTTGACTAAATTTACATTGCTATTTGAATAGAAGAGAATTCAAATGTACTTAGAATTTACATTTTAATGACAAGTCATTTAAACTAATTTGTAACAACAGAGGACATTCAGAATTAAGATCAGAAAATTGAAATAAAAGATATTAGTTTTGAACTTATCCAAGATGTGAAAAACAGACTAACCTGTCAATATGTGAGCTGTGCCTATATCATTTCTTTTATAAAGTACAAATGTACTCAGTTTAATTCACGAACTTCTTCAGCCTTTTAGAAATGTTGGAGCCAAATTCAATTTACTTTGAAAAATATACAAGTCTTTGATTGGATATTTATGTCATATGTGACATGGTTGTTCCTTTTCTCACATGAGATCTCAGGTGAGGAAACAGTACTTTGAAACTTTATAACTCTGGACAGTATAGTTAGTGCACAAATATATCTAAGATATAATTCCTCACGTGAGTCTCATGTGAGGAATTCAGTTTTGCTTAAGAGAAGGAGCAAATTGTAAATTCAAATATCAAAACCTCATGAGAGAAGAAAAATCTAACGTGAGAAAACAAAATCACATGTGGAATTGTGTTAGCTTTTACAATTCTTACAAGACCTAATTTGCTGCACATGTGAGATTTTGAAACCTCACCTATTTGCATACAGATCTAACCAATTTCTTATAAGTTTCTTATGAGATTCTCATATGAGAAAATGTTAGATTTTTTGGTACGGGTAGGCTTTGCCTCAATTCATATTATATTTTAATTGTGTGTAATCCTTTTTGTTTTATGTGCTTGCATGGCTAGTTTGTGTTTTTAGTCTTTATGTAATATTTGTCTTAGATGCTTTGCATGTTAATTTAAAGTGTTTTATGCATGATGTGATCATGGCGATATGTATATGTAAATTTCTGCGATATGTATGTCTCACTATAAGTCGTTTAAAAAGCTCTACAGAGCTTATGTTTCTTGTTACTCTGTATATATTGCCGACTCAAAATAAATATTACTTGACTATCTAAACAAGCGAGATGCACCGGCTGCGCCAACAATACACTTCCTGCTTTTGCAATGTTTTACTATAGCTATCAGAATAAAATGTTACTTTCGGTCAGAACTTCAAGAAGAATTTCCCTAATCAGATTCATCTTCAAAATGTACATTCTCATAAATCGATTCAAATGACTAAGGATATGTATGTATTTACTTTGGTCCTGTCAATTGGATGATGAGACAAGTGATGAGGGTGGTAACAAGTGAATGCAGAATGTTAAAACCGACAGTTAAAAATATGACACCGGCCCCAGTGGCTGTACATAGTAACTGTCTCTTCTGTGGGCCTTTCGTATTCTTGACCAAGTGTCCAAATGTCACAGATAACACCAATATTCCTCCGTAAATAACGTCGTCGGTCAAAGGCATGTTGCAAATAAACCGTTCTTCGTTTTCAAACAGACGAGCAGCAACTGGGGACAACACGACTGTCCATCAATTCGTTCCACGATATGAGGGACTGGACAGGGTCAAAGGGAGGGGAGAAAGGGAGGAGGAGAAGGGAGGAGGGAGAGGGGGCGGGAGGGGGAGAAAGAGATATGATTGAGAGGATAACAGTAACAAACAAATTAGGAAATAACTTTAAGTATAAATAATCTTGCTCTTATATTGAGTTCATGTACATAATTTCAATTTGAAAAATTACCACGAAATTCATCTTTATATATACCTTAAAAATTTTTCGCCTCGCTTCGCTCGCCACAATTTTCAATTCATTTTACAAATATTTCAGGCTCGCTTCGCTCACCTTAGTTTTTCATCTTTTTTTCAAGGTTTATAAAAAAAAGGACATAACCCAAATAACTTCACTATTGCACCAATTTACGCTTTTAAGTTTAAACGATTGTCTTGACCCCCCCCCCCCCCAGACCACCCTCCCCGACTTTACAAAGTTACATGTACCTTATATATAGTTTGCAGGCATTCTTCAAAGCGGCCATGTATATATATTTCCTATAATCACTATATATTTTTGGATGTGCCCTATTTTCTTTATATAACCCAAATTGTCCTATATTATTCCTGTCATTCAAGATTTCATTGAAAGCAAAATCTTGCTCTTAAATGATAATATTCACTGTTTCCTCTAAATTGAATTATTACACGAAATACTGCAATACATCCTAATTCCGACTCTCTTCGCTCGCAAAAGCTTTCTCTGACACATATTATAAATTTACCTGTGCATTACAGATTTACCAGTATTATATACATGTATTTCTATAGATAGAAAAATTTCTTTGCTTCAACTTTGTAAGAATTTTTTTTTTTTTTGCCACAGTCCGGATCGAAAAGGAAAAAAAAAAATCTTGCCCCGACAACGAAAAAACAAGCCGCCCCCCCCCCTGATATTCAAATGGACCATGTCCGCTCGTGTGATTTAGAAGTTTTCTAATGCCTTTTTTCTATTTACTCGTATATATACAATGTGATAAGTATGTCAGTGTAGCGCATTGTCATATACGTATTTCCTTTGAGCACGGGGACTTTTGATTGAAAAGGGAGGATGGAGGTAGGGCGCGGGAGGAGGGAGGAAGGGGGTGGGAGGGGGGAGAGTGGTACCCCCCCCCCCCCTGTCCGCCCCCCCCCTCCCCGCCCGCTATGAATAGACTTTGACTGGATCAAAAATTGAAAATTGGATTTTTTGTTAAAATAAACATAGTCCTTGTTTTACTACAATCCATCAGTCCTTGGAAACAATTCTGCATTGTAAATTAAATTAATATTCAAATCAATGCAGGGGCACAAAATGAAAGCACTGAGGACAGACTTTTACAAATTGTATTTAATACAGGTATGACCTTGATTATAGGTCATATGACACATCTTTACGTCCTCGATAAATTCTGTGGAAACCTTCTTATCAATCCATGTAAGGATGAAAATGTTAAATTCAAACCAGGACTTTTTACAATTTCCTTAAATACCAAATGAGATGCCAAATATTATACAAATCCATAAACAGGTTTAGTTTGTACTCGTATTTTTACGTCATGACTTTCTATTTGAGATACGACCTAATAATAATAAGACATCATTCAGTCCTGTACGATAATTCCGTGAAGAATGGTTTATCCATGAAGTGATTGAATTAAGATTATGACCAGAAAATGATTTCCATATTTCTGTTTACTTACTTTCAATTCTAGAGACATGACCTTGGTCCAAGGACAAGACATATGAAAACTGCCCTAATGGGACGAAAATACCCCCCCCCCCGCAGCAATAATCTTTGAAAGGTTATCTTGGATGAAGGTCAAGCGTCTATTGTGAAATTGGCCTTGGGCTTTGGTTCACGGTCATGACATACCCCTAGGTCCTAAAGAACATTTATGTGTAATATTATTGAAATCCATCAATAGGGGGAGGAGTTATGCCCCAGACAATGTTTAAGTAACGGTGTCTATTGTGAGCTTCACCTTTGACCTATGACTTTGGTTCAAGGTCATGACACACCATTAGGTCCTAAGGAACGTTTCTGTAAAATATCATTGAAATCCATCAATAGGGAGAGGAGTTATGCCCCGGAAAATGTTTTTAAAATAATGGTGTCTATTTTGATCTTGACCTATGACTTTGGTTCAAGGTCATGACACACCCTTAGATCTTGAGGAACGTTTCTTTATTTAAAATATTATTGAAATCCATCAATAGGGAGAGGAGTTATGCCCCGGAAAATGTTTAAACAATGGTGTCTGTTGTGATCTTAACCTTTGACCTACGACCTTGGTGTCAGGTCATGACACCCTTAGGTCTTGAGGAACGTTTCTTTATTTAAAATATTATTGAAATCCATCAATAGGGAGAGGAGTTATGCCCCGGAAAATGTTTAAACAATGGTGTCTGTTGTGATCTTATCCTTTGACCTACGACCTTGGTGTCAGGTCATGACACCCTTAGGTCATAAGGAACGTTTCTGTAATATCTTATTGAAATCCATCCACAGGGGAAAGAGTTATGATCTGGATAAGGTTTAGTAAATTAACTATTAAACGATGTCTATTGTGACCTTGGCCTTTGACCTATGACCTTGGTGCAAGTTCACGACAAAACCTTAGGTCCTAAGAAACGTTTCTATTATATTATCGAAACCCACAAAAGGGGAAGGAGCTATATTCCAGACAATATGTTACTTATGGTGTCATTTGTGACCCTGACCTTTGACTTATGACCTTGGTTCTAGGTCATGACACACCCTTAGAAGGAACATTTCTGTGAAATATCATTGAAATTTATCGACAGGAGGATTGTATTGTACAGGAGAACAAGGTTTTACTAATAGTGTCTATTGTTACCTTGACCTTTGACCCTGGTTCAAGGTCATGACACACCCTTTAGGTCCTAAGGAACATTTCTGTGAAATGACACATCCTTAGGAACACTTCTGTGAATTATTCTTGAAATCCATCCCCAGGGGGATGAGTTATACTGTGTAGCAATGGTGTCTATTGTGACTTTGACCTTTAATCTATGACACACCCTTAGGTCTATGACCTTGATTCAAGATCATGTCACATCCTTAGGTCGTAAGGAACATTTCTGTGAAATATGATTGAAATTTATCCACAGGGGAAGGAGTTATGTTCTAGACAAGGGTTTACCAATGGTGTCTATTGTAATCTTGACCTTGATTCAAGATCATGACACAAGGAACATTTTGTGAAATATTTTTGAGATCCATCAACAGGGGGAGGAGCTATGATCTGGACAAGGTTTTACAAATGGTGTCTATTGTGACCTTGACCTTTGACCTATGACCTTGGTGCAAGGTCATGACACACCCTTAGGTCCTAAGAAACGTTTCTGTGATATATTATTGAAACCCACAAAAGGGGAAGGAGCTAAATTCCGGACAATATTTTACTTATGGTGTCTTATGTGACCTTGACCTTTGACTTATGACCTTGGTTCTAGGTCATGACACATCCTTAGGTCGTAAGGAACATTTCTGTGAAATATTATTGAAATCCATCAAAAGTAGGATTGTATTTTACAGGACGACAAGGTTTTACTTATGGTGTCTATTGTGACCCTGACCTTTGATCTTAGTTCAAGGTCATGACACACCCTTAGGTCATAAGGAACATTTCTGTGAAATATTATTGAAATTCATCCACAGGGAGAGGAGTTATGCACTGGACAAGGTTTTACCAATGGTGTCTATTGTGACCTATGACCTTGGTTCTAGGTCATGACACACCCTTAGGTCCTACGGAACATTTCTGTGAAATATTATTGAGATCCATCTACAGGGGGAGGAGCTATGATTTCGACAAGGGTTTTACTAATGGTGTCTATTGTGACCTTGACCTTGGTTCAAGGTCATGACACACCCTTAGGTCCTAAGGAACATTTCTGTGAAATATTATTGAAATCCTTCCATAGGGGAGGAGTTATGCTCTGGACAAGGTTTGATGGACAGTCAGGTTGATTCCTATTCAGCTCCCAAACGTTGTTTTTGGTAATAATTGTGAAAAATTCAGGTATGGCCTTGTCGAGTCAGGGTCATTCTTGTTGACAATGACCTTATCTTTGGGATATGACAGTTGGTCAAATCAATGGTACCTCAGAAAGAATTCTGTTTATTATAATACTTTTTATATCCATGCAGTGATAAAAAATTATGACCAAGACATTATTTTACTATCCATGCGCGATATGGTCCTGGGCAATATAAATTCTGTGAAATATTCAAAGCCATACACAAGATTTAAAATTTTAAAGTAACAGACTCAACAAGCTCAATGGAAAGACAGACAGGGTGATTCTTAATATACCTTTTTCCAAACTAATCTAGAAAGAGGAAATAAGTAGGAAAGATTAAGTCAAGTTGTGTTGCAACTGAAATGTTGATCCACATAGTTTAACTTATCTGCGACTATACAGATATCCATGACCCTAGCCGACATATTATTAACCAACATGTCATTAACCAACAGACATGTATAAAAATCTTTTCCTGCAAAACTACTCTAGCATCCAAAATTGGATCTATGTAATGTAGTGAAAAGGATAGCCCAATATATGGAATCTGAACCTTTTAAACTATTGAAGAAATCATGTTGATAACACTGCCAACAGACCCAAAGTTCCATGCAGACCGATATTAAAGCAATGCACATTACACAGACCTGCTTCTCACAATTGTTATATTTTATTCAAAAAAGTGCATCTTGGGTACTAAAGCGAAACGTAACCAATAATACAATTTTGAGATAAAAACATTGTCTTTTGTTCGCTTCGACAATTGTTACAAATTCTAAGTTTATGAGCTTGCCTGTAAAATATGGGAGACATTTGTTTAATCAAGGGCTCACAAATGGAAAATGTCAATTTGCTCAAAATTGTGAAGCGTAAAATGGAATAGCAAAAGAGTAGGATGTAATTAAAGGTCGGAAATCGTAAAAATTACGCCAAAATCGCAAAAGTAGGCAGGTCTGATTACATGCTCTGTGTGAATGCAACATTTCAACTGCGTATTAATTTTGACCAAGTCGGCTTAGTGTAAAATAAGTTATTTTTGAAAAAGAAACTACTGATTTGTTATTCAGTCCAATGACCATAACAATCCATGTATTCAACCAAGAGTTGTCTAATAATATTTCCTGCTTGAGATTTCGTTATTCCTTTTCCTTTAAGAGGTACATAAATGTCAAATGTTGACAGTTTGTATACACCAAGAAGACGACCTTGATTCATGACAAGCCTTTGAATTTGGGCAACAGTTCTGTGTAAGGTATAAGTTACAGTCTGGACAAGATTGTGGGACAAAGTACATTAATTTTGTGTGGAGTACATATATCACGTTACATATTACGGTAACTCTATGAACACCTTCATGTTCAAATCCTTGTGGTTTTGTTTCAGTACAAATTTTGCTCCTTTTGAAGATTGATAGTACACATCTCTTGCTACTCAATCACATATAGAACTTGATTTGTAATATTTTGGAAATGATGTTAGAGTATAAAGATGAATAAAACTGAAAAATGACCACACCTATTTTTAATGACCCTGGAATCAAGTACTCAAACAAATGTCTGGTGCATCACAAAACAATGGACCGTTTGCATTGTACCCCAGAATTGCTTGTTATCCCATCAACAAATGGAATGAATTTACTGTTGTTCAGAGAAACTCAAAAAGAGCTGAAAATATATATATATATCACATGATAGCTTTGTAATCCTACCACTGAATGAAATGAAATTTCTATTGTTCAGGGAAACTCAAAAGGAGCTCAAACATATCATTGCCATTTGAATGACATCAAACATGACTTCCATCGAAAAATACATGCAATTGAGGAGATGTGATCACTCAATAATAATCTTGTTTTACTTTCCTGCCTTCAGAAATGCATGACCTAGCTGATATCATGCCAAAGAGAACAAGTCTAATCTTTCTAAGAAAAGTCAAAACAAGGTGGTATGTTATTACTGGTTTATTTTTTATGACCAAATAGCGAAGCTTTCACCATTATGAAATATACTTAGCTAGCTATAAGCAACAATGAGAATGTTACAATCAGCATAAATATCAGTAGTTATTAAACATACAAAATGACTTTGATCCCGATTCAAACGTCATCAAAAGTTAAACTTGCTACACAAATTATATCAGATTTATTGTGCTAAGGTTGTTAATATTAATTTTTTTCTTCATTTTTTTCCTTTTTCAGAATTTTTTCATTTATTTGACCTATGAGGCAGTAACAAATCCTAAAACTTAGAGTGATTCTTTTTGTTGCTCACTTAGCATAAATCACAAAGACTTGCTCACTCAAATCTCGCTTCCAAGCTGAATTTGTTCATGTTACACATGCATATTTGCAATCATCACAGTGGTAGAAAAAAAAAATGTGTATACAGCTTATGAAAATATAAACATGAATATCTGTTTGTATAAATTTGTCACTGATATCACATTATATGGAAGAAAACAAAATGCAATTTTATAAGGAGAACCAAACGTGACTAATGAATCCATATATCCCATAAAATAATTCATAGGTAGAAAATATTATAAATGAATACATGACTTAACATAAATGATTAGCACTAAATGGTGGACAAAAAACAAAATGGTAAATAAATGTACGTAATAAAACAATTGGTCCAGTTAATTTGAGAGAACTGCAATTGTCATAAACACTGAGACTATAATCATTCAAACAAAATGCAAATAAAATATGCATTTTTATATTAATTGAATAAACACTAACTAAATACGAGCAAATACTGGCAACACTCATTGCAACGTGAACAGAGCTGCTTCAGCAAAAGCCCATGAATCCATATGTACTCCGAAATAAGTTGTGATATGCAATCTCTAACAATATATCAATGGTGTTACACAATTATCAAAGGAGTCAAGAATCTTATACATAGTACGTCTAAAAAAAATATACGTCATAATTGTAATAAACAAATTGAGAAGCAAACATATTAGAATCAGAGTGTAAAGAAAGTATAAACATCTCTAACCTTACGACCAAAGTGCATCTGGTCAGCGAATAATTTTCAACAAGAAAGCAGGTAATATGAGAAAACTCGGTGAATATATTTGGTCTTTCACCTGAGTCAATTGAATAAATGATTAAATTGTCACTAGATGTAAGTCTATAGCAGTCAAGATTAGAATACTAAGTAAAATAAAAGTTGATATAGCGGAAGCCCTAGTTGTGACTCCTAAGCCTCGGAATTCTCCTGGGTTTCATCGGCACTTCCATCATCCTCGTCACCCACTCCGGAACGGATTGATGATAAAATGGAACGTGAAGCTCTAGCACTAGCAGTGGCACTGGGTCTGTAACAGAGAAATTATTTCACATTTAGAAACAGGATTAAGCATATTTTTTTTTCATATTGAATACCGTAATTCATTTGTTCACTTTATGCATGATACTCCTTAGACAGATGTTTTCAGATGTGTACATGAATCTTTTTCTTTTTTCAATTTCAATTTTTGTGAATTTTCCTCCAAATTATAATTAGAGTATAAATTTAACATTAGCATTTTCTGATTTTTATAAATGTGTACCTTTTTATTTGGAAACTAATAATGTTTAGGTTATCTTCAATTAATCATTAAAGATAAGCCTTGTACGAAAAGCAATTAAAACCCCCAAAGCATTTGAATATATAAGTATAACTAATCTTTTCTTAATATTATGTCTAAAGATTTACATCTCTAAGTGTTCAAAATAAGACTACCTCTATGTCATCCGTGCTATATATTTAACACTTTCTTTCTGGTATAAAAGTTTACTTTTCTTAAATCAATATTACAACTTTTAAATTAATTCCATTATCAAGTTTCCTCTATTCCTATAAATTAAAGACAGTAACTTGATGTGCTAACCAAAAAAAACTAGCACGCTTTACATTGCCTAATGTTGTTAATCAATGCATATTGAATTAAATTCATACAAGTGCAAGCAAACAGGCAGACAAGCATTGAATTCAAGTAATATTGACACCTGGATTTTTGAGAGTACACAAGGCATGTTAAATCATGGGAGGATAGACAGTTCTAGTCATGCCCCTTTCATGTATCTAATTAATCTTAAAACAGTAGAAAGAATTCTTTCTGCATTGACATTTCTTTTTAACTCAAACCTGCTAAATCAAAAGTAGCTACATTTGTTTATTTGGTTCATTAATTCCTTGCCTTGCTAAATTTCATAATATACATTTAACTGTATAGTCTACACTTTATTTGATTTATATATATCGAGTACTTGATACCAGCATACTACAGGATTTTTTGTTTCGTTATGCTGCAAATAGAAGCATGCGGTAATTTGGATGCAGCAAATCTGTCACTCTATATGAAGTAGGATAAGGTCTGAATATAGACCACTTACCACTGTGATGGTGGTGTTTTTGTACTATGAAATAAAAGGTACATTTTTCAGATATCAAGTTTTTATAATTCTATTTTCCTTGAATTCAAAACAAGCGATCCTCACAAAAACTAAAGGACCTCTTTTCTAGACCTTCGAAGAAAGCTACACATACGTGACATTAATTTCACAACAATCAGTTAGGATATATACTCAGATCATGGTCACAAACACAACTTAACAAGAGAAAATGAAAGAAAAGGACAAATATTCCACTGATGTGAATACAATGGTATGGTATACAATGGTATGGTTGTCTACTCCGTGATCACATATTTTGTTACAAGTGCCACTTATTTGACCAAAAAATTATTGTGAAAATAGCATTTCCATTCATGATTTCCTCTACTTCAAATAAACTGGTATTAAAAAGAGAATACTTTTACTCTGAATTTTTTTTCTGTTTTAAAATGAAAATTAGTTATTAAGTTATCAATGCTAAAATAATTTTCGCTCATTGATTAATAAGATGCAACCATATCATTATAACTGAATTCAACATTGTTTTCCAAATGAATTTGTACTGCATTAAAAGTACTAAACCCCCTATATCATCTTCATATGCAAGCAAAAATAGGTCAGCCCTCCCTCTTCATTGTATCACATCTACAAATGATAAAGCCTTACCATTGTTTTCCCGACCCCAATCATCTGCTTTAAGAGTGTGAAGGTGGAAGTCAAAAACGGTCAGATTCAATATTACTTCATTCTAACTTTGAATGCCCTTAACAGTTTGCTTAAGTATCAAATTTCTATTATATCAAAGTCAAATACAATGCAATACTCATGCAGTCTATTTCTGGCATCAACTAAGACATACATAGAGATACATGTAAGTAGTTAGTTCTAAAGAAGCTTCTGTTGATGGTCAATTCAAATCTATGACTGCCATATCAGACACTTTTTATCACAATGTTAAATTACGAATTTTGTTTATTTCCGAGTATCTTTCTAATAATTAACATACATACAATGTAAATCCTCATGCTTAACATACCTGTATTTCTTTAATTGTGAGATTTCTCGTGAAGCAGATTCATTTTGCTCCATTTGTTCGTCTAAGTCCCTCTGAAGTTTGCGTTTTGATGCATTAAGTCTGGTGATTTCTTCTTCTGCCTCGTCAAGTTGACGTTTGAGAGCCTTAACACGATTGTTCACCTTGTCCACCTATTACAAATTCAAACAAAATCACAATTGATGGATGCTGTTCAACATTTTATGTACTATTACACAATAGTTAACTTTTGCTGTTATTGTAAAATAACACATCATTAAGCAATAAAGGACTTCACAAGATATATCAAGCGAAGACAGTACCGCTGATTTGCAAAGCTAAATCTTTTCATTCAGTAAAATCCTTCGATTGAATGAATGTCAAGGTCACAAGTCATAGTAACATATGAAAGCTCTGGTCAGAGAATCTATGAATGAAATATCATAGCCCTCACAGTTAATTCCATATAATATTTATAAAAGTAGACTTAAGTTCAAAGTCAAAGATATTTGATCTGTTCATAGATAATATTCAGGTAAAAGTACATTGTATTTATGTTTCTGTTCTTCTTTTTGCTGCTCCTATTTTCTTTCAATAGGAATTTGAACAAAAAATTCTGACAAAAAGATGCACATGGTCAATCTATAGACCAATTTGCCTTGTAATTAGGCCAGTAATCATAAACATTACACCGCGATGTATCAAATTCCCATTGTCAGTATACAGAGATACAGTAGTACAGAATTCCTGATAAAAACTGTGTTTGTAAAACATCAGCATCTTTTTTTCTGTATTATCACCATTTTGTGTTAAGAAGGTGAAAGGTTGAGGTCACAAAGTCAAAAATGTTAGTATCAATGGAAAAGGCTAGTCACAAGGAATACTAAAGCCCTTCCATTTACCATTCAAAAGCTATGCCCGATGTTAAAGTTTTTACCACGAATAAACAGACAGAGAGACAGACAAACAGGCCAAAAACTATATGCCCCCAAATCTTTGATTGCGGGGGCATAAAAAGTATCGATATTATTGGATTTGCCAAAATAAAATGTGTTCCGTCCGAGAATATCTCATGCTATAACTATTATTAGGACAGATAAAAATCCCCAAATATCCAATATTCCATGGAAGTTTTCATTAACTCCGGTAGTAACAACATCATGTACATGTACACATCTTATATTATATTACCTGTTCTTTATACTGGTCAGCATGTCTCCTCTCATCCTCAGCTTGTATTGCCATGTCTTTAAGTTTCTTGTCAGCACGACGGACATTTCTCTGAAGTTGAGTCCTTTCCCTAGAGAGATATTAATATATTACATGTAGTATGTAGAATTTGTACAGAATGCGACAACAAATTTCGACAAAAATAGGTTAGCAAAAGCAACTGTTACAGCTACACTCATCAGACTGAAGATAATCATGCACACAACTTAAATTCTAAATTCTTTTCTGAGAAAGTATAATTATTTTACGTACTTTGTTTCAATATCAAGTTGTTCCTCCAGGTTAGACACTTTACTTTCTAGTGCTGCTATGGTGGCCTTTGTTCGTGTTCGTATGGTGTTCTCTAATTCCTGTAGTTTCTCTTTCATTTCTTTGTTCTGCCTCTCTAGAGATGTGCGTTGACCCTCTAGTTTCTGTGTTACTGACCGCTCAGAATTAAGATCAGCGTTCATCTGTTCGAGCTGTTCAAAAACAAATTATCATTGAATGATTCTATATTTCTACAAAATTAATTTTTCTCTTCTTTCTTGAAATAATATGATTCAGAAATATCATTCAGATCAATCTACTTTATGAAGCATTTCAAAATCAAAATCTGATAACTTACTGCCATCTGACTTTTGCGTAATTTATCATTTGCTGTTTCACTATTTGACTGTTCATCATCAAGTTCATCTTCTAGTTGCTGTATTCTGGCCTCTAAACGTCTCTTCTCATCTAGTAAAGCTGACCTAAAATATAAGACAAGTAGAACTCAACTAAGCAAGTATTCTTATTTCACTTGCAGTTGGATAGTTATCTAACAATCTATAATAACAAACATCAATGTTCATCAACACTCACAGTTATCCATATGATCATAGAAGACTTACTTTCCAGTGGTATTGCTACTAATTTCATCTTGAAGCTCATCCCTTTCGGCTTCAGCATTGCGTCTTGCCCTCTCAGCTGCCTGTAAATCTTCTTGCATCTTCAGAAGATCAGCCTCAAGGCCCTTTATCTTCTTCTCATTTTCCTTAACAGAAGCAGCCATATCGTCTTTATTCATTCGAGCTTCCTCTAGTTCTTTCAAATTCTCTTTCATCTGGGCCTGGATTCTCTTCAGTTGTTTAACAGCATCTTCTTTGACCTTATTTGCCATTTCTACTTGTTGTTCGAAGTCTTTAATATCATTTTCAAGCTTCTTCCTTCCATTCACTGCGATGGCTCTCTGCTTCCTCTCATCCTCCAACTCGCCCTCCATCTCTCTTAACTATAAAATAAACAGGGAAATGTACATGTATGGATTTTACATGAAAATGTTCTAGAAACATGTTTTCTAAATCAAGGTGCATGCAACTACAATAGTACAACTACATTCTAAAAGAAGTAAGCAGTGCCTACCATTAAATACATCGCGACCATGAATATTCACATGTATTTTTCATGTATTCGGGATGTTACTTCCCGTTCAGGACGGTATATGACGTAAACCTATTGTGACATCATCAAATTCTACGGAAACCAACATTAAATTCGGGGAAAATACACTACAAAACCAATGTTTCTATAGCAATTATATTATGTCATAATGTCTTCATGTCAGATACCATCCCAAGTCAAACGCAAGCATACAACTGTATATCAACAAAACGACAGAATAAAGCCCATTCTACTATAATTGGGAGTCCTTGCATGTAAAATTTCTTCATTTTACTGCATGAAATTTTCTTTGTTATAAAATCATAAAATAACTACCTGTCTGAGTAAAGATTTCTTCTGTTCTTCGACTTGGTCATCTTTATTGGCAAGTTCCCTGTCAAGCTGAGCTTTCAGAGCCTGCATGTTGACCTCCAGTCTCAGCTTGGCATCCTCAGCACTCTGTAACTCATCCTCTAACTCCTCAATGGTTCCTTTCTGCTCTTCTACTTGACTCTCCAGGATCCTCTTGGCCTTCTCCAAGTCATGAACCTACATGTATATAGAGAATATAGAAAATATTATACATTCAGAGTGATAGACATCATTGCTGATCTTTGGTATCACAAATCTGCATGCCAGATAAATGGCTACAGGACATACTTCATCTTCATATCAGCTTTCTAATTTTTATGCTTCACTTCCTTTAGTTCTTTATAATGTCACCGAAGGTTTGCAAAATTTTTCCACCTTTCAACATTAAAGGCTTCAAACTATCCATATTCCAATGGATGTTTTTCTTTTTCACAATTAGTAAGCATATTAAATCTACACATAAGCTTAAAATGCATCAAAGATGCAAAGTGCTGAGTTGCAAAACTTGAATGTAAGTATGAATAATTATGCAGACTTAAAAAATACATGAATTGTATACTATATGGTCTCGACAGATTGGAAACATTACTAGCCCGTTTCAGGTTGATACACATTCATATATAATTCAGAAACCATTTTTAATTGCCTGAGTCCTATGAATTTGACCTTTGATCTTTTGATCCAAAAATCAATAGGGGTCATACTTGATTCATGGGAAACATTTCTGGCAAGTTTCATGATCATAGGTGCAATACGGACTCTAATGTGGTCCGGAAACCATTTTCCATCATCCGAGTCCTAAGACCTTGACTTTTGGACCCAAAATCAATAGGGGTCATCCTTGATTCATGGGAAGCATTCTGGCACGTTTCATTATCATAGGCGAAATACATGCTCAAATATTGTTCGGAAACCATTTTCAATCATCTGAGTACTATGACCTTGACCTATGACCTTTTGACCTCAAAATCAATGGGGTCATCCTTGATTCATTGGGTAACATGCCCGCCCGCCCAACTGCCCGTCTCACATCAAATTAAGAGTCCAGTTTTGCAACTCGGCTAAAAATTCACTATGGTAGCTTAGTGTTAAATTTGCTAGACTATCAGTTTAGTTGAGATAGTGATGCTGGTTCTGTATTGCACTTATAAAATCCTTAGACTTACATTCTTGCCAACATCAGAGCTTGATGATATGAGGTCCTCCAGTTCCCTTTGCTGAGTCTGACGATTCCTCTCTGCCTTTGCATACATTTCTTTAAGCTCATCTAACTCTCTAGTCAGATTTAGAATCTTTGTCTCCTTTTCACGAGATTCTCTTGATGCATTGTCTAGCTCCATGTTTAACCTTGAATAAGATGATATAATATATAAGGTTTTCATTCATAAATCGCATCAATTCAACACATGGAGTCAATGTTTTAGATGAAGATACACCTTCGCTAACTTTGGATGCTTACCCATATTACTTTTACATGTAGTCAGAGTTTGTATCAATGATGTAGAATCCACATTACAATGCTATATTTAACCTCCATTAATTATTCTTATCTTTACATATGTATGTTTTAGAAATTAGCATTACTGATGGTAGCCTGAAAACCCTGTTCATGTGTAACATTTTAACCCGATAAAGGAGTACTCCTGTTACCCAAGATGGCTAAGACACACATATAATATTTACTTACTTCTCCTGAGACTGCCTTTTCTTCAGCAAGTAACTGATCAAACTTTCTCTGTTTCTTATCACTAGCAGCTACACTTGCCCTCTGACTTTCTAACTCCACATTAAGGTCCTCAACCTGAATGTCACAAACATTTAGTTACTCTATTAGAAACTTCTCTAGTATTTTCAGTATCGAAATAAGCTAAACATCAAAGTTACAAACTTCGAAGCAAAGACATAAGTTTAAGCTCAAAACAGCTAATGTTTTGTCAGACACTAATTTGAACAATAAAAGATTATTTGAAATTATAGTCCATTGTTTCACCAGCACATGATCTTTGAAAAATACAAAGAAAGATTGGGAGAGGAGAGAGTGAATGAGTTAAAATGGTGTAGTTATCAGACATTGTACAACAGAAGAAGAAAATGACTAGAAGGGGGCAGAAAACAACAAACAGAGACCCTTTGAAATTAAATTCTGGAAGCCAAAAGTTTTTGTTAGAAAGGAAGAGAAATTCTGCGAAAATAAATTGTGTCTGGTATATATACCTCAGCCTGAAGTTTTTTCCTTGATTTCTCTAGCCTATCAATAGTAGACTGAGCCTCCTCAAGCTGTACTTGGAATGTTTCCATGTCCTTGGCTGCCTTCTTCCTAGCCTCCTCTGCTGCTTGGGCAGCACCGGTATCATCCTCCAACTTCCTCTTCAAGTCAGATACCTGAAATTCAACAAGTTTAATTAGCTGTTTCATACTTTTACTTCTATTGCCATTTTCATTACATGTATGGATCAATTGTTCAAATATAAATCTGGTGCGCATTTTCCACTTTAAATATTGTTGACATAGTTTCGGCGATATTACAAATTTCTTGCAAATACGAAGGTTGATACAATGTCCCTAATTATGAACATGTAGACACAGGATAGTGTAAAATCTTTAAAATTCTTATTATGTATCTTTTGAAAATTAGCCAAGAAATTTCCCTACTCAAGAATTACAAAGCCACACATTTGCTTAAAACTCTCACAATGTACAATTGACACATTTCAATTATACACATCCTTTTCCTTGTTGGTTCCATCTGCATACTTCGATATTTTTTTTACACTTGGTGTTTTACCAATTTTATTATGACACTTAGGTTATTCAGCGTAAGGACAAAGCACTATAAAGAACGTAAAACAAAAATGACACCTTTGATTGTAAGTCAGCATTCTGTTTCTCCAAGGTATGTTTCGCCTCTTCAGCTTCCTCCAAGTTCTCATTCAGGTTAGACAATTCATCCTGAGCCTGTCGTAACTTGGATTGTGCCGCTAGTTTACCTTTAGTTTCTTCTTGTAATAATTCCTGACAAAATAAAATCAAACATTCATCATAAATTATTATCCTCTATAAAAAATAATTTGCCTATTTTTGCATTTACTGTAGAGTTTCTCGGTAAAAATAGCGAAATAAAAGCTAAATTAATGCATTTACCAATAACATAAAATTTTTATGTATACATCAAATAAACAAACATACATGCTTTACATGTACTTTATTTAATGGGACCAATCAAAGCATTCAATTGATCTAAACAATTCTAAAGGCAAAACCTATGTCCATTTTTTAACAATTCAAAACGTAAAATGTATTCTTCTGTACAATCTGTAAAAAATACGGACAAGCTATAAAAGTAAATACCTCTGCTTAATGTACAGTAGTAATACAGCGTAATTGTAAATTTTTAATACATATAGATAAAACATAGGTAATCACAGATTACAAAGCTTACCTCGTGGCAGCAAAATTCAATTTAAACATATTTCTAAGTACATGTATATTGGCATTTAAAGGAAAAATCATTCAAGCAGAAAAAGTAGGTCATGGTCATTTGATCATAGATTCAGCAAATATGCAAGTTTGGTACAGGTAGCACTTAATACTTTGCTCAATATTGGCTTTCAGAGGCAAAATCATTCACCCAGAAAAAGTGGGTCAATGTCATTTTATGAAAGTTTGATCAAAGATACATCCAATATGCAAGTTTGGTACATGTAGCACTTAAACTTTTGCTCAACATTGGCTTTTAAAAGCAAAATCACTCAAGTGGAAAAGAAGGTCAGATGCTGCATCCGATGTATGGATGCATCTCAGCATCCCAAGATGAATCACTTGTGTAAGTTTGGTTACTGCAGCATCAGTACTTTGTCAGATACTGAGCTACCCAAACTTCTTAACCAAGTCATTAAAGCGAAAATTATAGGTCAGATGCAGCATCTGATGCATTGGTTCACCTCAGCATCCAAAGATGAATCACTTGCGCATGTTTGATTACTGTAGCATCAGTACTTTGCCAAATACTGAGCTGCCCCAAATGTCTTAACAGGACGCAGGACACACGGGGGTATAGCATAAGCTCAGTCAACCTTCGTCGAGGTGAGCTAAAAATATAGGCTATCAAAGATTACATAGCTGGCCGTAGTAGGTCTTTGTCAAAATTCAAATAACTTCAAAGATCCGAATGGTATTGTCATGAGGAAACTGCATATTACATAAGTTCTATCCCATACAGAGCTAAAGATACAGTCCAGCTATAGGTTATTTAAAATTCAAAGTTAAAGGAGGTCAAGGTCACTATGTAAAAGGTTATTGTCTCAAATGAAAGGTCTTGGTAATAATGAATCTGTGCATGAAATATCAAAGCCCTCTCCCTTATAGTTTAAGAGACATAGACCACTTTAATTTTTGAAAAGTAGTTCAAAGTTCGAGGTCACTTGGTCAATGGACATGGTCTGAAATGAAGGGTCTGATCACAAGGTATCTACATGTACTACTCCTTTTAGTCCAAGATATAGCCCAGCTTTAAGTTTTGTCTACTGACGATGGACCACAACGATGCTGAAGGTATAGGCATCAGCTCTCCAGGATTTTTGTCCGGGCAAGCTTAAAATGTGACCTGGTAGTGTTTTTACACAAGCCTGAAACAAATGCCCCCACCTACCTGGGAGTCAGCCAGCTGAGCCTCCAGGGAACTTAATTTCTGACTCATGTGAATATTCTTGGTGTCTGCTTGTTCTAACTGAGATGATATTTGCTCTACTTCATTCTGCAATAGAAAAATGTCATGTATATTTGTAACAGTAGAAAAATTCACTTACAATTCTTTAAATATACAAGATCATGTTGACAGTGCATTTTTTACCTTTATCAATAACCATATTTATTAGAAAGAGCACTAGTAGTCCAGTTTATTCTTTGACTTTAAAACATCAATCTAAATTACGTACATGTATAACAAAACTCTCATAATCTAAGAATTTTACCTGTAATCTAGTATTTTTATCTGTGGCTTCACCCTTTCCTCTATCACTCTCCTGTAATCTTATATTCGCTTCCTGAAGTTGTTGCTCGGCCTGCTTACGTTTACGCTCAGATTCTTGTTTTGCCATTTGTACAGATTTGAGGTCATTAGCAAGATCTGTGTTCTCTGCTTCCAATGTCTGCTTTGTTTTCTCTAATGTTTGTTTGTTCTATAATGGATAAAAATCAAGATTTCAGAAACACATTCTACAAAAGTAAATGGATGTTGCTAATTTTTCATACATACATGTACATGTATTTGAACAATGTCATGCATATGTTTTTAAATAATAACTCTGTCCAGGAAACAATATACATTGAAGAGATTTCTTGCTACACCAATAAAACAAAACTACACAAGTTAATAACATACCTTGCGAACATTGTCCAAGTCTTCATTCAGTTGTTCAATCTGTGTTTGGTATTTGTGTTTTGTATCTTGCATCTGTGTCTCATATTGTTTTTGATTACTTTGTATTGTCCTTTTGAGTTCTTTCAGTTCTTCCTCTCGTTTGACTCTAACATCTTGCACTGCCGCTGTGGCATCAAGGTTCTCTTCCAGCTCCGTTTTAAAGCCTCCAATTCTTCGTTAAGATCTATTCGGAGTTTCTCAGCTTTCTTCCTGGATTCTTTCTCATTTTCTAAATCCTCTGTTGTTTCTTGCAACTGGCTTTGGAGTTCTCTCAATTGTTTTATCACTACAGCTTTATTGGCTCCTTCTTCCTCAACTCTATAATGTGATAAAGAAAATCTTTGTAAAACTTTGTCTCCATGCAAATGAACTATGAACAATGAATAAGTACACGCAAGGGCATGTATAATAAACTTCCCTTTTTCTCAAATTTATAGTTCATGTTTTCCTTTCTCTCCTTGCCTTAGTTTGGCTATCACAGGAAGTGTTTACATTATTGAAGACTTTCGATTTTGAGATGACATTTCTAAATACATGTGTGGTCAAAAATATTAAACCTAAATCTGAATCAGAAACCAAAGAATTAGCCTTCAGCCTTACTGCTGTAGGGAATTCTGAACCTCCTCTTCTCTCCTAGCAAGTAGTCCCTGTAATTCTTCAACTTGCAGCCGTTTTTCAGTCAACTGTTCCCTAAGGTCATTAATTTCTCCTTCTAACCGTCTTCTGATTTTCTCTAACTCTTGTCTTGCCTGGAGGAAATTCATTTTATGTTATGAAACTGTATGTCTGTATATACTGTGCTATATTAAATGATTGTATAATTACTGAACGACTTTAAGGAGACAATAATAATAATCTTACAACAACTTACTTGAGTTTCTTTTCGCAGCCTTTCCTCTAAATCTGCTATTATTGCCTCTAGTTTATTCTTTAGTTTTCCTAATTGTTTGGCCTTTTCCTCTTCTTCCACTAGCTTCTCCTGTGTTTCGTTATATCTTTCATCTACACTACGTTTTTCTTTCGACAGTTTTTGATTAGTGTCATCCTGAAGAGCTAATTCCTCTTCTAACTTTTTGAGTCGGGAATCAGAAGTAACCTTTTCTAGCTGAAGTTTTTGTCGAGCTTGTTCCTCTTCCTCCAATCTGAAATAGTAATGATACAGAGCTTGATTCTTCATCAATATGAACTGAACTGTTCAACAATATCATACCATTATATCAATGTACATATTTTCCTGTAAACAGACTTTGTGCATGTATACATTCAAGTGCATACATGTGCAAGTACATATACATGTATGTATTTATCCTTATTCGAACTGCTCTGAACATGTCAAAGAAATTACTACTGTCCTGTTCACTAATCTAGAGCATCCTGTTTTGGAGATTTACTCTGCGGTCTTAGGAATTTTCCATAGGTTGACCTCCTTTAGTCGCAACAGGAAATGTGCATGAAATCCTTGTAGACATTTAATTTTCCATCCTAATGTTTTAACTAAGCTATGCAAACAACCAAAAGGAAGGCATTTTTTGTTCCAACTAAACCAGTTCTATTGACCAAGTATCAGTTAATAAGATGACAACAGTATATTTCAAAGAAAACTGCCAAAACGGGGGTGTTCTGGATTTAGTCAAAAGGACAATAGTATATTTATTCCACTATAGCAACTTTTCAGAAATTAAATGACAAACTTTGACCGTTTCCTTACATTCACTGACATACATGTAACAATGAATGATTAGTAAAATCTTAAGGACCCCATTGTATGCAATTCCCTCAAATGAGAATTCAGTTTCACTGCTATCAGTTACAATCAAAATGCAATTAATATGTACATCAAGCAGTATACATGTATGTGATCTTATCATAATAGAATGTACGTACTGATCTTCCAGATCTTGGATGCTTTGTTGATATTTCTTCCTTTCCTCTATCAGCTGGTTACATTTCTCCTCTTCCTCTTCTATACGTAACTCCATATCATGGAGGATGTCCTCTAATTCCTCTTTCTTGGCCTGAATTCTCCTTCGTGACTAATAAAAGTAAAATAACTTATCATTCATAGAGCACTATGTCACTTACAATTAGGAACTCTACATACATTACTTGTATACTTCTTATATACATAAATTTGAGAGACATTTTTTTTTACAATGAGAGACATGTGTTTTTTTTTTTTTTTTTTTACAATACCTCTAATTTACATATTATAATCTTCCTACCTCCTCTGCTTCGGCAGATATTTCAGTCTCGGCCTGTAACTGTTCAGCCAGTATAGACTTTTCTTCAATGATTTGGGCATACTTCCTTTCCACTTCTTCATACTCTTGTTTCTGTTTTTCATAGTTGTCTTTGTATTTCTTCAGTTCTTCCTCCTTAGCGGTCAGCTTCTCTTCTTGTCCTGTGACTGGTAATAAAGGTTTCACCTGGTAAAAGAAACAAATTGTTAAAACAAAACTACCATAAGAACATATACCCATTTCACGAATGTACCAATTCAACATTTAAATCTTCTTTCAGTATGTACAAGTATTAGTGGAAAAATGTCTCACTAATGACATTGATTGGCACTAGCTTTGATTTGCTAAAAGCATAGATAAGATGCAGACCTTTGTGAACAGTCTCCACCATGCCCAGTTTCTCAGTTTTAGATATGCAGCACAGTTCCTCTGGATAACACGGATTGCACTCAACTGCTGCAAACGTCTCTGGTAATTTCTAAGATAGAAAAAATACAGTATATAAATGTAATATAAGCTCAGTAAAATTCAAATTTTATCCTTTAAAAGTGTTTTCTTAGTGATGAATACTTCAAATACATTAACTGATTTTATTTTCCAAGACATGAACTTCACACAGAAAAAAATAAATGTATTTTACATACAATATCTGATAAAAAGGACACATGCTTATATGTGAATCAATACTACATTGCTACCTTCTGGCTATCAGTCCTCTACATAGAGCTTGGAACTGGATGATAATGTCTGTCAGTTTGAGATCTCTTTCCTCTTCTAAGTGAGCTAACACTCCAGCACGGAAAAATATCTTACTCTGTCCTACTCTGTACAGGTTAGGATCAAGTTCTAGAGCATTGATCTGAAGAGATAATCAAACTCAATTGTAGAAATATTTTACCATTAAAGAATAAATGTCAATTCAATTTAATAAAATCTTTCCTAATTTATCATCATTTACATGACTGTACTCATAATTAATTCATGAAATTCACAGCTTTTGGTTATAAGTTAAATGAATTATAAATTGGATGACTTCATTTGACTTAATTGCTATAATAATTCCTCACCTTCATTTGTCTTTCTGCACATTTACATGAACATGGATGAGTATTTTAAGCTTCTCATTTATCTTTCTTTACATAATAACCTACCATTTTTTCCACTGCCTTCTTGCCGTCCATGAAGCCCTTTGGAATGCTGCTGGGAGTGAGTATTTCATATCGCTGCCTGAATTCCTGGAAGAGGATCCTGTTGGGGAATCCCTGACGACAGATCCTGATGCCCTCCAAGACACCGTTACATCGGAGCTGATCCAAAACTAACGGACTGTCAATCTTCCCAGCCTACACAAAATATCATCATTCAACAAAATTAAAATATGGTGGAATGTGTAGAGGATGCAAAAGCAGAGCAGAATAAAAATTCATCTACACCTACACACTTTTATAGTGTAAAAAATACCAATACATACTGAGAAAGAGCACGTTTTCATACCTTCTTTTCGTGGTTAGGTATGATACATCTGACAAAGTTGGGGTTGGTATTGCGTAGAGTTGCCATGAGCTTGGCTAGCTGTTCTTTGTATAACTGTCCTACAGTACGGAACATTCCTTTTCTGGTCCTGGAGCCAAACATAGTGTCTGACCCAGCAGCAGCGCCCATACCTACGATCTCAGCTGAAATATATATGTACAGTAAATTCAATTTGATTTCAGTAAGTAAAATTTACTATGCTTTCATCAAAGATAAATCAAATTGCAATTTTATCTTACTAATATATTTTATGATGTATTTTATAACTCGGAACATTAAAACAAATGTAAGGCACAAGAAATGAAAACCTGAATGCAAACAAATGTTGTTTAATGATATACATGTACATGTACAAGAATTTTCTACTAAATCTAAGTATTACATACCATCTTTCCATATGAGAGAGACAAATTGGTCTGAGGAATTCTGTAGGAGAGCTACCACATTTTCGTTAAGTGGGTCCATGTTTTTCATCAACCATTTCTTGGCTGAATAGTCAACCTATGGAGAAAACAAAATATACATACAGGAACCACACAGACGTGTAGCATAGCTGCTATTTCAAATTTTGTGCTTGCATCTATTAAATTTCTAAATTTTGTTTCTGAAGTCAAAAATATGTAAATGAAGTAATTCTTTTTAGCAAGATAGCAGCTGAATCCTCAAATGCAAGCCGCATCAACTACTTTATCAAACTTTTGTATCACATTTCTTTTTTCATTTTATTCCATATTCTTTATTAGTGTATCCTACTTACCTCTCCTGCATAATGTACAAGTGAGAAATCTGCATCTGCACGGAAGTCTGGCTTCCTGAACTTAGGGTGCGCGGAATGTTGTGAAAGAACTTTGTCGACGAAAGATTTATCCGTGGCTTTTGGGAAGAAGCATTCTTCATCCACCAAGGCAAAGAGACCAAGCGGCTAAAAAGTAAATCATACAATGAAAGTGAGAATATGGAACTGAAACAAATATCAAATGAAACAATTCATTTCTCCTTCAGTTAATTTCATCATAACCTGAAAACTAAAGTTACCTAAAATTCTTATTACCATAATTCATACATAAATTTTTACCAAAAATATGTATAATCAATTCAAATGATACAGATTCAGTCACCTTGTTCATTTCACAATATACTAAAGACCAATGCCAAGAGCCATACCTTCTCTAGCAAGTCAATAGTAGGCTGTAGATCGAGTCCGAAGTCGATGAATTTCCATTCGATACCTTCCCTTTGGTACTCCTCTTGTTCCAATATAAACATGGTATGGTTAAAGAGTTGCTGAAGCTTCTCATTGGTGTAGTTAATACAGAGCTGCTCAAAGGAGTTCATCTGTGACAAATACAAAATCATATCATGAGAATATGGTAGCACTCGGTCAAGTTAATAAATGCATGTACAAATTGTTTGACAACATGATCATTTATACCTAACAAGGTAAGAACAGACCTGCCTATCTGTTTTTTGTGTAATATTTTACTCAATAAAGTGTAATTTAGGGGAGTAAAGTGTAATTTGAGCCATTATTTGTGAGTTTGAGCATCAGAAGTGTAGAGCATAATTTTGGGTTAAAAATCGTAAAAAAAAAATCACCAAAATCGTAAACGTAGGCAGGTCTGTAAGAAGAAATAGAGCCCTTTTTTTTAAAATAAGCTTTTCATAGGTGAATGGAGGATATTTCTATTTTTCCTTCTTTATCAAATTAATGAGACCCTATTTAATTCTTTAAAATAACATTGGTTAGATAATTGACTTTTTATGTTCATAGTCAGTAAAATATTTTCATCATGATGATTAATTCAAGATGCTCACAACAGGTAAATCTTACATGCAAGATCTAACCTTTAAATGTGTGCAGAATGTTTTTCTACAACATATTATAATCAATGAACTTTTTTCATTTGAAAATTATTTCAGATGGAACAATTTGACCAAAGAGGACATATTTTACAAAACTGAAAATTTTCAAAGAATTTCAATTACTGTGAAATCATTACATTTCGTGAGGGCTCAATTTTCGTGGACAAGCATGCATATTTTAATGGGGATTGATGTATTAACACCTTCCATTAACGTGGACACATACAATGTACATCAATTGCTTTTAATTGCAACGTTTGTCAACACTGTTTTTACAACTGTTCGTCACAAGTCAACCTTGCGAAACCCGCTTTTAATTAGGTCATATTTCAGCAACATCTTGGCATGAGTGGCAGTAAGCCAGTTGGCATTGAAAGGCTTGAAGGTGGATGTTTTAAGATCGACGTTAGCATAATTGTCTCCACTTTCGGACTTTTCAAGTCCTTCAACTACCTGGACTGTGTATCATTCATGAAAGTTTCATTGCACTACAAAATCCACAAAATTACATTTCCATATATATAATGAATCTCACGAATCCATGAAAATTGGGCCCCATGAAAATAAATGATTTCACAGTAATTTTGTGAGAACACTAAAATCATAGAAACAGCCATCATCATTTTCTTCTATGTTTAATATGTTTTTCCTATTAACATGATTATATGTAAATTCTTTGACAAACATTTAATTCACATAATCATAGTAAAGACAAACAATTCAGAAACAACACTTTGTATTAGGACAGACAGATATATGTATATCAGCAATAAATTTTCTTTAGATTATCAAATACCTTCACCATGTTTTAAAATTGTCATCAAGTCAAACAAGAAAACAAACTAGAAAGCATCACGTAGGACCCTGCAATACCTTTCAATGACCTTAAATCAAGATACATATTTGAGTTTTGTGACAATTACATTACTTTTACTCTGTCAAATACATGTAGACCCCAACCAGACCTCCCAAGTGGTTGCCAAATCTCCATGCAGAAAGTTTGAAATCTGATTGTGTGGTCTCTGAAAACCTGTCCATCCCTCCGTTTGTCTGTCCATCTGTCTACCCGTTAATCTGTCAGTCACAATAACTTTAGCACTGGGTGTAATTTTTGTATTAGTGAGTGACAGGACGTTCACATTTTACAAGTGAAACCTTTCCATTGGTACCAAAATTTGACTTTGTGGCCTTGACCTTTGAGTTTGACTCATTTTTGTGACAATCATCAAACAGCCGGGACTGTCGTTCTCTCTAACTTTGCTTAATTCAGATTTATGTAACAGCTACATCTAAACCAATTAGCAACCATTCAAATGGTGCATTGTTGAAATGTAGACCGACAAAAAGGCAATTTCAACCAGGTCACATAATTATACACAACGTAGAGCCGCGATAAATTATCCTGTCATTGATTACTTAGAAAATGAGTTATTCATTGACAGATAACTACTACTCATTAGTTTGTGAAGAATAAACTACATGAAGAGCACACATGTTATTACATGTACTATATCTCAAAATTTTTAAGGGAATCAAGTTAGTACAAAATAACATGTATATCAATTCTAAAAGTACATTTAGAGAGCTAACTAAGATCAATCATAAAAGGTCTCAAAGTTTCTTGGAATCACATAGACATTAGGCTACTTCCCAAAAGAATACCAAGTACATATAGTCAGGAAAGAACCTTTTAATTTCATTTTTCTCCCCTTGAGCATGGTAGTATAAAAATCAGGTAACTGACCTGAATGGCTTTTTGTTACATTGTTTTCTCTTTTATTGGAGAAGTTTATACTAGTCAAAGCAATATCATGAATGAATGGGTATATCAATGGGTAAATTCAACTTCAGGTATGAACTCAAAATCTGATGATATTTTTTTCTCCTTTGAACTTTTACTTTTTATTCTTTTCAATACTTCTACATTCTGTTTCTTCTTCCAATATTTTGATCACTATCAAACAACAATATCATGCTACAATACATGACAACGGCAAATAAACATAGAGTCAAATGGAATACAAAAGTTGCAAATAACTGAAAAGGCATAATAAATTACCTTTCCTTCACTTGTCTGTGGTCAAAAATCAAAATTATCACCAATTGAAGTATGAATATCGAAGAAAATGGTAAATCACTCATTTTTTTTTTTTTTCATTTTGAGAGATGAGTTGTGTTGGACATATACAACATCAAACGATTGTAAGCTTGACTTCTATAGTCTACTTCCTACATGTACGTATATCTACTTTTAGTGAATTATACTTACTCTTCAAAGTACATATACCTTTCTCAACATACTGTACTTAGCTTATTTGTTGTTGATGCATTTTCTTAGAAATTACTGTACACGTACATAATTTCTGCTTAAAAGAAACTGTAGTTAAAAATACATGTATATGAAATATTACAGGAGGACATTACCTTGAAGATTTCAAATCCTGCAATATCCAGGATACCAATGAAGGAGGCACCTTGTCTCTTGGTCCTATCGAGAGATCGATTGATTCTGGTTACCAACCAACGGAACATCCTCTCATAACAGGCCTTTGATATGGCTTCAACTGAGAATTCCACCTATCAAAATGAAGTATACATATTTCTACACTTTCAATGATAATACATTACAGATGCAACTCCATTCGGAAATCAGTGTTACTACATTGTATTTCGTCTACAAATGTATTTGCTTCTATAGGTTTTGTTCCAGTTGTGACAGTATCTGAACTCAAAGCATTATGACACATAAAATTCTTATGCGTCTTACATGTTCCATAGTTTCTTGACTTCAATAATATTTGCCAAAGAAATTGATATTATTTTACTTCAGATACCATCCCAAATTCAGTTTGTTTTGTATGAGATTTGAAAGGTCCCTTAATTTTATCTTAATTAATCTTATGAAATTTGATTGAATCATCTTTGCCTGTACACACCTGTTCCACTGTCTGTGCCTTGGTAACATAATCTCTACCAACTTTAATCCTGGGACGGAGGAAGGCCTGAGTTACTGTAGTCACCTGAAGTCCTAGGAGATGGCAAGCTTTCTGGGCCACTATAAATAAAATTTTAATGAGCTTAAAATGAAAGAGTATAGTTGCAAAACTTGAATGCTCAAACATTGCCCAGAAACAATTTTCAATCATCAGAGTGATATCACCTTGACGTATGATCTTTTGACCCCAAAATCAATAGGGGGCATCCTTGATTCTTAGGAAACTTGGCGAGTTTCATGATTATAGGTGCTTTACAGGCTCCAATATGGTCCAGAAACCATTTTCAATCATCAGTCTTGAACTTTGACCTTTTGATCCCAAAATCAATAGGAGTTATCCTAGATTCAAGCAAAACATTTCTGGCAAGTTTCATGATCATAGGTGCAATACAGGCTCTAACATGGTCCGGAAACCATTTCAGTAATCAGAGTCCTGTGACCTTGACCTTTTGATCCTAAAATCAAAAGGGGTCATCTTTGACTCATGGTGAGTAAGTGTATGAAGTTTCATTGCACTAGCATGTATCATACTTGACTTATAGTCCGGAAACCAATTGTTGCCCCCCCCCCCCAACCGCCTGCCAGTCTCACATCAAATTTGCAACTCGGCTAAAAATAAACACTCAATATCATTATGAGAATTCTAACAAAGGCCCTACATGTTTCCATAAATAATACAATCAGTCACATTCATTTAATAGACCACTTGCCAAGATCCATAAGTGCTGACAAAGTTACAAAAAATGTCCGAGGCAGGCAACTTTCGCAAACTTTTTCATTGTTAAGTCTCAATAGAATTGCGTCTTTTAACAGTGACATCATAATGGAAAACAACGCCAAAAGATGTTGACTCGGACATTTTGACTTTTTAATCAAGATCGAAAAATGGTCTATTGTAGGCCAGTTACAGCTAATGAAAATTTTAACCTGTCAAAAAAAGCAATGTTTAATTTGACGCCCGTGACAAGATGTCACAATGATGTAATAACGTAACTTAGATCACTTATATATATACATGTACATTTGTATGAACCAAGAGACATAATGAAGTTATCTTATATCAAATAGTTAACTTTATGGCCATGTAAAATTATGTTTCTCAGATAATTGGGTCTAAAAAAAGTGGCAAGGTACCGGTAGGTAGGGTTTGAATTTTTTGCTTTTTTACAGCAAGAGTTATTTAAGGCAAAATAAATCTTATACCAAGTCTTAAACATCCCCCCCCCCACCACGTTTTTCTTCATAGAAAATTATCTTTGAACCGTCAGTCAAAATAATGGTACATGTACATTAAATTTATGACATTCTCCTGTAAATAAGTTGAATTTTTAAAGTAAAATTGTCGAATCCTTCCAAGAATGAGGAGACGTAATTCATAAGTCTGAATGCATGTTTTGAATGCCGTGGCCCGCGAGTACATTTAGTAGGATCGCGTAAGAGACTAGGCGGGTGTTATTTCCTCAGACCTTGTTTAAACCCCATTCAGATTAAATCACTGTGTTTTGATTGGCTATGCATGCTATACGACCCCTCACTTTTTCAGGTGAATCCGTTCATAAGGTCAAAATTTTGGCCGATAGCTTATATCTTCGGAAGTCAAGTCTGGATGAAGCGGAATCTTTAGAAATGGAACGAAGTGTTTAGAATTAACCACCGTCTGATAAAATTATGTACACGGGTACAATGTACATTCTTTTATTCATAGATTTCAAGAAGTATTTAACTACGTTTCATTTGGGTTTGTCAACGGTCCATGCTTACTTTTTACATCATGAACGTCATTATCAATCGATTCGGAAAAATTACAATGATATTGTTCGGCATAAGTATTTACATGCTGTAGAGATCAGTTAGAAAACTTTACGAATAGCCGACCGTCTAAGTGTCTGTGACACTTGTCAGTACGTGGTTACTACAAATGTACATGTATATACATGTAGCTTTGTTCAATATTTATACAAGGCGCATGGATAAAGTTGTCCTATACTTGCAGTAAATACGGAACACACCGTGATTATACTTTTAAAAGTATTTATTGGGTACCATAAATTTTCTACTATTTTATAGGTTATTTTTATTTCCTTTAAGCATGTTTTAAGAAATTAATGTATATTTGTTTTTAATTGACGATCGACGATGAGACACGGCGGTGTCTGAGAAAAATAGATTATATTTCACTTGGCCTATGCAATGCAATTATACACCTGTATGTTTTTATATACCTAAGGAAAAAGATTTACAAAGTTAATGTACTGAATAAAATTCACCCACCTGTATCATCAGGCATCGTAGCCTGATCAGAGTTTCTACTTTCTGCTTTGAACGTCATGTTTCCAAAGAGCAACACAGCAGAGACCACTCTTAAAATGGCTGTAAGAATAATGCATATGTAAATCAGAGACATATACATAAAACTTTCATCAAACTATAAAAATTATACTATCTAATATAATGTCACTTCCTATGGATTTTGTGACAATTCCAATTCACACTGAATTATAATCAGTGCAGTAAATATTTTTGGAAACTGAAGATTTAATAGCCATTCTCTGTAAGGACCAAAATCGTTCGGCACGGCATGTCATGGATTTTGATGATTTTCAGTATAATGGGTATATATTAAGTACTGACCATGAAAATAACACTTTTCAGCCAATGTGACCTCTGGTTGCCATGGTAACGAGGTCAGTCTATTTATAGCACTTTTGGGACCATGAAATAAGCCAGCTCTGGAGACTTCGTTGCCATGGATACCACTGTAACAGCTTGTTCATCTTTATATAATCTATTCTTCCTTACTTCCATTCTTACTTAGTACACTTAGATATGTGATATTTATTACAGGAACCTTATTGTATTAAGCCAAAATAAGTCAAAATGAAGCAAAAAATAGAGGTTAAAATAAGGGCCAATTTAGTGTGTTTTTGGCCATTTTCAATCTTAAATATCACAAAAGGCACCAATAGGAGACTAGTGATTTTCATCAATGGAAATGTATGTTTATTGACGAATAAAATGAACGAAAAATTGGAGTGGGTATTTAAGAGCTTTACCTAGATTCTGTCGTCAAAGACCGTTGCCATGGCAACATTAGACCTTTTTGCTTGTTTCACATTATCTTTGAAATTGATTTTATTCCTCTTTAGAGCTACATAAGATTGTCAAAATGTATGCATGTATAGATATGACTTATATCTTTTACATAAGAACAATTGAAATGTTCAAGGTCATTGGCTTGATGTTCAAGGTCATTTATACTTTGAGACTCAAATTTTGCATAAAATATTGATTTTAGTGATTTTTTGTTACCGATTTTAGTGATTTTTTTATTTAAATAATTTCATAGGTCATATATATTATGAAAGCACATGAATATAAGAAAGACAAATCTTAGAATTTATTGAATTGTCGCAATTCAATAGGAAAATATTTTTCCGTCAAAAAACAAGAAAAATACAGATTTCGTCCCTTTTATATCAAAATACTTACCAAGAATTTAGATATTCGAAGATGTGAAGAAACGTAATCAATAGTTCTAAGAAATAAGTGATACATTGATCATTTGATGGCAAATAACTGTTAAGTTCAATATTTCAAGGTTTCTAAAATATTGACACCTTCATTTCATGAAAAATCAGGATTTTTCGTCAAATCTGGTCACTTAAAGTTTAATGACCTTGAAAATTCAGTGGGTGACCTTGAAATATTTTCAAGGTCATTTTTACATCAAAACGCCTCTGATAGATGTATACATGAACTTCTGTTCCAAAATCATGCGTAGATAGTTTGATAGAGGTTGTGTTTAAATTCATCGTATTGAAACCTTTCAGCCGAATGTTGCCATAGCAACTAAATTTGGTGCTGCTTTGCATATAAAAGGACAAATTAGCCCAATTAATTTTTTATATTCATGAAGAGTTCAAAGATGATACTAATTGGATAACTAGAATTTGGACTTCAAAAATTGGTGCTTTTATGAAATTTTCAACCTTGTAAAACAGTAAAAACATGCAAAAAAGAGTCTTTGAGTGCCCCAAACAAAGCCTTTTGATACCCTGTTTTGGCCCAATTTTTCATCTTGTATACATAAGGCATCCGAGATGAATGTAAAAAACTTTACAAATATGCATAATAATAAGGATTAAAAGAAAATAATCAAAGCAATTTAAGATTTAAAATGTACCTGTTTCCATGGTAACAAAGCCTACAAATATGCCTTGTCCTATAGATTTTCCCGATTTTTTAAACTTCAGACACGGTTACCATGGCAACGACAACCTTTTTGAAAAAACTGGGGTTGATTTACATACTAGTACTTCATATTGAACTTCCATACCAAAAATCTCAAAAATCCATGACATGCCGTGCCAACATGTTTTGAAATTCTTTGGTTCTTACAGAGAATTGCTGTTAAGTATCCTACATAAAGACTAGAAGTACAGAAGAACGAGAAAGCATACGGAACAAATAGACATACTTATTTTAAACTTTGTAAAATGTGATAAAAACATAAGAAATACGATTTAAATATGTTTTCAGAATTACCTGCTTGTTCCTCAGCAGAGATTCCCATGATGGTCATAGATTCAGCAGTCGATTTGAAATCGTTGGCATCGTCAACTCCTGGTACCGGGACATGGCCGTGTGTCAGGAACTTGTAGTTACGGATATCATCCAACAGAAATTCCTCTGTAAAAGGAAAGTTTTATTTGTTTACACATTTGTTTACACAGGAAAACCACAGTATACAAGAACTGATCTACAGGGAATCTGTCCGTGGGGAAATATGATGCATTCAAGAATTGAACAGTATGTGAGAATTTTATTTTTCAAAAGAACTACTAAACAAGCAATAGATGATTTTCCAATAAGCTCGTGAGACAGTCAAACACCAGACATCACAAAATTTCGCGATATTTTCATTGTGACGTCAAAATAAAAGGCATGACAACACGTCAAGCTTCTTTAAGACGGTGCGATCCGATGTGACGTCACAATGGAAAATTTTGCCAAATGATGTAATGTCGGGTGTCTGTGTGTATAAAATCAAGGTTAGAACGGTGATATCTTTCATCTGGAAAATGGACTATTCCAGGGCTAATTCTATTTTTTCCCAAGTATATGTAATACTATAAAACATATTCAGGTTTGTAAATGAATGGAATAGAATGAATAGAAATATGATAGATGTGAGGAAATTTCGTTTTTTTTATTTTTAAATTGCTCTTACTTTTCTGTTGTGGTGTGGCTCCAGCAAAGAACTGGTAGAAAATATGAAAGCATCTCTCCTGCTCTGCTTGTCTTACAGCACGAGACTTCTCTAATAGGTCTTAGTTTTGTTAAGGACCAAAATGAATCTTTTCTAATTGTATCACATTACTATATTTGAATGTACATTTATGTACTCTTTTATTAATGATGATATCATTGAAAATTGAGACAAGATCTTTAAAAAGTGTTCATGAAATGTATAGTTTTTCTGCTTTTACTAACGGGACCTGCACAGTCTTTTCATAAAATATTGAGTAAAAACATAGAAGAAAGGACAATTTCAAATCTTTGACTAAATACATTGTCGAATCTTTGACCGAATACTAGTACACTAAAGTTACTGAATTCACAGATTAGAAGTAGTTTTCTGTTTAAATCTGTATATCATTATCAGTTAGAGGGAAAAATTTCCAGTGTACACATCCTTGTTGTGTAAGATTCAGTACAGTATAATTTCTGAATATGTGATAAATCAACCCATGAGGATGTCACGTAAAATCAGTTTTTATCCTAAAAGATGTCATGTAAAAAATTGAAAATTTCCTAAATATGAATTGAGCTACAGATGGACAAATGGTGTTTGTGTGTGACATAAAATCCTTTTCCATCATCTACATTTATCACCATATTGAGTCTTTGCGGAATACAGAGTTCTTTCCCCTTATATACAGTATCTGACGTAAAACCATTATGACGTCATGAAAATGGTATGGTAACGTCGACTTTATACCGTCACTTCCCAGACTTTTAGGACTGTTTCCATAGAATTTGATGACGTCATAATCAGTCTACCGTCTCAAATGGGAAGTAACTCTGGTTTTCGAAAATAGCGAATAAAAGGATACAGGTCTCTATGTTAGCTCCACAGATGTAGCCTGATGAGTCAAAATTGATCCTGATGAATTTGCCCTGTAAGAAAAAATTATAATATGATATTTATAGCACTTGAATGCATTTCATAAAATTACAAAATATCTCAGGGGATTATCAATTGGTCCCCAATATATTAAATGAAATGTGAAGTAGAAAATTAAATATCTGAGCAAAAGAGCACTTACAAATCTGGAGGAGTTGTCATTCTTGATGGTTTTTGCATTTCCAAAAGCCTCGAGGATTGGATTGGCTTGTAACAGCTGGTTTTCTAATTCTCCCTATAATAGTCACATAGACTTAAAATATCTGTACATCAATGCTGTATATGCTAAGCAGTATATTAAATTTACAGGCTTATATTCAGAAAAACCAAATTATCAGAACACAAAACTGTATAAGATTTGATACATTGGCTACCAGAATATTTCACTATACATGTATTTCAAATGAACTTAATTACTTAAACACAGAGTTAAAATAGAAAACTAAGTTTTCAAACTTAAACTCAGAATCGGGGAAGAATTAGGCAACACACATTCTACTTCTATGAACACTCATTCGCTCTGTGTACAATGTAATAGAGTTTACATTTTTATCTTTTCTTTTTTTTTTTGGAAAGGAGTGGGGGGGGGGGGGGGGGTTTAGACAAACAAATACATCTAGAGAAGATCAAATGGCACAGTGTATGGCAGTCTTAGACTAGTATTCATGTTCAGTAATGTCAGCCTCTGACCTTGGTAATCAATATGTGTCTTCCTTTTGCCTCGGCAATCTTTTGTGGAAAGTTTGAAAATCATGGTGCTTAAACTTGCCTATAAATCAGAGGATCAGATTTACTTGTGAAACTGACTGTGACCTTGACAATTAATCAGATTCATTCTATATTTGTGGTAACTCTATTTTTGCAAGATGAAGATCACAGGAGTAAAGCTTTTGTACTTATCCAGCCCATAAAGGAAATGACAGAGGGATTAACAGACATCTTGATCGTGCGGCCTTTATCTATGTACATCTGACCAAAGATGAGCATATAAATATAACTTTGAATTGTGTCGAATTTTCATTAAACAGACTGACATATATTCAACTTGTTCAAATCTACCTCTGATCATGTTACCATGCATTTGTTGTGGTGCACATATAACAGATTAACTAGAAAATGTCCAAAATTGAAACATTTTCAATCAAGAAAATAAGGACAAATTTATTCCATGTATTGTTTGTTCTATATGTATTGTTTCTTCTATATGTATTGTTTGTTCTACAACTGTCCTGAAAGACATTGAAATTGACCAAATATTGGTGTTACTAAAATCCATACTATGCATGGAATGTAGTCAATATTTGGTGTTAATATAATTTATTCTAACTTGGAATGTAACTTCTTGTCAATATTACTGTAACCACCACTAAACACAGAATGTAATCGCTTACTGGTGTAATCACTACCCATACTAAGTATGGGATTTATCCATTTATTGATGTTACTATCACCCACACAAGCACAGAATGTAACTTGCATATCATTAGTGTTACAACTATAATGTGTAATAACTGGTATGTCACTTGTTGCATGTTTGACCCTGAATATGAGACCTTGAAAGTGACCTTGACCCTTGAGTCTCATTATAGTTCATACTTGTCCATCCATCCCTGATCATAGTACATGTATTATGTATCTCAATTTAAAACCATTAATGATTTATGTGAAAGTGTGACTACCTCAGACAGATGGACGGACACTGTACAAAGTGACCCTTATATTTCTACCTTGTGTTGCAGGCAACATACTGGTAATAACCCATAGTAGACATGGAATATAACACTTTAATATTGGTGTTACTGTGACCTTCATATGAAAAGTAACCATACATATATAGTGGTGTTATTACAGGTTACCCTACTCTCATTCACACATTATTATCAAACACAACAAATATTCACATATCAAAGGTTATTTCACTAATCACACACAAAACAAACACATTTTCAGTTCACTACATAGACATTTCTGTTTCTACTTTAACATATGGGCCAGACATAAGTCACAATTCATGCTTCAAAGTACATGCCAGTCAAGAGAAGGGGAAAACAAACGGTAGTGAAAGAAAAACTCTCCACACTCTATCAAAATCGTGAAACTGGAATGAAGTGGTATCAGAAAATCTCAGAAATAAACAAAACAAAAAGAAAATATTTGGAGTACTTACAAGGTTTATGTCCTTGCTCTATGTACCATAGGAGAGGAAGATAGAAAATAATTAAGATATCATCATTTATACAATGATAATATTCAGAAATAAAGAATTTTTTTTCTTCAAATTTTTCATTAGGAAAGAGATTTATACATTATAAGAATGGATGCATGCAATAAAGACTAGGTTTGATTCGTTTCAACTTCATGCAAATAGGATCTAGTAATCTTATGTTGAGATAAAATTTACAATTTTGAAGTATCTAGCTTTCTAAAGAATCCAGTACAGAATATTTGGCATGCTTAGATAGGTTTCATTTTGATAAGGTTCAGGAATTTTATATGATACTTGAGAGGAAAGGGTCATTAAAATAGTTTGGTGACTCTGAACCTTTTACTTACAAAAGTAAACGTCTGAAAAAATTATGTACTGTCATCTTTAACTATATTTCATACTTATATATCAATTATCATCATTTATTACATTTATTGTATTTATAGAGAATATAGTATTTGAATATATAATACAATAGTATATTACTACAGATCCCCTCTACCATCACACAATTTTAGCAGTAGTAGCTTGTGCAATAGAACTGATTAAAAAGCTACAGGACAAAATGCAATAAACCACAGACCATGCCTTTAATGACTTAGTTTGATTACGATTTAACTGGAGGTGAACAATGTATACAGTGTATGTATGTAAACGGATACCGAGGTAGATTTACAATGTTCCATAGGGTAGCTTTAAATGAGTGTTACAGTTGATAAATGTTAGACATGCATATGACATAAATCGCATGCCTGGAATTCCATTGACACATGTATGAAAGTAACATATTATGATATGAGATTTTCCATGCATGATAATATGAAATATTGACGTATTTTTGAACCCATCTTCATGACTCAAGAAACAGAGAAAATGGTTATATCGGGAAATAAAAAGTTGAGGGTATGGTCTTGGCATGATCGCACGGACTTTGATTATTCCTCAAAATCGTTTTCAGGATGTTAAATATACATCACCAGAAAAATATACGACATTTGCTCACAAAAGCTAGATTTTTTTTTTCAAACAAAATTGAAAGATTTGAAGCATATGGTTAGATGCTTTTCTAACAATCTCTAATTCAAAACAAAATTTCAGAACTTTACAAAAGATCTGTTTTCAACAATAGCATCAAGCCTCGCACAAAATAAAGCAGGTTATCAGAAGTTTATTTCTGGCACGTTAACGGTCAAGTCCAATTAATTAGGGCGAAACTCTGGGTCGGCTTCTTTTTCTCTCATCAGAAGCATCATTGTGATAATGACTGCGTATTGATTGATTACTAATTCAGTCGATCTTCAGATGTCACGAGTTCTCTCCCTTTTCACTTGGTGGTGTCATTGCCTCTCACCGTCTATGACTAACGCAGACTGATTCATGAAGTTTTGAAGTCATTTTCCCCGACACGAACGTTATCTAATAGCGATGAATCCGTGTCATTGCGATAGAGGATGCAAAATACTTGTTTTTACAAGGAACATTTGCCCCGATTACGCGTTAAACTTTGAATTTCCAATTCAAATACATAAAGACGTCCATATACACGTAGAATGAAATAATAATGAAGATTTATGACCCGCGTATTGAATTCATATTACAAAGCGTGCCAATTTTACTTTGAATTTGTAGAAATTTGTAGTTTCAATAACATGATTTTTTTGGATCTCGCCCAGTCAGTTACAGCCGTATATAAATGGGTGGTATAAATGTTCTTTTATACGATGACATTACATAACGAGATTCAAGCATGAGAAAGCTCTGAAAAGCTATGCTCCTTTTTTAAGTTTTAATAAGGATCTTAAAAAGTCGCGCATTAGAATACAATATATAATGGGATAATACGATTTGCCAGTACACTTGTATTAGCCAAAGTTAAAGAAACAACAATAAATTGAACTTTGTGCTTGATTACACATGGTTACATACATGTGAACAATCAAACCTACCACTTGTGGGTGAGGATGCTGGTCTTGACCATGCTTTAAAATCGAGAATTGTATCACATTATCGTTTTCCCTAAGCATTAATGTTGTTGAAGAGCAACAAGAGAGGACACAAGTAGGCGAGAGAGATAAAAAACATTTCGAAGGCGATAGAGAAGATGAAAGATAGAAGCAAAAAAAAAAAAATATATGGCCGATCGCTTTTTTTTCAAAATTCTTCCAATATGTACAGTTCAGTGCATCAAGAGGCCTCTACTTTTGACGACATGAAGCTATAGAGACTCTATAATAAAACATTACAGACTTGATATATGCTAGAAAATCTTGTCGTAGCACTAATAGATCCAAGGTCTGAAAGTATCCGATCGCAAGTAACAGTAGCTTACTACATATATGATATAGCATTCTACAATGAAAATCATGATATTTCTCAATATGATTTGATGATGTAGCATTCTACGATGAAACAAGATGCACCCATTATGATTTGATGCCATAAAATAAGATAGCCAGTTAAGCATGTTTACATGCACTGCCACACTCTACATGCTTTAATAAATCTCACCTTTACTGAAAATCAATTACAGTTTTACGAAGCATTCTTTACTATCAAAACTCCAATCAGCTTCAGAGGCACAACATTCTCACCCCCCCCCCCCCCTCTCCCTTTCCTCAGTCCCTATCCATCCCACACTTTTTCATCTTTTCTCCCGTATATATTTAAACTTTCGAGATAATCTCATATTTCTCTCTTTTTAAGAAATTCTTTCAAATTTGACCTGTCTCAAGGATTTCTCATTTAACATTCATAGAACTGCACAAATCATTTCAAAGATCTAGTTTGATTTGCAGTTTGTCGCCCTGAAGAAGTCTTCAGTCGAAACGTTTGCAAATGAGCAATAAATTATCAACAGAATTGTATCTACGTTTCCTGTGGAATTTTATGCATTGAATTGTTTCATGACATGTTGACAATTTTTACCAAAAAGCTGAAGGTCAAACACTGAAGCTGATTGGGTTGTAAGGTGTCAAGCGATCTACAGATTTCTTACCGGTATATGGAGGTTAGAGACGGACGAACGGTTAGACCGTGAGGAGGCAGCGACGTACGCCAGGTACTGTATCACCTTTTTTGTATTCTCTGTCTTACCCGCACCAGACTCGCCTCTGTGGAGAAACAGTGGGGATGCTATTATCAAATATTGGCTCAGTTCTAAATTTTAAATATATATGATAAAAAACCTTCAAATTATACATTGTGTGTCATAAAAAGTTAAACACTGTGTGGGTTAGATTAATTGCACTATAAGAATAAAGATTAACTGTCATGTGTGAAATATGGTTCTGTATTGTATGGACGACTAAAGCCAGACAGGAGTTCTGCATTTTACAGCTTTGTGTATATTCGCTGTATTAACCACACGCTGAGTGTATGCAATGTCATTGAATAATAAGGAAACTGATTCTTCAAATAGCTTATCAAGTTTTAAGCTGATGAGGATCTGTATTGAAGTAAACCTATAAATATCACATGACTGTATCAATGACATGTAGTCGGAAAACGGGTAAATGCTATCAATGCGTCGATAAATTGCACATTTCGTTCGAAACTTCTATCACATACAAGAGGAAAACTACACTCTGTAACATGTATACATGTACATAAAATGAATTGTTCCGACTTTGTCACGAGTGACGGTATCTTTAATTGACATGCAGTCTCATTAAATCAATTAAATTTCACGCAGACAGAGAGACTCAAGACTAGTTTTCGGTGCAAATCGGGGATTTGGGCTGGAGCAAGACAATCTGATCAAAATACATCTTCATTTAGTAGCTTTATATTCATCTCAAAACCTTCAAGTTTTCACCTTCCGCATTTGTAATCAGACTGTGTAGTATATTTTTTTCATCGACTGTAAGCTCCAGCTGTGGAGATCATTAGTAGTACAGAGCAATCAAATTCCCGCCGTGAATCGGAGTGCCATAGTACTCCAAGACGTTATAATAATCTCCTCAGACGTGCACTGTGTTAGGGGATAGGTGTTTACACTGTATATATATAAATATATCTAATTGAGATAAGCCTCTTACAGGTGTGCAGACAAACTGTTCCTGTGAGGTTATCAATGCCGGCCATCTTCAGCCATTATGAGTGTGATGAGAGGATTGTTCTGATAGGTTAACATGATGGCATGCTTGTGATAACAAGTGATGAATTCCTGCTATACTGGCCATGACTCGGGACGGAAGATCGTTCATCATTCATAAAGTGTACCAAAGAGCATTTTCCGTTCAACACACCGATCTATAGGGTACTGTAGGCGATTGGTGGTGGCACTGATTTCACAAAGGAAAACAGGGACAAACAGATACTAGTTCTCATACTTAGTACTCCAGGGAGATGCAGAAATAAAGTCCAATCATTATATAACAGTTCAAGTTAGAATGCCCATTTACGTTCTATTCTATTCCAGTTTTACATGGGTTCTTGTAACCGATACCCCTGAACTTTAACATAACCTTGATGAAGATGAAATGTTAAATAATAAAGTGCGCATGGGTAAAATGGCATAAGATCAAATAATAAATTGACATGAAGTTTCAATGCAACTTTCTTTAAGTGACGTAATATGATGCATGTGTATCCATATGACCCTTATACAACGTAACAGGCTCAGCCGACGCCTCAAGCTCTTCAACCTGGTCCGACACGACGTAATGTACTGTAAAATTGGATTTCAGTTGTGACACAAGGGGTAAAGAGATAAATATTTGGAATGTCCCTCAACTTATCTGTGTTTAAGAGTGGGGTACAAAAGCTCTACCAGCAGGTGAAAGTATCCTAGTAAAACCAGGTCGATTATAAACCCTCCCTCTCAAAGCCCTCTCATGGGTAAGGTCGTAAATCCGGTCTTAGGTAAACACCTATCGGAGATGTACAGTGACAATATCTACAGCTTTGTCAAATCCCTCTCTTATACCCCAGATGATCAATAAGCAATATATACCCACACCTCCTTACAAAATGATTTGAGGACAGATCCGATTTCAATTACAAAGTTTCAAAAGGCGAGATTTTCTTTCAATTACATAGTTTTCAAACAAAACTGGCTTATTTCAACTCGGTGGACCTACCAATTCAACGGCGTTTACGGGGCAACAAAACTCTTGTTTTCATATCTATTTCAAACGACTTCAATGGAATCGATATAGGGAAGTCCAAAATACCGATTCATTAGACCTTTGGAGCCAGAGCACTTTGTTGCTTTTTTTGTATTGCAGATCTCACGAGGATTCACCTCATGACCAGTCTATTTCTGCTTCATACTTCAATGATATGGATTCAGAAGATCATTTACAATCAATATCAAACAGGAAGATGACGAGGGAGGGATGTATTTCTATTTATATTTTCTATCGTTTCCCATCAAACATGTCAGATACTCGGTACTCGTAAAGTTCTATATCAAACAGCACAGTTCCTTCCTTCTGTGAGGATTGTTATTTGACCATGGAGGATACATCCCACGTTTTAAAATTCCATATAAGGAAACATTTCTTGCTGAGTCGAGTGACTCACATATAAAAATCCGCCGTATCTGAATGTCCTTGTATAAATAATAATAAACCACCTTGTGAAAACAGTAGTTTCTCGGCTTTATAAACCAGACTGCACCTCTTTGCCACAGGTGCATTCGGTAGTTTGTATTTATACTCGGTTTTGGGGTTTTGGGCCTAATTTCTGACTCTCATTTTGGAGACATATCTTGGGTAACGACAGCATGTACAAAGGGTTCATTCATAATAAACCTGTTCAAAATACTTAGACCACTTATACGTTAACTAAAGCCATATTATTCATCATATAAAATGGTACGAGTATCACGCTTCAGTGATCCGTTCCACACGTCAATAGCTTGTGTCACCGGCAGTCCCATTCGTCTACCAGACAGATAAACTTAAAATTTTAAATGCTGAATCGCCCGAATATTGTCTGCAAAGAACATAAATAGGGCATTTTAAAGTTCATATTTTCTTTTGCTCTAAGTGTATTCTTTTGCACTCCCTTTAAATTTGCGTAGTACATTGTTAGCGTACTACTAGTATCGGACGCCCCCTTCGTTTGTAGTATTGTATGACGCTGACCCACTAGTAATGCACAAGATCTGTATACGCTGCACACACGTGGCATTCCATAGTAATTACTCAATTATGCATGTACATTTATTTGATCTGTCAAGTGTTTGTAAGTAGATGAGAACTCTACGCAGATATTACGCCGTGTATAATGTAGGCATAATGACGTTCTGTCTTCGAATAATAGATTAGAGTCCCTTGTCTTTAATCTAAAAGTAGTGTGACTAACCCATCTGTTTATTTTCTTATTTTAAATTCTAATTTGAAAAATTAAAACTTAACACTGACAGTGATCACCCGACCTTGACCTACTTTTTCATGTTTGATAACAGCCGCCGTAAGCAGGCGACATAACCTAAAGCCTCCATATTCATATTTGGTGATTCTGGCCTATAACCTATATATTATAACTTTTTGGCGACCCTCATCCAAAATGTCAATGTTATATAGTCGACCCTGACCTAAATATCTCATATTCTGATTCATACTAAAGACATACAACTAGTCTGATGTACAGTACATGTACATAATTGGCGACCCTGACATAGTCCTTTCAAATTCTGGCACAAAACTTAACTCTAACCTCAATGTTTTTAGAGGACGACACTGACACAGAACTCTCAAATTCAAAAGCCGGCGTCCGCTGGTTTTCATATATATATATATTGTAATTGTATTCAGAAATCAGCGAACATGATCTATATCATTAAACAACAGTTCTCTTATTTGGGTAAGGGGAGTGAGGTAAAAAATTTGAACAGCTGTCCATCGACTGGCAGTACGAAAATGGGGGAGAGCGACTACGTCACAACATGTACTTGGAAGATGTCGAAGGGGTCGAGATGTCGACCTAAGTATCGCATGCCATTTATATTCAACAATGATGGGGATATCGGTACTACGTTGCTCAAATGGACAATTCAATCAAATTAGGAAGTGCGTTCCACACTTAAAGTATTTATAATATTTATTACTACAACTGAGTTCAAGTTGTCATTATTTTGCGTCATTAACTTCGTAAACATCTTATTAACCTGTCCGTTTAGGTGACATACACTTTACAACAATGTACCTACTCAACTGTCAAATACGTAAATGCCGACTCAGCGGTCTGAGAGAGTACTGTACGTGTTTAAAGGACACCTGATCGCTATCCGACATTGCTAAGGAGGCCGAAAAAAAATCAGGTAGCGGTGCCAAAAACTTGATTGTTGGGTCTATGACCTACAAGTATGGGAAAGTAAAAGGAATTAATCGTTTCCGATGTCTGGACAAAAATCTTATGAAAACAAAGCAACCCTGAAGGAGCTCTAATCCAACGAAACCACAGACAATACTAAATCAACTAACACAAAAGGGAATCCCCTAAGTGGTCAGATTATATCTATAAACTTGATAAAAAGATGTTCAGACCATTGTACGAGTAGTAAAATACAAGCATGATCTAATATTGACATAGTTGTTATGCTTCCAAGACGAAAGGGAACACGCCCCTATCTTGAATCTTCCCAGATCAGCAGCATATTGAACATGAAAGCTGCACCGTATCATATATACGTATACTTCCAGCTTTCGAACTACTGATAAATACATCGGCAATTAAGATAGTGCAACTATGAAATAAAACATGATGAAAAACACGACGAGACGATCGGCTGTGGTTTGTCGTTCATACCGGTGCAAAGCCTGCATCTACCGAAGCATTGAAGGTGCAATATGACGGGTCTTTTCCGGGTTTTCCACGACGACACGTTACTCTATAAGAAGCATATATACCGGTACCATACAATAATTTGAAATGACAGGCTCATTGTTGAAGAGTAATTTATCTCCTCTTAATAACTACATAGCGCACAAACAGGACGGATATGAAAAGGGGTATTACGGAAACTACTCAAACAGTCAAGGCAGATGGGTAAATGGACTAGATCAATACAACCCATCTGTTATGTTCAAATAATTCTCTGACAAATTGCCATAATGATGAAATTTCCGTGATGCTACAAATAGATTAGTAAAGGAAACAATTTATGTCAATGAACCATAGGGTAAAGTGCACCGCTGCTTTGAACTGGCAATACACATCTTTATTGCTCCCAAATGACTCAAAGTTGTGAATGGGATTCTCTCACTTTGTAATATCTTTCTGTCCCAACAAATAATCGTCAGTTAATCATTTAGCATCAGATTGTGTATTCGAGTCCGACAGATACAAGCTATCTGCACAATGCACTCCCAAGATATTACACTTAAGACAAATAGATCATTGTCAAGTCTTGGTCCAGCTTCCACCTGGTCCAGGAAATCAATCAATAGATCTTTACGTTTCTTGATAGGATAGCCATCGTATCCCCCTGATGTCGGATAAAAAATAAAATTCACTTTTCTTCACAAGTCTGACAACTTAGAGATGAAGAAGATAAAGCAGTATCTTACTTCACAGATGTTTGACAAGGTTAGGAAATAAAACCTAGAATACGGTCTAGTGGGGCTGGCTATGCGATATAAAGGTGTATTTCATCGTGTAATAGTTCAGATTGCTGACATTCCTAACCGGCTTTTTTTACACAAGGCCTGCCTATAAAGTAGTTAGTAGTTTTGCATTATGACATGAATGGATACGCTGGGAGAGAAATATGTCGAGAAGACAAGAAAGAATCTAAATGAATCAGCATGAATTAGCTGTAATTATGTGGAGGCTGACATATTAAATTCATTATCTGTTGAACTTGAAGTACACAGTTTACTTTACTTACGTGCAAAGAATGGATTGATCTTCACGATCTGCAAAAGAAGAGAAAAAATAAAGATGTTAAAATAATTCTCACAAATTGACTAAATGATCTTTTACGTCATAGCACTAATAAGTGAAGCATGCTTGCAATACTTCACTGTTATCAACTCATGCTTATTACATAAACAGAAAACAATTTTATCTCTCAAGTACATACAACAACAATTAATAGTTTTATGATTTGCATTTTATCTAAACATGCTAAAGTAAAGATATAAAGAATGATTTATCCCTACAACATGTCGTCGCAGTCAAATGTGGCTTAATTAAGTAATAAAGGCTTTTCCCTCCACCATGTCTTTTTAAGTAATACAAACTCCTTTATTTCCCTTTGGATCAGAAATAAGCCTGATCGTTTATACATTTTTCATTTTCACAGCTGGGACATGCAAAGTAGCTACTGCCCTAGTTTTATTTTTCTCATCCCTCCAACACATTTGCTAGATGTGGAGAAGTGACAAGCATGCTGATAGAGGTAGACATTTTACATTCAACAGTGAGTTTTATCACAACTCATTGTCAGCAATTGAGTTCTAAAAGGCTGCAGAATAGCTCAGCATGATAATCTGCTTACAACAATTCATTGTAAAATCTAGATTTACCCTTATCAGTTACTGCTTACATGTAATTAACAAGGAATGTTTCTTTTAATCTTTTTTCTTGGAGGGGGGGGGGGGGGGGGGGCAGTAGCAAACACTTCAGCAGAGAGCTAGTGACCACAATAACTTAAATTTACTGCACCAAAGAGGCATGTTTCAGATAGATTGCAAAGTAGCTGATAGAATTCACTGTATGTCAATTATTTACATACAAGTCCATTCCTTTATTGAAAAGTACTTCATAACCTGAAAATTCCAGGGGCATATGCCTTATAAAATGGTTTTTAATGACTACCTAATTATATCACCCAGTAACTTGTCAAACAGGGTAACATCTTCACCAACTGCCCTGTAAACATACCTCATATTACAGTGTTTACTATTGTTGGCTTTATGACTTAACTTTATTGATCCAAGATTGTTGTATTAGGGCTTAGTTCATAAATGTTCAGTGTGTAAAGATTAAATCCACTTAGTACACTTGTATTGTTCTCTGCTGAGGACCACATACATAGACTGACCTTATTCAGCACAAAAAAAGATTACCTTATACATTAGAATCACAGGCTTTTATCATTTTGCATTCTATATTTAGAAAAAAAGATTTCCATAAACAAGTGATGTTATAGTCATACTGAATCATTTGGGATTTCATATGCAAAATTAAATGCAGACTCAATCAGAATGGATATTCACAAAGTTGCAAAAATTAGCATACATCTAGCTCAAAACCAAATTATGCCCGAGACCATGTACAGACAGCATAAATGTCAAAGTAGATGAGAAAAAGTTTATATTGTTCAGGAAAATATGTCCAAGGGGGTAGAGAACTAGAGATGTGATAAAGTACTATATCAGGTGATGCATCAAAGTCAGCTGAGCAGCTGTCTATTTCATGTTTATTACTTTGTTGGTGTCTATCTGATGTAAAATATACTATGTATCGTCAACCCATATATGAACGATCAAATAACTAAATAACAAGTATCTATACATTGATCAGGCCAAGACTCGTGTAAATTGAACCATCGATACCAAGTACCTTGTTCACCCAGACAGCATCCTCTCGTGATTTGTTCTGATTAATTTGTTTTCCAGCCAATGGGTTAATGTTTTACACGAATAGTACATACATGTATGTGAAGGACCTTTTTCACATCTTATGCATTACTTGACATTTTAAAGTGTTTATTTTTTTAATTGTATCTTTAATATCTTAGGGATATGTAAATAACTTTAAATAGTCTCTTATAACTAACTGCCAGGATTCATGATGAAGTTAAGCAGCATATCCTTCAAAAGTTCTTTTCATAACAGGTTTAATCCTGCAAATTTATGGTTGAGCATGCAAAGGTTTGTATCAAGACTCAATTTGTTTTCATCCCTAGAGGTAATTCATTCTAAATTTAAGATGCACATGTACATGTGTACCATGTAAGTAAGTAATAAGTAACAGGCAAAAATATAAACTATGAAAGAGCTATAACAGTGAACCCTTTACTTTAATTACTGACAACCTCTACGTGATCAACGGAAAGAATAATACATGTACTAAATATGCAACAAATTGTGAGGTTGGTATACAGTAACAACAGTATCCTGTTTGGAATGCTTCCTTCCTGCCTCCACTTTAAGTCAAACCTCTCACCTTACTTACAAACAGGCATTGTTTAACACTTAATGTAAACACTTCCCCTCAGGATCTTACATGGTCAAACTTAAAGCAATAGCAATGAGAAAATATCTAACTGCCACACCAACATCTACCATAGGTACCAGTGAATGCGAATAGTATTTAAGTGATGAAGGTCATGATAAAACTTCTTGTGACCTTGAGAGAGATTTCTTAAATTCTCTCTGTAGCAAATTATGTGTACTGTATAACTTTAATTACAACATGTAAATATTTCATGCATACTTGATGTAGACATTCTAAAATGCTGCATACAATGATACAAAGATTTCTAGACATAAAAAAATCCTTTATGATTTTATGAATGAGGACAAAGATCAATAAATCACAATCCTTAAGCTGTTAAGGACAAAACCAAAAGCTTTGCTTCCATTACAAAACAGTCTGCTTCATATCCTGTGCCGAAGAATCAAAATACATCTTTACTTACCGGTACTGAAGACAGTGCTAATGGCACCATTTAATTTTAAACAGAATTCCGCTTATTTGTTTCAGAAGTTGAATTCTAACGGTACAGATTTTATATATTATGCATGTTTTATAATATTTTCATGACATGTATCTCACCTTGCAGCATGCTACGGTAGGCTGTGTCAGTGATGGCAAATACATGGGGTGGCACTTCATGGCGCTTCTTGCCTTTGTACAGCTCAATGACTTTGTCAGTGTAAATGGGCAGACGTTTGTATGGGTTGACAACAACACAGAAAAGACCTGAGTATGTCTGAAAAAAAAGACAAAATATTAACAGAAGTACAAACTGATTCCCGACATTCATTCCAGAATAAAACTACACTTTTCAAGAACTGGTATGTTTTTTGTTGCAACTTTAATATTAAATACATGTATGTGACCTTGATTTCAAACATGACCTTGACAATCGCTGTGTGTTGATTTGATAGACTACCGTACCAGACAGATGCTAAACAAAGTTATACCTACTATCAGGGATGGGAAATCGGTTTAAAATCATAATCGATAATCGGTTAGAATCGGTTGGTGTATCCGATGCGATTTTACCGATTATAATCGGTTTATCACATTCTACTCAAATTGACTATTTTTTTTTTATCCAAACAAAACCTATATTTTTAATTTACGAAATGCATATATATGTGACCATGTGATTTATTTAATCTTGAACTGTTGAACAAACTTAATCTATGTAAAAATACCCCCCTATACCCTTTCCATTCTTTCTTGAAAAATTAAAAAAAATCATTTTTCAGGAGTGGAATGGAGGGGGGGGGGTGTTCATAATAGTATTTGCAAAGTATCTGTCAACATAAAGAGTAACATCAAACAAGATTATCTTCAACTATTCTCAATCAAGTAATAAAATCAGTTTGCCTAAAAAATGACTAGAATTGAAGAATTTACCGTCATCGTCAGTCCGTTGGCAATCCCTAAAAGTCCGGTGTAAAAATTGTCATTAAATTAATTATTGATTTACTAGCTTATACAAGTATTCTCTCTAATTTCATGCTGCTAGCTTCTGTAACTCTACATCATTATAACAACAATAATTTAGTAGAGAATTTAGACAATTGGACAGAATTTCCTCTGATCCCTGAGCGGAGCCCCCCCCCCCTTTCTGTACTTTCACGCTATCGATTATTCATTTTAAAATCGATTATCAAAATCGGATGACTTCAACACGCCGCTAATCGATTATTATCGATAATCGGCCCATCACTACCTACTATCACCCCTTCAGTGCCAATCAAGTAATAAACTGTATAATGTTATGTCATACTACCGCTATATAGGAATATCTTTCTTGAATTCAGCGTATACATATGAAGTCCTGCTCTTCAGGTATGCATATGATATATATTGTAATATTGCTCTTCTCAAAAGAATCAGAGTTAATCAAATATTTATTCTACCTTATGAAATGCTTGCAATGTTCAAGAATCTTCACTGCAGACAGAAACTTTATATGAATAGCATTTGCCTTCATTACCGACTAAAACCATCTTCTACATTCTATTTATTCAAAGCATATTCCTCTGAACTCAGGCCAGACTACATGTACAATGCATCAATTTCTGTTGTTGTATTATTAGTATCACATGGATGTAATTTCTTCTTAAACCTTGATATTCTTTTCCTAATTAAGTTTTTTTGTTCAGTACTGAGTAGATAAAAATAGACTAAAAGATTATCCACCTCAACGATCAATATGATCACAAATACTAGTAGTCTAATACAGTACATGTAAAACTTTCCATGATTATGAAAAGACATGTATGATATCTATTGAAAAATCAGTCGTGCCTACTACTAAGTGATAGTGTACCGATGCCTTTGTTTTCATTGAGTGATGAATAGCAGAGCGTGAAATTGTCAGTCACTTGGTTATTACTTACATGTAAACTTAATTTTCACAACCAGAGTTCAATACAGTTTAAATAAGTATGTTGTAACTTCATTTTTTCTGTTTCACAATGTGATTCTAATGATTTTGCTAGTTTTAATAATGCCATAAAGCAAGTTAAAAGTAAGGCATACTTTTTTGAAAAAAAATTCTGAGAATCACAGTTCAGAATGTTAATATTAACATGGTTAAAGGATATTAATTTTATACATTTCCAAAAATTGATAATGTCCAGGTAGATACACTATAAAAACATGTATCAGTATGTGCATATATGCAGATACAAACATCATGCTTGGTTTACAGTAATTTGACTGATATGTCTCATTCATTCTGTGGCCTTTGACCATTACCTGGACATTAATGACACCAGGAAGTGAGACCTGCAATCTACCTGTCACATCACAGGTAATAAGCATACTCAATGATTAACTACACAATAACAAATTAAACATGTTGTGCAGGGGTAGACCCATTTCTTCTTTTACCTTTCTGCAATTTGAGTACCCTATCTTTAAAGGCTCCGAAGAGAAAAATGTTTTATTATAAATCTACATCACCAAAGAACTCTATTGGAAATCAAAAGTTCTTGAGCCTGAAGTCGTATTGAACACATTCTTCCTTGAGTGCCTAACTCGAACGGAGCATATTCACACTCTATAACACTGCATGAACAAGATGAAAGTGAAACTCAATTCCAAAATAAGAAGTTCATCATTGACAGCATTCCCTAAATTACATGTATAAATGAGTCAAATGTTGACAAAGCTTTTCAATATTGCCTGGTGAACATCAATAGCAGTTCAGTTAATTCCCTCATGGTCAAGTTAATGATCAGCAAATTATTTGATATTTTGTGTAATAGTATCCACAAGGTTTCTACATTCTGAATTGTTGACCTTGACAAAACATGTAAATGGGTGTGACAGTGTCATCCTTGATTATCCACTTGCAAGCTTTGATTTCATTTCTTGACAATAAAATTACATACATGTGCAGAAATGCCCAAAAAAGAGCTTAGTAAAACATACATATAGCAGGAATTTGACGATTGCTGTGATACTAAATGTTTCAACCCAATTTAAATAAATCTTGTCATATGTATCATGATGTATATAATAATTATTAATATATTGTGTCATGTTTCAGCAAGCAGTCCTGCTCTTCTACATGTAAATGTGTTCTAGGGGATGTGAAATTGTGAATTGTAAAGTGCAAGATTGCTGGAAATTTCAAGTCATATGAATCTTAGGTACATACATGTATCATGATTCAACACTGCTCAACCGTAGAAATAAATCAAGCTATCAAAGTTGTCCTCTTGTTTTCTTTCACAATTTTGAAAATGTTCTTATCTGTATAACATGTTTCTTTTTATTTTTTCTACATACTCAGGGGTATTATACATGACCTGTGTGACCCATCCTTCACAAAAAGGACCTTATGAAGGCTTATCTGCTTATGCAAACTGGTTTCTTGAAATACTCACATAGATCAAACCTGAATAGTATCTGTCTTTCAAATTGTGCAAAACAGATGCTTCATTCAGGCAAGTTAACTCTGCCATATCCTCTACTTTATTGAATTTAGGAGGATTCATCTTTTGACAATCATCCCTGTGCACCCGGAATCGTTTTCCACTTTCTTCCACCTCCACTTCCAGTTCTTCTCCATGGTCACTTTTTATACTAGCAGCACAAAATCCGTGGACTTCATGTGGAATCCATATCAGCTTTTTTGAAGCCCATTCGGCCTGGACCATAGGATCATTGATCTTATTCCTGTCCACAGCTAAATACCTGAGTTCCTGAGCGCTCACGTTTTCAAAGGGGTCGTCCGCCATTTTGTATCTGAAAGTTACACTGCACAGAAAACTCCGATAAGCCGGTTGATGTTTCAAATGTCTTCACTATCAACACATCTATTTCACAATATGAAATGATAAATAAATATTTTATGTAATAAGTTTCAAAATCTACAAAATCGAAAATACACTATTAGGATCAGAAATGTGTCATTCGGGCCGCCGCCCGCCTTAGTTGAAAATAGACGGAGTTGAGGTCACGTGACTTCGTAGCAGCTAGGTACGAAAAGGGATGAGTGCTGCTTCCGGAAATTCTTGACTCAGTTTAGTAGATTTCTTTTGTTTGTCACACGATAACAGATGATGTAAACAAATGAAGGTTTTCTGTCATTTTCAGGTCGTCGTGCGTTTAATAAATCTACCGAAAATATAATTACGTTAGATGCCAATATACATTGACGGACACGCCCCCTTTACGACAGGAATGTCGAGGAAATGCCATAGATATTTTTGTCGCAACCGGAACTGTCCCTCTATCGTTTATGAGAATATTAAACCGCTTTAAATTAGTTGTCATATCTTCCATATATGGTCATATCTATTTTTTTACGTTTTGTGTAATTTATCAATTATTTTTTTTTACTTTCATGAGGGAAGAGGAATTTTTTTGAGTCGTTCTCCTTTACGACTTTTAAAATTCTTTAATATAAATTTTAAAAGCATCTTTCTGTGTGGACAGATGCTGTCAATCCGAAAGTCCCCATACATATCAGACAAATCTGGAAAATTTTGCTTTGGTCTGGTAAAATATTTCAATTTTTTTTCTTCATAAATATGTTTGAATTTCTGAAAAAAAGAGATAAAAAATGTCTCAGTGGTAAGTTAACTTTCGCGATGACTGCAGATGGAGGGGTTATAGCAAGGACTTATAAACAGTTAATAATGTTTGTAGGTCCTTGGTTATAGTGATCCCCTTTTCTTGAAAAAAAAGTTGGTTATCTCAACAGAAGGAATAAAAGTTATACGATGCGATTTTTCTGCATATCTTCTTTGTCGATAGAAACTCATTTATTAGGTAAAATTGGTTAGAATTACCGTATCTAAAACAAAATGAATACCCATTGCATGATTTCAAAAATAATGAAAATATGTCATAGGACAATACCTAGAATCGCCATCTTGTCGATATTGGATGTTTGAAAAAGTAGTGATATTCTAGCTGTGACAGCAAAACTTTCTGTTGTCGTTGATTGTCAGTTTTCTGTATTCTGTCGTGATCGGCCGGAATCCTCAGTATTTTACTCTTTTGTCACTCTTTTATTAAATGTAGCAACTATCTATAAATCCTCGATGGATGTTGGTATGAAAAGGTCATATTCTCCCTGACTAAAAGACATCAAATGAAAGTCAAATTCATTTCGCCTTGTCCTGGGTTGACAGGACCTGTCAATTGGTTCATCTAAAAGCAACAACACTAGAAGCATACCTTGACTATTATCAGATAACCAGAAAGTTTTCATAAAAAGCATGTCCAATGAATCCGGAGACATAAGACGTACGAGACGCTATGACAGAAAAGTCATACGAGTTTCACTCTGGATTATTCGTGGTAGGTCGACATTTCATTTCTATTTATTACAGTGGATTGAGCAGATGATACCAAAAGATAAAATGAGTGCCCTTCTATGAAAATTGATGCCCTGTGAACTTGCGCTTGATCATTCATTGTGCATAATACAAGTACGTTCTCGCTGAAATCTTTATTGGAATTTCTATGAAAATCAAAGCTTGAAAACAGTAGTTTAAGGATAATGACAAGGTATATCCATGATGAAAGTTTGAAGCATTCAAACTACATCTCTGAACTAGCATTGTCATACAAGGACGAATACCCTTCTCAAAACAAAAGGAAACCTTCGTTGACTAACGTTTTCCGTACAACTAAGTTTGCTCTTGACCTTAAAATAGGGTTCCTCCTTAGGGCAAAAGCACTTAATGTGTGAAGTTTCATCTCTGTAGGCAAAGAACTTACTCTATTAAGGTGTGGAAATAATGTTGAATACTAGTATTTTACTTAGACTCTGCATTAACCGTGACCTTTTGGCCCAAAACTCAACATGGATCCTCCTTTGGTAGTAACCAATCTATGCGTGAAAATTCATCACCGAAGACAAATTACTCGAGTTTCTTCGGAAATGCTATTCATTAAATGATAATATTTTATACATGCTTAGTTTTGTATTGACCTTTTGATACCCAAAATAATAATTTGTGAAAAATTCCAAATTCACTGTGGGTAAACAATTACTAGAATTATGATGCACGAGAATAAACATACCAAGTTTGAATTTGACCGTCGGTCCCCAAACCGATATGATTCCTCCTTAGGTCATACCAATCCATGTGTGAAGTTTCATTACATCTACATATACTGGAGGTAAACGGACAGACATGAAGAAGCCAGTATCCCCCAAAACTAAATTGGTGATGGTGGAGAGGGGTTTATAATTACATGTAGTGAGGAATGTAGACTGATGCAGAATCTGAAGTATTATATCTAACCAAATCAAGACAATACATACTCATTTTGCATTTACACGTCTTTCAATTCTGACCTTGCCCAAACGAATTAACCGGTACAGCAAAGTGGTCAAAATATGTCAGACATAGTATCCTCTCTTCATGTCTATATAAACCTGAACTTACTCAATTTCTTGAGCGAATAAAACACCGCTAAAGACGGTATGGCCGGATTGCAAAGTAAGTTTTTGTCACCAACTGGGTCAAGGTCACTAGGTCAAATATTACAGCACACATTGAGAGGTCTTGTCAGAGGCAACCTACATGTATAATATAAAGTTTCTAATGTATACAGTTCCTTAGATTTTGCTTAAACCAGGAACTTTAACCAAAGTCTTTAACTAGGTCAAAGTCCAAGGTCAAGGTCACTAGGTCCAATGTAACGGCATAAATTGAAAAGTCTCATCATGGGCAACCTAAATGTATAATATAAGGTTTCTACTGCATACAGTTCCTTAGATTTTGCTTAAACCAAGAACTTTAACCAAAATCTTTAACTAGGTCAAAGTTCAAGGTCAAGGTCACTGGGTCAAATGTTACGACATAAATTGAAAGGTCTCATCATGGGCAACCTACATGTATAATATAAAGTTTCTAATGTATACAGTTCCTTAGATTTTGCTTAAACCAGAAACTTTAACCAAAATCTTAAACTAGGTCAAAGTCCAAGGTCAAGGTCACTAGGTCAAATGTTATGGCATAAATTGAAAGGTCTTGTCATGGGCAACCTATATGTATAATATAAGGTTTCTACTGCATACAGTTCCTTAGATTTTGCTTAAACCAGGAACTTTAACCAAAGTCTTTAACTAGGTCAAAGTCCAAGGTCAAGGTCACTAGGTCAAATGTTACGGCATAAATTGAAAGGTCTTGTCATGGGCAACCTATATGTATAATATAAGGTTTCTACTGCATACAGTTCCTTAGATTTTGCTTAAACCAAGAACTTTAACCAAAATCTTTAACTAGGTCAAAGTCCAAGGTCAAGGTCACTAGGTCAAATGTTACGGCATAAGTTGAAAGATCTCTTCATGGGCAACATACATGTATAATATAAAGTTTCTACTGCATACAGTTCCTTAGATTTTGCTTAAACCAGGAACTTTAACCAAAGTCTTTAACTAGGTCAAAGTCCAAGGTCAAGGTCACTAGGTCAAATGTTACGGCATAAATTGAAAGGTCTTGTCATGGGCAACCTATATGTATAATATAAGGTTTCTACTGCATACAGTTCCTTAGATTTTGCTTAAACCAAGAACTTTAACCAAAATCTTTAACTAGGTCAAAGTCCAAGGTCAAGGTCACTAGGTCAAATGTTACGGCATAAGTTGAAAGATCTCTTTATGGGCAACATACATGTATAATATAAAGTTTCTACTGCATACAGTTCCATAGATTTTGCTTAAACCAGGAACTTTAACCAAAATCTTTAACTAGGTCAAAGTCCAAGGTCAAGGTCACTAGGTCAAATGTTACGGCATAAATTGAAAGGTCTTGTCATGGGCAACCTTCATGTATAATATAAAGTTTCTACTGCATATAGTTCCTTAGATTTTGCCTCAACCAGAAACCTTAACCAAAATGTTGACGGCAGACGGACAGACGGACGGACAGACAGACGGACGGACGGACGGACATTGTCAATCTATAGACCGGAATTGCTTTGCAATCCGGCCAAAAATGTAAGGAAGATCATGAAGATGCAACATCTGAAGTACTTATCTTCTTAGTAGATGACCAATCTGTATCATGATAAATCTGTACAATCATTTATTTGGCAAGAAATTCATTCATATTACCCAGAGGTCAATGTTACGGTAGAAGCTCTCTTTGACTTCCTGGAGTCGAGTTAAAACTGGCATGAGGACATTGTAAGTTTCTAACAAATTGCATACAATTTATCATACAGGGACCAGGATAAACTATATGAACTGTGCAGATGAAACAGCATGCCAAACTGGTAAAATAAGTAAAATTTTTATATTCATGACCTTTCACTTTGTATGTCATGAAAACATATTTCCCCAAAAAGTACACCAAATATGCTTTCTCTGAATCGTGTTTCAAACCTACGTCACAGCCAATGCCAAGAGACAAATACACTATTTTTCATCTTTTATTTGATATTTTCTTCTTTTTAATCAGTGAATAAGTAAACAATGCCATAATTTACATATCATTAAATACTGTATAAAAGAATAAAGATGCAAAACCTGGATCACATGGGTAATAATATGGTGGCAAAATGATTTCTTGCAAAGAGCAGATGTATACATATAACTGGAAAGTATCCTGCTTCCTAACAACAGTAATGCAACAAGTACATCAATCCAATAACAAGTGACAAACAAAAACCTGTAACTAATATTGTAAAATCATCACCACATATAGATATGCCGCTCTTGGGCAGACAACATAAAACAAAAGTAAAGCAATGATAAGAACAACATTGTGACTGATAGAAGTGCATTACACCATTGTGGATGTACCAGGCTGAAAATTGATACTAATACTATTACTAATACTACATTATACAAAATAAATTAAGAATAATTACACCATGTTTAAGTTAATTGCAAGGCAAATTTCTAACTACATGTTAACTCCTTTCTGCACTAGAATATTGCCTACAATGTAAATATTGAACTCTGCTATTTTTCCAAAAAAGTATTTTTAAAACTTTGTCTTACATCCTTTGCAGTGCATAAATCTGAATAAATGTCATAATAGTTCGATAATTTTCAACTAAAATAACAATTTCCTAAAATACCAATTCTGTAATCTTTTGATCTTGAAAATAAACCTATTTAAGTTTACAGGCGAATTCTGATAAGTGATTATGACCTTTGACCTTAAAAATTATAAGAATTCCTTCTGACATTAAATCGAATGTTTGATGAAAATCTCATACATGGTGCTGAAAGATACACATGTATTCTACAGAGTGTTTACAAGGGGTTTGTTTCTGTACCATATACAAGAACAGACATTGGAATGGAAAACTGAAGTTTTTTTCACATTCTGGATAGAAAGTCAAACATTTCAACAACTTGGATGCTAGCTGATTTGAAAATAAGAAAGCACAGATATATATAAGAAAATTATTCATTATAATGAATTGTTTCATTGTAAGTTGATTGCAAATCTAAAACCCTTCTCTCCTTAAACATGTATCTACAATGATTATGCGAAAATTCAGTTTTGGGTATAGAGATTTGTCTCATAAAAATATAGAACTTTTACTATTAGTGCTTTCTATCCAAAAATATTCAGGATCAAATTTACAAACAGGCATGACAAAATAACAAGTTTATAAATAATTGATATCTTTGACTTTCTGATTTTTTCTATAAAGAGTGCACAGAAAATTCTTAATCAAAATTTTTTTTTACTCCATTGGAAATTTTCTTGAAATGAAGGAAGTATCAGTTCTTTATTCTACAAACCTACATATATGTGTAAATACATCTATATGTTACAGAAAAGGGTATAAATCTGACAGGGACTTCATGTAATTTCAAAAGGTTCTTGGATTATTACCTTTAACATTTGTTAGGGCTAATGTGTAATCTGTCTATTAAACCCCAACAATACTGTAAAATTTCACAATTTTATTTGAGGGGGGGGGGAGGGGGGTTAATTGGTTTGTTTTATCAATAAAAATAGATTTTTCTAACCATACAAGACAATAAAGTCATTTCAAACTATATCCAAAAATCTTTAAGATGCTTTTCCCATATTCTACTTATTTTTCATAGCAATGATGATTTCATGCAACATAAATATAATACTTCGTAAACTTGAGCAGGAAACAAGTTAAAGAATGGAAAAATATCAGGGTTTTTGTGAAATTCCAAAAGACCTTGAGGTTACATGTAATAACATAGTAAACAATGTCCTTATTTTGTGAATTATATGAAATACCCAATTACACTTACTTCCAGTAACATTTACAAGCTCAGTGGTACGTACAGTAATTGCTGCAAGAGTAATTCAACAAAATTTACCAAAGCAAAGCAACAGAAGTGGAGCACAAATGATCAAGAAAATGAGAAGAACACATAGAAGAAAGTAAATCATCTAAATATGAAGAAGATAGATTCCTATTATCATTATCATCCCTCTCTTGTTTGTAGATTATCTTAGTAAATCATATCACAGTGACATCTTACATATTATCTAAATCATTCATAATCAGAAGTTCTGTCTATCCATTCTTATTCTACTGTACTTCAAAATAACATTAAGGCCATAAACACAAGAGTTAACCCAAAATACATTCTCTGTCAACCTTACAGAAAAAGTCAAGTAAACCAAAAATTCAGTTCAATTCCAAAAATGTAATATCACATTTGTATTCCATTGGCTTCTTTGCACAAAATTTATGTATAAATGTGAAATTTACATCTAGAAGTGATATCACCATCGGATATATTGAAAATTTTCACTACAATTTGTATCATGAAAGACTTGCATGTCAAGATTTTCAAATAAAGAGTATGCAGGTTTTTTTTTCATATTATAAATACCGGTAATTAGGCCCTACTCAAAATAATTTATAGCAGGTTACTATAGAGAAGTCAATCAAATAAATTTTCATAACAATCACACCATATTCAATTTGATGACCCATTCCTTCATTTCATACTCCAAGCATTGCAGATTCTGAGAATGAGAGGGATCTCAAGCCATACTGAAAATCTGAAAGGAAACAAGTTGTGTTTGAGAAACACTGATGCTTACGGACAGGATAAAAGGAGATACAATTTTTAAATTTCATCAAAAATATTTTAAGGTTGTAGATAAATATTACATGATAAAAAGTATTGGTATCAATAGAAAGGTCTTGTCAAAGGAACTAAGAAATGAATTAAGAAATGAATCTTATATTTTTTCTCTTGATGCAGGTATCACCACAAAAATTGGACAGAAAACTGTATCAATCACGCATTGTGCGTTGATGCAAAAGTTTCCTGTCCAATTTTTCGGGTGATACCTGCATCAACAGGAAAAATAGAAGAATCATTTTATATCATCTGCTTATGGAAAACAGACTGTTTCTTGGATCTAAATACAATCAATCACTGCACTAAATTTCGTAAGTTTGGGGGATTGCGCAGTGATACAATTGCCTCCAAAGACGAAAACAAGTTATGGCAACCGCCATGATTCAAACAGCGAAAGATCGTCTCACTATACCTTTGGAATAAGGACCAGTTTGAGCAAATCCTGCGTGCACAGTTAATTCTTTAGTAAGTAGAAAAGAAATAGTACCCTTAAAATGTTAAGCAAACATCAACAAAGTGTATTTTCAGCAATGAGTTCATTCATGTATGAGGGAACCCCTGGTTCTATAAATATACTTCCATGAAAAATTTTGTTGTTTGATGTATCAACAAAATTTCTTAACCAATCAGAATCGTTTCTTGAAAATAACAATGGAAATTAAATGATCATACATATGAAATAAAAAAGCCCTTTCTCTTATTCTCTAAAATTTATACCCAGTGTTAAAGTTGTTGTCACAGACAAACAGAAGGACAGACCAAAAACTGTATGCTCCTGAATCTTTGATTCTCAGGGAATACAAATGAATAACACATTGAAATGTTATTGTAGGAAGGAAAATCCAGGTTTCTTAATTCTATGTACATGTATATCAGTTTGGTTTTTTTTAAATTCAAAGATGTTACTATAAAATAACTTACAGCAGTCACCATCATACAGTACAATTTCAAATTGATAACAAAACATATTTACCAGTAATAGACAATAAAGTCTAGTGTTAAGTATAGCACAGTTATTAAGAAATTTGTCCGAGAAACATATTTTACCTTAGTGCAAGTTATAAATTTGGAATGCAGACCTCAAGATTTCACACCCATATTTTCTGACTTCTTAAGAATTCTACTCTGAAATAGAAAAGTGATATTGGAAATTAAATCATTTTAAAATGAACAAGATGAAAAATATTGCTTATTCATTGTACATTCATGCATATAAAATTTATGATCATTTTTTTTTTTCATATTCATAATATTCTCGGAATCAGTTTCCATAAAAACTTTAATTTCAGTGTGTGGTCATACATGTATTTGAAGGTTGTATGTTTCATGACACCATCATTCCTGCTATAGGCAATCACATTATAGTGTATAGGATATGAGTTTTCATCAAGAATCAAGGTGGGAAAGAAAAAAGTATAAGAATGCTATCATCGATGATATTGGTATACTGAGTAAAGTGTTCTTCTAACACAAATGACAGCTGCCATTTTCTGAACTTTTGGACCTTGGCCTTCTTTGAATATTGATGTCATGGTAACTGGTTAAGTCAATAATTATGACAATCTCGATATGTTTGGTCGGTAATAGCAAGGGGAAAACAAACCGATAAACAAACAGACAGAGACTGGACACAATGATCCATATATGCTGCTCTGCTTGGCAGTTAACATGAAGAAGGAGTTTCTACCTACCTTATGTTTCTGACAGAGTAATGAGAAATTCTCCTCATCCATGAAGCAATCTGAAGACAATCAAAATTTTCATGTAAACATGTGTGCAAAATTTCCATTTCATCAGTGTGTCATTTAAGGTAAACAATTTTTTTTACTGATTTTCTAAAATTTTGTGACAAATACCAATTTTTTTTTTTCAAATTTCAGACAACACTGAAGACTTTAATGAATCTTCAGATATCATAGAAGTGACAACTGTATGTCTATGAGCAGAGTTATGATTCATTTGAGCAAGAATCATGTACATGTATATAGCAGTTTTTATAATGAAAATAGAACACCACTGAAGACGGAATGGCCAGATTGCAAAGTAAGTTTTTTCAGTAAAAAGTTAAAGATTGCCTATATGTTTGGACCTACATTGCTAAAATTTATAGCTGAGGTGCAATGTGCCTTGTATATTTTATGGCTATACTTACGTTGGTGTTTGTGGATTTAGGAAGATGTATAGGAGATGGGAAATAAACAAACTGTCGAAGGTCATTGGGTCAAGGTCAATATGATAAAGGTTTCAGTATCAACTGAAGGCTCATAACATAAGGAATCTATATGTGAAATATTAAAACCGTACTGGTATCTATTGTGAATATAGAGATATACATGATACATGTATAGCCAAAGTTAAATTTCTTCAAAAGTAGGCCTACATTTAAGGTCAAGATCACAAATTCAAAATGAAAATTTGTGTAACAAGAAATCTAAATACACAATAACACAGCCTCATATCTTTAGTTGAAGAGATAAGGTCCAAAAGTTAAGTTTTTAAAAGTAGGTCAAAGTCCAAGGTCAAGGTCACTAGGTCAAATATTACCACATAAATTGAAACGTCTTGTCATTGGCAACCTACCTGTATAGTATTATGTTTCTTCTGCATACAGTTCTTTAGATTTTGCTTCAACCAGAAACTTAAACAAAAATCTTTCACGAGGTCAAAGTCCAAGGTCAAGTTCTCAACATCACTAGGTCAAATGTTACATAATTATTGAAAGGTCCTGTCATGGGGAACCTACATGTATAATATTACTATTAGGTTTCAAATGCACACAGTTCCTCACATTTTGCTTTAACCATGAACCTCAACCAAAATCTTTAACTAGCTCAAATTCCAAGGTCAAGGTCACTTGGTCAAATGTTACCACATAATTTGAAAAGTCCTGTCATGGGTAACCCACATGTATAATATTATGTTTACACTGCATAAAGTTCTTTAGATTTTGCTTCAATTAGAAATTTTAACCAAAATGTTAACAACAGACAGCAGACAGACGGACATCGTCAATCCATAGACCAGAACTGCTTTGTAATCCGGCCAATTATTATCTTTGGTATTTCTTTTTTAACGTGTCAACCTTCAAAAGATCTTGTTATCTGATGTCAATTACTGCATATATTTACTAAAAAATTATCAAAACACCTTACCAGCTTCAACAGCACAGGTAACATGGAATTTCTGTGAACAACCTTTATGTAAACAACCAACAGTAGCACCCGTTTCATTACAAACTGAACACACCTAGAAACGAGAAAATATCTTAAAACTGCAATGGAAGTATAGGCAAGATATCGATATGTCAAATTCAAATTTGACAGACTGATGATGTTATACCAATGAATATAAAAAAATAACTGCTCAACTTGCTTTGAGATAGAGATTGAGGAAATGAAATGGACCATTTCATATTACTGCTAGACTTGCATTTTAAACCAAGACCCAACATCACAACTTTATTTTTTTTTACGACGTCATAGATCTCACAGTAGAAAATATGTCAAATGTTGTGTTGTGGGTTCTTGGCCTTCATAAAATTCAAGTCTACTGAGGTAATGTGAAAATTGTCTATTGTGATACATTAATGTGATACTTTGCCTTTCTTAAAGTTAACAGTTATGGATGCCAAATCAGTCAAAAATAACTGTTCAAACTATTAAGTTAAATACATGTAGCAGAGACACTTACTGTAGAAGAAGCTATACTGACAGCCTCCTCCAGACCATAGATCTTAGATCCTATCAGCAGTACACCATCTGCCCAAGCTACACAATCCTCATGGACCCATACTTCCATCGGAGGCTTTGTCACTGTGGCAGACTTACGACGGCTTTTCACTTTGTGTCCATTTGCACTAGCACAACCTAAACTTTCCTCCGATTTCCGTCTCTTTGATTTAGTATCACAACTGTTATTACCCAAATTATCCAAGTTCTTTGAGCTAGGTAAGTTCCCATCTAAATAATACGGACCAAATAAATCTCCCAAAAATTTATAGCTACTGTGCTTTCCACAGAGAGCACAGACCCAGTTTGACTCATCTAGCACCACACTGTTAGGCACTAATATTGATTTCTCAGAAGGTACTTTGGACATGTGTACTGTGGACACAGATACAGATGTAGTTTTCTTCATCACTTTTTTACAATCTGACGGTTGATCACTATCCATTACATTGATCACATGACATGAGGTAGGGTTCACCTTAGACTTTGTCAGTCTTATAAACGGACCAACTGACTTTGCTTCGGCAGAATTATCCTTCACAACTTTTTTGTCTTTCTGTTTCATCAGATCTAATGTTTTCTTCAGCTTCATATTCTGAACGGATTCATGATCATACTTGAACTTCTCCACCGGATGTTCAAACTTCCATAATTTACCTTTGCTACTTTTACCACCTCTAGGTCTACTAGAACTAATATCACTTTGTTTTCTTTTATGTTTCCCACGAGAATGTTTAATTTTTTTGTCAGCTTCTTTTTTTAATTTCTCACTCTTTGAAGAACTACACTTTGCCACATCATGTTTAGCAGTACTTGACTTTGCCTCTTCATGTTTAGTAGCTGTCTGTTCTTTTTGAGGTGACACAATTTCATGCACTGATTCAAATTCCTCGATTTCAGCCTTGTTCGGCACGTAGTCATCATCATCACTATCACTCTCATCAATCACTATCGTTTCAGGTTCTTCTTCCTCCTCCTCCTCCTCTTCTTCTTCCTCCACTTCCTGAACCTTAGCTTTCTTTTGCCTTTTTGTGAGTTTCTCCATCTCTATTTCATCATCTGAGTCAATGACATAGTCTCCTCCATAATATAAATCTCCGTACTTGGCAGGAGATGATCTATTTCGCCTTCTACTTGTCCTTTTAGATGAATTACTGCTAGCTGGAGCAGCACTAGAGCTTGTAGAAGTTTTGGCACTAGATTTCTCTCCTTTAGCTCCAGATCTTTTGAAGTTAACACCATCTATTTCATCTTGATCCATCACATCATTTGAAGTTTTATGAGACAAATGTTTGCTTTCTGGTCGTCGTTTCTTTGTTCCCACTTTTTCAGAGGTTCCAGAATTCTTCAAATTCTTAGACTTGAGAGTTTTGTTCTTTAAACTTCTTAAAGCTCCTGGTGAGGTCTTTTTTATAGAGGAAGATTCCTTTTCAACTGAACGTCTTCTTTTGCTGCTTTTCTCTCCCTCACCATGACTTGCGACTTCAGATGAATTTTTGGATGCTGAATCAAGTACTGCTTCATTACCTACACTTTCTTTAACATTCTCTTTTTCCTTTTCACAGAAGCTGCTGCTAATGTTATTAGATGACTCATTGTCTGAGCTTACATCCCCCTCCTGTGATGTAATTCCATCAGCAACTGGTCTCCTCAGTTCTGTTAGCACCCTAGATGACCTATCATACGTACAATGGTTATCTTTTCTTACCATAAGGACCCCATCATCATCACTGTCCGACTCTGAACAAGACATTCTCTCAATGGTACCAGCACTAGTGATTCTCGCTGAAACTTCATGAACAGACCTGTTCCTTCGTATCTGAGATCGCCGTAGAAGAAGTTTTTCAGATATAGATTCATTCCTAGGTATTGCTTCATCAGAAGATAATGAAAATTCATTCACATTGGACAGAATTTTTGAGCGGATACTTTTATCATAGGTATATTTTGGTTTAATTGGATTACTTAAGGCACGCTTAGATTTCTTGATAGACTTAGGCTTATAGTACTGAATACAAGAATTCTTATCACCATTTAATCCTTTTAGAAATTCGTTGTTGTTTTCTTTAGGTACTACCTCTAGATTAAGAATGTCGTCTAGAAACTTGCCATTGTCTTGTTCCTTTGACTTGATGACAGGAGTTATAATATCACTAGTGGATACTAATCCATTGATGTGCACTGAACTATTTTTACACTGTTCTACGTTACAATTCTGATCAATAAAAAGATCAGTGCTAGTTAATTCCTGCACAGCATCACTATTACAAGCTTCCATTGGGGATTCAGTGTCTTTCACTTCAGCTTTAACTGGAACTTCAACTTGTTTCCCAGGTTTATTTTCAGACTGTGACATCTCCTGTACTATGTCTGATGTGACCTCTTTTTCTTCACTGACACAATCAACTTTACCGTCATTGCAATGCTGCTCATTTTCTTCTTTAGATACATGTACCTCACTTTCATCAGTTTTCTCATCAATAGTTTTTTCCTCCTCAGTCATATTTTCATCCTCATTTTTGTTTAGCTCACTCTTAATTTCAGAAGTGTCTACTTGTTCAACTGGTGCATCCAACTTTGATGCCTTATCACCAGGGTTTTCAGCATCTTTTCTCGATGTCGACTCGGACTCCTGGTCTTTCTTTGGAATGTTCTCCTTCTGTGACAAATCGACACCGCTATCCAAGTTTTTTTGATTCTGGTTAGAGCTATTACAGTCTAAGCAGGCATCATTGACGACACTTTTGGGGTCAACTACTTGCTTTTCCGGAAGCATACAAAGCTGTTCTAAAGATGTCAATGGATTTTTTCCACTTCTTGGTGGTGGATCATTATTGCTATCACATACTGTATCACTGATGTATTTGGTTTCTGGTGGACTTGAGAAATGATCTGCTGTACTATGTGAGCTGTGGACAGATGAGGACCTTGAAAGACTGCGATGAACTGGTGGGCTGATGGGGTTAGTCTTTGGTGAGTATCTATGTGGGAGCTTTCCATGCTGTGGAGAAATTGTATCTCCTGTATAGGCAATTGAACTATGGTGAGAATTGGAAACAGATACATGGAGCTGTTGATTCAAAGGAGCACTTATGCTATGAGATGAACCAAAACTATTTGGCGACTGCATATGCATGAGAGAGTTCATTTCACCTACAGGAGATGCCATTGCAGATGGTGACCTCTTACATCCACTGCTACTTGTGCTATGTGATGGACTGTGCATGGACCTTGGACTTGAATTTGGCAGGCTTTGACAACTATGTTGAGAGGCAGGACTATGCATGTTATACATAGGACTGACTGGTGATGATCTCGTCATCTGTGGTGGAATGTGGGAAGATGAATTAGGGTATGCAAAAGGTGGAGATGACATCGGATATTGCTTTGATGGAGGATGAACATTATAGCTGTGAGGAGACTTTGGTGGGACATGATATGGAGCAGGTCTATTACTTTTACTGAGAGGTATGTGCACAGTTTGTGAGGGCTGATAATTGGTGGCTGCCATCTGTAAAATGTTGTTGGCAACTTCTTGTGGATTCTGATTTTGGTTGCTGCGTCTAGCATAGCCATGATTAGAATGTTGCTGCTGTGATGACTGGTTCATTGGTCCTACAATTCCACTTGGGCAGCCTGTAATGATAATTGAATACAATTTATTGTCTCCTATTATCATAGCAAACTAACCTTACCAGGCAGAGCTTATTTTCATCTGGTCATCAAAGGAGTTTTATTCAATGGAGTTTTATTCAATCTCATTATAACTAATTAACTTGTTCAATCATGATCATAATTATATACAGTATTATACACATGTGCATGTAATTATGCAAGCCAAGTATGTATACAAACTAAAAAGAAGCAGTAGTGGTAGAGAATGTACAGTGACAGGCAACAAAATGACATTGAAAATTAAGATTTATACACACAGACTTCGAATTCTTGGATTACCAACTTTAGAATACAGGCGACTCAGAGCAGATTTAAGATATTGGATAAAATAGATGTCATAAATAAGGCAGATTTATAATGGACGCAGGGTCATAATATAAAGGTTAAAATACAACGCTAAAGACGGTATGGCCAGATTGCAAAGTAAGTTTTTGTCATAAACTGGGTCAAGGTCACTAGGTCAAATATTACAACATAAATTAAAAGGTCTTGTCAGAGACAACCTAACTGTATAATATTATGTTTCTACTGTGTATGTAGTTCCAGAGATTTTGCTTAAACAAAACTTTAACCAAAATCTTTAACTAAATCAAAGTCCAAGGTCAAGGTCACTAGGTCAAATGTTATGTCATTAATTGAAAGATCTTGTCATAGGCAACCTACATGTATAATATAAAGTTTTTAATGTATACAGTTCCTAAGATTTTTCTTCAACCAGAAACTTCAATCAAAATCTTCAAATAGGTCAAAGTCAAAGGTCAAGGTCACTAAGTCAAATGTTACAGCATAAATTGAAAGGTCTTGTCATGGGCAGCCTTCATGTATAATATAAAGTTTCTACTACATATAGTTTCTTAGATTTTTTTCTTCAACCAGAAACTTTAACCAAAATGTTGACGACAGACGGACATCGTCAATCTATAGTCCGGAATTGCTTTGCAATCCGGCCAAAAAAAGCAACACTGTAGAAGAAATCCAAGGAAGCTGTCTTTTGCAAATAGAATAATAACACCATGGAACAGTCTACCACAGAATGTAAGAACAATACAGCCACGTAATAGAGGTCTGCCAGGTGCCCAAACGGAAGAAGAATCACATTCCAACTTTCATTTTTGTTGTTGTGGTTGACTGAACAAGTTTGAATGAGATTAGAGTTTTATTATGACCAGTAACATAACCTATATAAAATTACTGGTAATGAGTGTTTAAATTGTTTTTACTAAATATGCACTGCATTTTCTGTCTAAGCTATCCTTTATTCCACTCTTCTCAGTTGCTTGATTGAATAAGCTCTGCCCAGTCATATCACTTTGCTATTATACCACTTACAATGATAAGAGTGCATGACTGCAAAAAGTGATCCCCCTGTTTATTAAATTCTTGTAAAAGCTATCAGCACATGATTTTTGAATCCTTAATTGATAGGCACATGTAACTTGCATGAATGATCCATCAGTGACTCTGACTTACTGATGTGAACTACTGTCCAAGCAGCTCACTTCAGAAATTGGAAAATTGAAGTTTCGTCTCATTTGTCGAAATATTTTCCGATTGAAATTAATATTTGGGGTAAGATCTTGAATTCTCATAACTAACGGTGTAAATTATATATCCGTAAAACCAATATTACGCTAACAGTGACAGAAAATTGATTTAGATGGGGATTTTTATATGTAAATTTTAGCGTGATGTAGTTGCCATTCTCCATAGACTCAACATTAACATAGAAAACTCCCCATCTAAATCTAGTTTCTGTCACTGTGAGCATAGTTTGGGTTGCACTTATATATAACTTACAGCATTAGTAACGAGAATTCAAGAACTATTCCCCTATAAGAATTTTAATTGGAAAATTTACCAATAAGATCGAAAAAAAATATGAATCACAATCCCTACCGGAATTAATCCATGTCCTTCAACTCTGCCTTGACCTGTACTTACACCAAAAGATGAATCCAACATCAAAATAAGTTCAATATGTGTATTAGAAAAAGGTCTGGAAAACAGGAAAATTTAATGAAATTTGCTAAGAGGCCATACCTTTTGTAAGAACAAATAAATCAAACCCAACTTCAACTTATTCTTTATCATACTATAATGTATCTGCATACCAAAAATCAGCGCAATATCTACAAGAACAGGCATGAAAAGACGGGAAAATGAGAAGTTCATGAAAATTGCTAAGTCCAGGGGCCATAACTCCTGTAGAAATGGGTCAATCAAATTGAAATATGAACTTGATTTGTATCACACTGAGATATATTCACATTCCAAAAATATTTTCAATATTTGCAATACCATGGAAGAAAAGTCCGGAAAACTGAGAATTTCATGAAATTTGCCAAGTCCAAGGACCAAAACTCTTGTGAAAATAGGTCAATCAAAACCATACTCGAACTTGATCTGTTTAACACTAAGATGTAATCACATGTAAGAAATCAACAGCCGAGAAAAGTCTGGAAAACTGAAATTTCATGAAATTTGCCAAGTCTAGGGGACATAACTCTTGTAAAAATAGGTCAATTGGAACCAATCTCAAACTTGAGCTGTATAACACTAACATGCATTCATGTATAAAAAAATCTTTCAATATCTGCAATACCTTGAAAGAAAAGTCCGGAAAACTGAGAATTTCATGAAATTTGCTAAGTCCGAGGGCCACAACTCTTGTAAACATAGGGTAATCAAAGATTACATAGCTCGCCTATACAGGTTTTTATCAGAAACCAGATTAAAGCTTTTGAAAAGTAGGTCAAAGTCGAAGGTCAAGGTCACTAGGTCAAAGGTCATGGTCTCAAATGAAAGGTCTCGTCACAAGGTATCTATATGTGAAATATCAAAGCCCTACCCCTTATAGTTCAAGAGATATAGCCCAGGTTAAAGTTTTGTCTACAGACGACAACAAAGATGACAACAACGCTGAGGGTATGGCATTAGCTCTCCGGACTTTTTCGTCCCAGCGAGCTAAAAACAGGTGAATCGAAACCAAACTCGAACTTGATCTGTATCACATTGAGAATAAAGCCTGTGTTTGTGAAACACTAATGCCCCCGGTGGCATCTTTGTTAGTATGAACACTATTTTCTGTTAAGGGGTAACGAGTGGCTGGTAAGTGAGCTAACTCGCACAGTCATTTACTTCGTTTCAATCCGTGTTTAACTGATTTCCCGTTAAAGTCAGAGTCAAATTTTACAAATTATCGGAACTCTTTAACAAAGAGATACATACAAAGGTTGCGGTTTGACTCGCACCAAAACGTTTTCGCACTGGAAATATTCGCAGTTGACAACCCTTTACTAGTTCAACATGGGAATGCACGCACAACTTTTTAAAACATTGAGGATAAGATCCAAATGACTTGATCGCTAAATAATGGGAATGTTCACTCAAAATTTTACGGTTAAACGAAAAGACTAGGGCATATATTTTTTGATATAGCATAGTTTTTATCAGGTCTGGTGCTCTGGATCAGTGGAAATCGTCAGGACTTATTCTTTTTCCTGATTATTTCCTCAAAATTGTATAATTCCCCTTACCTTAAATTTAATTTTATTTGCCTGATTTTCCTCGTCTTAACGTATAAATTTTATAACAACAATAGGTTAGAGAACACCCTCCCCCCCCCCTCATTTGCTTGGCCTTGGAAAAAAAATCTAATTACGTTCATTTAGAAAGTCTAAATAATTCTTAAAGGGATAAGGTTTTTATTCGAAAATGAGAAGGAAATGACATGTCGTGTGATTGCCTTTACTTCACAGGAATATATTATACAGGAAAGATAACTCTAGCAACTTTTGTATTTGAAAGTTTGAAGCTGATCAGATTTGCCGAGCTGTAACATAAAAGTATTGATGGATACCTCAGTGTTTCATGCTTTTTTTAACTTTTTATGTCCCAGTACATGAATATTACATAAGTTGCGTTCCCTAAAAATATTCTGCAACAGTAATTTTTTGAGATTTCTATTAGGTGTACAAATTTTGTGCACTGTCTCATGAGACTGTCATCATCTTCAATATCAGTTTCTGATGAAGTATTGATGAAAAGGTGTATCAAAATTACTGTCATATGCTTCAAAATCACTCATATTTTCAGTAAATAATAACAAATAACTGAAAAAAATAATTCAGATTTTCATTTTTTTTTCTGTCATTTATACAAGCAGACACTCGTTACCCCTTAAGTACATGTATGTGAGGTCACTGGGTTAAAAGGTCAAAGGTCAAGGTCACGAGGTCAAAAATTTTGGTATCAATGGAAAGGTCTTGTCACAAGGAATACATATGTGAAATATGAAAGCCCTAACACTTACCATTCAAAAGTTATGCCCATTGTTAAAGTTTTTGAAAAGTAGGTCAAAGGTCAAGGTCAAGGTCACAAGGTCAAAAATTTTGGTATCAATGGAAAGGTCTTGTCACAAGGAATACACATGTGAAATATGAAAGCCCTATCACTTACCATTCAAAAGTTATGCCCAATGTTAAAGTTTTTGAAAAGTAGGTCAAAGGTCAAGGTCAAGGTCACGAGGTCAAAAATTTTGGTATCAATGGAAAGGTCTTGTCACAAGGAATACACATGTGAAATATGAAAGCCCTAACACTTACCATTCAAAAGTTATGCCCAATGTTAAAGTTTTTGAAAAGTAGGTCAAAGGTCAAGGTCAAGGTCACGAGGTCAAAAATTTATGTATCAATGGAAAGGTCTTGTCACAAGGAATACACATGTGAAATATGAAAGCCCTATCACTTACCATTCAAAAGTTATGCCCAATGTTAAAGTTTTTCGGACAAACAGACAGACAAACAGATAAACAGACAAACAGACGGACAGTCCAAAAACTATATGCCCCCGAATCTTTGATTCCGGGGGCATAAAAACTCACATACCAAAAATGAGTTCAATATATGCAACGACAGCAAAAAGTCTTGAAAACTAAAGTGTGACGGAAGGACAGAAAAACGGGGTGGAAACTATAAGTTCCCTCCGGCGAGCCGGTAGGGGACTAAAAAACTTCATGTTATCATTTTCTGAACTGAGCTGCACATACAGAAAATCCTTGACCTTAAAAATCAATAGGTGGTGTCCTCTCATCATAGGTAACTCACATGTAAAGTTTAAAATATGCAGGATACAGGGCAAAATGAATCACTAGAGTTTAAGGTCACTGGTTAAAGTGTCTTGGTATCATAATGTAGTACTTGTTAAAGTACATGTATGTGTATATGAAATACAAGAGATCTATCTCTCATACTTTATAATTTGTTTTCTGAGCTTCTTAATCAAATAATTATTTTTGTCATACATGTATATGTATTGCAAAACTTTGTTTACTACTTGTTAAAAGTACAGAATAAAAAGAATGAGTACCAGTATTGCTGGAAACTTGATCATATTGCATCTGCCTTGTGCTTCCTCTCCTCACATTAAGTCCATAGTGGTTAGGTAAGAATTGTCCTGGTCCATTTCCACTGAAACCCATGTACATAGCCTGACCTGGAGACTGTGACTGATAGAAATGCTCAGGTATACCATACTGCTCCTAACAAAGACAAATATCAATATAGCAAGTAACTACATTATATTATTTTTCTAATCATTAAGTATACAGTCTACACCAAAGAATAAGCGTAAAATTTGTCTTTATTAAAACATTCAAGGAATAAATCTAGAAATATTCAACCTGACACTAATGCTAAAATTAAAATCAATCAGATCCAGGATATAACTCATTAAACATGCATATTTAAGATAAATGCACATGTATATGTTCCATATTCATAATAATACATTACTGTACAGTAGAACGTCTTGTGAAATATGATTAATCCAGATACATGATAATGTTCATACTTGAGATGGTATGTTTCTTTGTTGCTGTCCAGGAAAGCCTTGCATATAGCTAATGTTTCCACTGTGCATCCCAATCTGTAACAATGTAAACCAGAAATGTGTGAAATATACACCTAACTAGAAGAGACTGAAGCTCTCCTGGTTGTTTGGAAGCATCCATGTATACTTAGTGCATGGTACACCCATTTTCCAAGACCCCAAGGGTCAAAGGATAAAAATAGAACCCATTTTAATGCAAAAAGAATGAACTCTCTATCAATTATACTCTCTATCAATTATACTTTCTGATAATTGGTGTTCACAAGAGTACATAGAGTTATATTGGAGAAAATTACCACACCCATTTTCCTAGACCCTGAGGGTCAGGGGCTCAAACAAAATATAAGGTGCACAACAAGACTATATACGGATTATACTGCAAAAAGAATGAACTCCCTATCAACAAATTAAAAGTCATGTTTGTAAAACATAAATGCCCCCTACCCCTTCTGTGATTAAAGTCCGTCACAACTTTATACTTGCATTGATACAACCTATGTGGGTATAAAGTACTAGTGTAATGAAAAAAGTCGAAGAAGTATAACTGTCAGGAGGACCTGTATGTACAGCATTTATGCTTTGTTAAAGCTCTTCTTCTTATAAACTTCTACAAGGTAATTAATAGTATTCTATTAAATAATCATATTCAACAAACCTGATAGTTTTGCTTTGTTCCGAAGACTTTAATTTTTATAGCACTCATGTGAATCACTTCCCAGAGATACTGAACAGAATGTTGGTAAATTTTCCCAACCAAAATTCAAGGGGCATAACTCTGTCAAATTTTTTTTTGATCGGATTCGAAGTGCAAGGGGCATAACTCTGTCAAAATTTTTTTGATCGGACCCAAATATAAACTTGACCTAGATTTTCATTTGATGTGTCTGTACACAAGATTCATTTCAGTATGTGAATACACTCCAGAGATACTGAACGAAAATCCTGAAATTTTGTTACTTTTCAAAAAGCAAGGGGCTAAACTTTGTCAATTTTTTTTTCATTGGACCCAAATATGAACTTGACCTAGATTTTCATTTGATGTGTCTGTACACAAAATTTCATTTCAATATGTGAATCCACTCCAGAGGTATTGAACAGAAACTGATGTCGTGCAAAGCAATATGTCCCCTCTTCTTCAAAGGAGGGCATAAAAATTTTTGATTGAACCCTAATATGAACTTGACCTAGATTTTAATTTGATGTGTCTGAAAACAAAATTTCATTTCAATATGTAACTCCACTCAAGAGATATTGAACGGAAACCCTGAAATTTTGGTATTTTTCGAAGTGCAAGGGGCATAACTCTGTCAAAATTTTGTTCATCGGACCTAAATATGAACTTGACCTAGTAGATTTTCATTTGATGTGTCTGTATACAAAATTTCATTTCAATATGTAACTCCACTCAAGAGATAATGAACAGAAATCCTGAAGTTTTGGTATTTTTCAAAGTGCAAGGGGCATAACTCTGTCCAAATTTTTTTAATTGGACCTAAATATGAACTTGACCTAGATTTTCATTTGATGTGTCTGTATACAAAATTTCATTTCTATATGTAACTCCACTCAAGAGATATTGAACGGAAACCCTGAAATTTTGGTATTTTTTCGAAGTGCAAGGGGCATTATTCTGTCAAAATTTTGTTGATTGGACCCAAATAAGAACTTGACCTAGATTGTCATTTGATGTATCCGTATACAAAATTTCATTTCAATATGTAACTCCACTCAAGAGATATTGAACAGATACCCTGAAGTTTTGGTATTTTTCAAAGTGCAAGGGGCATAACTCTGTCCAAATTTTTTCGATCTGACCTTAATACGAACTTGACCTGGATTTTCATTTGATGTGTCTGTATACAAAATTTCATTTCAATATGTAACTCCATTCAAGAGATATTGAACGGAAACCCTGAAATTTTGGTATTTTTTGAAATGCAAGGGGCATAACTCTGTCAAAATTTTTTTGATCGGACCCAAATATTAACTTGACCTAGATTTTTGTTTGATGTGTCTGTATACAAAATTTCATTTCAATATAAGAATCCATTCCAAAGATATTGAACGGAAACTGATGTCGCAGACCGACCGACAGACCGACCGACCGACCGACAGCGGCAAACCTATATGTCCCCTCTTCTTCGAAGGGGGGCATAATTATAGTTTCTGAGAATTAGTGCTCACAATATGACATAGAGTGATCTGAGTTATGTAGGAGAAAATGACCACATCAACTTTCCAAGGCCCTGGAGATCAGGGGTTCAAACTAAATAGCAGGTACACAACTAGACCACAGATCCATTATAATGCAAAAAGAATTCACTCTATATCGAGTACAATTTTTTTTATAATAGATGTTAACAAGGTTACATAGATATAATGACCACACCCATTTTTCAAGATCCTGGGGGTCAGGGGCTCAAACAAAATATCACCTGCATAACCACACTACAGACCCATTACAATGCACAAAGAATTAATTCTCTATCAATTATACATTCTGATAATTGGTGTTCACTAGATAACATAGAGTTAAATGTATATTAGAGAAATGACCATACCTATTTTCCAAGACCCTGGGGGTAAGTATTCAAACAAAACATCAGGATCACAACTTGTCCACAATCCCATTGTAATACAAAGAGAATTAATTCTTTATCAATTATACTTTCAGAGAATTGGCATTCACAAGATCACATAGAGATATAAAGGAGACAATGACCACACTCATTTTCAAAGACTCTGGGGGGTCAGAGGCCCAAACAAAATATCAGGTGCACAACTAGACCACCAAAGACCTATTATAATGCAACAAGAATTTACTCTCTATCATTTTTACTTTTTGAGAATTTATGTTCAAAAGATTACACAGGGTAATATAGAAGAAAATGACCACACCCATTTTCCAAGACCCTGGGGGTCAGGGGCTCAAACAAAATATCAGGTGCACAATTAGACCACAAATCAATTTTATTGCAAGAAGAATTAATTCTCTATCAATTATACTTTCTGAGATTTGGTGTTCACAAAATTACATAGTTATATAGGAGAAAATGACCACACCCATTTTCTAAGACCCTGGGGGTCAGGGGCCCCAAAAAAAATATCAAGTGCACAACTAGAACACAAACCAATTTTATTGCAAAAAGAATTAGTTCTCTATCAATTATACTTTCTGAGATTTGGTGTTCACAAGATTACATGGAGTTATATAGGATAAAAATGACCACACCCATTTTCCAAGACCCTGGGGGTCAGGAGCCAAAACAAAATATCAGGTGCACAACTAGACCACAAACCCATTTCGTTGCAAAAAGAATTAATTCTCTATCAATTATACTTTCTGAGATTTGGTGTTCACAAGATTACATAGAGTTATATAGGAGAATATGACCACGTCCATTTTCCAAGACCCTGGGGGTCAGGGGCCCAAACAAAATATTAGGTGCACAACTAGACCATAGGCCCAACATAATTCAAAAAGAATTAATTTCTTACCATATACAGATTCAGAGGATTCGCATTCACAAGAAAAGTTTAACCGACAGACGGATGCCGGACACAGGGCGATCGCATAAGCTCGACTGGTCTTTGACCAGTAGAGCTAAAAATCTTGCCTTGATATGTAAAAAGTGATGAATGTTCATCAAGGACAATGCTAAAAAGTAATAACATGTTTTACTATAAGAGTAAGACCCAAATTAACAATCTCTATTTCCGCTCACCCTTCCTTCCCCATTTTTAGCTGCCCACCCTGATTTTTTTTGGAGGGGGGGGGGGGGGCATTTCCAAGATTTTTTTTAATGTTTTAGTATTTTTATACCATGACTGCATTTTATCATGGTTATATAATTACGAATGGTTCTTCCTCTTATTCAAAGTGTCAATACAGTGATGATTCGTTAGTCCGGAATTCGTTACTTCGGAAAATTCGTTACTCCGGACGATTTCTCAGGGAACAAACGTGCATAGTGCAAAACTGATCTGATAATCCGGAAATCCGCGTTCCGGATCCGGACGGTAGTTTTCGGGAACGGACGTGCAGATCACAAGATCATATGTTATTTTGTTCCGTTAGTCCGGACGATATAAGCAACGACAGACGTGTTTTCATAACAATGAATTTTTACTTGGAGAAATCTACACGGACGTGTTTTCATAACAATGAATTTTTACCTGAAGAAATCTACATGGACATGTTTTCATAATAATTAATTTCTACCTGGAGAAATTTACCGGAAAACCGGCATATTAATTAATTAGGCGATGGGATACGCAGCACTAGTCACGGCTTGGGGTACACGTACTTACGTGGTTATCAAATCTATGCATTAAAAGACTTAATTGTTCGCTTCTTTTAGTCACTTTCTTAATTCTTATTGTGACATTTTTCAGCTTGTAGCGTTCGATCATTATTTTGAACAGATGCGCGCCCTAAAATCATTTCAAAATAAAGTTTATATTTTTAATTTTAATGTTTGTCTCACGATGAAGATGAGAGTGAACTGAATGTTAGCGTTAGCTGAGATATTGAGGGCTTGTTCTTGGTTAAAATAGAATTGAAAACGACCGTCAACAGCTCTTGACAGACGATGATTTCCGTATTTTTCAAGAAGAAAAGTGGTAAGTTTCGGTAGGTATTGTTAACTATCGGCGCCCGATGTTTAGATAAAATTTTATTCTTATTTTAAAGGTTAAAGTAACGCTCTATATTGATCTCAGCTAACTAATAATACAGAGGTCTCCTTCCACTTTCGTTTTCTCTTCATCTTGTGCACTTTGTTCTATTCATTTCTATTAATAAATTTGATTAGAATTATTAAGAAATAAAGCTACTTGTATACTTATTTTTAATGATGATAAAAGTATTGACTTCAAGACGATCTTAAAAAGCGAAGACAAATCCCGGCGCCCAAACCACCTTCCCCTTGTCTACTTTTTAGCGCTCATGCTTTAAAGACACATCTAGAGATTTAGTAATCCATTATTTTCAAGAAATAAAATTTAATCAAATTATCTATGATGAGAAAATATTTGTTTACAAGACAATTTAACCGTACACACACGCACAAAAAACGGCCGACCCTCCCCCTTTCCTTCGGAAATTTTGCACTCAAGTTTTGACATTTTTAACATGATTCAGTAATCCGGAAAATTCGTTAATCCGGACGAATTCCTCGGGAACCAATTCGTCCGGACTAACGAATCATCACTGTACATGTTTTCCTAAATTGATTATTAATACAAAGATCCACTGAATCAAATAAGACCTACCATGTCAACTTCCAGTCCTTATGTCAAACGAAAAACATAGGGTAATCAAAGATTACATAGCTCGCCTATACAGGTTTTTGTCAGAAACCAGGTTAAAGTTTTTGAAAAGTAGGTCAAAGTCCAAGGTCACTAGGTCAAAGGTCATGGTCTCAAATGAAAGGTCTCGTCACAAGGTATCTACATGTGAAATATCAAATTTTTAGTATCGATGGAAAAATCTTGTGACAAGGAATACAAATGTGAAATATCAAAGCCCTATCACTAAACATTCAAAAGTTATTTCCAACAATAAAGTTTTTGTAAAGTAGGTCAAAGGTCAAGATCCAGGTCACAAGGTCAAAAATGTTGGTATCATTGGAAAGGTCTTGTCACAAGGAATACACATGAGAAATATCAAAGCCCTATCACTTACCATTCAAAAGTTATGCCCAATGTTAAAGTTTTTGAAAAGTAAGTCAAAGGTTAAGGTCACGAGGTCAAAAATTTTGGTATCTATGGAAAGGTCTTCTCACAAGGAATACACATGTGAAATATGAAAGCGTTATCACTTCCCATTCAAAAGTTATGTCCAATGTTAAAGTTTTTCGAACAAACAGACAAACAAACTAACAGACAAACAAACAGACGGACAGGCCAAAAACTATATGCCCCTGAATCTTTGATTCCGGGAGCATCAAAATCTGCTTGATGAACTGAGACTTGTTTTCATGGTAAACGTTCAAGCCCGAAGTTGAAGTTCAAGGCCCAAGGGCAAGATACAAATGTAACAAAGTCATTTATTTCTTTTAATAAAGAATTAGATGTAGTGCTTCAATGTGAAGTGACTGTAAGAGAGATATAGAAAACACTGCATTGGATCGATGTGCATGGTGTTGTGATTCCTTAGAGAGTTTTTTTTGCATTTTTTCATTTTCTAAATTAAACTTTACAAAACTGATGAGCCGTTGCAGTAGGACAATGCCTTATAAATCAATCCATATCGTCCGAGTATACGAAAGTTCATAGTTTTTGCAAACACTTCAATAGTATGTCGATGACAGAAAATCATTCCTTTTGACAAACTCTTGAAGTTGAAGTGTTTGCAAAAACTATGGACTTTTCAGATGAAAAATGATATGGACTACTTATTAGGCATTACCCTACTGCAACATCTCATCAGTTTTGTGCAGTATCACTTAAATGTTAAATGATGAAAAAACATAACAAATCTCCGTAAGGAATAACTACACCATACGTTTCAATCCCATGCGGTGGAAAAGTTGTATCCCTAAAACTGTAACAGAAATGATCTGTTTCAGAACTTTTAAACAGGAAAATTGAAAAGACCGTTTGATTCCTGTAACCCTATCCCCATTTCCAAAGATGAATGTGCAAGATATATAAATAAGGAATCTAATTCTGACCTAAATCCCTAACTGGTAAATGACATGATTGGAAAAATTCCTCTTGCCGTACAAGTTCATACCCGAGAGTTCTTTTACTTCATCTGCTTATGAAGCACATTTATGAGAATTGAAGGGTTTCTTTTAAGACAACAGAAAAGAAAAATGTTGTATAATTACCATATTTTGACTATGCTGACTGGAACATTGAGTTGGATATCCTAAGTGAAGGGGTATGCTGTTACCATGCGTACTGTACATTTCACTTTGGTAGTGGCCTACATTTCCTAAAATTCAAACAAGAATTGATGGAAAATGCTTATAAAGTAGCGTGCAAACAAAGTTATTACTTAAAAGAATATAGAAGATAATTTCTGCAAACATTGGCTTTGCATGCTTTAGAAAACATTAGATACAGTTTTCATATACTGGGCTTTTTAAAATAGATTCATTGACGAAGTACAGGGCCTTACATGGAAGCAAAAAACATATTTGTAATTTCTACAATAGACTTTGAATTATTCTTTTCATTCGCCACATAGGCACGTAGGATGCCATGTTTTTGGGCCTAGCTTAAAATTTGGTCAACTACCAATTTCCATCCCTGTGTAAACGTATGAAAGTTGCAAGCTGCAGGAGAACAAATCAAATTCAAGGAATTGTGGTCTCCTGCTTTTGGGTGTTTGACTTCAAAGAAATGCTTACAGACCCCCCCCCCCCCCCCCCCCCCCCCCCGTATTAACTATCAACTTACTACCAGACAATCAGAAAGTCACCAGACTTACCAGACGAATCTGGTAAAATTTGCTTAGGTTTGGTAAAATATTTCAATTTTATCTTAATATTAAAACATGTTTGAATATCTTCAAAAATGTCTGGTAAGTTGTAAAAACTTTCGCAAAGTCTGTTAAATAAGTAACTACAGTAAATTTTGTGAATTGCTGCTTCACATTAAGGCAAGAATGTCGGGACCCGTTTCAAACAACCAAAACAAGAAGTCTGACAAGACTGAAGCTCTCCTGGTTGTTTGGTAAAATTTATCTTAGTGGCACACCCAATTTCCAAGACCAATCACGGACAGAAATTTGACGACCAAATTTTCAACTGGGCCCCTATGACATCAAGCCCTGCTCACCCATGTGGCGAATGAAAATAAAAGTTCAAAGTCTCGATTGATTACAACTTTTTTCTACCATAAAAATAGAAATTCCAGATATCACTCTCGCTTTCATCTAAGCCTAAGGTCGCATTCTTTGTCGGTGAATCTTTGCACATTCTTTTAAAACAATTTTGAACGACACGACGCAAATTTACCATTTATGTTTTTACAAACTGCTATTCCATTACATGTATGTCTTCTGTATGCAAGTATTCAAGTAGTTTGCTGGACACATGTAGCTATGGTTGCATGCGTACATATGCATGTGTCAATTTATCGAAAAGTACTTTCTTTGCACGGCAAAAATCAAGACCAATTCCTAAATGTAATTTTAATTGTTTACAAGATTTATATCAAAAATTTACTAAACACATTTCCAAAATTCACCCTGAAAACGGATTAATTTGTACAATGAATATTGAAAAATATGGCGGGAAAGGTAATATGGATATATGTAGTCTATAACACCTGCAAACAATGTCCATTTTACATCATAAAAAGTCTATAGGTATTGATCTTTTTAAGATTTACAAATTGCCTTTAACCTATACAATTTTTTTTCCAGGCTCCCAAATTTTGACCTGGGCCCCTAAACTTTTAATGTTTGGGGGCCCAGTTGGCCAATGAGATGTACATGATGTACAGGGCTCTCATTAAGTTTTGAAGTAGGAGGTGAGTCAGGGAAAAGTAGGAGGCGCTCAACATTATCAAAGGATGTGAGCGCCGAAGACGCGAGCCCTCTAGGGGGGTTCCAGGGGCATGCTCCCCCGGAAAATTTTTGAAATTTAGAAGGCTATTGAAGGCATTTCTTGCCATTTAGACTCTAAAAAATACCATGAAATTCAGTATTTATTTTTCAAATTTACAAGGCAATGGAGGGAATTTCCAGTCATCTAGACATAAAAAATACTGTAGATTTTTTTCCTTCAATAGCACTTTTATAACATGTGTTGCAAGTTTTGTGAACAATTTTCATCACTAGCATTCTCATGATGTTTGGAATTTCATAGTATACTGGGAAATAGTTGTTTTCTTTCTATCCAAATAGATTGTAAACTAACTCAATAGATTTCTGATTACCACATCATGTACATGAAAAATAAATCTTATGTTTAGTGAGGCTCCCCCCCCCCCTTTTTTTTGCCCATGAAAGCTTAATTTGAGCTATATCAGTCATAATATTGGTACTTTGGTGTGTTTTTATGGCGCTTTCCTCAGTGTGACCAATTTGAGTTTTTTTTAAATAAAAAACATTTTCCTCCTGAAATTTTTGTTAGCATTGAGTTGTAGTGTAGATCATAATTGACGAACGTTTGGTCTACGGATGCAAGTCTGCGAGCGGGATCACGCCCTAAGTAGTTACTGTCGGCGGCTCACATCTTGTGGATACACCAATAGACTCCATATTACATTGAATTCTTGATATTGTTGTTTACATACAGAAAATAGACCGAGGTAGAAAATTATTCGAACTTGCGTATTATGTTTACACGTGAAAGACCAGCGGCCATTGATTGTCCGTGACACATGGAGGCGCATGGTCAATAACTATATAATGTCTGTTTTAAAAATCTTATCTACAGGCGTGAAAAGTCCTATTGTACATGTACTTCTTTAATATACGCTGCCGTGAAATGACCTGTCACGCTGCGTTGAAATCAATATATACTCACTGTAGTTAGGGAAATATTTATTGCGTACCTTGTATAGTGATAGCTTTTTAAAGGACAATGTAATTTCCTTTAGTACACATTCAATTTTCATACATAATGAAATTGAGATGAGACCATTTTTTACGGAAAGTAGGCGGCGATTTTACCCAAAGTAGGAGGCGAGAAATCGCCGGTCGCCGGCTCTTAATGAGAACCCTGGAATGTATTGGTAAAGGTATGTCCCTGCCCTTGGGGTCAGGGGATTAAACAAACTATCAGCCTCATCATAAACAACTAGACCAGAGTCTTATTGTAAAGTCGTTCACATTTTGAGGTCAAGGTCAGAAGGTCAAATTTGGTATACAAAATAATTAGAGCTGAAACAATACCTGAAAATGCTATTCCAATATTTGTGACATGTATTTGATTCGTATTCGAATATTTGTTATTACTTGTAAAGACTTTAAGAGCATCCTCAAGATTAAGTTTCTGAACAATTACTTAAAAAAATAAAGCCTGTGTTTGTGAAACACGAATGCCCCCGGTGGCATCTTTGTTAGTATGAACACTATTTTCTGTTAAGTACATGTATGTGAGGTCACTGGGTTAAAAGGTCAAAGGTCAAGGTCACGAGGTCAAAAATTTTGGTATCAATGGAAAGGTCTTGTCACAAGGAATACACATATGAAATATGAAAGCCCTATCACTTCCCATTCAAAAGTTATGCCCAATGTTAAAGTTTTTGAAAAGTAGGTCAATGGTCAAGGTCAAGGTCACGAGGTCAAACATTTTGGTATCAATAGAAAGGTCTTGTCACAAGGAATACACATGTGAAATATGAAAGCCATATCACTTACCATTCAAAAGTTATGCCCAATGTTAAAGTTTTTGAAAAGTAGGTCAAAGGTCAAGGTCACGAGGTCAACAATTTTGGTATCAATGGAAAGGTCTTGTCACAAGGAATACACATGTGAAATATGAAAGCCCTATCACTTCCCATTCAAAAGTTATGCCCAATGTTAAAGTTTTTGAAAAGTAGGTCAAAGGTCAAGGTCAAGGTCACGAGGTCAACAATTTTGGTATCAATGGAAAGGTCTTGTCACAAGGAATACACATGTGAAATATGAAAGCCCTATCACTTCCCATTCAAAAGTTATGCCCAATGTTAAAGTTTTTGAAAAGTAGGTCAAAGGTCAAGGTCAAGGTCACGAGGTCAAAAATTTTGGTATCAATGGAAAGGTCTTGTCACAAGGAATACACATGTGAAATATGAAAGCCCTATCTCTTCCCATTCAAAAGTTATGCCCAATGTTAAAGTTTTTGAAAAGTAGGTCAAGGGTCAAGGTCAAGATCACGAGGTCAAAAATTTTGGTATCAATGGAAAGGTCTTGTCACAAGGAATACACATATGAAATATGAAAGCCCTATCACTTCCCATTCAAAAGTTATGCCCAATGTTAAAGTTTTTGAAAAGTAGGTCAAAGGTCAAGGTCAAGGTCACGAGGTCAAACATTTTGGTATCAATAGAAAGGTCTTGTCACAAGGAATACACATGTGAAATATGAAGGCCATATCACTTCCCATTCAAAAGTTATGCCCAATGTTAAAGTTTTTGAAAAGTAGGTCAAAGGTCAAGGTCAAGGTCACGAGGTCAAAAATTTTGGTATCAATGGAAAGGTCTTGTCACAAGGAATACACATGTGAAATATGAAAGCCCTATCACTTCCCATTCAAAAGTTATTCCCAATGTTAAAGTTTTTGAAAAGTAGGTCAAAGGTCAAGGTCAAGGTCACGAGGTCAAAAATTTTGGTATCAATGGAAAGGTCTTGTCACAAGGAATACACATGTGAAATATGAAAGCCCTATCTCTTCCCATTCAATAGTTATGCCCAATGTTAAAGTTTTTGAAAAGTAGGTCAAAGGTCAAGGTCAAGGTCACGAGGTCAAAAATTTTGGTATCAATGGAAAGGTCTTGTCACAAGGAATACACATGTGAAATATGAAAGCCCTATCACTTCCCATTCAAAAGTTATGTCCAATGTTAAAGTTTTTGAAAAGTAGGTCAAAGGTCAAGGTCAAGGTCACGAGGTCAACAATTTTGGTATCAATGGAAAGGTCTTGTCACAAGGAATACACATGTGAAATATGAAAGCGCTATCACTTCCCATTCAAAAGTTATATCCAATGTTAAAGTTTTTTGGACAAACAGACAAACAGACAAACAGACGGACAGGCCAAAAACTATATGCCCCCGAATCTTTGATTCCGGGGGCATAAAAAATCTGGAATAATAAAGATTCTGGTAAAGAGTTAGGTTTGGAGTAAACAATTGTTACCCTGGAACACTAACGCATCTCTACGTGAAGGTAATCCCTTAATCCTCATCAAGCCTTGGTCCAAAATGGCAATTCATCGGACTTGATAGTATTGTACGTGGTATCTTCAGGAATGTGACAACGTGGAAATCATACGGAGACAGTACATTGTACGCACGTTAAAAGCTCTAACAATTAATAAATCTTTTATCGTTGAGCGATATAAGTCCCCTACTGGCATCAATCCATGTCCTGCAACTCTGCCTAGAATACATCTTAAACATACATTATGATAAATATAAACTTGACCTGTACTACTACTAGTACCATAAGATGAATGCCCACACTTAAATCAGCTCATTATCTGCAGGAAGAGAAAAGGTCTGGAAAACCGCAAATGGCTAAGTCAAGGGGTCCTAAATTTTGTAAAATTGGGTAAATCAAAACCAATCTTAAACTTGATCAGTATCATACTAAAAGGTATTAATTCACATACCAAAAATCAGTTCAATATCTACAACAACAGCCATGAAAAGTCCGGAAAATTTTTTTTTAATGAAATTTGCTAAGTGCAAGGGCCATAACTCTTGTATAAATATGTAAATGGAAACTAAACTTGAACTTGATCTGTATCACACTGAGATATATCCACATATTAAAAATGAGTTCAATTTGTGCAACAACGGCGAAAAAAAGTCAGGAAAACTAAAGTGTGACGGACAGACAAACAGGGTGGTAACAATAAGTCCCCTCCGGCGAGCCGGTAGGGGATTAATAAGAGGTGGGAGATGCACAATTCAATCTGCACACAGGAAGTTGATGCCTGATGGCGTTGATGAAAGCAATGTAAATTATCAAGAGGGAATGCTGTCCGTATAAAAGGAGCTGTAGCATCTACCTGCTGGTGTTATTGTAAGTAATGTTGTTGTTTTTATAATATGATATATCATTTTAAGTGTTGGAAGTCGCGATTTGTCCGTCGTATCCAATGGTAATGTGGACGATATACATGTATTGGTGGATTTATGCTGGGAAAATTGATGTCGAGAATTTTTCGATTTTGTTTCATTCCTGGATAAAATGGTAATATGAACACAGTGGCATGAGGTAGTGAACAATAATTTATTTTCTCTATTAAAACAACAGGTTCCTAATTCCTGTGATCATATCATATGATGAAGTTTTGGCTTACCACCTAGTGACTGCCTCAACACATGAACATTCTCTAAAATCTGATCACAATGTTCCTGTGCAACTCCCATAGCTTGTAACTGCTGTTCTTGTAACTGACATACCTGAAAACATTAACATAAATGAGCATCAAGAAAACCTATATATAACAAAACAGCAAGCAGACGGTCGCCATTTTACTCCATTCTCAGTGTACTTACTGACTGAAGAGTTTTGAACCCATATGCCTCAAAAACATCTGCATACTGTTTGCACATAAATGTTTCAAGCCACCTCTCAACAGGACCTGGCATTATTTTACAGTTTTACTTCAAATAAAACATGTTTTACTCTGTTCTCTTTGACACATTTTCTAAACTTAGCATAATGGCTGTTTGTCACGTGATCATGAGAGATTATGGTCTATTCGCCATACATTTATGTCGATACACCGGGTCTAGTCCCGGAAGCTGAGTGGATGTTACAGTATTGGTTATATGTTTGATTTTTTTTTTACAGCGCATACGCACCAAAATGATCTTTCGGTCTGTGGAAATTCCAACAAAAAAGTAACTTTGAAATATTTATATAAAGATTCAATTTTTCCTATAAAACCAACATCTGTTTATTAGTCCTTGATAAAACGTCATTGACGTATACATTTCTGAGGTCTCTGCGAGACGGTTTTTTAAATTCCAATAAATCGGAATTGAAAAAAAAAGAGTTATAGGCAAAGAAATAAAGTATTTTTGTATGAATCGTATAAAAGAATTTCTCATTTATTTTATTTGATACTATTTGATTTATCAAGAACTAAATTGGGGGAATGGACAGGGTGAAAGAGAGGGGGAAGGGGCGGGAGGAGGGATGAAGGGGGAAGGGGGGAGGTACCCCTGTCCCCCCCCCCCCAATTAGGATGTATTCGTATAGGGGATTTAGTGTTATGAAGTATGCTCCACCTCCTGAACCCGTTACAAATAATCATCTATTATGATACTAGCTGCTATATATAATAAGCTTCCGTATTCTTGGCGTGATTCTCACTCAACAATGTATATTATCTACCTATCTATCTCTTTACGCTGCATCAAGCGAGGATTCGGGGGGGGGGGGGTCCTTAATGAAAGTTCTGGTCACAAGAATCAACGGGTGAAATATCATGTATCATTTATTAGCCGGGTTACATATTACTAAAAGTAGGTCAGAGGCTCAGAGTTCAAGGTCACTTTGTCAAAGATCATGTTATATTATGAAAGCTCTTTTTACAATACAAGGGATCTACACGAGAATTATCAATGCCTCTCCTTATGGCTCATGAATTACTAGTAAACATACACATATAATAGCTCTATGGTGCTCATTTGGCATATTTTCTGTAATCTCCCACTTCCATCTTTCCAGCATCATTGTCATGGTGCGACTAACCCATGAAAATCGAACTCTTAATCTTCCTCTCACATTTCAAAGGGAAAATGATATAATTCCATTTTTTTCCCCTACAAGTTGTGCGACGCCGCATTAATTTGTCAAAGTGACGTCACCTTTAATTGTTCACTAGCTTTAGAACTGCATTAGCTCTGTGAATGACAAATATGGATAATGACCATATCCCTGTCTACAGTACAAAATCGATAATTCAGAAAATCAGAAACCGAAGGCATACAAAATCAGGACAAAACAGGAACCAAAGTAAACAAAAACAAAAACCTCCACCATATGAAAAGAAGCGAACTCCCGATATGAGAGTGAGACCAGGTGCCCAGGAAGAGTAAGCATCTCCGGGAGAACGTTTTTAATTATATTTTTCAAGAACTTGTAAGCCTTTTCGATTGTGATTTTAGAATTTTGATTTCGACTTTCACTCGCTGATTCACATTCTGCGCTGTCTTTCGTATTATTATGATGTGATTTTATTATTCTCATCTTCTGTGTCGATTTCCCCCTTTTTCTCAAATGTATCCCTCTCTAGTCACTGCAACATCGTCACGTCGGGGACTCCTCCTCCTTTTCATAAAGTTTCTAGTAATTATCACACTGTCTTATCTATTTGTAATTATTATTAAATATTTGACAATAAAAAAAAAAAAGAATATATGAAAAGGAGAAGAGCTATTAGCTCTCTTTTTATAACATACGAAACAGATTATACGAGTAACATTTATGAAATATCAGGGGCGGATCCAGACCCCTAACTGCCGGGGCACATACAATTTTTGATGGGAATCATATGCAATGCCGGAAGGGCCGATTGGGGGAGGGTTCGAGGGCCTCCCCGAGAAAATTTTGAAATAAAAATTAAGCAATTTGGTGGCATCTGAAGCGTATTTGAACTGAAATTAGAAGGAATTAAGCACATGATTCAGATTTTCAGTCAATGTCAGCAACCATAATAAGTATATTTAAGAATTTTCGACAATTTCTGATGCTGTATTGTTTTTGCACGGCATGCAGAAGTCAACATGTTCAGGATTTCCTAAGGAAATGGGCGGATCAAGAACAGTTTTGAAAAGGCAAGGAGATCAGCCCAGGAGGGGGGGGGGGTGTCCAGTCGTAAATTTACATAAAACTAGGTGGGACTCAACCCCCCTTATCATCACTCTAGATCAGCGCCTTCTCTTTTTGTTCTTTTGTTAATTTTTGTAGGGTAAAGAAAATGAATACCCCTGACAAACAAGAGATCACAGGTGCCCCATTCCCTGCAATGTCCAGATAGAAAGGTTAAACTATTTATTGGCAATTCGATTCTAAAAATAATGAAAAAACATGCATTTTTGACTCTTGCAAAATTCTTGGAGGTAGCCGGTCCAAATCTCGCCAATTTTAATTGCTTATTTTAAAAAGCTTGACCATGACCTCAAATAAAACTATCTAAAAAAGAAAAGAAAGTTGTTAATTTTATAGAAGGTTATATCGAAGATTTGGTAAAGAAATATGTGTGTTTTATACATAGATATGACTGTTATTCCCGATTCACCTCTCAGATAAAGAAAAAACCGATGTGAACATGTTTCAATGTAGGTTGTTTCCGAAACGTGTGAACGTCTACGTACAGACGATGGACATGACAGCAAAATGATATGCATCCTTCACGACATTGTTATCTATCCCCAAGAAAATTTTGGAAATCTTAATTCAAATAGGTGGTTTCTATGGTGTTTTGGGGCTATTTCTGACTAAGTTCATACATTTATAACGGAAACAGTAGTTTAATGCTTCCAAATGCATAAGTGCCACTTCTTTGGGCACTGCTGGGGTGGGGGTGGGGGGCACGTGCCACTCCCCCCCCCCGTCTGAATCCGCCACTGATTTCGTAACATGAATAGTTTTAGCATTTGGGTCCAGAAACCGGCCACTTCCCTAGATATGTACATGAACTTTCTGATTCGACCGATGTGTAGTACAATATTCGAGCAAACTGGAGGAATCAGTGGCGGATTCAGGGGGTGCGGAGGGGTCGTCCGCTTTTTTTTTTCGCTCCATACATCCTCGAGTTGTCGTCAAATGCCTAAGATATGATTTAGTTACCTCCCTTTGGCCCATTTTCAGTAAAAATCGGCAAAAGTCGCCCCTTGACCCCCCTCCCGGCAAAGGGGGCACTGGATCCGCCACTGGGAATGTACTATTGGTGAGTTGTGCAGGGGTTGCATTCCTTTGTGAGTCAAACTCATGATTTAACCATTTTAATTTTTATGCTGAATATTTCATAAACCTGGAGCAGGGACGTATATAATTTAAATGCCCGGTGCTTGAATTTCGGAACTGACATTTTCAGCATGAAAAACAAATTAGAGGGATTCTCCTCGTACTACTCGTCATACCAAAATCTGCATTTGGGTATGACGAGTCGTACTGGGATTCTCCGAACATATGTTTATCAGACTGGCAATCTATCTGGTTTCACCCTACATTTCAGACAAAGGGAGGTTACTAAATCATATTTTAGGCATTTGACGACAACTCGAGTATGTATGGAGCGAAAAATATGAATTTGCGATATGACTGTCGACATCGTAGCTTGGTCAATATGGCGGACAAATTCGAAAGTTGCCGCACGCATGGTAAAATATGTGAATTTGTTAAAAGATGTTGTAAATAGATGTTTATTTCCCAACGTAGGAAGTTCACATGGCACTTAAAAGTTGGACAAGAACCAAAGTCACTTCTTTAAACGTTCTTCTGAGTGAATTTGAATCGTACCAATGCTCGGACACATACTGTGTTCAGTTCAGAAATCGGAAAATATTAAAGTTTTCTCTACTTTGTCAGCAAATTTTCTGATTAAAATTTATACACTGTGAGGGGGATAGATCTCAAACTGTCATAATTTATGTCTGTAACACCCCCTCCTCCTCGCCCCCAACCCCAGAATTCATATTGTGACGGTTCGGGTATCGTGACGGGTTAGCTCAGCAGGTCCGGGATTACTCCAGAAATGGCTATAATAGCTAAATATGGCTATAATAGCTATAAATGGCTATATATGAGAAATAATTTAAAGTACTAAAAAAGCAAATTTTTGAATTTGAGCTAAATACTCAAAATCGCAAATGTTTATGACCATCTGAACCAATGTAACATGAGTACATGTAGTTGGCTTCAACATGGACACCATACAAGTCCAAGTAGAATATGGGATCGGTAAAGTTAAAAAATTCAATATTCCTGACTAAGTATGTACGTTAGAAGAATTAAAATGTGACATTCAAGGCAAAATAGTTGCCCTTTTTAACAAAGAGTTTGGTATACAATGCCTAGATGATGAATATAACTGGATTATTGCTATAAGTGAGGTATTTCGATATTCACGTCAGATACCTGGGATCTCTATATGCGTCGCACGAAGCTTAAAACATTTGCCGGATTTTCTCCTCAAGAGCAAAATAACATTTCTGTTGAAAAACTGTCCAACCTACCCCCTTAAAAACTATTTGAAATCGATTCGGTGAAATCGATTCGGAAACGAATTCTGGAACACAGGAATGTAGCGATAGAGAAACAATAGATAGAGTTAATATTTTTTTTTTTCAATTTATGGTAAATTACTAGCAGAATTACAGTAGTCATTAACTTAAAGAATAAAGTATCCCTCTTCTGAAATCTTCCCCCTTAGAATAATTTGTTGGTTGGAGTAACTTACCAAGTATGCCCCTCTTACAGTAATCCAGGTTGATCACACCTGTCGTTGCAGGCAGGTTATTTGATCAATTAGCCTATTGGTGGTTTCATTATTTCTGGATAATTCATAATTGGAAAACAACGTTGTGACATCAAAGACAATTTTTTTAAAAGAGAAAAAAATTATAAATACAACAGAAAAAAAAAAAAGAATATTAATGATACATAAATATAGATTTAAAATAAGATCGAAGTAAAATAAAACTGAAGATCTTTATCCTTCAGAATTGAATGAATATCCTCATAAATTATGCTTGATCAGAACAGGGACATATATAATATATAACTTATATCTGCAAATTCATACATACAATGTAGAAATAGAATCCATTTTTTTCCGTGATTTTTGTCTCATATAAAACAATACTTTTATACCTACCTGCGGTAAATAAACTATATCGGATAACTCTAATGCTATAGGAGAAATGGAGCTAAGAGATATCCTTCCTGAATACGTGCAGTAAGCCCAGGAAATACACAACTTCAAACAAGATAAAAACATATAAAATGTTGCGTAATTTTGTTGAAATTTTTCATGTGACATGTTTAAATACACATTTAACTATATATCAAAGAAAATGATATATTCATTGCACCCAGACGTCCTGGGCGCACCTGGGCTTACGCCTGGGCTTAAAATATTCCCTAGGCTTAAAGTAGTAGGACCGTCTTTGAGATTGAATGAGTCAAATTTTGATAACTTATCCTGGTCAAAACTTGAAAATTGTAAGTTTTGCATACAAACCTCTTTTGTAAACTTTGATCAGATGGTCATAAAGATTTGCGATTTTGAGTTTGAAAGAAAAATTCAAAAAAAATATTTTTTAGTACTTAAAATTATTTCTCCAATATAGCCATTTATAGCTATTATAGCCATATTTAGCTACATGTATTATAGCCATTTCTGGAGTAATCCCTTACCTGCTCAGTTGGTAAGAGTGTCTGCCCTGTAAGCAGAAGGTCTTGGGTTCGATTCCTGGACAGGCCACATTTTCCATTCTGCCTGTCACAGTGAGTGAACCTCATGAGTTGCTAATTGCTTGTGGTTTGGGACAACTATAGGGAAGAACCAGGGATTTATTTGTCTTTCTTTGTGAGGTTCCTGGTTAACAACTTTGGGAAACCTCAAAATTTGGCAGCTATTTTCATGAAACTTGTTCATATTAGTGCTGTATATTGATATTGGGGCCTTTGCTCAGTTTAGGGGACCGGGACTATATAGGTAAATAATCAACTATTTTAATGTGAAAAAAATCCTACCTTTTTTTTCAATATCCGTGACGTTTTTTTCTGATGTTGCTTCATAGTCATAATCTCCGTGACTATCTCTTGCTTTCTAAGTACATGACCCTTTCTAGTTCTTCAAACATCATTTTGTGCCAGCATATTACAACCAAATTAGGAAATGTATTGATGACATTGATGAACTGGTTACTAGTATCTCTAGCCAATGCGTGAAGATTGTATAACGCGTCACGGGAGATCTCAGTTCCGTGTTACCTTTGTGTCGAAGATTTTGCAACTGCTTTAAATTTCGAGGCTGTTCTTCTTCATCCTGGACTTCCTTTTTGTTCACGAAGTTTGGGTCGTCGGTTTTAGTCTTTGTTAGCCATTTTTCCAAACTGCTTGGCTTCGATCGTATGAAAGCCCATTCTTTTTTTGAGTTCCCGTGTGTAAATGGCTTGGATGCCTCTTCATTGCCAATGTAATGAATGAAAAATGGCCCATTATTTGAGTTCGGTTCGTGGTATACAAATTCAGTATGCAGTAAATTTATGATTTTCTCAGTTGAAAACATATGAGTTCTGCATTCTTTTGTTGCTGAGACTAAGAACGATAACCCGTGACGTCATAGTACAATTTCCGTGACAACTTTGTCACGGCCGTCACGGGTTTTAGTATAACTGGTCCCGTTCCTATATCCAACTGTCTTGCGTCGCAGATCTTCCGGAAAGAGGGAGGGCTTTGATATAATAGGGAAAATTGGGGTTGTCACCATTTTGTTTTGAATTTGACCGTCAGACTCACTTCGCTCGGAAATCTTGACGTCACAATGCGATTTTCGTACGGGAAAAAAATGATACTGAATTTCAACAATTACTTTAACGTCATACAACCGTCATTTTGTACAGGAAATCAGTTAATCAACTACAAAGATGAGTTTGAAAGGGGAAAATTTACGAAGCCAAGCGGCGTTTGAGCGCATTTAATGGGGGTTTCGGGGCGGTAGCCCCCGATAAAAGTATTGTTCCTTTAGTTACAGAAAAGAAATATATCTTTAAAATGTTCATGTTTTTCATTTATTTTGTTCTAAATAGCCGTGGTATCCTAAAGACAATCAAGAGCAGTTTTAAAGAGTAAAAATAATGATAGTAATCAACAGTACAGATGAAAAACGCAACTCTATTAAAACAGTAGAAAATACTTTATTCCCTTAAAAAAATCATGGTTGAAAATTTCGTCTTAAAATCGTCTTCTTTTTTTACCTATATAGCCCCGGTCCCCTAAACTGAACAAAGGCCGGTATTGGAATATTGAAGAGTAACAATATTTTGAGATTTTCAATATGTATCTGTTACCTGTTACCTCCTGTTGGTATCTTACCATTGGCCGAATGACCCTCCGGATCCTCTCTAGTGTTATATACACAAATACACAAATGCTGAGTATCGATACTTTCAATAAACATTTGTATATGTTGAAAAAATAAAATCTTTTAATTCGTTTTGGGGTCTAGATTAAGAAGAAATATATTTTTATATTTCTTCTGAATCTAGTTTCTTAAATGATGCTATTGAATTTGAAAACGTATGACATTTGTACCACTTGGTGAGTGTCACTGCCAGTGGACCAGGAGTCCCCGAGCGATTATATAGCCAAGTTCGATCAATTTCAGTTGATCGTCTCATCAACGCAATTGAAAATTTCTGTTATCAAAATTTCTAAAACATGGGTCATGTAGCACCTATCCCACCCATACTGCTATGCCCTTTCGGTAAATTTTTGGACTTTATCATTTTCACACATTGAGGATCACTGACGAGAGTTAGTACCCGAAAAGTGCATTTCATTAATGCAATCTATTTGAGAAAAAAAAAAAAAAAATGCATATTGTATCGAAAATATTGAGTATTTAAGTAAAAAGTATTGTATCGTATTGTATTGAAAAATTCATTTCAATATACAGCACTAGTTCCTATTGATTTTATGGTCAAAAGATCAAAGGTCAGGTAATTGAAAATGGTTTCTGAATTACGGTATACATGTATATGAATGTGTATCAACCTGAAATGTTTCCCATCTGTCGAGACCATAAACAATTCACATATATTTTGAGTCTGCATATTCATACTTACATTCAGGTTTTGCAACTCAGCACTTTGCATCTTTGATGCATTTTAAGCTTATTTTCAGGTTAGGATGATATGATGTGATCTGATACAGACGTCATTTTGGTGTTTGAGGATAGACGGAGTAGTTTCTAACTATCAAGATGAATGAACAAGACGACCCAACGGTCATCTTACAGATGAAAAGAGATTTTGATCAGTTAGTGTCTGGATCCACATGTAACTCCCTGAACTTTGATCAGACCTTGTCATTTAGGACGTCAACAAGTAATTCTGGAATGTCGGTTAAATCTCTCTTAGGTTTGTATGGATTTATGTGCAGTGTTACAGTGCAAAACACATTAGTCTGTTGAATTGCAATTCTAATATGACTTGATTCTTTTTCCCTATTAAGACAACACTTACAGACGCGAGCCGGGCTCTATTCTCCAATATAGGCCCTATTGCGATAAGCCAAGCCTACCCATTTTCTGAAAGCAGAAAAACCGGCAGGAACTGGTTTTTACCAAGAATCGAAAGGTCTAAGTTTGGTCATCATTAGAATAGAAATAAAAAATGACAAGCCGGCTCTATTGTCTCATAATGCCCGAGCGTCCTCAGCCAATCACATTTATGACCTCGCCGCTGACGCGGCTCGGTAATAAATGTGACTGGCTGAGGACGCTCGGGCATTATGAGACAATAGAGCCCGGCTTGTCATTTTTTATTTCTTAAATGAAGACTAGTCTGATTTGCATCCTCAACAATTTCTAACCAAATGTGCAATATAGGTTTGCATATGTTAGATGCATTAAAAAAAAGTTTTGCATTGACTGATTATACATTTTTATAATCACTTTATAGGACTACATTAAAGATATTTGCATTCAAACTCTATTTTTTTTTTCATAAAAAGTAATATCACATAAAGCACACATATTCATGGATGTGTATTTTGATACCTATTTGTTTTCAACATTTTTAGCTCGACTGCACTTTAGTGCAAAAGAGCTATTGCAATACCCCCGGCGTCCGCGTCGGCGTCGTCCGAACTAGATGATAAGGTAAATGTTAAGATTACACATTTACCTTTCCTATATTCATATTCTGTTGGTTTTTTTTTGTTGCAAATGTTTAATTATACATCATTTAATATATCCAGATGAGGATATAGCCCCTGGGGTTGGGATTTTTAAAATTATTTCAAATGATAAGGCAAATGTTGAGATGATAAGGTAAATGTTAAGATAGCAATAAAGTCTTTAAAAGCCAATATTGAGCAAAGTATAAGTGCTACATGTACCAAACTTACATATTTGATGTATCTTTGATCAAACTTTCAAAAAATGACCTTGACCTACTTTTTTTCCGCTTGAATGATTTTGCCTTTAAAAGCCAATATTGAGCAAAGTATAAGTGCTACATGTACCAAACTTGCATATTGGATGTATCTTTGATCAAACTTTCATAAAATGACCTTGACCTACTTTTTTCCACTTGAATGATTTTACCTTTAAAAGCCAATATTGAGCAAAGTATAAGTGCTACATGTACCAAACTTGCATATTGGATGTATCTTTGATCAAACTTTCATAAAATGACCTTGACCTACTTTTTTCCGCTTGAATGATTTTACCTTTAAAAGCCAATATTGAGCAAAGTATAAGTGCTACATGTACCAAACTTGCATATTGGATGTATCTTTGATCAAACTTTCATAAAATGACCTTGACCTACTTTTTCGGCTTGAATTATTTTACCTTTAAAAGCCAATATTGAGAAAAGTATAAGTGCTACATGCACCAGACTTGCATATTGGATGCATCTTGGGTTAGACTATTGAAATATGACCTTGACCTACTGTCATGCATTCTTAGATCAGTCCAGTAACTGCCATACATGTATTACCAAGAAAAAAACATGCAACTATTTCAACATACAAGGTATGTATTTAGAACTTGATAGCATAACTTTCCATGTCTGATGATTCATGGTTTCGTTTAGGATTTTCCTATATATATGCAGTGTTCTGCATCTCAAAGAGTGTGGGCTTTTTTCAGCTCATATGAGCAAAGCGTAAGTGACCTTTTGTCATAGTGTATCCTCTGTCATTGGTTCACCATAAACTAATTTTAATTTATAACTTTAAATTTTTTATGTGACTTGATATATGTTGTTGCCTGAGAAAGGGAGTTTAAATAAATTGGCTGTCATGAGAGATATTATGCTATGCAGTCGAGCATTAGGTGACTCTGGCAACTATTTTTAGATGTACATGCATGTGTAATTTTTTTTATAAATTTTAGAAAAAGAGAGAGAAAATGCTTTGAAGCAAGCAGAATTTATAAAGGCAAAAAGTGAAATCACAAAACTTAAGAGCGACTTGCAGTCAGTTGAAACATCACGAAAAAGGGCCAGAATAGAGTATGACAAAGATGTTTCCTCCCTCAAAGAGGAGAAGGAGGTAATTATAACAAATTCGCTTTCAACGAAATTTCCATATTTTTGTTTCATTACTTTATTAAAGTACTAAAGAATAATGATGCTTTTGATGAATGCAAACATATACTTTGCTTGATTCTTTTTCAAAATGTCTTAAATGAATCTTCTTACAAAAAACTTGCTGCTGTGAGTGACCCAGATTTTGTCTTTGATTGCCCTTTGTGTTTTACTTTTTTTATACCAGGTATGTGAGCAGAGACTATCTGACCTGAGATCCCAGCTTCACTACTTATCAGAGAGAGAACAGAAGGTCAAGGATGATCTCTTACTATGTCAACAAAACTTCAAAGAATATAAACAAAGTCATGACCAGAAAGTCCTATCGATGAATGCCGAGAAAGTAAAATTAGAGGATGAATTAATTGAGGTGATTAATCATTGAAACTATTTCTTGAAAACTGCATTGTTAGAGATATGAGTTGCCATGGCTCTAAAACAGATCTATACTTATGACTTATCATTGTAGCTATCTGATACTTGTATTGTATAGTTTATTTGTCATAAGCAATACTACTTACAGACATTACATATACGGTAAGACATATCAAAAAGTATGTATAAACACAATGGTACTAGTACCTATTGAGTTATGTAGATTATTCCTCATGTCAGAATTGCTGGTACATTTTTGCATGGATTTCAATGGCTTACTCAATTTGCTACCTTGATTTTCTGATCACAATCCTGTTGCTCTATGAACGTTTGAGTGTTGTTTAGTACACTGTTTTATTGTGAATACAATCAACGTCTCCTAGTTGAATTTTCAGGCCAAAAAGCAGTCGTGGGAAAAAGCATCTGAGATGCAGTCTACAATATTTAAACTTGAGTCTGTAAGTAGCAGATTACAGCAGGAGCTGGAAGAAAGTAAAATGCAGATGAGTTTACAAATGAAGTAAGCAGAATTTTTATGTTGCCTGAGAAGCATAGCGACACTTAGGGATCATTTTGTCCATCTGTCCGTCTCTCACACTTGGATGTCACACCCTATAAAAGTGATTCCTGAGTGTCGCTATGTTTCGCAGGCGACACCTGCATTCCTTGGAATTATTTTGATTTCTTAACTTCTTTTAAGAACATTTTTTGATGATATAAGCATTGGCAAGATTTATTTTTTGTTTTTATAAATTTTATGAACTTGAAAATTTATTTATTTTTTTGTTTGTTTTCAAGTCAATAACAACTTAGTATCTTTTCCTGATATTAATGCTGAATCTTTATACTTTCGCCATCAATGTTGATAAAGCATGCTACCAGCATTACAAAACTTTTCAACTCCTGAAAAATAAAAGGAATATTATGTACAAGCGCTAAGAGAAAAAAAAATTCAAAGACATTAATTTGATTTTCGTGCAATTTAAACAATTCAAGAATGCATTTTGTGCACTCAAAGGGAGACAGGGAACTTTTGTACTCAGAAATGTTTGTTTTATTTTTCGATAGTTGAGTCAATCACAGATACATGTATCTAAAAGTAGACGTCCATTTATTACTTGGATGTAATTCTAGGTGTATGAGAAAATTAAGAATGTCATATTCATAAGATTTTGTCAGTGTTGGATTTGAAAGTGAAATGTGTTTTTATGAGCCATTTTCTCTCATAGAAAAAAGCTCAATAATGAATTTGAATACCAGACAGTGCTTTCTGAGTTTAATAAACTTTTCTCTTGATTATTTGTTGTATGCATTTACATGTACATGTATCTGACAGCATTATAAATAAAAAAATGAAAGACAAGGACATTGGCTTGGATCTTCTTTTTTTTTTAGTCCCCTACCGGCAACGCCGAAGGGGACTCTTAGTTTCCTCTCGGTCTGTCTGTCCGTCCGTCCGTCTGTCCGTCTGTCCGAATATCAGTTTTCCGGACTTTTTTCTGCAACGGATGGAGATATTAAGATGAAATTTAATACACAGCTTGGTCTTGGATAGTTACAGAGCAAGTTTAACTTTCGTCACGTTTGACCTATTTTTCGAGGAGTTATGCCCCTTGATGACTTGGAAAATTCAGTTTTTGTCAGTTTTCCGGACTTTTTTCTGCAACGGATGGAGATATTAAGATGAAATTTGATACACAGCTTGGTCTTGGATAGTTACAGAGCAAGTTTAACTTTCGTCACGCTTGACCTATTTTTCGAGGAGTTATGCCCCTTGATGACTTGGAAGATTCAGTTTTTTTCAGTTTCCCGGACCTTTTTTCTGCAACGGATGAAGATATTCAGATGAAATTTGATACATAGCTTAGTCTTGGATAGTTACAGAGCAAGTTTAACTTTCGTCACGCTTGACCTATTTTTCGAGGAGTTATGCCCCTTGATGACTTGGAAGATTCAGTTTTTTTTAGTTTTCCGGACTTTTTTCTGCAACGGATGAAGATATTCAGATGAAATTTGATACACAGCTTGGTCTTGAATAGTTACAGAGCAAGTTTGACTTTTGTCACGCTTGACCTATTTTTCAAGGAGTTATGCCCCTTGATGACTTGGAAAATTCAGTTTTGGTTGGTTTTCCGGACTTTCTTCTGTAACAAATAGAGATATTCAAGTGAAATTTGATACCCAGCTTGGTCTTGGATAGTTGCAGAGCAGGTTTGACTTTCGTCACGCTTGACCAATTTTTCGAGGTGTTATGCCCCTTGATGATTTGCAAAATTTAGTTTTTGTCAGTTTTCCAGACTTTTTACTGCAACAAATAGAGATATGCAAGTACATTTTGATACTCAGCTTAGACTTGGATAGTTACAGAGCAAGTCTGACATTTGTCACGCTTGACCTATTTTTCCAGAAGTTATACCCCTTGATGACTTGCACAATTCAGTTTTTGTCAGTTTCCCTGACTTTTTCCTGCAACAAATTAAACTCATATATGTTTAATTGAAGAGTAATTCATTGGCAGAGTTGCAGGACATAGATATATGCCACCGGTAGGGGACTATATCGCTCAGCGATCATAACATTTTATTTTTTTTAAGTTGGATCAAAGCTGCTGTCCTTGTCTTTCATTTATTTCTTAGATGAACAAATGATCATTGTTTTTTTTTTTTAATTCCAGTAAAAATCAGAGTGCCACATCACAGATTAAAGATCTGGAGGAGTACAGAATGAAGGCCCAGCAATCAGAAATCAAAATAAAGGTACATATTGGCTCTTCCTTTCTCTACGGAATACAAAGTAAAAGATATTTCTTTCAGTGGTATACATGTATCAGCATTACTGCATCTTTAAAAGAATCATACTTTGCATAAATATTTTTATGCCCCCGGAATCAAAGATTTGGGGGCATATAGCAGTCCAGGAGAATACTAAAAACAGTAATATTACTTAAAACAATAATATTACTGCTAACAATAATCCCTGATATTATTGAAAACAGTTATGTTGTCACTCTATATTACATATTTCTGTAATATAGACAAAGCAAAGTTTTAAAGCTATAAGCACAGTTTCTATCATACCATTCTTTCATTCAACAACAAATCAATTATATATTAAAACTTTTTTTTTACTGAAAAGTGAAAATTATGTCCATTTGGCACCTTTTTTTTACATTTTCTTCTTTCTGGTACCTTATTTTTCTCAAATATGTTAAGGAAAAAAATTTTCCTGATGTTTTGAATAATTTTTCAGTGTACATTTGAATAAGATACAACACCTAATCACCCTCATTTCTCCCCGAATCCTCTGGTATAAGAGCGAACTGACTATCTAAATAATATTATTGCTTCCAGTAATATAAAGAGATAAATTTCCAAGAAAGATAACTCCAATTTAAGTTATATTATTGTTTTTAGTAATATTACTGTTTTCAGTATTCTCTTGGACTGTATAGTTTTTGGCCTGTCTGTCTGTTTGTCTGTCTGTTTGTCCGAAAAACTTTAACATTGGACGTAACTTTTGAATGGGAAGTGATAGGGCTTTCATATTTCACATGTGTATTCCTTGTGACAAGACCTTTCCATTGATACCAAAATTTTTGACCTCGTGACCTTGATGTTGACCTTTGACCTACTTTTCAAAAACTTTAACATTGGGCATAACTTTTGATAGGTAAGTGATAGGGCTTTCATATTTCATACATGTATTCCTTGTAACAGGACCTTTCCATTGATACCAAAATTTTTGACCTCGTGACCTTGACCTTTGACCTACTTTTCAAAAACTATAACATTGGGCATTAATTTTGATAGGTAAGTGATAGGGCTTTCATATTTCATATGTGTATTCCTTGTGACAAGACCTTCCCTTTGATACCAACATTTTTGAACTCGTGACTTTGACCTTGACCTTTGACCTACTTTTCAAAAACTGTAACATTGGGCATAACTTTTGAATGGTAAGTAATAGGGCTTTCATATTTAACATGTGTGTTTCTTGTGACAAGACCTTTCACATGTTTCAATTGATACCAAAACTTTTGACCTCGTGACTTTGACCTTGACCTTTGACCTATCTTTCAAAAACTTTAACATTGGGCATAACTTTTGAATGGTAAGTTATAGGGCTTTTATATTTTACATGTGTATTTGTTCTGTTAAAATCTTTCTATTGATACCAAAATTTTTTATCTTGACATTGACCTTTGACCTACCTTACAAAAACTTTCAAATGGTGTTTATACTAACAAAAATGCCACCGGGGGCATTCGTGTTTCACAAACACAGGCTTTATTAAAATGATATAGTGAAACTTGCTTTCTGTCTCTTAGATATACAAAGATACTTCTCATTTGAGGCGGTGTTTGATGTAAATGCATTATGATGTGATGAAATTCTTCAAACATCATGTTTGAATAAGATTTTCAAGAATTTTATGCTGGTTTCCATAAAATTATGTTACAATTAATTTATGTCAGATATTGTCCAAAATGGGAAGTAAGTAACTCTGTATATTGGAAGTAACTGTGTTTATCGTACTGACCAAAAACTGAGAAAGTTATCGTTGTTGATGCATAGACACTAGAGACACAGATATCTAGAATGGAGGAAGATGGCATCATAGTTAAAGCCATGAAAAGTCAACTGTCAAAGATGCCAGAACTGGAGAAAGAAAACAATAAACTGAAGGAGGAAAATCTTAGCCTCAAGTAAGTAATCATAGTATTACATGTACATGTATTTGAGAGAAGCCTTTGATAAGCAGTTATTGGATATTGGAGTCACAAAGCAGAAAAAAACTTTTTCCTTGCAACATACAAATGTAGCTATCTCATAGTAAACTATATGTATTTCTCTCAGGCAGCGCCTTATGAAAAATTTTTCTTTTAGGAAGTATTATAGAGCTACTCCCTTACGACCAGTCTATTAGATAAACACTAAAAATTTGATATGATGTTTGTATCAACATCTTTGATAAGTGTAAAAGCTACATATAATCAGTATAACATATATGTACATTGTATTATGTAGAGAAATTCAGGAGAACAACCTGCTACTGAAAGAACAGACAGAGAGTATGCGACAGAAACTGGAAAGGAGTGAAAAAAGATGTGAGCGATTGTCGGAATTAGAGGCTGAAAATTTGGTAAGTGAAAATAAAAAACTTCTGATGCTCAAAGGGGTAGGGCCACAAAGTCTCCAAATTTGCCCAGCAATTTTCTTTAGAATAAAACTTGATGAGAAATACTTGATATATTGCATAAACATTAATGAATGTTTCCGCTTTTAATGAAAGGAACGAATCACCTAACAAAGTTCTGTGGGAAGTCCTATGACGTCACCAAGTGACATCATTTTTATTGACAAAATATCATTAAAAATGATTGAAAAGTTGTCATGTGTCTTTAATTGAGAATTTCAATGTGGCCACATTTGTCAAGAAAAATAAAACTTTTTTGACACGAATATATAATGATTATCTTTCATTTGTAATTTTTTCATGTTCATCGATGCATGTGGCCAATGCTGATTTTAATGAAACATGTAGGTTTTGCAGCAATTTCACAGGGTTTTCAGAGGGCTTAAAGCTACTAATAAGTGCATTGTTAACAAAATCTTAACTCATAACAGAATGTTACAAAGTAGTAGTACCAAATCACAAATTAATACTCAATGAATTCCAATGTTAGAAAATTGGGCCGATTTAGGAGGTTCGTGACCTTACCTCTTTTAAATGAAAAACAAAGGAGTCCTTAAGTTGTTATCATTGAATTCTAGGTTACTGACCTACATGTATTTCATTTTTCATCAACACTGTGTCACTGTTCAGATTTTTCAGATTTTATTAAAGGAATTTTAAATTCATATAAAATGTATGTCATATTTATTCATCTACATGTATATTCTAAAATTTTGGGTATTAATGAAGCACCTGTTTATGAATCTACTAGGTTCACTTATGTAACTGCAGTATATGTACGTGTAAGTAGACACAAAAGGAAAATGCCAGATTTCATGAAACTGCTGCTTAAAAATATAAAAAAATGAAGATAAAAAATTTAATTTTAGTGAATTTGACAGTGAAGGAAATCAGTCATGTAACACCTTAAAAGACATGATGAAGTGTTGAGATGAGATGTTATTATATTGAGACATTGTTCATGTTTCTTTAAGGATTTGAAAGCTAAACTGACCAAGTGGGAATCGGCAGAGACTCAGAGTTCCCCCATGCAGTAAGTGTTTTTCTAATCTATTTAGCACTGAGAGTTACAAGTCATGTAATTGTGATTTCAGTTCAAGGTACATGCATCACTTTATTTTTCAATATAGTGTCTTATAAGATCCACGCAACCTTGTGGAATATACCAACTCTTCTTTGCACATGATTCCCTAGTACATGTATATACAGTTTTCTCTTTTGTTAGCTCACCTCGACGAAGTTGAGTGAGCTTATGCTATAACCCCACGCGTCCGCGTCCGCGTCCGTGTCCGCGTCCGCGTCCGTGTCCGCGTCCGTGTCCGCGTCCGCGTCCGGTTAAGAAGTTTGGGGTAGCTCAGTATCTGACAAAGTACTAATGCTACAGTAACCAAACTGGCACAAGTGATTCATCTTTGGATGCTGAGGTGACCCATGCATCGTATGCAGCATCTGACCTACATTTTCTGCTTGAGTGACTTGGTTAAGAAGTTTGGGGTAGCTCAGTATCTGACAAAGTACTGATGCTACAGTAACCAAACTGGCACAAGTGATTCATCTTTGGATGCTGAGGTGAGCCCATGCATGGGATGCAGCATCTGACCTACATTTTCTGCTTGAGTGACTTGGTTAAGAAGTTTGGGGTAGCTCAGTATCTGACAAAGTACTAATGCTACAGTAACCAAACTGGCACAAGTGATTCATCTTTGGATGCTGAGGTGAACCCATGAATCGGATGCAGCATCTGACCTACATTTTCCGCTTGAGTGACTTGGTTAAGAAGTTTGGGGTAGCTCAGTATCTGACAAAGTACTGATGCTACAGTAACCAAACTTGCATAAGTGATTCATCTTTGGATGCTGAGGTGAACCCATGCACCGGATGCAGCATCTGACCTACATTTTACGCTTGAGTGATTTGGCTAAGAAGTTTTGGGTAGCTCAGTATCTAACAAAGTACTAATGCTACAGTAACCAAACTTGCACAAGTGATTCATCTTTGGATGCCGAGATGGACCCATGCATCGGATGCAGCATCTGACCTACTTTTTCCACTTGAGTGATTTCACTTTTAAAAGCCAATATTGAGCAAAGTATAAGTGCTACATGTACCAAACTTGCATATTGGATGTATCTTTGATCAAACTTTCATAAAATGACCTTGACCTACTTTTTCCGCTTGAGTGATTTTGCCTTTAAAAGCCAATATTGAGCAAAGTATAAGTGCTAGATGTTCCAAACTTGCATATTAGATGTATCTTTGATCAAACTTTCATAAAATGACCTCGACCTACTTTTTCCGCTTGAGTGATTTTGCCTTTAAAAGCCAATATTGAGCAAAGTATAAGTGCTACATGTACCAAACTTGCATATTGGATGTATCTTTGATCAAACTTTCATAAAATGACCTTGACCTACTTTTTCCGCTTGAGTGATTTTGCCTTTAAAAGCCAATATTGAGCATAGTATAAGTGATACATGTACCAAACTTGCATATTGGATGTATCTTTGATCAATCTTTCATAAAATGACCTCGACCTACTTTTTCCGCTTGAGTGATTTTGCCTTTAAAAGCCAATATTGAGCAAAGTATAAGTGATACATGTACCAAACTTGCATATTGGATGTATCTTTGATCAATCTTTCATAAAATGACCTCGACCTACTTTTTCCGCTTGAGTGATTTTGCCTTTAAAAGCCAATATTGAGCAAAGTATAACTGCTACATGTACCAAACTTGCATATTGGATGTATCTTTGATCAAACTTTCATAAAATGACCTTGACCTACTTTTTCTGCTTGAGTGGTTTTGCCTTTAAAAGCCAATATACATGTACTAAGAAATATGTTTGAATTGAATTTTGCTGTCACGAGGTGAGCTTTGTAATCTGTGATTACCTATGTTTTTAGTTGTTAGCAATTTTGTTCTCAGATTAAAAACCATGTAATCTTCGACTACTGCCTGTTTGCTATCATGATAAAATGCTGCCATGAGGTGAGCTTTGTAATCTTTGATTTGATACACTATGTTGTAAGTTTGTAATCTTTTATAGGAATCCAAGTCAGCTGTGTAAGAGGTTAGCTTACTTACAAGAAAGTGAAGCTGTGATGCTTGAAAAACAAGGCCAGCTGCAAAGCAGGTAGAAGAAATTTATGAGATTTAGTATTGTCACTATAAAAATGTGTAATTGAAGCCTTGATGTATCATGTACATGTGCAAGTCAGCAACACGTTTTAAAGTACATTTATTACATTGATTTATATGTTTCTATTCATTCCCTAGCTTACACAGCATAGAGGAATCCAAACATTGTCTGCAACAGAGATTTGATCAGATGGAGGCAGTGTTATCATCAGAGAAAAATAAAAACCAGCAGCTGAGTCAACTAGTCAAGAGACTCCAGAGAAAACTCTTACTCATCTCTAAAGTGAGTTTACATGTAAATATGTTCGGGCTTCATTCCTGCATACACATGTTGAAGTGAATGTATTCTTCAAATGAAGAAAATGAGTCAACAAATTTTATCAACTTTCTGCAGAATATGAATGAAAGAATTTTATGGTGTACGATGTTACTTGTTTATACACTCACATAAGTCACCTGTTTCAAATCATATTATGATGAACGAGTCTTTTTATGTTGGTTAAAAATGCCTATACTATTCTGGAATGTGATGGTACATGCATGTACTGTATATACACGTATCCACCAGAAATGTATATCTTGATATCATATCCTATAGATTGCTATATTGTTGTTCCCTTCATATAATGTCACCTTTGATTTTAACATCACAATTAGGAAAGAGATATGTACAAGAGGGTGCTGGACTCCTATGAGAATGATGTAACAATTAATGTAGCGCCCAATATGACAGCCCGAGTCTCCCAACTAGAAGATGTTGTGGAGGGATACAGAAAGCAAGTAGACAGCTTGGAGATGGAACTGAGCAAGTCATCTGTAAAGACATCTGAAGAATCCTTACATCAAAATTCAACAGTATGAACCTTTGCTTAAAAGTCTTATTACATACATCTTAACTTTTTGGACTTGATCATTTAGAATTTGTCGTGAGCATGTTAATGTTTTCAATCATTTGCAAAATGTTGTCCACTCAGTTGTCACCAGTTACTGTGGAATCATTATATTTCGTGGGGGCACAATTTTCATGGTTTTCATGGATAGCCCTCATCCACAAATTTACATCCCCAAGGAATAATTGTACATAAAGAACTTGAAACAACTTTTAATGGCAAAACAAGCATGCATATTTTACACGCCATTGACGTATAAACACCATCCAATAACATGGACACATATGTTAAATGCTTTTAATTGCAGTGGTTGTCAACATTGTTTTTACAACTGTTTGTCACAAGCCAACTTTGCGAAACCCGTTTTTAACTAGGTCAGGTTTCAGCGACATCTTAGCGTGAGTTGCAATAAGCCAGTTGGAATGGAGGGATATTCAGGTGGATGTTTTAAGATTGAGGTAAGCGTAATCGTCGACACTTCTGGACTTTTCAAGCCATTCAACTACATGTACTTTGTTGGAGTACCACTCGTGAAAGTTTGGTTTTACTACGAAATCCACAAAATTACGTCCCCATGAAAAAAAACTGAACCTGAATCCACAAAAATTGGGCCCCCACAAAAATATATGATTTCACAGTATACTACATGTCTTTGCTTACATAAAGGACATTGTAGAATGATTGTGCACGTACAAACAAAAATATATAATTGTTTATGTTATTTTCTCTATAAGACTGACAAGGATTCAGCCAAACATAGTGAGATCAGTGCAGACAGAACTATTATACTTCAACTCAGGTATGTAGTATTAAAAGGCATTTTCACTCTATGTCACTATGTTTTGTTTAACATTTAACATGAATTGCTGATTGTATTAGGAGGATGAACTAGATGTACTTCTAGTACGGATGAAAGTGTGAATCTAAGAAACTCTTCGTAATTAGACTATTTGTTTATAACCAGGGAAAGAATAGCAGCTCTTGAGAAAGAATTGGAAAAGGTGACAGAGGAAAAGTATCTCCTAGAAACTCGCATAGAGCAGCGCCATCTGCAGGTAAAAAAATGTTTCAGAATAAGTATTATGTAGATGTGATTTTTCATTAGAAATCTCAAAATAAAACTTTACATAGTTTATTTCCAGGAATTGAAGATTGTGAATTCTTGAGATTTCTTTCCTATTTGCCCTCTCTTTCGTGTAATGAAAAAAAGCATTATTGTTTCAGATGCTTTTAAAACTAATCAAAGAACTAAGATAGAGAGTGAACTATTTTAGGGAGATTATGACCCAACAAAGTTGAAAGTTCTTCACTTCACAATGAATCCAGCGGCTAAAGCCCAGCAAGACAGACGTGAAGAATTGGCAAGGTTACAGACGGAGAATGAGAAGCTGAAAAACCGCGTCAAAATACTGGAGGAATCTGGGTCGGAAGCCATGGACATCACTAACCAAGTAGAAATGAAGATGAAGGAACCATCTAGTAGTAAAGAACTTGAAGGTACAGCAGTGTACGTTGTTTCTTATTTTAAGGGGATCAAGAACAGTATCCAAAAGAACCCCATCAGAAAGCTCTAGATCAAGTATGAGGTCATAATAGAAACGGCAACTTTGGCGCATTTTTCGCAAGAACGTCAGCATTAGGTTATGTAAAAATAAGGGGGAGGGGGTAACAAAATCACTTCAACTTAAAAACTGACGGTCAAATTTCAATAGGAACTTAGTAAATAGAAAGTCTTAGTAATCATTTATAATTCTGTACATATTCGATTGCCCACATCATATCTAAATGAAAAATAGAGAAATTGTTAATATTCTGCCTCTACAGAAGATTTGTAACTGTTTTTCATTACCTAAAGTTTGTTAATTTTAACGTCACATTAACAGCCCATTTGGGGCTTTCAATGGGTATACATGTATATGTACATTCGTAGCTTCAAAACTAACAGTAAAAAATTGATGAAACTTTGCATGTAGAAAAAGTATGTTTCAATTATTAACAGTTATAGTTTTTAGGAAAATTAAATGATAGGATCTTTATTCAAGTCTGGCTGTCCTGGACCTCCTTAAGATACTTTTCAAGGGAATGTCATATGAAGGTCACATAAGACAGATGGTCTCTTTATACAGGTTAATTTACATGAAAATTGTTTACTTGGGAAATGAAATGAAATGAAAGCCTTAATCACATAAGACAGCTTGTCTCCCAATAAGATGGGTCACTATGGCATGTTTAACTTTAAACATTCATATGTGTCACTTGTAAGATTTTTTTCTTCCTTCTCCCCCCTCCCCCCCCCCCCCCCCCCCAAAAAAAAAAAAAAAAAAACTAAAAGGTGAAGGCATGATACATGTATGTATTCACTTTAAATGACCATCTGTTCTATCTTTCAAATATAAGATATTTGCTCTGTGTAAAACGTTTAGGAGGAACAATATGAAGTACTTATAATGTGGAATATACATATAATATAGAATTAAATGGTGTTTTACTATCTTACTGACATATAACAATGGTTTGGTTATGTTGAAGAGATGAAGCACCAAGTTGAAAAAGAAGAACTGAAAAACAAAAGATTGATGGAAGCTTTCCGTAAGACAACTCAGGAGTTCCGTGAGATGTGCTATCAAGTACTAGGATATAAAATAGATAAATTGACCTCTAACAAGTATAAACTGACCAGTATGTATGCCGAGTCACAGGAGGACTACTTCCTATTTGAGGTAATATTTTACAACTCCTGACTGATACTGTTGAATGTACACGATAATATACTCTTGTTTGTATCATCCTATTTCAAGACACAATACCTTTACATGTACTTTATGTGATAAATGCAAATAAGAATGTATGATCTTATGAGAATTAGCCAAAAAACCAAAATTTGTTTAGTTTTTTTTAACTTTCCTAGTGATTTTTCCTACATTTTTTGGAAATGAACATCATCATAAAATACTGAAATTTGAGGTGAAAGAACAATTACCAGTGGCGGATCCAGTTAGTGGTAGATAAAGTGCCCTTTCTGCCAGGGGGTCAAGGGGCATATTTGGTTTTATTAGAAAAATTTGGGTCAGTGGGGATGAAGAGGGGATGCACCCCCTGAATCTGCCACTGATTACATAATACTGTGCTAAGTTTAATATCAAAGTTATACATTCAAAAACAATCAAATATGTGAAAATAAATCAAACTAAACAAAACTTGATTAATTTTGAAGAAGTTTACAATGTAAATACATGTAATTATGCTCCATTTCCTACCCATTTTTAAAATTTTACATTGAACTACATATGTTTCCTGTACTTTACTAGGCACAATAGAAATGTAGGAAATTTTGGAATGTCTAAGCCTTCTTTAGATTATGCCAATAGTGTATTGGTCCTCAGGTGGGTGATATGGGCCTACATGGGCCCCTCTCTTAGTGGAAATGCTGTTAGTTTTTGGTAAAATGTAACTTTTGATAACATTTTAAAACCAGTTTTGACAGAAGCCTTTATTCGTATAGGTAACACCAGAAGGAGAAGTACAGTTCTTGGCCACAGATTTTGCTGAAACTCTCCAGGAGCACATAGACTTGTACATTTCTAAACACAAAACTATCCCAGCATTCCTCAGTGCCGCTACTATTGACCTATTCCAACGACAGACAATGAGTATGACATGCTCATAGTCCATGTATGATTTTCATGTACATGTATGTGTATCACTGGGTAGTGATGTAAGAAAGCAAGTTCTTTAAGTATTTGTCATACTGTGCAAGATTACTAAGAACATATTCGTCATTTCTTCAAAAAAGTACATGTACATATAAGGTATGAAAAAGAGTGTTTGATGAAATACATGTTCTCTTAAACTGAAATTAATGTTGTAATGACAATGTGCATTCATGAGATTTTAATTTGTGATACAGAATACCTTTATAATTATCAACATTCATCCTCTTTTATTAGATTACCGTATTAAGTACAGGTCCATGTAAGAATCAGGTAAGGGGTGATACATTAAATTTTTTTGCAAAACTTTTTATTCCTGTTTTGAGACATACGGATGATACAAACAAACAGAATGAAATTTATTTCTCAAAGTTGGAACGGTGAAGTGAAATATTCAACTCAATTTTTATAAAGGATTATAAAGGAAGAGAAATTGCGGGAAAATTATCCTATATAATTTAACCAAATTTGCTACCCCTATAACTTTCTTTACCATCCAAATATGATGAAAATTTCTTCAGAAGAAAAAAGTTCAGCTGAAATTTTAAAGTTTTTTTAACTGCCTGATCCTTATGTGGATCTATACTTGAGTGTACTTATTTTAGCGCAACCATTTTAGCAGAAACAGGATCAAGTTAGACAAATTGACTAGCTAGGCAAATTGACAAGGTAGCGTGATCATGAATTAGCTCACTTGACACATCTCCACTATGACCTATGACAGATAAAATAAGTAGTGGATTCTTGACCTAGTGCACTCTGAACAGCGCTAACTTGGCTAAAATAAGTACACATACATGTAAAGTAGTGCACCCTTAACAGTGCTAACTTGGCTAAAATAAGTACACATACATGTAAAGTAGTGCACCCTTAACAGCGCTAACTTGGCTAAAATAAGTACACATACATGTAAAGTAGTGCACTCTTAACAGCGCTAACTTGGCTAAAATAAGTACACATACATGTAAAGTAGTGCACCCTTAACAGCGCTAACTTGGCTAAAATAAGTACACATACATGTAAAGTAGTGTACCCTTAACAGTGCTAACTTGGCTAAAATAAGTACACATACATGTAAAGTAGTGCACCCTTAACAGCGCTAACTTGGCTAAAATAAGTACACATACATGTAAAGTAGTGCACCCTTAACAGCGCTAACTTGGCTAAAATAAGTACACATACATGTAAAGTAGTGCACCCTTAACAGCGCTAACTTGGCTAAAATAAGTACACATACATGTAAAGTAGTGCACCCTTAACAGCGCTAACTTGGCTAAAATAAGTACACATACATGTAAAGTAGTGCACTCTTAACAGCGCTAACTTGGCTAAAATAAGTACACATACATGTAAAGTAGTGCACCCTTAACAGCGCTAACTTGGCTAAAATAAGTACACATACATGTAAAGTAGTGCACCCTTAACAGCGCTAACTTGGCTAAAATAAGTACACATACATGTAAAGTAGTGCACCCTTAACAGCGCTAACTTGGCTAAAATAAGTACACATACATGTACAGTATTCTGTAAGTTAGTAGTCAACATTTGTGACTCAAGTTGTAATTGCTGGTGCTTTTTTTTTGCAATGCAACATACATGTATAAATAAAAGGATAAGCTACAGGAATTTACTGGTTTTTGACTGAGAGATTTATTTTAAAGTAAGAGAGGACTACTCTGACTAGAGAATAAAGTTGATTTAAAGTGTTTTTCCCAACAATTTCCTCTAAACTTTATAATACTTGGCTACAGAGTACAAAAACGTTAAAAATTCCAAAACTCTAAACCTTTCACCTGTTACAAGATATTGACATTTTTCAGCAAATGACATGAGTATTTAATTTTGTATGATGCAAAATGTTTTAATCAAAAAAAAAAATCTTCTTTGAAGCTTGTAGATGAAGGATTTCCATGGAAAAAAAATATTGTTATTTGTCATTATTATAGTTTATGAAATGCATAGAAATGTTGAACATTGCTTATGATTGTTATGCTTTAAAATAAAAATCTAATGTAAATGAATGCCCTAGAGTTATGAATACATTATGGTGTCCATCCATTGTTCTATCCCAAAGGTCTAAAATTAATGTCCATTCACAGATGAAGTGAATTGTGTGATTTGACATCTTCCATCACACTTTCATTTTCTAAGTAATGACAAAATCCTTTCATATTCATCCATACCAAACTAGGTTGTAAGGACATATTTCATGGTAGGACAGTGCACATTGATTTTTAGGAATAGGTAGATACTTTATTGTACTAATAGGAGTTAGAGGACACAAACCTCTTCAGTTGCTGCATGATTATGTTTTACAAATATTTGATGGTTTACAATTTTGATCTTTGTTTTTGGCATTGCTTCATGCTCTTGTCACATTTTTTGGTGAAAAGCAACAATCCGTTGAAATGTTATTCAAATCCAAGCTTTCAATGAAAAGATATGGTCTGCTCTAGCACGTCAAGGTTATACCCTTTGAATGATTTTACCTTGACTTTTGACCTTGGTTCAAAAGCATGCAACGTCCTTGGGTCCTGCGAGATATTAGTCAAATCTATGACAGCAGTGAAAAGTTACAAATTTTTAGCTCACCTCGACAAAATTGAGCTTATGAAATACCCTTGGCATCTGTGTCCCCATCCGGTTAAAGTGTTTGGAGTAGCTCAGTATCTGACAAAGTACTGAACTTGCACAAGTGATTCATCTTGGGATGCTGAGGTGAACCCATGCATCGGATGCTGCATCTGACATACATTTTCCACTTCAGTGACCCCATTATGTAGTTTTGTGTAACTCGGTGTATTGTGGTTAAGAAGTTTTGGGTAGCTCAGTATCTGACAAAGTACTGATGTCACAGAAACTAAACTTGCTTAAGTGATTCATCTTGGGATGTTTGGATGTACCCATGCATCGGATGAAGCATTTGCCTACTTTTTTTGCTTGACTTATTTTGCTTTTAATTGCCAATATTGCTCAAAATATTAGTGCTTATGTACCAAACTTGCATATTTTATCAATCTTTCATAAAATGACCTTGACCTACTTTTTCCACTTGAGTGACTTTGCTATTTAAAAAACCAAAATTGAGCAAAGTATAAGGGCTACATGAACTAAGCTTGTACAGTGGATCTGTTTGATCAATCTTTCATAAAATGACATTGACCTACCCTTTCTGCTTGAAAAAATTTTGCGTTTAAAAGCCAATATGCTAAACAAAATGCTCTGATCTAATTTTGCTGCTATGAGGTGAACTTTGCAATCTGTGATTACCAATGTTTTTAACTTTTTAGTGCTTGAATGAACTGATCTGTCCTTTGAACTTGGTTCAAGGTCATAATAACCTACGGTTTTGGACAACAATCCTGTTGATTACATGTTTATGTAAACAGTAAAAAATAAGCCATAGTGACCTCAAACTATGGAAGCATGACCTTGGACACGGGCTCATAATTAATCTACATCCCATATCAATTCATCCTGCACTGCAAACCGTACAAAGTTTTATACTGTTGGCTAAAACAGTATCAGCAAGAACATCTCTCACATACGTAAACATTCAATTGGGTTTCATTTTATTGCCTCTGTCCATTGAACAGAAGTCTGGAAAACTATTTTTAAAGTCATCTAGGGGCATAAATCCTTCTAAATAGGCCAACAATGACTGAACTCAAACTTGCTCTGTAAATATTTTAAGTCCAAGCTTTTTTTCATCAAGTACATGTATCATTTATCTCTTTCCTCTGCAAAGAAGAATGCAAATATGAATTTTGCATGTCAGTTCTTCAAAATGGGGTAACCATTACCAGCTCTGTAACTATATCCAGGATCAAATTTTGCTACGACACCCTACCTTCTATAAGAAATGAATATCAAATACTTATCTTATCAGTTAAGCATTTGAAGTTAATGTCCAGCTCAGGCTTTATTTACAAAACTTATTGCAGTCCATGGTGACCTTGACCCCAGAGGTAAAACCTTAATTCAAAGTCATGACACCAGCAACCAAACAGAAACGGATCAGACAATATTTTCCATGCAGAATTAATCGGTCTACAGCAACCTGGGTCTTACAGATAAGACTTGAAAGTCATGTTACACCTGCAAGCCTCGTAATGGTTACAACATACCTGGTACACTCCAGTTGGATTTACTTATCAATTATCTTATTTGATGATAGATTCTTTTAATTTACTCTGGAAACCGAGTAAAGTGAACAAAAGAAGTTTGCATAAAGATTTATTAACGAACAGTATCACAGACAACATGAAAAATAAGATAAATCATTTTGATCACTAACAGTAACAAGGGTGGGATTTCTACTATCACTCGAGAATCATTGCAAGGATTTGTAGCATTGCAATTTTGTACCTGATCATAAAACTGATAACATTCTCAACTAGAATCACTACTTGAATTTTGAAAATAAAATTCTGAGTGAAAAATCACTCCTTGAATTTTGAATGTAAAATTCTGCTTGAAAAATACCTTCCTTTATCTTTAGATATTTGGTCCTTTCTTTTGATGGTATAAATATATTGCATGAAAATCTGTCAAATTTAACAAGAATGGTCCCAAAACCAAATGAAGAATGATCTCATATGAATAATTGCGTAAAAATATTTGTTTCTCTACTTAATTAATTATAAACTTCAGTGTAAGTTTTTATGTAAAGAATTATTACAATGGCACTAATCATTTAGCTTTGTGCACACAAATGTAAAGACTTGTTGAATCAATAAATGTAAATGCAACCTGGATTTCTAATTTGAGGACTAACATCATAAGTGTAATAAACATTCTGTAGTAAAGATGCATTGAATTAAAAACATTTATTAAGTATTCCTGATCTGGATTTCTAATTTGAGGACTTTAAAACATACTATACAACTATATCTACATGATTCGTTTTTGAATTGGTAATTCCACTAAACACAAACCTTGAATATGCAAGATCGTAACTACAGCGTGTCAGTCCTGATTTACATTTAGTCACCTACTCAACCAATTGTTCAAAACTTGGGCAGAAAAAGGTGGCCAAGTTTCGAACAATGGTTTGAGTGGGTGATCAAATGCTAATCAGGACGGACATGACAGGTCATGCTGTGGTTACGATCTTTTGTATTTAAAAAAATCAAACGACATCCGTCATTGTCATCAGATATGATCATTTATATCATCACAAATTGTCTGACATTGTAGCTGTCAGCAGACTTTTTTATGACCATGGCCCACTGATTTACAGATTTATGTATGGTAAGTATTTAGTTAAATGTTGTGAAGTGGAATTACTTTTTGTGTACATGAAAATTCTCCTAAAAATACATGTAATACTATCTCTTCAAAATATTAAAATGAACACAACAATGTAAAACATTACAAGACCAAACAGTTCGTTTAAAATCCACGATTCAGATAATTTTGCAAAACTTGAACATGAAGACCCAGATATAAATAATATAATTCATGATTTACGATTGATAAGAAGCGAAGAAATTTGTCAGGAGAACACAACCTATAAATATCTCTCTAAAGATGATATCAAACGTCTCTGAATAATGTTTAGTATATCAAGATACCCTGTACGACTCATATCCAATTTCTATTTAAAATATTTTAAAAGTTTGTTTTCCAATACAGTTATAGTACACAATACAACAATAAAAACAACATAACTAACTCTTCATTTCATCTTAGGGTGGTCAACGTGCTTCTTTTCATCTTTTAAATCTAAATTTCTTCAAAGTTTAGGACAAGGGAAAGAATTTCTTTTTTTTCCAATGAATGTTTTTATTTTCTGACTGATAAAAGAATATAATAAAAGACCACATTCAGCACAAGAGATTCCTATTCAAATTTCTCTGTAGTCAACATAGTAAACTGGGCCATGCTAAGTCACATCTCTGCTAACTATCAGCATCAACTTCAGTTTTTAACAAATGAGAGGTGAAAAATGGATAAATGTCACCAAAATTTATAGAATACAGAATTTGAACAGGTTAGCACCGGGATGCAGATGCTAAACAAAACTAAACTTTAATTTAAAACTTGTAATGATATAAATAAATAGGATGTGTGAAAAGTGTGCCTTTTGAAAAATATGACCAAAGGTAGATTATTTACTGAAAATGTAATATTTTCCATGAATTGATTCATGTATTTTTATTTTACAGTTGTGATGATCATTTCAGGGTTTAATGCTGAGATTTTGTCATAAACAACTGGTGTGGGTGGTGAGATTACCGTCAAAATTAAAAATAGAACAAAGGGTTGTCAAACTCTGGATTTCATGTGATGATAGGTAAACAGTACTAAACATTTTACCCTCACCCTCAAATTCCCTTGTATAAAGACCTAGATTTATTTGTATCTTTCAGTTAAGTTTAAAGACAATGAATATTTCAGATACATGTACTTAGATAAATCTTAAAAGTTATTCAAAGACTGAAATTTGCAAAATCTAAAGAAGATCTCAAAATATCCATAACCAATCTACATGAAGAGACATACAATGTATGTAAATTGTAAGTCAGGAATATAATTTTGTGGCACTACAGAAACACATAGGACTAGAAGAACTAAAATTAAAGCTATCACCAATTCTATTATGTAAGCAAAATGGGAATTTGATGTGTTTGACAAAAATATTCAACAGGAAAATAAAACCAAAACAAAACCATAACCATGTACAAGTCTCTAAATATATGAGATTCATAATTAAAATTATTTTTAAAGCAGAATTTCGATTGGTCTTTTTGCATCAATAGAATTTTAAACAAATAATAAAGCAGGTTAATATATGTATCACTTTTCCATTTGAGAACTTTGATTTCTCTTCGAATCCAAAACAAAAGATATGCATATGATGAATGCACTAAAATTAGACTTGCAAGATATGAAGATTTGAAATAATTGTGTAGATATTGGTGATGCACCTGGAACCATCTTTCCCCTACAGACTATTCAAGAACTTCTTCATCTTCAGATACTCAAGGAAATCATTATCCTCGTATGTGTATCTACCATATAACTGAAATGAAATAAAAACAAACATTTTTGAAATTAGAAATGCTGATGGAAGAATCAATGCAAAATTATCAATCTCTGGAACTTTTTTTTTTAGATCAGGAGCATTTTGAAAAGTGGAGGCTTATTTAAGGAACTGAAATAGTGAACTCTGATATTTCACTGTTAAACTCCATTCTATACTTTGATGAAGATTTTAAAAAGGGACAAAACTCTGCAAATGAATGAAAACAACATGTATAATCCATACAAAATCTTTGAGCAATAATTTTTTACCAAGAGATGAAAAGTTTTACATATTGGGAAACTACAACAAATTGAATTTTTTCAAAGTATAAAGGAGCAAAATATTTGCACGTTAATGAGTGAAGTGATCCATTTTCTCCTTTTTCTCTTAAATTACACTTAAAATGAGCAAGCACGATTTAATATTTTAAATTTTCTACCTTATCATACAGTTCTTCCATTCGTAACGGCATCATTTGTGGTTTTAGCTGTAGACCATTCCTCCCTGAGGGCATTCTCTGAGGAGGTTCATCCCTGCAGTTAAAGTCATATTGAGGTGCTGGTTGATCACTTGGTGTGAGGAAGAAGTCCAAAATCTGGGCTTGCTGAAGTTCCTGGTTGTCTACTGTGACACATTTCACCATAGGATGATGGTTCTCTGCCGTTGCTGTGATTTTGTACCTGCCATTCACTAACAGACGGTAGTAGTCCCCGGCATCAACTGAAAATTAGCATTATGGCATCAATATCTGAATTAATTAAACTTTTTTATGACAGGAAAAGCATGAATGACAAATATATACATGAAGATCTTTTCACAATAAAGCTCAATCTGATTACTTTTACATTTTCAAGATACTGAATAACATGCACTCAGTATCATTAACTGCTTAACTATCCTTTGCTCTTTAAAAGTTGATTCAGGAAAATCTCCCTTGACCCTCCATCCCATGATTACACAAAATTTACATATTAGTGTCATTTGAAGGGAAAGGTCTATTCTTTAAACGTGAAATGAACATATGGCACAACAGATCTATTAGTACTTCTTTTTGATGGGGTAAAGAGTCATGATCTGGACAAGATTGATAGACAGACACAGTTATTCCTATATGCTACTACACTCCTTTTTTGGCAGAAGTAAAAAGTGAGTCATTGTAGTGTACAGTATACAGATAGGTCTAGTCTAGGGAAACCAGAATCATGCTAACTCCCTAGATGGTATACTTGAACTGTTTTATTATACTGTCACGTGCTGTAGCTCCGCCCCATTTCAAAGCTATTTTTTAGGGAAATAGTCTTCTCAACTAATGCACCCTTTGCAGGGAAATAGTATCATCAGGCAGGTTACAGCTAGTTTTAATGAGTATCTTTTTATACAGGAAAAAACAAGTAGAGGTATAATAACATCATATACTGTAAATTGCTTTATTTTCGTCAGTACCAAATTTCGTCAATTTGTTCAAAATTACCATTTCGTCAGTACGTATATTCGTCATCCCAGGGTTCCTAGAATATAAATTCGTCTGTTCAAATGCCAACTGAACATTCAGGTATAGGCCGTACGCGTTTGTTTTCATTGTTTGATTAACAATTATTGGTAAACAAACAATTAGAGATACGTGTACCACCTAGCTTGTTGTGAAAACATATCATTTGGTAATTAGAAGTCCTTTATATGCGACTTTGTGTGCGTATTCAGTTTTCAATAATTTATTATTTGCCTGTCGTATTAACTCTTAAGATTCAATTTTTCCTTTCTACACTATATTTTGTCAGGAGTATTTATATTCGTCGATACGTAATTTCGTCAATGGAGGCATTGACGAAAATGACGAAAATTGGTACCTGACGAATAAAAACCAATTTACAGTATCTTGATAGCAAGTATTGGTCTTAGAACAGTTCTAAAGTACACCCAAATCAGTCTGTAACAATAAAGTGCAGACACTGCCTGAATACCTGCATTCCTAGTTGGGGTGATAGTGTAATGTACAACATACCTGAGGTGATATCATGTTTAATTGGCTGTCCACCATCCTCCGACTCCACCTTGATGGTAGCTCCCTTTATACCTTTGTTATCTTTTTTACTGTTCACAAATCCTTTTATTCCAATGTGAGTCTGCAAGAAAACATCAAGATATTAATTACATATATGTAGAATACATGTACATAAAGTGGGGAATTACAAGCATTTAACACGATCTCAGTGAGAAGAGGTGACCTTATGCATATACAGTATATTTTGTGAAAACCGGATCTTCTGTATTCCGGAATCTTGTCTACATCGGTTCTTTCTTACGGTCCCGAGCGATTCTCCGTAATGTTTAATAGTAAAATCTTTTGTGTATTCCGTATCTTGTCTATTCCAGTACTCCGGCCGTCAATTAGGGTACCGATCACACTAATTAGGGTTAATTGATCACCTGTATACCGGCCTTGTATAAACATCTACTCAGGTGTGATTTGGTCAAAGGTAATTATACCTTCGGCAAAGTATTTCTATAACAAAGAATTTAAATCTATTCAGTGTACAAAGGCTAATCACGGCGAGTACGCCTAGAGAAAGAAATAATGTTGATAATGCATATCCATCTCATAAAAGACAAAAAAAAAAGAATTAAATTTGGAAGAAAAAATGTCTTTGATTGACGATTTGTAAAAAGTACCAAAAGTCACAGATGTATGGCTTCGGAGCAACTACTGTTAGCGACATAATAATAACTTGCAGTGATTTGGAATGCCATGCGCCCTGTGCCATAGTCCCATTCTGATAAAAAATGGCCAATAAAATTGGCAACTCGTTGCAAACTGGTGCGCATTATTCTTTTGTGTCCCATTTTAGTTTTTAAATCTATCTAAAAGTTCTGCACTGGTATTTACATTGTAACGTAGATCTACACCAATAGAAGTAACGTGTGATTACAGCTTACTGTACATGGCCAGTTAGAAGCACAAAATTCTTCAGTTCACCGACAACAATACAGTATTGATTTTTCTCCGACATTATTTTCTATCCTCGTTCTGCGCCTGAGATTTAAATCTCTAACGTTCACTTACGTATCTTATCTATGAAAAGGTACTTGTGTATGCGTTCGTCCGTAAAAATGACCGAATGTTACCTTATTTGCAGACTTTACGCATTTTAACAAGAATGAAATTGTTAAATGCAAATCATTAAGAATTGACCCTTGACCGATTTTTCCGCAAAACGTAGACAATGATATGAAATCTGTTTGATCTCTGCATATACATGATGAAATATGTTTGTTTTTTGTATTGATATGATGATCAATTATCCTATTCATCAGTAAAGGTATAGCAATGAGCATTTTGAGTATATTATTTCAATTTATTTTGGTCAAATATATCGATTTTCCTGTACACTGGATCTTGTCTAAACCGGCCGATTCAACGAGAACCAATGAAAGCCGATTTACACAGATTAAACTGTACATTGTAAGATATCCCATAGTCTGCTAAATAAAATGAAATCTATTTGAGTATGACTGAAGTCTTTGTTAGTTTTTTTATGCATGTTACATGATCTTGCCTACTGTACCTGTAGCATAAAATTCATAAGGGCCTCCTTGTTATCTAGCCAGTATTGTTTTTCCTCTTCTGGCAATGGAAACTTGTTACAACCGAGTTCCAATGTTATCTCAAAGCAGTTGGAAAACAAAAAGTTGAAGTCTTGCATTCCTAATCAAAAGAGTGAAAATGAGAAACATTTATTCAAAATTACATATTCTCAAATCTATACATGCCATTATGAGACAGAGTTATGTTGTTATGAGACAGAGTAATTTTGTTATGAGACAGATAGAGTTACAAACATAGTGAAACCAGTAGTATCTTTACAATCTTGTTGTATGATATAATTTCTAAAGAATGCAGGGGCTCTTATTTTATATCATGGGTAAATATAGTCTATTTCAATTGCCAACATCTAATTCTTTTATTTGCGCACAATAATAAAATAATTTACAAACAATGGCAAAAACTATGCACAACATTGCCATGAAACAATGTACTTGATATAAGATAGCAATGGCATGAAATTTTTTCAAAGAGTCCTTGTCCACTGAGACCTTGAACTTTTAAAACTTGATAACAAAGAGAGTACTATGCTATTTTTCCATGTAGAAGTACAACATTTGTAGTGGGGTTAATGAGGAGAAATTGATCACTCTATCCTGATTAGTTTGCAAGTTCACAAGGAATTTCATTTTCATGTGTATTGTTGCCTTTGACACAAGTTACCTTGACCTTTGATCCCAAACCTTTCAACGCAAAGGTTCATCACAGCTAGGATACATCATTGAAAGGCTTGAAGATCCTACCTTGATTAGTTTGCCTTCAACAGACCTTTCCCCAATTATAAAAATCACCAGTTCCAAACCTAGATTTTATAACTTACAAGACACTACATGAAATGATTTTGTGGACTTTTGAGTTGTGACCTAACAAATGATATCAGTTACTTCGACATTGCTTACTTGATTTCCAAGGATTTATTTATGACATCATAGTTAAAATGTTTGCCAAAGTATGTCATGTCGGGTCTTAGGAATAATTGGAAGATCGACAATTATCTTGTTTACATGGTTTATACATTAACATTGAATTTTCCCTAGCCATCCAAACCATTTGAGAATGGCTGACAGTCAGACAAAATCAAGATAGAGTTATCCATACATGCTCTTTGTTCTACAGGCAGAACAAAACTACATGTACTTGACACCTACCCCCAGCCACAGAGTACCATGCCGCTCCGTTGGTGATACCGTTCTTGAACCGTTTTTCGTCCTTGTCGCAAGTTTTGCGGTCAGCTTTAGCCATTTTGGCATGCTTGGTGGAGTATGACTCTGCGAGATACCTGAATATAAAGCCATAAATTAATTCACATGTACAAACAAAGTACAAGCACAGTAAATACTAGTAAGACAATGTATGAAGAGAACTGCAGACAGCACAATGTAAAACTGTAATAGTCTTACTTGGTGCTGTGATCTTGACTCTGAATTTGATTTATTACCTTTGCATGGTGATCTTTTGTCGCAAGTAAGGAGGTCTTTTTATTAGACATTTGTTTAAATAAATACCATTGCTGCCTATAGAGGACCAAGAGGGACTGCGGGCAGAATCAACATAAGGTAATAATGAAAATGAGCATAAATAATCGTTATTCTAATTCATTCTGTTTGTTTCACGCATTCTGATTGGTTCACAGGATTTCTACAAGCATGTATAACGATGATATACATGCCGCAAACCGACTCACTTGACATACCTCAAAATGTATTCCTACCTAAATTTGCAAGTTACAAGCTTTAGCGCACTTTTTGCGTATGACGTCATGCTTCCCTTTGTTCATCGCTCCTGTGACATCATACTGTGACGTAAAACTACAAGGTATGAGCTTGTAAATGGCGTTCTCCACATGTAAACAACAGAACAAGTAAGTTTATAATTGATAACACGTTGATTTTTCGCCATTGTAATAAATATGAAGCAGTTGTATTTCATATTTTGCAGCGCAATCATTTCAGTTGGTCGTTATTAGTCCTCTGTAGCAACTTCGCCTCTAAAGCAATAAATGAGACCTTCTGAGAGGTATAAAGAGTTAAAATATGTCACATAAATTAGAATAGGGATAAACGTACTGTGTTTTGTGGTTCCGACATGTATATGTTGGATATACTGTTGGAAACATACGTTATACCGTCGGGGGCAAGCCCCGACGGTATAACTGCGTTTCCAACAGTATATCCAACATATACCTATTGGAACCACAAAACACAGTACGTTAATCCCCTAAATATCATCACACAAAGTCAAAACTAACCTGAAGGTTTTATCATCTGGTGATGCTGAGTACTCAGAGGCTTTTCCACTACGAGATTCGTCATACGGGTAATTAGCTACCAAGTCACCTCCATGTAGGTTGGCTGACAGTACAAAGGGAATGGAGTAAATCCACTTGATCACTGCTATAGTCTCTGGCTCTAATTTCTAAAACAGAGAGAAAATCTTTATTTTTCACAATCGCATGTAAGTTTATCTATAGTGAAATTAAAATATACCTTACCCTAAATGCAATCACTTTCATTCTATGTTCTTTGAATACCGAATATCAGGTAATTTCACGTCGGGTAAATTTTGCGAAAATGACCCTAAAAAGGCATGTCTTTTTTTCGCTGAGTCTAATTTTCGCTAATCTACAAATACCAAAAATTCAAAATTTGTACAAATATTTATTTAATGTTAAATGAAATATGATCATGCATGATTAAATATACTACTGGGAACATTTTTTTTCTGCTAGGTTTATGTATCAGTACATGCACAATAATACAAATGTTAATTACACAGTTCACTCCTTTAAAGCATCAACAATGCCAACTTCTTTAAAACCATTGGTTATAAATTCTGGTTTCATTCGCAAGTATTCGTATAGTTTTGTGATCCAAAAAAAGGCCATTAACCTCCAAATCATTGTTAAGATTTAGTTTCTTGCGAGAAATACACAGGTATTCAAAATGCTTAATGCCATAATTACAGTACCACAACAGGTGGTTTAAAATAAAATCAGACATGCATTATATAAGTAATTGTTTAATTTACTATGGCTAATTTTAAATTAATTAATGTTACCTGCTATATGTAAACATATAATTATCTTTATAATCAGATGTCATTGAGTAATCGCTAATACCACAGGACAGTTACATATAATCGTACCTCTAAGCGTTATTAAGGAACATTAACAAGATCAAGGGTTAAGATCTGTCTTTTTTTCGCTATGCCCATTTTTTTACGATTTAATGATGCTAGTGAACTTAGTGAAAATTAAACACAAGGGAAAATTTCCCGATATATGGTAGATTAAATAATGAAAATATTTTTAAATATGTCTTTTCTTATTTCAGAAAAGGAAATACCTAACTGAATCAAATAAAGCAAAAAAATCTGTGGATACCTTGTCTTTAGGATGAAGTGCCTGCTCCAGGGTCAAAATGTGATTGTTTTTCCCTCCATTTTTTTCATACTTGTATTCCAGTTGGTCAACTTCAGGAAAATTTCGATTCAAATCAACACCATGGGAATCTGCTCTTCCAAGTAACCATGATTTCATCCCATTCTAAAGTGACAAACACAAAGTAAGGTTATAAACAGTGAAAATCTGTACAACATACATGTACATTTCAACTGTTAATATTCCTTCTTAGGAATGAAATAGATATATTTAGATAAAAGAAAGGGGTAGGGCCACGAGACTCCTAAATCGGCCCTCTTTTTTAGCTCACCTGAGCCAAAGGCTCAAGTGAGCTATTGTCATAGTGTTGCGTCTGGCGTCCGTCGTCCGTCGTCCGGCGTCTGTCGTCGTCGTCGTCGTCGTAAACTTTTCACATTTTAAACTTCTTCTCCAGAACGGCTGAAGGGATTTTGATGAAACTTGGTAGGTGTTAAGTACTCATGGTCCCCTACAAGTGTTGTTGTTTTTCGTCCGGATCTGTCAACAGGTGGCGCCACCACAGCAAAAAGTAGGTCACGGAGGGTACCCTCCTTTGACAAACTTCTTCTTCAGAACCGAAGCATGTATCGACAAACCGAAAGCATCAGGATGATCTAGAGAGATGTCTTAAGAAGTGTTGTTATTTTTGGTTCCACTTCGAAGTCAAATTTTTGACGCGTTTTTGACGTCTTTTCGGACTTAGTCAGAAATGCACATTTTTGCACTATTTCTTTAAATAACTCAATAAGTGTATGATTTTACACACTCATTTACTACATATTTATCATATTTAACTTACTTAATGCTTTGATATGCATTTTATGCTTTAATTTTATTTTTTTGATTTTTTATGAATTTTTTTCTTATGTAAAAAGGAAGGGGGGGGGTGATTTTCATACATTTTCTGCTTCTTTTCTATAACCACTCTTCAGATTGTCATGACATTTTGTAGATATGAGGTACTCATGCATGGTACCCTACAAGTGAAAGAATTTTGTCAAGATATCCACTTTTAGATTTTTAAGGAATATTTTTGGCCTAGGTCATCTTTGGCACGTATAACAAGAGCCCCAGGGGGCACAACGCTCACCTGATACCCATGCACGCTCTAATTGACATACTGCTATTGAATACTGATAGTGCCAGTACCGGGATTTTAGCCCACAACCTTTCTATAAACTAAGATTTTTGCCGGATGCAGAGAAGTTTTTTTTTCAGACAACCTTTAAAAAAATAGTCACATTTCAAAACAATAACTTTTTTTAAGTCATATGCCCAACTAGTATAGTTCAATTATGCAACATCAAAAATAAAATCATATTGTAAAATCCCACTTTAATGCGCAGCAGAAAAAGAATAAAACAATGAAATGATTTCATAAATTAAGTTTATTTAAAACTGAACGACCATACCTTTCATTATTGATAGCTAGCATGCCAGATATTATAAAGCCTGACAGGCTGTGTTTGTGAAACGAGAATGCCCCCGGCGGCATCTTTGTTAGTATAAACGCCATTTTCTGTTAAGTATGTGAGAGGTCAGGGTCAGCGTAATATTGGTATCTATGGAAATATCTTGTCACAAGGAATACACATGTAAAATATGAAGGCCCTATCACTAACCAATCAAAAGTTATGCGCAATGTTTAAGTTTTTGAAAAGTACGTCAAAGGTCAAGGTTATGGTCACGAGGTCAAAATTTTGGTATCAATGGAAAGGTATTGTCACAAGGAATACACATGTGAAATATGAAACCTCTAAGACTATCACCAGCTTCCATTCAAAGTTATGCCCAATGTTAAAGTTATGTTAAAGTTTGTCGGAAAACAGACAGACAAACAGACAGACGGACAGGCCAAAAACTATATGTTCCCGAATCTTTTATTCCAGGGGCATAAAAAACAAAGATTTTTCGGTTTTGCCTTCATTCATATTAAAGTATACTGAAATCTAAGAATGCTTTTGAATAGTATTGATTTCATCTCAAATACATGAAACGTACAGTTAAAATCGTTTTAATCCAATATTTATCAATTCAAGTGAATTGTGCAGAAATTGGGCCAATTTGTTTTCCAAAAAGCAGTGTACGGTGTATCAAACCTCATGATCCAGAGGAAGAGATTACTCATTCGACGTTTCTTCAAGAAATCAGTCCATAAATTACTTCATCTAAGAGAGTCTAAGACAGAGGAAATTCGAGCAAACTTTATACATGATAACAAGTATATGCAAGTGTTCCAAGCACATGAATGATAACCATTATGAAAGTGTTCCAAGTATAATGCACATTAAATAAAAATCTATTCCGTTTGCACTGTATCTCCTGAAATGTATCGCAGTACTAAAGGGTTGTGGAGGAATTAAACGGATCAAATCTAAAGTACAGCGACTTTGTTTACAGTTACAGTTATAGGTCAGAGACCACTAAAAGGCCGGCTCTGATTGGAGAAAAACCTGTAGGGTGAGGGGGCCTGTTATTTTAAATGTGAGAGAAGATGTGATTGACTATCAATTCTATTTTCTTTTGGTATATTGTTTGAATATGATATATATAGGTAAAAAATAAGTGCAATTAAAATGTCGATACCCGGATATTTCCCTAGCTCCCGATCCGCTAAAGGGGACGGGCGCGGGAAAATTTGAAAATTCTCTGCGGGGTACCTTGTGACGCAAATAGTGCGAAAAAGAGCAGGTCATGCTATATTTTTTAATTTAATTTCGTATAAAGCTTGAATCAATGAACAAATCGGTATATAACATGCATGGCCAGCAATGTTAGTATAGACGTTATAAGGCATTTCATTAACATTACGGCCTATGGAAAATGATTTGGTTGTCTCTGACCTAGAAGGTGTAACTACAGTTAATCATTTTAGCAGGGAATCCCTTCCCTTTTGACTGGTGAACCGGGCTGAAAAAAAGGTGTCACCTCATTGGTCATAACTATTGAAAATTTAAAAATAGCAAACTAAATCAATGTATGATTCCCTGCTGTGTGTAGAAATTGACTTTTGAACATGATTTTGCCTTTTATGTAATCAATAGATCGATTTGAAAATATATTAAAATGAGCAAATTTTCAATTCGGAAGGAGGGGTCATTAAACAAGTGAATTTTGCAGAAAAGGTATGCATGACCCCCTTTTTTCTTTCGTTTTTATGCGTGCCAAAGATGTCCTAGGCCAAAAATATTTCTTAAAAATCTAAAAGTGGATATCTTGACAAAATTCTTTCACTTGTAGGGTATCATGCATGAGTACCTAATATCTACAAAATGTCATGACAATCTGAAGAGTGGTTATAGAAAAGAAGCAGAAAATGTATGAAAATCACCCCCCCCCCCCTTCCTTTTTACATAAGAAAAAAATTCATAAAAAATCAAAAAAATAAAATTTAAGCCTAAAATACATATCAAAACATTAAGTAAGTTAAATATGATAAATATGCAGTAAATGAGTGTGTAAAATCATACACTTATTGAGTTATTTAAAGAAATAGTGCAAAAATGTGCATTTCTGACTAAGTCCGAAAAGACGTCAAAAACGCGTCAAAAATTTGACTTCGAAGTGGAACCAAAAATAACAACACTTCTTAAGACATCTCTCTAGATCATCCTGATGCTTTCGGTTTGTCGATACATGCTTCGGTTCTGAAGAAGAAGTTTGTCATAGGAGGGTACCCCCCGTGACCTACTATTGGCTGTGGTGGCGCCACCTGTTGACGGATCCGGATGAAAAACAACAACACTTGTAGGGGACCATGAGTACTTCATACCTACCAAGTTTCATCAAAATCCCTTCAGCCATTCTGGAGAAGAAGTTTAAAATGTGAAAAGTTTACGACGACGACGGACGACGGACGACAGACGCAACACTATGACAATAGCTCACTTGAGCCGTTGGCTCAGGTGAGCTAAAAACGAAAGAAAAAAGGGGGTCATGCATACCTTTTCTGCAAAATTCACTTGTTTAATGGCCCCTCCTTCCGAATTGAAAATTTGCTAATTCTTATATATTTTCAAATCGATCTATTGATTACATATAAGGCAAAATCATTTTCAAAACTCAATTTCTACAAACAGCAGGGAATCATACATTGATTTTATGTGCTATTTTTAAATTTTCAATAGTTATGTCCAATGAGGTGACACCTTTTATTCAGCCCGGTTCACCAGTCAAAAGGGAAGGGATTCCCTGCTAAAATGATTAACTGTAGTTACACCTTCGACGTATATCAAGAGGGATCGCCGACTCTAAAAATAGCACAATATGTTCACGTGTCCGCAGCGCCCCCACCGGGAGGCATAGAAAGTACTTTCACTTTCAATATACGTACCGAAACAACGAAGCGCCGTGAAGGTAAGTCAGCGATTTTTCACATAAATTAGATTAGTAACACCGGTTATGTTAAAACAAATACATGATGGTATAGTTCTTGAAGTAATCAATTCTTAGGTTTAAATTATTTTGATGTATAAACATGTTTTCGAGTTGGATCTAGGCCTATGGCTATGTATTCATATACGTAGTGTGACATGTTACTTGCTGCATGCTGATTTGGTTAAATATCCCATAGAAATTCAATATTAGGACTATAAGTAATATTTCGCTCTGAGCGACTATTGCATACAAATGAAGTAGTTCGCAGGAGACGGACTAGGGGAATCGAACCCCGTCCGGTTGATAGTCAGACTCGTTGACGAGTGAGCTAAAGGGACATCCCAATAGCTCAGTCTTAGAACTTGTACTGAACTATTGGTACCTGCTACTACCGGAACCACTACATCCTTCCCCCTTTTCCGTTGAGGGCCGTGGATGTACCCCGCTGTGTGGCCACTCTCCAACCCCTGGCAGGGTTCTGCGACCTCTCCTGCAGATCGAGCTGGCCCGTTCACCTCGTCGCCAATGAAGTAGTTCGCAGGAGACGGACTCGGGGAATCGAACCCAGTCTTAGAACTTGTACTGAACTATTGGTACCTGCTACTACCGGAACCACTACACAAAGATATCTCTGCAAATGCGGGGGGGGGGGGGGGGGGGGGGGGGGGGTATGAGTTGTTTGCATTAATAGTCAGAAAATTTGATTTGGAGGGGGTTGCAAGGGAAAAAGTTATTGCAGTGGTAAGTCAAGTCTTAAAGATTCAAGTGTATGAAAATATTCCATTTTAATTCATCTTCAAAAAAAAAATATTGTAAAAGTCCTAGTGAGTGTCTTTGGAAATAAGCTTTGTAAAAGCTTAAATGGGCTATCCTTGGATATAATCAAAGTTATTTGGTGAAATAGTTCACATTTTATTATTGAATATAGATTTATTGTCTCTATAAGAACAGAGAGATCTGAACTAAAATTTACATTTCTAATTTCACTTATTATTTTATACTTACTTGGTTTTGTGTATTCCTTGTGACAATACCTTTCCATTGATACCAAAATTTTGACCTCGTGACCATAACCTTGACCTTTGACGTACTTTTCAAAAACTTAAACATTGCGCATAACTTTTGATTGGTTAGTGATAGGGCTTTCATATTTTACATGTGTATTCCTTGTGACAAGATATTTCCATAGATACCAATATTACGCTGACCCTGACCTCTCACATACTTAACAGAAAATGGCGTTTATACTAACAAAGATGCCGCCGGGGGCATTCTCGTTTCACAAACACAGCCTGTCAGGCTTTATAATTTCTGGCATGCTAGCTATCAATAATGAAAGGTATGGTCGTTCAGTTTTAAATAAACTTAATTTATGAAATCATTTCATTGTTTTATTCTTTTTCTGCTGCGCATTAAAGTGGGATTTTACAATATGATTTTATTTTTGATGTTGCATAACTGAACTATACTAGTTGGGCATATGACTTAAAAAAAGTTATTGTTTTGAAATGTGACTATTTTTTCTTGTTTGTACTTTTAAAGGTTGTCTGAAAAAAAAAAAAAAACTTCTCTGCATCCGGCAAAAATGTTTTTAGAAAGGTTGTGGGCTAAAATCCCGGTACTGGCACTATCAGTATTCAATAGCAGTATGTCAATTAGAGCGTGCATGGGTATCAGGTGAGCGTTGTGCCCCCTGGGGCTCTTCTTTTTTTTAACATTTTCGACATTTTCGGCAACCGCTGCACGGAATTTCACGAAACCTTAGATAAAGCAAGAACTCAAGGTCCTCTACCAAGTTTGTGTTTTTCGTGCTGATTGGTCAACAAATATGGCCGACGAGGGCTCTGATTGGCTGACACCATTTCGACATCTCCTCTGCAACCGCTGCAAGGAATTTCATAAAACCATACAGGAAGCAAGTAGTCAAAGTCCTCTACCAAGTTTATGGGTTTTTTGTGGCGATTGGTCAACAAATATGGCCGCCGAGGGCTCTGATTGGATGACACATTTTGGAATTCTCCTTTGCAACCGCTGCACAGAATTTCATGAAACATTACAGGAAGCAAGTACTCAAGGTCCTCTACCAACTTTGTGGGTTTTTTTTTTATGCCGGCCTTTCATAAAATATGGCCCAGGGCTCTGATTGGATGACACATTTTCGACATCTCCTCTGAAACTGCGACACAGAATTTAACGAAACCTTTCCGGAAGCAAGTACTCAAGGTCCTCTTCCAAATTGTCCACTATCATTCTTTTGTGTGCAACTCAGGTGAGCGATGTGGCCCCCTTGGGCCTCTTGTTTTTCTATAATTAAAGTTCATACTTGATATCTCTCATGAAAATGCAAGAATGTTTACCGCTTCTACTGAAATGAAAAATATCACCAAACAAAGTGTCAATGGACTGTAATGACGTCATGAAGTAACTTCATTTTGGCGTTACATTGTATTGACAAATATGGCGAAAATCGTTGGGAAATTTGTCTCTTGGCTGCATTCGTTAACTAAGAAAAAATGTTTAAGACAAAAAGATATAATGATAATCTTTTACATACAAATTTTTTTGTAGTTAATGCATGTGGCCATTGCTAATTCATTAGAATTATGTTGTTTTTGTAGCAATTAGCAAGTAGGGATATTGCCGATTTTGGTGTTTTCAGAGGGCTAAAAGCTATTGATAAACGCATTGTTACAAAAAAAAAAAAAAAGATTCGATATTTAGTGGTGAAGATATGAAAGTGTCAAATGAAACTATAAAAACATTCTTTGATGTACAATGTTCAAAATTAGGTCAATATCAGGCTTATGGCCCTACCCCTTAACTTCTTTCTATAAATTCTAGTCTCCCTGTAGTGAAATGACATTTCAAACAAATTTTTATCTTCATAAACTAATCATAACTATTAAAAGACAAAGCATCATGAATGAAGGGGTAACTAACATGAGAAAGTGTAAGTGTGGAATGAAATAAGTATTAAATTTAAAAGTAACTTCAGGGATCAATCTGAACTGCTCCTTTGTGATTTTCGTGCATTGTTTTTCTTGATGGAGAACTACAAAATTTGTAATGGGTCAATCACACGGCTAAATTTGTTACAGTTCAGGTCCTCCATTGAGTCACATATGATTATTGATTTTAAATTACAGTTATCTTAAGTCTCCTGGGTGCTTACAATCCTGCAAGTTTGTATAATTCCAAGCATGTTTATGATCTGGATCAAATTTTCATCCCAAAGAGGGGCAAAATTAACTTAAAAGAAGTGAAAAAAGTTAATTTCAAGCCCCCCCCCCCCCCCCTCACATCGGACCCGTGGTGGCAAAAACGACACCTACTCGTACAACCTTGTATCCCTGAAATTAAGTGATTTTGGTTTAAACGATATTTATTCAAGAAATTAAGTATAGAACAGAACTGACATACAAAAAAAGATATAGGATTGAGCAACAGTGAATTGAATATTTTAAAATTTCTTAACCCCCCCCCCCCCTTTTTCTAAATAGTAATTTGAGTCAGCTGCTTAAAATAATTCTTCCCTTTTTCCTTAAGTAATGTATCAACAAAGTATAAATATGAAAGAGACTGAAATCGAGTTTTTTTTTATCAGAGCACTCCTTAGCTAATAATCATATCAAATACCCTCCGGTAGTCACAGATTCATGTGGGTGTAACAGTCAAAGGCAGATATTGATTTCTATACAATGCCAGGGATAATTCCCGTCTGCTTTATTAGCAACTCTATATATATGTACAGGGTCATGTTCTATGTATTGATTTCCTTATTAGGGAGAGATGTTTACCTACTTCCATTTGGTAAACAATTACATCTTCTTGCATTCAAGTAGATGTACCGGTAATTTATTTATCTATGAACATGTTTCAAGATAATGCTGACTGACGATATTAAGGAATGACAAAAAAGGATTATCATACTACCAAACATATTTTAACATAACAACACTAAGACCCTAATGCAGCCTTTAGATTAATTCATTTTTTTGTGTAACTCTAACCTTTCTTTCTCCTCTGTTGGCGTTCTCCCATCCGTCTGGATTCATGGAGGGCATGATGTGAATTCGAGTGTTGTTTAACAGCCATCTTACTTTATGATCATTCTTCAGATATCCTTCACAAAGATAATCTACCAGTGCTAACAAAACTTCCCTTGATACAACTTCATTCCCATGCATGTTACCCACATACTTAAATTCTGGTCTCCCTGCAAAAGTGAAACATAGGGTAATCAAAGATTACATAACTTGCCGTAGCAGGTTTTTGTCAAAAATCAAATAACTTCCAAAATACAAAAAGTATTGTCATGAGGATTCTATGCATCTAATCTGATCTCTAAGAGAGCTAAAGCTATTGCCAAAGTATGAGTAATTAAAAAGTAGGTAAATGGTTAAGGTCAAGGTCAAAGGTCATGGTCTCAAATGAAAGGTCCCACCATAAGGAATCTATATTTGAAATATCAAAATCCTACCCTTTAGTTCAAGAGTTATAGCCCGGGTTAAACTTTTTGAAAAGTAGGTCAAAGTCCAAGGTCAAAGGTCATGATTTCAATTGAAAGGTCTTATCACAAGGTATCTACATGTGAAATATCAAAGCCCTACTCCTTATAGTTCAAGAAATATAGCCCATGTTAAAGTTTTTGAAAAGTAGGGCAAAGTCCAAGGTCTGACAAGGTCACTGGGTCAAAGGTCATGGTCTCACATGTGAAATATCGAAGCACTACCCCTTATAGTTCACGAGATATAGCCCAGGTTAAAGTTTTTGAAAAGTAGGTCAAAATCTAAGGTCTTTATGTCAAACTCAAAGGTCATGGTCTCAAATGAAAGGTCTTGTCACATGGTATCTACTGTGTGACTACATGCTCTACCCCTTATCATGCTTATAGTTCAAGAAATATAGCCCAGGTTAAGTTTTTGAAAAGTAGGTCAAAGGTCATGGTCTCAAATGAAAGGTCTTGTCACAATGTATTTACATGTGAAATATCAAAGCCCTAAACCTTATAGTTCAAGAGATATAGGCCAGGTTAAAGTTTTGTCTATGGACGACGACAACGATGCCGAGGGTATGGCATTAGCTCTTCGGACTTTTTTGTCTCGGTGAGCTAAAAGAAAGTTGGAGGGGGGGGGGGGGGATGGGGGGGGGGTTAATAATTTTTTACAGCACATCTTCATTAAATTATGGGCAATTAAACATGAATAATTGTTTTAGGCAGGACGTTATTTGGCCCCATTCCCAAACAAAAATAGAATCTTTTATTCTCAACTCTGGCTCTTAAAATTCCAATTCTCATCTAAATTAGCTCGATCTATTACTGGTAGATCAAAAGTAGAAAATCTACTGTGTGTTGGCCATTTTGTTCTTTGGTTGGTATAGGACTTATAGTAAGGCCGGAATGGACCTGTCCCATTTTTCCTAACCTGCTCACTCAAGCATGAAGTATGGGTCAGATGCAGCCTCCGTACCATGTTTTGTAGCAAGCATCCTCAGATGCATCATCAATACATGTTTGGTTCGTGTAGGACTTATAGTAAGGCGGGAATGGACCTGTCCCATTTTACTTAATCTGCTCACACAAGCTTGAAATGTAGGTCAGATGCAGCCTCCGTACCATGCATTGTTGTAAGCATCCTCAGATGCATCATCCATGCACGTTTGGTTGGTATAGGACTTATAGTAAGGCGGGAATGGAGCTGTCCCATTTTACCTAACCTGCTCACTCAAGCATAAAATGTGGGTCAGATGCAGCCTCCATACCATGCATTATTTTAAACATCCTCGGATGCATCATCCATGCAAGTTTGGTTCTTGTAGGAGTTATAGTAAGGCGGGAATGGACCTGTCCCATTTTACCTAACCTGCTCACTCAAGCATGAAATGTAGGTCAGATGCAGCCTCTGTACCATGCATTGTTGTAAGCATCCTCAGATGCATCATCCATGCAAGTTTGGTTGATGTGGGACTTATAGTTCGGCGGGAATGGACCTGTCCCATTTTGCTTAACCTACAGTGCGGACGCCAACGCGATAGCATAAGCCCCCTCTCTACTTCGTCGAGGTGAGCTAAAAAAGGTCCAACAATATTGTGAGCGCCCATAGAAGGAAAGATCGTCCAGGTATTTGTATGCGCTACTAAAAAATCAAGGCTAATAACACTGGTTTTACACTCGCGGCAAGAATAATATTCACAACACCAGGGACGTACCTGATAACACCTAGAATAAGGATGTACTTAAAATCAGGGTCACCAAAACACTTTATACAAAAAAAAAAATACGTATTTACTATGGTCTGCTATGGTCTTTATTCCGTTAAAATATTATATTACATTATCGGCAAGAATAACAGGAGTACAATGTATATATAGTCCTGTTATTCTTGCCGGCAAGAATAACAGGAGTATATATATACAGACGATCTTTCTTTCAACGATCTTTATTCCGTGATAAGGGGAAGTATCCCCGGGAAGAGGGTTTCTTGTGGGGAATCTTTTCTACCAGAAAATGGGGCTTGGCTTTTTGGGGGGTTTCCAAGTGTATTAATTCGGAATTATCGCATATTAGAACCAGCAAGAATAACAGTAGTATATATACTCCTAATATTCTTGCCGGCAAGAATAACAGGAGTATATATATACAGACGATCTTTCTTACAACATTCTTCATTCTGTGATAAGGGGAAGTATCCCCGGGAAGAGGGTTTCTTGTGGGGATTCTTTTCTACCAGAAAATGGGGCTTGGCTTTTTAGGGGGTTTCCAAGTGTCTTAATTCGGAATTATCGCATATTAGAACCGGCAAGAATTACAGGAGTATATATACTCCTGTTATTCTTGCCGGCAAGAATAACAGGAGTATATATATACAGACGATCTTTCTTTCAACACTCTTTATTCCGTGATAAGGGGTAGTATCCCCGGGAAGAGGTTTCTTGTGGGGATTCTTTTCTACCAGAAAATGAGGCTTGGCTTTTTGGGGGGTTTCCAAGTGTCTTAATTCGGAATTATCGCAGATTAGAACCGGCAAGAATAACAGGAGTATATATATACAGACGATCTTTCATTCAACGATCTTTATTCCGTGATTAGGGGAAGTATCCACGGGAAGAGGGTTTCTTGTGGGGATTCATTTCTAACAGAAAATGGGGCTTGGCTTTTTGGGGGGTTTCCAAGTGCCTTAATTCGGAATTATCGCATATTAGAACCAGCAAGAATAACAGGAGTATATAATATACTCCTAATATTCTTGCCGGCAAGAATAACAGGAGTATATAAACTATATATATACAGACGATCTTTCTTACAACATTCTTTATTCTGTGATAAGGGGAAGTATCCCCGGGAAGAGGGTTTCTTGTGGGGATTCTTTTCTACCAGAAAATGGGGCTTGGCTTTTTAGGGGGTTTCCAAGTGTCTTAATTCGGAATTATCGCAGATTAGAACCGACAAGAATAACAGGAGTATATACACTCCTGTCAATCTTGCCGGCAAGAATAACAGGAGTATATATATACAGACGATCTTTCTTTCAATGATCTTTATTCCGTGATAAGGGGAAGTATCCCCGGGAAGAGGGTTTCTTGTGGGGATTTCTACCAGAAAATTGGGCTTGGCTTTTTGTGGGGTTTCCAAGTGACTTAATTCGGATTTATAAGAAATTAGAACCAGCAAGAATAACAGGAGTATATTATACTCCTATTATTCCTGCCAGTGCTTATTAGAATTTACTCATTCATGATTCTTTTAATTGTTCTCATTTAAGACAGACACATAATTATGATTCTTAAATTCTGTGTGTCTTAGCTCATTGTGAGTGTTTCTTGCAATAAATATCATTACCATATTAAAACAAGTAGCTCTTATTCTTTAACGGAATAAACTGCATTTTGTATTGAATCAGCAAAATTTACATATTCCTTAAATTTTATGATTAATATTTAGTTTGAAAATGTTTGAATATAATTGAAGAGAAGAGGAGTACTATTTAATGATGTTTAGATATGAATAAGAGTAAAATGTAATAATACGGAATAAAGAATATTTTGGTCTAAAGCGTTTTGGTGATTCAGATTTTGAAAAGGCTCATATCCAGGGTATTATTATGTATGTTGAAATCTTATTCTTGCCGCAGCAAGAATAACAGGATATTGCCTCTCATGGTATGATTACTATTATTACTTTAATCGATGAACAAAATGTTAAGCTACATGTAGACACTGAACAAGTTTGGTTGACGTGGGCTTCAGGATAAGGGAGAAACTTCAAAATGAAAACGGAATCTAGCAATTTATTTTTACTCGACATTAGCTGGTCCACTCTCTATGACTGGAGATATATTAATGACTGCTTTCATCGAAAAAGTGAGGACATGTGAAAATTTTGATTACAGTTAATAGGGAGTAACATCAACTGAATTGGAGTAAGAAACAATGATGTTTTGTTGATATAAGAATCTAATATGCAATGCAGTTGACGGTAACATTCTAGAGAAAGCCATTCTATTTTATCTTCAGTGTTAGAGAGTGGACCAGCTAATGTCGAGTAAAAATAAATCGTGAAATTTGCGTTTTTATTTTGCAGTTTCTTCCTTATTCTGCGGTCTAGGTCAACGAAACTTGGTCAGTATCTAATTAACCTTTTGTCTGTCCATTAAAGTAATAATAGTAATCACACCTCGAGAATTTCTATTTTTCCAAGAATTTTTTCGACAAGAGTGTAAAACCAGTGTAATTAGCCTTGATTTTTTTAAAGGCGCATACGAATAATTGCCAGGCGATGTTTCGGCCTGTATGAGCACCCCAGGCCCAGATTCCATTGAAATTGACATGTCCCCCACCCCACCTTTCAATTCATCAAACTCTGACCACATCCTCTAAATCCATACGTTACTAACCTGGCTTGTGTTTTCCAACATCTCCTTCGGTAAATTCGATTACAACAAGATCTCTCCCTTCCCAAGTTTTCTCTGTTAGGTTGTAAATTCGCGAAATCATTGGACATCTTGAGTTGACATCTGTCAAAGCTTTCACCAAGCTGTTGTAATCATGGTCCCCGAAGTTAAAGTTCCTTAGATCAAAGCCATTGATTAAATTGAGGCAAAGGGCCAAGAGAGCCCAAATTGCTCTCATATCAAACTTTCAGATTCTAAATATCAAACAGACCACTCGCTCTTCTTGACAAAACAAAATTTATGTCACTGATGACGCAAATGGGACGTAGGGAGTAACAATTAATTTTTAAGTTTATGCATGTGATCTAAGACGCACCTCTGTCTATTGTATGCAGTGTTCATAAAAAAAAGTTAAAATATAAGTTTAATAGACCAAGATGTAAAAGAAAGATTCAGTAATATTGCAAATAAACACGATATTTCATTTTATGTAACAATATTACAACGACAGCTCCATCATTGGACAGAATTTTTAGAAATGAGTGGGGGAGAAATGACAAATCGAATACTTACTGGTTCAATCTTTAACCAAAGGCAAATGCTAATTTTTCCCGTGACGTCGTGACGCTCTCCGTAGGCTCAATGCTAAACTCGGCGACGTCAAGCTGAAATTTAACATTGAAAACGCCCCATCTAAGATTTATATCGTCTGTATAATTTGATTGCATAAACCCTCGACCATGTGACATATATACTAAAATTTACGACTAAGCGACATCTATTCAATGATATAGATTTTATTTTCATTTATTCATGACAAAGCTATCAAAATCGCGTTTATCCAGTTTCCGGTGTGAGCCGCGCGGACAGTAGGCCTGCATTGCCTACGAGGGAGCGTAGCATGTTTCAAGGTTATTGTCTTACTTTTGGAAGCACCCGTTTATCGTCTGTTTATCTACCAATTTATTTATCCGCCAATTTATTTTAATTATGATATTTACATTACTAGTAGATTCCCCATCTTAAACGCCCATTAGGCAACTAGAATTATTTTTCAATAACTTGGGTTGCTATTGCGACGTCATGTTCCGGGAGAATTTACCAACGTTAAAATACATTTGACCCTGTTACAGGCAAAATATGTGCGATGTATATGCAAATAAAAATGACCGATAATTAGAAAAAAATGTAAGTAGAAGTAATGACTGTCTTAATTTTGGTGTTCATTGGTGTATAATAGACGATTTTCATATTACCGCAGTTGACTTGTATTTTACACATCCTAAGACCCGACATGACAACATTTGACGTAACTTTTAACTGTGACGTAGTATCTGAATTATGACGGTCTATGATGGTCTATGTCTTCAACATCTAGGACGCAGAGTGGACACTTTGCATCTTCTGCACCTTTACTGAATATTGCCTTTTGCTTTTGTAGATTAATTGTAAACCCCAGTGAGCATCCTAGCCTTCACTATTCTCTTTGTTCACATCCAATGCACCGACCAAACTTGTATCAATGAAGTCTCAGGCATCACCGGGTGGGTTTTGCCAACTTCCAACACTTTAATGTTACAATATGTCATTGCTGATTTGTTCTCAAGATAAGACCGCAGTACAGCTTCTCTGGTGTGTATCATCGGGTACCTATACACCCCGTCATGGCGACAGGCGACGCCGATTCGTATGTTTACATCCTTCAGTATCAACAAATAATACAGTTTATGTTGGATTTGTACACGCAACGTGAAGATTATGTATGGACAAATGCTGGAAATTAAGCAATTTCATAATTGGTTGTATAATATACAGTGTATATCGAGATTATGAAAATGACAAGGAGGTAGGTACCAGTATATTTGTAGTACCTACATCAAGGAATGCCCGGTACCTACATCATCGTCATCTTAATTCGCCGGGTTGAAAAGTATTGTTCTAACTCGATTTTTATGATCATATGCATATTAGCCAACCATTTCTTGATCTAAACATTATCTTCACGTTGCTTGTACAAATCCAACACGAACTGTGTAAATTATTGATATTGAAGGATGTAAACATACGAATCGGCATCACCTGTCGCCATGACGGGATGTACGTGCATCTGCATGACACCGGTGGGTCTAAATAAAGAACTCTAAAGAACCCTAAAGAACTCTAGGTTTTATATGAATTTGGGCTGGTAAATTGAGAAAATATTTTGATAATCAGATAGATGAAGGTCATACGAACATAAAAATATATAGTTTATATATAATAGGGGTTGAGTTGTAGGAAAGTATCTTTAATGAAGAGTGAAAGTTGTTGGATTTTCAGATCGGCGCGCGCGTGAGACACCATATATAATATTGGAACACCTTTATTTGTTACAAAAAGTAGCCTATTTCATATTTGATGTCTCACGAATTTGTATAATTCTTAAACTATTATCAATACTTCAGGAGCTGGTTTATTGAAGGAGGAGTTTAAAGACAAAAAAAAAAAAAAAAAAAAAAAAATAATAAATAAATAAATAAAAATATTGGACAATGAGTTTTACAATTATTTTGTCATGATCATTTCTTTGATTTGTATGCGGCGAGGCATAATTTGATATTGAAAATTAATATAATAGATTTCTTGGTATCTCATAATTCTCATTATCATGATCATGATGCTAATAATCTAATAAATAAGTTTATAAAAGTTTACAAGAAAACATACAAATAATACGCAATTTTAGCAAAATTGCATCTTTCACTGATATCAAAGGTCGTGTCTCCATAAATAGAATTTATATTTAGATAGACATGAGTTATAATATTTCGCTTATGCAGTATCAAAGTCGATAAAAATATCCCGTCATTCATATATATATATGACTGATACGATTTTTTTTAATGAAAGGTCATTACATGTATTTTGGGCCGGATTGCAAAGGCAATTCCGGTCTATAGATTGACGATGTCCGTCCGTCCGTCTGTCCGTCCGTCTGCCGTCAACATTTTGGTTAAAGTTTCTGGTTGAGGCAAAATCTAAAGAACTATATGCAGTAGAAACTTTATATTATACATGAAGCTTTTCCATCACAAGACCTTTCAATTATGCTGAAACATTTGACCTAGTGACCTTGACCTTGGACTTTGACCTAGGTAAAGATTTTGGTTAAAGTTCCTGGTTTTAGCAAAATCTGAGGAACTGTATGCAGTAGAAACTTTATATTATACATGTAGGTTGCCTCTGACAAAATCTTTCAATTTATGCCGTATTATTTAACCTATTGACCTTGACCCAGATAGTGACAAAACGCTTACTTTGCAATCCGGCCATACCGTCTTTAGCGGTGTTTTGTTCATTATTTAGTTGTTTACGGCGCCGACCCGAATTTTTGGAAAACAAGGAAAAAATAAAAAAAAAATTAATTTTTTTTTTCTTATTTTCAAGAATGTTTCTCGCCGATCGTTTCACAGAGGATTTGAAATAAAATAAATCCATAGAAGACAAACAAGGTTTTTATATGTCCAAATATTTAAGGTTAACCGATAATGTCGTTGCCATTGAAATCAACAAATCTATAACTATAGTGCACCATATATATTGTGTCATAATAGCAAAGATCATTAAAAGTTTCAATTGTTAGTGAACAGATGAATTTTGTGTTTCTGACTGGCCATGTACAGTAAGCTATGATCCACGCCATACTGCTCCTAAACACGAGTACAGAACTGTTTAGATAGATTTAAAAACCAAAAATGGACACCGTAGAATAATGCGCACCAGGGCGCAGCGAGTTGCCGATTTTATGGGCTATTTTTTTTTTTTTTCAGAATGGGACTATGGCGCAGGGCGCGTGGCCTTCCTAATCCCTTAAGAGTCTGAGTTCTCCATTTTTTATACACCCTTCTTAAGACGATACGTATTATGTTATGGTGCTGTCCGTGAGTCTATGTGTACGTCCGTCCACCCGTCAGAGGTCATGTTTTCCTGACTGTTCCTTTCTGAAGCCTTTCAAGATATTGGATTGAAACTTGACACATGACTCGTTCTTTATTCAGTGATATATTTTTGTCCAAAAATTGTTTACTTCTTCTTTCTTTGTATGTCCCTCAGCTTGTCGGAGCACTCTCCTTTCTGAAGATAAAAACTGTAAAATCGGTAAAAAACAATATAATCATGCAAGCACTAAGAACATCAAAATTAAAAGCTTATAATATAGTTATAGACAGGATTTAACACTAATCATTATATAAATCCTATGGGAAAATATTTACATAGGGGACAGGGGATAATACTAATTTTATCACTTCTGTTCAAGATAGACACACGTGTAACAGTCCAAGAGAATACTGAAAACAGCAACATCACACAAACCAATCGCCACGAACCAACTTAAGAGTTATTAGCAATATTACAGTTCTACGCAATGTCACTATTTCCAGCACCCTCCCGGGCCATATATCACATCATATATAATTGTAAGATCCAAAGGATATAGAACTCTTATAGCCATGGACATTAATTTCGTGTACTAAACGACATCCCCCCATAAATTTAAACAGTTCTCAGTTTTTACCATTGTTTCCATTGTTGTTGTGGTTGTTGAAATCCCTCCGATGTCGGAGCACCTCCTTAGGGAGTGTATTGCATCTTACGATCTTCACATAGGGCCCGCGTATCTAAACTAGGAAGGTTGTATAACTCCAAAAAGTCTTAAAGCTATCATGGTCGTTTTCATACATGACAAACTGCCTGTTAAGAATCCCTTCCACATTGGAGTGTGCCATATGATAAACTAAGCTGCCTTCAGGCACCTATAGAAGCAGTCCCGGGCGTTTGCTTCTCTTCTTCTTCTTTGGAAATTAAACACACGGTCACTATTGACCATTACGTGCCTGCTGTGTGGATGGGAGAGACTTGATGGATTTTAGAGTTTTTCTATGGAACATTCCGAGTTCATGTAAATTTATATTATCTAAAGGGCTTGTCTCTAGAGAAAAAAAAAGCATTCTTCGGATTACAAAGCAAAACACGTCCCGACCGAACACGTAAACACTCCTTTCCGAATTTCGTTTTGTCTAAATAGAAATCTAGAAATCATACAAACATGGCGGGAAACATGGCGACTCTCATTACCACGGGAAAGCTTTTGATACAGAAATATGGGTAAATTGCAATTTGAAAGAAATGAAATCTCTATATTTTTCTTGTTAGAATTACCACACATAATCTAAACATAGAATAACCGGAATGACACCTATTAACCGAAATGACGTGGTAATAACCGAAATGACGCCTAAATTAACCGAAATGACGCTTTATTTAAGTTAAATGGACATGATACAGTGCAACATAGTAAAATAAATACACACTATGATGTTCAATTGATATATTTCGTCATCTTTAGATTATAAGCTCGAATTTCCTCTTCTTCGCATTCTTATTCAAGGCTATTTGATATTAGATGTTTCTTCTGATAAGAAAGAACCGATTATCATTATACAAAATGCTCAGCTGAAATCCTGACTCGATATATAGCCCATTTAACATGATCAACTAACCCCCCCCCCCCCCCCCATATCTTAGTCCGACTTGCAGACCTACGACGGTGTTATCTGTTTTTTCGTCTTCGGTCTGACTGCTATGCATAGGCAAAACTTGAGAATTTCTGTGCGAAAAAAAATTCGGGAAAGTCGTCTTTTTTTGACAAATTCTAGTCTCTTCAAGCAAAAAATAACTCACCCAGTCCTCCTCCCCCTAAAAGATCCCCTCTAGGCCTGGTTTCACCTCTGCGCGCATGACAAACTGTTGTCGATCAGAGGAAAATCGGAAGAGAAGAAGAGGTGAAACCAGGCTTGGAGGGGATTTTTAGGGGCAGGAGGACTGGGCGAGTTATCTTTTGGTTGAAGAGACTGGAATTTGTCAAAAAAAGGACGACTTGCCGAAAAAAATTTTCACACAGAAATTCTCAAGTTTTGCCTATGCATAGCAGTCAGACCGAAGACGAAAAAAAAGATAACACCGTCGTAGGTCTGCAAGTCGGACTACCCATATCTGTGACCATATTCGTGAATGAACGTTGAATCTATCGAGTATATCTTATCGTCAAATTACGAGACATTTCATGGTGTGTGTGTGGGGTTTTTTTTTAATCATTTATCTATTTATTTAGCTATATATAGATTTTTTTCATTTTCAAAATGAGACACTCAATGGCCGAAAAACCAACCTATGACAAAAATTTAAATGAATACAGATTTTCATTTTTGTATACTACCCACTTAAACAAGCCTGCAGACGCCTGCAATAAAAAGTACAAGCCTGCAGGTTTTTGGATGTTCGTATACTAATGATACTTACATGGTTAGAAAGGTGATGGTCTCTAGTATTCAGATATGTAATTTTTATAAAGATAGAAGAATCTTGAGTTTAAAGACTGCAAAGGCGGATCTAGGAATTTTTCAAAAGGGGGGGGGTTGACGATTTTGAAAGAAGGGGAATGTTGAATGCATACTATCAAAAGCTTCTGTTTAGCAATAATACCTTAAAGGGTGCATTATTGGCTACACAAAGATAATCTATATCTGTTTTCTTATCTTTTAAAGCAACGGCGTAGCACTGCTTGTAAAAGCGGAGGGGCACAACATTCCAAAATTTCTAACAAGCAAAAATGGGAGGACGAGATTTTTAAAAATTTAACATTTCTGGCACAATTCTAAATTTTAAGTACATGAATAAATGTCTGGCGAGCGGTAGCGTGCAAGGAAATTATTTTTAGCAAAATATTGACATATCAGAAAATACTTTCTATACCCTCTATCATTAACAAGTGCATATTGTCTTCATGTAGGTTGAGGATGTATCAGAATAGCTAAATTATTCAGAAAGTCTATAATGAACTGACGAGCGGTAGCGAGCCAAAGAAAAAAATTGAAAATTGACCGAAAAATTGTAGATTTATGGTACGAAATGTTGCTATTTTAAACAATGTTAATGCATCATAAAATTTTGTGATTGAAAAATCCCCCCCCCCCCTTTCTCCTACGACCTTGTAAAGTAAACACAATTTCCTATTTATAGGAGCAAATATTATTTTATAAGCCTCAAATCTTCAACATTATAAAATTCAGACTTCATGTCACAAATGTTGTACACCTTGGTGTTGAAAGCTTGTTCAGTTAGAAGGACAGAAATTAAGTTTTTTTTCAATATAAGCTCGCTCTCTCTCTCTCTTGGTTTTTTTTTTTTTTTTTGGTCCAACCAAAGGGGGGGGGGGGGGGTTGCAACCCCCCTATCCACCTCGCTAGATCCGCCAATGGACTGGTTAGTTTTACGTCTGCAGATAAGATTACCTTCACTGTAGATAGTATACATGGACAGTGTTGTTTTCATAACAATTATCATGCCTGCAGATAATATTACCTGTATTGTCTTCATAGCAATTACCAAGATTCGAAGTATGAATGATTATTTTAAAAAAGTAGAACTGTATGAATATATTTCCAGACCCAACGACTAGGACGTGGCTCTACATATGGGTCCAATTTATTTATTTATTTTTTTCTCATTTTTTAATAGTTTGATTAACGCCTTGATATGTCGTATTCAGTCAAAGTCATGGTCATAAAACATTCCAAGCTTATAGAAGCTAGATAAAATGTATTTAAAAATATTCAGCTTAATCCCTAATACAACCGTCAAGTGGATGAGGAAAAAGCCAAAACGAAGGAAAAAAAAATAGCTAGATCCCTAACACAACCGTCAAGCGGAGGAGGAAAAAGCCAATCAAATAAATAGACAAACATATTTACAGGTACAAAGCACTAATTTAGAAAAGTTTAAAAAAGAAACATTTTATAAATATAAGCACTAAGAGTATGTATCTAGCTTTATTTCATACACAGCCGTCATGCGGAGGATACAAAAAGCCAGTAAAGAGTTTACAAAAATATTTACACATTCACAGGAAATAAAGAGAAAAGAAGCAGGTTTAACAAAAACGAGGTAGTGTGTATCGAAATGAATCGAAATTTTTTGATGTTTGATTAAAATCTAAAAATTTACCGTTCAAAGAATTATTATCAGGATTTCTGAAGGGTTGGCCTACAAAAATTAACGGTTTTGGAGGGTGACTTTAACGTTTTGGCTGCAGATCTATAAGAATTTAATCATATGAGACTGTAAGGTTGCTGGTTCCAGCCTCACTAGGACCACGGGTCGGCCGACATATCCTTCTATATGTTCTGTGTCAAATACTAAATCAAAGGACTGAAAGTCCTGCGAGTTGGCAAAAAGTAACATCAAGAGTTGTCTCAAATCTAAAAAAAAAAGTCTGGAAATATATAAATATATAAAATGATAGAACTTCTTAACCAAATAACTGATTTTGAGGTCAGAGTTCAAGGTCAATATGATCATGTCAAATTTGTTGCAATTGTTATGGGTGTATGTATGAAGTATAATGTCCTATCACTTTTACTTTAGGGGATATTTGCTTTTGAAACTTCTTGACCAACTTAAAACCAACATCTAAGGTTTATTAAGTATCAAACTGAAAAACCTTTTTTCCTAGTCGGTAAATAGCTCATCAGAGCTAATGTTGATTGTTATAAATTATGTCTGACTTTAAATAAATATTATTGATTGATTGATTTATTTATTTACTTGTCTTTAGTCTTCTACACATCCTCAATTTTCAAAAAAAAATCTAAGGTCTTTTTTATCCTAAATACAATACGTTTACCTATCTATCTAAAATGGGGTGCTCCTTATACAGAGGAGGGAAGTACAAAGAAAAAAGATGCGCCATATTTTAATGTACTGACATCAACATGTGATCGCTATTCCTGTAGCATCGTTCCTTGTAGCATTTTTTTTTGCATTCTCATAATGCATTTAACCCATTATTTACAACTTGAACTTAAACGTTTGTCGTCTAATATGTTCTTTTGTCAAATCGTAGTGGTCCTATTTCTTACTGCGCCAGTAACATTGTGCGTTGTTTGGTCCGTGCAGGGTTATCAAGTGCAAAGTTGAAAGCCATAGCAATGAGAGTTGGCTTTGCCAACTCAAAAATGTCTGTGGTGTTTAAAAAAATATACATTTGTATATACAAGAGAACATTTTCATTGAAATAATTTAACGATAAATATATGCGAAGTAACAATACGTAGAATATTGATTCAGATTGGTGATACACGACGTTAATATAAAACTGATATTGACTTCATATAAATTTTAGTCATTAAAAACATCTAAAATAAATTCTTAAAAGAACTTGGTTGAAAGCACGCCTGCAAAGATAATAGTTTTTCCTCCCACCTCCATTTCTCTTTATTATTTTACATTAAAATCATGATAAGGAAAAAGGGAGGGGGAGAAACGATCATATGTTAATTAAAGGTAACATGTTTCAAAATGGACTTCGGTACCTTGGCATGTTTATTGGAATGTCGGCTGTTATTTGCATGTGACAGTTAGCCAAGTGTCACTTGAATTTATATACATGTAACCAGTTTTGACCGGTTCAAAGTGACCAATATGCAGCATCATAAGTGACCGTGTGGATTCAGGTACTGTTCAGTGCGTAAAATAAAAGAGAAAAGATAACAAAAGAATTTTATTCAACTGAAAGCGAGTCAAAAACATCACCTATAGGCTTTCTTTTTTAAAAGGGGAAGGGGTAATACAATGTTCTATCGAGAATGTTTGAAAGGTCTTTCGTAAAAGGGAAAAGAATTATACAGCATTGTGATGTGAAAAATCATTCAAGTTCATTTTTTCCGTTTATTAAGTGATTTTATTCGAGAAAAGAAAGAACGAAGAAGACTTCTTTTTTTTTACATAACTATAGTCACAGTGTTTTTGCCCTTTTGTGTCGTGTCGTGTCTTTTTTTCTTTTCTGTTAATTTGTTAAATATATTTTTATCTACATATGCTTTTTCTGTATTTTATTCATTTGCGTACCTGAATTTTTTTTAAATTTCTTTCGAGTCACTATCTTTGATTTCGTATAATGTCTCACTGTTTTTCTGGGTTTCTGTCTTATACGGTTTTTTTTTTTAATAAACTCTTTGTAGTTTCAATAAATCTTTTTTTTTCAATGCCCCCGTAAGGTCTAATCAGTCATAACATTGACATAGGAAATAAAGAAAACCTGTGTACCGCGTGCCTCTCCACCCCTATTGCGTAATCACCCCCTGTTAAAGATTAAGTTGTCGGCTCACTCGGTTAGACTCCCAATACACAAAGAATGTCCATCACAATACTATACATATTTTTTATCCTTTCACCTTTGTAAGTCTTCATATTCTATTTGACGATTTTCATGCTTTCACGTCATATTTTCATTCGTATCGGATCCCTCTAAACTCATTATATACACAAGTGAAAATGAGAAATTCTGCGACATTAAATATGCATTGCTTTAAACATATTCTATTTCTCAATAAATAAAGAAAATTGGAATTGGGCAAATGTTTCCCAACATTACATTTACCCTTTCCTTATAACACGTTTCGTTTAAACTTTTGTTCTCTATGCGTTAATTTACTTTTTTTTTCGTTTATATGTAGGGTGGTACATTTTATGGCCAGATTTAAAATGATCAATTTAAGAAAAATCTAATCTTTAAATATCTTCACTATGGTAATAGATCCTGTCTCGGATTTAGGGGGAGGGGGACGACAGGGCGCTTTTTTTTAACGTTTGGGGTTTTTTTTTTTTCAAGTCTTATTTTTTTCCCACATACAACTTCTAGGCAGTATCTATACATGGATATCTATTTGAAAATATTCATTACATGTTCATGCTTCATCACAGTATGCGTCCTTTTTTTCACATTTTCGATCCAACGTACATTAGTTATATATGATCGGAAACCTTTTCGCGTATCAGAATCCTCTCCACATTCCATTTCCTGACAGTGACAATTTTGTATTATGCAAAAACTGCATGGCACGATGTACACTATTTCACCTGAAAAAGATTATGCCTAGTATTGCCTACGTTGCAGTTGAATTATTTTACATAAATTTCTCCAGAGAGCAACGTACAAGGAGAGGGTGCATCCATCCAACCCCTTTGAGTAAAGTCGGTCGATTTTGACTCCATTAACATGTTTATGAATGCAGTAATTCCGCTCCTTGATTCCTTACATAGGCTTAGTCTTGAACTAGATGCCAAATATGCATTGGTTCCAAATGACAGAGGATACATGTACATGTATGTGAAAATGCAAAATGGTTCAATCACCTTCATTTTCCCCAAGAAGTTTCTGATGTCACATCTCTCGGTACGAGTAGTGGTAGCTAGCTAGAATACAACCTTTCCTTTTCACATCTCAAATACGTAATTGCATGTATAGTGAAAGTAAAACTCTAAATTACATTTTTCAAGGTCAAGGTCAAAAACAATACCTGCGTTCATATCCTCTCACTCTGCTTTGCTTCAATACCAAGTTTGAAGATTGAACCCCTTAAAGTTCTTTCACAACTGACGTAAACGCAAAATTCAGTTTTTCAAGGTCAAGGTAAAACCTCAATGTCAAGGTCAAAATCAAAACCTGCTTTTCGATCCTCTCATCATGCTTAAATTATCTTTGTACCAAGTTTGAAGATTGTACCCCTTATAGTTCTCTCACAACCAACCTAAACTCAACAGCTACTGAACCAAATTGTTGACGCGCAGACAGAAAGACGGACGGACATCGCCATTAATTTTCTTGTATGCGTGTTGTGTGTGTTGGGAGGGGGGTTCTGACACATACTTTTTTTCTGCAAATTCTATGAACCCGGTCCGTCACCCCCGTCTGCAAACAAAACACACTCTTTAAATTCATCCAAGCTTTAATAGACATTGGCTATCACACATGGGAAGACGTACAAAAACTTAACGTACACGTTTATGAGCCAACATTAGAGAGGTTTAGTTAAAAGTTTCAGTTTCGAACAGGTAACTTCTTTGAAAATTCCCACACTTTTCATTGATCGAATTTCCAGTTTTCGGATTTTAGGATTCTAACTTATGCTTTGCTTATGATAAAAGGAAGAGCCCTATTGATTTTCAAGGTCACCCTAGTATGTCAAAGGTCAAATGTTTAACGTCTTCAAATTCATTAGCATCATTTAAGAGCAGATAAATCTACAGCATAGACCAGACATGCACGTTTCTGGTAATAAACCCTCGTCAGTGATCCTCAATCTAAAGAATGAAATATGACCAAAATCTGTGAAAATTATGTCCTAAATATACCGAAAGACAGCAAAATGGCTGGGATATGATGCTACAGGATCCAGGTTTTAGAAATTTGAGAAAAATTTGTAAACAGAAATTTTCAAATACGTTTGAAGAAACGACCAACCTTGTTTTAGGACCGAATTTCGGCCCCTTCCGAATGCCAAATTTCCTCTATTTTCCCAAAATATCACTCCTAAATTTCCAAATAGGAACTATGAAAAAATCATCCGAGAAAATAAGCCTCAAAACCTGATAGACTGAGCACAAAATGTCCTATTTTTAAGTGCATTTCAAAGTTTTCATTCATCCCTTGCTCAGTTCAAGCAAATCAATGGATTAGCAGTGTTCATAAATGATACTTTAGGGTTATACTTTGGTGAGAATTTGAATAAAAATTTTCTGCAAAATGTTGCAAATTTCCCAAATGGGACAGGCAAAGGCACCTTCCCCAAAATAAAAAAAAAAAACTGTATGTATAATACTATTTAGTGATATTCACCTTCTGTAAATGTGGTGTTCTGTAGTTCAATGTTTTAAAAATAGTTTCCAATTTCCATTGATTTCTATAGAAAAAAGACATATCTTTGTCCAAAAATTTAGGAAAACAATGCACGATAAATCTTATCCAACTAGTACTACTGATTATGATGAAACCAATTTTTGAAAAAAAAATTCTTGAAGGAAATTCAATTTTAGCACCATATGGGCCATCTTCACCAAAACGATAAAAATCACTAGAAAGGTTTTACTGTCATCTTAAAATTTGTGAAAAAAAAGTGCTAAAACCCACTCAAGTAAATTGAACTACCCTGTCCCTGTGAGAGTCATGCTGTGAACTTGAAGTTTTCATAATTTGACATCAATAGGTTATGCAGGGGCGGATCCAGAACCCCATGCAATTGCCGGGGGGCACATACAATTTTTATGGGAATCACTTGCGAGGCGCGAAGGGCCGAATGGGGGAGGGCATGGGAGGGGGTTTCCCCTCCATTGGTGGGGGGGGGGGGGGGGGGGGGGGGAGGGGCTCCCCCGAGAAAATCTTGAAAAAATGAAGCAATTTGGTGGTATCTAAAGCATATTTGAACTGAATTAAGAAGGGATTTGGCGCGCATGATTCAGTCAATGTAAGTAACAATAATTAGTATATATCTGAAAGTATTCGACATTTTCTGATGCTGCATTGTTCTTGCACTGCATGCAGAAGTCAACATGTTCAGGAGGAAATTGGCGAATCAAGAGAAGTTTTGAAAGGTTAGGGAGTTAAGCCCATGGGTGTGTCCAATCGTAAATTCATGTAAAACTAGGAAAAAGTCAGCATTTTATGCAAATTGCAGGCGGGACCTGACCCCCTAACCATTACTCTATAGATCTGCATTTGTTTGTTAATTTTTGTAAGGTAAAGATAATACAATGAAAGTAAATGATAAACATTGACAATTAAACTAGAGATCACGGGTGCCCCATTCCCTGCATCGTCCAGATTGAAAGGTTTAATTATTTCTTGGCAATTCGATTCTAAAAATGAAGAAAAACATGCATTTTTACCTTTGGAGGCATCCGGTCTAAATTTGGCCAAAGCAATTTTAATTGTTCATTTTAAAAAGATTGATCATGAACTCAAATTTAAAACGATCTTGAAAAATAAAAAGATGTCAGTTTTATAGAAGGTTGTATCGAAGATTTCGTCAAGAAATATGTGTTAAATATGCCTTGCATAGGGTTGTTATTTCCGATTCATCCCTCAGATAAAGACATGATTCGATGTATAGGTTGTTTCCGAAACATGTGTACGTCCACCCTTACAGACAATGGACATGAACCTGACTTTGTTATCTATGCCCGAAAATTTGTTAAAATCGGTGGTTTCAGGTGTGTTTGGGGGATATTTCTGACTAATTTGATATATTTATTACGGAAACAGTAGTTTAATGCTTCCAAAAGCATGTCATAAGTGCCCATTGTTTGGGCACTAACCCCCCCCCCCCCTGAATCCGCCACAGTTATGGATTTATCTGAAAATCATCGATAATGATAATGATAAAAGATGAACATATTTGAATTCCAGTGAGAATAGTACTCAAGATATGGCCACAGTTGCGATCGTTGCTATTGCTACGGGTCCAGTGATACAAAAAATCAGAGGAGATTCAAGCCTAAAGTCTTTTCTTCAAGATATATTTATTTTATACATATAATTCATGCACTATTTAATGAAACAGACTAATGTGATAAGGAAAATGTCTATATCTAACGAAAATATGTGTCATTTCGGTTAATTTAGGCGTCATTTCGGTTATTACCCCGTCATTTCGGTTAATAGGTGTCATTCCGGTTATTCTATGGACCCCTAAATTACTATATTCTAAATGACAGGGAAGGCATGGTCTGTGAAAAGGCGGGGGGGGGGGGGGGGATTGGGGATGCATGGGGGTTGCCCTGGCCTGGAACGGTCCATAGAATTGCAGAAAACACCGAAAACACCCTAGTATTTACAGAAAACACCGATAAATGTACAGAAAACACCCATATATCATTCAAAAACACCCTCAGGATGGTAAAGTGGACCGATTTTCATATACTACCAAAGTTTCATCTGTGTAAATTGCATTTTGAATGACTTAGGACAGATTAATCATGTTAATATTTGATACACACATTCTATTTTTAGATCCGCACGTCATATCGTTTTTCATCTATTTCATTCCTGTGCCTCACTGCCTGTGCATTTTTAGCCGAGTTGCAAAACTCGGCTCTTAATTTGATGTGAGACGGGCGGGCGGGCGGGCGGGCGGGCGTCTGGGCGGGCGGTTGGGCGGGCGTCTGGGCGGGCGTCTGGGCGGGCGGGCGGGCGTCAACAATTGGTTTCCGGACTATAAGTCAACTACGCAAGAGGCTATAACAATGAAACTTCATACACTTACTCACCATTAGTCAAGGATGAGCCCTATTGATTTTGGGGTCAAAAGGTCAAAGGTCAAGGTCACAGGACTCAGATGATTGAAAATGGTTTCCGGACCATATTTCAGCCTGTATTGCACCTATAATCATGAAACTTGCTAGAAATGTTTCCCTTGAATCAAGGATGAGGCCTATTGATTTTGGGGTCAAAAGGTCAAAGGTCAAGGTCACAGGACTCAGATGATTGAAAATGGTTTCCGGACAATATTTCAGCCTGTATTGCACCTATAATCATGAAACTTGCCAGAAATGTTTCCCTTGAATCAAGGATGAGGCATATTGATTTTGGGGTCAAAAGGTCAAAGGACAAGGTCACAGGACTCTGTTGATTGAAATTGGTTTTCGGACCATATTTCAGCCTGTATTGCACCTATAATCATGTAACTTGCCAGAAAAGTTTCCTGTGAATAGAAAATGACCACTTTTGATTTTGGGGTCAAAAGGTCAAAGGTCAAGGTCACAGGACTCTGATGATTGAAAATGGTTTCCTGGCCATATTTTAGCCTGTATTGCACCTAAAGTCATGAAACTTGCCAATAATGATTCCCATGAATCAAGAATGACCCCTATTGATTTTGGGGTCAAAAGGTCAAAGGTCAAGGTCACAGGACTCCAATGATTGAAAGTGGTTTCCGGACCATATTTCAGCCTGTATTGCAATTATAATCATGAAGCTTGCCAGAAATGTTTCCCATGGATCAAGGATGACCACTATCAATTTTGGGGTTAAAAGGTCAAAGGTCAAGGTCACAGGACTAAGATGATTAAAAATGGTTTCCCGACTGAATTTGAGCCTGTATTGCACCTATAATCATGTAACTTGCCAGAAATGTTTCCAGTGAATAGAAAATGACCACTTTTGATTTAGGGGTCAAAGGGTCAAAGTTCAAGGTCACAGGACTTAGGTAATTGAAAATGGTTTCCAGACCATTTTTGAGCCTGTATTGCACCTATAATCATGAAACTTGCCATTAATTTTTGGGTCAAAAGGTCAAAGATCAAGGTCACAGGACTCAGATGATTGAAAATGTTTTCCCAACCATATTTGAGCCTGTATTGCACCTATAATCATGAAACTTGCCAGAAATGTTTCCCGTGATTTAAGATATGAATTGTACCTTATTCTGTATCTTTAGAGTATTCTTTGTTAAATCATATTGTACATACAAATACATAAAGTATTCTGTATGATGAGATTGAAAATCTGTATCCTTGAAAATATATTACACGCTGATTTAGAATAAAGAGAAGACCATTTCTTGATCCAGAAATTTTCATTTAGGACCACAAAATGTTGTTACAAACCATACACATTTCATGTTAGTCTGCATATTCATACTTACATTCCAGTTTTGCAACTCGGCATTTTGCATCTTCGATGCATTTTGAGCTTATTTAATGACTTTTTTTGGTTTTTGTTTCTTGTTTGTTCGGTTTTTTTTTTCAAACTAGAATACCTTACCCATTCACGTTTGAAACAACAAAAGGAATGAAAAGGGGAGGGGTCATTTTTGTCCACTTTGTATTACAAACTTTGTGTTACTGTATTTGTTATCTCAATTTTTAAATTCTACCTGAAATTAACAAAGCATGTTCACAGGCATAAAGAAATATACGCTACAGGTATTTGTATGATGAAAAGTCATTTCACTGAACAAAATACTAGTATAGCAGCATTTAACAGAGGGGAGATGGATCGGATGGAAACTTCCTCAAGGCAGATCTATAGAGTCGGGGCGTAAAGAGGGGATCAGGTTCCCCCTTCCTGTGATTTTTTTCCCAAAATTCCTTATTTTTCCGTTGTTATGTTACATGGAATATTTTATTTGGAAACTTGTTAATAACGGCATCGAATAATCTGATCCACAGGCTGCCTATGTCATTAACAAGTTTCCAAATAAAATAAAAGTATATGGTGATAATCTTTTTTTATCTATTAATTTTTACAATTTTTATAAAAACAATTTACATGCAAGTGACAACATCTGCAAACCTCACATAACTTTTCATTTTCAAGATGGGTACGGTTACTTTGCCTGCTGCAGAATTTGCACGAAAGATTTTTGCTTTCTGTATATTTTCTGTTTTGTTTTTAATGATAAACAAAGATAATCACAGCACTCAGATAGGCTAGGTAAGATGATTTTTACATCATGCAAAACTTTGGCATTCCATGTTATTTCACGTACCCGAGTTGTATATATATGTGTATAAAAGGTACATAAAAAGGAGATGGGAAAATGTTGGTTTATAAAAAAAAAATTAACACGGACGGCGATTAAATGAATTCTGCAACAATGTACTATTTATTCGATTGACTGACATTTAACCCCCACTAATTAACATTGGGTGTGAAAGAGGCCCGAAAGGGGATAATAGTATCCTGTATATATGTAACGTACGTGCATGCATCGAATGTGATCAAATTATTCATTAAAAAAAAAACGATAAAAACAATTATGACAACATGTTATATTCTAAACTATGACGTACAGAAAAACGTGCAATGAACTCCAATATAAAACAAAACAAAAAAAACCCTTTATGAACCATTTTGAACCAATTGATCAGGCCCGGGTAGAAATGTTTTACTTCCTAGAAATCGTTTTTTTTTTTTTTTTGGACAATAGTTGTATGGCCAAACAAAAAGAAAATAAAAAATTATGATCTTCACTTTCACTCCCTGAAAAAAAAGGTATATAGTGATAAATGTACAGTTTGATAATCAAGATTTTATTTTTAGCTCACCTCGACGAAGTTGAGATGAGCTTATGCTATAACCCCGGCGTCCGCGTCCCCGTCCCCGTCCGCGTCCCCGTCCGCGTCCGCGTCCGCGTCCGCGTCCACGTCCGGTTAAAGTTTTTGGGGTAACTCAGTATCTGACAAAGTACTGATGCTACAGTAACCAAACTTGCACAAGTGATTCATCTTGGGATGCTGAGGTGAACCCATGCATCAGATGCAGCATCTGACCTACATTTTCCGGTTGAATGACTTTGTCAATGTCTGGTTAAAGTTTTTGGGGTAACTCAGTATCTGACAAAGTACTGATGCTACAGTAACCAAACTTGCACAAGTGATTCATCTTGGGATGCTGAGGTGAACCCATGCATCAGATGCAGCATCTGACCTACATTTTCCGGTTGAATGACTTTGTCAATGTCTGGTTAAAGTTTTTGGGGTAGTTCATTATCTGACAAAGTACTGATGCTACAGTAACCAAACTTGCACAAGTGATTCATCTTGGGATGCTGAGGTGAACCCATGCATCAGATGCAGCATCTGACCTACTTTTTCCACTTGAGTGATTTTGCCTTATAAGGCCAATATTGAGCAAAGTATAAGTGCTACATGTACCAAACTTGCATATTGGTCATTATTGGATGTATCTTTGATCAAACTTTCATAAAATGACCTTAACCTACTTTTTCCACTTGAGTGATTTGCCTTTAAAGACCAATATTGAGCAAAGTATAACTGCTACATGTACCAAACTTGCATATTGGATGTATCTTTGATTAAACTTTCATAAAATGACCTTGACCTACTTTTTCCACTTGAGTGATTTTGCCTTTAAAGACCAATATTGAGCAAAGTATAACTGCTACATGTACCAAACTTGCATATTGGATGTATCTTTGATCAAACTGTCATAAAATGACCTTGACCTACTTTTTCCACTTGAGTGATTTTGCCTTTAAAGGCTAATATTGAGCAAAGTATAAGTGCAACATGTACCAAACTTACATATTGGATGTATCTTTGATCAAACTTTCATAAAATGACCTTGACCTACTTTTTCCACTTGAGTGATTTTGCCTTTAAAGGCTAATATTGAGCAAAGTTTAAGTGATACATGTACCAAACTTGCATATTGGATGTATCTTTGATCAAAACGTTTAAAAATGACATTGACCTACTTTTTCCCCTTGAGTGATTTTGCCTTTGAAGGCCAATATTGAGCAAGGTATAAGTGCTACATGTACCAAACTTGCATATTGGATGTATCTTTGATCAAACTTTCATAAAATGGCCTTGACCTACTTTTTCCACCTGAGTGATTTTGCCTTTAAAGGCTAATATTGAGCAAAGTTTAAGTGATACATGTACCAAACTTGCATATTGGATGTATCTTTGATCAAAACGTTTAAAAATGACATTGACCTACTTTTTCCCCTTGAGTGATTTTGCCTTTGAAGGCCAATATTGAGCAAGGTATAAGTGCTACATGTACCAAACTTGCATATTGGATGTATTTTTGATCAAACTCTCATAAATGACCTTGACCTACTTTTTTCCACTTGAGTGATTTTCTTAATATACATGTACTTAGAGATATGTTTAAATTGAACTTTGCTGCCGCGAGGTGAGCTTCGTAATCTTTGATTACACTATGTTTTGTTTTTAAGGAGGAGTCGCTTCTTCTCTTCCTCTTCATGTAAAAATTACTTATATATATAGGGATCGAATTCCGGACCCTTATATACCATAAAACATTTTCCTTACTTTCCTATTTTTCATTCAATTTTCCCCAGATTTTGTATCCGTATTCATATTTTTTTCTTCTTTCCTTCTCTTCTGTAAAAAAAACCCTACTTTTATTCACCGATTCTTTTGAATTAGTTTTTTTTAATATGACACTTTTCACATTTGTTTTATATCTGAGCGAAGATTTTTCAATCAAGTCTCAAAGTTAACATAAAATTAATTAGTCGATCAATATATGTTCTTCTTCATTAATATGATATGAGTGTGCCTAGTCAAGAAGTATGAGATATGTATGGTTGATTCAATTACCGTACGTTTGTACGATTTTTCTTATTATAGTATTATCATAATGACAATGTACATGTAACACTGGATTACCATACTGTACAAAGTATCAATAAATCATCATCATTGATCATCATCATCATCATCATCATATTTAATTAATGAATTCCATGCAATTCTCCGTATGACGGCATTCGGCGATATCACGCTCTGATGATTTTCACACCTTCCATGTACAGCAGATACCCCTGCGTGATTGAATTACATGTGTGTACTTGTCAAAACAACGATTTGTTTATTGGGATGTTACACAAGCGCAACAGACTTACACTACCAATACAAAAGAAAAAAAAAACAAACAACCCAAAAACATAGGTAATCACAGATTAGGAAGCTCACTTCGTGGCAGCAAAATTCAATTCAAACATATTTCTTAGTACATGTATATTGGCTTTTTTTTTATATCGAGGTGAGCTAATGACAATAAATAAATAATTAATCAATAAATGTTTTCAGCAAATGCATGTACCTTCGAAAGACGTTGGGTATTATGATGCCATATCTTAAATTTCCATTCAAATGCGTAAATGATGAAGAAAGATGAAATAAAAAATAAAACCCCTAGATATATTTTGACCCATTTTCAGCAAAAATCGGCAAAATTCGCCCCCTTGACCCGTAAATCCATTATTTTTGACAAGTTAAGGAACTCCAACTTTAAAATCAGTCTCATTTTATTTTGCATTCCTTACTAGTCTTTTATCAACGTCTTGATTTATTGAAATATCTTAAATTGACGAGTTTTAAGATGAAAAAAGTCCCCAACACAACCTAGGGCAATATCGACAATTGGTTGTAATTTCAAAGAAGAAATTCAAAATTTCTGTCCGATTATTCCAATGTGACATATATGATACGCCACAGCACAGTACAATCCGTGCATCCTCAGGTTTCGAAAATTCCTGACAAATAATTTATAAAAATTGCAGAGATGTAAAAAAGAGTATAACATCCTCTGTACTATAAAATGAAACAAACTTAGTTCAAATTCAACTCATCTAGAAAGACAGATGACAGACGGACATGTCTCACACTTCCAAATTTTGTTAGTCTGGGAGAATACATACAAATATGGTGCCATTGGGACCAAGGAGCTACTCCAGGACATTATAAATACGGTAGAGAGGCGGAGACGTGTCGGAATGATCCCCGGAGAAACGTGGAAATAATGTGAATTTTGTAACGAGACAAAAAATAATTCCAGCAGCAAATCTTGACACTGGATATCATTTATAGTGTAGTAAAATAAATGTTGAAAAGAAGGAGGAAAATGTTGAAAAGATGGAATTTAAAAAAAAAACAACCTTGAAATTTACTTAGTCCACTTAGTCCAAGAGTGGAAACTTCGTTAATTATGGATAAAAAGCAATGAAACTCATCTTTACATGCATCGGAGAGAGCATGTACATATACTCAGTATTTTCTATAACAGGTAATATCATCACGTCTTCCACTTGATTCCACCAATGCTGTCGAGATTTCATAAGACGATTTTTTGGTTGATGATAATTTCATGTCATCTGCTACGCAAAGGTCACTGATCACCGAATCTGTTGTCTGCCTGTCCGTCTGATAGTCACACTTTAACATAAACAACTGTAATTTGATATGCCGTGTACATTTATCAAACTTTCAGAGATAGTCGAGCATGATAAGATTCAACATTCATTGGTGGTCAAGGCCCACATCACATATCTTGGCTAACCATGCTACATAGGCGACATTCTTGAACAGTGTTCGGCGATTCAGATATTCGATAGCATATATTTGGGTGGTTAACTCTTGGGGGGGGGGGGTATTTTTCTGGGATAGAAAGAACAAAAAGCAGAGGAGATAACAGTTGATACTGTGCTACTGGTTAATAAGAATTTTGAAACGTTTGTAACCTCACACTTTTTTTGTTCTAAATGCTACTTAAGGAAATGTGTACGCTGTCAAAAAACGATGAAAATATGCTCTAAATTGCACCCTTTTCTATCATATGTGTTACTTTCTTATGTCAACCTCTCTCTCCAAATTATCAAGAATTTCGGTTGACGATATGAAGTGACTTTAATTCAAATTCTCTTTCTCTCATCACATAATTTTTTTGGGTGCCACAATGGGGGGAGGGTACAACCCTCTATCCACTTGACTGGATCCGCCTATGCACCCACCGTACGTCAAGACCATTCTTTTTTCCAGCTATTGATGGACACATATCAAATTATCAAATGAACTAGAATTAAGGAGATCGTACATTTCTTCCATAAATAATCTGAGTTCACTTTCCCCCCACATTTTTACATTGGTCCTCCCAAAAAAGTGTGGGAAAGGGTAAGTGATCTCTGATTAAGCCGCGTTTACACTATCAAAGTTTTCTTGGTCAAAGTCCGTCAAAGAAAACTTGGTCAAAGTTTTCTCGGACAAAGTTGTCTGTTTACACTATCAAAGTTCTTTGAGCGACTTGTACAAGAAAACGTGGTAAATATGCACCAAAACATAGATGGATCGTGTTAATATTGTGAACATTTCTCATGAAAACTATAGTTTTTGTTAGTGGTTGTTCATAGGTCTTATTACATGATATGGAACAATTAAGCACGAGTTCAAGGATTTATAAAAAAAAAATATATAGATGGAATTCACTGCAACGCGTCTTTTGTCTTTGTTGATATATTCATTACTTTTAACGTTCTAAATTGCCTCTATATCTTTCATCAATACTTAAAATATTTCTGGTGTAATTTTGAATCTCAACTCTGATTGGTCGATTCCCGTCAAAGTCCGTCAAAGTTTCAAGAAAAATAGGATGGAGTTCTATTCCGTCAAAGTCCATCAAAGTTCTTTGACGGACTTTGATCAAAGTTTTCTTGGATCGTTTACACTATCAAAGTTTGCGTCAAAAACTTTGACCAAGTTTTCTTGTACAAGAAAACTTTGATAGTGTAAACGGGGCTTTATTCCATAAATTAACTCAAAGTTTTTCATTTACATTGTATTTATTTCTATGATGAAAGGCATGATAAGTATGAATGCAATATTAAATTTACATATTCTGTATATCCTCGATCTGTCCCTGAAAAAAAGAAATTAAAAAATCTCAATTAGATCCATATTGCACAATTCAATAATGCTCAAGATGTGTGATTTCATTCATTCATTCATTCATTCATTCATTCATTCATTCATTCATTCATTCATTCATTCATTCATTCATTCATTCATTCATTCATTCATGAATAAATAAATAAATAAGTCTAATGCCCGTGAATCAAACATACTTAATGACTGAAGCATAATGATTCATAAAAAAAAAATAGATAAATAAATAAAATCAATCAATCAAATAAAAAAAAATTAGAAACAGATAAATAAATAAATAAAACATACATAAAAAAATTAATAATATTCAAATTGGACAAAACTGAACCCCCCCCCCTTTTTTTAAAAATTCCTTTTGTTGTTTCAAACGTGAATGGGTGGGGTGTTCTAGTTTCCAAAATATAAAAAACCAAACAAACAAACAAATCAAAAAAGCCATATTACTTATGCTCAGGAATGAAATAGATGAAAAACGATATGACGCGCGGATCTAAAAATAGAATGTGTGTATCAAATATTAACATGATTAATCTGTCCTAAGTCATTCAAAATGCAATTTACACAGATGAAACTTTGGTAGTATATGTAAATCGGTCCACTTTACCATCCTGAGGGTGTTTTTGAATGATATATGGGTGTTTTCTGTATATTTATCGGTGTTTTCTGTAAATACTAGGGTGTTTTCGGTGTTTTCTGCAATTCTATGGACCCGCCTGGAATGGCATATGATGTGAAGGGAATGGGCATGTCTAAATATCTTATAGCTAACAAGATCTAAAGTCATTATCTCCAGTGCAATGGAGTTCTACATCAATATTTCTGTCCTAAATTGCAAACTTCCAAAATTCCTCTAATCTTCTTAGGTCGGGGAAAGGGCAAATCTAGCTATTAAAGCTTAATCTAGCTTTAAAAGCTTGTTCTAGCTGTAAAATGGACCAAATTGAGCTGTATTATTTAGAATGTGTGAAAACAAAGATGTTGCGCATTTGCGCCTCTACGGATATCGTAACGTTTATGTTTGAAAACGAACATTGGATCTTAATATCGGAAACTCAGCATTGCATTTACGAGTGCAGCTGCACATGTTGTTCATTCTGGGAATCGCAACCGTTTCGATGGGAATTTTCACGATATTGCTTTGCCTTCTCGATTTTGAGACTGAATAACGGTTAGGTACTGCCTGAATAACGGTTAGGTACTTCTTTGATGTCTGTTCTGATAACTCCGTAGCCATGTACAGAAGTAACTGTTATATCCACTTAATTACCTAGTAAAACTTATGTTATCTTTATCTTGAATTCTTTAGGGTTAAGTTCCCAGGAACACTGTGACATGAATTATTACTTCATTCTCGTAACTATCACATGAGCCTAAACAGATGTTTTGTATTCTGCTGATCTAAGCTAATACCATGAGAAACTTTTGTGTAATCTGTTTTTAGACTTTAGTTAATAAAATGTATTCAAAGTAACAAGACGTTTTCTTTCATACACAACAATTTGGCGACGAGGATGTTTGATTAATTGACAATTCAAAGTTTTTCTTCGGACATTGAATTATCCTGTGAGATATACTTGGTTGTTAATTATGGCAGCTGCAGGGTACATCGGTAAAATTGAGCCTTTCGACGAAAGTATAGAAACATGGACTTCCTATGTTGAGAGACTTGATCAGTATTTTGCAGTTAATGACATCGATAGCGAGAAAAAGGTTCCTGCATTATTAACACTGATTGGCGGAAAGACATACGGACTTTTACGCAATCTTACAGCTCCAGACAAACCGTCAACTAAAACGTATGCAGTTATAACAGAACTATTGCAGAAACATTTATCGCCTAAGCCATTAGTGATTGCAGAAAGGTATAGATTCCATAAAAGGAATCAAAGGCAGGACGAAAGCGTAAATGACTACGTAGCAGAACTCCGAAAATTGTCGGAACATTGTGCATTTAGAGATTTAAATGATGCACTGAGGGACAGATTTGTTTGCGGACTGAAGGAAGATAGCATCCAAAAGAAGCTATTATCAGTGGCGGATCTAACTTTAGCAAAGGCGTTGGAAACCGCAGTAGCGATGGAGATGGCGGGAAAGGACGCAATCGAGCTACAACGCAAACAAGGCGAGGCAACTGTCCATAAGATTAATAAAGGCAGAGGACAAACTTCCTATAACGCACGGCAGCAGAAGGCACCAGCAATGCCGCCTAAGAAACGATGCTTCAGATGCCGTAGGAAGGGGCATGATCCGAATGAATGTCGTTTCAAAGATGAAATATGCCATAAATGTAAAAAGAAAGGACATATTGTGAGAGCTTGTCCGCTAAATTTTACAAAGAATGGAGTCAAATCACTAGAGGATGATTATGACGAAGAATATATTGCGAAACTCTCCGTTGATTGTAATACAGTACAAAAAGGAAGAAATTCTGATGTTATTTGGATCGACTTAAAGATAGATGGTCATTGTACAAAGATGGAATTAGACACCGGATCGGCAGTATCAGTGATGTCAAATGAAGATTGCAAATCTATGTTCAAGGGCCGAAAATTGACGAAAACATCGCTTATTTTACGTACGTATTCAGGAGAGAAGATTAATCCTTTGGGAGTGATTAGCGTACACGTCACATACAAGGAGCAGGAGGCAGATCTAGACCTTTATGTAGTAAAAACTAAAGGACCTGCCTTACTCGGGCGTGACTGGTTACGGAACATAAGGCTTGACTGGCCAGGAATTAAAACACTGTCATCAGGTGAGAATAACAAACATAAATTAAATCAGCTTCTCATCAAACATAGCGCACTTTTTAAGCCAGAGATAGGTAGCTTGAAGCAGATTAAAGCTATGCTTAAGCTGAAGGAAGACGCATCGCCAAAATTCTGTAAGGCTAGACCAGTACCATACTCACTAAAACCGAAAATCGAAGCTGAGTTGCAAAAATTAGAGGAACAAGGTATTTTATCGAGGGTAGAAGTCAGTGATTGGGCCACACCCATCGTACCCGTTGTGAAAAAGGACGGGTCGGTTAGGATTTGTGGAGATTTTAAGGTGACAGTCAATCCTGCATTACAAGTAGACCAGTATCCGTTACCACGTATAGAAGACATATTTGCAAATTTGGCCGGAGGAGAAAAGTTCTCAAAAATCGATTTGAGACAAGCCTATTTGCACATGAATCTCGAAGAAATTTCGAAGCCGTTGTTGACGATCAATACGCATAAAGGATTGTATAGGTACAACCGAATGTAGTACGGCGTGGCGTCAGCTCCAGCTATATGGCAACGAGCCATTGAACAAGTACTTCAAGGACTTCCGGGAGTACAGTGTATACTGGATGATATGGTCATCACTGGACGGAACGATAAGGAACATATCGAAAATCTAGCGAAGGTACTTCAAAGACTGGAAGACTTTAACTTACGAGTCAATAAGGAGAAGTGCGAATTCTTCGCCGATAGAGTCGCATACTGCGGACATGAGATCGATAAATCGGGTATATGGAAATCCCGCGACAAAATCGATGCCGTTATCAAGACTCAAGCGCCAGGAAATGTGACGCAACTTCGCTCTTTCTTAGGTTTGATAAATTACTACAACAGATTTCTACCAAATCTAGCGAGCGAAATGAAACCTCTTCATGAGCTTTTGGAAAAAGGAAAACCATGGGCATGGAAAACACGACAACAGGAAGCGTTTGAAAAAGCGAAAAAGCTTATAACATCGGAACCTGTATTGGCACACTATGACCCACAGAAAGAAATACGACTTGCGTGCGATGCATCACCGTATGGATTAGGAGCGGTTTTGTCACATGTATTTAATGACAAGACAGAAAGACCGATTGCTTTCATTTCAAAGTTACTATCAAAAGCTGAGCAAAATTATGCACAAATCGACAAGGAAGCACTAGCAATTTACTGGGCCGTAAAGAAGTTTTACCCCTATCTGTTTGGCAGAAATTTTACGTTAGTAACCGATCACCAACCGCTTACTTCGATTTTCAATCCATCGAAAAGTTTACCTGTCACATCTGCGTCTAGATTACAACGCTATGCGATGTTTTTATCAGGATTTACGTATAGCATAATTTATAAGAACACAAAACAGCACACAAACGCAGATGCTCTCTCCAGATTGCCGTTAAAATGCGAGAATGATAAAGACTTTGATGCGGTTGACGTTTTCCATACCACACAAATCGAGACCCTACCGATGACAAGCGAAACAGTGGCCAACACTACGAGACGTGATACAGTACTGTCACAGGTTTTATTAAGAGTTCAGGGAGGTTGGACAGAAGGTGAAAATGACAAGTCGCTGTCTTCGTTTTACAATCGCAGACACGAATTATCATTGCATCAAAATTGCTTGATGTGGGGGATAAGAGTTATTATTCCGTCAACTCTTAAGAAACAAGTCCTGGAACTTTTGCATTCTAGTCACCCAGGTGTGGTGAAAATGAAATCACTTGCGCGAAGCTACGTGTGGTGGCCAGGTATCGATAGCGATATTGAAAGATTAGCTAAAGAATGCGCAGGTTGTCAAAAGCAGCAAAATAATCCGGGCAAGGTTTATGTTCACCCATGGGAATGGCCAAGCTCACCATGGCAGAGAGTCCATATAGATTTTGCTGGACCGTTCCTGGATCAAAATTTCTTTATTTTGGTGGATGCACACTCAAAATGGCCGGAAGTGATTCCTATGAAGAGAATTACCACGGCGAGAACAATTGAGGTTCTGAGAACGATTTTCTCAAGGAATGGAATACCAGAACAGATAGTTTCGGACAACGGACCACAGTTTACATCCGCAGAATTCGGTCAGTTTATGAAAAACAATGCGATAAGGCATTACAAATCAGCGCCTTACCATCCAGCGACGAACGGACTTGCTGAACGATTTGTTCAAACTTTTAAAAGAAGTATCAAATCAATGAAACATGACAGCATGTCATTAAATAAGAAAATTGCAAACTTTTTGCTGCAGTACCGGAATACTCCGCATACTACAACGAACGAATCGCCAGCTAAATTATTCGTTGGACGACAATTAAGATCTCGGTTAGATCTTATCCGACCGAACATACAAGGGAAGGTAGACCGGGCCAATATGAATTCAGCGTTCGGAAAGAAAGGAAAACCGGTACCATCGTTTAAACCTGGAGATCATGTGATTGTCCGAGATTACAGAGGTTATAAATGGATCAATGGCACGATCGAATCTCTACTAGGGCCGTTAAACTGTACAGTGAAAACAGACTTCGGTTCACTATGGAAGAGACACGTGGATCAAATCAGGAAAACGGAATGCAGAAATAAAACAGAGTTTTCCGAAACACGATATGACGAGCGCGTGCCAGTGACACCATGCACTATTTCAGTTCCGTGTAACGATACAGTATCTACCGGCAATGATCATAACAATGTGTCAGAATCTGTCAGTGCGGACATTGAATCTGAATCGACAGACCATAATGCAGAGATAAAAAGATATCCTACACGCGAGCGAAAAGCACCGAAACGTCTTATCGAAGAAATGTGAAATGTGTTTTGTTGTTAAAAGGGGCACAATAATCCCCTTATCAAATATATTGCCATGTACATAAATCTTGTAATCATTTATTCGAAGTAATAGTCTATAATAACACATATCTACTTCGTAGGATTTTCTGAACTTTATTATTTACATGGACTGATAATTTAGAAGGGAGGAAATGTTATATCCACTTAATTACCTAGTAAAACTTATGTTATCTTTATCTTGAATTCTTTAGGGTTAAGTTCCCAGGAACACTGTGACATGAATTATTACTTCATTCTCGTAACTATCACATGAGCCTAAACAGATGTTTTGTATTCTGCTGATCTAAGCTAATACCATGAGAAACTTTTGTGTAATCTGTTTTTAGACTTTAGTTAATAAAATGTATTCAAAGTAATAAGACGTTTTCTTTCATACACAACAGTAACCCCCCCCCCCCCAACCAAATAAAAAACAAAAATATGTGTATCATGTAAACAAAATGAGTGCTTCTGATTTGCCAAGTGGTCCACTTGTACATCTACCATCAGACACATACTTTCTCATGTTTGCAACGTGTCACGATTTTGTACATGTACTCCCACATATTTTAGCTGAAAATTAAAATTAACAGGTGACCGCGTGTCATGTAAACGAAATAAATTCATCCAATTATCTTCCTTCACATGACAGCACCGGGTTTCGAACCCCGATCGTCTGCTTGAGAGGTTAACTCCTTGACCACTAAGCCACCTAGATATCACTTTATCTTCACGGATAAGCATACATGTTAAAGGAGCGATAACTCTTTAAAAGAGAATGCTGTTTTTGTCTGATCTTGTGAATGTTTGTAAACGGCGCTTTCATCATTATTACATGCAAACACTGCATTGACTTCTTGTTTTGTTTCATGCATTTCAAATCTAGGTGTGCCTCACCTCACAAGGTCAGGCAACAATGTATAAAATGACTAATTGATCTTTTGAGTATCAAGTTCTGCTTGTATTCAAAGATGTTACTATGTGTGATATCTGATTTGTGAAAGTGGTATTCTGCAAATCTGGAGAAATTGCCATCGATTACAGCCTTAAATATTGTTATCTCAATACATAAGCATTAGAAGGTTGAACAAATTGTCACATGGTCACATATTTTGTGAGTATGGCCTCTTGGGTAAAATTCAATATACTGGTATGCTAATAAATCGATACTCAGTCAGTCAGTGTCCTCTTCGTCATATTAAAGGTGTGACTTTATGTTTTAATCTGTTTACTTATAATGCTACTATTCTCTTAGTTTTGTCTTATTTGAAAATGAATGCAAATTACTACGGCTAATTCCTTTTCAGGGAGATTTTGGCATACTACAATTCTGTTTTTTTCTGAATTAGCCATATTAACTTGTGTCCATACCTTACTATGACTAAATCTATCAGAATTACTAGTACCGGTACCTGGGGGTTTTTGTACATAGTTCAACCAAAGCTGTTGAAGTTAGCTGACTTTGCCAGAGTTTTGAGCAATTTTTTTAAAGAACATTGTAGAAAGGGTAAGAAACTTGTTGTTTACACATAGTTCCAACAATTTATAAGGTCATTTCAATAAAATTGTGAACAGTTTGAAAACCGATTTTTATAGCCTTTTCTGAAGGTCCAGGATCCTTATTCTCAGAAAGTATAATTGAAATTGATTGATTATACCCCCCACTAATGAAGTTTGGGGGGTATATAAGAAACACCCTGTCCATCCATCCGTTTATACACCCACAAACGAAGTGGGGGGAGGGGGTATATAGGAAACACCCTGTCCGTCTGTCTGTCTGTCCGGTTCAAAAGTTCTAAAAGCAGATAACACTTCAAGTATAAGTGATACAGCTTTCATATTTCATTCACCTACTTTTTAACTATAAGGTATATGGCTTTGATATTTCACATATAGATTCCTCATGACCAGAGCTTTCATCTGAAACCATGATGTTTGAATTAGTGACCTTGACCTACTTTTAAACTATAAGGATAGGGCTTTGATATTTCACAAATAGATTCCTTATAACCAGAGCTTTCTGTGTTATGTCTATGAATCCGTTTAGAGAAAAACATCCCGGGGGGGGGGTATGATTCACCCACTTTAGAGCAGTTCTAGTTTTAAATCTATCTTTCTTCAAGTGAGCCAATTACAAGTGATGAATACTGGAATTTGCTTTTTACAACTGTAAGTCTCTACTTATTACAGCAAGAAAGTTATCTCATTGTAATTTATGTACATTCATAATCCTGATTATGTTTGTAGATACAAATAGTTATTAATCCATTGAAAACAGAGCTTAGAATGGTTGTCTCGAAGATTTTTAGCTTACCTCACAAAGTGAGAGGGAGCTTATGCTATCACCCTGTCGTTGGCGTGTGCGTCCGTGTCGACATCCGCACTAGTATGTTAAGAAGTTTTATTTCTCTATTATAAGTACTAGGAAGTCCAAACTTGCACAGATGATGCGTCTTAATGAGTAGATCACAAATCTACGTTCATATGTAGGTCATGACGTACATTCCACTTCAGTGCACATGTTGGAAAGATTTGGGTATCAATGTTAAATTCATGCAGAATTTTGGTCAATAAATAAAATACTCTACTTCCCTTTTCTAATTTGTTTTTGTCTGGTAGCATATTTGTTGGTTCTCTGTAGGGCAGATTTCAAAACTGTGTTATCTTAAGGCATGTCATTTCTGAATGAAGGAATTTCAACGATTTTATGATAAACATATGAAAATATAGTATTCATGTCACTTGATCATTTTATGAAGGAAACTTGATAGGTCCGTGATGAAAATCAAGATTTATGCTTATTTGAAAACTGGGTAAAAAGTGCCGGAAATTTGTTGCTAAAAATAGCACATTTGTAAAGAAAATACAAAAAGTGTTGAAATGCACTCATTTGATAAGCTCACCTCACGAAGTGAGAGGGAGCTTATGCTATCACCCTGTCGTCTGCGTCGGCGTCCGCACTAGTATGTTAAGAAGTTTTATTTCTCTATTATAAGTGCTAGGAAGTTCAAACTTGCACAGATGATGCGTTTTTTAAGAGTAGATCATGAATCTACGTTCAAATGTAGGTCATGACCTATACTTTCCGCTGGAGTGCACATGTTAGGAAGATTTGGGTATCAATGTTAAGAAGTTTTATTTCTCTATTATAAGTGCTAGGAAGTTCAAACTTGCACAGATGATGCATCTTTAAGAGTTGATCACGAATCTACGTTCAAATGTAGGTCATGACCTATATTTTCCGCTCGAGTGCACATGTTAGGAAGATTTGGGTATCAATGTTAAGAAGTTTTATTTCTCTATTATAAGTGCTAGGAAGTTCAAACTTGCACAGATGATGCATCTTTAAGAGTTGATCACGAATCTACGTTCAAATGTAGGTCATGACCTATATTTTCCGCTTTAGTGCACTTGTTTGGAAGATTTCGGTATCAATGTTAAGAAGTTTTGTTTCTCTATTATAATTGCTAGGAAGTTCAAACTTGCACAGATGATGCTTCTTTATGAGTAGATCATGAATCTATGTTCAAATGTAGGTCATGACCTACATTTTCCACTCGAGTGCATATGTTATGGAGATTTGGGTATCAATAGAGTACACCCATTCAGGCAAAATTTGGGTCACTGGCGGTCAATAAATGAAATACTCTACTTCCCTTTTCTATTTTGTTTTTGTGTGGTATCATTTTTGTTGGTTCTCAGTAGGACAGGTTTTCAAATTCAAAACTGTGTATTCTTTGACTCCTGCCATGATAGAATGCTGCCATGAGGTGAGCTTTGTAATCTTTGATTACACTATGTTTTTTATTTTACTTTTCTTTGTTATTATACAATAAAACAGGTTAGAAACTTTGTATAGAAGTAGAATTGATAAAGTGCTACCTTAGGTACCAACTTCACCGATAATTTAAAATTTTCTAGATTTTACACAAAAATATCGAAAATCATCCAAGTTAAGGTCAAAATTTCAGCAATACTGAATTTCAACGATTTTTCCAAACACACAGTAACACGTGCCAGGGTTTTTTTTTTTTGCTTGTTTTGGGGCCGAATTTCGGCCCCTTCCCAATGCCAAATTTCCTCTATTTTTCCCAAAAAATTGCCCTGAAATTCCCATAGAGAAATTATGAAATAATCACCTGAGAAAATAAAGACTCAAAACCTGGAAGTCAGCACAAAATGTCCTATTTCGAAGTGCATTTTTTAAAGTTTTTTATTCATCCCTTGTTCAGTTCAAGCAAATCAATAGACTATCAGTGTTAATAAATGATACTTTAGGGTTATACTTTGGTGAGAATTTGTTCCAAAATTTTCCCAATTTTAGCAAAATGTCGCAAATTTTCCCAAATGGGACAGGCACAGGCACCTTCCCCAAAATAAAAAAAAAACCCTGCGTGCTCCTAGGGAAGACCTTTCAAAATATTGAAGAAAAAGTATATGTCCGAGTTCAAATAATAGAGAACAGACGCTCACAAATAGTGTCATTTTGTTTTTTTTTGAAAAAGTGTCAGAGCTGAAAGTTTGCCTTATTTTGTGTTGAATTTAAACGATTTATAATTTTTCCGGTATTCATCAGCCATACCTTATAAAAAAGCTTAAATCAATAATATTACATACGTAAAACAAAATTCATGGGTAATTACTAACGTAAAAGAAATCCGAACAGTTTAAAAAGGACCTCCACGTCAATTTTTACAGAAATTACCGCGAAGCATTTTCTTGTACATACTTCATTCATTTTAGATCAAATTATCAAACTTGGCCGCTTTAATGTGTCCAATGAATGAAAGTCTTTAAAAGAGTAAGAAATGATACATCGGCCATAATAAATTGAAATATCTATAAAAGTCAAGCTCAATGAGTGCCAAACCAGGAGATGCGCAAGAATAGTCCAAAATTGTTTCCAATCCTGTTTGCTGCCGTGATAAAATGCTGCCATGAGGTGAGCTTTGTAATCTTTGATTAGGCCAGACATAAAATATTTCATGTTTGCTGTTAACCAACTCTACCCTTTTACCTATGGGTAGGTAGGTAGGGAAAATATTTTATTTTATTTGAAAATAACTATATAAATACTTAAACACACAAGACTTCCTACATTCGACATACAAGCATATTGCTTATTTTTAATGTTCTTTGAACTAAAATTAAAAGAAGCTGGTTATAGCATACTGAAGCATGGCATTGTGAAGTCCAGAAACTTTATTGTCTATGAGTATAAGTAGACATGATCTTAAATTTTATATTAATATTCATCATTGTGTGTATGGCATTAAGACGATTGTTTAAAATCATTTTCGTTAAATACAGATTGTTTCAGTCTGCATGCTGGAAGAGTCTAAACTTACTGAATCCAACAGACTGATGGTCAATGAGAGCTCTTTTGTCAAATACTATTAATTACAAAAGTGACTGATAATTGTTACATGCACACTGTCTATTAATTAATAGTCAAAATGAAAACAAAGTTTACGCAAAGTGTAGCACCTCCATGCATGACAACAAAAATTTTTAATATATTTTTTATTTCCTTTCATTTGTAAATTTTGTTATCTCAAGGCTGTCGATAAGGTTAATCTATTTCTGCACATTGTGACCTTGACCTTTTGAGTCCTGACCTTCAAAGTCTCAAGGTGTACTCGTACATAGTCCTTGACCCATGGGCAACCTCACATGGAATTTTGAAGAGCATCAAAAGTAAACCATATAGTTCTGCATTATTGCCTATTGAAACCAATGGGCGTCTCCTCCTCCTGCACCATTGTCAACTCGCATGTAAAGTTTGATGAACACCTTAATTAAATTGCAATCTCTAGAGTTGATCTATTATTGCCTAATGTGAACTTTGACCCCTGACCTTGAGACCCAATAGGTATCACAGAGGCTCGAAGTTGTGAAAAATTACCCCTCAATAGCCCCCAATGAATAAATGATAGTGACCTTACGTAAACACACCGACTGAAAATAGCCCATTGACGATCAATGTGCTATAACATTTTGGTTGCTCTGCAAGTATGAAGTGGGGGAGTTTGGAGACCCCCCCCAGAAAATTATGGATCATTGAAGCAAATCGTGCACTCTAGCGCTGAAGTCTTACGGAAATTTCCTTGCTCATTTTATCAAAACTTATACAAAAGCACTGTTAGCATCCCCCGAAAGAAGTTTTATTTTAAATTTGTTACAACCAATTTACGGGAGCTAGTAATTGAGGGGGGGGGGGTTACAGATAATACGATGCAATTGTTAATGGGAGCCGGGTAAATGAAAAAAAATCAACTTTTTCACATGTTAAAATCAATATGATTTAAATAGGACCATCTGTCTTGTGGGCATTTCTTGTCATTGAAATGTGGTAAGTAGTTATTGATTTTTCGCGGTCGTACATGTACATAAAATATGACTATCAAACATCATTTACAGGGACATAATACTTAACTGTCTCTTAGCTGAAATTGCGCCCGTTTTTATTTTTATAAAAATTATTTTTTTTTATTTTGAATAATCTTATCTCCAAACTGGACATTCCAAAATCTCGGGAAGAAATAATCAAAAAAAAAAAATATCAGAATGAAAAATGCAATAAAATTCTCCGAGTCGCGGCAATTTTGGTGGGTCGGTCAGTTAACGGCAAACAAACTTAATTTTATTTTAGGCCCTACACTATGTTTATCATGTCCTGTGGTTTGGGGTCATCTGTAGGACAGATCTTCCTATAGATTCCTGGTCTCTTTCGCCAACGTTGCATGCTCCATCTTTACCCGTTCAACATACTCAATCTCGTTATCAAAATTAAGGTGCATATCAGTATTTTCTACAGATATTTTTAGCTCGACTGCACTTTAGTGCAAAAGAGCTATTGCAATACCCCCGGCGTCCGCGTCCGCGTCGTCCCAACTAGATGATAAGGTAAATGTTAAGATTACACATTTACCTTTCCTATCTTCATATTCTGTTGGTTTTTTTTTTGTTGCAAATGTTTAATTATACATCATTTGATATATCCAGATGAGGATATAGCCCCTGGGGTTGGGATTTTTAAAATTATTTCAAATGATAAGGCAAATGTTGAGATGATAAGGTAAATGTTAAGATAGCAATAAAGTCTTTAAAAGCCAATATTGAGCAAAGTATAAGTGCTACATGTACCAAACTTACATATTTGATGTGTCTTTGATCAAACTTTCAAAAAATGACCTTGACCTACTTTTTTCCGCTTGAATGATTTTGCCTTTAAAAGTTTTATTAAAAGCCAATATTGAGCAAAGTATAAGTGCTACATGTACCAAACTTACATATTTGATGTATCTTTGATCAAACTTTCAAAAAATGACCTTGACCTACTTTTTTCCGCTTGAATGATTTTGCCTTTAAAAGCCAATATTGAGCAAAGTATAAGTGCTACATGTACCAAACCTGCATATTGGATGTATCTTTGATCAAACTTTCATAAAATGACCTTGACCTACTTTTTTCCGCTTGAATGATTTTGCCTTTAAAAGCCAATATTGAGCAAAGTATAAGTGCTACATGTACCAAACTTACATATTTGATGTATCTTTGATCAAACTTTCATAAAATGACCTTGACCTACTTTTTTCCGCTTGAATGATTTTGCCTTTAAAAGCCAATATTGAGCAAAGTATAAGTGCTACATGTACCAAACTTGCATATTGGATGTATCTTGGGTTAGACTATTGAAATATGACCTTGACCTACTGTCATGCATTCTTAGATCAGTCCAGTAACTGCCATATTACCAAGAAAAAAACATGCAACTATTTCAACATACAAGGTATGTATTGAGAACTTGATAGCATAACTTTCCATGTCTGATGATTCATGGTTTCGTTTAGGATTTTCCTATATATATGCAGTGTTCTGCATCTCAAAGAGTGTGGGCTTTTTTCAGCTCATATGAGCAAAGCGTAAGTGACCTTTTGTCATAGTGTATCCTCTGTCATTGGTTCACCATAAACTAATTTTAATTTATAACTTTAAATTTTTTATCTGACTTGATATATGTTGTTGCCTGAGAAAGGGAGTTTAAATAAATTGGCTGTCATGAGAGATATTATGCTATGCAGTCGAGCATTAGGTGACTCTGGCAACTATTTTTAGCTCGACTGCACTTTAGTGCAAAAGAGCTATTGCAATACCCCCGGCGTCGGAGTCGGCGTCGGCGTCATCCCAACTAGATGATAAGGTAAATGTTAAGATTACACATTTACCTTTCCTATATTCATATTCTGTTGGTTTTTTTTGTTGCAAATGTTTAATTATACATCATTTAATATATCCAGATGAGGATAAAGCCCCTGGGGTTGGGATTTTTAAAATTATTTCAAATGATAAGGCAAATGTTGAGATGATAAGGTAAATGTTAAGATAGCAATAAAGTCTTTAAAAGCCAATATTGAGCAAAGTATAAGTGCTACATGTACCAAACTTACATATTTGATGTATCTTTGATCAAACTTTCAAAAAATGACCTTGACCTACTTTTTTCCGCTTGAATGATTTTGCCTTTAAAAGCCAATATTGAGCAAAGTATAAGTGCTACATGTACCAAACTTACATATTTGATGTATCTTTGATCAAACTTTCAAAAAATGACCTTGACCTACTTTTTTCCACTTGAATGATTTTGCCTTTAAAAGCCAATATTGAGCAAAGTATAAGTGCTACATGTACCAAACTTACATATTTGATGTATCTTTGATCAAACTTTCAAAAAATGACCTTGACCTACTTTTTTCCGCTTGAATGATTTTACCTTTAAGAGCCAATATTGAGCAAAGTATAAGTGCTACATGTACCAAACTTGCATATTGGATGTATCTTTGATCAAACTTTCAAAAAATGACCTTGACCTACTTTTTTCCACTTGAATGATTTTACTTTTAAAAGCCAATATTGAGCAAAGTATAAGTGCTACATGTACCAAACTTACATATTTGATGTATCTTTGATCAAACTTTCAAAAAATAACCTTGACCTACTTTTTTCCACTTGAATGATTTTACTTTTAAAAGCCAATATTGAGCAAAGTGTAAGTGCTACATGTACCAAACTTGCATATTTGATGTATCTTTGATCAAACTTTCAAAAAATGACCTTGACCTACTTTTTTCCACTTGAATGATTTTGCCTTTAAAAGCCAATATTGAGCAAAGTATAAGTGCTACATGTACCAAACTTACATATTGGATGTATCTTTGATCAAACTTTCAAAAAATGACCTTGACCTACTTTTTTCCGCTTGAATGATTTTACTTTTAAAAGCCAATATTGAGCAAAGTATAAGTGCTACATGTACCAAACTTGCATATTGGATGTATCTTTGATCAAACTTTCATAAAATGACCTTGACCTACTTTTTTCCACTTGAATGATTTTACCTTTAAAAGCCAATATTGAGCAAAGTATAAGTGCTACATGTACCAAACTTGCATATTGGATGTATCTTTGATCAAACTTTCAAAAAATAACCTTGACCTACTTTTTTCCACTTGAATGATTTTACTTTTAAAAGCCAATATTGAGCAAAGTGTAAGTGCTACATGTACCAAACTTGCATATTGGATGTATCTTTGATCAAACTTTCAAAAAATGACCTTGACCTACTTTTTTCCGCTTGAATGATTTTGCCTTTAAAAGCCAATATTGAGCAAAGTATAAGTGCTACATGTACCAAACTTGCATATTGGATGTATCTTTGATCAAACTTTCAAAAAATGACCTTGACCTACTTTTTTCCGCTTGAATGATTTTACTTTTAAAAGCCAATATTGAGCAAATTATAAGTGCTACATGTACCAAACTTGCATATTGGATGTATCTTTGATCAAACTTTCATAAAATGACCTTGACCTACTTTTTTCCGCTTGAATGATTTTACCTTTAAAAGCCAATATTGAGCAAAGTATAAGTGCTACACATTCAAAACTTACATGGTGGATGTATCTCTGATCAAACTTTCATAATATGACCTTGACTTACTTTTTCCACCTGAGTGATTTTGCCTTTGAAAACCAATATTGAGCAAAGTATTAGTGCTACATGTTCCAAACTTACAGTGTAGATGTATCTTTGATCAAACTTTCATGATATTGCCTTGACCTACCTTTTCCACTTGAGTGATTTTGCCTTTAGAAGCTTATATTGAGCAAAGTATAAGTGCTACATGTTCCAAACTTACATGGTGGATGTATCTTTAATCAAACTTTCATAATATTACCTTGACCTACTTTTTTCCTCTTGAGTGATTTTGCCTTTAGAAGCCAATATTGAGCAAAGTATAGGTGCTACATGAGTATACAATTGTGTTTAATTATATAAATTGGAGAAAAAAGTGAGCTTCAGAAATTGGCTGTCACTAAAGACATTATGCTATGCAGTCGAGCATTAGGTGACTCTGGCAACTATTTTTCTTCATGGTCGTATTAAACCAACCCAACTTATCTTTGATTATTATCAGAATTAAAACTGAATTGTATTAAGAAATGACTGTGTTACTTTTGGTGTTCATGGGTGTATAATTCTGGTTTGTCATGTGCAAATTCACGATTCACGGAAAATTTGCACGTGTCCAACCAGAATTATACACCCATGAACACCAAAAGTAACGCAGTCATTACTTATATTTACATTTATTCTAAATATCAGTCTTTCTTATTTGCATGCACTTCACACATTTTGCCTGTTATTACGTCAAATGTATTTGAACGTTAGTAAATTCTCCCTACATGCAAAACTTGAACGTGACGTAACAATATCAACCCAAGTAATTGGAATATAATTCTAGTTGCCTAATGGTCGTTCAACATGGGGAATATACTAGTAATGTAAATATTTTATAATGGTACAGGTGTACATGTAATATGAACGTTAAATCTGATATGACTTTGGACTGGTAGGTTTTACCTTTTTGCTTACCTAATATTTATCAATACCCTAGATAGTTTGCACCTCTCAGAGCCCCTAATATATTATATACTGGTAATACTCTTGAAAATATGTAGAATTTGAATGCTGATTTATTTTAATTTCATGTTCCTCTTGTACTTTCTATTTACTGCAGGTATTTTCAAATATTTTTATTTACTAACAGATCAACGATTGCTGTCAGCAGGCCTTTCAGTGTCAATAGACCTCTAGGAGCAGATTCATCGATGCCAAAGTTAAGTGCTGGAGAGAGAAAGGAGATCAAGGAGAAAGCCAGTTTAATCTTAAAAAGAAGACCTATCAGACCAGTTTCACCATACATAATATTTTCAAACAAAGTACGTCCAGAAATAGCAGCAATTAATCCAGGTATAGTTAATCTTTTAAATATACCGTTTCCGAATGTTTGTAGAGTATTTCAAGCATTAATCTATCCTTACCAAATTTGGATAATTTTCAGATCAGAATGCTTTTATGTGGAATGTCAAGTCTTTACATGTTTACTTAATGAGTAAAGCTCAGTAAGGCTCCAGTGAATATTATTTTCATTGTATTTCATTTGTCTGTAAATCTTAGATCAACAAATTTTTTTTTAGGAATTAAGGTTACAGAGATCAGCAAGGTTATTGGATCTAAATGGAGAAGAATGTCTGTTCAGGATAGAGAGGTTAGCATCCGTTTACAACAAGATTTTGTTGTGATTTCGGGAAATCTGTGAAATATTATGTTAAAGCATAGCAGCAATGGGGATCACTTATGCTATTGCCCTGGCTACGGCGTCCGCACTACAGTATAAGGTAGTTGATCCATAACTGAAAAATTGATATTGCGCAGGTACCTTTTCCATCACATTACAATTCATTACATTGATGTTGCGAAAGTTGACATCAATGTAACTGAAGTTGACAACAGTGCAATTAGGGGAATCCCCCCAAAAAAGTGGCATCGAAATTTTGTGAATTTGATTTTTCAAAAAAACCTCATTAATGTATATATTTTTAAAAGATTTTTATGAGACAGTCATTTAAAGATTATTTCAATAAAATCGGACTTGAAACAAAAAAATTATTAGCAAAAAGAACTTATATGACCCAAAAAATTAATTGTGTGTGAATTTATTTCGAAGCATTAAATTGGAGTATTGTAGTCATTAGAGCTTCAACGAGTCAGGAACTTCTCGATTTCAATTTTAATGTCTCAATTCGATTCTTTTCGGATCGAGTTATTTACGCTATAATTTTCCCTGGATACTTTATTTTTTCCATTTATTTGAAAATTCAATTGAAATCTCATCTCAATGAAAAAATAATGTTCAAGTGAAGGCACTGTATGATATACATTTGTGTATGTTAATGTATTACGTGGAAATATTATTCAAAGACACCCCCCCCCCACTTTCCACAGAACAGCCATCTGGAGTTCTGGGGATATAAAATCAATACTGTGCACAAAAGATACATGATAATTAACCAAATCATACAAAGAAGTGCATACTAGTTGAATAAAAAAGAGGCATTTCAATTTGGGGTAGTACTCGTCGAAATGCAGCAAAAGTTGCCGGCTCGAATTTCCTCTGATCCTGTATTTTCTATACGCATTGGTGGGTAAAAAGCACTTGAAAGGTTCACTTTTATTCTAAATCACCACATCAAATCATTCTTATTGGAAATCCTGAGATTAGTGAATCTTTAAAGTTGAAATTAGAACATTTTTCTGCATTATTTAGACTTTTCGACTCGAATCGTTTCTGCCAACAACTTCGAGTGGGAGCTAAGAATCGCGATTCTTGGTGCACCGCGACAAATCGTTGCAGCTCTAGCAGTCATGTTTGGTATCAAATGAATAAGAATGAAGTCCTGCAGATGAAAATGAAAAGAAACTGTGAATAAAATGTTGAAACAGACCATTTGTATTTTACAGCTGAGTTTGTCGGCCCATCAAAGGTTTACTGATTATTGCCGAATATCAGTATACCATTAGCATATCATTAGTCATCTGCAAACAGCGTAATTTTTAGAAGTAGGCAGTTATGGGTTTTCACATGCAAAACATGACAGGTCCATTCCTGCCTTACTATAAGTCCTACATCAATCAAACCTGCATGGATGATGCATCTGAGGATGCTTATTACAATGCATGGTACGGAGACTGCATTTCATGCTTGAGTGAGCAGGTTAGGTAAGATGGAACAGGCCCATTCCTGCCTTACTATAAATTCTACATCAACCAAACTTGCATAGATGATTCATCTGATGATGATTACTACAATACATGGTACAGATGCTGCATCTGACCCATATTTCACGCTTATGTGAGCAGGTTAAGTAAATGGGACAGGTCTATTTTCAGCCTATTATAAGCCCTACATCAGCCAAACTTACATCAATGATGCATCTAATAATGCACACTGCAATGCATGGTACTGACGTTGCAATTTACCTATATTTCATGCCTGAACGACCAGGTTAAGTAAAATGGGACTTGTCCATCTTGAGCCTATCTTAAGTCCTACATCAATCAAACTTGCGTGGATTGTGAAACTGATTAGTGCTTAATGAAATGCATGTTACTGATGCTGCAATTTTCCATATTTCATGCTTGAACGACCAGGTTAAGTTAAGTGTGACAGGTCCATTTTGAGCCTATTTTTTAAAAGTCCTAGATCAATCAAACTTGTGTGGGTTATGTATCTAATGATTCTTCCTGCAATGCATCATACAGATGCTGCATCTGACCTGCATGTATATTTCACACTTAAACAACCAGGTTAAGTAGAATTAGAAATCTTCATTTCCAGCAGACTTTAAGTCTTTTATTAACCAAACTTATGGAAGTGATGCATCTGGAGATACTTTTTAGCTCGCCGGGACAAAAAAGTCCGGAGAGCTAATGCCATACCCTCGGAGTCGTCGTTGTCGTCGTCGTCCGTAGACAAAACTTTAACCTGGGCTATATCTCTTGAACTATAAGGGGTAGGGCTTTGGTATTTCACATGTAGATACCTTGTGACGAGACCTTTCTTTTGAGACCATGACCTTTGACCTAGTGACCTTGACCTTGGACTTTGACCTACTTTTCAAAAACTTTAACCTGGTTTCTGACAAAAACCTGTATAGGCGAGCTATGTAATCTTTTATTACCCTATGTTTGCAATGTAGGTTTAGATGCTGGTCATGTGACAATGTTGCCGTCGAGGTGAGTTCTGTCATCTCTTATGACGCTATGTTACCCGGACAGAGCTTTCCACAGACCCCTTGATTACCAACTCCCCCAAATCTGTCTCACATTTCGAACCCTGTGTTGTGACCTATTAGACACCGATGAAGCTTTGTGATCATGGCTGTCTTGGGCCTCTAGTTTGGAAAAACATATCGCAATACATATTTTGGACAAAAATATTGCAATATACCAATGAACTGGTTTATTACTCATTGTATATCTTTTAAACTTGCAGGGATGGTTAACCATGATGAAATTCAACACCCCCTGTAGATCAAGGTCATACTCAAGGTCAAGATTGTATGTTTGGAATCAAGCATTATTTGTGACTTGGCTTGCATGGTTATTATACCCCTTGCAAATGAAGTTGGGGGGTATATAGGAATCACCCTGTCCGTCTGTCTGTCAGTCTGTCCGTCTGTCTTTCCGTCTGTTAAGAAGTTTTGAAATCATATTTCTTTTATACTATTAATGATAGGCCTTTCATATTTCATACACACATTCACCATTAAGAGTACTACATTTTGGTACTATGACTTTTGACCCTGTGACCTTGACCTTCACCCACTACAACATTTTATATTAAGAAGTTTTGAAAGCAGATTTCTCTTATACTAATAATGATAGGCCTTTTATATTTCTTACACACATTCACCGTAAAGAGTACTTCATTGAGGTATCATGACTTTTGACCCTGTGACCTTATGACCTTGACCTTCACCCTATACACAATTTTATGCTAAGATGTTTTGAAAGCAGATTTCTTTTTACTATTAATGGTAGGCCTTTTATATTTCTTATTGTATTTCATACACACATTCATCATAAGGAGTACTACATTTTGGTACCATGACTTTTGACTCTTTGACCTTGACCTTCACCCTGTACAACATTTTATGTTAAGATGTTTTGAGAGCAGATTTCTTTTATACTGCTTATGGTAGGCCTTTCATATTTCATACACACTTTCACCACAAAGAGTACTACAGTTTGGTATCATGACTTTTGACCTTCTGACCTTGACTTTCGGCTTATGTTAGAATTAGGACACGTTTAGAAACTTTGAAAGCAGATTTCTTTAATACTATAAATGGTAGGTCTTTCATATTTCTTACAAAATTTCACTACAAAGAGTACTACAGTTTGGTATCATGACTTTTGACCTTCTGACCTTGACCTTGACTTTGGACTTATGTTGCAGTTTAAGTTAAGATTTGAAAGCAGATGTGTTGCACACTATAAATGGTAGGCTTTTCACATTGCATCATAAATGGTCCTATTCATAAAAAACGTCCCGCGGGGGTACAATTCATCCACTTTAGGGCAGTTCTAGTTATGAAAAGATGCAGCTTTACAATCTGGTCATACTTAAAGGCCGATGATGTCAACCACCCTATCATTAAATATGCAAACCTGAGTGACATAGGCTTGGTAGGCATGATATACCTTCTTGAAAGATAGGGTGTCTTTTCAACTGAGACCTGAGTGGTTTGTCACATCAAAGACATATTGACAGGTGATTCTTTATTATGCGAATGAGATACCTAGGTCTCATCTGTTTTAATCTGTCAATCAAAAATTGATAGGTGTAAAAGGATTAAAACGAACCAGTCGGATAATATTTAGAGATGTTAACCCTGCAAGGTACAGTAAAGAGAACAATTTACCTGTCTTTTATATAGCCCCTGTCGGCCTTTAACTGTCTCTATTGGTTGGAGGGACATTTGTTGAATGATCTCATAAACTTCACTTTTTATGCCCCGGAATCAAAGATTCGGGGGCATATAGTTTTTGGCCTGTCCGTCTGTTTCTCTGTTTGTCTGTTTGTCTGTCTGTCTGTTTGTCTGAAAAACTTTAACATTGGACATAACTTTTGAATGGGAAGTGATAGGGCTTTCATATTTCACATGTGTATTCCTTGTGACAAGACCTTTCCATTGATACCAAAATTTTTGACCTTGTGACCTTGACCTTGACATTTGACCTACTTTTCAAAAAACTATAACATTGGGCATAACTTTTTAATGGTAAGTGATAGGGCTTTCATATTTCACATGTGTATTTCTTGTGACAAGACCTTTCCATTGATACAAAATTTTTTTACCTTGTGACCTTGACCTTGACCTTTGACCTACTTTTAAAAAACTTTAACATTGGGCATAACTTTTTAATGGTAAGTGATAGGGCTTTCATATTTCACATGTGTATTCCTTGTGACAAGACCTTTCCATTGATACCAAAATGTTTTACCTTGTTACCTTGACCTTTGACCTACTTTTGAAAAAACTTTAACATTGGGCATAACTTTTTAATGGTAAGTGATAGGGCTTTCATATTTCACATGTGTATTCCTTGTGACAAGACCTTTCCGTGGATACCAATTTTTTACCTCCTGACCTTGACCTTTGACCTTTTAGCCCAGTGACCCTGACCTTGACCTTTCACATACATGTACTTAACAGAAAATAGTATTTATACTATTAAAGATGCCACCGGGGGCATTCGTGTTTCACAAACACAGGCTTAATTTTAACTTTCTTATATTGTGTATATGGAATTCAGTAGTCCCCTATGTGTTATTTTGAAATTAAAAAAAACTGCAATATTGTAAGAAGCTTAGAGAAGATCATATTCTATTTTAGCCTTACAACTCTAAATACACACCACTTAAAGAAACATTCATAAAAGAGAAGGAAGAATATGAAAGAAGCTTGACTGAAGAAGATGAAAGAACTTTAGAACTTTTAAAGGCAGTAAAACAACAAGAAAAGGAAGAAAAAAAACATAAAGAGGTACTTTATTCTTAATTCCTTGTTTTATAGTATCATGGAGTCATAGAGAGTTAATGGACTTTAACTGACAGTACAGCACTAAAAATATTTAAAAGATTGATTAGTACAACATGGCTCTTCTAGAGTACAATACTCAATGCTCTTGGACGATCACATGATTGTCTATAAACTTTTCTATTTGTTTATAAATTTATATGTATAATAAAATGGTATAAGTATGGCATTTTCAGGGATCACCCTAGCCCTGCAGAGTAATGAGATAAAAATCTCATTTGCTAAAATACAATGAGATTTTCTCGATTTCAAGGAGATTGTGAATGTATTTGTTGGAAAAAATAGTGAAAAAAATAAAACTTCCGTTTTTCTTTATTCCGTGAACACATTATTTGGATGTAAGAATCTCCATGGACTTTTTCTTTTCCCTTGTTTGATTGACATTTTAAATGAAAAATAAAGTCAAATGAAATTTTAAATTCTTTGTCTCTTAGACTCTGCCGCATGCTATAAGTCGCCGACGAGACATTTTTTCACAACTTCAGAAAAAATATCCGCCGTGCCTCAATTTCACTCGCTGGTTGTCTTTTAAGAAATCATCGGTTCCAATGGTACACATTGAAAGTATTACAGAGCGCCGTGACAAGTCATTTTACTGAAACGTCTAATCTGCAAGTAGGGTGTATTGTACTGGTAGAATATTTACATCAAGATTTTTTTTATGCAATGTAGATATTTTGAAGAATTGTATAGCCATTGTTCATGTTGACGATTCCGAAGACTTGTAAACTGTTTATAAATCCATGAAGATACTTAGTTATAGCTTGGTACTGGCCATGTTTCGACGACAAATACATGTAAAAAGCCGGTCTACTCGCTTGCACGATACAACTTGTAAACTTTTGTATAATAGTACTTTTCTTTTCCGGTCTTTTTTTCTATACAGACAACATCAAGACTGCATTGTCTATTGATATTACAATGACAAAAGTGCATGTACCAGTCTAACAACAGCTAGAGAAACGTAAAGCTAAATCCTCACATCGACGGATAAAAAAATACCCACGTGCAAACATCAATACGACACACGGGAATTTCAGGGAATAGATTGGGTACATGTATATAGATGTACAATATCCGCCGAGTTCATAAATACATACGTGATGCCGCACGCGGAATTCGAATAATCATCTGAAAATTTGAAGATTAAAGAGGAATCTTCTGTTCTGTCGCATAATATTAACTTAAGTGTGATTTATTCAAAGGAGGTATGCGATCTTTTAGCGCGACAACGCAATAAATATGCGATAATTGAGTAAAAAATGTGAGAATATCGCAAAATCGCGGCCTAGGGTGATCCCTGCATTTTGGTAGAATATCTTTGTTGACAATCACACGTGGTGATAGATTCTATTAACAGGCCTGCCTACTTTTACGAGTTTGGCATAAGGACCTCGCATGAATTCCGCCCATATAGTAAAATCTCCTCCAGGGTTACTAAAACTATTATAAGGTATTAAATATATATTTATCGAAAGAAAAACTTCAAATCTATAATATTTTCTCATATGTTTATCATTTATATCACCTACTTGGCATTCATTCGAAATTGAAGCGACATGGGTTCCGCCATTTAAAAATCAATAAAATGAGATGAAATTGAGAAAATAGTTTTACTCTCCGACTTATATTAAGTTATCATACATTTAGTGATTTAAAAAATGGTAGAATTATTGTTCTCCTTCAAAAACTAGTATTTCTTTTCCGTTCTGAGAACTGCATTTTTGGTTCATCACAATACTCCCCAATAGTTTTTTTTATTCATTTTGCATGCTTGTTACTCTTTGTTATTATATGTTGTTTTATATGTTACTATATGTCGGTCAAAAGCTCTTGAGAGCTTATGTTCACATATTTTATCCACATGCCGACTTTAAATAAATCTTATCTTATCTTATCTTATCTTAATAGTTGACATTGGAAAAATGCACTTAGTTCGTTTACGTTAAGAAAAGATAAGCGAAAAACTATAGCAAAAAAGACTCGTAAAAAGAGATAAAAGAGTGTTTGATAAATAAAAGAAAATAAATATAAAAAGTGTTTGAATACATATCTCTAAAGAAAAAAATGTAGTCGCAGAATGTTTACCACTCACCTAAACCAATTTAATGACGTCATAGAAGTAACTTTTTCATTAAAATATTACATGTAATTGCAATGTATCATCACTCAAAACCCATCGAAAGAAAACATGATAGATTTATGTTCAGCTGACACTCGTTATCTCAAACTCGGTTATCTTGAAATTCCGTTTATCTCGAAGTCGAGTGGTGGTCCCAACTTTTTTCCTTCATATTCTAACCAATTTGACTTCGGATAACTCGAAATCGGTTATCTCGAAATTTCGCTTTTCTCGAAGTTATTTTTAAGTGCCAAGTCACTTTCCTCATGTATTTTATACTTTTAAAGTCGAAGTCCTAATGTTTGCATTAACATACCAATTAACGTTCCAAATAATAGTTAAATCACATGGTAAACAAACAATTATAGGTACCAGTAACACAGGTTCAGTGATTCGCCGTTGTTTGATCGACCATGACATCAATAAATTAAGGAGGATAACAGTTAATTAGATAATAATATCATTGCAAACAGTTCATTCATTAAAATTGCCTTGTTTGTTATGTTGAAATTCTTATAAGAAGCTACGGCTAAAAAAAAAAAAAACAAAACAAAACAAAATTGGCAAGATTCATCGTAACTGAAATAAAGCAATTTTAGCAACAATGATACTGATAATCTACAAAATAATCCATACATAAAAGTTCATACACTAAGGCTTGATTGCATACAAGTTAATTTAAGCTAATAATGAAGACATGTATGACATTGAAATCTAGCAGACGAAAAATTAAATAGCGTACGAACAAATCTCTTCATTGTAATTTGATGACACAATGATCTAAAACGCTTGAAGGTCAACGGCACATGACAGATTGATAAGACAACCAAACTGGTATTATATCACGACCGAGGTGATCGGCGCGCAAGGGGGGGGGGGGGGGGGGGGTTGGCACAAAGAATAGAAATATCTAACATTCTCAATGCACCTCTTCGTAAAATTTCAGTGTTGAGAATACGTCTATGGCACTTCTAGAATCATTTCTACGTTGTGAAATAAAATGCTTGTTTGCATTGTCAACATGAGTAGCCTTTTAAACTCCGATATCTATTGTATAAAATACAATAGCAAAACAATTCTTTAAGCCTTATAGGTGGTACAATACATTCAAAAATATTGAGTAAATTCGACTGACGTTTATCTCGAACTCTGCTTATGTCGAAGTATTTTCATTGGGCCCATCGACTTCAAGATAACGTGTGTCAGCTGTATAATAACACAAGATTTCAAGCCTTTTCATCCCCCTCTCCTTTTTGATATTTCGATCGCCTGGTTGACATCGTTTCCCACCTTGCTACAGGATCTTTCTTGTCATGCTGGTAGATCTTGTCATACTAAAGGTTTTAGTAAAAGGAAATCCTGTAGCAAGGTGGGGAACAATACTCTAAAAAACTTTTCCAGTTTCCATATGCTTTAGTGTTAAAATTGTTTTAAGACACATTATACACAACATAAAGGTCACATGTTTGACATACAAATGTACTACTATTTTCATAAAATTCAGCAAAATTCATACCAAATTCTGAGTTTTGATTTCTTTTAATGAGAAATTTATTTCCCTTAAAATCGTTTGAGCTCCTTTTTACGATTTTTGACCCACAAATACTCTGCTTTTACTGCTCATTTTTATGCCTAAAATGTAAATTTCTTGTATTAAAAATTAGGGTTTGATATCGTAGCAAATGTGTAAATGATTTAGATATGTGAGAATATCAAAGTGGGGAAAATAAAATGTTTTTTTTCCTTAAAATTACAATCAATTGTATATATTACTCTTAACTTCCCTAAATTACACTTTCTTAAGCAGAATTTACACTTTTGTTAAGAAACAATTTGGCAGGTCTGAATTGATCATAGTACCTTTGACCATGGTTGTTGATGATGAAGACAATAATTTTATATACATATTTTATAGATTAAAACAATGAGTGATGAGATGTTTTGATTAATAGGCAGTGAAAAAGTCTGAAAAACCCAAAGCAGCATTATCAGGCTATTCATTGTTTGCCCAACTCCACAAAGATGATTATAACAAAGAACTAGCACGGAAGGACAAGTCACAGGTAAGAGATGGTTCAAACTACACTCTTCCCTTCTTAACTTTGTGTGTAGAAGAGAGAAACAATAATGAAGTTGTTGATTCATTCATTGTTAGTTTAAATATATTTTAGCCGAGTTGGAAAACTGGGCTCATAATTTGATGTGAGACGGGCGGGCGGGCATCAGCGCAGGCGGGCAGGCTGGGGTCAACAATTGGTTTCCGGACTGTAAGTCAATTATGATATATGCCAGAACAATGAAACTTCATGCACTTACTCACCATGAGTCAAGGATGAACCCTATTGATTTTGGGTCCAAAGGTCAAGGTCATAGGACTGATTATTAAATATGCTTACCGGACCATATAAGAGTCTGTGTTGCACCTATGATCATGAAACTTGCCAGAAATGTTTCCTGTGAATCAAGGATGAACCCTATTGAATTTTGGCCGAAAGGTCAAGGTCATAGGACTCGGATGATTGAAAATGGTTTCCGGATCATATAAAAAACTGTATTGCTTCTATGATGGTGAAATCTACCAGAAATGGTCCCCATGAATCAAGGATGATGCCTATTGATTTTGGGGTCCAAAGGTCAAGGTCATATGACTCAGATTATGGAAAATGGTTGTTGGATCATATTAGAGCCTGTTTGTATTGTACCTATGATCATGAAACTTGCCAGAGATGTTCCCAATATAAATCAAGGTTGATCCCTATTGAGTTTAGGGTCAAAAGGTCAAAGGTCAAGGTCATATGACTCAAATGATTGATAATGGTTTTCGAACCATATTAGAGCCTGTATTGTACCTATGATCATGAAACTTGCCAGAGATGTTCCCAATATAAATCAAGGTTGATCCCTATTGAGTTTAGGGTCAAAAGGTCAAAGGTCAAGGTCATATGACTCAAATGATTGATAATGGTTTTCGAACCATATTAGAGCCTGTATTGTACCTATGATCATGAAACTTGCCAGAGATGTTCCCAATATAAATCAAGGATGATCCCTATTGAGTTAAGGGTCAAAAGGTCAAGGTCATTAGACTCAAATAATTGAAAATGGCTTTCGGACCATATAAGAGCCTGTATTGTACCTAGGATCATGAAACTTGCCAGAGATGTTCCCAATATAAATCAAGGATGATCCCTATTGAGTTTAGGGTCAAAGGTCAAGGTCATATGACTCAAAATATTGAAAATGGTTTTCGAACCATATTAGAGCCTGTATTGCACCTATTATCATGGAACTTGTCAGAAATGTTTCCCATGAATCAAAGATGATTCCTGATGATTTTGGGATCAAAAGGTCAAAGGTCAAACTCAAAGGACTTTGATAAATGAAAATGGTTTTTGAATCATATATGAGTATCAACCAGAAATGTGCCAATTATGTTTCCCATCTGTCAAGATCATATTCAATTCATGTACATTGCAAGTCCGCTAATTCATACTTACATTCCAGTTTTGCATTTCGGCACTTTGCATCTTTGATGCATTTAAAGCTTATATTTCAAAAGAGAGAAAAGGGGTTGGGCAACAAGTTTTAGCAACATTATGTTAAGCCCTCTCCCTAAACTAATTATTATGTCATCCTTCAAAGAAGAGGGGACATACTGCTTTGTCGCTGTCGGTAGGTCTGTCTGTTGGTCGGTCCTCCACAACAGTTTCCATTCAACATCTCTGGAATGGGTTCACATAATGTAATTGAATTTGGTATACAGATGCTTCAAATGAAAATCTAGGTCAAATTATATTTGGGTCTGATTGTAGAAATTTTGACAGAGTTATGCCCCTTAGACTCGGAAAAATACCAAAATTTAAGTGTTTCTGTTCAACGTCTCTGGAATGGATTCGCATATTGAAATGACATTTTATATACAGATACATCGAATGAAAATTTAGATCAAGTTCATAATTGAGTGCGATCGAAAAAAATATTGACAGAGTTATGCCCCTTAGAATTTGAAAAATACCAATATTGAAGTGTTTCTGTTCAATATCTCTGGAATGTATTCACATATTGAAAATAATACAAATACATCAAATGAAAATCTTGGTCAAGTTCTGAATTGAGTCCAGCCAGAGAGTTATTCCTCTTAACTTAGAAAAGTATCAAAATTTATGGGTTTCCATTCATTATCTCTGCAATGTAATCAAGTTCATAGACAGGTCTGATCGAAGAGTTATGCCCCTTGGACTTAAAAAGTCCCCAAAATTCAAGGATCCCATTCATTATTTCTGCAATGGATGCATATATTGAAATGAAATTTTGTTTACAGATATATCATATGAAAATCTAAGTCAAGACCATGATAGATTCATTAATCAAAATATAAAAATTGTTGCTCTCATTATCAAAGATAGAGTAGTGGGACATTGATGTTTTACAAACATGACTTTTAACTTGTTATTGTTGTACTAGCAACTCAGTAAAAGACATTTAAACTTAAGTTATTATCTGATTTGCTAACATATATTCAACTTCAACTCCACAACTGTTACACGTACCTTGTAAATAAGATGTGAATACCCATTTTATGACTCTGCTGTAGAGTCACAGTAAAACTAAATTTGCCGCTATGAAATAATACAACTAATACAAGTCATTCAAATACAAATACTCTCCCCCCCCCCCCCTCCCCCCAATATTCTGCCACCTTTTGTAAGGCCCCTACTATTTAGTGAACTGTGAATGAATTGAATGAAAGTTTGATTTGTTGATATGTCTTAGTCTCACTTCAGAATATTGTTTATTCTGGTGTTCACAACTGTTCCAATGGTAATTGTAATGATTTTGCCTTACCTTCTTGACTTAGAGACTGAATAACTGATGGGTACTTCTTAAATATTTATTAGTGTGATACAGATTAAGTTTGAGTTGGTTTTCAATAGACCTTTTTAGCTCACCTCTACGAAGTAGAGGGGGGCTTATACTATCGCCCCGTTGTTGGTGTCAGCTTCCACACTATGGGTTAAGCAAAACGGGACAGGTCTATTCCTGCCAAACTATTAGTCCTACATCAACCAAACTTGCATGGATGATGTATCTGACGATGCTTACAACAATGCATGGTACGAAGGCTGCATCTGACCTGCATTTCATGCTTTAGTGAGCAGGTTAGGTAAAATGGGACAGGTCCATTCCCGCCTTACTATAAGTCCTTCACCAACGAAACTTGCAACGAAGCATGGATGATGCATCTGAGGATGCTTACAACAATGTACGGTACGGAGGCTGCATCTGACCTACATTTCATGCTTGAGTGAGCAGGTTAGGTAAAATGGGACAGGTCTTTCCCGCCTTACTATCAGTCCTATAACAACCAAAATTGCATGGATGACCTAGGCCTTATAGTAAGGAAGGAATGGACCTGTCCCATTAACCTAACCTGTTCATTGTAAAGAAGATGCATGTACCATCGGGTACCTACATCCTGTCATGGCGACAGGTGATGCCGATTCGTATGTTTACACCCTTCAATATAAACAAACAACACAGTGCATGCTGGATTTGTACACTCAACGTGAAGATTGTGTATGGATAAATGCTGGAAATTACATAATTTCAAAATTGATTGTAAAATGTACAGTGTATGTTGAGCTTATAAAAAAGACAAGGAAGTAGGTACCAGTATTTGAGCAAAGATTTGTGGTACCTACATCAAAGAATTTCCGGTACCTACATCTTTTTCACTTTGATTCCTTTGAAATATAGTGTTCCAACTCGATTTTTATGATCATATGCATATTTACATTTCTTGATCTTAACATTATCTATACGTTGATTGTAAAAATCCAAAATGAACTGTATTATTTATTGATATTGAAGGGTGTTAACATACGAATCGGTACCGCCTGTCGCCATGACGGGAAGTAGGTACCCGATCTACACCAGTGATGCTTGAGTGACCAGGTTTAGTATAATGGGACAGGTCCATTCCTGCCTTTCTATAAGTCCTACATCAACCAAACTTGTGTGGATGATGCATCTAAGGATGCTTAATGCAATGCATGGTACATATGCTGCATCTGACCCACATTCCATGCTTTTGCAATCAAGTTAATTATGTAAAATGGGACTGGTACATTTCCAGCCTATTCTAAGTCCTAAATCAATAAAAAAAACTTGTGTGGATGATGTATCTGAGGATGCTTATTGCAATGCACTGTACAGATGCTGCATCTGACCTATATTTCACGCTTGATTGACTAGGTATGGTAAAATTAGAATCTTCATTACCAGCCTTCTTTGAATTTTTATCAACCAAACTTATGTGGATGATGCATCTGGAAATACTTTGTTCAATGTAGGTACAGATGCTGGTCATGGGACAATGATGCCGTCGAGGTGAGCGCTGTCATCTTTGATGACCCTATGTTTAAACAAGAGCTATGACCCTTGATGATATAGCAGGGTAGAAGTGTAATATGAGCCCCATATTAAATCACTGATTTAAATCCTATATTTCATGTTGTCACCATATAGGACCTCATCAAATGAGGTTGTGTGTTGCTAATGAAGTAAATAGTTTAATGTTATGTAATAGGCCACTTGCCAAAATTCATAATGGCTGACAAAATGACGAAAAATGTCTGAGATAGGTTCTTTTTGCACACTTTTTCATTGATACATCTCAGTGGAATTGCGTCTTTTAATAGTGCAGTCAAAATGTAAAACAACGACAAAAGATATTGACTCAGACATTTTGTGCTTTCTGACATGATCAGAAATTGGTCTATGAAAGGATATGAAAGTCTATGCTGTGAAGGGAAAGGAGGGACATATTTTGTCCTGTAAATAAGTTATTGATCGTAGACTTATTTTGACATCACCTGAAACAGTCACGGAAAAATAAAGAATTTAAGGTATCCGCTGTGTAATTTAGCCATTTTACATAGCGTTTTAATCATCTCCATTGCAAAGTATGGTAAATTTTGTGCCTAGTAAGGTACTATAAAGTATATATTTTCTGAGAGGTAATGATGCCCTGAGTACAGATATAAGACTCCCAGCTCTTAAAAATCTAAGGGGAAAACTCTTGTACAACTTCGCTATTTTGCATATGTTATAAAGAGGAAAAAAAGACAGTTTTTAAAAATGCTTCATCAGCTATTCTGATTTGTTTTTCTGGTCCAAAATTATTATATCTGAGCAGTGGGCATTGTAACGTTTCAGAAAATATATAGTTTATAGTACCTTACCAGGCATGAAAAATGCACTATTGTACAACGGATACCTTAATGAGAGGAGGAAGAATAATTCTACATTTACAATCAATTTTTTTTCCAAAATGTTAAACATAAAGTCTTGGATCCAGTATAGATAGTAACTTATAACCCTGCAAACCAAGTTTAGGGGGTATAGAGGAATCACCCCGTCTGTCTGTCCGTCAGAAGATTTAAAAGCAGATTTCTTTTATACTATTAATGGTAGGCCTTTCATATTTCATACACACATTCACCATAAAGAGTACTACATTTTGGCACCATGACGTTTGACCCTGTGACCTTGTGACCTTGACCTTTGCCCTATACAACATTTTATGCTAAGGTGCTTTGAAAGCAGATTTCTTTTATACTGTAAATGGTAGGCCTCTCATATTTCATACACACATTCACCATAAAGAGTACTTCATTTTGGTACCATGACTTTTGACCTGTGACCTTGACCTTTACCCTTTACAACATTTAATGTTAAAGCAGATTTCTTTTATACGTGTACTATAAATGGTAGGCCTTTCATATTTCATACACACATTCACCACAAAGAGTGCTACAGTTTAATATCATGACTTTTGACCTGGTGACCTTGACCTTGAAATTTGGCTTATGTTAGAATTAGGACAGGATAAGAAATTTTGAAAAGAGATTTCTTTCATCTATAAATGATAGGTCTGTCATATTTCATCCAAACATTTACCACAAAAAGTACTACAGATTGGTATCATGATTTTTGACCTTGACTTTTGACTTATGTTGCAGTTTAAGTTAAGAAGATTTGAAAGCAGATTTGTTGCATACTATAAATGGTAGGCTTTTTACGTTGCATCATAAATGGTCCCATTTGGGTTTATGTAAGTTTAATTCGTTCACTTTAGGGCAGTTCTTGTTTTAGAAAGTTTTAACTTAATGTAGATATTAGTAATTTACCATTAACTATCCAATGTTAAGCATTAGTCTTTCTTGTTCTTTTACAGGGATACATACAGCAAATGTCCAAAGCATGGGCTTCACTGTCAGAACAAGAGAAAAAGGTATGTCAAATTCATGGAAAAGAGGATTTCAGTGCATTTTTTTTTTATGAATGTGTTAACACTTTTTATAAGGTTTTAGGAAACCTGGTATAGAAGAAGAAAACTATATGTACATGTATATGGAGATATGACTGCTGGGAAGCAAGTACCCTCCTGCAAATTAAAATGTAGGAATCGCCCTTTTCATCTGTCAACTAATCATTCATTCAGTCTGTCTATATGTCCATCCAGTTTAGTAGATTTTTTAAAAAGCATGTAATTCTTCAAGTACTTGTATACTGGTTAGTGATACAGTTTTCATATTTCATGCACACATTTTAAGAAGTTCTAAATTTGATACTGAGAGCGAGACATTTTACAGTAATTTGGTTAAGAAATTCTGATTAAGATTGTGCACTTTCCGAAAGCATTTCTTAAATGGAGCCAATACTGGTTTTTCCCTTTGAATACCTTTTGAAAAATAATAGAATTTTTTCGTTTCATTGATTTTATTTCTTCAGAAATTGGATATACCAGTATTATGAAAACTTCAAAACATTAAAATTTGGTTTTGTCCCTTTTAAATGTAAGGAGCTGTGATGAAACTAATCGTATTTGACAAAGGTCTACTATTAATGATAGACAGATACATTAAATATATTGTCTCTCTATATCAAATTTTTAGCTCACCTTGACGAGGTAGCGGGGGGCTTATCCTATTGTCCCGACGTCGGTGTCCGCACTACAGGTTAAGCTAAACGGGACAGGTCCATTCCCACCAAACTAATAAGTCCTACATCAACCAAACTTGCATAGATGATGCATCTAAGGATGCTTACTACAATGCATGGTACGGATGCTGCATCTGACCCACATTTCAAGATTGAGTTAGCAGGTTAGGTAAAATGGGACAGGTCCATTCCCGCTTTACTATAAGTCCTAGGTCATTCAAAGTTGTGTTGGTGGTGAGGTTCATTTCTGGCCTATTTTAAGTCTTAGATCAATAAAAAAAAACTTGTGTGGGTGATGCATCTGAGGATGCTTACTGCAATGCACTGGTCAGGTGCTGCATCTGACCTATATTTCACGCTTGATTGACCAGGTGAGGTAAAATTAGAATCTTCATTTCCAGCCCTCTTTAATTTCTTTATCAACCAAACTTGGATGGGTAATGCATCTGGAAATACTTTGTGCAATAATAGGTACAGATGCTGGTCATGTGACAATGTTGCTGTCGAGGTGAGCGCTGTCATCTCTGATGGCTCTATGTTTAGAGATGTTGAATTTCACTAACCCTCTTTTGAATCAAACTTTATTTTATGACGAAAATGTTTTAAAAATAGTTATGCAGATATCAGTATAAATGTATATTACAGGAATATCAAGAGAGAGCTTTGTCAGAAGCAGATTTTGCCAAACAGGAAAATTCTCTTTGGGTCCAGAACATGGTACTTAGTGAAAACTATGATGTCCTGAAAAGAAGCGATGTCAAAAAGGTAAAAATAAGAAAGTGCCAAGAAAATTCATATTGATTTACTTACATGCGATTATTTTCACTTTTGTATCTTCAACTTTGTGTATTAAGGGCATTCCGAATGTGGACATAAAAGTACAATTGAAATTGCTTAAAAAATCATCATCAGATGATCTTATGGTTAACATTCCTGCTTTCTGATTACAGCTGTCAGCGAATCATAATAGACATTTTTCATGTTCGCGGACTTCGGTCACCGCACTTGGAAGGGACTATGTCACAAATGTAAAATGTTAATGTAAACCTAATTAACCTAGATTAAATTTTGTGAGAATATATTATTTCATGTGTAAGATACATATTTAAAGCGCTCAATGGTCATTTTGTCTATTGTGTATTCAGATTATACTTTTTTAATTCACCTGATTTCTTTAATATGACGCGCAGCTGGAGTGCGAAGTCCAAAGTACGTCAACTTGAAAAATGTCCAATAGAGACAGAATTACATATATGTATTTGGATTGAACAAGGCTCATGGCTTAAACTTGAGTAATTTTAGAAATTTCTCATCTCTTTTAGGAACTTGTACGTTTAGGGCGACCATCAATGAGGAACACTACTGTTGCAGTTTTTGTCCGAGAGCAAATTAAAAACTATAAAGACCTACCTGTGAGTTTTGTTAAATGTATCTAGTATATTATGCACTTGGATTATAGCTCTACAATAATGCTCCTTTCATGATAAAGTTTTCATGTTTCAAATTTGTTCAGATCATCCTGTTCCTGAGGGATGTACCAACATGCTTCAATGTTTAAGAAATTTATGAAGGGAAGTGCTATCTCTATGTCTGTAGCAGAGATTGTTTTGACTGGAAAGAGAAGATATTTCTGCTTTGAGAGAGCACACTGACAATGGTTGCACATAAAGATCCCTCTTGAGTCAAAAACAGCTTCTTTATTGAATTTGAATAGATCAAAAACAAAGCACGGCTCTTAATTATCCCCTTGTAACATACATGTAGTTGCAGATGGATATAGTAATGCCATCATTCGTGTGTGGGTGTGCGTCACAAAAATCTTGTTTACAGCCTAGAGGGTGCAGTTTTGATTGTATCTCAACCAAACTTCATACACTGATAACTGATGACAAGAGGAAGAACCTTATTGATTTTAAGGTCATAGGTTAAAGGTCAAGGTCACAGATTGGAAAAGGTCAAAATCCTTGTATACAGCCTAGATCATGAAGTTTTGATTGGATTTTAACCAAATTTCATACACTGATAGCATATGACAAAAGAAAGAACCCTATTGGTTTTCAAGGTCAAAGGTCAAGGTGACAGATTGGAAAGGTCCACTTTTTAGCTTGCCGGGACGAATGTCCGGAGAGCTATTGTCATACCCCCGGTGTCGGCGTCTGCGTTGGCGTTGGCGTCTGCGTGCGCGTGCACAAAAACTTTAACCTTGCTTATAACTTTTAAACCAATACAGATTGGGCTTTCATATTTCACATGTGCATTCCTTGTGACAAGACCTTTCCATGGATACCAAAATTTTTGACCTTGTGACCTTGACCTTGGAGATTGACCTACTTTTGAAAAACTTTAACCTTGGCCATATTTTTTGAATGGTAAGTGATAGGGCTTTGATATTTCACATGTGTATTCCTTGTGACAAGACGTTTCCATGGATACCAAAATTTTTGACCTTGTGACCTTGACCTTGGAGATTGACCTACTTTTGAAAAACTTTAACCTTGGCCATATTTTTTGAATGGTAAGTGATAGGGCTTTGATATTTCACATGTGTATTCCTTGTGACAAGACGTTTCCATGGATACCAAAATTTTTGACCTTGTGACCTTGACCTTGGAGATTGACCTACTTTTGAAAAACTTTAACCTTGGCCATATTTTTTGAATGGTAAGTGATAGGGCTTTGATATTTCACATGTGCATTCCTTGTGACAAGACGTTTCCATGGATACCAAAATTTTTGACCTTGTGACCTTGACCTTGGAGATGATTGACCTACTTTTGAAAAACTTTAACCTTGGCCATATTTTTTGATTGTTAAGTGATAGGGCTTTGATATTTCACATGTGCATTCCTTGTGATAAGACCTTTTTAGCTCACCTGAGCCAAAGGCTCAAGTGAGCTATTGTCATAGTGTGGCGTCCGTCGTCCGTCCGTCCGTCGTAAACTTTTAACATTTTCAACTTCTTCTCAAGAACGGCTGAAGGGATTTTGATGAAACTTGGTATGCATGAAGTACTAAAGGTCCTCTACCAAGTTTGTTCATTTCGGCTTGATCCTTTCAGGGATGGATCCAGGGCGGGGTCAAATAGGCCCCAGAGGGTACCCCTCTTCAAAAATCTTCTTCTCCAGTTCCACTGAATGGATTGAAAAACTAATTGCATCTAAGTGATCTAGAAGGATGTACGATTCAAGTTTGTTCATTTCGTTAAAATCCAATAACTAATTTTTGACGCGTTTTTGACGTCTTTTTCGACATTGCATTTTTAATGCAAAAATTGATATTTCTCTTAATATTTTCTTTCTTATTGAAAAATTCTGCTCCAGTTTAGTTTAATTTAGCCATTTTTAAGCAAAGGAATGCTTTAGTGAAAGAATTTTGCAGAAAGGTTTATTTTTGAATTTTTAATGATTTTTTTAATACTGTAAAAAAGGAAGGGAGGATGGTCATTTTCATCATTTTTGGCATTTTATGGTTCTTCCCATGAATGATTGTTTTAACATTTATCATATTTATTGTAAGGAATGTAACAGTGAAAGAATTTTCTCAATATCTTGACTTTTAGATTTTTAATGATTTCTTTAATACTGTAAATAGGCATGTTTTCTTTGTCAATGAGTCCCAAGGTAGCGAGTTCAAATCCTGGCCGGGCCTTAAAAAATTTTTTCTTTATTTTTCATTTTTCATCCATATTTTAAGCTTTGAATGCTATTTTTAACTTACCTGAATAATTTTAATGCCATTTTTGCCACTTTTTGAACTTTGGAATTTTTTATGAAGTTTGGCATTTTCTCCATATTAATTTCCCTTGAGTTCATATTGATATTTTGAAACCTATATCCTAGGTAAAATTAAATTAATGAATGCTTGTTTGATAGCATTTTTGATTAACAACATGTACAATTTGAATTTATAATAATTCTTGTATTCTATAGAGTATAAAAAGGGGGGGGGGGTCAAAATTTCTGTAACAACATCTGCTGACAGATTTTTTTTTCTATTAGATGATATAATAAGAACTGGACAAAATAATATTTTTTTTCTAATTGGCTTGTATATTAATGAACTAATCAGAGTAAATACTAATCTTTCTTTCATTTACTCCATCTAACAGTGGTTTTCTGCACTTAATATTTCTTAAGGATGACATCCTATCTGATGCCTCTTTAGGTTGTCCATCCTTTCCCCGAAAGAGAGAGATGTTAGGGTGCTCTTATTATTTTTCTTTAACTATTTCTTTTAATAACTTAGTAAATATATGATCTTCTGCACTCATTTATTGCATGTTTGTCAGATTAAGTTACTCAATTCTTTTATATACATTATTTGCTATAACTTTATTTTTTGAATTTCTTTTTTTTTTTTTTATTTTAATCTAGATATGCTGTGCGTGCACATAGACCCAAGGATTGTGGGTTCAAATTCAGGCACTGGCATCCCAATTTTTTTTTTTCATTATTTGCATTTTGCAAGCTTTTTAAGCACTTTTTAATCATCTGAATACAAAAAAACCTTCTTTTTCCATTTTCATTTTCTCCCTTTTGCACACTCATTTATTGCATTTTACTTTTTTGGAATTTTTATGATATTTTTTTTTAATTATTTATGGCATATGGACCAAAAAATTCTGACTATGGCTCTGGCTCTAACATTATTCAATGTCAGTATGTTCAGAGTGTGCATGGATATCAGGTGAGCGTTGTGCCCCCCTGGGGCTCTTGTTTATTGTTGTTGTTGCAATTTACATATGGTTGCCACCGGCGAGCTATGTTGTCATTCTGACAAGTCTGGTTAAGATCAAGTCGCTTCTCATGCTACACAAGCATTCCTTGGATTGTTATTTTGATTGAGTCTGAATCAAACGTCATTCACTAATTGCTTATGACGAGAGGAAGGAACCCTATTGATTTTGAAGGTTACAGGTCAAGGTCACAGATTGGAAAAGATAAAAAATTATTGTATACAGCCTAGAGAGTGCAGTTTTGATTGGATCTTAACCAAACTTCATATAATAATTGCTTATAACAAGAGGAAGAACCCTTAGCTATTGATTTTCAAGGTAATAGGTCAAAGGTCAATGTCACAGATTGGAAAAGGTCAAAGTACTTGTATACAGCCTAGAGGGTGCAGTTATGATTGAATCTTAACCAAACTTCATACACTGATAGCTTAATGACATAAGGAAAAATCCAATAGTTTATCAAGGTCATAGGTTAGAGGTTAAGGTCACAGATTGAAAAAGGTCAAAATTCTTGTAATCAGCCTAGAGGGTGCAATTTTGATGGGATCTTTAATTTCATTGTTTTCAAGGTCATAAGTCAAAGGTCAAGGTCACAGATTGGAAATGTTCAAGATCATTGTGTGCAGCTTAGAGGATGCAGTTTTTGTGTCGCCTGCAAAGCATAGCGACACTTAGGGATCACTTTGTCCGTCAGTCCGTCCGTCTTTCTGTTTGTCACACTTTGGGTGTCACGCCCTATAACTTTTGATTGGTAAGTAATAGGGCTTTGATATTTCACATGGTTATTCCTTGTGACAAGACCTTTCTACACATACCATAATTTTTGACCTAATGACCTTGACCTAGATATTTGACCTACTTTTCAAAAAAAGAATTAAGATTGGCTATATCTTTTGATTGGTAAGTGATTGGGCTTTGATATTTCACATGACTATTCCTTGTGATGAGACCTTTCTACTCATACCAAAATTTATGACCTAGTGACCTTGACCTAGATATTTTACCTACTTAAAAAAAAAAAGATTGGCTATATCTTTTGATTGGTAAGGGATTGTGCTTGGATATTTCACATGGTTATTCCTTGTGATGAGACCTTTCTATTCATACCATAATTTTTTACCTAGTGACCTTGACCTAGATATTTGACCTACTTAAAAAAAAAAGAAGATTGGCTATATCTTTTGATTGGTAAATGATTTGGCTTTGATATTTCACATGACTATTCCTTGTGATGAGACCTTTTTACTCATACCATAATTTTGACCAAGTGACCTTGCCCTAGATAGTTGACCTACTTACATAGAAATTAAGAGTGACTATCTTTTGATTGGTAAGTTATATGGCTTTGATATTTAACTTGTGTATTCCTTGTGATGAGACCTTTCTACTCATACCATAATTTTTGACCTAGTGACCTTGACCTAGATATTTGACCTACTTAAAAAAATAGATTGGCTTTATCTTTTGATTGGTAAATGATTGGGCTTTGATATTTCACATGATTATTCCTTGTGATGAGACCATTTTTTCTCATACCATAATTTTTGACCAAGTGACCTTGCCATAGATAGTTGACCTACTTTTCAAAAAAAAATTTAAGATTTACTATATCTTTTGATTGGTAAGTTATATGGCTTTCATGTTTCACGTGTGTATTCCTTTAAGGTCACATGGCTGTATAAGCCAATCAAATTTGTAACACACCTCAGGTCACGAAAATTGACGTCAGAGCTATCACGTGTTTACTATGAAATGTTGACAATGACAAGCATAATAAACTTGAATTTGATATCAGTATAATCTTTGAGGATAGACGAAGACATTTCAGAAAATAATACATATGTGAAATCATTCTTTATATCAAATTCGATACGATTCTGACCATGGGGGTCCTGAGAGATAATTATGCACACATGTACGTAAACAGAGGGTAGTGTACATTATGTGTACTTATTTTTCGATTCATAAACACAAGGTATACTTTTTTTGTTCTTAAAATAAAGAGTTAAGATCAGACTTCAAGACTAGATAGGTGAAAGTGTCCACAATTTTTTTGTAAGAAAGAAATGTGACTTATAATTTGGTTGAAAACTGCATAAAATCCTATACAGCTGTCACACCTTAAGAGCGCATTGGAATGTATGTGTAAAATTTGTGCAGAACGAACGCGTGTGGTGTCAATATATCAAAATTTCGACTAAATTCTAAATGTTTGATATTGTCTGGTCAATTTCAATCATAAGTCATGTGTAACACACAACAAAGACTACGTGGAATTTAAAGAAAAGGGGGGAGGGGTGTTCTTCAACCCCCTTCCCGCCATTTTCAATCCTCTAATTAATATGGAAAGCCATGTATTTTGTTACCGTAATGATTCTACTTTTTTTGGTAACTATTCAAACATCGAATTTTGTTGAAAATCAATTAAAAAATAAGGCTGCAAACTCCATTAAACGAATATATTGGGCATACCTTTAAGATAATGGGCTCGTGCAGTTAAGGGGGTAGGGGTTATGTTTTGTGAATTACGAACTGCTATTTGATTAGATGCATTATCTTATGAGCTGTGAGTCTTGTATATATGTTTTAAAGATAAAACAACCCAAAATTTTTGAAAAAAAATTAAACGCTTTTTTTTCTCAATTTTTAATTGCATTTTTCTATGTTTTCTAACTTTTACTCACGGACACCTGATTCGAGCTCATATAATTTTCAAATTTAAACAAAAAGCATTGATAATGATAAATCTAATAATTAGAAAGTTAAATGAAGATCATGTGAAATATTTGATGCAAATTTGTGCTTCTAAAAACGAATAAATGAGGAAAATTAAAATCAAGGAAAATTGTGTCTTTCGCCAACTTTTACACAATAGGGTTACCTCCGATAGCACTGTATTTCATGGAGACGGATGAACTTATTTCATTGAAACTTGGAACATGACAAAAGTATGTATTGATGTATAATATAACATTGTGAATTTGATTCAGATGTGAAAAGGTGAGCATCTTAAGGTCACATGGCTGTATAAGCCAATCAAATTTGTAACACACCTCAGGTCACGAAAATTGACGTCAGAGCTATCACATGTTTACTATGAAATGTTGACAATGACAAGCATAATAAACTTGAATTTGATATCAGTATAATCTTTGAGGATAGACGAAGACATTTCAGAAAATAATACATATGTGAAATCATTCTTTATATCAAATTCGATACGATTCTGACCATGGGGGTCCTGAGAGATAATTATGCACGCATGTACGTAAACAGAGGGTAGTGTACATTATGTGTACTTATTTTTCGATTCATAAACACAAGGTATACTTTTTTTGTTCTTAAAATAAAGAGTTAAGATCAGACTTCAAGACTAGATAGGTGAAAGTGTCCACAATTTTTTTGTAAGAAAGAAATGTGACTTATAATTTGGTTGAAAACTGCATAAAATCTTATACAGCTGTCACACCTGTAATGAGACCTTTCTACACATACCATATCTTTTTTACCTAGTGACCTTGACCTAGGTATTTGATCTACTTTAAAAAAAAAGTCTTTTGATTGGTAAGTGATACGGCTTTAATATTTCAAACATGTATTTCTTATGATGAGTCTTTCTTTTGTTCCCAAAAATGTTAACCTAGTGACATTGACCTTTCCTGAAAATAATCTATTGATCATATCTTTAAATAGGTACCGGTAAGTAAGAGGTTAAATATTTCACATATGAATTTCATTTGACAAGACTTTCCTACTGATACAAATAATTTTAAACCAAGTAACCTTGACCTACATCTTAGGTCCACTTTTTAAGATCAAGTCGCTTCGCATGCGACACAAGCATTCCTTGGATTGCTATTTTGATTGAGTCTTAATCAAACGTCATTCACTAATTGCTTATGACGAGAGGAAGGAACCCTATTGATTTTGAAGGTCACAGATCAAGGTCACAGATTGGAAAAGATAAAAAATTATTGTATACAGCCTAGAGAGTGCAGTTTTGATTGGACCTTAACCAAACTTCATACAATAATTGCTTATAACAAGAGGAAGAACCCTTAGCTATTGCTTTTCAAGGTAATAGGTCAAAGGTCAATGTCACAGATTGGAAATGGTCAAAATCATTGTATACAGCCAAGATGGTGCAGTTTTGGTTGGATCTAAACCAAACTTCATACACTTATTGCTTATGACTAGAGGATGAACCTTATTGATGTTTCTCGTATACAGACAGCCTAGACAGCACATTGATTTTCCTGCAGTGCGAGGGGATGTTACGCTTTGCATGGCCTAGGTTTTATTTGATGCGAGACGGTAGGGCGTCTGGGCAGGCGGGCGTCAACAATTGGTTTCCGGACTATAAGTCAAGTATGATACATGCTAGTGTAATGAAGCTTCATACATCTACTCATCATGTGTCAAGGATGACACCTATTGATTTTGAGTTCCAAAGGTCAAGGTCACAGGACTCTGATCATTGGAAATGGTTTCCGGACCATATTAGAGCCTGTATAGCACCTATAATCATGAAACTTGCCAGAAATATTTCCCATGAATCAAGGATAACCCCTATTGATTTTGAGGTCAAAAGGTCATAGGTCAATGTCATAGGACTGTGATGACTGAAAATGGTTTCGGGACCACGTTTGAGTATGTATTGCATCTATAATCATGAAACATGCCAGTAATGTTTCCCGGTGTGAATCAAGGATGGCCCTATTGATTTTGAGGTCAAAAGTTCTTAGGTCAAGGTCATAGGACACAGATGATTGTAAATGGTTTCTTGACAATATTTGAGCATGCATTGCACCTATGATCATGAAACGTGCCAGAAATGTTTCCCATGTATCAAGGATGACCCCTATTGATTTTGAGGTCAAGAGGTCATATTTCTAGGGCATAGGACTCCGATGATTTAGACTGGTTTCTGGACAATATTTGAGCATGTATTGCACCTATGATCATGAAACATGCCAGAAAGGTTTCCCATGAATCAAGGATGACCCCTATTGATTTTGGGTCCAAAGGTCAAGGTCATAGGACTCAGATGATTGAAAATGGTTTCCGGACAATATTAGAGCCCGTATCGTACCTACGATAATGAAACTTGCTAGAAATGTTTCCAATGAATCAAGGATGACCTCTATTTGGATAAAAAAAATCAAAGGTCAAATTCATAGGACTAATGTGTATCAACCTGAAACATGCTAGTAATGTTTCCAATCTGTTGAGACCATATAGTTATACAATTCATGTATATTTTAAGTCGGCATAATTATTCATACTTACTTTCAAGTTTTGCGACTTGGCACTTTGCATCTTTGATGCATTTTAAGCTTATATTTCATATGCATATACAAAAACTACTTCTCTGCATGAAAAGGTAGGTATATACATGTAGGAGTATATGTATATGAATTTCTTAAATTTCTATCATTTATCAAAAAATAATGAGAAAATAAAATACATGTAATGCATTAAAAACACAGTACATTGTATTTGTAGGAATAATTGCGTTAAATGAAGTTTTCTTTTTGTAGGGAACTTCTTCAGCATTCCATAAGCTGTCAAACAAACAGAAGGAGGCAAGTGTATTTTGTCCTTGATTAGTTTTTGCTATACATTCATTCTTCTTATGTATATATAGAATTTAACGAGGCCGAGTTCGGTACGAGATATAGTGTATTGCGCATGGTTACGCGCATGGCGATCTTATTCGCTTGTTTCTTGACGGATTTCAACAAGTTTGGTATCGATGAAACCAGAAAATTATCATCTACAATCCTATAGTAATAAATATTTTGTAAGATTTATCGTTTACTTCATATATACAAAAATATCAAGTAAATGAGACCTCCGGGATATCGCCGTAAACGTTTCATATTTATAACGTCACCATCGGAAATTCAACCCGCTTGTTGCTTGGGAACAAAATCAAACAGGAAACTTTTGTTTGACGATCTAACAGGATATTTCTTGCAGATCTTAGCGATATAATGGATTAGAAATTTCAAGTATAGTATCACGAATTATCTTTGATTATAAGAATTTTTCTGCAATTTTGTAGACCTTCGTACTTTGCACGGAAATGTTATCGAATAAAGTTTCTCTGTTTGAAAACTTTCAGCGAGTGAATTTTAGTATCAACTCTGCTTTGTTCAACGATGTAACCATTCTACAGGTAATTGCACGCATTATCGAGAACGAGCGAGATGAATGACGTTCATTTCTTGACCTGTAACATCAAAATTGAAAACGCTTACGTTTACTTTTTCTCTCTCTTTTGCTTGTTTCCGTATCTATAAATTGATTCATGGAGCTAGATGTGAGCTTTTTTCACACACACTCGCACAAAAAAAATAATAATGATACCTGTTATAAATAAAATGAAATGAAATAAATTGGGGGGGGGGTGCAAAACTGACACCAGAAATTGTTATAAATGAAAAGGTCAAATAATGCTTGACCAAGGTTTTAGATTTACTTGGTTTATTATTTCAATACATCATCTTTAAACTTGGTTATTTTCATTTAATCCTTATGATAAACTATCGTAGAACTTTGTGTTTATAAGAAAAAAAGTCAAAATTATAAATCGATCATGCTTGTAACAATTCTCGAATCCGAGTCAATGACTCCCCCCTCCTCTTTTTTTTGTTTTTTTGTTTTTTTTTTTTTGTTTCGTGTGCCCGTTCTACAATGTTCTATGTTTGCATTCGTAGTAAATGTATGCATGCAAACTTGAAATTCAGAATTAATGAGAAATGATACAGATAAAGGATATATACAATAATGCATATTTAGATGAGGGAACTCTCCGGTCGCAAAATAAGTTTCTTCGGTAAATGAATACCAAAAGACGATCTAAAATGGATGATAATCAAAGTAAATAAACGAGTAACAATATTCATTGCAATTGAATAACTCTCTTTCATTGTTGTAGATAAAAAGAACATGTAATTCGTTTATGTACAATTTTTTTCATAAATTCATAACGATGATATTTGGGTCCCTGTAAAGTGCGAAACTAAACAAAAACAAAACGAAACAAATCGAAACGTAACAAATCGAAACAAAACGAAACCTTTAGAAAAAATAAAAGAAAAAACTCTCTCTCTCTCTCTGTCAACTTCATGTGATGATATCAAATGTATGTCATCGTCATCTATAAGAGAGATATGAAATATACGAAAAGAATGATTTATTACTTCTACATGTTTCGTTGCGTTCTAGCAGCTTTTGACATCTCTCGGGGAATCTTTTCCCGTTTTATTTTACACTCAAATCCAAATATACATTCTTTAATTAAAACATTGTATATATTTTTATCTTCTAAATTTATTCAATTTAAAGACAAAAATCAAATATTAAATGCAGCATCCCTGTCCTGCAGCGTACATGTTACTGCTCTTTTACACATAGCGGTATGGGCGAACGTTATTTACGGTGCGTGACGTCAAATTTCTTGCACCAATTGTAAATTACGCATTATTTTGAAACGGCCCTTGCAAGTAATCTAGATAAGAAAGAATTTTTTTCTGAAAATCTCTCAAACTGATTACCATTTGATTTAGAACATCATATAAAGTAATAATGGGATTTATTTTTCTATTATGGTTTTTGAGTTATGATGACTCATGAAGATCCTTATCAGGGTCACCTTTGATTTATTTATTTTGAGATTACCCCCACCCTTCCTCACATATTTTTCTTCTTTGCTTTTGTGTTTCATAATTTTGAAGCTAGAAATGAGGGTTTACAAATATTGAATACTGGTACAGCATTTTGAGGAAAATTCCTCATTTTTTCTTGCCACTTTCAACATTTTCTATAAAAAATTTACAGTTTTGATAGATTTTCATACTTTGAAATGCCCCCCAATTGCATAACAATCGGTCAATTTTTTTCTTTTCGATATATTGTGTTAATCATTCATAAAGTAATAGTATATTGCAATTTCAATCAAATCTCTATTATAGTATTCTTGAAAATTGGCATTTTATAGGAAAAATCGATTAATTCCCATATACCCCCATAGTAAAATAGGCGTTATTTTGAGACGGCCCCTATAACTATACCAATCGGTCGATTTTTCTAGAAATCTGTCAAAATGTGAATGATGAAGAAAGTAATAATTCCTGTAAAAATAATCAATTTTTCTATTATAGTTTTTGAGATATGAAACCGAACTCGGCCTCCTTAAGTACCAATTTTTGGCTTCGCAATCTGGCTTATGAAATGGTGATGTCTGCTTCAACAATTTGGTTTAGCTGTTGCGTTTAGATAAGTTGTCAAAGATTAATAAGGGGTACAATCTTCAAACTTGGTACAAAGATAAAGCAAGGTGAGAGGATCTAAATGCAGGTATTGTATTTTACCTTGACCTTGAAATTTGACCTTGACCTTGACCTTGAAAAATGTAATTTTGTGTTTAAGTTAGTTTTTAAAGGACTATAAGTGGTACAATCTTCAAATAAACATGGTACAAAGATAAAACATTGCGAGAGGATTTAGATGCAGGAATTGTATTTACCTTGACTTTAAGGTTTGACCTTGACCGTGAAAAATGAAATTTTGTTTTAAGGCTCGATTGTAGAAAATACTAGATGGAACTTGAAAAGAGATAGGAAATAACAAGATGACTTCATTTACCTTGACCTGGCCATTTTATCTTGATCTTGAGTTTACAATTTTGAACTTGACATTACCATAGTAAGGTGCCAATAATATATCACTTGTCACATTTAAACGTTGCATGGAGATAAATCTAAGCAAGTGGACTTGATTTCAGGTATTGACCTTGACCTTGAGATTTGACCTGGACCTTAAAGATAAGATTTTTGATTAGGTTAAGTTGTACCAATATTACATGTTTATGAAACCATGTGTAAGAGTTTATTGTACGATATTAGATAGCACTTTAAAATTTTACATGGAGGTACAACGTGATAACTGGACTTGATTTCGGGTATTGTCTTTGTTCTTGAGAGTTTTATTATGAACTGGACATACGCCATTACTCTATGAAGTATCACTTTAAAGTTTGCCATACAGGTAGAACATGATTAATGGAACTGATTTCTGGTATTGAACTTAACCTTGGGGATTAACCTTGACCTTGAAGATATGATTTTGAATTAGACTAAATTGTGTCAAAACTATGTAGAATTTCACATTGAAACTTTTGGACATAATGTCTCAAAAAATAATCTGCTGCAAGCAATCCGGCCATTAATACCTTCTTTAGCAGTGTCTTGTTGTAGCCTTTTCTGACAGATGAACCAATGTTCCACTTGCAAAGGGGTAGGGCCACAAGACCCCTAAATCGGCCCCACAATTTTCCTTAGAATTAAATTTCATGAGAAGTATTTGAATTCTCTCATAAAAATTCATGTTACATGCTTTTAATGAAAAGAAAAAAAACATCCAACTAAGCATTATTTGAATTGTGATGACATCATCAAGTGACATAATTTTGAAGTAACTGACAAAAGATGGAAAAAATTGCAGGGAAATTTACCTTTAGTGGAAGTATTTGATGTGGCTGCATGATTAACTAAGATACAACTCTTAAATAGGGCCAATATCAGGCTTTGTGGCCCTACCCCTTTTTCTAGATTCAGCTTAGTTTTATCCTTATTAATGCAATTTCCTAATTTTACATTTCTTCTTTCCTTTCTTCTATACAAGGTAGAAAACTTTCCTACTGAACACAGCTTGACCTTATCAAAATTCTATTTTTTGGCTGGATTGCAAAACAATGTCTGTCTGTCTGTCGTGAACATTTTGGTAAAAAGTTTCTGGTTGAAGCAAAATTTGAGTAACTATATGCAGTAGAAGTATATTAAACATGTAGGTTGCCCATGGCAAGACCTTCAGGCTTTCTACTCTTCCTACTTTTTAATTTTGATTCTATTTTTTCCTACTTTTTCTCAAAAACCTACTACTATTCCTACTTTTTAAGTCTCAAAAATGAAAAAGAAATTTTGGTTATATGATGTCAAATTGATGTAAAAGTGAATTTGAATACAATTAATCACAAGATTACAATGCTTCATCTAAGTTGTAGAAAAGTTTATTATCTATTTATCATTTACATCATAGATGATCATTGCTTGAACTGTGAATAGACTTTAACTGAGTAAGTGTCAATCCACTAGCAGTTTTAAGTCATGTCCAAAAAATTGAAGGGATGATCAATACGGACGATCGCAAATAGTCCAACAAAGACTATATGAATGTACTCTCGCACTCTTCGATTGTTCTCCATTGTTATGTCGTCATCAATTTACTTGGGCAGAAAAGGTGCCCAAGTTTTGAACAATGGTTTAGGTAGGTGACTAAATGTAAAATCAGAACGGACACGCTGCACGCGCTGTATTTGTGATCTTGTGTATTGACTTTGAGAAGTAACTTTCAATTATAAATCAGCATCTTATACTCTAATTCAAAAACTGTAAATAATCTTATCTCTTAGAAATTAAATTTCTCCACTAAAGCTTTAAGTTGATTTAAATAATAAAAAATATTTCAAACGTCTTTAGCTTGCTTTGCTGGTCGTCGATACCTGATTCAAAATTCAAAATATTTTCCGGGCTCGCTTCGCCCGCCCATTCATAATGCTTTACATGTAGATGAACATAAACACATATTTTTCTAATTTTCATTATTTTAATGACATACAGAATAAAAAACAAAGCTTCTGATAGACAAGTACAGATGCAATCATCCAGACAGGGACTAAGATTCCAAGATTCAAAAATTTGGATAAAATCCCCATTACTTTCTTCAAAGTTGAAATAATGAAATGCAGAAATAAAAGATTCCAAAAAAATATGAATAGTAATTGCAAAGTGTTGTACCATTTATTTTGTGTGTCATATTTACTGAAATTGTCTCTAAATTTAATGATGGAAAATCTCCTATTTTTTCGCTTTTAATTCCTACTTTTTCCTACTTTTCTCCTACTTATTTTCATAGATAATTCCTACTTTTTTCCTACTTCTTCATCAAGGTAGAGTAGAAAGTCTGGACCTTTCGAAATATCCTTTAACTTTTGACCTTGTGACTTTGACCTTGGAATGTGACCAAGTTAAACTTTTTGGTTAAAGTTACTTGTTGAAACAAAATCTTAAGGAACTGTATGCAATAGAAACACAATATACATATTGGTTGTCCATTACAAGACCTTTCAATTTATGCCTTAACATTTGACCCAGTGACCTAGAACTTTGACCTACTTTTAAACAACTTATAAAACTTTTGGGGCATGTGTCTGTAACTAAAGAGTATTCGGCTGTGTTATTGTGTGTGTAGATTTGTGACACAAGTTTTCATATGATACCATGAAGTAGTGACTATTAGTGATGGGAAATCGGTTTAGAAACATAATCGATAATCAGCTAGAATCGGTTGGTGTATCCGATGCGATTTTACCGATTATAATCGGTTTATCACATTCTACTCAAATGTACTATTTTTTATCCAAACAAAACCTACATTTGTAACATACCGGTACGCAATGCATATGTGATCATGTGATGTATTTGATCTTGAATAAACTTAATCTATGTAAAAATAACCCCCTTTAACCTTTCCATTGTTTCATGAAAAAATGCATTAAAAGTATTAAAAAACAATCATTTTTCAGTTAATGTGTTCGTTGAGGAGCTAGTGGAAAGGAAGGGGGGGGGGTTCATAATAGTATTTGCAAAGTATCTGTCAACATAAACAGTAACATCAAACAAGATTATCTTCAACTATTATCAATCAAGTAATAAAATCAGTTTACCTAAAAAAAAAAAAAGACTAGAATTGAAGAATTTACCGTCATCATCGGTCCGTCGGCAATCCCTAAAAGTCCGGTGTGAAAATTGTCATTAAATTAATTGATGATTTACTAGCTTTTACATTTATTCTCTCTAATTTCATGCTGCCAGCTTCTGTTACTCTACAACATTATAACAACAATGATTTAGTAGAGAAATTATTGGAAATACTGTAGACAATTGGACAGAATTTCCTCTGATCCCTGAGCGCCCCCCCCCCCCCCCCTTTCTGTACTTTCACGCTATCGATTATTTATTTTAAAATCGATTATCGAAATCGGATGACTTCAACACGCCGCTGATCGATTATTATCGATAATCGGCCCATCACTAGTGACTATGACCTTAATTGTCGACCTACTTAAGGTGATATCACACGTTTCATGCTTTACAACAATTTTTTACAGAAAAAAAGCGCAATTCTTATTTCCTAATATAATTCAGATGTAAGAGACAATATTTGGGGGTCACCATCCAAAATTTTGAGATTTTGAAGCTGATCAGATTTTTAGCCATCCATTGATTTTGATTGTAATGGAAATGCTCATTTCTTGGCTATATTTTCTTTTCAGCCCAAGATTTTCAAAAGAAACTTCACATATGATTCTTTCATTATATTGTGCAGATTCTTATTGAAAGAAATCATTCAATGACCACGTCATATGTTGCAAAATCTGATTTAATGTGTATTTCATCATGTAAAAAATTTTTTAAATGCAATTAGAGTTATCGATCTTTACTATATGACAAAAGACAAAAGAACCAACTTTTTTTAAATATCACAGCAGACAATTATTTAATTAAAATAAATACGTAACTAAATAGAGCCGATTGCTGATTTTGTGCATTTTAAAATAGTGTGACAGCATGTACACATGTGTAATGATTTTATCATATGGGTGAGATATATAAAAAGTTTCTCTACATTCAAGCACTTTACAGGCATAAAGATTTTCTAACTTTTGTAAAATATCACAGCAGCATTCTGGACAGTAACTTCAATGATGGACATATGCATATGGATACATTCATATGAATAGTGTTAAAGATAAATTTCTCTACATTCAGACACTTAGAAAAAATCCTGATAGATAGAATTATTTCTGAATAGATATGACATTTGTATGTAGGTAAAAAAGTCAGAACAAAATTTTCAGATAAATAATTCGACTATTGTTAATCACTCTAGGCTTACCATTACTTTGCAAAGATAAAAAGAAGTTAGTGCCTACATTTTAATGAAAACTGAATTTTCACCTCTCGAGCAGAATCGAACCACGGTCCTCCCACATTATAAACTAGAACTCTACCTTTGTGCCTCTAGCATACCTGCCAACCGTTCCTATTTTAGCGGAATTTTTCAGATTTTTATAGGCGAATTCCGCATTTCGGATTGAGACTTGTCCGTTCCTCTTTTGACAATTATTGCGCTTTTGCTGGAGTAACCTCTCTTATTTTGATACTCTCTTGTAAACGCTTAACGGTAAGTTCCCTAAAAAGCATGTTTAAAGCGCTGAACTGACCAAGAACGGAACGATAACAGATAATAGCAACTTTGAAATAAAAATGGTTCCAATATACAGTTTTAGTTTCGTATTCGAAGAAATGGCCAGGGACGATTTTTTTATTTCTAAGTGTTGAGACTTGAATTTTTTGTAGTAGGCACAGTTAATGAAAAAACTTGGAATTTTGGGGTTTATATGAGTTTGGAAGGATGTAAAGAAGAGAACTGGACATCAATTTTACCCATTGGTCCATATAGTATACAGCGATAGGAGACAAAGGCGAAGCGAGTACCGCGCGTCCTGGGCTCCTGATGCCGGTAGTGCCGGAGGGGTGTTTCGCACTCTTCCGGATATATCTGAAAATCCAGAAGTTGAAAATTCAAATAATTTTTCATGACAAAAGCTACTGATGTTCTCTTTCAATTCAGTATTAAATGATGTAGATAATGTTTTGAGAACAATGCTGTATTGACCTCGCTATTTGGGCTACTGCATCCATTGAACGCATGCGCTCGACTGCCATTTTCACATCGTTTGATACTGATTAACGATTAAACAGTAAATCTGGATGCAATATTTTTTAACATGTTTTGTAGGTCTAGATGTATTGATTGTACTAAGGTCTGGTTCATAAAGTTATGTAGAATACTTTAAAAGTCTAATGACTTCAACTTAAGCATGACGCGCATACTTTTTGCGCTTTCGGAACAGTGCGCGAAAACTGTATATTGGAACCATATACGCACATATGCTCGTCAGCTCAAACTTTCATATTTGGTTGCTATGGTAACCATCTATATCATAAAAAGGTCTTGACTCTGCTTTTTCTTAAAACATAAATATAGGCATGTATATTTGAAAAATAAAAAAAATTTGATTGTTATGAAAATTGATGCTGCTCCAGTTATAGTGCATTTATGCAGAAAAAAGACTGTTGAGTCTGTGACACCATTTGGATATGGTACATCTTTACAATACAGGTAAAAGGTTTACATAGACTTGAGAGGTATCAAAATATTCTGAAAATGTTAAAGTATATCATTTGTTTTAAATTTACCAAAATATTGTTACCATAGCAACCAATATCCAATCATAATATCAAAGCTTACATGGACATTTCAATTGTTTGCAGTAAAGCGTTATTGCATATACTGAGCTTCCGAGTGACAAAAATATGTCGTTACGACAAAAAAGTTTGTTGTAACCATGTCAACAGTCTTATAAGACTGACATTTAGCCTTTATTCTATCTTTTAATGTACCATTTGAGTGCTTCCTCCTAACCATGTCCTAGGATTGGCAGGTATTCATTAGATTGACATACCGATTAAGTGTTTATTACAAGGGCTAAACATGAGAAATTTTATGTTATGAAAATCGGAAATCTTCAGCGTGGAGATTTCTTTAACATTCTCGTCTAAGGGAGGCTACTGAAACGCGTTGATATTCCGTTTAAAAAAAAAAACAGCTTTGGCCATATCTCTATATAGACAAGAGATTGGGCTTTGATATTTGACATATGGATTCCCTATGATATGAACTTTCAGTTGATACTATGACCCTTAAGCTGTGGATCTTGACCGAGTGACCTTCGACAACTTTATATACCTTAACGTAGCTCGCGGGGAAGCTTTCATCACAATCAAATGTGTACGCAGGTTTCACCCTTGAATTTTTTAATGTGCACATCTACGCTATGACGTCATAAACCTTACTAGATTGTAACGTCACGCTATGTTGCGCAACATTATCAATAGGGCGCAAATTATGGCATAATTTTTTTTTTTCAATACTTATTTACACAAAGTACAATGAATATAATTCCAAATTTCTATAGGATCTGATGAAGGCTTTACTTTTTATCACTCTTTCTCTCACTCTCCTTGTTGCTTGTTTCTGTGCACAATTGGCGTGTCCGACAGAAAAGGAGGACGGGCTGAGAATCTAAAGGTGATATTGAAGCTGTATCAATTAAAGTTTAAAGATTTTGAAAAGGTCAAACTTCAAGGTCTGTGAGACTAGGTCAAAGGTCCAGGTTTTCATTGAAAGATCATGTCGGAAGGAATTCAGGTGAGAAATGTATAACTCATATCCCTTCAACAAATTAAATGAAGATGTAAGTTTTGAAAAAAGTCAAGGTCAAGGTCACTAGTTCAAAGATGAGACAAAAAATATTGGCACGCAGGGTCCATTTCGTCTTTGTTTATCTTTATGTACGGTTCCTTCTCAATGCTCCTTATATTTTTTTCTCCCGCTGTTGACAAAAACATATATGTATATTCTATCTCAAGGTCATATTGATGCGTTAGATTTGTCTCAGTATGGTCTATTTTATAAGCTGATCCAATCAGTTTTCATTCAGCAGAATATAAGGGGGCGGACAGGGGGTACCTATCTCCCCCTCCCACCCCTTACATCCCCTCCCGCTCCCTCCCCTCCTTTTCACCCTTCCCTTACCTCCACCCTCTGGCCCCCTCCTCCAGCACCCTTCCCCCTCTCTCCCTTCCCTCCCTCTCTCCCTTCCCTGTCCACCCCCTCATATCAGCCGGAACGCCAATCCCTATTTTGACGGTTGGAAGCATTGTTTCTAAAAGGGGCGGATAACTCTTGACACAAAAAGTAGCAGAATAAAAATAAATTGGGCTAAACGACCTTAATTGTTTATCTCAAATTTTAAATATTACTATACAACAAATAATACTCGGATATAATTCACTACATATAACTGAAATTCCTCTGAAAGGGATTTTTGATATTTTTCAGCCCTGCTAAAGATCCAACGAAAATTGTGCATACACCGTTGGTTTTAAAAGCTGACACAAATGCTCCCCTTTGCACTTCTGGTCAAAATTCAATGATAATCTTTTCAACAGAATCCCAATTATGATACCTATATAGAATTTTAGTCAGTAAGTACTCTATAAATAGGAATAAAAACGCTATAACGAGGACCAGATTTTAATTAAAATTCATCATTACGGACTCAGAATACACCAAATTCAAGTGGCAATGGAATTTTTAACATTTGTTTTATGGTTTGATACCTTGTAGATGATTTTGTGCCTATGCAATGTTTCATTTTGGCAAATCTAACCACTTCGCAGCACCGACTTGGGTACATGTGTACTCGTGTACTCGCTGTTTACAAACGAGTTTCCATACGTTGACATGGAAGATGGACGCCCGAACAGCATATCGAAGTTTGAAAGGTGACACAAACCCCTTAAGGCAAAGATCGGCATACAATTTTTGGTTTTGGTGACTTCGGTGATATATAAAGTTTACATTCAGACTGTTCCCAATCATTCCCAGCCGGGATTTTAACAGAAAATAAGCAATAAAATGCAGGTAAACAGATCGCTGGCGGAAAACTGCCCTTGACAACGCCCGATTTATTTCAAAATGCCACAAAATTTACCTGATTAAGTGTTATGACTTGAAACGGTATCTCTATTGCCATCAAAATCACCTGTGTCATTCTTGTTTACACATGCAGCACAGTCAGTATGACGCGTTTTTGATGACGTGGTACAATGTCGTCATATTCAAAACATTTGTCACGTGACTTCGTTTTTAAACTTCAAAGACAAGTGCCGACTGGCGTTCCGGCTGTATAACGTAACAGCTTCCCCAAATATGTTGAAGCTCAAAAAACTGACGGACGGCTGGCGGACGGACAGAAAGACGCAGACTTCGCCATTTCATAGACCATATTTGCTTCGCATCCTGATAAGAATATATGGAAAACCAAAGATTTTTACAAGTAGATTATACTCCGGAGTCAAGGTCACAGTGTTAAAGATTTGGGATCCACGCAAGGTCTTAATTGCCAAAGAGACTACATATATCATGAATACATTTTTGATTCACCTAGGGGCTTAACCAAGACTACATATATCATGAATACATTTTTGATTCACCTAGGGGCTTTGGTTAAGCCCCTAGGTGAATCAAAAATGTAATCATGATACATATGTGCAAGTTGTTTGTTTGGATTTTTTTTTTTTTTGTAATCGGAAAAAAAGATACCGTACTGCCTTCTTGAGGAATTCCTGAACTCGGAGATTAAAATGGAAATTTCATTTTGATAATACATGTATATATAACGACAATCGAGGCGACTGAACGTAATGATTTTAAAACGAGCGTGAAATGAAAATCACAATGTATATTTTACACGGCCCGCCCCTCCCCTTTCCGATATTATAAAGTACACGTACATATAAACAAGAGGTTATTTTTATTGTATACCCTGCCAAAACATTTGGGATTAAATACCGGTAGTAATGAGCATGTCCGTCCGTCTGTTCCATATGATGTTTTCAAATATTTGAAGAAAAAATGTCATGTACGGAGAATAAATTTAAGATAAATTAAGATAAAAATAAATTAAGAAATAAGGTCTAGTCCGAATACGGCCCATGCTATTGTTGCTTAATTAACTTAGAAAAAATAAAATTTGGTTTCTGGATGTTTTAAAGAAGACCGTTACAGAGAATCAAATATTCTGCATACTCCTTGACGTCATGTTGACACATGCGATCTGAACACGCTGTGACTTTGACGTTGAAGACACGCAAAACAAATTTTCAATCTTAAATTGCAAAAAATCTGCCGAGAAGACCTATCGATGTTTTTATATATTCAAATTCAGCTCATTCTCTACTTTTACGTGTAAGAAGGGCTTTAAGGATCTCCACAACTTTAATGGAGAAAGTGGAAATGAAGCAAGCCGTGTTTTGCCTTTTGAATGAGTGAGCATTTTTGGCCGGATTGCAAAGCAATTCCGGTCTATAGATTGACGATGTCCCTCCGTCTGTCTGTCTGTCCGTCCGTCCGTCCGTCCGTCTGCCGTCAACATTTTGGTTAAGGTTTCTGGTTGAGGCAAAATCTAAGGAACTATATGCAGTAGAAACTTTATATTATACATGAAGCATGCCCATGACAAGACCTTTCAATTTATGCCATAACATTTGACCTAGTGACCTTGACCTTGGACTTTGACCTAGTTAAAGATTTTGGTTAAAGTTTCTGGTTGAGGCAAAATCTAAGTAACTATATGCAGTAGAAACTTTATATTATACATGAAGCTTGCCCATGACAAGACCTTTCAATTTATGCCGTAACATTTGACCTAGTGACCTTGACCTTGGACTTTGACCTAGTTAAAGATTTTGGTTAAAGTTTCTGGTTGAGGCAAAATCTAAGTAACTATATGCAGTAGAAACTTTATATTATACATGAAGCTTGCCCATGAGAAGACCTTTCAATTTATGCCGTAACATTTGACCTAGTGACCTTGACCTTGGACTTTGACCTAGTTAAAGATTTTGGTTAAAGTTTCTGGTTGAGGCAAAATCTAAGTAACTATATGCAGTAGAAAATTTATATTATACATGAAGCTTGCCCATGACAAGACCTTTCAATTTATGCCGTAACATTTGACCTAGTGACCTTGACCTTCGACTTTGACCTAGTTAAAGATTTTGGTTAAAGTTTCTGGTTGAGGCAAAATCTAAGTAACTATATGCAGTAGAAACTTTATATTATACATGAAGCTTGCCCATGACAAGACCTTTCAATTTATGCCGTAACATTTGACCTAGTGACCTTGACCTTGGACTTTGACCTAGTTAAAGATTTTGGTCAAAGTTTCTGGTTGAGGCAAAATCTAAGTAACTATATGCAGTAGAAAATTTATATTATACATGAAGCTTGCCCATGACAAGACCTTTCAATTTATGCCGTAACATTTGACCTAGTGACCTTGACCTTCGACTTTGACCTAGTTAAAGATTTTGGTTAAAGTTTCTGGTTGAGGCAAAATCTAAGTAACTATATGCAGTAGAAAATTTATATTATACATGAAGCTTGCCCATGACAAGACCTTTCAATTTATGCCGTAACATTTGACCTAGTGACCTTGACCTTCGACTTTGACCTACTCAAAGATTTTGATTAAAGTTCCTGGTTTAAGCAAAATCTATGGTACTGTATGCAGTAGAAACTTTATATTATTAATGAAGCTCCCCCATGACAAGACCTTTCAATTTATGCCGTAACATTTGACCTAGTGACCTTGACCTTGGACTTAGACCTAGTTAAGGATTTTGGTTAAAGTTCCTGGTTTAAGCAAAATCTATGGAACTGTATGCAGTAGAAACTTTATTTTATACATGTAGGTTGCCTCTGACAAAACCTTTCAATTTATGCTGTATTATTTGACCTATTGACCTTGACCCAGTCCGTGACAAAAACTTACTTTGCAATCCGGCCATACCGTCTTTAGCGGTGTTTTATTGAATAATAAGTTGCAAAATGGCGATAAAAATTGCAAATTTCCCCCAAGATACATAATAATCAGTAGAAATACAATACTCAACATGGCAACAATATTTTCGATCTCCCTTTTCACCCTCCATGGTAAATTTTCTAGATTTAAATTATTTTTGTTCAGAAAACGCATATTTCCGAATTAGAACGTCAATGCCGTCTTTGAGGCTTAAAATTTCGAAAATTTTCGTGGAATACTTACATGAAAATTATAACAAAGATTGATCAAATCTTAAATTTCATGTAGACAAATTTTCAGGCTATGTCTTCTCGCAAAGTTTTTCGTGCCGTAACGCCGCAATGTACCTTAATTCACAGACACCAACATAACTTAAGTCATACAATATTAAATTTGGGCATTATACATAGGTCCAAGTATATGGTAATTCTTTAACTTTTTACTGACAAAAACTTACTTTGTAATCAGGCCATATCGTCTTTAAATGTGTTCTATTGTTCATTTTACCCATAGGTATACAAGAAAAAGGCTGAGAAGATGAATGAAAAGGCATCAAAAGAATATGAGATGTGGAGGAAAAGCATGGAAAAAGAAGGAAAAGGAACTTTTGTAGAGATGGCAGAGGAGTTTCTAGCACAGAAGAAACCTACTTCTAGCGAGTCTCCTTCTAGCGAGTCATAGAGGGAAGATCTTATGTACTGTGATATCATTTTTTTTGGTGGGGGCTCAATTTTCGTGGTTTTCGTGGATAGCCTCATCCACGAATTTACATCCCCAGCGAATAATTGTACATAAAACAACTTTTTTAAAATGACAAAACAAGCATGCATTTGTTACTAGTGATTATAAATAAACACCTTCTAACTTCTACACATCCGTTAATATTGCTTTTAATTGCAATGTTTGTCATTACTGTTTTACAACTGTTTGTCACAAGCCCACCTTGCGACTTTTCAAGCCCTTCAACTACCTTGGTCTGAGTACCATTCATGAAAGTTTGATTTCGCAACGAAATCCATGAAATTACGTCCCCACGAAGATACTAAATCTCACGAACCCACAAAAATTGGCACCCATGAAAATGAATGATTTCACAGTATATGACAGTCATTTGTTGAAGGCATGAAGGAGTGTAGAAAATATTGGCTGACATGGTAAAAGGAAATGTATGAATAAACCAAAATATGAGGAGATGCTAAAAATGTGAGCTTCAATCAAATGATCTTGCCAGTGTGAGGTGAGCGGTGTCTTGTATCTTTGTGTTGCACGTGTATGAAGTTGAACAGTAATCTCTACAAAGAGCTGAAAATGTACAATTGACCAAAAGGGAATTGAAAACTATAAGGTTTATATCACATAATGTTCAGGTTGTACTCTTTACAAATAATAAATACACTGCAATCCAAAAATTAGTATTCACAGAAATGGAATCAGTAAAATATTTGTTCAACTTGATTCCTCTCTTGGAATTGTGATTAGGTTTGTCAAAGTTTTTTTTTTTTTTAATCTCAATGGAAATTATGATGTTTATTGATAAAAGTTAATCAGTGCTCAGTTCAAAGCTATTACTGTAAATGCGTTTCATCAGTGCTCAATTCTAAGCTAATGCTGTAAATGCGTTTATTTTCACTGGCGTAGGGGCAATTTGGGCGAAATCGGGAGAATTCCCCTTAGTCTCTTATGCTGGTTGTAACGTTCACACAAGGGATATTTTCGCTATAATAATACAATCCCGAAAAGCACTGAAATAAAAAACGATCCCCATGGCCATGATTTCCATGTTTACAGTATATGTAGTTAGGTTTACTGTCAGATCTTAATTGTGTTCCTTGGCATCAGACAGTTAATTTTATCACTCAATAGTACTTTGACTTTTGTTTTTCATTAAAAGAATTTCATCATTCATTGTTTTTCAAGAATTGTTTTGATGTATCTAAATGTTTGATGTCTGTGACATGTTTTTACTGTTGACTACTCATAGAATGTTTTGTTTGGAGTAATTTTCGGTGTTTCTTATTGAAGTATGTATCCCTATTTAGTTATCTTTCAGAAATGGTATACATATACTTTATTGTTCAAATTTGAGGTAAAATAATTGGAAGTATTCAGATGTGTATGTACCGGTATGTCTATGTGTTGAGAAAAAAAAACAAACACACCCTCACATGCCAACAACACACTTTATAACATACACAAAAGTGTTCTTTACTATTTGATTTTTTTTTTACGTCTTTAGAGTAGATTTTATGCCTTATCGATTTCATAATATGTGTTCATGTATTCTTTTTTACTTGGTAATATCATTGAAATATGAAATCCCAGTATTATCTTTGTATGATGCATTCTTTAGGGTAGTTTGTCTTAGATTTTTGCATTTAATTGTAGACATAGCTTATATCAAGTTATATGGACATACACTTGTTATACCTTTTGTTATGTTTGTGCTTTTAAAACTCTATAATCATCAGAGACATGTTGTATTTGCATGACTGTCCTTCGTTTGGCAGTCTGTCTATATATATAACCCTAGTAGTGTAGACACAATCAAAATGGGAAAAAAAAAAGATTAAAAAAAACCTCTACATTTCAAATAAGGCTTACATTGTTCTGATATAATGTATATCTGAAACACAGTGATGATCATTATCAAATTTCCAGTGTTCTCATGTGAATAATGTGGCACATGGGCCTCTTGTGTATGTTTAAATTTTCTGAACAATAGTCCATTTTCGTACTAGGAGACAACGAATCATAACCTTAATTTTACATGCCAGACTATAAACATTGAGAATCTTGTCAAACTTTTGAGTTGTTATTTCATACTTATAGTTTCTTTGTTATGTTTCCTATATATCATTTGTGAGTTTCATAAAAGTATGTAACACCGTCAAACTATGTGTATGTGTAGTCCTTAGTCGGACAATCATAACATCTTAAAATGACCATGGTCTCTCGAAGCAATTATGTCAGACTGGTTTCCTTAGATACTACATTCTTTTATTTGTTAATGGGTTAGTTCCGTTGACACTCCCTCTCCAACATATATATGCAAGTTTGTGAGGGATGATGCCAAAGGAAGCCTCAATCTTGTTTTACTAGATTTATAGAAATACATTTGTTGTTCTTGCCACAGATTTGGATATATGAAGACAGAGTAGCAAATACTCTTGAAAACTTTTTGGACCACAATAGAAAGGCTTGTGTCATGATTTATCAGAGAATTTGTGAACAATGGTGACAGTTAAGAATCATTTGGCAATTTGTTCAAAAGACAATACTCACCTTCACCAAATGAGGAGGGTTTGTTGTAATGTATACTTGAGGTGTCTACATCTAATTAAGATGAAGCATAGAAAACCTTCACATTCGGAATTGGGTGCTGCATCTTGTGATTTGACTTACATTTTCTGTGGACTTCATTGACAGCTACTGTGACCAAACTGGAATGGATGATTATTTACAAGTATTGAGATAAATTCATAGCTTCATACACAGATGTAATACAATGTGATATCATAAATAGATTTTCAGAGGTCAAATTTCAAGTTTATGGCCAGTTGGTTTATTGTTTATTCACATGTACTTTTTTGCTGCCTCTTCTATGATCTAATCCTACTTTCCCATGTTCAAGGTCAATAGCTCAGTTTGGCCAACTTTTGCATTTACATTGATTTTGTTACTTAAAATTAAATTTATGATAAGCATAGGTGAATCTAAAAGAGTGATATCATTATATGTTACCTTGAACTTTGACATATTTTAGCAACAGCTATGTTGGGCAATAGTTGTAAGGAATTATAAGGGAGAAGACTTTATATTTCATGTGCAGATTTGCTGTAATCTGGCATCAATTTAATAAAACTTTTCAAAGTTGAGATTTTCCTCAGCCTAAATTCTCCCCATCATCACAGTTTTGTCATCCAACCATATCATCATTAGCGGTTCCTTATCCAAGATTAATTTTATACCTGATTATAATGATTTATTTTGGAAAACAAAGAGTTCAAATGAAGTGGTATAATATGTGTAGTGTAGTTTGAATGTCTCAGAAACAATTTTTCAATATTAATGAAATTTTGCGGTTGTTTATGTGCGTTAAAAGAAGGGGTGAATGAAATCATTGTTTTACAAACATTTCTCTGTACAGCTATATCATTGAATATTAAAAGTAAAGAAGACAACTCTGATGTTTGTTCATTCTAATGCGACTACTTTCAAACTTAAAAATTAAGGGAGAGATTATGATTAGGCTTAGTTCCCGAACACAATCCTTTGTCTAAAAGTGATGATGTTGACAACAGTGTTGAGTTTTCAAAGTGGAAACCAGGGTCACATTTGGTAGATACACGTTAGAGGTTGTGACAACCACAAAAATAAAAAATCATCAAGAAGATCTTGACAGTGTTGACAAAATGTTCACATAATGACACAGATACTGACATATCTTACGAGACAAAAAATATCAAACTTGTAGGAAAACACAATCGCCCTGAGAATAACATAAAAACTACCTTTGTACTTAAAGTTATTCACACGTAATTTTCGAAAATTTATCCTTAAACAATTGCGACCCCAAATTCCCAATTTTTAGCTCGCCGGAACGAAAAAGTCCGGAGAGCTAATGCCATACCCTCGGCGTCGTTGTCGTCGTCGTCCGTAGACAAAACTTTAACCTGGGCTATATTATCTCTTGGAACTATAAAGGGTGGGGCTTTGGTATTTCACATGTAGATACCTTGTGACGAGACCTTTCATTTGAGACTATGACCTTTGACCTAGTGACCTTGGACTTTGACCTACTTTTCAAAAACTTTAACCTGGTTTCTGACAAAAACCTGTATAGGCGAGCTATGTAATCTTTGATTATCCTATGTTTCGCTATGCATCACTGTCTGACCCAAATAGATACATGAAAGTTCTTTAATGCCAGTGACAAGGAACTAAAGGTCAAACTAACAGGACCTTTACTGAAACATATGAAATAGAGGACGATACATAAATCAAACTGACTAATGATCTTTTTCCGTCCTGTTGGGGCCGTTATGTGCCAGCAATTGGTGTGGCTATTTGGTTAATAAGTGCACAACCCTCAGAGGTGTCGACGGATATACGGTTACTGTAAAACATTGTAACAGTTTATTAAAAGACTGATCATGGTAAAGTGACACTCAAATATCTTCACATCATCAAGTGATTTTGATTATGCTGGATCACAACCCACTTAGGCCACGACAAGTTTTTTCTTTGTTAAGCGTCAGCGGTAGGTTTTCAGGGTACTGTTTGCAAAAAAGGGGAACCAGTCTATTTCCGTATTTTTCCATCACAACTTTTTTCAGAAGTGTAGTCTCAACAATGTTCATTTGGGTATTTAGACTTGGTTCTAAAAGATAGGTAACCTGAAAATCGACTAAGATGACGCAAAAAACTCTTTCCATAAGATGCTGCTCTCTTGGATATTTTCTTATGTTTTCTTTAGATATTCACGGCTCTCTGTTGTTTGGTAGATAGGTTCCTCTTGCTTGACATGTTGATTAACAAAGAAAGAAACATGTATGGGAGGATGGACAGGGGGGTACCCCTCACAACCCCTTCATCCCTCCTCCCTTTCACCCTTCCCTTCCTCCCCCTCCTCCTGCCCCCACCCTTTCACCTTATCCAGCCCCTCATGTACAAAATGTATGGCTAATACAGTGTAGCAGCTAATCATAAATAAAAACTAGCCACGCAAAACATAGCACCCCCTCGCGTGGCAGCAAGCTTTCTAATATTTGTACCAACCAATCAGCTGATGAACAAGTTTTTCCAATATCGCCAATTATAACATTGACCTTTAACCATGAAAATCAAAAGACGTCATCGCCTCACCATTGACAACTTACATGCAAAGTTTGATGAAGATTGAAAATAAACTGTGGCCTCAAGCACCCATTGTGACCTAGACCTCTGACCTTGAAAATCAATAGATGTCGTCTTCTCACTGACTATGGACAACTTACATGCAAAGTTTGATGAAGATTGAAAGTAAACTGTGGCCTCTAGCGTGTCCACAAGGTTTTTTAAGTATTGTCCGTTGGGAAATTGACCTCTGACAAGGTGTCATCTTTTCCCCATGGACAACTTACATGCATAGTTTGATGAAGATTGGAAGTAAACTGTGGCCTCTGGAGTGTCCACAAGGCTGTTCTATTATCATTATCCATTATGACCTAGACCTCTGACCTCGAAAATCAATAGATGTCGTCTTCTCACTACGGACATCTTACATGCAAAGTTTGATGATGATTGAAAGAAAATTGTTACCTTTAGAGTGTTTCTATTATTGCCCATTGTGACCTTCACTTTTGACATTGAAAATAGATTCATCACTGCAAAGTTTGATGAAGATTGAAAGCAAAATGTGGCCTCTGGAGTATCCACAAGGTTTTTCTATTATTGTCAATTGTGACCTTGACCTTTGACCTTGAAATTGATAGGTGTCGTCTTCTTACTATGGAAAACTTACATGCAAAGTTTGATAAAGAATGGAAGTAAACGGTGTCCTCAAGAGTGTTTACAAGGCTTCTATTATCACCCATTGTGACCTAGTCCTCTGACCCTGAAAATCAATAGATGTCGTCTTCTCACTGACTATGGACAACTTGCATGCAAAGTTCGATGAAGATTGAAAGTAAACTGTGGCCTCTAGAGTTTCCACAAGGTTTTTTATGTATTGTCCGTTGGGAAATTGACCTCTGACAAGGCGTCATCTTTTCCCCGTGGACAACTTACATGCACAGTTTGATGAAGATTGGAAGTAAACTGTGACCTCTGGAGTGTCCACAAGGTTTTTCTATTATCATCCAATATGACCTTGAAAATCAATAGATGTCGTCTTCTCACTATGGACAACTTACATGCAAAGTTTGATGAGGATTGAAAGAAAATTGTTACCTTTAGAGTGTTTCTATTATTGCCCATTGTGACCTTCACCTTTGACATTGAAAATAGAAACATCACTGCAAAGTTTGATGAAGATTGAAATCAAAATGTGGCCTCTGGAGTATCCACAAGGTTTTTCTATTATTGCCAATTGTGACCTTGAACTTTGACCTTGAAATTGATAGATGTCGTCTTCTTACTATGGACAACTTACATGCAAAGTTTGGTAAAGAATTGAAGTAGACGGTGGTCTCTAGAGTTTCCGCAAGCTTTTGTGCACGCACTAACACGCACACCAACATACGGTGCGTTTATAATACTACAGTCTGTAGATCCCTTCGACAACAAAGTTGCGCGAGGGGATGAAAATCGCTATTTCCCTAAAAGCAACATGCATTCGTTAAAGATGCCTTTGACCTTTTATATTACTCCTCTCTGAAAAAAATGCAAGTCGGTCCATTTGTGTATGTTTTGTTCTTTGTATACGTTCAAGGTAGCATTTGCTTGCTTGTTTTGACCGTGGATCCTTCTGAGTATGTTTCCTCTGTTCAAGGGAAGTCACTGTGGAACAAGTGAGTTCGCTTGTGTCTTCCATTGTGTCTTTGGTGAACTCTTCGTTTGTGCATGATATGGACTTTACAACAGAATCATACAAGTACTTTAAAATTTTAAGGCACTGCACTTATACTAAATGTTGACTATTATATAGAAAGTGTTCAGAATTAACAAGGATGTGACATTTTCCGCTCGTGAACATCTAGAGCTGACTCGACAGCAATACTAATTAATAAACTGATGCAAGGTTCAGTACCAGAGCATCGATTATGCCACTGATATTATAAAATAGCTGGTAAACTACACAAGGCTTTTCTTTTCTCAATTAACTACTTTCATTGTCTGATATCTAAAGACTATACACCGAAACTTTATATGAACCAGTCAACTCCTCTCTTGACTTAGAACTACGTTTTGCATGTGAAATCTGGGAGATAAAAGTTCTGCAGTGGCGGATTAAGGGGTGTGTAGAGGGGGCGTCCCCCCCCCCCGCCGGCACCAGGGACGTATATAACTAAAGTTACTGGCACTGACCCAAAAAAATTCAATAAACCCTATATTTTGGCCCATTTTCAGTAAAAATCAGCAAAATTCGCCCCTTGACCCCGCCCCCCCCCCCCCCGGCAAAGGGGGCGCTGGATCCGCCACTGTTCTGTGTTTAGTTCCAGACTTGTCTATGAATGCAAACATTACAATGAATAAAATGATAGTGGAGCTATGAGATAGGTCTAAATAATTGTTACTGGAATATGTAAAGCGTTTTGGCAAATAATTTTTTCCCATTTGAACAAATATCCGTATTGCGTTTCGCTCGTTTGGTTCCCTTCTTTTCGCTCTCCTTAATGTACTTTCGTTTTATCAAGCATAGCGTGTCATGTGACTAAGAAGATGGCGGAGAATAAGGTTTTCGATATTCGATTCTACAACATAATTATGTTGGGAGTGGCATTTATGCTGCTTTTTACGGCTTTCCAAACAGCATCAATGGCAGAGGTTATCACTGATTTTATATTCTTATTCTTTATCAGTACTCATATTATACTACAGTGGTCATCATCATCCCTGGCCTCGCAACCAAACAAATAGATTTCCGTCCGCATCTCAGGTCGGGGAAACGGCAAATCTAGCTATTAAAGCTAGATCTAGCTTTTAAAGCTCGTTCTAGCTTTAAAATGGACCAAATTGAGCAGTTTTATTTAGAATGTGTCAAAACGAAGACGTTGCGCACTTGCGCCTCGACGGATATCGTAATGTTTACGTACGAAAACGAACATTGGATCTTAAAATCGGAAACTCAGCGTTGCATTTACGAGTGCAGCTGCACATGTGCATTCAAGGAAAAGGTAAATATTCACTTGTTTACACCTTAAATGACTTACCTTTGAAGATTTAATGTCCTATTTATTTAAAAGAATGTTTTTAACTTGCAAATCCGCCATTTTTAATTTACCGATCTAAGTGGATTCACTGTTTGCAAGAGAAAAGATCAACTAGCAGACGGATATGCATTATTCCGGTATAAAAGTAGGATCGTCGAAGACATATTTCACCTGATACAAATGCTTTTAAAAATTCGATAATTTCGATTTTAAATCCTTATTTTGTTTTTGTTATACATAACTTACATGTAATTGTTCAAAACATGAAAATAAAATGAAAAAAATGAATTTTTAAAAGATTTAATTTAAATGCAAAAACGGGACCAACATCCTACTTTTATACCGGAATAATGCATATCCGTCTGCTAGTTGATCTTTTCTCTTGCAAACAGTGAATCCACTTAGATCGGTAAATTAAAAATGGCGGATTTGCAAGTTAAAAACATTATTTTAAATAAATAGGACATTAAATCTTCAAAGGTAAGTCATGTAAGGTGTAAACAAGTGAATATTTACCTTTTCCTTGAATGCACATGTGCAGCTGCACTCGTAAATGCAACGCTGAGTTTCCGATTTTAAGATCCAATGTTCGTTTTCGTACGTAAACATTACGATATCCGTCGAGGCGCAAGTGCGCAACGTCTTCGTTTTCACACATTCTAAATAAAACTGCTCAATTTGGTCCATTTTAAAGCTAGAACGAGCTTTAAAAGCTAGATCTAGCTTTAATAGCTAGATTTGCCGTTTCCCCGACCTGCATCTTGTGACAGACTTGTCCAAGCCTTCAGGCTTCTGCCTTTCAGTTAAACCTGAAATGTCAGTTTCTCCCTATTTTTATTTTATTATTCAATTTTTTTTTTCTTCTTCTTTTTTTTTTTTTTTTTTTTTTTTTTTTTTGATTTGAACAACAGTTGGCATCATGATCCGACGTAAGATAAAGATTACTGGTTGGGGACCAATTATCACCAATAATCAAAAAGTTTTTGGCCCTGAATAGGCTATGGATTTCTCAGAAATTTGATTATCAGTTTCAATGATTAAAGACGAACATCTGTTAAAAAAAATCATGTTTCTGCACGTATGATGAATAGTACCAAAGATGGGGCATGTGGCAATAACTGGTATCTGGCAATAATTCCCCCCCCCCCCAGTATATTATCAGAATGATTATGACGTCTGCAGTATGGTATCAAAATGTACATGTAGGCCAACTTAAATGAAATCATGTTTTTCCCTGCACATTATTTGATTTACTTTGGAATGGACATTTTTATTTGTAACTTAAGATGTTACTGTTAGCCATTGTTTTTGTATGCAAGTTTCAAATCATTTTCAACAGAAAAAAAACCTATCCTAGGAAGAATGTAATTATTGTTGATTTTAACTAATCAAAATCTTTAATTCATAGGAAATCATGTTACATCAAGTTTTTGGACAGACAATCTTTATATGTAATAAATCGTAATAAATGTAATACTTATGAGCTGAAATTATTCCTGATCTCGTTTCTAAGCTATAAATACATGTAACACAACCTTGTATTATTAATAAATTTGTACTTGTTGTATTTTAGGAAAGTGTGCTGGATAGTGCTAAGGCTGACTCGAATGGAACATTTACTGGGAATGGATACACTAGGTAGAAATCAGAAACTAATAAAAATCAGATAACACAGTGCAGAAGAAAAAAACTCAGAATAGTTACTGACACTTGCAATCTCGCCATACCATCTTTAGTGGTTTATTATTTCCTTGCAACATAGTTGCAGGGGGATATAGTAACGCAGTTTTTCATGTGTAAGCGAGTGTGTCACAAAATCCTTTTACACCCCGTCCGGCTTTAGTGTTACCTTTCGTTGATCGAGACATTTAAATATTACATCATACAGGTGTGTGCTTACATAGACGTCAGTTCAAAACAAACGCCTTATTACATCGTGAGTTCTATTCAGATTGTCTCAGTCGGGAAATACCTACTGTATGAATTGGATAAAAAAAAGACCTATATATACATATACGATAAAACTGTTACATACATAAATTTTGTCTTCGTTCTTGAACTAAAAGAACTTTGCTTTCTTGGAGGAGGGGGGGGGGGGTGTTCGCTATTTTCAAGAAATAAGTGAACATTGTAATTTAAACAAAACATGCCGATTGGTTGAAATACTTTTGAAAATATAATATTGTTTTTAGATAAATGGTTGCATGTTTTTCTATTGATGTAAGAAGTGTGTGAATGATGGAGGATGAGAGAGGAGAAGTAAAAGGGGGATTCGCTCCTCCCGCGATCCAGTTTAATACCCTTTTAAACTGTGAACAAGGGTTGATGAAAATTATATTTTTACTTATTTTACTTTAACGTCAATCTAGCATTGTGATCCTGTCATACTTTGTCATGCTTGGTACACTTTGTTTACTTCGTTTCTCTTTGCAGTTTAAATTTTCACCTTATGAGGACAATCTCACCTAACTGAACAGTTTTACTATCATAGTAAATTCATCCAATCAAAATCGATCCTGGTTGTTGTGACATGCTATGTGCACACCGGCATCACATGGTTTACCTTTCATAGCTGTCTGGTTTGACTGAGTTGAACTCTAATCACCCCTCTGTCTGACGTAATTTCTAATTGCTACGATCAACTAAAGGTAACACTAAAGCCGGACGGGGTGTATACAGCCTAGAGGGGGCAGTTTTGATTGGATCTTAACCAAACTTCATGCACTGATTGCGTATGACAAAAGTAAAAACTTTAAAGATTTTCAAGGTCATAGGTCAAAGGTCAAAGTCACAGATTGGAAATAGTCAAAATCCTTGTATATACCCTAGAGGATGCAGTTTTGATTGCATCTTAACCAAACTTCATACACTGGTTGCTTATGACAAGAGAAAGAATCCTATCGATTTTCAAGTTCGTAGGTCAAAGGTCAAGGTCACAGATTGGAAAAGGTCAAAATCCTTGTATACAGCCTAATGGGTGCAGTTTTGATTGGATCTTAACCAAACTTCATACCCTGATTGCTTATTACAAGAGGAAGAACCCTATAGATTGTCAAGTTCATAGGTAAATTTGTAACAGACCAGAAATGGTCAAATTTCTTGTTTACAGCCAAGAGGGTGCAGTTTTGATTGGATCTTAACCAAACTTTTTACACTAATTGCTTATGACTAGAGTTAGGGCTGGGACGACACTCTGATTCATCAATGCATCGTGATATTTTATTTCGCGATCCAAGTATCCATACACCCTGAGGATACCTAAGTTAAAATTTACAGAAAAATATGTGATCGAATTTCCCAGATTTTTTGTCTGTCATACCAAAAACGATAATAACATTTGAAGAAAACAAAAAGAAAAGTTTTGAGAAAGCTAGTGTTGAATAAATATAACATGTTAAATAAAAAAAGCTACTTGTATTATGAATAAAAATACTATCAAATAGCTTTTTGAGAAGGTTTTATCAATGTATTTAGTATCGCGATACGTATCGTATCGGATAGCAGGTATCATGATTCGTATCGGATTGGCTGGGTGCAGTATCGTCCCAGCCCTAACTAGAGGAAGAACCTTATTGATTTTCATTGTATACAGCCTAGAGTGCACAGTGATTTTCCTGCCGTGCAAGGGGATGCTACGCTTTGCATTGCCTAGCGTTTTATTAGAATTATTGTTTATCATGTATTTATACTTGATACATGTATATATGTACCAATTCATAGTCATTTGGCTCTATGATAAAGCCTTATAGATTTTCCATAACAAAAAGTAGATAGACTTTTGAATAAGCCTGTCTGTGACATCTTCAAAAGTCATGTATCTTCAAGAGTAATGTTGACACAGTTGAATATATTGATGAAAGAAGCACATATCTTATAGTTCTTGTCTGTAAAAAAAACTTAGTACATGTAACATTGATCATGTTGATGATTCATTTACCTACTCTCTGCTAAATGAGATAAGAATGAAAATGTTGTTAAGTTTATGATGATATTGGCAAATATTATGTAGTTGGAATGCTGTACATATTTCTTGCTTATTCAAAGTAACATTACATAATTCACACTTTATTTTTTCTATTGTATATTTTTCAGTTTGAGTATAATCTACATTGTGTTCTCAGCAGCCAATTGGATTGCACCTCCTATTGTCACCCTTGTTGGCCCAAAGTTCACCATGTTCATGGGAAGCATATTGTATCTGTATGTGAAATATATCATTTGTGAAGTACAGTAGTTAATCATATCATAGTTTTTACTGAATTACGAAAAAAGGTGACAAATACTAATGCATGGAACAAGTACAATGTATATGACCATTTTATTTAGGCATTAATTTTTTCATACATTGGATTTAAGAAAAGAAATATTTAATACTGAATTAGTTTCCAAATGTTTTTTGCCGCAAAAGTTATTTGATGATATACATGTAGTATTTGTACTTTCATGAAAATTTGTGTTTGTATTTTTTGCCTTGACACTTTAAAGCTTTAAAAAAAGGTATAAACTAATTTCAGGTTATTTATAGCATCTTTTCTGAAGCCAATGACCTGGGCATTATACACAGGATCTGTGCTGGTGGGATTAGGGGCAGCAAGTATGCACATGTATTCGAAAATTAATAGACAATTATCCTGCTTTAAAGTCATATTTGTATATTTTTTGTGGCATACCATTGGGATGTCACTTCTTTGTACCTGAAATAGAAATACCAAAGACTAAAGTTAGATTTAGAAACAATATAATTGTTGTGCCTTCACATTTATTTGCTATTTTCAGTACTATGGACAGCTCAGGGAAACTTTCTGACTATCAACTCGGACTCTGAAACTGTAACCAGGAACAGTGGAGTATTTTGGGCTCTTTTACAATGCAGGTATGTACAAGGAGGACATCTTCAATATAAGGAAAACAGAAAAGAAAAATGAAAATATTTCAAACTTTTAGATGAAAATGAATGATATGATCAGTCTTCACAAAAACTTTTTTAAACCACTGACTCATACTTTGGCAAAGACAAATTCTGCTACCCATTTGTATAGCTTGTTAGATAATTTCCACTTGTCCGTCAACATTTCCAGTAAAATGTATGATCCATTTCAAAAAATTGTATGATTGTTTCCTTTAGTTTGTTGTTTGGAAACATGTACAGTCACTTTGTACTGAATTCCGGTACCACAATAACATCAGATGAGAGGTTTAAATTATTTGCCGGACTGACAGGAGCTGCTGCTTTAGGTGTCATCTGCTTCCTGTTTTTAAGGAAACCAAGGGCGTCTGATGGAGAAAATCTAATCAACATAAAGTATGATCTTGGTTATAAATAAGTGTTAAGAAATAACTTTCCCTCACTATTTCTTTGCTTTGAAACAAAATAAGTTAACCCTTGAAATACAAATCAATGTTTAACATTTTAATTTTTAATTTAATGCTCAAAGGAGTTTTTGTTAATGATTATTTAATAACATTTGGTAATTTTTCTTCCTCTTATATTCATATTAACTAATTCAAACTGTTATCCTCTGTTAAACTAGCGATATTGTATGCTGCAACTTATTCCTTTTCAATATCTCCTTTGAATTTTCCTTGGTCTTTTTAGATGCTGTACATGTACATTTGTAATTATTTATAATTTATTTTTTCTTGATTCTTCATGCTTCTTCATTAGGTTGATTACATACGATATGTGATGATAATACTTATTTTATTGTAGTGATCCAGATGCACAGAGTGGACCTTTGATGTCCATAAGTAAGTACCGTGATATAATTTCTACTTTAATATGGAGAATATTAAGCTCCGTGGTTAGGTGGAAGAGCTATTCTGGTCTGAAATTAACGAAAATCTTCCTGTCCATCTGTCCATTAAGATTTTTGTTTAAGTTAATGTTTGAAGATTATAGCAATTCAGAGAGGATATATTAAACTTTATCTTGTGCTGTAGGTTGCCCATGTTCGGATCTTAAAAATTCATTTATTTCCAAATCAAGATTTTTGACCTAGAGATGCTCTGTTGCAAACAAGGTACAAACATACTAACAACTCTTTCTTGCTTATTTCAGAAAGATCTTTCCAGCTACTGAAGACCAGAGAAATGTTACTTTTAAGTGTTGTAATAGCATATACAGGTGAGAAAATGTGTTTCAGAATTAGAATGTTTCAGCTGTTTATCTTCATATACATTATAAACATATGTACAAAACCTTTGCTATATTCTCTCCCACAATCTGCTTGGTAAATTACACAGTTGAGTGACAGTTGTTTTAATCTTAGATTAAGGAGTCATGTTGCTTTTGCAGGTATTGAGTTGACATTCTTCAGTGGAGTATATGGGACGTGTATATCTAACAATAAACACTTCGGTGCGGAAGCCAAGGGACTGATAGGAATATCAGGCATGTTCATAGGTGTAGGAGAAATTCTAGGTATGGTATATAACTATATGCAAGATACAATCTATGTCGATCTAAAAGCTCAACAAAGCTTATGTTTTGTACCTGTTATTGTGACATGCCGACTCTAAATAAAGTTTATCTTACAATCACAGAGTTCAATAAGAGCTGGCACCCGGCCACATATTGCCTTGTATAATTTTGAGTTAATGTTTTTAAAAGTTCATTCTTTGAAATTAAGAAGGTCCAGGATGTTACATGTATTTTCAGATTATTATATTCATGTGTGTTTTGCTGATTTACAATGACATTTTGTCTTACAGGTGGTGCAGCATTCGGTCTGTTTGGAAAGAGAACCAACAAATATGGCCGTGATCCTATTGTGTTGTTAGGATATGTGACCCACATGATTTGCTTCTACCTGATATTTATTAACTTGCCAGATGAATCTCCTGTCAAAGTTACAGATTCAGCTACATATCTCACATCTAAGTATGTACAATGTATATACATGTACACTACCCACCATAAATAAGTATCCAGGTGGTATAAACATTACAAATTTCGTGAAAATCTAGTCCCAAAATTTACACTTCCATGTTTTACAATGCATGAAAAATTTTAACATGTTGTTTGCATTACTTATCTTTATACAAAAAAATGGAAAAATTCTTATAATATTTTGGATTTTTTTTCTGTCAAATATTGACATTTTTGGGAAAAATGGCAAAAATTCATAAAACAGAAATTTAACCAGAAAATTTACTTGAATTGATAGCAGTATGGTTTATCTTCAGATTTTCAAAACAATTTAACAAAAATGATTCATTTTTGTGCGAATAGCACATAGCGATTGCCTGATTTCTTCACTCATGGGAGCCCCGTCTACTGAGTATGTATAAACGATGTTACTCTGTTTACATGTACCTTGGGACTGCGTCAGCGTCATGATTGGTTTAAAGTCTGATCACAGTCTGAATCAATGAATTATATCTATATTAATCGAGCTGTCGTGTTATGTACATGCATGACCTAATGAAAAATTGCATCTGTATGTACTGAGATGAACACAGGCTGTGTGTTGGAAACCCCTTTCCATTACCAGGTCATTATCTGTTTTAGTGGACAATATATAAATGAAACGGTGCTATCTTCAAGTAGGCTTATTTTGCCCTGCTTCACAAAATAAAATCTGTATACGACGGAAAAATTAGGAACTTCCATCATAAAATATGATATTAACAATTATGAAAAATAAAAGATCAAAACATTCCCGTTTAGGATGTATCATGTTTTTATATACTAAAAAAGAAGTGAATTTTCCTTCAAATTCTTAGCACACACCTAACATTGAACATGAAAGGTTAAAGAGAGAGTGGGGATCAAATTAGAAAATAAGATTCGTCTTCTTTCCTTGTATATGCTATCATCAATCGATAGTCATATTGGATTGTTGTATTTTTTAGGGGGGAGGGGTAGATTTAATGTGATGTTATTTAATTTTCATGTTCACTGTCAGACATCATCTTTCAGTTCATTACGACAACATTATGGATTTGCATTTTAGTTCTGTCTTTATAAGTCCATGAACTGGCCTACGAAGGTGTTCAGGAACAAATATAACTTTGAAAACACAATATTTTGTCATACATAATAAGTGATATTATTCTGGCTATTCGCACTCAGTACCTTTAGTGCTTTGATTTGAAAACAAGAGAAAAGAATAGATGGGTACTTATTAAAGGTGGATAGTATACAGTTAAAGTATACCATTGCGGGAGTTAGCACGATTCTGATTCCCCGAGACCAGACCTTTCGGTTTTATTATACCGAAACATACATTATACTGAAACAAACATATCTCTTAGGTATACCGAAACAAACATATCTCATAGGTTCACATGGTTCCAATGGAAATTCTAATGATTTTGCATTGCCTTCTCGACTGAATGACTGAGTAACGGAAAATATTAATTTTTGATGATAAGATAAACAGAAACATCATTTATCATACTCATACATGTTTAATTTTTGATTGCTTTATTTTATTGCGGATTAATTTATGTGCTAAGCGGATAGGAGGCGAATTACTCTGCTTGCGTATTAATAGCGTCATCCGATCAACCTTCAACGGCGCTGATGGGCTGATACTGACACATCCCAAAGAAGCTCCGCCCCATTTTGAAACTAACTCCCTAGGGAAATAAAAAGTCTTCTCAACTAACGTACCCCTTTGCAGGGAAATAGTCTTATCAGGTGGTTTTCAGGGATTTAGTTAAATTAAATGAGTCTCTTTTCATATAGGAAAAATTCAGTAGAGGTATAATAATTTATACTATGTGATACATAGTGGAAAATATGTTTCCTTTTGACCAACTTGTCTGAATAACCTAATCATTGTATCTTATTTCAACAAGCCGGGCATAGATTGACAGCACATGTACTATCAAAACTCCCCTTTTTACACCCTAGAAACAGAATTTATCAAATCTTCTCTGTTCAGTACATAAAAAAAAGCCTGAAATTTCAGTATTTATTACTCCAAGAAGATCTGGCTAACAATAATGATATGTTAATTCTGATGTTTCTTTCATGTTTTTTTTTACAGTAAATATATTGCCATTCTTTGTTCATTCATGTTGGGATTTGGAGATGCCAGCTTTAATACTCAGGTATTAATTTATTTTGCTCTTTTTATGCCAGCATCTTTAGAGGGATATTTATTCTGGTATTGCACCCTCTACTTTTCTCTCTCTTCCTGCATCCTTGTGATGGGATAAAAGCCATTAGTTCTTTTACTTGCCACATAGATTACAACTGGTAAGAACCGTACTGATTTTCAAGGTCAAACATCGAGGTCACAGCCATTAGTTAGACTATATTCGCACTTTACAGATTAGAATTTAAGCTCTATGACCTTCTTAACCTGTTGTAATGAATTGCTATATCAAAAGGAAGAACCATATTTATGGTCAAAGGCAGAGGTCAAGGTCAAGGTATACATTTTTAAAAGATACTGTAAATTGCTTTGTTTTCGTCAGTACCAATTTTCGTCAATTCGTTGAAAATGACAATTTCGTCAGTATGTAAATTCGTCATCCAAGGGTCCCTAAAATATAAATTTATCTGTTCAAATGCCAACCTAACATTCAGGTATAGGCCGTATGCATTTGTTTTCACTGTTTGTTTAACAATTATTGATAAACAAACAATTTGAGACATGTATACCACCTAGCTTGTTGTGAAAACATATCTTTTGGCAATTAGAAGTACATTATATGCAACTCAGTGCGCGTATTCAGTTTTCAATGATTTATCATTTGCTTGTCGTATCTACTCTTATGATTCAATTTTTCCTTTCTACACTGTATTTTGTCAGGAGTATTTATATTCGTCGATACGTAATTTCGTCAAGAGAGGCACTGACGAAAATGACGAAAATTGGTACCTAACGAATAAAAACCAATTTACAGTACATAAATATACAAAGAAACATTGGTAAATAACATGAATTTCACATAATTTTATATTTATGAATAAATAGTATTAGTAATTATGTGAACCTCTTAGTCTTGAATATATATATAGATAAAAAGTTACTTATCATACTATGATGATTTTGTACTGTCACCAAACAAAAGAGTTTGAGCTGAAGTAGGGTATGTAACGTGACTAAAGAGTTTGTTATGAGAGGACATAGATGTACATGTATATATTTTGAATACATGTAGGTATTATTAAGATGTTTCCTCCACACCATACAAACAAAAAGGGTCTGACACTTTCAATGTTTTGTATAATCAGGTGCTCTCTAAGCCGTGTGTATAGTGAACTTGGCCTTGGCATGTTCTTACATTTTGACATTTAGGAGGTTAATGATTGTATTGCCATCTTGAAATTAGATGTAAACAAAACATCTTTGGAATTCATGTTTTACATACATGTACACACCTTGCTTGTCTTGTTTTTAATTTTAAAGAATTTTTCACAGTTTTAATTTTTTATAATCTCCTGTTCATTTAGATCTACTCCATTGTTGGTTTTATGTATCCCGAGGACAGCTCACCTGCATTTGCATTGTTCAAATTTGTCCAGGTAAGTAAGCAACTTCACAACAAGAGATGTTAATCAATGTACATGTCGATGCTGTAGAATTGAAAGGTGGTAAGTGCAATTTGCAAATTTTTCAGGAGAGAGAAAAAACTGTTTTACATTGCTATCTTGCAATTCAAGAGGAAAAAGAAACCATATAAACTTTGCATTTCAATATGTGAACAAAAGACAACATGGTTTTCCACAAAAAAATTCAATATAAATACAAAAACTTACTAAATATATCACATATGACCTTTCATACTCATCAAACTGGGGTTTTTCGTCTATTATTTCCTTCACAACACATTGGGATATGAAAGGTCGTAACTAACACTTACGACCTTTTGGAATTAGAATTTAGGCAAATTATGGGTTGTATCTGACACATCTAACCTTTCATAGGTAGGTTTTTCAACCGTTACCATGGTTACAATTGGGATATCATTATGAAATTTCACACAGAGATGGGAAATTGTGTGACCTATCTGCTAGCCTAATAGCAAAAAGTCAAAAAGGTCATATGTGTTACTTACAACCTTTCAATTCTACAGCGTCGATGCATGTTTTGAATACATTACCACTTCTCACACCAAGGAAATGTGTCAAAGCATTTTTTATCAAAATCTATAAATCAAATTGAACTACATGTATTAGTAATGAATGTGAAGATCATCTGCTTAGAACACTTAAAATTCAACAAAGATCAAAATGACAGTTTGATTGGTATACAAAATAATTACTTTGCTGCATTGTATTAGAAGTCTTTTGGATCTATATTACATACCTTAAAGAGTTGACAAATGAAATGTTATTGAATGTACATCTCTTCATTAAAAAGTGTTTAAAAGTTTAAACTATAGTTATCCGAACATACTTGTACTTTATGTAAATAAAAAATAAATATCAAGAACTATGAAAATTTTGCAGGACATGATCTTTTACACATCAAACTTCAGAGTACATGTATCGCAAAAAAATTGTTCATGCATGTACACATACATTTGTATTTACAACACCTCTGTCATGATGATATTGATCAATAGTGTACATGTGAAGTTTATATGTATGAAAAACTATTTCTACGCGCATATTGATCTTGCTATTAATCACATATACATATACAGTATATTACTGTATACCCTGTCTATCATTCTCTTTATCATCATAACTCTTTGCTCTATATAAAGTCCATCACGGCAGCGGGAGCTTTTTACTACAGTGAATACCTAGTATTGCAGTATCAGTTACTAGTATTAGTGGTGTTAGGATCACTAGGAACACTAAGCTTTTGTCTTGTTGAGTGGGACAATGGTAAACGTAGCAAGGAGGGGTATCAGTCTATTAGTTAGAGGTATACTAATCATCTATAGCTCACTATAGCACCAGTGCACGTTCACACCTGCACTTACAAACTTGTATAATCTTGCATGAAGTTTTATTCAGGGCAGGAAGGAGAAAGTTTAAATGAGAAAGACTGATATATTTTAAGCAAATTACCGGTATTAGTATTTATGACAAAATTTACAATACATTTACATGTACTTTTTATATCATTTGGAAGAAATGTATTTGTATTTTTGGTCACATAATTAACTTCTCAGGACTTTTTCAGTTTTTATTTTCTCAAATTATGAAATTCATCATTAATGTCCAACTAGAGTGAATACAAATAAGAATTACACATTCCCTAAAAACTGATCAGATTTTATGATTTACATAGCTGAGTTTAAATTTGGTTTGTCTTGAGCACATCTTGAGGCATAACTTTTGAATATTCAAAATAATGTATTCCTTATGATGAACCTTTCTTTTGATATCAAAATTTTGACCTTGTAACATTGACCTTGGAGTTTTACCTACTTTTGTAACAAACTTCCAGAAGTAGAAGTCCACAATTCTATGGATTTACTTCTTTCTTTCTGTTCTGTATACAAAAATATGCAGAATGAAGTCATGTTAGTCTCAAATTTAAGTCATGTAGTATCTAAATCCTTTGATCTCATTTCAGCTCACATGTTACAGTAACACAGATTTTTTTTCTATAAGCACCAAATACTACTGCACTTTGAATTGGAAGAATTCTGTAAATTCATAATTACAATTGCCATGAGACAGAATTTAATCAAATTATATATGTATAAAAAAAATTGAAGAGGTTATAGAGATGTTATTCCTAAAATTATTTGAATCAAAATATCTAAAATTGAAAACTACAAAAATTGATTGATTTTTAGCTCTCCTGGTCTCTGACCAGCCGAGCTTATGCGATACCCTGTCGTCCGGCATCCGTCCGGCCATCTGTCTGTAAACAATTCTTGTGCTCGCAGCTCCTCTGAAACCAGAGGATAGAAATTATTTCTTTTTGCATCCTACTTGGTTAATGTGCACCTGACATTTGATTTCAGTCCCATGACTCCCAGGTGTGATGATATATTTCTTCCAGCATAATATTTATTCCTTGGAAATTTTATCATGTAATATTTTTTTCCCAAGAACTTTTATTATGTATCAAAAATTCTGAAAGGAAATTTTATTATGTAATGAATCTTCCATGATCATAATAAAAGTTCTCATACCATGGAAAATATATTACATAACAAAAATTCCATCTGGATTTTTTTAATCTTTATAATATATGTTCTGATACTAGTTCCATGGAAAAATCTTACATAACAAAAAATCCAATAAGGATTTCATATATGTGCATAATGATTGTCATTGGAAAAATGTTGTAATGAACTTATTTACAAATAGGAATTCAGAGTAAGATATAATAAATTTTAAAAATCATGTACTATACAATGTACAGTATAGCTTGAAAATGTGATTCCACAGAATTTTTGTTCTGTAATATTCATTTTTGTAAGCTAACCACGTTACTGTAATCTTTGAAATGTTGAATTATGAAGAATATCCGTAAATCAGTCATTCATGTGTTTGAAGCATAATACGGAAAAATTATTATACATGATAGACACATATAATATATCTTCTGTTTTAAAGAGAAAGCAGTCCCTTGGGTAAGTGTAAAACAGCAAAACATCAACAATTTTCATAACAAAGTTTCTGTCTATATAGACGGAAACATTGTTATGAATATTGTTGATGTTTTGCTCTTTTTCATCTACCCAAAGGATTGTGGAAAAAGTATTATGAACAAGGAAAAAATTTTCTATAACAAAAAGTCCTGGGAATTTTCGTTATAATAATAAATCTTCCAGAAGGAAGAAATATTATGTGGAAGACAAGTTCGTTCACACCAGGGTCTAGAAAATGGGCGTGTTATGAAAATCTATGTAATCTTGTGCTCGCAACTACTTCTGACACTATAAATGATGGAGACTTAATTCTTTTTGCAAGTATGATGGGTCTGTGGTGTGGTTGTGCACCTGATATTTTGTTTGAGCCCCTGACCCCCAGGGTCATAGAAATGGGTGTGGTCATTTTCTCCTGTATAACTCTATGTAATCTTATGCTCACAACTCCTCTGACACTATAATTAATGGAGACATAATTCTTTTAGCAATATGATGGGTCTGTGGTGTAGTTGTGCACTTGATATTTTGTTTGAGCCCCTGACCCCTAGGGTTAATGGATGTGGTAATTTTTTTCCCTATGTAATTGACCCTTCCGAAGGTGGAAAAAATTTGAGAAATTCCATGACGTCACAATGCATTTTCGATGTTTGACCGAGGTTCCAAGCTTGTTTGTCCGAGGTAAACACATGGTAAAAGCATTAAGACGTCACAAAATTTTGCATTTTTTCCCGCAATCGGAAGGGTCAATTGTGCTTTCAACTCTTCTAAAGCTATAAATGATGGAGGGTTAATTCTTTATGCAATGATGGATCTGTAGTCTTGTTGTGTCAATGATAGTTCATTTTAGCCAGCAGCTCCTGGTCCCTAGGATCTTGGAAAGTATGGGCATTGCATATTTGAAAACTTTTGAGATACTTTCTCATATATGAGTGATATTCTAGTTGCAGTCTAATGGATATGTTGCTTTTTTGTGCTACTTATAATTTGTTAGAACACCTGCACTCTATGGTCTTTGGTTTTTAACAAAATTGGATATTGATATTTATGTGTATGTATCTTATTCACTTGTCAGTGAGTGGATAAAACAAAACAACCAGGAGAGCTACAGTCTCATCAGATACTTCATGGTTAAAGTACTGTTATGCAAGGCAAATTGCCCTATGAGTAGTTGTGACTTTACAGAATGATTTTAACCAGTAGCCAAATCCCCTGTTACACCTCTCTATGTACTTTCCACTCAAATCCCTCTGACTATTCCCCTCCCTGTTATACACCTCTCTATGTACTTTTCCAGTCAGTCAGTGCCGCTGCAGCCTTCTACTACAGCCTACATCTCAGCCTCCGATGGCAGCTCCTCATTCTAGCCGTCACAGGCTCGGCAGGTACTCTGTGTTTCGCCGTCGTAGAATGGGGAGTTTCCATCGCCATGAAGGAAGGCTATCAGTCTATATCCTGACCAAAGGTAAGTTTAGACTGTAGTCAGATTTAGTTTGGCTCCAATTGCTAGTTATAAATGTGTAAATTGTGGCTGTTAATTTCAAAATTATATGCATTATAAATTTTAAAATGAAAAATACAAATTGGAATATATTGTTTCCTTTAGTCTTACATGTATGTTAAAAAATTAATGAGTTTTGACAGCCTTTTGATTAATCAATTTACACAGCATGTCTTTGGATGAACTTGTAGAATCACAACATTTCATGGGATGTAAATGTTGTTAATCATTTGCCTGAGGATGGAATTGTGTATCCATTCTGTGTTCAAATTAAGCTTTGTATTTTTCATTTACTGCCTCTTATACATGTAATTATGGCTTGAAAAAAAATACAGAAATTTCTTCAGGATATACACATGTAATACCAAATTTGTCACATTGATAAACTTGACAAACTGACACTACTTTTCTTATGGAATTGAATGAAAATATATTATTGACTGACTCCTTCATCCTTGATCTGTGTTAAATGTTCTGTATTGAATATAATAATGCGTGATTCTTTCAGAAAAATATCATCTTGATGCTTTTCTAATCATTGCAGGGCCAAACATCGGAAAATATTGAGTTGTTATGCATGGAGGATACTGCGGCTTCATCTGACTCGGAAATCTGACGCTTTATTGGGATTATGTGCAGCTGTGATACATTTTATTGTATTAGATATTATACATGTTGATTTGCATATATTGTTTTTACATGTACATTTACTTATAATTCATCATTGTCAGCCAGCTTTCACTTTAGGGCAATCCATGTCTCTGTTGTAATGCCTTTGAACAAAGTATAAGTCTTGGTTTATTATATGAATGCACAAAATATAATGTATGAAAATTAAATACCTATAAGTGTAAAATATCTTGATTTTTCTCATAAGCACATACCAAAGAAAAAGAATTAATAAATGTAAATTAAAATGAAATATCCAAGTTTTGACATATCATAAAGCGAAGGCATTCTTGTAATTTTAAGGAATTTATGTTAGATGATATGATCTATCTGTACGTTTGATTCAGAAGTACATGTATATCTGTACAAGTATTAAAGTAATTCTTAGGGAAATGTGCTACATTTTCCTCTGCTACATAAACTTAACAAAATTAAAATGTTTTTGTCATTGTTGACCAGTAGTGACAATTTATCAAAGTTAAACATGATCCCTTTTGTCAGTTTGTCCAATTTTAGATTCCACTAGATTTCATGGATAAAGGTAATTCTATAAGTACATGTACAAAAAACCTTAACTCAAATTAGGATATGTGTCTTTACACATTGTACTAGTATCCTGATTATGCAATATACTTGTACAAACATCTATGAAATATGAAATCAAATCATTATGAAGTAGTATTGTTATTGATCATACAACAGTTTATTCAACCACCATCTGTCAGACAACTCTATGTATCTATGTGTACCTCTGTAGATGAACCCTGGGGGATTGTCTCCAGCATGACCTTATTAGAAAGATAAACTTGCAGCATTTCTCAGTTAAATACTAGTAGTATTACTGATAAAGTTTGACATTGGTTGTTATTGAAGAATGTCTCCTTTGTAAAAAAAGGTTTTTCTGGTTATTTCTGTGATCTATGGCACTGCAATTAGGAATTTTTAAAAGTTTCCACTAACTAGGATAATTCATATTACATGTATATAGAAAATATGATACACTTGCAGCACACAAGGTATATGTATCTCGCTTTTAAATACTAGTATTACTAATCAAGTTTGATGTTGGTTGTTATTAACTTACTTTTACAGGAGAAATTACTCCTTTATATTGTGAAAAAATGTTTCCTGTTTTTTTGTTTTTTTAGCTCTACTGGTCAAAGACCAGTCGAGCTTATGCGATACAATGTTGTCCGGCGTCCGTCTGTCCGTCTGTCTGTCTGTCTGTCTGTTAACAATTTTTTGTGAGCGCAACTCCTCTGAAACCAGAAATGATAGAAAGCTAATTCTTTTTGCGTTTAGTTTGGTCCATGGCCTAGTTGTGCACCTGATATTTTGTTTGAGCCTCTGACCCCCAGGGTCTTCGAAAATGGGTGTGGTCATTTTCTCCTATATAAGTCTATGTAATCTAGTGAACATCAATTCTCAGGAAGTATAATTGATAGAGAAATAATTCTTTTTGCAATATAATCAGTCTCTGGTCCAGTTGTGCACCTGATATTTTGTTTGAGCCTCTGACCCCCAGGGTCTTCGAAAATGGGTGTGGTCATTTTCTCCTATATAAGTCTATGTAATCTAGTGAAGACTCAGGAAGTATAATTGATAGAGAAGTAATTCTTTTTGCAATATAATCAGTCTCTGGTCCAGTTGGCACCTGATATTTTGTTTGAGCCTCTGACCCCCAGGGTCTTCGAAAATAGGTGTGGTCATTTTCTCCTATATAAGTCTATGTAATCTAGTGAACATCAATTCTCAGGAAGTATAATTGATAGAGAAATAATTCTTTTTGCAATATAATCAGTCTCTGGTCTAGTTAAGCACCTGATATTTTGTTTGAGCCTCTGACCCCCAGGGTATTCAAAAATGGGTGTGGCCATTTGATCCTATACTAGTCTATGTAATCTAGTGAACAAAAATTCTCAGAAAGTATAATTGATAGAGAATTAATCCTTTTTGCAATATAATCAGTGTCTGGTCTCATTAAGCACCTGATGTTTTGTTTGAACCTCTGACCCCCAGGGTATTCAAAAATGGGTGTGGTCATTTTCTCCTATGTTAGTATGTAATCTAGTGAACACCAATTCTTGGAAAGTATTATTGATAGAGAAATAATTCTTTTCTCAATATTATCAGTCTCTGGTCCAGTTGTGCACCTGCTATTTTGTTTGAGCCTCTTAACCCCAGGGTCTTCGAAAATGGGTGTGGTCATTTTCTCCTATATATAAGTCTGTGTAACTTGTGAACACCAGATCTCAGAAAGTATAATTCATTGAGAGTGCATTCTTTTTGCATTATTATGTGTCTGTGGTGTAGGTGTGCATGGGATATTTTGTGTGAGCCCCTGTCCCCAGGGTTGGAAAATGGATGTCAATTTAGTGAATTTAACAAAACAGCCAGTAGGGCTTCAGTCTCATCAGAAGCTTCTGGTTAAAAAGTATAATTGATAGAGAGATAAAATCTTTTTGCATTATAATAAGTCTCTAGTATAATTGTGCTCTTAACATGTTGTTTTAGCCCCTGACCCGCAGGGTCTAGGAAAATGGGTGTGGTCATTTTCTCCTATACGAGTCTATGTAATGTTGTGAACACCAATTCTCAAAAATTATAATCGATAGAGAGATCATTCTCTTTGCATTATAATCACTCTCTGGTCTTTTTTTGTCACTGATATTTTGTTTTAGCCTCTGACCCCCAGGGTCTTCGAAAGGGGTCTGGTCATTTCTCCTATATAAGTCTATGTAACCTTGTGACCACCAACTCTCATAAAGTGTACTTGATAGAGAGGTAATTCTTTTTGCATTACCATGAGTCTGTGGTCTAGTTGTGTACCTTATATTTTGTTTGAGATCCTGATCCCAGGGTCTTTGAAAACAGGTGTGGCCATTTTCTCATATATAAGTCTTATAATGTTATCTTGTGAACACCAATTCTCAGAAAGTATAATTGAAGGAGAGTTTAATTCTTTTATCATCATTTTACAAGTGTATGTGGTGTAGATGTGCACCTGATATTTTGTGTGAGCCCCTGACCCCAGGGTCTTGAAATGGGTGTCATTTTAAGAAAACAGCCAGTAGAGCTTCAGTCTCATCAGAGACTTCTGTTTTTTTTTTGGGGGGGGGGTGCAGTTTGTGAAACTGCAATTTGAAAATTTTAAAGTTTATGCTCAGATTTGACTGGTATATACCTATTTTATCAATCAGCCGTGTATGTAATATTTCACCAGAATAGTGTTAGCATGAGGAAAATGTAGATAATTTTTTCAAGATTATGAGTGCAAATTAAGTAATATTATTTTCAATTTTTTACTCAATGTTTTATATACTAAATCAGGGACTACTTCATTCTTCCTTTCGATTTTTTTCTTTACATGTATATGTTTCATTTAAGTTGACCAAAACTGCCTCTTTATTGTTATTTGTCATAATTTTGAAATTACATGTACTCCTTTTTTATCAAATTTAAGGTAATGTTTTGTTGGACTTGTCACATCTGGTGTAATTAAACTTTGTCCAATATGACATTTGACTAGGTATCTTGGCCAAAGCTATTGGGTAATATTTACTCTACAAGTGTACCTTGCCTCTACATTTGAACTTGTCTTTACTCATCTATACTTATTGCATGTTATTATAACATATAAAATGATTTTTTTCATAGCCAAGAACACTGGTAATTGATCCATCTTTATTTTATTTCCTTGTAATCTTCATCGATTTTGTGGTGCAATACAAGTTCATGTCAGTCATTCTGACGCTTCAAATTATTTATTTTTTAAGCATATTTCGTGATGGTATAATTATATAGATATTGGCATTTCTATGATAAATAATTATAAAGGTAGCAATTTTGTTTATTTATTTTGTGCAAAAAAAGATATGCAAATTGATGGAAATATGTACATGTATTTTATGCCTATTCATTTTTGTGTCGCTTGCGAAGCATAGCGACAGGTAGGGACCACTTTGTCCAGTGTCCGTCTCTCTGTCTGTCTGTCACACTAAAAGTGATTCCTAATTGTTGTTATATTTCGCAGGCGACATATGCATTCCTTGGAATGATTTTTAAGTGTTTTGTGTGTGATGTGACTCCACAGGTACTCTCTGTATAGGTTCCTTTGTGGCAAAATCTAAGAAGTCCCCATAAAATGTTGTGAAAAATATATATTATGTGGAATTCAAAGTAAAGTTGAATTCAATTTCTCTATCCCTCAATGTCTAAAGTTTCGGTCTAAAAGTAGAAAATTCTCCTGTGAAACTAATTGTCGTAGGATTTATTATGAAACTATCTGTTCTGTTAAATCATTGTGTTTTATTTTCTTGTATATTCTCCTCAATCAAGATGGCTGCCAACATTCACCAAAATGAAAGTCTATGTGTTCCTTTGTGGTTCCAAATATAGCAACTGCACTTCTGATACAAAATGGTTTGTTGTAGAGATCCCCAAGTTCAGCATAATTTCTGACATTTTCGGAGGGCATCATGCTCTCAATTTCAGCGAAAATCTTGTGAAATCCAGGTAAAATATCACCAAATTCTGGAATATTTAGTCTTTGCTGCGGTAAGAAAAAATTCTGTAAAGTTCCATATGCTAAGGTTTTGTAGAGAAATGTCAATGTAAGGAGATAGAGTGTGGAGATGGTAGCATTTTTCCACTCTGAAGAAGAAGCCGATCCACACATGTTCATGACAACATTTTTTATCAAGAAAGACGAAACCATATGTTTGAAGTTCTCATCATAATCCTTCCCGACATAGAAATTGTGAAACCGCACAAAATTAGAAAGTGATGGATCATTCAATAAGGTCAAATCTGGTCGATGCTTCAGGTTGAGATCTTTCACAGATTTGACGATTCTAACGATTTGTTTCAAAGATGCATCCTTGTGAAATCTTGCAAATATTTTTGTCTCGAGGAAGGAGGTGGATATTTTCCACTGTACATGACCCCTCTCAGATATATGTGGAACCAGGTGAAATCCACATCGTGGAATCTCCACTTGAAGTATGTCACTCAAACTACTTTCAGGATTTAAATTTTCAGACATAAGTAGACCAGATTTCTCCACCCATTCAGCTGTTTTTATACAGACAGTCAAATCTACTGTGATTTTTAAGTTCTTGTAAAATCTCCCATTCCATGTGAAGAATAGTGTCACAGCCGGACCATACAAGAAGGTGGCTTCTTGTGTTCTGTCTATAGACAAGTATCTTGGAAGTTGTGATGGATCCATACCTCTTATGACCTCCAAGACTGCAAAGTGAAGTGTTTTTGACTCCCACTGGATCGAGAACATACTCATTCCCTATATCTTTACGTCTTTTACCACTAATGCAATGTAACCACTTTACAGAATCGTCAGAATCTTGGGTACATTTATACGTTTCTGGTGTTTTCAGCAAAATTTTCTTTTTGCCTGGATCACCTTTTGGCGTTCTCCATAGATTCTTGCTCCCACTGAATCCAGAAGGTTGCACTTCGAAGTTGAGTTTTTCCTGAATGGATTCGAGCTCATATAGGTAGTCAAATTCATCTGGAAACCCGATTTTGAGATCTGAATAATAACTTCCCACAGGAAGTAATTTCCCTTGCAGTCTTTGGTCCTTTTTCTTCACAACATCTAAGGTTTTTCTGAGAGTTGTTTCCAAGCTATGCTGTATTCTCCGAACTTCCCCAACTGTAAAAATTTGGATTCTTTTGTCAAGGTCTGTCAAAGATTTGGAGAGTTTATCCATGATATAGCAAAACCTTCAATAGAAATTATAAAGATATTGTCGAGTATTAATTTAAATTATTTGTATTGTAAGCATTACAAAGTCCAGTACCCAAAAAACTAACATTTTCTCGTGAGAATCTCATGAGAAACTTTTAAGAAATTGGTTAAATCTGTATGCAAATAGGTGAGGTTTCAAAGTGTCAGGAAGTCATATGGGGGACAGGGGCACCTCTCTCCCCCTCCCATCCCCTTTCCTCCCTCCTCCCTTTCACCTTTCCCTTCCCTCTCTCCTGACCCTTCCTTTCACCCTGTCCACCCCCTCTCATATGCTTACTGTATTCGCGTGTTAAATTAAAGACTTCAAATGAAATTGAATTGAACTGAATTATCAAGATGCGGAAAAGAGAACACTGCGCATTTAAAAATTTCACTTACCCGTAAGATAACTTTCGTTTTAAAGTGCGTTCGTATGTGCTTTCGTTTTAACCCTCGGGTCGGCATGCTGAAAATGGTCGAACTATGAGGGACATTTAACTTAAAACTAGGTTTTCAGTATGTCTATGCGTTGTATACTGGACTGCATTACTGTAGTTTACGTATATGTCAGGGATCAGTAGGTAGGGAGAGAGATATATAGATTTTCCGAACGGAGATGAAGAATTTAAAACTACATTACCAAACGACCGAACCTGTAGAATAAAAGGCAAATTTAAAAATGGATATCAACAGCGTATGAAAAGCAGTCCGTCCGCTCTGCTTACTGGGGCGAGTTCACTTACATATGCTCAGCATCAAAGTCCATTGAGCTGTAAGAAAGGACAGGTGATCAGGGTCCCGTCTTCATGGAGTCCTTTCGTCGCAGTTTATAAGCTTAAACATAGATTCACCAAAATTCTGAAATTCTCAAATAAAAAAACAAAAAAAAAAAAAAAAAAACAAAAAAAAAAAAAAAAAAAAAACAAACAAAAACAACGATGTATAACAAAACAGTGATAATTCGAAATACTGTACATTATTTATACTTCTGAACTTGTGATTTAATCAGTGTGACCTAGTGTCCTTCAAAGAAAATACCCACACTCCTCCACAAAGCTGATTATATGCATGGTAAGATTGATAATGACCGTTGACTTATTTATCCGAAATCAACAAGGCTCATCTTGGATCAAGAGCATTCTGTATGTGAAGTGTCTTCACTAAAGGTCAAGACTTACTCAAATCCATGCGAAGTTTGACCTTAACCTTTGGACTGAGTATATATCCTTAGGTCAGAAGTAAAGCGGTGGTCACAACTACGCGCAAAAGCGTAGGCAAACCTCTGGTATCCGTATGGTGTCTGTGCGTTGTCAGTGCGTGTCCCGTACGGCCTCCTTGTTGAATTGGGAACACGCAGATAGGACATAGCAGTTATAGTGCATACAGGCTTTCGCAGTGTTCTAAGAATTCAACAAGAAGTATGACACGCACCTTGCAAGTACGTGCAACGCACCTTCGACGCAAGGAAACGAGGACTCCGTGCGTTAGCAGTACATGTAAATACAACATCGTTACAATAACGTTCAAGATGTACATATAAAGTACGTTGTAAGCAAGTTGCACGCAAGTCGTAAGTGTGTAGTTTGAATGCTGTTTTCAAACTTGCAGGTTACACCTTGACCTTTGAATACCAAAATCAATAGTTTTCATATTTTTTAAGGGTAATATCAATGAATATAATTCATGAAGTTTCATAGTAAGATGCCAAGAAATGCTGATGTTATGTGAAAATTTGTGTCCATGGACGGACAAGCATGGTATGCCAAATTCATAAGATTAATTGGTTTAGGGTATAACTAGGTATTTTATACTCGCTGCAAATCTCTCACAATGCACTTCATCTAAGTGCATCATCCCAGTTTCAAAGAAGATATTTGAACTGGCTTTTAGTTCCTGTCTTATGAAAAGTTGTAGGTAATTAGAACATCCATTGCTGTGATAATCAATTTCAAGAAGATAACCAAGGTCAAAGCCATACTTGAAACTAGCAATAGGAGCCCTCTTCTTTGTTCATTATAATATATATCTTAAACATCTGGTAACAGAATATATATCTGTAAGTGTTGTTTTATCATTTTTATTAACAATACAAAGAATTACAACAATGGCACATATAAAAGGACAGCTGTGTACAAGATCGGAGAGGATGATAAATTAGCTTTAAAGCGAGTTTTACAGTAAAACACACAATCCAGTGTCTGGATATAAGTGTACTTTTCATTTATATAAGGTATCATAGAAATGTGCCAATCTTGAAAATACAGTATTTCTTAAAATTTTCTTCTCATGCTGAAAAAAGACTTCAAAAAAGAATGTTCATACAAATTTTAATAAAACTTCCCTGTCTTCTACATATTTGGTCCACCAACACACCTGATTTCTTTTTTTTTACTCATATGTTCATAACAACACAGACAGACATAATAACCTATAATCTCAAATAATGAATGTAAACAAAATAAAATCTATTCAGTAAACACTGTACAAAAATAGTAACAGATATGTTCATTTTTATTAACTATTCCAAATTTGTTCATACACACCAAGCTATGTCTTAGTTTTCAGGGTGAGAAGAAAAAACTATCAGGAAAAAAAAATCAAGGTTTGGAAAGATCTTTCTAACATTTTTTTTATGGAAGGGGTATGCTTTTCTCTTACAACTCGGCTTTTTATCTAATTCTACAAAGAAATACAAAATCCAATTAGATAATCATAGAGATTCCCTATTACCTGTGCTTAGAATGGTTCTAGTAAATGAATATACAAATAAATTACGCTATCTTCGTCATTTTACAGTTGATTACTTCAGAAAAAAGTAATAACTCAAATAGATTTTACCATTTACACATCATAAAACTAAGTAACTTCATCTCTATAAATGCAAACTTTCTTTTGGACAGAGCCGTATATATCTTAACTTCTGATAAACATACAACACAAAGCTTGGAATATGACTTAAATGTTACACTATATATGATTGTACATTACTATACCATTCAGGTACAATTTGCTTCAAGACCATACACAAACTAAATCTATAAAGAAAAGAATACAAAAAAAAAATCAAATTCTTCTCAGACATTTAACTAAGTACTAATCATCTATACCCATTGTTATAATTTCTAATGACTGTTTTACTGTCCGTTTGTATATGTAGTATCTGTAAGACAAGCTACCCGCTTGTCAGTATACAAGGATTTTTATATCGTGCACAAGCTTAATAAAAGCCAGTTTATCATAAAATAATTACAAGGTGGTCACAAGCTTGTTCATAAGGGCAAAAAGCAGAGTATGTGTCATGATTATCGTAGTGTTATATAAAATGTGCAATTCTACAGACATAAACCTCCTAGATATGTACAATATTACCTTGTGACAACCATTCTGATGAAAAAAAATATATATCATGAAATAATAAGATGTACATGTTACTGATTAATGCTTTATAAAGAACGTGTTTAAGAGGTATTTTAATTTAATTTCTATAGAGACTTACCTTGTCCTTTTTTATAAAGACATATGCCATTTACTAATACCCAAATCTTTGACACAGATTACATCTATTTGTATTGATAATAAGTGATTTTGTGACATGTATTGACTACTCTATAAACAAACAGTATATATGTGTATACACTATAATAGGTATCAACAGCCATCATGTAGATGTACAAGCTTTATTACCAATCAGAACCTAAATACATTTTTGAAACAAATACATGTAATGTTGAATCTGTGCTACTGCCGCCCTTTGTATACAGTGCAGATACTGTTGGAATTCCTATTTTTTTTGTAATTGAATTTGAAATTATTTGAAGTGACTTGTTTGACAATCCGCCATGAATCCCTGGGTTTATTTCATTGTTGTTGACAAAATGGAAAACACTTACAGTACTACTGTTGAGATTCTTGAAGCCTGTGTCGATAGGGATAATAAACTCTTATGCTTTAACTTGATCATACGAAGCCTCAGATTTGAATGTGAAAAAGAGAAAGTAGGTACAGTGTTAATTACCACAAAGAAAGAATAATAGGTAACTACAAGTATATGCCTATTAGAAAGTTATGTAAACTTTGACTTTCCTAGTAAAATGCAATGGCTATCATCCTACATCCTATACAAAATGAGATCGAGATGACGAAAATCTATGCTAAAAGCCATTTTATGTCACTGTACATCACAATCAGTGATACATGGAGAAACCCAAACGTAAACAAACCTCGCTCTAATCAAACCATAACCAAACTTTCATTCCTATAAAAATATCCATTCAGCCATGATCACACAGAATATAACACGAGCCTGCATCTAAACGTCACTCACAATGACATCACTTACGTGTACATAGGAACACAGTATACTCTGTCAAGACACAGACTGAACACCATACATGTATATCTATGGAGAGAGTTACATATAATGAATTAATACTTATGAATTATTTCAGATTTATGAATTAATTTAGATTTATATGTCTTCGTTAATGTTATGCCTGACAAGGAGAGAGAAATAATGTAAGAGCATAGAACATCACTTAGTTTCTATTGGACAGATTTCTAAAACTGGAATATAGGGTAGAGTAACACCATAGGTATATGATCATATAGAACACTTGTAAACATTAACATCCTATTTATGGATTTTCTCTTTTTTAACACTTTTAATGTATCTTTGAACTACAAATACAAGTATGTGCAGTGGCTAAATGTTAATGAGAGTAATGATGTTTTTAAACAACATTTCTGCTAAATGTGCTGGTTGAGTTTATAAATAAATAATGGACAGGTGACAATGAAACGAGTTGTAATACATGTAATAAGCACTTGTAGCTGGGAAATCGGCAAATATTCATTTCACCATGTCTAATGAATAAATACAAGTAGACGTACATAGCATTATGAGAATATAAAGTTGGACTATGAAAAATGAAGCACCTTAGCTAACAGGGAAAGATGAAGAAATAACAACACAGATAGATGTGATGTCATACCTTACAGAACACTGTATGAGCTGATATTGTAACTCCATGAGCTCATAATAAACACACTATATATAACACAAGATCATACAAGGGCAAATAACTGATGCATCTACAAACGGGAGTATCAAATAGACTAGGAAAGGTTTAACATAATAACATACTTCTTCTCTAAAACAATTCTCAAACCTTCTTTTGTTCAATACTCATTAAGTACTACATGTATGTTCTACAAGTACACATTTGAAATAATAGTATAGTAAAACACTTACAAACATCTAAAATTCAGATCTACTGAAATTCTTCATCCGAGCTCAGAAGAGTTGTCTTTTCATTTTGTTTGACCCTCCTTGCAAACCCTGAAGGAATTTGCCGCGGTTGTGATGGCTGAGATGGTTGTTGATGTGGCAATTGTCGTGAGAGCACGTTACGTGTGACATTTCCGTTTTGTGCAGGTCTGTTCTGGTATTGGTCGTACGGCCATCCATCAGCCTGTTCTTCCTCCTGCGGGATACGACTACCCTGCTGCGTGTACTGCTGATAGTCAGGGTGGAAATTATGAATGGCATCCTGCATGATGTCTCTGGGATTCATTGTTTCCTTTAGACTACTTGAGATACTCTGTAGTGAGACAGTTTTACCAGTTATATTGGCAGGTCCAGAGCTGTAAATGGTATGGGGGAATGCAAACCTTAATGCTAGAGCAGCGAAAAACATTTCAATGCAAATGAAGAAGTTCTGATATCCTGCAGAAACAGTACCGACACCCACTTTTTGTGCACCCTCTTCAGAGTATATGGGGCTGATTGCACCTCCCTTTTCTAGGATGGCAAGAACTATACCTGAAAATAATATATCTATTTTAGAAACTAGAAAGTACATTTGAAATACATGCAATAGATTCTTGCATCAAAAAGACAAGAATGCTGCTTACCTATCAAAAGTAAGTAAATATAACCTAACACATCGTGCAAGAGGGACATAGAAATCTCATCAGTGTAAAACATTCCAAATCCATGAGTAGGTAGCCCAGGATTTAGCCAATCTTTAACACTAGGACAATTTGCCCTGTCCCTCCTGAAAGGTGGTTCTTCATAACTTTTCTCTTGATACAGTTAATTGTTTGAAAATTGAACAAAATAGAAGAAGAGTGTTGTAAGTGAAATAAACATCTTCAAATTGCTCCTTGCTTGTAAAGTAAACTCCCCTTCCCTCCAAACTTCAGATCCATACTTAGATCTTCACATTTTCAAGAATCAAGAAATAAATATTTACCTTGCCAAAATGAGAGAAAAATAACAGATTTGACTGTCAGGAATTTCCATACTGGATCATATGGACTGAGGAGCTCTCTGGTAGCGAAGTAAAACAGGAACAATGCGTACAAAGCCAAGCTGACAGATACATTGTACACTATAGTAATGTACAGAAATCCTGATGATGGTCTGAAATGATAGGATCACAGTAAGATCTTTTACCTACATGTATCATTAAAACAAATACATATTGTGTTTTAAAATCTTACTGGGAATATCAAACAAATACAAAATTTTAGAATTAACAAGTCCTGAATTATTCAACACTTGGACAATTATTTTACATGTAAAATACCTCTATAAAGCCCGATTTTCTTCCTCAGGCAGAAAAATTGACTTCTTAATAAACTCCTATAGTTTATAATACAGATATCAGGCTTTCTACTCTACCTTGATGAAAAAGTAGGAAAAAAGTAGGAGTAGTCAATGAAAAAAAGTAGGAGAAAAATAGGAAAAGATAGGAATTAATAGGGTAAAAGTAGGAAATTTTCCATCACTTTTAGCGACAATTTTCAGTAAGTATGACACACAAATCACAGTAAGCAATGATTGTAGACTGGTAATATTCATGTTTCATGAAATCACAGAGAGAAATAAGGACAGATTGATTTTTCAAGTAAAATATACAGAATGGGCGAGCGAAGCGAGCCCGAAATTTTTTAAAAACTTTTAATCAGATGTCGATGATAAGTGAAGCAAGTAATTTTTTACTTTTGAGATGAAAAAGTAGGAATAGTAGGAGGTTTTGAAGAAAAAGTAGGAAAAAATAGGATCAAAGTAAAAAAGTAGGAAAAGTAGGAAATAGTAGGAAAAAGTAGGAACAGTAGAAAGCCTGAGATATACGAAAATTTGTAAAATGAATTGTGCACACTTACGAGAAGTTACCATCTTTGTATAGACTGAATGCTTGTAAAATGAGAGTTATCAGAGCCATTACTGGCTTGACTATACAGAACTGTAGAGTGGCCTGCTTACAGAACCGCAGAAATCCTATGGTGTACTGACGTCCTGATAAACAGCATGTACACCATATCCAACTAGACCTGTACAAAAAAAAAACATAAACCATATTAAATGTATGTCCCCTTCTCTGCCCCTGAGTGAATGAAAGAGAAAAACAATTTAAAAAAAAAGGTTTTGCTTTCTGTCTTATAAAATAAAAGTACTACATTTTGTATTAGTGAGTGACAAACAATAATTTCTATGTATTCTAATTTCTATCTGAATATTATAACTTAGGCCTAAAGAATATTTAAGAAATAACAACTAGCTAGCCGTGGGTTATTGTCCAGTAATCTTTCTCGTTGCATGAACCAATCAAATTATCACCTGGCTGCTAGGTGATAATTGATTGTTTCATGCGATGAGACAAATTACTGGACAATAAACCATGGCTAGCTAGTTGTTATTTCTGTTCTCATATTGTTCTGCAGACGACAATGGACAAAGCTTAGCAGACTGGAAGTATTTTACACTAGGAAAGTTCATGGGAGGAGCTTAGGGGACTGGAAGTTTGTTGGAGATTAGGCGAGTTCTATGGTACATATATGGAGAAAGTCTCAAGTCATATTAGAATTGTCTTTATAGCTTCTTATATACCAATGTCTGTATGTAGGGACAGATCTGGATTGTACACATAAAGCTATATTGAACATTGTCATCAATACAAAATTATTTCTCTTTATGTTTATGGAATGAAACAAACAGGATAAACTTTTTGAATAAAATATTGAAAAGTTCTGTAAAAAAGTTATAGATTTCCAGAGTCCACTACAACAATGTTTTTTAATACACTTACTTGATTGGCTTGCCTCTTATTTCTGCCATTATAGAACTTTCTCCTCCAAGATACTCATAACAAAGACTCAAGAAACTGTAAATCACAAATGCTGAAAGTAAAACAAAAACATAAATGTAGTCTAAAGTCAATGTAATAAACACACAGTTCCAAAATTGTTGTTATGAACATACTATGTATTGATAGCAATATGTATTATTTTCGAATGCTATTGAAGTGATAACATAAAGCTGTAGATTTTGATGGGATATGCTCAGATGGTTTAAATCATAACAAGTCTTACTGTAGTTAATTAAGTCAAGTTAAATAAAACCTAGGCAATGCAAAGCGTAGCATCCCTTCGCATGGCAGAAAAAATCAATGTACTCAAATCAAAGGCAGTGGCCTTCAACAAATACCTAATAATTTCTTTTAAGTAAAATTCTTTCATTTGTCCTAAGCAGTAAGAGTAAAAAGTTTGGTCAAGCTCTTATCAAAACTGTGTCCTCTAGGCTATATATAAGGATATTACCAATATTCAATATGTGACCTTGACCATTAACCTATGACCTCACAACTCAATAGGTTTAATCCTCTTTTCATAAAGCAGTAAGTGGTCGAAGTTTAGTCAAGCTCCAATCAAAACTGCACCCCCTAGGCTATATCCAAGGATTTTAACCATTTTCAATCTGTGACCTTGACCTTTGACCTTGAAAATCAATAGGGTTCTTCCTCTTGCCATAAGCAATAAGTGTATTAAGTTTGGTCAAACTCCAATCAAAACTGTATCCTGTATACAAGGATGTTAACCATTTTAAATCTGACCACGACCTTTGACTCATGACCTTGAAAATCATTAGGGTTTTTCCTCTTGTCATAAGCAATAAGTGTATGAAGTTTGGTCATACTCCGGTCAAAACTGTGTCCTCTAGGCTGTATACAAGGATTTCAACCCTTTTCCATCTGTGACCTTGACCTTTGACTCATGACCTTGAAAATCAGTAGGATTTTTCCTCTTATCATAAGCAATAAGTGTATGAAGTTTGGTCAAGCTCCAAGCAAAATTGTGACCTCTGGGCTGTAAACAAAAGTGTGACACACTAATCCACTCCAACGTACACACTCTTACTCGAACAGTTGCGTTACTATATTCCCCTGCAGCTTTTTTTGTGAGGGGATAATTTATTTAAGGTTAATAATATTACATGTACCATTAGTCTAAGTCATAAGAATAATTATACAGATATAGATTTGACATAAAGTCATTTCATCTGAATATTTGGTGAAGCCACACTGTTATTACCCAAGAATCAGAGAATAGATATCAGGTTTGGTTTTATCTTTTACCCAACAAAGTTCAAACTAAACAGGCATGTATACTAGTACCTCCAGATGGTTTATCTGTACATGAAAGTGGAAATTTAAGTACAGAGCCTAAGCATTTAAAATACCTAAAAGTTTGTTTAACCCTTTTGACCTTGAAAGTTCAACTTCAAAATCTGAAGTCATTTTCCTTTATCTGCATAAACTGTATTATAATTATGAAAGTTCTACCGTCGAATTCAATATTGTATCAAATGTTACCTGAGTTTGACCATGACCTTTTACCTCGTAAGATCAAAATTTCTAAGCATGAAAACTTTCGTGATGCTTTGTCTTGTTAAGAAAATGAAAACTTATTGATACATTGCTTCATAACCAATTATTAGTCCCCTACCGGCTCACCAGAGGGGACTTATAGTTTCCACCCCGTTTGTCTGTCCGTCACACTTTAGTTTTCCAGATTTTTTTTTTGCTGTCATTGCAGATATTGATCTCATTTTTGGTCTGTGAGTTTATCTCAATGTGATACAGATCAATTTCGAGTTTGGTTCTGATTGACCTATTTTTACAAGAGTTATGGCCCCTGGACTTAGCAAATTTCATGAAATTCTCAGTTTTCCAGACTTTTTTTTCGCTGTCATTAAAGATATTGATATCATTTTATCTTAATGTGATACAGATCAAGTTCCAATTTGGTTCCGATTGACCTATTTTTACAAGAGTTATGGCCCCTGGACTTAGCAAATTTCATGAAATTCTCAGTTTTCCAGACTTTTTTCGCTGTCATTGAAGATATTGATCTCATTTTTGGTATGTAAATTCATCTCAATGTGATACAGATCAAGTTTGAGTTTGGTTCCGATTGACCTATTTTTACAAGAGTTATTGCCCCTGGACTTAGCAAATTTCATGAAATTCTCAGTTTTCCAGACTTTTTTTCGCTGTCGTTGCATATATTGATATCATTTTTGGTATGTCAGTTTATCTCAATAAGATACAGATCAAGTTTGAGTTTGATTCCACTCGACCTATTTCTACAAGAGTTATGGCCCTGGACTTAGCAAATTTCATGAAATTCTCAGTTTTCAGGACTTTTCTCGGCTGTTGTTGTAGATATTGAAATAATTTTTTATATGTGATTACATCTTAGTGTTATACAGATCAATTTTGAGTTTGGTTCCCATTGACCAATTTTTACAAGAGTTATGGCCCCTGGACTTAGCAAATTTAATGAACTTTTCAGTTTTCCGGACTTTTCTTTCATGGTATTGCAGATATTGAAATTATTTTTGGTATGTGAATATATCTCAGTATGATACAAATCAAGTTCGTGTTTCAATTATATTGACCCATTTCTACAGGAGTTATGGCCCCTGCACTTAGCAAATTTCATGAACTTCTCAGTTTCCAGTCTTTTCATACCTGTTCTTGTAGATATTGAGCTGATTTGATAAAGAATAAGTTTAGGTTGGGTTTGATTTATTTGTTCTTCCAAAAGGTATGGCCTCATAGCAAATTTCATTAAATTTTCCTGTTTTCCAGACCTTTTTCTAAATCACATATTGACTTAATATGATGTTGGATTCATCTTTTGGTGTAAGTACAGGTCAAGGCAGAGTTGAAGGACCTGGATTAATGCCGGTAGGGGACTTATATCGCTTGCGATTCATAAAAAAATTTTATTTATTTTTTCCAAATTTTACTCGAGTTTGACCTTCAGTTTGAAATTTAAATTTATCTTCCTCTCATGAACATGTATCTATATATAGAAATACTATCGTGATGCTTTGTCTTGTTAAGAAAATGAAAACTTATTGATTCATTACCTCATAACCAATTATTTTATTTTATTTTTTTTTTCCAAATTTTACTCGAGCTTGACCTTGAATTTGAAATTTAAAAATTTATTGGTATCTTCCTCTCATGAACCTGTATCTATATATAGAATATAAAAATAGCAATCCAAGGAATGCTTGTGTTGCCTGCGAAGCGGCTTATTCTAGGAAAGTTGATCACGGTCAAGGTCACTTGGTTCAAAAGTATTGGTATCAGTAGAAAAGCCTTGTCTAATGAAATTCATATGTGAAATATCAGATCTCTTACATGCCAATTAAAAGATATGGTCAATCTCAAATTTTCAGAAAAGAGTGTCAATCATCTAGGTCAAGGCCACTACGTAAAATTTTTGGTAACAAAACCAAGGTCTCATTAAAAGAAATAAAGAAATATTATAGCCCTATCACTTACCAATCAAAATATATATATATAAAACACTCTTCATTTCTTAGAAAAGAAGGTCAAATATCTAGGTCAAGGTCACAAAAATATTATGGTATGCTTAGAAAGGTCTTGTTACAAGGAATGCACATGTGAAATATCAAAGCAGTATCACTTGCGAATTAAAAGATATAGCCAATCTTATCTTTTTTGAAAAGTAGGTCAAATATGTACCGGTAGGTCAAGTTCAATAGGTAAAATCTTATGGTATGTGTAGAAAGGTGTTGTTACAAGGAATACACATGTGAAATATCAAAGCCCTATCACTTATAAATCAAAAGATATAGCGAATCTTCACTTTTTTTAAAGTAGGTTAAATATCTAGGTCAAGATCACAAAGTTAAAAAACCATAAACCGCTAAAGGCGGTAAGGCCGGATCGCAAAGTGTTTGTACTAGAAGATGTATACATTTTTGCACAGACAGAAAGATCAAAGGTCATTAATATTATTGTGCAATGAAAAAAGATATGGTCATAAGAAATCTAAATGTAAAATATCAAAGCCCTACCCCTTAAAGTTCAAAAGTAGGTCAATGTCAAGGTCATTTGATCAAAAGTCATGATATCAAATGAAAGGTGTGGTCATGAGGATTCTACAACTGAAATATCAAAATCCTACCTCTTATAATTTAAAAGTAGGTCAATGTCAAGGTCACTAGGTCAAAAGTCATGATATAAAACTGAAGTTCTGGTCATGAGGAATCTAAATGTGAAATATCAAAACCCTACCTTTTATAGTTCAAAAGTAGGTCAAAGTCAAGGTCACTAGGTCAAAACTCATGATATCAAATGAAAGGTCTGGTCATGGGGGATTTACATGTGAAATATCAAAACCCTACCTCTTATAGTTTAAAAGTAGGTCAAAGGTCAATGTCAAGGTCACTAGGTCAAAAGTCATGATATCAAATTAAAGTTCTGGTCATGAGGAATCTATATGTGAAATATCAAAACCCTACCTCTTACAGTTCAAAAGTAGGTCAAAGGTCAATGTCAAGGTCACTAGGTCAAATTTTTTGGTATCCATGGAAAGGCCTTTTCACAAGAAATACACAAGTGAAATATGAAAGCCCTATCATTTACCATTCAAAAGCTATGGCCAAGGTTAAAGTTTTTCAAAAGTAGGTCAAAGTCCAAGGTCAAGGTCACTAGGTCAATTTTTTTGGTATCCATGGAAAGGCCTTTTCACAAGAAATTCACAAGTGAAATATGAAAGCCATATCACTTACCATTCAAAAACTATGGCCAAGGTTAAAGTTTTTCAAAAGTAGGTCAAACTCCAAGGTCAAGGTCACTAGGTCAAATTTTGTTGCTGTGTTTGATTCGTCTCATCGTGGTCTATCACCATGACAAGTTTCAAGTTGCTCCTCCTAACAGTTTTCTCTCAACGGACTTAAACGCAACACTTTAACCAAAATGTTGACGCACTGACGGACAGACGGACAGACAGACGGACTTCGCCATTTCATAGACCGGATTTTGCTTCGCAATCCGGCCAAAAATTATGGTATGTGTATAAAGGTCTTATCGCAAGGAATACACTTGTGAAATAGTAAAGCCCTATCATGGACGGACGGAAAGACAACGGACAAAGTGATCCCTAAGTGTCGCTATGTTTCGCAGGCGACACAAAAACTGAGCCATGGAAACTACAGAAGTAGTTGCATCAGGAAAAGTGCTGACAAACATACGGACGGAACCTTTAACTGAAAGGTACACCTTTATCCCTAAAAACATGTACATGTACTTTACAATTCTGCTCAGCAGTGTCTACGAGACGGACGGAGTGACCTACTTTACGCCAATTAATTATTCCACTATAGAGTTTTGTAAAGCTTTGTTAATGTAAGGGCGTTTGTTTCTTTTTTAAATTATCTTTATCAAATGGGAAGTCTCATATTTAGTAGTTCTTTAAATAAATGAATAATAGAAAATCTTATTGTAGTATACGTAGGATTACTGACAAAAACTGCTTTATTCTCCCGTAAGATTTCAATTCTTCAAACGAAGACCTTAACTAATATTGATTTTTCATCTCTCAACATTTAAAGGCGTCTATTAATATCCAAGAGCTATCGGAAAAGTCATATGGCTTTAGTAGAAGTAACAAACCCAAAACCGCCAGGAAACCGTCGGTAAAATTTCTATCTTTAATGAACTACGGACTTTTTATAGTTTTGGTTCAGACACATTTTGGGCTTGCTGATATAAAGTTTAATGTATAGACCTCCAATACAATCAGTTCTAACATTAGCAGTCTGATGGTCTCCGTAACATAAAACAGATTTTTACTTTGAGTGACAACTTTATTCATTAATCAGAGGCAGATACAGACAACACGGCATCCGTGATGTAACAATCCCTGAACCTAATCTGATATGGTCTAATATCAGAGTGCCTACAGTTTCCATATATCTATAGATGCATCATAGAAATGTGAATCAATTGTTCCCTTGGCCTTGGTCCACTTTATAGTTTATGTATTGTATGTCTTTAAGAACAAAGCAAGGCAGATGCGCTTTTCTTATAAAACTGAATTAAATTATATAAATATCAAATGCACAGTATTTAACAACTTGGACAATAAAGCGCAGATTTCTTTACATAATTTGCATGTCTGCCAGATTTGTATTAGTATAAATTTACCCTGAAGAAAATTTGAATCCACTGAGTAATGTAAAAGTTGTAACATTCAATGACATGTATGTAAATACCCTACCAGTTATAAAAATATGCAAGTAGATTTTTCGTAGACTATGAATCGTAAGTACAGTCACACCTATAATGTAGCCTAAAGGTAACATGTTCGGTGATAATGAAAATACCGGTGGCCGAAAAGGGAAAAAATCAATGTTACAACGCCTGGTTATATAAAAAGATCATATATCATACTAATTTACAGGTATGACATAAGCTGCCTAATTTTGATATGATTCAGACTGGTATTTAGCACTATTGGACAAATGTTAGAGAAGAATGGTCCAATAGAAAACATCATCATCGATGTATTTTCAAGCAGAATCAGTAACTGTGATAAAGTTTAGTGATAGAATAGGAGGGGGAAGGATTCAGATGAATGTAGAAAGAGGGAGTTAGAGTGGTATAGTGATTAGCACCCCCTCCCTCTGCCTGGTCATACTCGGAACCAGCAACTCTCGATTTCTAAAATCAGATCTGTGTATGTCAAGGTTATAATATTCCATAAGCACTTCAATGTCAGATTTAGAGGAGATTCAGGAACCCCCCCCCCCCCTGGAATTGGCCAAATATGCAGGTTTTCCCGTTTTGTGCGCATAACTTCTTTCAAAACCAAAGGTTGGACACCCACCTCCTGATTGGTTCAACCCTCCCCCCGGGGATAATTTTTCTGAATCCGCCCATGTGCTTTGTGCAAAAACGAATATACCTTCATAGCAATCTCTAACACTGTCAAAGTAGACGTAGTAATTGTCATTGTTGAAGAACATAAGGCTGAGGAAGGAGTCGAATGAGTAGATTGGCACAATGAATAGGACACGGACGATCCATCGCTGCTCGTTCGGGCATGTGTAATACCGTAGGTGGAGGTAGATCTGCAATAAAACATACACATTTATAGTACTACGATGTATATACCAGTAGCTTTCTCATAAAATTATGCTCCATTTCTTCATGATTGGATCATGACAGTATATTTAAAAAAAATCTGTTACTTTTTTTAAAGTTCAGCTGATGAAATATCGCAGTTAGCAAGAGGTCGACCTAAAGTGCTATTCGTGGATAATTATTTCAATATGTAACCAAATATATTCATGATTTACATATCACTGTCACGTAATTAACAAAGAATGAGATGTAAAAGCAACGATAAGACGGAAGATAAATTACTGTTGACCAATCAATAATAACCGAGGACACGTCTACAGAGTCCTGGCGCTTTGCGTTTCATATCGATCAATAGTTCTATGTCGAACGAGCAAATTTGATATTCTTCACTTCAGCCGATTGGTTTTCACCCCAAATCATTTCACCCACGATTTGAAACAAATCTGTCAATTTTTCGTATTCCAACGAGAGGTTTGATCCTCATGGTGAAACGTTACCAATACAGTTAAATTAAGGGTCGAGGATTCTAATCTCAGATGTGCTAAATAGCTACCTCATTTCCATTTTCTAAATGCTGGCGATCCAGTTACAGTAGAATATGTACGGACATGTATAAATCGACTTCTGACAGATATTACATGGAACTCAACTTCTTCTATAATTTCACATTGATATTGAACACTTCCTGAAAACATTACATGGGTCCATGACCGCAGGTACAATAAGCTTAAGTTGCTATGACAATGCTCACAATAACTTGAATGGTAACATATATCAAAATTGTTGAAAGAAGAGGTATAGACCAAACTCAACTGATTTGTCTTTTTCTAAAAATGAGACTATCAAGATACAGGTAGATTTTGTTTTGTTAATTGCACGAGTTTTGCCACAGTTAAAAGTAGCAGATGTGTCAGTTAAATGTAACTTGTACCTGAAATGACCTGTAAAAGTCCTTACTGTATATGACAGATATAAAACAATGAAAAACAAGGATTTATAGTGTGTAGCTGGTTGGAGAATGGTACCGACGTGTACTGATTCCATCGTAAATATGACAAATAAGGTGCGACAATGGCAAAGTAATCGCCGCTGAATCCTTGTATCGTCTGTAAACTGGAGTGAAGCTGACGGAGTAAGGAAGGAGGATGGGTCTTTATTGATTTATAATCAACTTTATATCTTACAATCCACATGGAAATGCTGGCAAGGCTTCTACAGAATCACAGACATTTTTTTTTTACAAGTTTTATTCAATTTCAACGTCAGAAAAGCAAGCAGCTTCCGAACAGTGGTTCTAGAGGTATTAAAAGAATGGTTGTCAAATCTTATGCATATTGCAATGTACTAGCATTTCTAAAAACATTCAAACTGATGAAAACAAAAAGGACTGCCTTTCAATCTTTTCTCTTGGTATATGCTAACTTGAAAGACCTTGATATGCCCCTTGTAAGATTGGTGAATGCTCTCAAATTGTCAAGTTTGCATAACCTTTGTTTGGCAATTGACCCTCCTCTAAGATGAATGTGATGTCTATACTTCCAGCATCATCAACATGTTAGAGTTTACTTAATAATCATATCTGCTTTACTTTGATTTTGTTCCACTTCCAGGAATTGAGTATCTTGCACATAAGCTTCTCCTCCATTTCTGGAGAAGCTCTATAGTAATATATCAAATATCACTACATTTTGATATCTAGAATGTTAAATGAATGATTTGAATCCACTTTATTTGACAATGTCTGCAGAATGAAAGGGACATGTGTTCCTAGCTAGGCACCTAATCTTACACTACGTGTGATGTTTACTTTTGTTCTATGCACATGTTTTCTTTGCCATCGGGCTTTTACTGAATTGTTTTTTATGCCCCTGGAATCAAAGATTCGGTAACATACAGTTTTTTTTTTTTCGTACTTGCTTTCTTGATTACATGATTCTTGACTTAATATTTCAGTTGCTAGTGTTTTTCATCTTGTAATGTCTCATCTATTATTAGCAAATTACACATACTCAATTAATTTTCAGTTACCAAGCTGTTCTAAGATCACTCTTGCACATTTTATGTTAGACAGTGATTTTTTTCAGTAATTTGGGAATGGGGTCGAGGGGCCATGCAATTGGGAAAACAAACGCCGTTTGGAAATATTTTGGGAAGTACTAATTTAAAAGTGAAATGGCAGTTTATACAATCAAAGTTTAGAATTGAATTTTTCATCAAATAATTTTCCTTTAAATATGCTTTAATTTCTTATGCCTACAATGATATGGCAAATAAGGAGCTGTTAAGATAAGGCGTAAAATCTGCCCTGAATCTGAAAAGTCGAAATTTCAAAATGATGAAATTGAGAAAATTTTTCGGTAAAAATAAGAATTGACTCGGTCCAGATATGAATCTTCTGTCAGGTTGGATAAATTATTCAAAATAAGACCGATTTTTGGGTCAAAATCAGCGTTTTTCCTCTAAAAATCAATAGAAAACGGAAAAGTTTTTCTACAACATTGTTCCCCCCCTCGGTTCAGAATGCCACTTTCGCCAAAGGTGTATATCAATAAAACAATTTTTCTGGCCAAGTGGGGTTCTGAACCGAGGGGGGGGGGGGAACAATGTCCCAAAGGCGAAAAACAAAAAAAGGGGGGATGCATAACTATTGTAGAATCAGCCTTTAGAGCGGTAAAATAAATCAAAATTGCCATTTTTTCTTTTAATAGCATGTAACAATCTATTAAGAGTTGGTTCCGATCAAATATTTAACCGTTAGGAAGGAAATAAACGAGAAAGTTGTCTATTTCTACACATTGCTTATTTCGCGCCTGAAAGCTACATATGTGGCTGACAAATATGAAATATAACCGTTTTTCAGTTTCCAGATTGCGGATTATGCCAATAATATTGATATAATAACCTCAGGGTTAATTTCTCATATCCAATTTTGTCATTAGAAGGTACGGAAGTATAATAAATGTCAAATTTTTGTGAAGTAATGCATTTTTTGTTAATTTTTGCTTGATATTTGACGTTTTCTCTCATCAGTGTCCCCTACATTGTACCTCTTCAACCCGTAATTGTAACATCTTTCCCCAAATCTATCTATTTGAATAAAATACCAACTAGGAATCTTCTAATTCTTTATATTTTAATCCTGACCACTTTTATCCTGAAATAGGAGGACACCGCACGAGAAATAATCAAGTGATTTCAGGGCTAAATCAAGCCCTTATCTTAACAGCTCCTTAGTAAATTTGCTACTTTTGAACCAGTAAATTTGACCAATTTCGGTGATAATTCCATCTATATGTGATTAGGAAATTTTAAAGCCACAATTGGGAAAAAATATACTATTCTTCATTGGGAATGGGGCCGAACGACGGCCCCAAAAAGGGGCAAAAAAATTCCTGGTAGAAGGTACTTGTGTACAATTTGACACTGTTTCATATGAATCAAAGTGGTATTTAATATTGATTTAAACCAGAAATCAACATTTCAAATAAAATGAAACATAAACGACAGATAGGCTTTATTTTTATGCTTAATACTGAGAAAAAAAAATCTTATGAAAAGGAAAAACTCATTGTTTGCATGCTTTATCATCTTTACAGGCAAAAATACTGATAAATAAAACACCGCTAAAGATGGTATGGCCGGATTTAAAGTAAGTTTTTGTCACTAACTGGGTCAAGGTCAATAGGTCAAATAATACAGCATAAATTGAAAGGTTTTGTCAGAGGCAACCTACATGTATAAAATAAAGTTTCTACAGCACACAGTTCCATAGATTTTGCTTAAACCAGGAACTTTAACCAAAATCCTTAACTAGGTCAAAGTGCAAGGTCATGGTCACTAGGTCAAATGTTACCGCGTAAATTGAAAGATCTTGTGATGGGCAAGCTTCATGTATAATATAAAGTTTCTACTGCATACAGTTCCATAGATTTTGCTTAAACCAGGAACTTTAACCAAAATCCTTAACTAGGTCAAAGTCCAAGGTCAAGGTCACTAGGTCAAATGTTACCGCATAAATTGAAAGGTCTTGTGATGGGCAAGCTTCATGTATAATATAAAGTTTCTACTGCATATAGTTACTTAGATTTTGCCTCAACCACAAACTTTAACCAAAATGTTGACGGCAGACGGACGGACAGACGGACATCGTCAATCTACATGTATAGGCCGGAATTGCTTTGCAATCCGGCCAAAAATGTATTAAACCATGAAAAAGAAATAACATCCCATGCATGAGCATTTTCCTTTCAGCGACAATTGATTGTGAAAAATTGAAATCTATCATCGAAAATACTTTTGGCAATCAATGACTGATTTTCGGCAACAATTGGTTTATCACTATGTGGCAAAAGACATGTCTCCATTTTTCTCATGCTTAACTTTTACACTTGAATACTATACAAACTGTTCGTTAAAAGCAATAAGAGTACAATGTATATAAATGACATAGAAATGATAGATATTGAAGCCTGGAATGCAGCATGACATCTTTGGTTTCAATATGTCATCTTAGGATGCAGTACCAATACGTATTTTGCTTACCTGATCTTATCTGATGCAAATACTGAGGATATGGAATTAACTTAATGCATCAGACATACAGACTGAGTAATGAATTCGCTACAAATATGTTTCATGTATAAACTTTAAGTAAACAGTCCCATACCTGATGCACGGTAATCAAGATTCCAAGAAAAGCAAATGCACCTCCAATAGCTTGAGCTGCAGGGGTCTGTAAGAAGATAAGCGGTTGAAGTTGGGTGATGTTACTTGATGCTGCTGTTGTACCATTGTGTGGAGTTAACTGAGAGGTGGAGGCCAGAGGTGAAGTGCTTGCTGCACCGCTATGGTTGGTTGTGGGAGAAATAGTTGAAGTGCTGATGTTACTCATCTGAAAAATAATAATATAATAGTTAAAAGTTTTCACACCTCATCATGTCCAGCTGTCAATCTGTCTGGTAGTCATACTTTCACATAAATGGCTATTACTTGATTGATAATACATTCTACAACCATAATTCCAATGAACAAAAAACAGAATCCCTAGAGAGTCAAAGTCACAGGAAGCAAGCACTCACAGTATTCTACATGCAGCATGCTGTACAGAATTTCATCAGGTCAGCTAAAAATCGGATTTAAAGATTGTTGTGGAACAAATAGTGGTTCTGCATGTCCTTTATTTTGTTCAAAAGAATAAAATTTTTCCTACATTGTATTTTTAATTTTAATTACATTCAAAATACTGATCACCTTTAGGTACACTTCATTATAATGAATCTAGATATGCATCTTTTCAAAATATAATGATGTATTAGAGAGAAGATGAGCCATTTTCAGTAGACAGATATGTCACATGGTACTGTACATAAAACCCACTGCATCAATCACATATTGAGATGGCATGGGCTGGCGTCACCGTGTAACAATGGAAAGAAAGATGAGGAAATTTGCCAAGTTTTAAATAAACTGACTGCTGCTTCCGAGGTTTAAGTCATTAGAGAAATGACTAATTCAATTTTATCTATAAGGCAAACAATACATGTAACTTCATTGATTACAGACCGCAAAAGGCACAAATTCAATGGCCAAGTGTTTACTGGTCCTTAGACTACCGGTAGACCGTAGAGGTCTGTGAAGTGCAATATTCAGCAGTGTCACTCAAAATTCTGCATTTTTAAGAAGCACTTTGCTCTGAATCTGATACTTTCCTACTACAGGTACCATCTGATAAGTGGGAAAAAGGGTCAGGAAATTCAGATGAATAACAAAGGAGGGAGACACATCCCTCTGAATTCGATAGCAACTTCGACTTCTCAGTACTACCTACAGGAGCATGAATGGAGATAGATCAGTTTCCGTTCTGCTGCATGCTGTTACTATTTTTACCCTGAAAAAACTAAAAGTGTGATATAGTCCAGTGTTCGCGATTGTCTAAAATCTTTACAGGACATTCGGTCCTGTGAATAACTAACCAGACCGAAAGTTAAATGATGAAAAAAGTGACTTGCGTTCCGAATAGGGCTGAGTATCGCGGCTCAAATTTGTATTGCGATATATTGCGATATTTGGAAAAATATCGCGATATATTGCAATATTTTATAACATTGAGATTCCTTATAATTTTCACTTTCCAACTTCAATTTGCTTTCAAAATTTCATTAAAAAAAAATATGAAAATGCTTGATGGACATGATGTGCAGACAAATTTGACAGTCCTTCTACATGTGTATAACATTCGAAGTCAAAAGATTTACTTTTCTCCTTGACATAAAACAAAGGAGGGGATGTGCAGTGTGTTGGCGTTTGCATTTTAAAGGTCAAACAAATTCCTTGGTATCTATAGTATTAGGCTGGGCAGCAAAGTACTGAAGCTTCTTTTTTTAATAAGTTGTGTTTAAAAGTGGCTAGTCTGAAAATTGTAGGTTTTATCGTCGCTGTTATCAAACGAAAAATTAAAAATACGAGGTGGAATGGATTCAATGCGCACGATAAAATTCATGACGTTCTAACTTAGAGGTCATACATGTATCTTAAATGCATATCATATAATCATAACGACATGGAGATACATACAGTATTATATCCACCTTTGAAATTATATCCACCGTTGAGAATTTGAATTATCCTATTGTTGTATTTTGAGTTGGAATTCGCGTTTCTCTCATAATTTTCAAAAAACAACTTAAATATATGAAGATTAAAAATATCGTCAAAAACCGGTTTTTGAAAACGAATACCGTGGTACGTATTGCGAAGCCTCGTATCGCAATATACCGGTACCACGATAAAACCGCTCAGCCCTAGTTCCGAAATCTAAAACCATTAGTGGTTCTGGAAGAAGAGGTGACTACAAAATATGTTCCTTGTTGGATTTACTTGTTAAATTGAAAATTTACATTTTGTTAAGCCGAAATAGAGTGTTGAAGATAAGGAAATGGTTAAATGAAGTGACAATTTAATTAACGAAATGATGTGTTGCAATTTCATTGTCCCCTTCCTCCATACTCACCTTACCAGACATTTTGGACTGCTGAAGTTGGGACATTAATCGGACTGACTTGACTTTTACCTGAAAATGTCTGATGTCCGACAAACGATGTACTGGTACACTATCCAATTTTTCATTCTTTGACCCCCCCCCCCACCACATCAAGATTATCAATTAGAAAAATGGTCCTCTTCTTTTGGAAGAATTTAGGCCATTGGTCAATTCAAGTATTATCCTTCATATCATAGACACTGCATTTATAGCAACCAGTGGTGTACATCAGATCAATACAGTATCAGATTTGATAATTCAAGATCAATAAATATATTAGAATTGTGCATCTAATCTTACCTTTTTTATGACTGATTAATTGACTATGAACTGTTCTTGAATCTACTCTGCGTTGCAACACATGATGATAATTTGATTCTCATGTCAATATGTCAACCAGATTTCATTTTAATCTGCAGACTAGGAAATGACGTTCTCGCATATGATCATGACGTCATCGGTATCAAAATGGTTCGAATTTCTTCTGTATCCACTTTAGTTTTGAGTCAATGTCGATCATACAATTATTATTCAGTCTTTCAATGTTCAAAGAAGCGAACAAGTATATCTAGTAGGTTTACTATTCTCATATGCAAATATTACATGCATTCCTTGTCGACTCGGTTCAGCTCAATTCAATGCGAGACAACTCGAGCTAATTGCGTTTTGATCAAATACACTTCGATATCCCTTCACGAAGTCCTGTGATTCGACAGTCGGTTACTTTTAAACGAATATATTGAGAGTATATTTCATTTCAGTAGTGTATGGTACTCTTCGATAAATTATGCACTCTCGCTTTGGTATCTTGCGGATTTAGTGGAGGACGGACGTCACACGATGGCGCCCCCTATCTTATGTGTAGACTAATTTCTTGCAGTTTTTAGTCGGTTTAATTTGAGATTTTTTTGTTGACTTGCTGTCGCTCGCCATCTAACTTCATTACGATGAGTTTGCATGTCATTTTTGCATTGAAAATCATACACTAAAGCATGACCATTTCATGATTCATGAATAGCCAGAATCATAATTAAAGTAATAAACACCTTTCACACCTCAACTTTACTTTTTAACGGTTAGGTGGAAACCCTAAAGATCTTTTGGTAAGAGAGAGTGAGAGAGTTATTTGTCGGTATTTATTTAATTTATCAATTCTAATATATGTGAATTTTCTCATATTATTTTAATTGTACATCATTATATTTTAATGAATAAATTCATGATATATTTGTAATTTTTGAACTGATTATATATAGATTGATTTATTGAATACAAAATTCGTGCCCATGCAGAGCATAAAAATGCAAACATTACACACAATATTTTTTTGCATCTCGAACGATTAACCTCGATATGTCAATACTGTACACATAAGTGCCTTAATTTGGCTTTAAAAAAGTGGATGTCGGGATCAGGGCTTGGAAATATCACAGAAATCCACTTCTGCATCATAGTACATTCCGCATACCTGTAATTTTCTGAATATCTTTTTGGGTACGTCTAGCCCTCTCTACATCGAATTGCCCAGAATGCCATTGATCACGACTGGATCGGACTTTGAACGCTAGTATATATTAAATTTACATGGGCGGATCCATGATTAAAAGTTAGGGGGATGGTGTAATGGAAATAATCATATTGGATGTTGTATATACATGTATAGTGCCCCCTGCCCCTTTCCAATTTCCCTAATTTAGTCTCGGTGATTAAGCAGGGTACACGTCTTGTAATATGGAACTTCAGTAAGAGTTAGATAATCAAGTTATTGAGGTGGGCGACTAGGAGGGGAGTCCTTCACAAGTACATGTATAGACTCTTGGAAAGCAAAGCGAAACGTTTTTATCATAATTGGCGGATTTAGACATGGGCGTGCACGGTGGGGGAGGGGGGGGGGGCACAAACCCCCTCCCCCTAAAATCGTCAAAGTAAGGGTTTGTACTCAAAAATATTTACATTCCTACTGCGTTTCCCTTACATGAAGATACCAAACCAACTGCACTGCATTTTTCGATAAAAGCAAGAGCCTCAGTATCACGTGACATTTGAACAGACGCTGATTAATTCCCCATAAACGCCCATTCTTTTACTGCTTCAACACAGATTCAAAATTCCCACTAGGACTTTAAATTTGTTCTGAGCCCCTTTGGGATGGAGGCCTGTTGATATATTCCACGTCCCCTCTAAACTCAAATCCTGTACTGATGATCTGCCCCTGATTACCAAGACTGCGACAAGCTCTTTCGCTCTATAGGCTATTATACTGCAGATTTTTCTAAATTTCTGAATGTTTTATCCACCAATAACCAGAAAAAAAGACAGCCAACAGGGGCGTAGCTAGGCGCACATTTGTACTCAAAAACGTCCACATCGCCCCCCCCCCCCTCGGCAGTGCAAAAAGAAGGGGCGATTATAACATGGCTCAAGTGTTTCCTCTCCCATTAGTGGAGGTCCGGAGGGCCTCCCCCGAGTAAATTCTGAACAAAATGAAGCAATTTGGTGGCATCTGAAGCGTAATGAACTGAATTTAGAAGGGATTAGGCGATTCAGTCAGTGTCATCAACGATGAATTGTATATTTTTAAAAACATTTTCGACATTTTCTGATTCTATATTCTTTTTTTCAACCGCAACGGAAATTGGCGAATCAAAAAAAGTTTTGAAGGGGCAGGGAGGTCAGCCCAGGGGGGTTGTCCAGCCGTAATTTCACGTGAAACTAGGAGAAAATCAGCATATTTTGTTTTGAATTCCAGGCGGGACCTGACCACCTAACATTCACTATAAATCGGCGCTTGTTTGTTAATTTTTTAAAGATAAAGAAAATAAGTAAATGATAAATTTCCTTGACAACCGATTATGAGATCACGGATGCGGGCCGTTCCCTGCATCGTCCAGATAGAAAGCATCAATTATCTATCGGCAATACGACTCTAAAAATAAAGAAAAACATGCATTTTTGACTCTTTGCAAAATTCTTGGAGGTAGCCTTTTCAAATCTGGCCAAAACAATTTTCATTGTTCGTTTCAAAAGGATTGATTTTCAATTTTAAAACTACATTTATCACATGATACACCTGTTATGCAGTTTTATAAAAGAAGAAAGTGTTGGATATTTTCTTCCCCATTTCGACATAGCGTGCAGGTTGGGTAGATTTGACGTTGGTTAAATTTTGCTTTGTTGATTTGCAACCTGTAAGTTCCCGTTAAAAATGGCCTTATTTGTTGCCATAAGCGAAGGTTTGCTATTTACCCATATGTGGTGAGGGTGTTTTGCGGACGACTCTTGTGGCCACAGAAAGACGAGAGAGGACTTAGTTTTTTTACAGAATTTTCATTGCATTCATGCCAAAATTTGTATGTTTCATTTTTTCCCAAGATGGTTCCAGTAATTCCTTGCCTTTTCACTACGGATATTTTCCATCAGGTAGAGGGGGTCAGGCAGGTCATACTTTGCTAGAAGTTTCTCGACCTTAAGATACCAGCTATTGCTAGTATCCGACTTCAGGAGGAGTTGTCTACGCCCTCCCCCATCTACAGCTCAATAGTCTCTGGGTTTTTTGTAATGTTCAAGAAGGTTGTAAAGATTCGTTTAAAAATCTATGTGTGCCTCTATGGGCGTTGCTCCTACAAGATTCATTACTGCAACAGATGCTGTTTTTTTTTTCAGGGAGGGATTGTAATTGTCTCAGATTTTTCCTTTTTACCCTGATTTCCAATAAGTCTATTCCATGGAGTAACCTTTGGCTTACAAACGTGGTCCATAACTTGTGCGAAATTACGGGTATTACCCCATTCCTCCCACGCATACCACTGCCTGATAATGCGTAAATTGTGTTTCTTCATCTTACTATAGGTTCATCGTTTGCTGACACTGAAACATCTAAATCAAATACGATCCTGAGGCCATCAGTTTGCGTCATTTCAAAATTCCATTGGGGAAGGTCCCCGAACCCCAACCAACGAGAGGGGGAACATCCGTCCATACTATCCCCACTAGGCCCTTCGTGTCTCGCAAATTATCCACCGTTGAAGATGTGTCTCCCCCCTTTTGACAGGTGATGTTCTTGATCCATCCCTTAGACCTGTACTAGTAGACGTCCACATCGAAAACACTCGGCTACTAATGATCGAAGACATCAGTACCTGTCACAGAAAGATTTAGGGAGGGGTGATATTACCAGTTACCTGTTACCTAGCTGTAAGACCTATCCATTAGTCTCTCGACTCTCCAGGTCTGTTCTTGTTCTGTGGCTTGATCTTTGTATGAGTTCCGGCTATGATAATGATTGCTTTTCGATTTTCTACATACTGGATAAGATTTGTCAAACACAGTACTGGTCGGGTACATACTATCGCCGGGCACATACATGTATTATCGCCGCTTCATTTATATCTCTGCTTATTGTAGATGTAGGAATTTATTTTTTTCACCTTAATTACATCTCTGAAACATGAAACGGTATACAAAATTTCAAATAATTCCATAGCCTGCAAATACTGAATTTTATGATAGGAAAGTTGGTAAATTTGAATGTATTTCCCCCGCCTCTCTGGGGAAAGGGTAGGTCTCTTCAACTTCCCATATCTCTTTGGTTTTTGATTTTTTTGTACGAATTTTTCACATACGAAAAGAAGAAAGTCTAAAGATTTAAATAATGTGAACTTTGTCAAAAAAGTTTGAGATTTTCAGTAAGAACAGGTAGAGGTGGCGATAATATGTACCCTTCCTTCTTTCAAACTTAGTGCAACCCTTAAGTTCACTGAGCAATGGTAAACAAGAACCAATTGTCAGATTTTCATGAAAATTGGAAGAAATGTGTATCCAGGGTTGCTCATCCTTCTGTGCAAATTTCATCAAATTTCATAAAGAAATAAAGATTTTCAGTGGCGGATTCAGCCGGGGGGCACGGGGGCACTTGCCCCCCCCGGCAGTGCCAAAGAAGGGGCACTTATGACATGCTTTTGGAAGCATTAAACTACTGTTTCCGTAATAAATCTATGAAACTAGTCAGAAATAGCCCCAAAACACCCCAGAAACCACCGATTTGAGTAAATTTTCCAAAAATTTTTCGGGGATAGATAGTCATGTCCATTGTCTGTACGTGGACGTACACACGTTTCGGAAACAACCTACATTGAATCATGTTCATATCGAATTTTCTTTATCTGATGGATAAATCGGGAACTTTATATCCTATGCAAGGCATATTTAACACACATATTTCTTGACCAAATCTTCGATCCAACCTCCTACAAAGCTTACATTTTTTTAAACTCTAACTTTGAGGTTGTGATCAATCTTTTTAAAATGTTTTGGCCAGATTTAAACCGGCTACCTCCAAGAATTTTGAAAAGATAAAAATGCATGTTTTTCTTTATTTTTTAGAATCGAAGTTATCATGATTACATTTTTTGTTAAGCCCCTAGGTAAATCAAAAATATAATCATGATAGAACTGCCAAGAAATAATTAAACCTTTCAATATGAACGATGCAGGGAATGGGGCACCCATGATCAATTTGTCAAGGAAATTTATCATTTACAAGGGAATTTTTTATGGTCTGTATGGGGCCGAAATTCGGTAAAAAGAGGTACTTTTCCCCATTTTTATACCTAAAAATTCCCAATTCAATCTTTTCTCCAAAACGAGACATTCATTTCCAATTTACGTATGATTAATTTATAGGAAAACGAAAGTAGAACGATTAAACATGCTCTAGGAGGGATTCAAAATATAGACAATTGATATGATAAGGGATAATTTTCATGAATATATCTTTATGTTGTTTGAAATTTATTTCCCAATTTGGGTTAAAATGTTGCAAAATTCCCCATTTCATCGCCGCCCAGGCCCCAGGGGCTAGAGAAAAACCCTATTATTACTTATTTTCTTTACCTTTATACAAATATAAACAAACAAGCGGATCTAGAGTTGTTAGGGGGGTCAAGTCCTGCCTGGAATTTGCATAAAATGCTGATTTTTCCTAGTTTTACGAGAATTTATGGCTGGACACCCCTCCCTGCCATGGGTTGACCTCTCTGCCCTTTCAAAACTTCTCCTGATCCGCCCGTTTCTTTAGGAAATCCTGATCATGTTGACTTCTGCATGCCGTGCAAGAACAGTGCAGCATCAGAAAATTTCGAAAATTTTCAAATATATTCTATATTATATTATAAATAATAGTTATTGTTGCTGACTGAATCATGCGCGCCAAATCCCTTCTAAATTCAATTCAAATACGCTTCAGATGCCACCAAATTGCTTCATTTTTTTCAAAATTTTCTCGGGGGATGCCCCCCGAACCCCCTCCCATACCCTCCCCCACTCGGCCCTTCGTGCCTCGCAAGTGATTTCCATAAAAATTGTATGTGCCCCCCGGCAATTGGGATTCTGGATCCGCCCCTGATTTTAGTACAAAAAATGTTGAAAGAAGTGGCGATAATATGTGCCTGACCAGTATAACAAATCAGGTTTTTTAAAGATGTTCATAGTATCGAAACGTCAAATTGGTTTAAATGCGAGTTAGCTAGAAAAAAGTTCTTTGACGTTGGAGGTAAAAACATCAACTTCGTCAACAAATGTTCGCGCGGGAAGAAGAAAGGAGAGGAAAGGCGAACATTATTTAGTTTGATCGGTTTATTGTGCAATTGTGTAAACATGCAGAAATCGATAACGTAAGAATATATAAAGTCACGATGAGTGTAGTCTACGAAACCTGATCTAACCCCAGCCCTTGACTTTTATTTCATAATTTGGACGGTGGAGATTATTGATTCGCAGGAACCTGTCGTTCTATTTCAGAAAATAAATTATTGTCCTACCTCACGACTCTGTTATTCTGATTAATGAAATCTACAGGAAAGAAACAAAACCGATGTTGATTTTTTTCGATTTTCCCAACACACATGTTAATCCACCAATATATCGTCTACATGGGACACGACGGACGAATCCTGACTTCCAGCACTTAAAAGGATATATCATCTTCTAAAAACAACAATCATTACTTACCATAACAGCGGCAGATAGATGCTACAGCTCCTTTTTCGTGGACAACTACAATGTTTTTTCTTGTAAACATAATTTTCGTCAACGCCATGCGACTCCTATAGCCAAATATTAGCAACAACCACGCTCGCTAGAGGGCGCAACGTGACATTGATTCAGTATGTCCGCCAAAAACGTCTCGACTCGCCTCGGTATCTTTTACGGGCCGTTATGGATAAATCTAGCAGTTTTTGTTCCGAAAAACTTATGACATCAAAGCTTGATACTTTGACCCTTTGGTATATGAATAAATAAGGGGATTTCCATGTCATTTACATATCGCAGGAAGGAATTGAAATATTCAGAGCTGTCAAAATTCGTGATAACGATCGTATACCGGGTACTGAGCGGGATTAAATGATTGCTTATTTATCCATAATAATAATTCATAAAGATTTTCCATGGTATATGCCCGTATTCACATCAAACTTCGCCGATTTCCATCACAAATCAGTATCAAGAACGATAACTCTATTTTGTTTACAACAATATACGTTTCAATTTAAATGTACAATCAGGCGAAAACAGTTTCTACTTCGAGTAATTTATTTCTGAATAAAGTTAAGAAAATATATAACACATAAAAGCGTGGATCTAGTGGGGTCTGATGAAGGGGAAGTCAAGAAATGTGCAAAAAAAATTATGATTTTCCCATCATTTTTTTTTTTCTCAAAACCATATACTGGACCTCTCCCCCTCCCTCCCCCCAGTCCCATCTGACTGGATCCACATTCTACATCAAATATGAATTGATAAAGCTCCAAATATTAACTTTTGCAACATTCTTGGAGTTTATTTATTTTTTATTAGTTATGATATAAATTCCATGTATACTTCATTTCTTACATTAAAACTACCCGATTTCCAGGATGTAGCTAAGTAAAAATGTTTCTGTCACTCTGTGCAAATTTAACACAGGTCTTACAACAATATTAGTGTACTATATACCTGTAGTATTAATTTTAATACAGATAAATCTGACCTAGATAGGGAATGGGATACCCTGGTCCTGTAATAATATTACCACATAAACATGTAATTGTAAATGCTAGCTGACTTTTCCACTTCTCACTTTATCAAAGACTTTGTACATCTGGATTTTTATCTTAGATCTATCTGTTCATGGCATAAGTTATCCTCCTTGGATTAACTACATGCATTAACAGGGCTTGAAATTCATAGAAATTCCAAAGGAGCCATACGGGCTCCTAGTTCTGGAATTCAAGGAGCCCGTACCAAAAATCAAGGAGCCCGTAAATATTTAAGTTTCTTTTCTATTAATTACATAAGATACTTGTTGAAAGCATTTATTGTGAAAGACCATCTTTTACAGCAGTTTAAATACAACATTGAAGTAAATCATTTGGGTCCAAAAAGCTGACAATGTTTTACTTAGCCTAAAATATATGAGAGCCTCCCCCTCCCAAAAAAACTGAACAAGAAGCTTTCTATATCGCCATCCGACTCATCAATAAAACGATAGTCCGTGCAACATGTTGTATGTTTGTTGATTAAGATCCATCACTATATTCAACCGTATTAAAAACATGAACATTGACCAATTTGTTATTTATTCACTTGCGTGAGCGAGACATCCTCTTTCTTATCTTGGAAAAAAACGACAATTATTCTGTAATGTCAAAGACTGCGAGGTCGGGTATTATGATGAAAAGAAATCTGATAGAGCGTACATGTATTTTTATTTCCGATTCCCCGTCACGCTGAGACTTATATGACACGTGCTGGTCCACGCGATCTAGCGATTACATGTATGAGATGCATGTGAACGTTTTCATGTTACGTTTGTTGGTCACTCGATAGATACAGTCAACGCAACGCGTGCTTTAAATGCACTATAGATTGACGTGCGCCGTAGAAGTCATAAACGTTTTCATCTCAGTTAAATTTAAAGCTTGAGGGGGGGGGGGGGGCTACGTGACGTTTTACGTCTCGGGTTGAATACAGAGGAGGCTAATTAACCGGATGTGCGGCAAATTAACGCCAAGGCGTACACATTTTTGGAAAAAAATACGCATGGCGGTCGATGAAACGGCATGGGGAGAACACTGGTCATTTTTTCTACTCGCCAAACGGGCGAGTTCAGACGAAAATCTAATCGCCCGTCGGCACTTTCACTCGCCATTGGCGAACGGGCGAGTGGGAATTTCAAGCCCTGCATTAATGGTCTGTGGGGTTAGCCTTGGAAATTGGGGTATGGTAGAGGGGGGGGGGGGTTTGGACAGTGATTACTAGGAGTTTTATTTACAGATAAATTTAGCAAGTTTTGTACCATGATATAACAATTCTTAAAATATTTGGAGTGATTAATCTGAAGTTTTTAGTCCCCTACCGGCAACGCCGAAGGGGACTCTTAGTTTCCTCTCGGTCTGTCTGTCCGTCTGTCTGTCTGTCCGTCCGTCTGTCCGTCCGTCTGTCCGTCCGTCTGTCCCTCCGTCTGTCCGTCTGTCCGAATATCAGTTTTCCGGACTTTTTTCTGCAACGGATGGAGATATCAAGATGAAATTTGATACACAGCTTGGTCTTGGATAGTTACAGAGCAAGTTCGACTTTCGTCGAGCTTGACCCATTTTTCGAGGAGTTATGCCCCTTGATGACTTGGACAATTCAGTTTTTGTCAGTTTTCCAGACTTTTTTCTTCAACGGATGGAGATATTCAGATGAAATTTGATACACAGCTTGGTCTTGAATAGTTACAGAGCAAGTTTGACTTTCGTCACGCTTGACCTATTTTTCGAGGAGTTATGCCCCTTGATGACTTGGAAAATTCAGTTTTTGTCAGTTTTCCGGACTTTTTTCTTCAACGGATGGAGATATTCAGATGAAATTTGATACACAGCTTGGTCTTGGATAGTTACAGAGCAAGTTTGACTTTCGTCATGCTTGACCCATTTTTCGAGGAGTTATGCCCCTTGATGACTTGGAAAATTCAGTTTTTGTCAGTCTTTCGGACTTTTTTCTGCAACAAATAGAGATATTCAAGTGAAATTTGATACACAGCTTGGTCTTGGATAGTTACAGAGCAAGTTTTGTTCTCGTCACGCTTGACCCATTTTTCGAGAAGTTATGCCCCTTGATGACTTGCACAATTCAGTTTTTGTAAGTTTTCCAGACTTCTTTCTGCAACAAATAGAGATACTGTATTCAGGTAAAAAGTGATACTCAGCTTAGTCTTGGATAGTTACAGAGCAAGTTCGACTTTTGTCATGCTTGACCTATTTTTCAAGGAGTTATGCCCCTTGATGACTTGCACAATTCAGTTTTTGTCAGTTTTCCAGACTTTTTCCTGCAACAAATAGAGATATTCAGGTGAAATTTGATACTCAGCTTAGTCTTGGATAGTTACAGAGCAAGTTCAACTTTCGTCACGCTTGACCTCTTTTTCGAATCGATAAAGCTAAAGCAGATAAAACCTCAGAACTGAGCTGCACAGACAGTAAGTTTAATTAAATTTCATACATGTACATATTTAATTGAAGAGTAATTCATAGGCAGAGTTGCAGGACATAAATATATGCCGCCGGTAGGGGACTATATCGCTCAGCGATCATAACATTTTTTTTAAGGGAAAGGGCTGAAGGCTAATGATAGATCTAAATACATTCATCACACCAAATTAAAACATCTCCTTTTGTCGGTTTAGGATAATTAGGTAAATGCATCTATCTCTCACTGTTATTTTTTTACACAATAAACATATTAAACACAATAACATCTTTGTGTGCGAGAAGAGGAGCCCAGAGCTCAGTTCAAGCAATGTCTTAGATATAATATTGAAACAATAGGGAATACTTCCTTGTAGGATATGGACCAATATTCAGCATGTGAAAGTTGTTCAAATTAAAACCATACATTATATATGTGTAGAATTTTCTTTCTTTTTTTTCTCAAAATTCTCACAATATATATAAGGTTCATGTTCAAGATTGACAATTCACATATTATCTTATAGACATTAAGAACAATTCTTGGTTTTATTTTCTAATGTTCACTGGGTGGGCTGAGAAATTAATTATGGTTATATGCATTGAGTAGCTAGATCTACATGTTTGACAGCTTATTTCAAACATGGTACTATTAATGACACCAATGGTTCTCCTAGCTGTATATCTGTCTGACTGTTGATTTGACCATGAGGACAGCTTTTGATTTGTAAATATAACTTGTCTATTATCTTCAAATGTTTTCCCTTTTTTGTTATAGTGGTAAATTCATGTGATAAATGTATTTTTAACAAAGTATTATGACAAATCATGTCATAATTTGCAAGTTTTCGCAATGCAAATATAGGGGGTAACCATCTTTAAGTCTAAATTACAGCTATTTGGTCAATGATAGAAAAGAACTCTTGTCATTTTTGAAATCAGCATACCTGAAATGGGTTAAAATGAACAAAATATAGTCCATAATCAGCATCCCTGTAAAGAAAATGAGTTGTGACGTTTTTTCTATAAAAGCTGTGCATTTTCGTTTTAAATTAGGTTGCAGGGTGGGTATGTTAAATGTCAAATAACTTTTTACTTATAAAAGATACAATAAAACAGATTACAGATTTGAACTCAGCATACTTTTTTCATATAATAAAAGTAATATTGATGAAAAAAATTATTTATTTATAAAACCCGTGGTTGTTGCTACAAATATGCAAATTATATGATTCAGAGCTGAATGCATAGCCTACTTGCCATTGGTCAAGAAAGTAATTTACTTTTTCAACTTTTAAATGATCAATGATAATTCATAAACTAAATAAACCTATCTTTCTATTCACTAAATTTCAATCATGGCATCGTCCTTTTCCACCTTTACTCGGTAAACACAAGGAAGAGCGCATTCAAGGGCAGATCCGCCAAGGAAATATGGCGGGGAAAAAAGTGAGTGATCTGCCCTTGAATGCGCTCTTCCTTGTGTTTACCGAGTAAAAGTAGAAAAAGTAAATTACTTTCTTGACCAATGGCAAGTAGGCTATGCATTCAGCGCTGAATCATATAATTTGCATATTCGGATATAGGAGTCGCATGGCGTTGACGAAAATCATGTTTACAAGAGAAAACGTTGTGTTGTCCACGAAAAAGGAGCTGTAGCATCTATCTGCCGCTGTTATGGTAAGTAAGGCCATACCAAATTAATTAAATGTTCTTTGGATTTCCCGCACCATATTTTTCAAAATTCAAAAAATAATATTATAAAAATAAAATGCTCGCCCGCACCACGAAATTTCTGGCTCAAGATTTTTTAAGGGTCGGTTCCGACTTCTGCAAATCTTAAAGCGTCTAGAAGTCACAGATTGTGCAACTTTCGAAGAAAATGATACTTCCTGTGTTTGAAAAATTATGTTGGGAGCAAATTAGTTGTCCCATCGAAAGTCAAGAAGGGGGGAATGTTCGAAAATCTTTTCCGTAGAGCTATGTGCCAGGCTTCCTAGTCACCAGATTTCTATGGGGATTCCTTTTTGAGTACGAAAAACATCAGAAATGTATTACTGGGGTAACCTATATCAAAAATGAAAGTATTTCACAAGCCCGCACCTTAAAAACTGCAATACTTAAAAAAAAAACATAGTGTAATCAAAGATTACGAAGCTCACCTCGTGGCAGCAAAGTTCAATTTAAACATATCTCTAAGTACATGTATATTAAGAAAATCACTCAAGTGGAAAAAAGTAGGTCAAGGTCATTTTATGAAAGTTTGATCAAACTTAAGATACATCCAATATGCAAGTTTGGTACATGTAGCACTTATACTTTGCTCAATATTGGCCTTTAAAGGCAAAATCACTCAAGTGGAAAAAGTAGGTCAAGGTCATTTTATGAAAGTTTGATCAAAGATACATCCAATATGCAAGTTTGGTACATGTAGCACTTATACTTTGCTCAATATTGGCCTTTAAAGGCAAAATCACTCAAGTGGAAAAAGTAGGTCAAGGTCATTTTATGAAAGTTTGATCAAAGATACATCCAATATGCAAGTTTGGTACATGTAGCACTTATACTTTGCTCAATATTAGACTTTAAAGGCAAAATCACTCAAGCGAAAAAAGTAGGTCAAGGTCAATTTATGAAAGTTTGATCAAAGATGCATCTAATATGCAAGTTTTGTACATGTAGCACTTATACTTTGCTCAATATTTGCCTTTAAAGGCAAAATCACTCAAGTTGAAAAAGTAGGTCAGATGCTGCATCCGATGCATAGGTTCTTCTCAGCATCCCAATATGAATCACTTGTGCAAGTTTGGTTACTGTAGCATCACTACTTTGTCAGATACTGAACTACCCCAAAAACTTTAACCAGACATTGACAAAGTCATTCAACCGAAAATGTAGGTCAGATGCTGCATCCGATGCATAGGTTCTTCTCAGCATCCCAAGATGAATCACTTGTGCAAGTTTGGTTACTGTAGCATCAGTACTTTGTCAGATACTGAGCTACCCCAAAAACTTTAACCAGACATTGACAAAGTCATTCAACCGGAAAATGGAGGTCAGATGCTGCATCCGATGCATGGGTTCACATCAGCATCCCAAGATGAATCACTTGTGCAAGTTTGGTTACTGTAGCATCGGTACATTGTCAGATACTGAGTTACCCCAAAAACTTTAACCGGACATGGACGCGGACGGGGACGAGGACGTGGACGCGGGGGTTATAGCATAAGCTCATCTCAACTTCGTCGAGGTGAGCTTAAAAAAAATTATATTTTCGCCCGCTCGCACCCTTTTTTTCACAAGAAAATCCAAAGAACATTTAATTAATTTGGTACGGCCTAATGATTGTTGTTTTTAGAAGATGATATATCCTTTTAAGTGCTGGAAGTCAGGATTCGTCCGTCGTGTCCCATGTAGACGATATATTGGTGGATTTACATGTGTGATGGGAAAATCGAAAAAAAATCAACATCGATTTTGTTTCTTTCCTTGACTATTTTTTTATAAGAATAACAGAGTCGTGTAGTAGTGAGCAATATATTATTTTCTCGAATAAAACGACAGGTTCCTGTGATTGATTCGTATACAAATACTGGTCGAGCAGATCACAGGCACACGTAGAAAGACCGTCAATATCCTGTATGGTCATAAGAGAATACTGGTATCTTGTAGAGAGACAAGGCTTCCGACGAATTTTCAGCTAGAAGTAGCATTTCTGCAATTTTTTGCATTTGAAGGGCAAAATGGGGTATGACCATAAAGATTTATTTGTATACTTCCTAAAAACATCAATAATTCACCCAAAAAGATCTCATAACATAGCCTAATCGTCTACCTAAGTTGGACTGTTTTCTACTTTATGTCTTGAACCTCCATTGCCAGATTAGCTTATCAGAATCATCCAGGTGTTTTTTTTACTTTGCTTACAGTAAGCAGAGTAAAGCCTCTGAATGAATCAGTATTTGTCCAATCTGGCAATGGAGATTCAAGACAGAAAGTAGAAAACTCCAATTTTATAGGTAGACTATTAGGCTATGTTATGAGATCTTTTTGGGTGAATTATTGATGTTTCTAGGAAGTATACAAATAAATCTTTATGGTCATACCCCATTTTGCCCTTCAAACATGACAAATGCAAACATTTCAGATGCTACTTCCCTTACCAAAATTAACTAACATAAATCTAACATGAGATCTCATGTGAGATCTCACATGAGAATCTCATCTAATCCTCACGTGAGGTTTTTAACATGCAAATTAGGTGTCTCTCATGTTAGATTCTAACATGACCACATGTGGACGTCTCTAACATAACCTCACGTGTGAAATTTTTCTCACAAAACCTAACGTGAGAAATACAGTGCCAGCATATTGTTTTCCCTTAATCAAGTCCTCATAAAACCTCATGTGATGTTTTGTGAGAAATTCCAACCTTCACAAAAATTCTAACAAAACCTCACGTGAGAAATTCTTAAAAATACAGTAGCCTTAACATTGATTTCTAACATGATTTCTCACGTGAGAAATATTCAACACGTGAGGAAATTTGGATAAAAAGAAGTTCACATTTGATCTAACATAACCTCACGTGAGACAAACTAATTTGCATACACTTCTAACATGATTCTTACAACTTTCACACGTGAAAGTTATGAGGTTTTGTGAGAAAACTTTGTACGGGTTCCAGCTGAAAATTCGTCGGAAGCCTTGTCTTTCTATACATATATTCCCTTATGACCTGTAAAGGGGTATCATACAAGATATTGACGCTCTTTCTACATGTGCCTGTGGAGCAGATATTTCCGAACTGAAGGTATTTCCGAACGATTCGCTAGTTCGGTTACTTGGAGTTACTTTTTCACAATTTTGGTGATACAGACATTTAGATATTCAGAAAAATAAACGACATGCTAAAGGAAATCTCAAAATAACTTTATTTAGGCCATGCAAAAAAAAATTTCTGGTTCTCAGATAATTGATCTAAAAAATATGGGTAGGTAGGTAGGGTTTTTATTTTTTGTTTTTATTTTCCGAAAACTACTTAAGCACAATTTTTTATTCAGATATTATAGAGACTGTGATCTATAGTGACTATATTTGTTGTAAATGTTCGGAAGTCGGAAGTTTTATGTCTTTGTCGTCAGATAATTCCCCCGAAAATAGTTTCTCACATAACTGTGTCACTGAATAGTTCGATTCCAATGGCAATATAATCCACGGCACGACTGTGTTGCCTTTAGAATTCACCTTCAAGCTGACAATCATTCGTTCCTCCCCCCCGGTCGCCATTTTGCATCTTGTGTACAATAACAAAGTACAGTATTAGCACCTAAGCGTCTTGGTCGTGTAAAGTCTTAACAAAACCGACAAGTGCCGTTAAAACGTAAAGCGCTGTACTGAAACAGACATTTCTACTTTTCGTTTGTACAGAAATCCCTGTTCTATTAATAGAAAATTATATTTATCAGCATGAGAAATCTGGCGGGCGGCGGCTATTTTTTTCCCTTCCCACGATAAAAACGTCTCATCGGGAGGAATTTTGAGCGCGCGGCGGTGTCTGAGAACCAGGATTTTTTTTTTATATGGCCTTAATATATTTTTAACGTTTGTTTCTCCTGCTGTTTGTAACTTTGTCTGTTTGGGAGCTGGGGAAAGTGACGTCATTGTGTTAAGAACATATCTTGACCTGGTTTCGGAGTCATCTATTTTCCAAAAATCTATTCTTGTCAATGAAAACCTGCATTGGGAGGGGCCCAGAGCAGGATATTCACGAAAAAGTGTATAAATTTCATGTGTTAGAATACCAAAATCATTGGAAATAAGTAAGAAATAGACGTACAGGTACCTCATCATAGTTCAGAAAGTCGATTTAGAAATAAATTTTGTAAAAGTTTTATGATATATGTTGACATAGAATTCTTTAGTAAGGATAAAAGGATAAAATAACAAAGTTTTGAAACATTTGATTTAAATTTGACCCCAGGAGGGACTAAAATGCAAATCGTTCGGAAATACCTTTAGTAACTTGTGTAAAATGGCCGTTAAAAGGGGGTGTTAAAATACCCTCAAATCAGCAATTTAAAGGTCGATTTTAAAAATTATTTTTATATAGGCATTTGTATGAAGGGAAAAGCATTATTTGTTCCGAGTTTCATGGTGATTGGACATATAGAAGCCGAGTTATTGACGAAAAACCACAAAATTCGTTCGGAATTATCTGCTCGACCAGTACTACAGAAGTCCTCTGAAACTGTTGGTGATGATAAGTTAATTCTTTTTTGCAACAATTTACATGATTGGTCTATTGTCTATTTGTGCCCCTGATATTTCATCTGAGCCCCTGACCCCAGGGGTCATAGGAAATGGGTGTGGTCATTTTCTCCTATATAATTATGTGATCTTGTGGTCATCGTTTCTACCTTGGTTTACCTTGATGTTGAGATCTAATGTTATTGTTAGGCTATACCTTTTCCTATCCATTTTGTGTTCATATACTGTTCCTTGCCGCTTCCGGTCCATAGCAGCTCGCAACAAATTTTTGAGATAAAAACCCTTCCAGTGAGCGTTCAATTTATTTTTAAAAATATTTACAGATTTTGCTTCCACGACATTCGCAGGCAGGGAATTCTCAGAAAGTATAAATGATAGAAAGTTAATTCTTTTTGCAATATTATAGGTCGATGATCTTGTTGTGCACCTGATATTTCATCTGAGCCCCTTAGGAAATGGGTGTGGCCATTTCTTCTTCTTCTTCTTCCGGTAATGTGCTGGGCTCCTTGTGGGGCATTATCGCACATGAGTTTAAAAACATGCCAGGGAAGGCTCTCATTAAAAACAGGATAAAAACAAACACCCTTGTTGTCTACAGGTAATGGTTGCTGATTCGGACAAAGCCTTCAGTGAATCAGCAGTCATGATGGATTGTGGCAGGGAATTCCAGATTTCTCTTATACATGTACAAGTATACACTATAACTCTATGTAATCTTGTGGTCACAAGTTCTCAGAAAATATAAATGATAGAAAGTCAATTCTAGTTGTGCACCCGATATTTCATCTGAGCCCCTGACCCCTGGGGTCTTAGGAAATGGGTGTGGTCATTATCTCCTACAGATGTGGTCACCATTTCTCAGAAAGTATAAATAATAGAAAGTTACTTCTTTTTGCTATATCATATGTCTACGATTGAGTTGAGCACAAGATATTTTGTTTGAGCCCCTGACCCCCAAGGTCTTAGAAAATGGGTGTGGTCATTTCCTCTTATATAACCCTATGTAATCTTGTGGACTCCATTTCTCAGAAAGTGTAAATGATAGAAAGTTAAGTCTTTTTGCAATGTTCAAGGTTTATGAGCTAGTTGTGCACCTGAAGTTTTGTTTGAGCCCCTTAGTAGGCCTTACCCCAGGGTCTTAGATTTTGGGTGTGATCGTTTTTATACGCCCGTCATTTGACGGGACGTATTATGGTATGGCGAAGTCCGTCCGTCTGTCCGTCCGTCCGTCCGTCTGTCCGTCTGTCCGTCCGCCTATGGAACGCAATAACTTGAATACGCGTCAACGGATTTTTATGAAATTAATACATAGTGATCAGACTGTGGAGAGGAAGCCGCCTTTCGATTTTCAGGTTCATCCGATTTGTCGTTACAGAGTTATGGGACTTAGATTTTTAAAATACAGTGAAAATATACTAAAATATTTAAAAATTATTTAAAAATCTATTTCTGGTCGAAATGTTTTGAAATTTTGTATACTTCATGTAGGAAGGATGTTCTTTGACATATGTAACGGGTTTTTAATTTTTTTGTCGCATAACCGAGATATTGTGTGTAATAGGAAGGGGGGAGGGGTGGGTTATATGCACATACATGTTAAGCTAAGGGCAAAATATAGGCGCATGGAACGCAATAACTTGAATATGCGTCAACGGATTTTCATGATATTCATACATTTTGATTGGACTGTGGAGAGGAAGCCGCCTTTCGATTTTCAGGTTCATTCGATATGTCGTTACAGAGTTATGGGACTTAGACAATTTAAAATACAGTGAAAATATACTAAAATAGTTAAAAATTATTTAAAAATCTATTTCTGGTCGAAATGTTTTGAAATTTTGTATACTTAAGGTAGGAAGGATGTTCTTTGACATATGTAACGGGTTTTTAATTTTTTGGTCGCATAAGAAGATATTGTGTGTAATAGGAAGGGGGGGGGGTTATATGCACATACATGTTAAGCTATGGGCAAAATATAGGCGCATGGAACGCAATAACTTGAATATGCGTCAACGGATTTTCATGATATTCATACATTTTGATTGGACTGTGGAGAGGAAGCCGCCTTTCGATTTTCAGGTTCATTCGATATGTCGTTACAGAGTTATGGGACTTAGATATTTTAAAATACAGTGAAAATATACTAAAATAGTTAAAAATTATTTAAAAATCTATTTCTGGTTGAAATGTTTTGAAATTTTGTATACTTCAAGTAGAAAGGATGTTCTTTCACATTTATAAGGGGTTCTTGAATTTTTTGTCACATAATCCAGAAATTATGTGTAATGGGGGGGGGGGGGGGGGTTTGTATGCACATACATGTTAAGCTAAGGGCAAAATATAGGTGCATGGAACGCAATAACTTGAATATGTGTCAACAGATTTTCATGATATTTGTACATTTTGATCAGACTTTGAAGAGGAAGCCGCCTTTCGATTTTAAGCTAGGTTCATCCAATTTGTCCTTATGGAGTTATGGGACTTAAATATTTTGGTGTTGTGAAAAAAATCCCAACGGGCGTATCTTGCTGCGTGAGCGTAGGCTTTATTTTCTTTATATATAACGCAATGTAATCTTGTGGTCACAATTTCTTAGAAAGTATAAATAACAGAAAGTAGGGCTGTAACGGTTCAGACATCCTTCGGTTCGGTTCGGTTTGAATTATGAACCTCGGTTTTTCGGTTTTCGATTCGGTTTAAAGCAGAGTACAGTTTCTTAGTATTATTGCCAGTTTGTTAGGTATTTTCCTCTATTGTGTTGATGTGTTATAATCCAGTTAATGTGACAATGTAATCTTGATATCAAAATGATGCAAATTCATACTCTAACTGAATTAGAATTTTCATAATCCAAAAAGTGCACTGGAATTGCTTTTAGATTATATTACTTGCTCTATAAATTTCACAAATACACTCAAAATATGAGAAAGTTTAAAACTGTCCTAGAGATATACATGTACTGAAAAGATTCCACGAATCATATACTAATATAATATAACCAAATTTTCAATCATGTACCTGTTCTATGATCTGAGCCGCCCGCTGGCTAACTTGTTAAATTTTGCGGAGTTTCTGAATGCAAGTAGATCAGGTCATACTCGGCCTGCTTATCTTCAGGACGATGTAACGCACATGTTTTCAGTAAATATTTGTGCCGACATTGCCGAAGTAGAACAAGTCGAATACTGCAAATAGTAATCGTCTTATCGACCACCCTCCGACTTTCAAACAATCAAAATGATCGCCTGGGACCTCTTTTTTGACGTCTGGGTCGCCATTACTAAGATCTAAAAAGTTTATCGAAGAATGCGGCCTAGGATTGGTTGTATCGTCAGAGGTGACCAATCAAAACGTTCGTTATTTGAGAGAAAATCAAGTGATAAAAAAAGAAAAAAAACGAATCGAAATCTGGAAATTCCGAACCGAATCGAACCGTGAGATTTTCAACCACGGTTAACCGACTTTTCGGTTAATTGTTACAGCCCTAACAGAAAGTTATATTATAGATCTATGATCAAGCTGTACACAAGATATTTTGTTTGAGCCCCTGAACCCAGGGTCTTAATAAGTGGGTGTGGTCATTTTCTCCTATATAACTGTATGTAATCTTGTGGATTTCATTTCTCAGAAAGTATAAATGATAGAAAGTTAATTCTTTTTGCAACATAAAAGGTTTATGATCTAGTTGTGCACCTGATATTTCATCTGAGTCCCCGACCCCCAGGGTCTTAGGAAATGGATGTGGTCATTTTCTCCTATATATATAACTTACTGCAATTTTGTGATCATCTTTTCCCAGAAAGTATAAAGGATACAAAGTCAATTCTTTTAGTGACATGATGGGTCTGTGGTCTAGTTGTGTACATGTACCCGATGTTTTGTTTGAGATTAAGACCCCAAGGGTCTTGGAAAATGGGTGTGGTAATATTCTCCTGTATATATTATATACTTGAAAAGGACCCGCACAAGCGCGGAAAAAATTGTCAACTCAGTGGCGTTAATTCCATATAGGCTAAAAGACTCAAGCCTACACATAAATTTTCTAGATAGATCGTATACCTTAAAACTGTCTATTAATAGCATCCGTAGATTTGAAAGAGATGTATCTGACACCCTCCCGCCCCATCTAAAGTTTCCAAAGGTTGATAATTTTGCCTTAAAAATCATCTCCTTTAAACTATTTTTTTCTGGGGCTTTGCCCCTTGGAACCCCATAAAAATCGTTAAGATTATAAGACAGTTTTTATCAGTGTATACATTTTGTATTACTTGAAATATTCGTAACACTTCTTACACTTTTATTTTTTAAGAAATCCAGGATGGAATAAATTAAATATCAAAAGTGAGACTTCTTAATCATAAAACACCATTAATTTTTCGGGAAAAGTGTTTTATGTAGATTTATATGTAACTTTTTACGTCAGTCATCATAGCAAATAAGATTGTAAAATATATATATATATATACCTGTGGGAGGGGCTTCACATTTTAAGAGCCAATCCGGCATAAAACCATGCAAATTGGTCCAAATGACCTAGTAACCAAATTTAATGATTTTAAGTTATTCTAATAGATACATGACTAGGAATAATTCTGTCAAATATTTTTGTTCAAATATCCATGGTTACAGAGATATACCACCCCATCATTTTTCCCGCCAAATTTACAAAAAGGACGTAGAAATATCCCTATTTTCGCTGATGTACTTCTCTAAAATTTTAAGTATAAATTGAATTGGAGTAAATATTGTTATTGATATATTGAAATATAACATTTTATTCTATCTTAGGATAATATTATATATGAAAAATTTTTTTCCAAAGACAGCCACAACGTAACTTGAAAAGAGGCAAAAATCGGCTAAGTGAGAAAACGACGTTTTATACGTTTTTCACGCACCAATATCTTCTGTAAGAGAAGTTTGATTTTTATCAAATTTCATCTTTTAACTCTTTGCTTTAATCTTATAAATATATCAAAAATCCACCGCTGCCAAATGATTACGTATTGAGATGTAGACAGTTAAAATATGTATAAAAGATCAGCTTAACGAAAAAACGACGTTTTAGACGTTTTTCACGCACCAATATCTTCTGTAAGAGAAGTTTGATTTTTATCAAATTTCATCTTTTAACTCTTTGCTTTAATCTTATAAATATATCAAAAATCCATCGATGCCAAATAATTACTATCGAGATGTAGACAGTTAAAATATGCATTAAAGATCAGCTTAACGAAAAAACGACGTTTTAGACGTTTTTCAAGCAACAATATCTTCTGTAAGAGAAATTTGATTTTTTTTTCAAATTTCATCTTTCAACTCTTTACTTTAATCTTTTAAATATATCAAAAATCTACCGATGCCAAATAATTACGTATCGAGATATAGACAGTTAAAATATGCATTAAAAATCAGCTTAACGAAAAAATAACGTTTTATACGTTTTTCACGCACCAATATCTTTTGTAAGAGAAGTTTGATTTTTTTCAAATTTCATCTTTTAACTCTTTGCTTTGATCTTATAAATATCTCAAAAATCCACCAATGCCAAATAATTACGTATTGAGATATAGACGGTTAAAATTTGCATCAAAGTGAATTTTTGCGGTGTAAAAATGCGAACGAAAAATACGGAATCCCAAAGATTCAATCATTGCACACGTAGCAATACGCATACATGTGCGGCGAGTTGTGACCACAGCTGATTTGATCATGTCTTTTCACACGCAGGTCAAGGTCAAACTCTTTGTTCAAAATTGTGCAATCGATAGTTGGGAATAAAAATAAATTTTATCGAAAACGTAAAATATATTCCAAAGGGTCTAGAAAGAGGAAAAAAGGAGCCATAAAAAGTTTTATTTGAAAATATGCAGTAACGACCCTAATATTGTCGATTCTTTAATAAATAAATCTCCGTATACTTCTATTGTAAAAACTCAATACATTGTAGGTGGCGCCAGTGAAATTTACTAGGGCTGCGCACCCCAAATTCAAAATCACGTTTTTAAAGGTTTATAACTGCGAATGTATGCGTTAGATTCGCCTGAAAATTTGAATTTATACAAATGAGAATGTATATTTTCATTTGAAAAGAAAAATTTTGCATTCCAAAATATTGTAAAATTAATTAATTTTCAGGGACACCGTCCCTTTAAAATTGAAGTGAGGAAATGATGCGAAGAAGCGAAGAAATTATCTCTTTTTCGCTTCTCCGTATCATTCCGTATTTTGTTTCTTCACATCATTTCTTCGTTTCTTTTCATATTCAGTACACGAACTAACAATGTCAGAATTACGCTTTTGCAGAAAAGAAGTTATATATAAAATGAAATTATATATCTCTCTGATGTTTGAAAGGCGTATAATGTATACATGTAGATCTACGCCCTTAGGTTAGCCCAGGAGTTTATCTCTTTCTTTTCTAATTTTTTCTAATTTTGTTTTGTATTGTTTTTTTTTTCAGAGGGGAGGGTGTCGTTTTTTTTTTTTTTTTTGTTTTTTTTTTTTTCGTTTCGTTTCGTGTTTTGTTTTGTTTTTCAATATTGTTTTTTTTTTTTTTTTGAAAGATGGAGTACCATGAACTCTTTTTTTTTCTTTCCAATAAAAGTACTTTTTTATAGAACGAAGACCGTAGTACAAGATAATATCAATACTTCGAAGAAGAAATACCTTGAATTAAGGATATGAAGGAGATAAACTTTTATGAAAGAATTGAGATTTTATAAAAGAAAGTGATTACTCTCATAATTTACGCGCATACGGACCGGAGCGGATGAATACAGAGCAAAACAGCTTATACAAACGCAAGGATTTAGAGCGATGGGGGGGGGGGGGGGGTCCGGGGAAAAGAGTGCTTTTTCTAGTACGATTTTCTTTTTTAACGCGGGAGGGGGGCCGGGGGCAGGTGGAGGTTAAGAAATATGACGGAGAGGTTGTCAGGGCCCCTGAAATTTGCCCCAAATTATTTTGACCTTGAATAAAGAAAGACTTTTCTCATCATAACCATAGATGACCGATTTGGTTGAAAGCGCTATTTGACGTTGAGTTGAAATCAAGAAAGAGACAGTCATATCAAACAATTTTTTTTCCTTGTTTTATGCACGAAAATAAAAGAATGATCGAGGTTTTCTCGAAAAAAAATAAGGACTGGATATATTATAGTTAATTCATTGATTTACTTTAAGTGAGGATAATTCGTGCAACCTGTCTATTTTTTCTCTGAAATACGAATAAATTGTTATGTTTATAGGAAAGATCAACCTAACATTTTAAGAAAAAAAAAAACACGTTTATTTTATCAATTCAACAGATCGTTTTCAAAAGGAAAGAACTTTTTAAACACAATTTCCTATGAAACAATGAATTTGGAAAATCGATGAAAAGAGCAGCGAGTAGACTGTAAAGAAAACTTTTCTTTCCGATTTTCAACATTTTTTAAAGAAAATACCACAGTCATGTCAACAATACACAGACAGGACAATTTGTTCATATAACAGAGAATGAGAGATCATAGAAGAGTACATCGAACGACCCGTTGTCTACAGGACAATATTATATAGATCTACATGTAACAAATCTGATGACACGAAACTAGCAGTGGCATAGTGATCCTTTTATGATGAGCTTTCAGAAGTTAAACGTCTTCAAATTCAATAGAAGTGAGATTAAGTGCCCCTGCTCCAGGGAGACTTGAACCAGGAACCTTTCCGTAATTGGTTTGACGCTCTAACCAGTACTTACTGGTAGTAGCACCGACTATTTTAGAGACTCTGCATTGGCGGATCTAGCGAGGTGGATAGGGGGGTTGCAACCCCCCCTTTGGTCCGACCAAAAAAAAAATAAGAAGAAGAAGAAGAGAGAGAGAGCTTATATTAAAAACACTTAATCTCTGTCCTTCTTTCTTACTTTAAAAACAAGCTTTCAACACCAAGGTGTACAGCATTTGTGACCTGAAGCCTGAATATTATAATATTGAAGATTTGAGGCTTATAAAATAATCTTTGCTCCGATGCGTGTTTAGTTATGAGTAGGAAATTGTGTTTACTTTACAAGGGCGTAGGAGAAGGGCGTAGGAGAAGGGGGCAGCGGGGGCACATGCACAACCATGCCCCCAGCTTTTCAGTCACAAAATTTTATGATGCATTAACATTGTTTAAAATAGAAACATTTTGTACCATAAATCTACAAATTTTCGTTAATTTTTCAAAAATTTTCTTTGGCTCGATACCGCTCGCCAGTTCTTATAGACTTTCTGAATATTTTAGCTATTCCGATCCATCCTTTATACATATTACTTCTATCATGATTACATTTTTGATTCACCTAGGGGCTTAACCAAAAATGTAATTATGATACTTAATCAACGTACATGAAGACATTTAACTCAAACTATATAGAATATTATTAAATGTACAAGTCTTGTTAATGATAGAGGGTATAAAAAGTATTTTCTGATAAGTCAATATTTTGCTAAAATTTTCTGGCTCGCTACCGCTCGCCAGACATTTATTAATGTACTTAGATTTTAGAATTGCACCAGAAATGTTAAAATTTTTGCATGAAAACCCATATTTTAAAATCTCTTCCCCCTTTAAAAGATAATAAAACATATATAGATTATCATCTTTGTGTAGTCAATAATAAACCCTTTAAGGTATTATTGCAAAACAGAAGCTTTTGATAGTATGCATTCAACATCCCCCCTTTCAAAATCTTCAACCCCCCCTTTGAAAAATTCCTAGATCCGCCTATGCTCTGTGAAGATTATTTCAAAAGATTTGGGATGGGTACATCTAGGCACATCTAGAAACGAGGGAACGAGATTTACTATGCAATCTTGAGCTAAACTCTATCAATGTTATAATCTAATGCGATAGTTTATCCGTGTCAAGTTCTTATTTTATCGTCATTGTTTACATGCTACCAGGGAACCTAACCACGTGACGTCATCACTAAAAGTCTGACTCGGTGGCGTCGTTCCGGGCTATCTCGAAAATAGTCTAGATCAATCATGGGGCTTATATAAGGGAAATTGAAAAAGATCTGAAACGATTTCCATCATTTTTAGAACATATTTTGTTAATATCTTAAATTTTTTTTCTAGATTATGATCAAAGATGCTTATCTTTTGAACATTTTTCCATTAAATCTTTTAATCATATTCCGCAAAATAATGAATATTCATGATAAAATTTGCATATCTTAGATACATTTGGCAGCGACAGTTTTTTTATATATTAAAGTATGATACGTTTACTTTATTATACTGAAATTTTGTGGGAAAATTTTCTCTCTTATAGATGTTATTCATGTTCGAAATAGGGACGCTTTTGTCAAATCCCAATATAAGTCATATTAGAGCGCCCCCTGGTGGCAAGTCAATTCGTATATCTTAACTTTGCGAGTACTATAATGAAGATGAATTGAGTAAGTATCTGATTTTATCATGAAAAGAATTACTGCATATCAAAATCAAATCTTATTCAACGATGAAAATAGGGCTATTTTAGTGTTGTTTTTGAGCCCTGTTAATGGCGTTATGCCATACAAACAAAATTGGCCCATTACTATAAAACGGGACATATATGAATTTTAAAATAATTTTTTTCTCGAATGTTTTTCATCATAGAATACAGAAATATACATAAAAATGTAAAACTTTGACCACCCTTTTGGACGATTTTTACGATTTTGCATGGTTTTATGCCGGATTGGCTCTTAAGTATACAAAAGTGAAAAAAAATGATATTTGGAAATTGTCCACATCCAAGTCTGACACTGAGTCAATGGAAAACATCATTAGAAAAACAGCATGCGATTGGTCATTTAGAATGGATTGAGTATTAAAGAAATAGAGCCAGAAAACAGATTGGAGCAAGAAGATATGACACATAAATTTACTGTGAGAACGTCCGCCATCGACGTGAATCGAACCTAGACTCTTCAGAATGGATGTCTGGATAAATGTCCACCGCTTTACCAACTGAGCTATGAAACCTTTCTCTCGAACGTTCTCTTGTAAGATTGTAGGTCGTAAATTTCAGAAAACGAATATGGAGTATTGAATTAAATCATCCTCCTACTAACATCAGAAATGTCTTGCAAGAATTGCCTTACTAAATCTATGATACTTAAGGTATCAGATGTACAATAAGGCATTTTTCCATGCCTTGTAAAGTCTTATAAACTATATGTTTTCTGAAAAGTTATAATGCCTACTGCTCAGAAATAATAATTTTGGGGTCAGAAAAACAAAGGGGAATAACTGTTGAAGCATTCAAATTGTCTACATGTATTTGCTCTATATAACATATGTAAAATAACAAAGATGTACAAGAGTTTTTCCCCTTTGATTTTTAGGACATTGGAGTCTTATATCTGTACTCAGGGCATCATTACCTTTCAGAAAATATATAGTTTATACATGTAGTACTTCACCAGGCATAAAATTTACCATACTTTACAATGGAGATGATTAAAACGCTATGTTAAATGACTCTATTGTACAACGGATACCTTAAAATGTTGGGGATTAGAAAGGGAGTATAAATTTGAGGAAAATATGAAGTTAATGGTTAGTTTCCCTTTTGAATTTAAGATTTTCTTAGATTTGATTTAGGAAAACGGTCAGACATAATGAATGATTACACGTTAATTAAAAATAATTTCTTCTAAATAATTATCATTTTCAGATTGTCATATCATATGCTATATCTTAATATCACACCATTTAATATCTCTGTCCTCTTCGTTTCAACGGAGAATCGGCTAATTTGTTCCTTTAGTACTAGTAGTATAGATATTATGCATTTTTGTGAACACCAATTCTCGGAGTGCATAATTGATAGAGTATATTCTATTTGCATAATACATATGTAAAGGGTATGTGGTTTAATTATCCACTTGATAATTAGTTTTAGCCCCTGACCTCCAGGTTCTTTGAAAATGGATGTGGTCATTTTATAGTATACAACTCTATGTAATCTTCTGAACACTATTACTTAGAAAGTATGACTGATAAAAAGATTTTTGCATTATGTTCAGACTTGCGCTTAATTTTACGCTTGCACATCTGATATACTTTTTTAGCCCCTTACCCTTGGGTCTTAGAATAGTTGTGTCATTTAACTATGAATTTTACTAAACAACCAGAAGAGCTTCAGTCTCGTCAGAGATTCTAGTTTAAACATGTATTTGTAGGTCTTTCTTTGCTGCTCCAAAACAGAAGAAGACAGAACCTTTGGATAACAACAGGTAACAAATACATATGGTTAGGCCTAAAAAAAAATGGAATGATAGAGAAAGTTGCAATCACTTGTACCATACTTATTGTCCCTAACTTTTCCTGAAGAGCAGTGACATTAAATTCAGTTTGTTCGTTAATCTGTCCCACATTCTCTCAGTCACTATAACTTAATCTTTAGTATAACTTTATGAATGGTTATTGATACGGCTCTCATATTTCACATGTGTATTGCTTTTGACCAGTGATGAACCAATTGTCGCCAACAATCGAATGTCGATCGCTAAAACTCTTTCGATTCCGATTATCGATTTAATTTTCTTACAATCGATTGTTGCTGAAAGAAAGGTACTTTGTGTAAAGGTATTTATCTTCCTCTTTTCACATGTAACATAAACTTTTACTTGTTGTCTTGCATGTAAATAGGCAGACACTTCGAAATTGAATGCTATATTTTGTTTTCAGCAAAGTTTTTTGAATTTTATGCAGAAAAATACAATTTTTCTATCTTCTATGTTCCATTCTTCATGGACTTTTGTTTGCCGATTTAAATCGATAATCGATCGGTTTACTCTTTCCGATTATTACTCTTTCCGATTATTTTCCAATAATCGATTCTTAAAAGTCTTCCGATGTACAACACTACTTTTGACAAGACTTTCTTTTGAAACCAAAAGTTTTTTTTTTGTAGTACTGGCAAAACTGAATTTTCTGAATTTTCTTATTTACAGTCATGGTGGGTAAAAAAGAATTAAAAAAAAATGTTTTGATTGGAAGAAATTATTTAATTAAGTATCAATTGTATTTTAGTCTGTAAAAGATTCTAAGGATAAAGGAATAATCTTGTTTTAGTCCAAAGAAGGGAAAATCCCCATTAAAACCCAAGAATCGAGGATCCCCTCCTAAAAAGGAAGAAGCTGACTCCCCTGTAAAATCAGTCCCACGTCGCAAATCAAAGAAACTAGTAATTGAAAGTGATGATGAAGATGAGGAAGAGACAATTGATGAAAATGTTGCCATGGAAACTGAAGACAACACAAACTCAAAGGAAGATAAAGAGGAAGTAAGACTAAAATCTGTCAGGAAAAGAAAGTTATGGAATTGTTTCTGTGGAAACCAATGTAAAAAAGATTATCTAGAGATAAGAACAAAATTTGCTACTTCAGAAAACCTCTACCAGATACATGTAGCATACAATTTGTGAAGTACATGTACATGTGTACTAGTATGTCGGGTATTAAAAAAACACTGCATACTTTTTGAACAGGCTTGCAATACTTTTGTCCATAGTCATGTTAATAAAGAAGATGTGTACAACTCTTTTTAAAATTTCATAACGGTTATTGTAAGTCGAGCTTTAATTGTGAGATAGAGTAATGTGCTGATAAATTCTTGTAACATTCATAACAAACAAAAAGTATTTTGTAATGTCCCACACATTTTGTTTTATTTAAGGTAAGGAAGGATAACTATGAGGCAGAAAAAGATGAATCTGATAAGGAGGTTTCCAAGTCTGATGGGAAGAAGGCTGAAGACAGCAATTCTAAAACGCCTGGAAAGTCAGCTTTACTTAATGGCAAGAGTGATATAGAAAGTGACATATTGTCTCCTGCTAAATCACCTTTTGGTGTGCCTATCAGAAAAACAGGTGAGATTTCACGTTCAGAATTCATGAATTGTAGATTTGGATTCAGAAGTTTACAAGTAACTGTGAAAGATATTTTTGTAGTATTTTTGTACACAACATGTACATGTTGTGTACAGGTTATGGAAAGTTGTGGAATTTTACTTGGTTATGGAAGTCATAGAATTTAGTTTTAGGTCTTCAAAAGATATAGAAATTTGGGAGAAGTCATTAAAAAGTTGTATAACTTTACTTTTACTTGTATAATTTTTAGAAAAAATAATTTTAGAGCAAAAGGTGGTGGCCTACACAAATTTTAATAACATTTCTTGAAGCTTTTTGAGCAAATGAAAGTGTTCTATAGCAGAATTGTACATGTAAGAGTAGCTTCGGGGTGGACCCACTACCCCTGGCTTTTGATGTCATGGATTGTAGTCATTGATAAGTCATGGAATTTTGATGGCTGAAATTTTGTATGAACCATGATGCATTTCACATTATTATAATTTTCAGCTATCGATAAGTATTGAATGTTAGTATAGCTCAATCAGCATGGCTTAATTAAGAATTTCACACATCATTATTTTCTTAGCCCGTAAATCAGCAGCAACGCCCAACAACAAGAGAAAGAGCCTCTCATATAGTCCAAAAACCGAATCGCCTGCCAAGAAAGCTAAAGTCCATGAAGATTCTTCCACGCATGAAGATAAGGAATGCAAGAAAGAAAAGAAAGAAGACAGAAAAGAAGAAGAGAAAATGGAAGAAAGTTCTGAAAAGAATGTCAAGGAAGAAAAGAAGACTAATGAAGATATAGAAATGAAAGTATGTTTTATACTGAGAAGAATATTCTATTGCATGCTTATCACCCAGTATTTAGTCTTTGCAGAAAACAGAGTTATTTCCCATTTGAGACAGTATCAGACGAAAAACTATTATGAAGTCATCAGAATGTTTTGGTGACGTTGATTTTATACCATCATTTCGCAGATTGTAAGGACTGTTTCCATAGAATTTTATGACGTAACAATTAGTCTACGTCAGATACCGTCTCAAAGGGGAAGCAACCCTTGTTTTTGAAAATACTGAATAGGAACAGCAAATGAAAAGAAACTAAAGAAAAACTTGATTAAACAATAAAAAAAATTACTAACAAGTGATGAATTTATTATCAAGTTTTACGATAGCTTAATAATTGCAAGTGACACTTGTTCTTGTTTTTTCAAACCATACATCTCTGATAAGAGAAGTTATTTTAAAAATAATTTTTGTCTCTCTCTTTCTCAGTGAACTATTTGGAATATTGATATTTATTACTTTATAAAATAAAAAATCAGCATTTTTGCTTAATTTTTTTGGGGGGAAAAGTACAGTCATGAAAAAGATAAATGTATTCAGCTTGAAAAGTACCGATATAACATTGGATGTGCTTTATGCTGGATATTTGTGGGAAAAAAGGAATGTACAATTTATTTTCTTATGAAAAAAAATCCTATCAACCCTCAAAGAAGACAGATCCATTTGATCTTGAATTAGGAACTTGATGAATCCACCAAAGTTGAAGGTCCAGATCTTGGTTAGCATTTATACATATTGCAGGTTTAATATAATGATTCATATTGGTACTTATTGTAACTTCGAATATTATATTTTAGGAGGAGTCTGATTCTCCTGAACCCAAGAAGGAAAAGGTGAAAAAGGAAGGAAAGAAAGAAAAAACTCCTCCCAAATCAGCAAAATCGAAAACACCAAAAGGAAGTAAATCTAAAGGCTCAACAAAGAAGGGGAAAAGTGAGAATGAAAGTGACAAAGATGAAAAAGGTACATTTATAAAAGTCAGGAAGAAGAATTATCAGTACAGAATTAAGTTTCTAAACAATATACATGTTAAGCATGGTTAAATGGAAATAGGAAAATATATCAAAGTTTTTGGTATTTGGTACGCTATTAAAATGAGCATTTTGTTCAATAATGATGTGGTTGACAATAATGATATGGTTGAAGCAATATGGTTACCTCACATTTGGAAAGACGTCAAGCTACAGGGTCATGGTTTAATTTTACATGTTTTGTATTGAATGAAATACAATTGAGAAATTGTTTGATATATACATTTAACTATGATATAACCCCACCCTTGCCAAATAAAATTATAATATGAATCTGTTTTTGCCATTTCAGTAAAGGGTGAAGATAATGAGGATACAAAAGAAGACAGTGAAAGTAAGACAGACAAATCATCACAGGAGTCAAAGAAAGCCGTACATAGTTTCTTTGGTATGTTATGTTATTTTCTTACTTTACTTTCAAAATAATTTGCTTTACAATTGAAATACACAGTCTTTATAATCATGTTAATAAATAAGTTATCTCTTACATGAACATATCTTCATTTAACAGTAAAAGGATACAGAAATTAAAGTATGCCAAGAGGAAATATTTTTAAAATATACTCCTGCTACATGTATAAATGAATTCCTGCTCTTCAAGAAATTGCCTATATTTAATTTCACTTTCAGCAGATTTTCCTTTAAGAAATGATTATTAGTCCCTTACCGGCAACGCCGAAGGGGACTCTTAGTTTCCTCTCGGTCTGTCTGTCAGTCTGTCCGTCTGTCCGAATATCAGTTTTCCGGACTTTTTTCTGCAACGGATTGAGATATTAAGATGAAATTTGATACACAGCTTGGTCTTGGATAGTTACAGAACAAGTTTAACTTTCGTCACGCTTGACCTATTTTTCAAGGAGTTATGCCCCTTCAAGACTTGGAAAATTCAGTTTTTGTCAGTTTTCCAGACTTTTTTCTGCAACGGATGGAGATATTAAGATGAAATTTGATACACAGCTTGGTCTTGGATAGTTACAGAGCAAGTTTGACTTTCGTCACGCTTGACCAATTTTTCCAGGAGTTATGCCCCTTGATGACTTGGAAAATTCAGCTTTTATCAGTTTTCCGGACTTTTTTCTGCAACGGATGAAGATATTCAGATGAAATTTGATACACAGCTTGGTCTTGAATAGTTACAGAGCAAGTTTGACTTTTGTCACGCTTGACTTATTTTTCAAGGAGTTATGCCCCTTGATGACTTTGAAAATTCAGTTTTGGTTAGTTTTCCGGACTTTCTTCTGCAACAAATAGAAATATTCAAGTGAAATTTGATACCCAGCTTGGTCTTGGATAGTTGCAGAGCAGGTTTGACTTTCGTCACGCTTGACCCATTTTTCGAGGAGTTATGCCCCTTGATGATTTGCAAAATTCAGTTTTTGTCAGTTTTCCAGACTTCTTACTGCAACAAATAGAGATATGCAAGTAAAATTGGATACTCAGCTTAGACTTGGATAGATACAGAGCAAGTTTGACATTTGTCACGCTTGACCTATTTTTCCAGGAGTTATACCCCTTGATGACTTGCACAATTAAGTTTTTGTCAGTTTTCCTGACTTCTCTGCAACAAATAAAACTCATATACATGTGTATGTTTAATTGAAGAGTAATTCATAGGCAGAGTTGCAGGATATAGATATATGCTGCCGGTAGGGGACTATATCGCTCAGTGATCATATCATTTTTCTGATTATGAACTCTTTAATTTTCCGAATTGGTCTTTAATTTTTTAAGTCTTTGATTTTTGGCCGGATTGCAAAGCAATTCCGGCCTATAGATTGATGATGTCCGTCCGTCTGCCGTCAATATTTTAGTTAAAGTTTCTGGTTGAGGCAAAATCTAAGGAACTATATGCAGTAGAAACTTTATATTATACATGAAGCTTGCCCATCACAAGACCTTTCAATTTATGCCGTAACATTTGACCTAGTAACCGTGACATTGGACTTTGACCTAGTTAAAGATTTTGGTTCAAGTTTCTGGTTGAGGCAAAATCTAAGTAACTATATGCAGTAGAAACTTTATATTATACATGAAGCTTGCCCATGACAAGACCTTTCAATTTATGCCGTAACATTTGACCTAGTGACCTTGACCTTGGACTTTGACCTAGTTAAGGATTTTGGTTAAAGTTCCTGGTTTAAGCAAACTCTATGGAACTGTATGCAGTAGAAACTTTATTTTATACATGTAGGTTGCCTCTGACAAAACCTTTCAATTAATGCTGTATTATTTGACCTATTGACCTTGACCCAGTTAGTGACAAAAACTTACTTTGCAATCCGGCCATACCGTCTTTAGCGGTGTTTTATTTTTAAAGTCTTTAATAAGTCTTTATTTTTCCAAATGGGTCTTTTTGAAGGTCATTAACTAGATACTACATTATTAAATCATTCAAAGCTCCCAAAAAAACTAAAACTGAATCCAAAGAAGATGAGAAGGAAGAAAAGGAGAAGAATAACCAAAAAGATGAGGGTGCCTCTGACGGAAAAACAAACAGTAACAAAGGGTATGTAGGAAATTATGCATGAATTCTATTTTTATGTTCATTTGAATCTAGGATAGAGTTTATGGCAGCTAGTCTTGCAGTTAACTTTTTTTTCACAATTCCAATGAAAAGATTTTTTGATTTAATCCTTATCAATGGACAGATTATTCGACTTCAGTTCATAGTAAATGACTATATGTAAGTGGAGGTGTCCTCCTTTATAAGGTGCTCATAGAAACACAACTTTATTAAATTCATTTTGTGATTTTATATAGCCAGGGCTCGCGCTGGGCTTCGCAAATGTCGCATTTTGCGACAAAAAGTTGAAATTTGCGACAGAAAATCACGATTTGCGACAAAGGAATTTTCTAAAAATGAGTTTTCAAGTACCCACAAACACGTGAATTCGGCATTGACAGATCGATACTAAGTAATCCAAAGTGCAGTTAAAGCGTTCAGGTGTAACGTAGGTAAGCGGGTGAGCGCAAAAGGTGTGAAATACACTGGTAATTAGGAGCAGCACGAGAGCCACCGCTAATTAGATAATTTGATTAAGAAGATATGCTGTCCAACGTTAGTATTCCTAATTTTGAAAATGTATTTTACTTTGTTACGGCGGACGGCAAACTTTATATCTTTCGATGTCACTGAAAAGTTTAGATCATCACGAGTATGTCATAATTATTTTATTTTTCAATTATTTGTTTCTCCCCCAAAAGAATTACCACTGTATTATATAATTTAGATTTTAAAATTGGAAAACGTAACTTAGAAATGTCCGATTCCGTATCGGAAAACAAAATAGCAAAATTGACGCCGTTCGTTTTTGAAACGTCTGCAAGTTCTGACGATAAAACTATCAAAAATAAGCCTTCAATAGCATCTAAATCGAGGTTTTGAGATCTTTGTATTCAGGATAAAAGCATACGAGCTCGACGTCGTGGACTCACAATAGCACCCCTCTACTTTCCTTTAATTTTGCGTCATAGGCGTCGATCTTATGTGAAACAAAGAATAGAACAAGTAAAAAATTACTTTATTTCTAGGCCATTGTGATTACTAAAACATATTCATCTAGATAAGTTACATGTACGTTCAGACCTTTTATTTTTATTTGGGGGGGGGGGGGGGGGTTCCGCTACACCGACCTTATTTAATCAGGTCAACATTTATTTTTTCACAACATGCAAAGATTATTTAAGGGGACCGTTTTCAAGCTACATTGAATAAATGATCAAGAGCATATATCTAGAGGGTGTTAGGAGCCACTTTCAAGTTGGAAATTTCCTAAAATGCTATTTTTTCCCTGTTTTTATGTCTTAGGTTTTTCACAATCATATTCTTGGACCCCCGAACCCCCTCCCCATCCCAGGAAAAATTCAAGGTCTGTCCATCTTTCTTTGGCTACAATAGCCAATTCCAGACTGTCCTTGCTATCAAGGAGTTCAAGTCATGGGGGGGGGGGGGGGGGTCAGTACTATAGCTAGGTCTAAAAGCAAAGCTGCAGTTCTTTCAGCCTACACCATGTTTGCAGCTACCAACTGCCTTGTCAATACAGTAATCACTAAACTGCAAATTGATGATGATAAGCTTGCATAGAAGGCCCTCCAATGGATATTTTTTAATTAGATGGGAGGGCTTCTTTGAAGAATTCTGTGACTTTTTGAGTTGGTCTAATTGAACTCATCTTTTACTCAGTACTGTCATTGAATTCAAACTTACTGAATATTTTGCATTCACCTTTATCATAGAAATAGTGTTGATACTAGTCTCTGACTTTGTTGGATCTAATACAATATGACTTTGTATGTTCTTTAAAATAAAACACATAGATCAACGCATACACTATCTTTATTATTGAGAAAAATCAAAGTTTTGTCAGCAACTTTAACGTCACGCAATATTGTGCTACAGCACAATTTTGGGTCATCGCGCAAACTTGCGACACAAAATTTTGAGCCAGTGTGAGCCCTGATAGCACCACTGCTTTGCATCTGTGTTTGTTTGGTTATGTGTATTCAGAGTCATGTGAACGTAATGAAAATGGAAATAATAAAATGGATTTATGAAACCTTGAGTAAATGATTAAAAAAGTCAGCTTGGATGTATTAAACTGTCTAAAAATGTTACCAAGATAGAAGATAAATTCTTTTGAATTTTAATGGGCAATACTTGAATTTATTACTAAACTAATTGTTGACTGGTCAGTGATCTCATGGACAGGAAGAAACTTTTTGATTTTCAAGGTCAGAGATCAAGGACTTAATGGACTGACATGAAAAATTATATGAACAAGATAGAATGCAAGCTAAATATAATAATTAGACGAGACCTCCCAGTACCATTTAGATTCGTAAGAAAAGACAAAGAAAGACTTAAAGTAGAAAATACATTCACAGCACGTATACTTTAAAACCTAAAATACTAGTAAAGTGAGTAACTTACTGGTGTCTGCATCTAGAAAACCAGTCAAACAAGGAAAAATGAACCAATTACTGTTTATTGTAAATACATAACATACATCAAATTATACTTCTTTATTTTGTTAATAAATGATGATACATTTATTTCAAAGAATACATGTTAGTGCAATTTTTGACATGGTTAATTTTGTGATTGATTTTTAAAATATCTTAACTGATTCAATTCACATTTTCACTAGATGATATGATTATGAGAATTAACCTTGAAAAAGGACAAGCCATAAAAAGAAGTAAAATTTATGAAAAAGAAAGAGAATTGACCCTTATGCACACTCTGACAAATGATGTAATTTTATTCATAAATTCTGAAATGCAGTAAAAGTCATATAATATCGTAATGCACACAATCAAATATATCTCAAGATTTTTAAATGATTTAAAAGTATGATAGTCTATTGAGTTGATATTTCGTGAATGCTTTCCTTTTAACAATATTTTTCCTCATACACAGAACTGATTTTTTTATCTCATAATGACTATATTGACCTTATGCACAATTAAAGTCAAACTTACTGCAGACAACACTCTCTCCATAGTAGAAAACATTCTAAAGTCTACTGATAAAAATAGCCTGTGTTATATATATAGATATCAGTCCCCATATATAAGGTAACCAGAAAAAGTGGAGAAGTCATTAAGAAGAGAGGAATTCTTCATCAGCTGTACCCACACATGGTCCTCCTGCACCAAGTGATATATAATTGTGTTACTGCCAGTGCCGTAACCAGACCGATGGTCACCATGCATCGGCACCAGTGGTCGATTGTTAATCGTGAGCCAAGCGTAAGCATCATTGTCAGTGCTGCTTAGAACGTGTGCGATGAAGAGGTATGTGCCGTTGATCTTGGCCACAAAGTGAGAGGTATAGACGTCAAAGTTCTCTCCCTGGTTAATAAGCACCTTGTCAAACGTAATGGTCGTGTCCTCTGTGACCGGCCCTAGAGCTTTGGTGCGGCATGCAGAGAATGCCACCCTGGTTGGTGGTAGGGCAGCCTGTCCTGAAGAAAACAAAAAAAATTCTGCGATTCAAGAATATTGGACAAGGATTTGAATGCCAAGCGAACAAGCCATGGACTGTCACAGGCTCACAAGACTTTTAAAATTGTACTCCCTTTCATTACTGATTGCTGCAACTTGTCTCTCTACAATTTGCCAGACACCAGTTCTGGTTGATGGGAAAGTTTTTCTTTTGATTTCCTACCCTAGTTGTCCTTTATTGATGCCTTTGAATTTTCTTGTACCAAGGAAAAGAAATTTATGCCTCCATTATGATGATTATTCATGAAAACAGATGTTTGGAAGAGGACCAATCAAAATAACTTTTTTAAAAGATCATACTTAAAAGAAGATCTGTATATATAATAACTGTCTTTTGGAATGTGATTATACTATGATACTAGTAACCTACAATGGATCCATGAATTATGTTTCTCATGATTCCTGGATCCATTGTAGGTTATAACAGTATCATTACATTCCAAAATACAGTTATTCTATAATATATATGACGGTTTCATTCATTTACTAAAAAGCAACCATGTTCAATTATTTCATATTTACATTCCACTTTTTCACGCTTAAATGACATTTAAATACTGTTACTACGTACCGTCATAGTTCATATCAAGTCAAGCTACTAGGACGTCATAGTTCAAATCTACCACCGATGTTGTACTCCTATAATCACGTAAATTCTATACAAATGAATGGGAATATGTAATAAATAAGACCATTTCAAGAGGCTGCCATGCCTTGTGGTGACATACTTTGCTGCATAGGGGATTTAGCACCACAGCCATTCCGAATAATGCAACACTAGAAGTCAAAAGCTGCTGTGTGAAGGATTTGCCTTTTATATAAATGAGGCATGTATGTTACTGTTACAAGGTCATTGGTGACAGGTCAAGGTTATGGTCACTTGTTGGAAAACGTTCAATATACTACTGTGGGTGATTATTTCTACTGTCAGAGAGTCTATTTCTCATTCAAATATCCCATTTGATAAGATTAATTTGAAACCTTTGATGATACTTGAAAAAGGCATTTTACTGAAAATCAAACTACACACGTTATCAATCTATGGGTGCTAGTTCTATGACCCTTCTCTACTTTCAATAAAGATAAGAAAAGGAGGATGAGATAGTAGATCTGTGACATCGAGCTACTGTGGCTAGTTACTTATCGATGGAGGAAAATGCTGCTTACAATATCAAACCATACTGATAGAAGGCATTAAAAAAAACTTATTTAAGATTATACCTTTCATCGTATTCCTTTGTCTTGGGTTTTTATTGAACAAACAATAGACTGAACAAACCTTTTTGGCCTTTGATTCCTTTTGGCCCTAGCGGTCCTCTGGGTCCCGGGACACCTACAATACCGACAGGACCATCGTCTCCTTTCACACCTTTCTTACCCCGCCTTCCCTTGTCTCCCTTTGATCCTTCAGGACCTGTACTACCTGAAAAATCAAACATGTTTTACACATTTTATACTTTTTGACTTATTTTGGTGCAACTTGAAACAACAGGGACTTGTATTCCACGGATGGAGACAAGAAAGCTAAAGTCGCAACACATAGTGCACGAATTTGACATTACTGGAGTATTAATATAAAAAGTAACTTGTCATGGTATTAGTACTTTTACAAAATTGAGGAATGGAATGTACATTTACGGTATACGTACCTTGACTACCAATGGGGCCTACATCTCCTTTGTCCCCCTTCTGACCTTTCTCTCCGTTCATGCCGTTTAAGCCATTGCTCCCCGGACCCCCGGACGCTCCTGGCACTCCTGGTAACCCTCTACAACAGGCATCATACTCCCCCTTCTTATAGTACATGTTGTTCTTGGTGTATGATAGGCCTGTAGGCAGGCATAACAACACCATGCCCATGTGCTGGAATAAGTACGTCATCTCTACCCGTAGAGGAATCTCACGACGGTCCTTGGAAAAATATGCACTTTGAAATATATTCTAGACTGATTTAGGACTCGATGTCAAAATGTTCATTGCTAAACAGCTGTCTTTGTCACTATTATGTTTCATTTCTTTAAAAATTACTTGCAATGGCATGCAGAAAATTCCAAAGTTTAGACAGTAGTAGAAGTTAATTCAAATATAGCACATATCACGCCTTTTATGAACTGAATTACATGTATACTCCCACCGTCAAGAACCCCTACTATGTTTCCCTGGTACTCTCCTGTCTTCTTTTTAAAGTGAGATTGATACCTCCCGGGATCAATGTTAGCAGTCAGACGAGACAAATGTACAATTTTACCAATGACTAGTTACTCAAACTTGATTACAGGGTTACTATCTTGTGTAACGTCTTTCTCATTTGTCGTGACATCGGCAATTGCTTGCCAATTTTATATCTGTTTTTGTCCGGAAATTGGATTTCTTTCTTAATATGACACAAATAGGAAAGTCGAAATGTATGGTTTTCAGAGATATGGGGTTAAATAGGCGGTGGACAGCGATATTTCAGCCTGCCCTTCCACATAAATGACCACCGAGCCAGAACTGTTCAAGGTTGTCTCAAAAGACGCTCTTAACTCTTTCTATTGATACTTACTAGTTAAATGGCGTTTTCATTTCCAAAGAGGAAAAAACTTACAAATTCGCCGCCAATTAAAATAGTATTTGATGAGTTTAAGAAACGCAATGGAAGTAAGATATTTTAGATCACAATTATATTGACAAATGAGCGTCCCAGTTTTCTGTAAAACCGGTAGTGTGCGCATCGAAACCGCCTCTGTTCTGGATCAAATTTAGTTACATGCTCTCATTTAGCAGACAAGGTCTTTGTAAGTCATCTTTGGTCGGCCTTTATCACTGATTTTCAATTGATGAATATGATAGCCAGAGAGCTTCTCTGTATTAATTGAAAAATTATGATAATTGATATTCAAATATCGTTGTCTTAAACGGCACTTCCTTGTTTCTTGAACTTCATAGAGTAGAGAAAATAAGAGTGCGTCTGTACACGATTCGGTCTTTTTTTCTATTAGGAATAAGTTGTAAGAAGAGACTTAGGTTAATATTATTGACGAAGTACAGTACTTTTGCCACTCCCCCTCCCCCCATCTGTGTGTGTGTGTGTGTAAGAAGAGACTTAGGTTATATTATCGACGAAGGAAGTACAGTACTTTTGCCCCTCCCCCTCCCCCATCTCTCTGTGTGTATGTATGTACATGTATTGTCGTCCATCGTACATTGCATTTTTGTAATTGTGTTTATAGACAGGGACAATGTGTTGTGACAGTCCGAAATTCTTTTGAAAATTGCATTATACACGAGAATTCATGTTTATATTAAAGATATAGCTTTGGAAAATTAACACAGATACCGGTATTGGTAAAGATTCATTTACAAATTTTTATATTAAAGCTCTTACCTGTCTTGTAGGTCAACTCTTCTGGAAATCTTATAAATTCATCGATTTTGAATTCATCATCATTGTCGACCATTTGCTCATTAGCACCTTGTTCTGCGTTTTTTCTTTATCTACAAATAGGTTTTCCTCTGGAAAAAAGTCTGACGTTGGTCCGGTTTTATAACGCAGAAAAAATAGAAGAAAAGTGTTTATTTGCTTGTTTATTTTCAGCGTCTGGCTTAAGCTGAATTATTACTCCCCGCATGCAAATCAAAACTATTTGGTTATGTGAGCAAATACATGATCAGAGATGTTTTATGAAAGAATTCTTTGTTTAAAAAAAAAATCTCGTCTTCAGTAATGCTAAAATCTGACAAAGATTGCTTGCTTAAAATATCTACACTGAAACTTAAGAGATACAATCTGTGATTTAGTGATCGGCCTTTGATCTAAATTTTACCAACATAATGAGGGGTTTACCACTCGTTAATTATTGCCTTTCTAAGCTTATCAAATTCATTCACGTAGAATACCTGAAAATGAGGATAATAATTAAAACTCCGCCTTAGTATTAAATTCTTGTTTTTAAAAAAAGGATATAATTGGAAAATATATTAGAACGCTGCGATCTCCACTTAATAACGATCTTCCTGAAGTATTTTCAGTATTAAATTTGTGATTTGAAGAGGTTAAAATTGAAGAAAAAAAAACCCGATCTCCACTTAAAAGCGATCTTCCTATAGACGATGATGAAAACGGATAGACAATTTCTATGGATTTATAATATTGTGTGTCGTGGTAAGCTTCCTGTGAGAACTCTGATTTGGACCCTATTCTCAGTGAGATAAGTTTTACCGGACGAAAATTGACGTAAATCTGGCTTATTTTATCCGATAGTTTATAAGGCAATTGGATTCTTTATTTTTGATAGAAGAGCTGTTCTGAAACAGCGTAATGCCAAGAAGCGTGGTAGTTTCACCGATGGCTAATTACTGTCAAGATTGTATGATTCTATTTTAGATTTATTCCGCTATCGTTTTTAATTAAAATCTGAAAGGTCTCGATTCTTTTTTATATTTTCACTACGTTGATTTGTCTTTACATTTTTGCTATGTGCGTTGTTGACAACATTAATAGCATCAAAATACATCTTTTTAAATTTTTGACTTAGTCGACTATGAAAATGCAAAGTGAGAAAGGTAATTAAAGAATATGCATCATTTCATAAGTAGCTTACATTGTAGAATAAATATTGGTACAAAATCATTACTTCAAGAAAACTTTACATTTTGCCATGAAAGGGGGCCACTTTACTATATAAACCACATATAGTTCTTTCATATTAGTATTCGAAAATGATACTTTCTTTATTTGCTTGAATTATCTGAGCCTGTATTTCTTGTGACTAGACCTTTCTGGTCCAATGAAAAGTTTTTGTAGCACGAAAAACAAGCAGACACATTCAGAGCATTGTGGTCCCAATTTTTGGTGTTGTCATTCAAGCAGGACAAGATCACAATGTCAAAAATTTTGGTACAAACTGAAAGGTTTTGTCACACAGAATAACCATATGAAATATGAAAGCTCTATCACTTACCATTCACAGATTATGCCCAATATTAAAGTTTTTAGAAGTAGGTCAAACTCCAGTGTCAAGGTCAAAATTTTTGTACTGGGTATCTTTTTATGATTTGCAGACTTGAAAAGAGTATTTGAATATACATTTTTAGCTCTACTGGTCTCAGACCAGTCGAGCTTATGCGATACCCCGTCGTCTGGCGTCCGTCCGTCTGTCCATCTGTCCGTCCGTCCGTAAACAATTCTTGTGCTCGCAACTCCTCTGAAACCATTGGTGATAGAAAGCTATTCTTTTTGCATCCTATTTGGTATGAGGTCTAGTTGTGCACCTGACATTTAGTTTCAGCCCCTGACCCCCAGGGTCTTAGAAAATGGGCGTGGTCATTTTCTCCTATATAACTCTATGTAATCTTGTGCTCGCAACTCCTCTGACACTATAAATGATGGAGACTTCATTCTTTTTGCAATATGATGGGTATGTGGTCTAGTTGTGCACCTGATATTTTGTTTGAGCCAGGCTGACCCCCATGGTCTTCGAAATGGGTGTGGTACCGTCATTTTCTCCTATATAACTATATGTAATTTTGTGCTCGCAACTCCTCCGACACTATAAATGATGAAGACTTCATGCTTTTTGCAATATGATGGGTCTGTGGTGTAGTTGTGCACCTGATATTTTGTTTGAGCCCCTCAGTTCCATGGGTCTTAGAAACTGGGTGTGGTAATTTTCTCCTATATTAATTGCGCTCTCTTCTCTTCTACAGCTATTAATGATGGAGAGTTAATTCTTTTTGCAATATTATGGATCTGTAGTCTTGTTGCGTCAACGATAGTTCAGTTGAGCTAGCAGCCCCTTGCCCCTAGGATCGTGGAAAATGGGTGTGGCATTTTTTTTCAATACTATATCTCAGATATTATGAATTATATAAGTGATATTCTACTTGCAATCTAATGGATATGTTATTTTGTTGTGCTACTTATAATTTGTTAGAGCGCCTACTCCCTATGGTCTTTTGTTAAAAAATTTAAAAAAAAGCAGGAAATTGATGTTTTATAAAAAAAAACCAACCAGGAGAGCTACAGTCTTGTCAGAGACTTCTGGTTTTGTGTCGAACACCCAAAAGATTAGGGAATCAGCTTGTCTCAGTTATTTAGCTAAAATGTATATCTTTTTAGTACATTATAACACAATCTTAAAACTGTAACACAAGGTTGCTTGACCGTGGAAACTCCAATCCTACGTCTGAGTTCTTTCAAGATTACCCAGCATGCTCTGACAAATAAAACATTGGCTTAAAACAAAGTTAGGATGACAAGAGGATTAGTCAGTGCATATGTACTAGTGCCTGGTTCTTATCTCTAAATTGACAGTCAATTTAAAAAGTGAGCTGGCCTTCTCCAGAGCAATTTCTTATTCTATGTAACTTGAGACAATATTAATGACTATGACCTTCGAATGAGCAGGTGCCTTATAGAAATCACTTTGCCTGTCTCTCAGCAAAAAAAAAAAAAGCTAACACCAACAATAATTATTCTTAACTTAGGTCTTACATTTTGACATGTGCATTCCTTGTGAGTGTTCAATCTTTAATCATGCGGTGATGATGACCTTGACCTACATTTACCTTTACCTTTTCCTTTAAAAACATTCTTTACCTTAACAGTGCTGTCATATAAAAGGATGTATACTGGGTAACAGGAACTTAATATTTATGTCACTTGCAATATAAGGGCAACAAATATGACTTTTTTGTTTTGTGTCTTTTCGTCAGAAGTCTGTATGTCGGCTATAGAGTTTCTGTTCTTTTTCAGAATATTTAGTATGAGCTCAGGAAGTAAGAAGGAACAGGGTACTGGATTCAATCCTGCTAAAACAAAGTACAATCCTATTGATGATGCCTGCTGGAAACAGAAAGAAAAGTATGTTATAAACATCAAATTCATATATCTGCTTGTTTTGTATATCTATTCGATTTCTTTATATTTGCTTTGAAATATAAAAATTTGATCACTGAACACAAGTTTAGATGCTTTACTTCATCATATAGAGTAGCCTTTAAAGTTGATAAAGGCAAAAAATGCCTAAATGGATGAAGAATTTTCCAGTCATTCAACATAGTGCCATTATCGATGATAATACTTTCTGATTTTTCTCAATTTTCAGAGTACCATACCTTGCTCTTGCCAAAACATTTGAAGCGATCGAAAACATATCTGGAAGGTATTGTGACTCTTGTATTCTTTTGATGCTGAGTTTAAAACATATTATATTGACTGCAAAGGGTAAACTAGAAATTTGTTTGAAGCAATATATCATATAGTTTTCCAATGTACAACTTTTCAAATGATCCTGAAAATATAAGATTTTCGGAAAAGTAAATGCTAGAATTTGAAATTAGAAGATACATGTAATAGAGAGGTTGAAATTTCTTGCATGTAACTTGTACGGGTACTTCTAGTGTACAAGTTGAATTACACATAACTGTTGTTGAGATTTCTTTTCAAAGACCACTACGCGTACTTGTAAAATCTTAGTGAACTTGAGTTGACATTTGGACAGTATAAATTCAAGGGGACTGGGGAACATTAAGTTCGGTTAAATCTATATTGAAATAGAAACTTGAAATCATTATGAATTGAATGCCATACTTTTTATACTATTTGATAGAATAAAGGGGAAGAAAAGTCTTGAAGTAATGCCCTACGTGTATCTCGCACTTTACACATTCACTGGCGACATGTAACTCCTAAAGCAAATGACGTCAGAAGCAATAAATGATGAGATCACAATAGCCAGCTGCGGACCAGAATACAAGTACACATACAAGTTACATGTAGGAAATTTCAACCTCTCTAATGATCAAGACCAAGACAGTGTAGTAGTACCTTTCATATATTTGTCACTTTTATAGTTTAAGATATTCTATTTTATATTGGTACATTTTTCAGGTTGAAAACCATAGAAATTTTGTGTAACTTTTTCCGCTCTGTGATTGTTCTGAGCCCTGATGATCTACTGAACTGTGTATACCTATGTCTGAACAAGTTGGCCCCAGCATATGAGGGTGTCGAGCTTGGTATAGGGGAAACGGTACTGATGAAGGCTATAGCTCAGGCCACAGGTAAGTGATAGTTCTGATGATCTACTGAACTTTGTATACCTATATCATTTTATTTCTATTGTCATTTTTAAGAAACGAAGATTCTGATTGGCGGAGAAATTTTATTGGTACCTGCATCAGCATAAACTGGAAGTGCGCGCTTAGCAATGTCATAAGCAACGTCGTTAGCAACACAGTTTCAAACCTACAAATAAACTTTGAAAAGTGAGGAAATGAAATGATACAAAATCATTGTAATATTTTTTGGGTTGATCAAGGCATGATGCAGTTTTCCCTCAATTTTCGGTGTTTATACCTCAATCAGCCCCCAAAATATTACAATGATTTCTTAAGTCTTGACAAACTAGCCCCATCTTATGAGGGGGTGGAGCTGGGTGTAGGAGAAACAGTTCTGATGATCTATAGCTCAAGCTACAGTTTATGGTGTGGACATTGACATATCCTTAATTTTGTATAATCGTACTGTATGACTGTTGAAAATAAGGAAACTACTATTATGCTATAAGCCCTTTTCACATAACTGCGTGACTAGCATTTTGTGGACGGCAAGTACCAACTTTCACAGTTAAAAAGTGATTGTCCTTGACGTCATATTGTGGGAACTCTTCTTATTTTGCCGTCCAAAACAACTGGACCGCAGTTATGTGAACAAGGCTTATTGGTATGTTACTAGGCACTTTTGACAGTGTAGTATCTCAAATAATCTTAGTTTTACATATCAAAGTCTTAGTTTTACATATTTTATAAATAATAGACCTTTCATATTTCATACACACGTTCATCACTAAGAGTACCATATTTTAGTATCATAGGTTTTGACCTTGTGACCTTGACCATGACTTTGGACCTATGCTACATATTAGGTTAAGAAGTTTTGAAAGCAGATTTCTTTCATAGTATCAGTGGTAGGCCTTTCATATTTTACAGATAAATTAACCATTAGGAGGACTTCATTTTGTCACCATGACTTTTGACGTTGTGACCTTGACCTTGAATATAGCATTTTAGGGTAAGAAGTTTTAAAAGCGGATTTCTTCCATGCTCTAAATGATAGGCCCTTCATATTTCATACATGCATTCACCACAAAGGTACTACATTTTGATATCAAGACATTTGACCTAGTACCATTGTCCTTGAACTATGACCTAAAAACATATATTTGGATAGAAGTTCTGAAAGCAGATTTCTCTGTAAGTATAAATGAGAGGGCTTTCATATATTTCATATGCAGATTCAACATAACAAGTATATATTGATACAGAATTTTTTGTCATAGTGACTTAGCTAGACCTTGATTTCTGACCTTATAATACCGGTTGTAAATGGGGTTATATTTCGTCACTTTAGGGCAGATCTAGTTTTAGATTTAGTATGATTTTATTATCTGTAGGAAGAAGCATGGACAAAATTAAAGCAGATGCACATGAAAAGGGTGACCTCGGAATTGTGGCGGAGGTATGATCTGTCTTAAAAGTGTATATTCTCTTAAATTGATTTATAAACAAGTGATTCTAATCCTGGTTTTGAATGTCTAGCTGATGTCTAAGCTATACTTTCGGCAATATTTTTCAATGTAATATTACAATAGCTCTACAACTAAAATTACTTGAGCTTACATTGAAAAACATCTGAAATTGTGTAGCCGCCAACATCCACAAAAGCTGAATGTAGTCAAAGCTTAAAACTTGCAAGTTAAATATTTTACCCATCTCACCTAGTCTATTTTTACCCATCTCACCTAGTCTACCTTGATAAGGTGTTACATCCTATTCTTGCAAATTTTGATGTGTGAATATCATAGAACAAGGAAGAATTTCAATCTGATATGAAATAAGTTCTGTAACATTTTGTGATTTTGATTATGCCTACGATGCTATCAAGATAAAGTGTTCAAGTCCAGCATTATTTCCTCAGTCCAGTAGAAGTTCACAGAGAACGATGTTTGCCCCACCCAAACTGACTGTACCTGCTGTGTTCTCCAAGCTGAAGGAGATTGCCACCATGACAGGAAATGCTGTAAGTGTACCCCATTCCTACAGATCATTATCCAAAGTTTACATTGAAGTTATAGGCATCAATTAAGTGAATACATGTATTATGATCATTGGAAAATTAGGAAAGTAGGAAGTATCTACACATAGCTTGTACACAAAAAGAATTTCTGGTAAACTTTTTGATACCATGAACATTACTTTCTTTCAAAAATGTTGAGGTTTGTATGCTCAAATTACATGTAATTTATTTAATATTACCAATTTTAAAGTGTTATCTTTTAAAATGTGAACCAGTCGATGACCAAGAAGATAGAGAAGATAAAGGGGATGTTTGTGGCATGTAGGGAATGTGAGGCCAGGTATCTGATACGGTCACTCGGCGGTAAACTTAGGATAGGATTAGCAGAACAGAGTGTTCTAACGGCACTGGGAAATGCTGTGTTCCTAACACCTCCATCAACAGGTTAGTGTGAGAACTGTTCAGTAATACAGATTTATTTAAATGAGATTTGGTTCTTACAGTTTCTGTATTATCAAATTTAACGAAAAAAAAAATAAAAATTCAGGCTTTTTGAAATAGTGCTTTAAGTTTATGAAAGGCACCTACATGTAAGTTATCACAACTTTAAATTTGAGAGACAAATGTTGTTTATCAAGGTTTCCTGTTGTTTGCAATGTCTTCTCTGTGAGTTAGAAAAAAAGTGCTGTGAGACTTTACTTTCTACAAGAATTATATTGATAGTACATGTATTTAAAATAGATAGGCTCTTTGCAATATGAACTGTCGATATAAATTGTCACAAACAAGTCAACAGTCATTTTCAAAAGGAATTTACTTGACATATTTAGAAAAGGATAAACATTATGAGTAACAGACATTTTTCACATTACTGCAGTAGACTTGAATTTTATACAGGCCAAGACTGGACATTTGTCTTCTCAAATTTAAAGTTGTGATAACTTACAACAAATAAACAACATTTGTCTTCTCAAATTTAAAGGTGCCTTCCATAAACTTAAAGCACTATTTCAAAAAGCCTGAATTTTTTTTTTTTCGTTAAATTTGATAATACAGAAACTGTAAGGAGTTCGAAACTGATCTATGATGTTATTATATTAAAACAACGTCAAAAGTCTTGTAGTGTCTAAAATGCAAGTCTAGCTGTAATATGAAAATGGTCCATTGAACTAAAGCATTATGTTATGATTAATAGCTTTGGATTTTGTTTCTTTTCAGATTTTCCCCCAGAGGTACTAGATGCTGGGAAAGGACTTGGTCCTGATACTTTAAAGAAGAAAATGGAAGAATCCTCTCTCATTATAAAAACCACATACTGGCAAGTTTCATTTCAACTCATTTTCACAGTACATTGTATAAAGTGCATGTAGATGCATTAAGTTAAAAATCCATAAATGAATATAAAATGCATTGTACATGTCTTTATTTAAAGGTAGGGGAAAGGGCCTTTCCTATTTTCCAATAGAATTTAGAGAAGTATGATGCAAAAAAACTCAAGAGCTAATGATAAAGTTATACTTGCAGTGGGTGTACACGTCATTATCTAATGTACAGTTCAATTAGATTATTTGATTTCTAATAGGAAACCCGCATGTTTCTTGTTATGATATATTGCATCAGTAATACAGACTGGTTTTGTTTTTCTCCTCAGTGAGTGTCCAAATTATGGTGCCATTATTCCTGTCCTGATTAAAGATGCATTAAGTTAAAAATCCATACATGAATATAAAATGCATTGTACATGTCTTTATTTAAAGGTAGGGGAAAGGGCCTTTCCTATTTTCCAATAGAATTTAGAGAAGTATGATGCAAAAAATCTTAAGTGCTAATGATAAAGTTATACTTGCAGTGGGTGTACACGTCATTATCTAATGTACAGTTCAATTAGATTATTTGATTTCTAATAGGAAACCCGCATGTTTCTTGTTATGATATATTGTATCAGTAATACAGACTGGTTTTGTTTTTCTCCTCAGTGAGTGTCCAAATTATGGTGCCATTATTCCTGTCCTGATTAAAGATGCATTAAGTTAAAAATCCATACATGAATATAAAATGCATTGTACATGTCTTTATTTAAAGGTAGGGGAAAGGGCATTTCCTATTTTCCAATAGAATTTAGAGAAGTATGATGCAAAAAATCTTAAGTGCTAATGATAAAGTTATACTTGCAGTGGGTGTACACGTCATTATCTAATGTACAGTTCAATTAGATTATTTGATTTCTAATAGGAAACCAGCATGTTTCTTGTTATGATATATTGTATCAGTAATACAGACTGGTTTTGTTTTTCTCCTCAGTGAGTGTCCAAATTATGGTGCCATTATTCCTGTCCTGATTAAAGAGGGAATTGATGAACTTCAGAAGAAATGTAAACTTACTCCAGGTTTGTTGTTTATTTAACTAATTCAACGAAGAAGGTGATTTTAACTTATCTTGAAACCAACAAATAAATATATATACAAGTACATGTATTTCTTAACTTAGGTTGATATGGATAAACAAATACTTAATGTGTTGTGCAAAATATTTATTACCTATACAGATTTTGGATGGTAGCTTTTAGGAGTAAAAAAATGAATTCAAAGATTAATTATTATGTTTCAGCTTTGTACTATACTAATTTTGCAGGTATTCCTCTGAAACCTATGTTGGCCCATCCAACTAAAGGTATAAGTGAAGTACTCAAGAGATTTGAAGATGCTGAATTTACTTGTGAATACAAGTATGATGGAGAAAGGGCACAGGTAAGGCTCAATGATATTTACATATACATGAAATGATAATGATTATCTTTTTGATGTATATGACTCACACATACACAAATATTTTAACTGCAATATATATTGAGTATTGCATGTGTCACACTATTATTATTATAATTTAAATTCTCCTTTTTAGATTCATATCTTAGAAAATGGCAAGGTTCATATCTACAGTCGTAATTCTGAGGATAATACATCAAAATATCCTGATATAATAGCAAGGATTCCTAAGGTGCTAAAAGACAGTGTTAAATCCTGTGTGTTAGATTCAGAGGCCGTGGCATGGGATGCAGAGAAAAAACAAATCCAACCATTCCAAGTACTTAGCCATAGGAAAAGAAAGGTGAGAAATTTATATAAAAAAATTAAAAATGCAAGAAAGAAAGAGAGAAGTAAATATAAGAAAATGAAACCCATGTACATGTAATGACATTTTGTCCATTCATTATCACCAATATGTAAATTCTAGGTCACTAGAAATCATTTATTAATCAGAATGTTGAACTCAATTTCAAAATCAAAAATTTCATACTATTTTCTTGGAAACAGATGCCCAGCAATATTTCCTCTTACAATGTACCTAGAATTGACAAAATGACCCTTTGATTTTCTCTAAGGTAGAAAGGAATTATGTCTCCCCCCCAACGGGGAGGAGACATATTGGTTTTGCCTTCGTCGTCCGTCCGTCTGTCTGTCCGTCTGTCCGTCTGTCACACATCGTGTCCGGGCTATATCTCCTGAACCGTTTGCCGGATCACTTTCATATTTTAGTATGTTGTTGCTTATGACCCGTAGGTTTCACATCACCTTGACCCAAGGTCATGTGACCAAGGTCAAGGTCACTTAGTGCATTTTTAATGAAATTATGCATACATTCTTGTCCGGGCTATATCTCTTGAACCGTTTGCCGGATCACTTTCATATTTCAGTATGTTGTTGCTTATGACCCGAAGGTTTCACATCACCTTGACCCAAGGTCATGTGACCAAGGTCAAGGTCACTTAGTGCATTTTTAATGAAATTATGCATTCCTGTCAGGGCTATATCTCTTGAGCCGTTTGCCGGATCACTTTCATATTTTAGTATGTTGTTGCTTATGACCCGAAGGTTTCACATCACCTTGACCCAAGGTCATGTGACCAAGGTCAAGGTCATTTAGTGCATTTTTAATGAAATTATGCATACATTCCTATCCGGGCTTTATCTCTTGAACCGTTTGCCGGATCACTTTCATATTTTAGTATGTTGTTGCTTATGACCCGAAGGTTTCACATCACCTTGACCCAAGGTCATGTGACCAATGTCAAGGTCACTTAGTGCATTTTTAATGAAATTATGCATACATTCCTGTCCGGGCTTTATCCCTTGAACCCTTTGCCGGATCACTTTCATATTTTAGTATGTTGTTGCTTATGACCCAAAGGTTTCACATCACCTTGACCCAAGGTCATGTGACCAAGGTCAAGGTCACTTAGTGCATTTTTAATGAAACTGTACATACATTCCAGTCCGTGCTATATCCCTTGAACCGTTTGCCGGATGACTTTCATATTTTAGTATGTTGTTGCTTATGACCCAAAGGTTTCACATCACCATGACCCAAGGTCATGTGACCAAGGTCACTACGTGCATTTTTAATGAAATTATGCATACATTCCTGTACGAGCTATACCTCTTGAACCATTTGCTGGATCACTTTCATATCTAAGTATGTTGTTGCTTATGACCCGTAGGTTTCACATCACCTTGACCCAAGGTCATGTGACCAAGGTCAAGGTCACTTAGTGCATTTTTAATGATATTGTGCATACATTCTTGTCCGGGCTATATCTCTTGAACCGTTTGCCGGATCACTTTCATATTTTAGTATGTTGTTGCTTATCACGTAAAGGTTTCACATCACGTTGACTCAAGGTCATGTGACCAAAGTCAAGGTCAATTAGTATATTTTAAATGAAATTGTATTTGTTACATGTATTATGTCCAGGCTTAATCTTTTGAACCGTGATCGGATCACGTCATATTTTAGTATGATGGTGCTGATGACCCAAAGGTTTCACACCTCCTTGATCAAAGGTCATATGACTAAGGTCAAGTATTACATTTTTTAATGAAATTGTAAATGCTACTATTATTACTAGTATTGAGTCTGTGCTATATCTGTGGAATCGTATACTGGATCACTCTTATACTATAGTATGCTGTTGCTCAGGATTTGAGGGTTTCTTATCATCTTGACCCAAGGTCAAAATCATTTAGTTCTTTTTAATGAAATTGTACATACTAATATTGTCTGGGTTATATCTCCTGAACCCTTCTTACAATTGTTTTCATATTTTAGTATGTTGTTTCTAAGGACTAAATGTTTCTTATCACATTGTCCCAACGTCACATGGTTAAGGTAGCTTCTTACTTTGGTAATGAAATTGTATATGCTAAGCATGTCCAGGCTGAACTTGTCTATGCTAATAATGTTTAGGCTTTATATTTTGAACCGTGTATCCAATCACTAATTCAGTTTTTAGCTCTACTGGTCTCAGACCAGTCGAGCTTATGCGATCACCCTTCGTCCGGCGTCTGTCCGTCTGTCCGTCTGTCCGTCTGTCTGTCTGTCCGTCTGTCCGTAAACAATTCTTGTCCGGACAACTCCTCTGAAACTGTTAGAGATAGAAACTTAATTCTTTTTGTATTTTACTTGGTCCATGGTCTAGTTGTGCACCTGACATTCAGTTTCAGTCCCTGACTCCCAGGGTCTTAGAAAATGGGCGTGGTCATTAAATTCTATGTAATTTTGTCCGGATAGCTCTTCTATCACTATTAATGATAGAGACATTATTCTTTTTGCAATATGATGGGTCTGTAGTCTAGTTGTGCACCTGATATTTTGTTTGAGACAATGACCCCCAGGGTCTTAGAAAAGGGTGTGGCCATTTTCTTTTATATTATTCCATATAATCTTACGCTTACAGCGCTGACACTATAAATAATGGAGACTAAATTCTTTATGCAATATGATGGGTCTGTAATCTCGTTGTCCACCTCATATTTTGTTTGAGTCTCTGACCCCAAGGGTCTTAGAAAATGGGTGTGGTTGTTTTCTCTCTATTAAACTACATGTGATCTCATGATAGCTAATTTCCCAGAATTTATGGATAATAGTTAATTGATTTACTCAAAAATATTATCGGTTTGCAGTTTAGATGTCATTACAGTATTTTACTTCAGTCCCTGTTCCCTAGGATTCTGGAAAATGGGTATATGGCTATTTTCTCTTACCCTATCTACATGCATTTAGAGTACATAAGTGACAGAAACTATAAATAAACAAAGATATTGCAATTTTACAATATTATCATAGATGAGTCTGTAATTTAGTTTTTCTCATATTTTATTTGGGACCTGACCCAGGATTTTATTTTCAATTCTATAAAAACGCTAGGGGATAGTTTCGGAATTTCCTCTGATCAATCAATCAACTTCAAAATCTTTTCTATTATGTTTATACAGTGCAAGAAAGATAACAAACAATCAAAATGCATGTATTTCTTAGTTATTTTTTAATTGTTTAAGGTGTACGATTTTTAGAGAGAGTAGTGAGACTTTTTGTTGCAAGAGTAGAATGTCCTAAGTGATCACGGACTTGAGCTGCAGTGCTTTCTGATAAATGGAAACACCAGAATCACAAAGATTGATCATTTTATCAAATAAAATAGCAATAATGCATCCTTCACATTGCCAAATGAAAGGTGCTTGTGTAAGTTATAGAAGTTGAATTTGTAACAGGAGAGGGAGAGATGTGACTGTTCCGGGAATCGAACCCGAGATCTTCTGCTATCAAGGCAGACGCTCTTACCAACTGAGCTATCTGGGCACGATGCATGTTCCTGCCACACTCCTCTCTACCAATTTTTCAGGTTTCCATGCACTGGAAACCTCACAAAAGACTCCACTTCACCTTGAGTCATTTACTTTGGTGCCAATTCTGTAACAGGAGAGGAAAAGATGAGACCGAACCGTGAATTGAACCCGAGACCTTCTGCTATCTGGGCAGACGCTCTTACCAACTGAGCTATCTGGGTACGATACCTGTTCCTGCCATAAATTAATGGTAATAAACTAATGTTTCAGGCCTTTTTGTCAATTGGACCTCGAGTCATTTTGTCCTTTTAAAATTTGACCAATCAAAAACATCATTTCAACCTCATGCAGATTTTGAAATATTTTTCTGAACTGGGATATATGGTAGAAATGATCAAATATTTCATACCGGTATGTAAAAATATTTTGTATTATATTTTAATAATTAGCTTCTGTCTACATTAATACCACATTCGCCCTAAAAGTTCATGTTCTTTGTTCAATATTCTATTTACATTGTTTACATTTACTAAATAAATAGCCTAAAACCTTTTTAGGTTTTAGAACAAAATGGCCGATACTTTTAAAATTTCACTCGGTAGGCCACATGTCCTATTATATTTAATTTCAATCTGAAACTGCCTGATTACTTGATCTAAGTATTTTCACTGATCAGTATAAGAAAGAAGGAAATATCTCTATAGAGTATCCTATGCAATACTATTTCAGCTCAAATGAGAGGTTATTTATGCCTTTAGTCTTAATTTCATCAAAGGGCATATAGTGGTAGGTCTGTCTGTTCATCTGTTTGTCTATCCATCCGACTGTCAGTATATCATTCCATTCAACTAAATTCTGATGAAAGGGTATAAGAGCTGTCATATATTGCATGTCTATGAACCTTGAGAAGGCTCATGTTTTGGAGCCAAATTTTTAACCTTTGACCCCATCACTGACCTTTGACCCACATTTTTTGAAAAATAAAAACATCTGTTATTTTAGTTTTGATACATATGGTATGTTATACATGTTGTATATACACGTTTTTAGTAATTCTCTCACATTCTAGAGAAATCTAAGGCACAGTCCATTTGATATTCTTGGGGGGGGGGGGGGGACTCCGTTTTTTTTCAAAAAAAAAAATTTTGCTCTGAATTTTGATGAAAAAAATTAATTAGGAATTGATGGATATGCATTTGGCATGTGGTTGTTGGTTCTAATAAAAAAAAAACTTTATACACATTTATCCCGCCTCTGGCAAATTTCTTGCAATCTGATTGGTCGAGAAGAACCAAAATATATTATGTTGTATTAATTTACTAACAGAATATTATTTTGATATCCTGCTTCTACTAAGATGCTTTATGCTTTTGACGTCACCAAAATGCTTTAGAATATGTTGACGTAACATACACAAACCAAAAGCGATTCAGCGGGATAAATTCGTTATAGAGTGTTTTACAGGGGGGATACAGAAATATATTGGGTCGATGAAACAAGTGGTATTAGACAAGGTGAAGTCCAGCTTTCATTCTCTTGAGTGTATATGTACAAATCAACCAGGAGAGCTTCAGTCTCATCAGAGACTTCTGGTTTGTTGCTCATGATCCATACAATGTTAAACGTCTTCAAATTCAATAGCATCATTTAAAAGCAGATAAGTTTGCGGCATGGACCAGACATGCATGTTTCGGGTACTTAACCCTCGTCAGTGAGTGTAGGTTTCAGATCACCTATATCCAAGGTCATGTGACCAAAGTCAATTTCTTTAAATATGCTTATAACGAAATTGTATATGCCAATCATGTTTGGCCTTTACCTCAAACAATGTAATGAATCACTTTCATGTTTTAGTATGATGTTGCCCATGACTCAAAGGTTTCACATCATTTTGCATTTTTGGCCTAAGGTCAAAGTAACTTAGAGGGAGGGGGGAGACATCTGTTTTTTTTTATGAAAAACATTTTGTTTAATTTATATTGTTGTTCATTTTGCATCTGGTACGTCTGTCTCTTTGTCAAAGTCTTCCCTATATTTTGATGATTATTACTTTTAAAAAGAGAAAAATATTTTGCACTGAGGCTAGATTGAGCTGAAATGAAATCCATGTACACGTACAATATTTTTTATCATAAATTCTGTATATGGTATTGCATGAGCTTCCATGGGATCACTCTATGCTTGATTTAATGTTTCCAATCTAAGTTTATTGCATCTTGTTATAGGATGCTGATGCTTCAGAGATTAAGATCCATGTATGTGTGTATGCCTTTGATCTGCTGTACCTTAATGGTGAATCTCTAGTCAAGGAGCCGTTCAGGCGGAGGCGAGATTTACTGAGGTCTTCATTTGAGGAGGTGGAAGGAGAATTTATGTTCGCCAAGTCTATGATCTCAGCAAATACAGAGGAGATTGGAGAATTTTTGGAAGAATCAATAAAAGGTAAAGAACCGTTATGATATTGACTCAAGAATTTCTGTAATTAAAAAAAAAAAAATTTAAACAGCTAGATTTGTAAGGTAGTTCTGAAGTCTTGAATTGAGCCCTTCACACTGAATAATTGAAAACTACATGTATCTGATCAATTTGAATTGAAAAAAGAAGTGCAGAGTAAAAATATCAAGGTAAACTTGTATTTCAAGTAAAAAGGCATTAAATATCTGAACTTGATCTTCTCGTAATATCTTCTTAAGGGATTATTCTGGCTACTGCTATGCATGAGAGAATTCTCTCTCTCGTTTTAATTGAATGAGAGAATTTGAAAAGCAATGAGAGAATATCTAAAATATGTTCTAATTATGGTATGTACAGTTCTTAAAGTACACTGTATACCCTATTTTAGTTACATTGCATCAAGTGTCATTTTCTGCGGTATTTAGGAGTTTGATTTCTGAAAATAAGACGCCACGAACATGTCATAAATATTCTATTCTTATAATATACATGACATATAAGATATAACTGATGCACATACATGTGAACCTCCTAACGAAACGAGGATCCTCCCAATCGGAAATAGTACTCCTGATTCCTCCCGACGAAAACGAAAATCCTCCAGGTGAAATGCAAATCCCAAGTTGTGTACGTATAACGTTACGTATTACGTCGTCTGTAGTGACCAGACAATCGATTTTCCAAACAAATCAGTAAGTGCTAATTATACAGGTGACAGGTTTATTGCCGGACATACAAATTACTCTACACTGTCATGGGTCCCCGGTGACGTTATACCCAGTACATAAGCATGTCGTTGACGGAGCGTAGTAGGACCCCGTCCAGTAATCATTCTTTTAAAAAGGAAAGATGTTGAACTCATTAGGAAATATCGAAAAGAAATGTCAGTTGGACAATTTACAGGGATTGGGAAGGCCATGCGACATACTGATAGTCCCATTCCGATCAAAAATGGCCCATTAAATCGGCAACTTGCTGCGCCCTGGTGCACATTATTCTACGGTGTCCATTTTCGGTTTTTAAATCTATCTCTCGTATTTACGTTGTGAGTAGCTCATCCGAGAGGTTCTTGTCTACCGGTATTATGATACAATATTGAATTTTCTCGGACATACTTTTTTGTGCTCTTCTGCGCCTGAAATTTAAATCTCCATCGTCCACTTGCACATCTTATCTACTAGTAGGCACAGGTACTTGTGGTTGCGTTCGTCCGTAAAATTATCATGTTATTTTCAATAGGTGGTCTGGTATTTTTGCAGACACGACGCTGCCATTTTATTTTCGATCTCGCAGACATAAAGTGCCTAGAAAAATCTTGGGACAAAAAAAGTTGATGAAGATTCAAGATAAAGACTTGATGTTGATGTGTGCAAGAATTCTCGCATCCAAGTAAAATCAATTCGATTTTTGAGAAAAAGATGGGAGAATCTTGCAAAATCGTGCCCCAAAATGATCCCTGCTTCTTAAATGCTTGAATGATTAAAAAATACATATTTCATCACTAGTTCTGTCTAGTACATGCTTGAATTTTAACAGGTAACTGTGAAGGATTAATGGTAAAAACACTGGATAAAGATGCAACATATGAAATAGCCAAAAGGTCACACAACTGGTTAAAGGTATGTAACAATAAATTCTCTCAAAAAGGAGTGTCTAGATGATATGATGTAATGTACATAATATTTTGAAAAAAATTCTGTGAAAAGAAATCAAGAGGCAAAATAATGATATGCATGCGTTTTTGAATAATCGAGGAATCACCCAATGTCTGACATCACACCTGTTGGCAATTTATTAATTATGACGTAGTAATCAAATGGCCCGTTAAAGCATTGTTTGATGTGCCATTGATTGTGACATCATAATGTAAAAGTCTGCTAAAAGGTTGGACATCGTGCAGTCCCTCAATTATTGCATTGCATTCTTGTCTTCATATGACCAACCTTACAAAGGAGATAATTCCATTTCAGGTAAAGAAGGATTACTTGGAGGGAGTAGGAGATACACTAGATGTGGTGGTGATGGGAGGTTACATAGGGACGGGAAAACGTACAGGACGATATGGAGGATTCTTACTGGCCTGTTATGACGAGGAGAATGAAGAATTTCAGTCCATCTGCAAGGTAGGTGTGAGGGGAGATTGTAATCAAGTCTACTACCCCAAAAAACAGAAAGGGAGACACCAAAATTTTATAATTCCCTAACCAATTTGAGAACAGAATTATTTTGATTGGAAGAGAAATTAATGGTCTTAAAGAAAAAGATGAAAAGAAATTAATGATCATGAAGAAAAGGATGAGAAGAAATTAATGATCCTGAAGGGAATGAGATCGGAAATTCTTTCTCATACACTTATGATCTTTGTGAATCCATTCAGTGGGTATCTCCAATTTCATATAATATCAGATTACTGGAGTTGGAAGTAAAAATAAAAGGTTAATAGATTAGATTGAAATAGATGCTATCTCCCAATCCGAACCAACATATGTTTTTACAGATTGGCACAGGATTTAAGGATGAAGATCTGGAGACTCACGCTAATTTCTTCAAGGAGCACATCACAGAGAAACCTAAGCAGTATTACCGTTACGATACCTCCATCGCCCCAGATCATTGGTTTGATGCTGTACAGGTGTGGGAAATCAAATGTGCAGATCTGTCCATCTCACCAACACACATGGCTGCCGCAGGACTGGTATGTGATAAGTTTAGAATACATGTACATATATGTATGTGTCATTCTTCATATGAATGGAGTCTGTTAACTTTATATGTCACTACTGAAATTTTTCTTAATTTAATCAGTTAATTTTTTAAAGCGCCAGGTTATTTATAATTTTCATCAGTAATCAGTTTGAAGTGAACTCTGAGCAGACTCAGAAATTTAGTTTAAGAATAAAATTGTCCCCTACAATTCTTTTTGATTTAATGATGTAAAGATGCTTTGATGTGTTATCTACTGACGAAGCTGAAGGGTACCACTAAGAGTTACCTCATTGTTGTCTGTCTGACAATCTCTCTGTCTGTTTGTCATCTGTCACCTGCAGATTTACAAACTTGATAAAGATCATGAAATAAGATTTGATACTTGGCTTAATCTTTGATTTTAATTTTGTTATGGTGAAATTAGTTTTGTTATTCATCTAAACCAGGTTGATCCAGAGAAAGGAATTTCCCTAAGATTTCCTAGATTTCTGAGAATACGAGACGACAAAAAGCCTGAGGAGGCCACATCAGCTTCCCAGGTAAGAAAAACTATGTTTGTTTGCACTCCTCAAAATAATTAATTAATCCTTAAGATAAATAATTTTTATGACCATATATAGTCAATAAAGGTTGAGATAGTAAGAGTTACTGCTCTTTGCTTACAGGTGGCAGAGATGTACAAGAGTCAGCAGCAGATCCAGAATCAGAACACGGACAGTGGTAAAAACGCTCAGGATGATGATGAATTTTATTGATGATGTTGAAATTTATTTTGTTATGATTTCAGATTTATGAAGGTGATGAATTTTTCTGTCCAATTCATTAATTGGATGGTATGAGACCATTTGTATTTTGTCAAGCATCCCTGTTCATTCTGAATACAGTATATGTGGAAAAAATGGGAGATATTCTGAAAATATGTGTTTTAGAAGGGACATCCTTTAAACTAAATCCTCATAAACAATCTGTTTGTGGCAGCATTGTATATCAAGTTAGATTTTCTGATTGGGTCACCTCTGTTTTAACTATTTATTAATGAAGGTCATGATTCCATGTTGTTGTACCAATATAATCATGAGTAATGGAGTTACATGTATATGTACATAGTGTTATATTTTTTACAACAGTGCTATTTTGTTATGAGAGCTGAGGGTTTTTGAGGTAAAATAAACTATAATGATGAATTTGGAAATTACCTCATTGATTTTTTTTCCTCTTATACATGAAGACAGTAGGTTATAATGGTTATTTCATCATGTTCTATGTTTAGACTTGTGATGTATTCTGATGAAGTATTTCAATGCATGCCTTTGATGTCGAGACCCTTATTTCTTATTTTACATTGATATCAAAATTTTTAATATCAGGATGCATACATATTTCAGTGATAGTCTCCTCTTAGCATAAGAGAAAGTAACAGGGAATAATTAATATTTATAACAACTTGAATGTAAATGTTACTCTAGTTATTTAAAGTATATTAAATTTAAGGTTTTTGTGTAATAAGGAATTCTTTAAAAACATGTGCTTTGCTCTATTGACAATTTACCAATTTAATGTTGCAAGACAACAGTTTATATGTAAACAGGTGTTTTCAAACTTTGACAAAATTTAGCTGCATAAAGTGCTTATGTTAGCATTATATCTAGTATGAACAAAAAATCACCCCAGGAATAATAGTCTTTCACATATATTGTAAACTGCAAGATATCTGAACTAATTGAAATTTGAAACTCTATGAACTTCATTGTCAGAAACTAATAATGTCTGAAATGACTTATTAAATTCACCATGTAATAAAAAATGATATACAATGATGACTTGACATTTTCTTGTAATTGAATATCTTCTGTTAGAATCTCATGAAAGAAAATTAATTTCTTTATTTTTATGCACCTACTTTTTCCAAAGTTTGAAGAAGTGTGCCAAAGAGCATTCAGTGCTTGCTGCTTTGTGATTTGAGCTATCTGACATGTGGATTATAAATGTTTATTATCGTATCTGAATTTCATGCAAGTTGAAAAATCACTGTTGGGATGTCTATAATTGGATATGCAGATCAAGAGATGTTGAAATCAGAAAGTCCCTTCAATTCTGCTGAAAGTGAAGGTTTTCACATGTCCATTGAGTATATTCAATCTTTTTTATTTCTCAGGCCTAGACGTACATGTATGTTCAGTTTGTGCAGTTATCTTGCGTAAAGCCTTGTGATGTCACTGAAATCATTTAACAATGTCATATTTGTAACCCTGTTTCACAGAATTTTAAGCCTGCTTCATGGAATTTGGTAACGTCACAATTACTTGACCTCAGATACCTGCACAGATGGGAAGTAATTCTGTATTTTGAAAAGAGGGAATGGTGTATTACACAATCCATCCGGTCATTCATCTGTCCCATCCGCCTTGTTGGTTGGATATAGATATCAAGGATAGTGCAAGATTAGGTAATAATCAAAATCTCTACAAACAATTTTGCCTGTGACTGAAGACTATCCTATTCCATTTTGGATCAAGAGGTCAAGGTCAAACTTTGCATGGAGAAGTGCATATTATATACACTATTTTCCTTGACTTGCAGTTGCACAAACAGCAAAACACCCAAAGGGAAAACACAGAGGACACACAATAAGAGAGAAAAAAAGGACAAGGAACAGCAAACACATCAAACACAAATGACCACGTATAAATCAAACTTGGAATAAATGAGATATGTGTTTCCGCACCATATGTAACTTTACAATGAACTGCCCATGAGAGATAAAAAGACTCCTAAAGACCTTTGGATTCAAATGGGCAAGACCAATCTTGACATCTAATAGAAAATCGTTCATGTTTGAAAGAAATATATGTCAAAGGTCAATTATTTGAAATACTTGATACCTCTTTGCTCAAGACAAATATTGGTCATAGGTCATGCAAGTCATGATTTTTTAGCTCTAATGGTCTCAGACCAGTCAAGCTTATGCGATACCCCGTCGTCCGGCATCCGTCCGTCTGTCCGTCCGTCCATAAACAATTCTTGTGCTCGCAACTCCTCTAAAACTAATGGTGATAGAAAGTTATTTTTTTTTTGCATCCTACTTGGTATGTGGTCTAGTTGTGCACCTGACATTTTGTTTCAGCCCCTGACCCCCAGGGTCTTAGAAAATGGGCGTGGTTATGAAATTCTATGTAGTCTTGTGCTCGCAACTCCTCTGACACTATAAATGATGGAGACCTAAATCTTTTTGCAATATGATGGGTCTGTGATCTAGTTGTGCACCTGATATTTTGTTTGAGCCCCTAACCCCCAGGGTCTTAGAAAATGGGTGTGGTCATTTTCACCTATATAACCCTTTGTAATCTTGTGCTCGCAACTCCTCTGACACTATAAATGATGGAGACTTTATTCTTTTTGCAATATGATAGGTCTGTGGTCTAGTTGTGCACCTGATATTTTGTTTGAGCCCCTAACCCCCAGGGTCTTAGAAAATTGGTGTGGTCATTTTCACCAATATAAGTCTATGTAATCATGTGCTCGCAACTCCTCTGACACTATAAATGATGGAGGCTTAATTCTTTTTGCAATATGATGGGTCTGTGGTCTAGTTGTGCACCTGATATTTTGTTTGGGCCCCTGACCCCCAGGGTCTTAGAAAATGGATGTGGTCATTTTCACCTATATAACTCTATGTAATCTTGATCTTTTGCTCGCAACTCCTCTGACACTATAAATGATGGAGACCTAAATCTTTTTGCAATATGATAGGTCTGTGGTCTAGTTGTGCACCTGATATTTTGTTTGTGCCATTGACCCCTAGGGTCTTAGAAAATGGGTGTGGTCTATTTTTCCTATATAACTCTATGTAATCTTGTGCTCGCAACTCCTCTGACACTATAAATGATGGAGGCTTAATTCTTTTTGCAATATGATGGGTCCGTCCGTCTGTCCGTCCGTCCATAAACAATTCTTGTGCTCGCAACTCCTCTAAAACTAATGGTGATAGAAAGTTATTTTTTTTTTGCATCCTACTTGGTATAATTCTTTTTATAATATGATGGGTCCGTGGTCTAGTTGTGCATCTGATATTTTGTTTGAGCCCTTGACCCCAGGGTCTTAGAAAATGGGTGTGGTCATTTTCTCTTATATGATTGTGCTCTCAACATTTCTAAAGCTATTAATGATGAAAACTTTGTTCTCTATGCATGATATAATGGATCTGTAGTCTTATTGTGTTATTGATAGGTCATTTGAGATAGCAGCTCCTGACCCCTAGGATCTTGAAAAATTGGTGTGGCATTATTTTTTGAAATCCATTATCTGGGTTATAATGAATTGTATGAGTGATATTCTAGTTGCAGTCTAATGGATATGTTGTTTTGTTGTGCTACTTATAATTTGTTGTAGTGCCTGCTCCCTATGGTGTTTGGTTTAAAATAAAATGGAAATTGTTATTTATGTGTATGTATATTATTCACTTCTCAATGAGTGAATAAAACAAATCAACCAGGAGAGCTACAGTCTCGCCAGAGACTTCTGGTTTTTCATTCAAATCTGAAGGCAGAGAAATAAAAAATTGTGTCTGAACTTTGTAGCAAAACCTTCATTAAAGCGGACATTTTTGTCAGTTCTGAGAACTTCTCTATTAATTTTTTTACACTTTATGATATATACGTCGTATAATAAATCAACAGACCGTAGAGTTACAATATGTTGATGTTTTGCAATATATATCTGAACAAAACCTTTTGTGAACGATTCTCTTTATAGAAGCCTTAGACCTGTTTGAATCCTGGAAGTGTTCAACCATCCATTTAATGGACCATTTTACTGAGACGAAATCCAGCGTCTTTTTGCGTGGTCGTTATTATATAGGATTTCTTTTCACCAGAAAAGTTGTGTTAACCTTCGGTATTCAGCGGCTATTAGGCTGTCATCTTGCTTGTTATTCTATCTCCAACCTAAGCACAGATTGGTTTCAGCCTAATAAGAACGATGAAGCAGTTTGGTCGGTGTAAATGTCATACGTAATTGATACGGAGGCAAGAAATTGACAAAGATGAAGAAATCTGTTCAAAATGCACAAAAATAAAAGTCAATCGAGCAGCGTGTGATGGCGGACAACATGCTATTTTGGCGTTCTAAGTAGCGTCAATTTGTGTATTTTAAGGAACAAATGAATCATTTGGTTTTGTTGTGCACTATACTATGCTTCGTTTAGTTGCATTGTCATTAATATTCATTATCATGAAAAACCATCAATATTGTAAAACTTCGTTGTACTTTGATGGTGTATTTCAACTCGTTGTTACGCCATGTTGAATTAACTTGGCCAAATCAGAAATATTAAAAGAAAAAAAATTGATAGTTTGTGAAGCCGATCATTTTCCCGATATTTGGCATCTTTGCTTTGACATGACTACTCTTAGACTTGTTTTTTGACACATTTTCTGTCTAGGAAGGAAAACCAATGACAACATACTGTGAAGACCAATCCTAATAGCTTCTTTTTTTTATATCACTCAGTTGATGTCAGGTCTGCTCAGCCCAATCTCAGTATGAGGTATTTTTTCTTTGATTTAAGTTTAAATCAACTGATTCATAATGTACTTTCTGAAGCATAGAAGGAACTCTTCTCCATAGGCAATTATTCTGCTTAAAAATAAAGTGACAAAAGCAAGATAAAACTAAAATGTTTATTATTTACAATGCCAATTTCTAATGAAATCTTACTAGCTATGTTACCTTTTTTATCATAAGGAGGCTTTAGTCACAATGAATGCAAGTTTGAAATATTTGAGAGCCTTATTTCATAAAAGGCATTTTAGGCATCAAACTTGAAAGATTTCAGCTTCACTTACCTATCAATAGTGATGCCCAAAATGAAAGTTTTGAAAAAAGGAAGATCAACTGTTTTTAAAAAAGGTCAAAGTTACAATAATAAACGGATTGACGTCTTAGAGTTTGACCTCATTCTTAGATGTAAAAAGGACTTTCTCAATAAAGCAAGAACTATCTTTGCGCCAATTAACATAAGCCCCGAAGATAGGCTCGGTATCCACGCTTCTTAGCACTGCTTATCTTATTTAAAGAGAAATGAGATTGATTATGGACTTGTACGTCTATTTTAGGCAATTTTCGTGGTGAGATTGCTGTAGATTTACGCTCTCTGTCTATACCTAGCTTCCAATTTGAACAAAATAGGGCATGAATTCTATGACTTGGTCTTCATTGATGACAATTATTGGAACTCGGATCAGAACCTCGAGGTGATAGTTAAAGAAAGGTGTATGATTTTTTCCCTTAGAAATAGAGGTTCCTTCGTACAATGTATTTTGAAAGATAGTGTTAAGTACATTTTGAAGGATTTGAAATAGACAGATCCAAAATAAAAGTGAAACAACAATATTCCATCTTTTTTTTCAATCAAATATTTGAATTTGTATTATTGCCAAATACAATGTAATACATGTCATTGATTCAACACAATAATGTTATTTAAACTAATGATGTAGCTTTTGAAAAATGAATATGCAAACACCCAGGTTGTCTGCAGAGTTTGCGATCTTCATATAAGTAATTTGTATATTGGATAACAAAAATTCCAGACATTTCGATAAAAAGTGACTACGAATTGAAATTTTGAAATAAGATTATAACTGTAGATAAACTTAGAGAAAAGGATCTTATTACCTTACGATTTACGTTGATTAACTCTCTTTATGTGTCCGCTTTTTAAAACATAATAACCTACATATTTCGAATCATTTTGCGTCTGTAAAGTGACTTTGTAATAAGCAATTTAGATCAAAGTGTCTGAAACAATGAAAGGAAAGTAGAGAACTTGAGACAACGTAAGAGGATAATTTCAGAAGATAAATTCTTGGCACAGAAACTAAAAGGAGCAATGATATTAAATGTCAATCTGTAATTTCTTTTATGGAAGCAAACACATCGATTGGCGCCATTTGTTGAACATAGCATTTATCTAATTGGATGTAATCCTAGATTCGTTCCTTCTGGTTGTCCTATAGAGAACATTGGTATTGACGTAGGACATGATTGTGATGTTTACAAGCCGGTCCACACTCAGGATGTCCTACGACAGCAGAATTGGTTATTTCACCACTCCAGAAGCCCTGCAAGTGTCTTAAAGTGTATCAGGTTCCGTTCAAAATAGCAGCATCTCGTGAGAAAAGATTGGTTTTCATGTAAAGTGTGAAGATCGTGGAGCTTCCTTAATTATACGCCGGACGCAAAATAGATCAGTTAGTGGCGTCTGAACATATTCTTTTTCCATGAATGAGCTTCTTTGGGAGATAATTTCCTGGCAACCACAGTCAGATATATCGTCAAAACATTAGCCATTCTCCTAACATGCTGCATAAAACGTTTTAATCATTGGAATTATCAACAGACATGTCATGGCTCTGAACATTGGGATTAAAAGACAATTTTGATCTCTGTTATTCCAAGTAGTGAATCACTCCTTTTATGAAAAAGCGAGGGAGAAAATTAAAAGGAAGGGAAGATGGAGTGCCTTGTAAATTGAAATAAAAAATCAGCCTCATTTTTTATGATGCCGTAAACATGTTGAGAAATCACATTGGAGGAAGAAAATTGATTTCATTATGTTGCAAATATTACTTTTTTGAGATATGTATATATCTTAAATAGCTCGAGGCTTCACAATAGCTTGAGCCTAATTCATTTTCCATCGATACAACGTGTCGATTTCTATTGATAAAAATTAGATTGTTGTCACATAGTATTTATCTTCTCCCTTTGTTCCGGATGCTTACACATCTGAATAGATCCCTAGACAAAATTCGGTGCCGCTGCCATATGAAACTGAAATAATACAAGTGCCACAAAATTACTTTGGTATCTTTGACTCGTTTTAGTTTGAAGTATCGATGATGAGAATTCATTATATCCGAAACATGAATGTCTGGTGCATCGACTTTGACATTTTTATGCCGAGAAGGCTGCTCTCTGCCAGCAGAGTGGGATCACTTTTTTCAGTTGTAGTCTTCTCATGTGTGATTTTAGCATGTTTAACATGTAATCATACAAAAACAATATCATACTACACACTTTGCTATATCCTGTATGTTATACTCGAGTCCTGCGTTTCGCTGTCTTGTTTGTGTCGCTATGTTACCGTGAGTAGGCTAATTACACACGATTGTGTGTTACGTTCGTCGATACCTGTGCACACATAATCCGGATGACAACACCATTTGCTACTTACATGGCAGATGACAGTCCTAAGTCGGCACCGGTTTCCCATTGGTGTCGTTGGTTTATGTGTAGTCTTGTTTGTTTGGTCTTCCTTGTCCTTTTGGTTTCTCTTGTTGTGCTTGTGCACTCTATGTTTTCACATTTATATGTTTTTGTGGGTTTTTTTTTCGTGGGTACTGCAACCAAATCTTGTTAGAGATCCCCTTCATTCTTTTAAACATTAACTACCTCACAAAACGTCCTGTAAGATATCGAGCAGGACTTTAATTTGTATCACGTTTCAACTCGCTACAAATGACTCTGGCCTGTTAGTATTTTCTTTGTGATTCAGTTTAATCTTGATATAGAGTACATGAACACATTTCTACAGACAGATATATGTTTTTAGGGAAAATGTTTCACTAATTGCTTTTCAAACGAGGGCAAAAATCTTGTCTTATCTTGTCCTAGCCGTTCCTTAGATTTCCATGAATGGAAACAGAAATTCGCACGAGCGCATCTCTCCCGGCGTTAATCACAATCTTTTGTCCAATAAATCAAAGAGCTGTCGGGGAACACCAGATAACGATTATAATTTTCATGTTGAACCCAGAACCAAAGGAACTAGGATGGTCAGATTTTTACCACGGTGTTATTACGGGCAGTCAATGACTATTATTCCCTTTCTGTGTCATTACTCGGTTAATAGCTATGTAATAAATAAAACTGCCAGAGTTCAGACAAATATTAAGCTAACCATTTGCAAACCATTTCCATTCACAAGAAGAACGGTTTCAGGTCTGCCTCATTAGCTTTTCACTGGCTGGGTATGTTATGCAGACTAATTTGCTGACTGTATAATGGATTTTTGGATAGGCCATCACATCATGTTTGCTGAATCACAGAAATAGTGAGGCTGAGACCTCAAGAAATGATACTGTATACGATGTTTACATAGTAATTTTACCTCTCCTTTAATCATACACCGATATTTCTGTTCGTTAGATGAGAATTATGGTTCCGTGACTCTCTGGTCGTAAATGCCTCTCTTTAGAGAAGGAAATAGATTGATTATGATTGAAATTTTCCCTGTAGAATTGTCATGCCTTCCTCATGCGATGTTTTTCTTCGTGTATATCTTGTCCCTTTGAACCCTTCAATCGCTGATGATTAAACCTTGCATTACATTCACTATGACATGTGAATGAGGGATGGCCTTAGGATCCACTTTGCTTCTCTAGAAGCGCCATGGAAATACGAAGACTTTCAGAACGAAAAGTACAGATAGGCTTTTTTCTTACATGTTGTTGAAATTTTAGGGTTTGTAGCTTTGACATTTCATGTTGACTATTATTGATATGCTGTTCGTCTACGATACATTTATACGAATGGCATTTGGTCTGAGCTCATCTCCAGGCAAACAAGTTTCATAGGAGACGGAAAATTATAATGGAAAATTGGATTGATGATTTTTGGCTGGTTGCTTCATCGCTCTTACTTTATTTACCCCTAAGTTTCATTTTTTTATAGGATATGGAATATAATTTGTTGTTGACGACTGGATTTTATATCAAAGTAATATTATAACAAGTATTAGCTTTCCAAAAAAGCTTGGTCGATATCAACATTTATTTAAAAGCGAAACAAATTTTGGTTCAAATTTTGATTCTTATAATAAAGAATAAAGAGCAGTATTAGTAAGGCTATGCATGAAATTCACACACACAAAAAAAAACTGGTTACACAATAGGAACTTATGTGTTGATAATTCTGAAAAGTTAGAAAATAGTGCATTTGCACTAGACAACTGTACGGAAGCCCATTGGCTTCACAGAAAAAATAAATTTATTGCGTATATTCGCAATAACATTGCGTATATTCGCAATATTATTGCGTATATTCGCAATAGTATTGCGAATATACGCAATAATATTGCGAATATTCGCAAAACTATTGCGTATATACGCAATAGTATTGCGAATATCCGCAACAGTATTGCGAATATCCGCAATAATATTGCGAATATTCGCAATGATTATTGCGTATATACGCAATAGTATTGCGAATATTCGCAATAATTATTGCGTATATACGCAATAATTGTAATTCTACATATAGTTATTGGGGACATTCTTGGGGTCACATGGGTGATTCTAGAATTTTTTTAGGGTAATCCAAGCAAGCGGATGAGGAGGGGGTTCAGTCTATGGTTTTGAAAACAATGGAAACAATGCATGTAACGAATATCAATATATTTACAAAATCATTCGTAAAAACGGAGAAAATTAGTATTTCTGGCAAATTGGAAAGGGGCGGATGAGAGGGGGCTCCGGACTTTTCATTTATTTTACATATTCTTTGTCACATTAAGTAAATTGTGACCAAAATAGCTGTACATGACCTTCGTTTTCTCTGCTTGTTAACCCTCTCCCCCTCTACATTCGCTCAAACTTTCAAAATGTGATTTGTTCGTACATGTGTGTTTTTTTTATATTTTGAAACTGGATAATGAGCATTTCTTATTAGTAGAAATGACAGCCATCTATCATGTTTTACCTTCTTCTGTTTCTTTCTCTGTCCGTCCATCATCACTAAATATTTCGTTCAAACTCAAACGAAATTTTCAATGTACAGCGGATCTAGCACCCCTGCCCCCCCCCTTCCTTTTTTGGGGGGGAGGGGGTTCGAACCAAAATATATAAAAAGTATAACCAAAGCCTCCTCTGAATGATGTTCGATTTGATGACGGGAATGATTGGTAGAGATAATAAAAGGTATCAGGACAAACCTTATTTTATGTGCAGAAATTAATTTTCCGGTGTAATAGTCGAGGACATTGATTTATATTTATAGAACCCCCTCCCCCGCAAACGAAGTTTAGGGGTATATAGGAAACATCCTGTTCGTCCGTCCGTTCGTCCGGTTAAGAAGTTCTTATAGCAGATAACTCTTCAAGTGCAAGTGATAGGGCTTTCATATTTTATACCTGCATTCACCGTAATAAGTTCTAAATTTTAATACAAAGACATTTGAACCTGTTGACCTTGACCTTGAACTTTGACCTTATAGTTATATTTTGATTATGAAGTTCTTAAAGCATATATTTTTTCACATATAAGTGACAGGGCTTTTATATTTCATACATACATTTACTATAGTAAGTACCACATTTTGATACCAAGAAATTTGACCTAGTGACCTTTTCTTTGACCTTGTTGTAATATTATGGTTAAGAAGTTCTTAAAGAGAATATTTCTTCAAGTGTAATTAAGTGATAGGGCTTTCATATTTTATACATACATTCAACATAACAAGTTTTAATCCAAGACACTTGACCTTGTGACTTTGATCATGACCTTTGACCTACCTTTGAACTATAAGGATAGGGCTTTTATATTTCCATATATATTTCTTATTACCAGAGCTTTCTGTGATAAATCATAAATGAGTCCGTTTACAGAAAACGTCCCAAGGGGGTATAATTCGTCACTTTAAGGGCAGTTATAGTATTCCTTGCAAAAAGGAATTATAATACATTAGAGAAGTTCCGGCTTGCTTTGCTCGCCCCCATTTAAAATCAGAACTCTGACTGCTTTTTATAATAAAGTATCGTTGGTTTCTTATATTAACAGAATTAAGAAATGATGTATATTTCATTCCTTAAGAATGTTACTTATAGTTTCAAAATAGAATAAAACCAAAACAAAACAAAACAAGAGGCCCAATGGGGTTACATCGCTCAACTGCGGTCGCCAGGGGGGGGGGGGGGGGGGGGGGGGAGAGATAACTTTTGTAAAGGACGTCAAGTCATTTACTTCCTGTGAGGTTTGGTGAAATTCTGTACAGCGGTTGGAGTGGGAAGGTGAAATGGTGTCTGTCAAATAGATCCCAAGGTTTCGATCGGGCCGAAATCATGAAGTTCAACTTAACAGAGAACATTGAGTACGTGCCTCCTGTAAGGTTTGGTGGAATACTAATAAGCAGTTGTTGAGGTTTTAGTCGAGAACATAAATATACCCTACAACGGACGGATTACGAATAACGGGCAAAGGACGGTGACCAATAACTTACCTTCATGTGAGCTAATAAGAATAATTATCACCATTTTTGGCATTATCTACATTAACCTAGTTATAACTGCAACGGAGGATTAATGTTTTGCTTTGTCTCCATCGTAACAGCTAATTTATGCATATTTCTAGTATGAAAATAAATTATTTTTCAGTTTTAACTTTCATATCTGGAAACAACATTCATGCCAGACCGAGATGGGTTTCACTTTATGCCCCGCCGTCTTATAGCGGTACAATAACAAGAGGGTAGAGTGGACATACCGTTCACCTGAAAACTAACCGTTAATGTGATTTAAATAATCCTAGTCATAAGCTTGTGAAATAATAAATTAAAGAAATTATTTGAGAAATATTGCAAATACAATTAAGTGCGTTGTTAAACAAGAGACTTATTAGAAAAGCCAATTATAATCTATTGTATTCAATCAAACCTAAATTAATTTCTGTGTACTGATTCTAGAAAAGATGTCGAAATCATGTAAAAGAAGAATTATTAATTATAATAGATTAAGAAAAAAAAAATCCATTAATCATGCAAGGTTGTTCAAAGTGAACTACACGAACGGATCTAGAGGGGAGGGGGTAGAAGTCCAGGGGTTCGGACCCCCCCCCCCCCCGATATTTCAAGTCGGGGTCCAATATTTGCATATGTTAACGTAAGAATGGGATATTTAACTTTTTTTCTAGAATTTGGATTGCTATGCTGGCCAATATTATAAAATACCTCATACCTGTGGTTCAAATGAGGTTTTATCTTTTGAATTTTGAATCATTATTTGGCTTAAAGTACCTCCAATCTGAAACATGCTACTCCCTTGCAGCAGAGTTCGAAACTTCGTTTTTCTTAATTCACAACATCGTCGCAATTTAGTGTTGTGCCCCTATACAGAAACATCTCCTGCGAAGTGAAGAAGTTCCAAAGCTTCGTTCCCTGGACCCCAAATAAGGCATCAAAACAGAATTATCACCATTATTACTGATTTTATCACATGATTCACCCGTTATGCAGTTTCATAAAGCCATTTCATAAATATATGATATGATAACACGTTACATATCACTCTGCTTGAATGCGATTGGTCAAGTTTGGAACCTAATCACATAAACCTTGACAAATGTGACCTTTCAAATATCGGTCAACTGTTAAATTCAGACCCGAAGTCAATATCAATGATTAAAATTGTTGTTGTTGGATTAATTTTTGCATTAAAATACTATTCAAAATTGAAATACTTTTCTCTTACGCACAGAATATCTATACGATGGGGACACTACTTCTCATGGCGTAGCAGACGACTTCTAGATCACGGCGTGATTCGCCTCAGTAGTTCTCGGAAACGTTGATTTCACGTTAGAAATACACATTTTAGGCAATATCATGTGATAAAAAGAATCTCAAATGAATTTCCATTTCATACGATGTATTATGAAACTCGTTGTGCGTTTTATATCCCCTCGCCAAGGCTCGGGGATATAAAACTCACAACTCGTTTCATAATACATCGTATGAAATGAAAATTCATTTGAGATCCTATGTATATAATATAATAGATTGTAGAATATGGAAGTATATTTGGGGTGCATTTAAAAGGCGTACAAACTGACAAAAAACAAAAACAAAATAAACCAACATCAATCAAACATCATTCCGATCACTCGGATATAATTAGTTTTCCAACCATGCAGATTTTTCAAAGATAGGTAGCCTCTGATGCCTATATTTGTCCCGCCTAGGATCCACCCCTGAATTAAATTCAAGTAATCGGGTTGAAATAAGCAAAATAAGTAGAGAGCCATAATATCCTTTTCCATATATATTTTTGTATTATGAAAATTTTACGGTAATTAATACGATATGATGTTCATAGAAATGCTTATTTTGACCTTGATACATCTTTTTGTATCAAAGAACATTGTACTTTCAGTTGACGATAATTTGAGATTTTTAAAAACAGAGATCTTAATACACAAGTTGATCAGGAGGAAATAAAGCTCTATATTACCCCCTCCCCCTAGATCGTACTTTTCCCCCAAAACGTTTAAAACAGACATTTAGAGCTGCGAAGAACATTCGATTTATTGCGTACAGTCATATTTTAGCAGATCGGAGATATCCCACTCCCCACCGAAAGGGTGGAATTCGAGTGGGGAATTTTAGCATCTTCACTCAGTCAGTGGCAATCCACTCCACACTCACCGCGGTGTCACCCAGCTCACCTGTACAGGTGTTAAACAATCTCTTTGATCCTAACCGTGCACAGGTAACATCGCCAGTCTACTTTTGTTGTTCACCATCTTTGTTGATCGAATATTCCTGGTAGTGAATCGGGGAAGTTAAATGTTTTTCTAAGTTAGTATCAAAAGTTTTCAGAATGAACTAGGCCAAGAAAAAAAAAAAAGAATTGGTTCTCAGGACGCATTCGATTTTTTTCAACCAAAATAACGTAAGAAAGTAATCGTAAATTCCGGAATTCGGCAAGGTACCAAATCGAAACACAGGTAAAAAAAAAAATTCCCGTTTTCCAGCTAATTACCGTCTGGCTTCACCTTTTCACCTGTCAATCATTGTAAGGGAGATAGTATGGAGTGTTATTTTAACACTACCGTGGATACCCCTGTGTAGAATTTATGCAACGATATTGATTTTTTAAAACTAAAAAATAGATAGTCCGAAGTGGGTGTATTCCATGTCGTGGCATTAAACGATCGATTTGACCAACATGTCTTAATTAGGCCTCGCTAAAATATCAAATTATAAAAAGCATTATGTCGGTTTCGTCTTCATTTTTTTAATGACCGGTCGTTGGTAAAACTGTTGTACGACTCAAAATTACCAAATGATGAGCCGATCAAACATTGATTTATCCTCTATAAATTACTGAACATGAAAAACGGAGGCTTGGCATAGAATTTTATGCCAATAAAAACGACCGTTTACTTCCCATCCGTATCATTCAGTCCCGATCCAAAGATTGAAAAGAAAAAGAACAGACATATCGTGGCCGATAAGTACAAAGCAGTGAAGCTCCCGGAACAGAGGACCCCCCTTCCCCATATATAGATTGCCAAGAAATTCGCAGTCCCAAATATCCAACATCTTCAAGAAAAGCGATGTCATCCGCGAAATTCCAACCAAGACTAGCAAAGACGTCGATCTGGCAAGACATGGAGGGAGCCCTGACCTAGTGGTTTACGGAAACCGTATCAAGAGAAATCCCCCTATCAGCCCTGTTCTGACAGAGAAGGCGACAGATCTGGTTGAACAGCTGAACGAGCCTAACTTCTCCACAACCAATGTCCGACTGAGAAAACAGAAGTCCTGGGATAACATCAATTCAAGAGAATTTACGGAATAAGGACGCCGATGACGGAGCAGGCACTACGTTGAAAACATAGCTATAAACGTAAAATATTGATTTTCTCTATGACATTCTTTTGTATTCTTGTTCTGTGCCTGAGATTTAAATCTCTAACGTCCACTTATATCTTAACTTAATGTACATGTACTTGTGTATGCGTTCGTCCGTAAAATTTTCATGTCATTTCAAGTGGTCATTCATTGAATACAAAAAGTAATAAATCTGGGCAGAAACATCAATCACACGCCTAGAAAACAAATTATCGGCATCAAAGATGTCAGCAGATTCCAATTTGCAGTTGTTCTGAAAATGTTTAATGAAAAAAAAAAAAAACTGCATGCCGCATATGATTTGAAAAAATTAGGCCTGAGAACCAACTTTTTTTTTGCTTGGCCTTATTCTTCTGCCCTTTTTTTCGGGTGAATTACAATGAACACCAGTAAATCATGGTAACTGAGATTTGAATTTTTTTTTTTTTTTTTTTTTTTACTTTTATTAAGATTATTTGTGCGATGTTTCCTCTGTTTGCAATTGTCTTTTAAATGCTAATAAACTTTATTTAGTTTATTTTGGCCAGACGACTCAGATTTATTTTGGCCAGACGACTCAGATTTATTTTGGCCAGACCGACAACTAAAATTTTCAAACTGAGAGTGTGCATGAATTTAAAACACCATATAAATGGTACTGGCACGACCTGTCAGTAAAATTGAAGTCAAAAAGGTTTTGTTCCCGTATTGGCTTTTGATGTGCAACACACTGATAAGTTTTTAAAATGGAATCGGAATCGCACTCTGTGAATTTTGCAAAATAAAAGCAAAAATGTTATTTTTGTTTTGTTTTGTTTTTTTTGATTTCTTTTCTCTCTCTTTGAAAATAACGATAATTGTTCGATAAGCCGGGAAATACAACAGTAATAAATCATGATGACAATTTTCTGCAAAAGAAAAAAAATAAGGTGTAAACTTACGGATTTATGAAGAAGTCTACAGTGGTCATATTGGTCCTATTACACCCCCCCCCCCCTCTCGTCTATTGAAATATATCGGTGACGTGCTTACTCTGTTGAAATCACACCTGTAACCCGCTCGGGCAGTTCACCTCGTTTTACCTGGCGGCATGTCGGTAGCATATCAGAGAGAAGCCCCGGTTTCTTTACCCCTTTTTTTTGCAGGTTTAAAAGAAAGGAGAGGGATCTATTTTAAAGATGTGAAGATTATAAAAACTGCAAGGAATCATTCTGTGATAAATAATGCGCTCATTAATTTTTATATGAAGCTTTTGTAAATTATATACGGTCCAATATATACATTAATCATTAAATAAAATTTTGTTACGTACATTCAAATTACTCACTCTTACATATGAAATAGAAATATTCTATTTTCATACCCCAAACGGATGAAACGATGATTCTTTTTACTTTATTGAAAGCTGATCTCTTTCCTGAGTTTCCTCCGTCTCAATTCGGACGACCAAATGATAATTATATTACCTTTTTAAAAATCGAAAATATGTTCCCTCTCTCTTTGTCATATTTTTCATGCATTTTGTTTTTGGGGTAGGGTCATACTTAAAAAAAAAGTTAACTTGTGATTGCAGTTCGTTAGATCGTTTGATATTTTTTGGGGGGGGGGGGGGACTCCAAATATAATATTAGAGCGATTATGAAACTTGAGTCAGAAGCATATTTTGGAAGGGAAGGAGGCCAGAAGGGGGCTCTTGTATATTTCATCTCTCTTTTTTTTTTGTTTGCTTAGAACAGCAGAAATCCAAGGGAGCCCGGAGGTGGACCGGGGAGTTGGGAAATGATATGAAAATACGAGATCTATACAAATGTGCGATTATTGTATTTCTTTAAGTCATACAAATATGATCGTTGTTTCCAATATTCTCTTCTTTTTTCCTTGTGCAGATCGAATGTGTTATCATGTTACATGTATAATTTCCATTTAGCATTGTGTTATGGATTTGATACTAAAATATTTCCATTCGTCCTCCCGTCACTTTTAATCTACATGTACATGTAGATAGACTTCTCTAGTTACAGTTTTCGGCATTTGACAGGTATGATATCCGCACTGTTTAAATGTGGAATTACAAATGCAAAAGGAAGATGCCATAAAAAGAATGCTATCATGCGCGGATATACACGCAGACGGGGTAAGGATCGACCCCCCCCCTTACGCCCTCTCCCTACAACAATCACCATCTTTATCTGTGGTCCGATTCATATTAAAAGGGGGTAACGACCAAATGAAAAGCAGAGATAAAGCGGAAAGTTTCTAAATCAAGATTTACTAATATATCGGGAGGGGGGATCGATTTAAATTCATCATTAATTTTGGTACCATATCTTAAAAAAAGTATACTACCAGCAATGTGTGTTTTCAAAGAAAAAAAATAAAGCTCTACAATAAATACGCAAAAATAAGATTTTTAACATACATGAATTTATTCCTTAAAAATTATCTTTAATCCACCTTTCTTTCTATTCTATCTGTAGATAATACCCGGCGATGTTTTTACGCTCGGGTGAATTCACACCTGATAATGCGGTACCTTTTAGGTACTTTGCATGTTTTATTGACAGGTGTGTATACTTGTCAAATCACCTTTGTTAATTGGGTAATAACCGTACATGTATGAAAGTGTAACTTCTATACATTCGAGATGAATTGTGAAAAATCCCGGCCAGTGAATTATGAAATATATCGGCCAGCGTATTGTTTCCTGATGTCTACTGGTCGCTGACAAGTTACCGTTTAAGAAAATAAGACAAACGTACGTCTAAAATTTATACAAAAGTCATATATTTTGAAAATTTCCATCGGTCATAAAAGAAAAAAACATTCGGGAAAAAAAACGGAGCAAACTGTCAAAAAAAAAAAAAATTAAAACGATCACAAACAACAGATTTTGAATGAAATTGGCACAGAAATATATTCATATGAAAACTTTTTTTTATTTCGTGAATTTTTAGTACATAACCGCCCTTTTTATTTCATGCATATTTGAAATACTCGGAAAACGATTGTTTAAGCGATTGAACGTGAAATATATCAGGACTTTCTTTTAAATTCTGTACATGTATGAATGACTCAATGAGCTCACATACAAGCAAATTCTCAAGTTTTTGATCCATAAAATATTGCTATTGCAAGTTTAAATCTGTTGCTTAGAAATATTTTCCCATTCATTTTCCTTCAATGTCTCTAGAATCAACCTGGACGTTATATCAGGTGAGATCAATCGTGTATTCACAATAAACAATGATATACATGTACGCTTGAACAGGTGCAAATCCAGGTGAGTGGCGGATCCTGGTGGGGAGTGGGGAGTGGGAGTTCACTCAGGTAAACGGGTGGATTTCGAGTGGGAGTCATTTCAGTGGGGAGTGGGATATCTCCAATCTGCTAAATTACCACTGTATATACGCAATAATTATTGCGAATATACGCAATTATTATTGCGAATATACGCAATAATAATTGCGTATATTCGCAATACTATTGCGAATATACGCAATACTATTGCGAATATTCGCAATACTATTGCGTATATACGCAATACTATTGCGAATATACGCAATACTATTGCGAATATACGCAATACTATTGCGAATATACGCAATGTTATTGCGTATATACGCAATAAATTTATTTTTTCTCTGAAGCCAATGGGCTTCCGTACTACTGCATAAGTCACAGTCATTCATAAATTGCTTGACCTGTGCGGTAGGAAAATTCCATTATAACGCAAATTAACTTGACCAATCAAAAGCCGTTCAGTATATATTCGCGGGAAAAGCGGAGGGTTCCGATTAAAGAATTTGGGGGAAATAAGGGGAAACTTCTAAAAAAAATTCCCATTAAATTATGTGACTACGCACAGTCTTATCGATTTTTATATCGCTCATTAATTTCTTTGTTGCATTTATCAATTTGTCTTTGTAAAGAAAATATACAAACAAAATGGAGTATCCTCAACGACACAGCTTAGTCGGCTGGATGGTGAGAAACTTTTTAATTAGCCCACTGGCAGCCTCGCATTCTAAGTATCCAAACGTTTCTTTGATGCAATGGATCCAAGGATCCAGAAATGTAATTAGGGATTTTGAAGGCATAGGGTTTACTGTATCACACACTAATTGGTCTAAAAGTAAAAATTGTTCAAGAAAAAATATCACTGTAGATATTACCGTAACGTTAATGTGCAATATTTCAATTCAGAATTGCGATGCCAAAGCGTTGTCATGACGACATGTCCTACTTTTGTGAAGTGGATAGCTCTGGTCACGTGTTTTTCACTAGTCACAAGAATGTTTCTTTCTATATCGATATATCAAATCAAGCACAATCTATCCAAGTGAACTAGACGTGAAAGAGACCACTGAAAGCAATGACTGCCCTTCATAATTATGTCTCATTTTAATATTTTGATGACAATGGTCATAGAAATACTTCAATATATTACAGATGTGACAGCTTCAACTTCATAATTTCAAATTTCACCCACTACCTTTTGATAAGTTTCGTCCTCTAGCAATTGATACGCTATTCCAGAGCAAGGTCAAACTACAAAGACATCGTTGAGGACCAAACGACTCGCCTATGAGCGACTGGCTGAACGTGCTACTGCATATTTTGTTTGAAGGTACAATGGAAATATAAAACAATGTGACATCTCTTTGTTAACAATATTTAAAGTTTAAGCTAGAACCATTCAAAACGCCGAATTTGATAGATTAAACGGTTAATTTTGACATTTTAAGCACGACCAAAGATATTGATGGTGCCAGCGAACAGGAAATGTTTACTCTCGCCGGGCGCATTGTCTTATCTCCAATTGGGATTCGTTTTTGCTCATTTGTAGTGTGTTTTACTTGTTTTGTTTTGTTTTTTATTTCCATGGTTTTGAGTGTCCATAGATTGCGATTTTAATCTCGGTTTTTGTGTTTGTCTTCGACTTTCGCTCCCTAATGATGGAGTAATATTGGCAGCCTTGATTCAGTATTATCAGGACAAAACCTATTACCTTACTAAAAGACATAGGTGTATTTTATTAGAAGTTCGAGGGCACATGTAGCCAAGTTCGATCAATTAACTTCGGTTGGTCGTTTCTTTAACGCATTAAAAAAATTCTGTTATCAAAATTTCTTGAAATTTCTAATACGTAGATCATGTGGCATCATTTCCTACCAATCCTTATACGTCTTTCGATATATTTTTGGGCATAATAACTTTCACACTCTTTGGCCATATTTCATTGTTTAGAATGAGGATCACTGACGATTAAGTATCCGAATTGTGCATGTCTGGTCCATGCTACAAGTGTATCTGTTTTTAAATGATGCTATTGAATTTGAAGACGTTTAACATTTACCACTTGGTGAGTGTCACTGCTGTTGGACGAGGAGTCCCAGAGGGCACATGTAGCCAAGTTCGATCAACTTCGGCTGACCGTTTCTTTAACGCATTCAAAAATCTCTAGTATCAAAATTTCTTGAAATTTCTCAAACGTGGGTCCTGTAGCATCATATTTCACCTATCCTGCTACGTTTTTCGGTATATTTTTGGACATAATAACTTTCACACTCTTTAGCCATATTTCATTGTTTAAAATGAGGATCACAGACGAGGGTTAAGTACCCGAAACGTGCATGTCTGGTCCATGCTGTAAATTTATCTGTTCTTAAATGATGCTATTGAATTTGAAGACGTTTAACACTCCCCCTCTTTTCCTACGAACAAAAAGTTAAGGCCATTTTAGAAATTTTCTTGGGTTGGAGTTTCTTTTAGCATTAATAACCGATTGGAATTGATTTGTCGAAATGCTCATATTGGTACTTTTATGGTGATATAATTAACAAAATAGGAAGGATCAAAATTAGACAGAATTACCATCGAAATTGTGTTCATCGAACGCCTTTAATATCGTGGATATGATCCTTCTGTCACCAGGCGGACACTAGGCTTGGTACTGGACCAACATTCTTAAGAACTGCACTCTGACTGACTGTGACGACAGGACTCCATGACGGACCCTGTACAAACCTTTTTAGAGAAGACAGGACCCCGACCACCTCTTCTCTCTGAATTTCAGTCGGACTCTTCGGCTGATCACATACATGAGCTCGCTACTGCCGGCATAGCATGAACTGTATTTCGTACGCCTTCTGTTTTTTTAATATACATTTACAAACCCATTTTCTTGGGCCCCTGCATCGTAATGTCTGTTCATCTTACAGTGAGGAGATTATTTTACACCAGAATTGTGCGTTCTTCGAGACCTCTAGGTAATCGGAAAAGTTGGAGAGTTGTGCGCACCTTTTGCTAGTTGCGTGGCAGATGGCCGTCCAAAGTCGGCACCGGTTACCAGTCTCGTTGGTTTATGTGTGGTCTTTTGTGTTCGATGTTTCTATGTTGTGGGTTGGTGTTCCTTGTCCCATTTGCGCCTCTTTTTGTGCGTGTCTGCTTTGTGTTTTTGCATTGGATGTTTTGGAGTTTTGCTATGGGTGCTGCAACCAAGTGTTATTGGAGATCCCCTCCTTTGTTTTGTATATCATAAAATGCTGGGTTGGTTATGGGATATAATGTTCGTTATTACCCGAAGATATCGTTCGCCAAGTTTACAAGTGCCAATGTCCTGATTTGAAATATAACTTTAGAATTTTCCATGTCTAATGTCAAATATGGATAATGACCATATCCCTGTATACAGCACAAAATCGATAATTCAGAAAATCAGAACCCGAGGGCATACAAAATCAGGATAAAACAGAAACCAAAGCAAACTAACAAACACCTCCACCACATGAAAAGAAGCGAACTCCCGATATGAGAGTGAGACCAGGTGCCCAGGAAGAGTAAGCACCTCCTGCTTGCATGCAACACCCGCCGCTTCAATTCGGTAGAACTGTCACATCCGGTAACTTCCATTTCGGAAGACAAAGAGTACAATCTTTGGTTGGATGGTTCAAATGGTCTATGACAGAATATCATCCACCATTCTGGAGAGTGGGACATCATAGTGTATGACGAGTTCCCCATATCGACCGTAGAACTTCCTCAGTGACGATGTTAGTCGGTCACAAACATATCCCTGACTGAGAAGCTTATCTGAAAGTCGCCTAGCTCTCAGAACAAAATCCGTATATTTGGTACTTGCTCTGGCAAAGCGTATCAGCTGAGATATGAACACGCCATAAGAAGGCGATGAAGGGATGTTGCTACTCAGAAAAGGAAAGTTTGTAATGCTGAAATTGAAGTCGTCACGTTTGTCATAGAGTGAGGTGTTCATGTGACCATCAGTGTCGTAGGACAACATTATGTCCAAATAGGATGCTGAATTATTTGTCTCTGTAGTTTCTTTGACTTCAAGCTCCGAAGGATAGATACTGCTGAGGTAATCCGCGAATTTTGGATTATTGATGGACAACACATCGTCTATATGTATCTGTAAGTGAAGTTGAAGTCAGAAGCTAAGTATCTTTTCCCTTCAGAGACCAAAGATTGAATGAATTCAGCTTCGTACGAGTATAGATTTTAGTTATTTTCAAAATCAGGTTTTAGTTATTTTCAAAATAAGATTTTAGTTATTTTCAAAATCAGGTTATCTCCCTCTTATGCTCTTACATGGCATAAATATACGTGCATTTTAGTCACATCTTTGGGATATTGAGTACCACCGCGGAGGATCATTGCACATATGATGCAACAAAGTAAATGTTTTTCGCCACTAGATTTATATTAGTATGTAAATTTCAATAACAGTAGTTTCGCTACCGGTGGACTTAAAGTTTCCAATGTTGTCTCTCGCCTTCTTCCTTCAGTAGTGTTTCTTTGTTGACACAAGACATTTAATGTGTCTAAATTATTAAAAAAAATGTGCAACCATAAGGTACCTCTTTCATTCATACAGAATATTAATGGGGATCGAGGGTTTGTGGCTAAGTAGCGATACTTGGGAACGTTTTTTACCCTTTGCCTTCACGTAAAGTTTGGCATTCATCTGGTCACAAAAGTTTTGTCCATGCTGCAAATTATCTGTTATTGAATGATGCTATGAATTTGAAGATAATTGACATTTGTATCACTTGGTAAGTATCACTGCTGGTGGATCAGGAGTCTCCGAGGGCAACATGTGGCCAAGTCCGACCAACTTCGATTGATTGTTTCTTCAAACGCATTCGAAAATTTATGTTCACAAAATTTCTCGAAATTTCTGAGATGAGGGTCCTGCAGCATCATGACAAATATGGATAATGACCATATTCCTGTATACAGCACAAATCAATAATTCAGAAAATCAGAAACAGAAGGCATACAAAATCAGGATAAAACAGGAACCAATGCAAACAAACAAAAACCTCCAATATATGAAAAGAAGCGAACTCCCGACTGTCACCAATCCTGCTACGTCTTTTGGTATTTTTTTGACATAACTTTCCCATGCAGTCTTTGGCCATAATTCATTGTTTATATTGAGGATCACCGACGAGGGTTAAGTACCCGAAACGTGCATGTCTAGTACATGTTGCTTTATCTGTTCTGAAATGATGCTATGTTCTTCTATGTGTATATATAGACGTATGTATTATATTTTCTGTCGTCTAAAGAAATAACCTCCACTGTCCATTCAAGTCTGTGATATTTCTATCTAAATGTCTTTGGCGTTTTTGAAAAACGATCAAGAGAAAGATAAGACATTTCATAATTGGAGGGATAAGGTTAATGGGCATAATAAGTTGTCTGTAGAGCAACTATATAATAAAAGATATGAAGTATTTATTTACTAATCTTAGAATCGTGACAATTAAGATTTCCTCAGATTTTCATCTCTTTGTTATGTATTATGTATGATGATTATGAAATACAAAGGTAACAGCTGATAAGGTTATATCTTGTGTTGGAGCTAAGGGATTGCCCCATCCATTATACATGATACCTTTTTTGGTGCTTGTATTTCTTGAAATGATTCTTTCAACAATCTATAAATGTGGAAAATACCTTATGTTTCATTAGATATGTATTGAACATAAATCTATATTAATATCCGATGAATAGATTAATATCAGTTTGAACTACGAGAACTTATCAAAATACAAGTATATTATTTCCTGGATTTTTCTCGTAAAGGGAATTTTCAATTTAATGTACTGAAACATTTCGATTAATATTTAGAATGGGTAAACACGGCAAACAATAAAGAAAAGATTGAACACAAGATCTGCTACTTGTGTAATATAATGCTATATAATAATCATAAGGAAAGGATCTGATTTAAATTCAATTTTGAGTCAAATTAATTCGTAGCTTTGTGCTTTTAAAAATTGAGATGAAATGATAATATTTTCCTTGTTAAAAATTGGAACAAATGAACTTAGATTTCCAAAAAGCGAAAGCTGATGAGAAAAATTCATCGCTATACTGATACCAGGATATAATGATATCATATCCGATTATAACAAAGGCCAGGCAGGCTTTCACTCCATTGTATTGTAGTCAGATTTCTTGTGAAGATTGGCAGTATTGAGTGATTCGATTCGAGTAAAGGAGTGCTTTAACAGCAATTTTCCTGTCTCAAGTGTCTTAGACCACTTACAACAGCTGCTCACTCAAATACCTTGTACTCGATTTCAAAACAAATCAAATATGCCTTCCAATGGCTTGTTCCCCCTGACGTAAATCCTGACAAAGCTGTTTAATCGTCCCTTTGTTTCCAGCTGGTGAATAAATCAATGGCATCCAACGTGATGTCAAGGTTGTACTGATTGAAAAGAAACCTTCCAAACAAAGTCAAGGGGAAAACAAGCCTGAAATAATTCATTCATATGTCGGATTGTATCATCAAGTGAACTAAGATCATGTTTTCTTTTTCTCCCTTAGGGTTGGGATCGCTTTACTTTGCGTTAGGTCTAACAAAGAAAGGGGTAATTAAATTAATTAATTTAAGTTAATTAAAGAAGATATTCTTAAGGTGTGCTTCAAAGTATTTTAAAAACTAAAAAAAAAAAACCTCGTTCTAGCAAGCATCTCATGGTTTACTTTGATGGTCATCAAGAAACATCAATATAATAACGAACGTGACAACTTCAATTTCAAAATTATAACTTTTCAAATCCTGAGTAGTAATATTCCTCGTCCCTTGTCTATTGCAACTGATACGCTATTCCAGAAAAGCTCATACTACAACAGCTTCTTTCTGTAGACAAGGCGACTAGATGAAGAGCTACTGAATCAGGGGTAGATTTGTAAGCGGCTGGGAAAATGTATGAATGAAACAATAATAAACACCTTTACATCTCTTTGAAAGACATTTCAGATAAGAACCATTTAAAAACAACCGAGTTATTGGTAATCCACTAACTAATTTGGACCTTTTCTGCACGACTACACTAACGGATGTTGTTCGCAAGCAGGAGATGCTTTCTATCTCCGAGCATCTGATCTAACCTTTAGCAGGGAGTCACCTGATCTAACCTTTAGCAGGGAGTCACCTGATCTAACCTTTAGCAGGGAGTCACCTGATCTAACCTTTAGCAGGGAGTCACCTGATCTAACCTTTGCAGGGAGTCACCTGATCTAACCTTTAGCAGGGAGTCACCTGATCTAACCTTTTAGCAGGGAGTCACCTGATCTAACCTTTAGCAGGGATTAACATTTTTCCTTTGCAGAATGTTCTGAGTTTGTTTAGCTTTTGCATTTTCCCTGGTTTGAGATATCTAATGTATGTGATTTTAGAATTCTAATTTGGGTTCTGTTCTAGACTTTCACTCGCTAATTAAAACAGAATTTAAGACAAGAATACAAAAAAAAAAGAAAAAAAAAGGGGTGCTATCCAACAAAACGACACCACTACCACACCCATGGAAACTCACAACAAACACACAAAAAAACATGTCATGGAATTGTTAACACACAGCCTGAGATGCGATAGTCTGGTTCCCGGGAGCCAGACAAGAGATGCGAAGGCAGAAAAAAAAAATGCGACTACACAGATTATCGAGACCAATGGGGAAACAGTGACACCTAAAGAAAACCATTAGCTACATGATATGGCAATCAGGATCTCGTGGACACAACCCTCCATGTAAGGAGCTCTGACTGCCGATCCTTAATTTTGTTGTGAAGAAGCATGGAGTACATATCAGAGACGATGTAAGGGAAGAGGGACAATAGGCCATAGCTTTTACCATAAGAAATCAATGTGCGCATGCATAGAGACCATCACAAAATCTTAATCAAAATCACGTTCAGAAGAAAAATACAAAACTACTCTCTAGAACAAAACTCCACTTAGGTATGTGTTTTATTTTATATTTATGTAAACTAAGAGATACTTTGACTGTATGAAAGAGCTTGGAGTTCAATGAGAATCCAGTTTGTTTAGCTGCACGTTTGAACAAGAGTCCGTATGACGTCAATCATTATCAGTGTCTAGCACGTATTTCCTTCCTTTCCGGCAAATTTTCATATTAAAAGTGCCTTTTAAAGACCACATCAGATATTTTGTCAAACAACTTCCAAATCGATCATTTCAATTGCTTTGATGGTGCTTTTTAAATCTATTCCAATACCGGTAACTGCATCGTATTCGTAAGTGAGGACTCTCGTACTATGCTATTCATACACGCGAGCAAGCACGAATCCAGAGGGGGGAGCGGGGGGCCTAGATTCCATTGGAATTTTCGAAGCATAGTTAAAATTTGTTTTAAAGATTAAGTCCCGATTCCCTTTAGGTTGTCATAATATTTGAAAAATATAACATGATTTTTGTTTTTGAAATCGTTCATTTTGATAATATTTTGCCGTCAGCATTTCAAAAATTTTCCTAATCTGGTCCGCTCCCGCTTGCCAGAACTTATTACATAAGTTATGTTTAAATGATCCAGCTTTCCTATACAACCCATATACATCTTGGTCAATAAACAGGGGCACTAAGAGCAATGAAACTGAAAAGACACGAATAGAGGATATACTAGTAAATGGCATTATTGTCTTACCTTTTTATTCCAATTCTTTGCTCGCAATTTATCAAGGACTTAATTTTAGGGAGCCTTTTTTTGCACTTCATACAATTCGGAAATTAGTACCACCCCGGAAAAAATCTCCCATGCCCGAGGGTGATGTTTGGGGTGTTTTTAAATATTAAATTTTGATCCCAAAGTACACAATTTTGGGAAATTTGTACATAAACGTTTGAAACTTAATAAACGATCATTAAAATATTTAAAAATGCTTAGAAGAATGTGTTGATGAGTGATCGCGGTTTCATTCATTTAATATTCATATCATCTATAACAAGACCTTTCCCATCGAAGCCAAAATTGACAGATTGTTAACGAGCGAATTTTTTATGCAGCAGAAGTATACATCCAAAGAAAGTGAGCAAGAAAGTGATGACCTTGGTGTTGTTTTGTTTTGCATGCAAAGGAGCGACTAAATAAAACATTGCCAGACAAGTATTTATCATTAATTGTGGTCCCTTCCTGAAGTATGGCATGTCTACTTTACATTAATTTTCAAATACGGAAGAAGCAATCATTACGCGCAGTCAATTTGCGATGAGAGAACATGGTAAACATTGGATACAAATAACGTCGGCGAGCACCTTTAAGCAAGAGAGATTTTCATTCACTGATTCATTCATTCGTCATATAACCAATTGATTGACTTATCCATTCATTGATAGATTCATATTCTGCTCAACTTTTCTGAATGATCGACTGGATCAGAAGTCCAGAATAGGAAATAAATTTGGTAGTCTGGGCAATTGATGATATTACAACTCCTTTTGATATACACTAAATCGCCCTTTTTCAAACTCCCAAAGAAGCAGCAAAGAAGAAAAATTGATTGTGTTGACTTATTAGCTAAATGACCTTCATTTGTACGCTTATCAAAGATTCGTGTAGGACCAAATCCCTTCGTGCATTAACTGAACAGGCTTTCCCGTCATTAATGTCCCATGCATGTAAATATAGGAGGATTCTATCTATTTTTGTCTACTTAATAGAAATCAATGACGTCATTAGGAATACTAGGATCGGAATCGGTCGACGTTAAATTGAATGTTTCCTATTAATACTAGACATGGGAGAGATCGACTCCTTGATGTAACACATCGATAAAAGAAATTTTGAACCTCTCCCAACAAGGATAAATTTTGTTATACAACGGTGATTTTCACAGGTCGCTTTCCTATTATTACGTGATGTGTCGTTGATTTGTTGTAATGTGATGAAAATAATCCAAATACCGCCCTAAATTAAATATATATTCAATCTCCAGGGTAATTTTAAAGCTTAAATCCAAATAAATTTGAAATTTTCTGAATAAGGCATTAAATGTACTATCCATCTTGCTGAAAATAAAAAGATATTAAGAATGATGTTAAAGGGTGTTCAAGAATGATCTCGTAAATACTCAGCGAATCCTCCTTTGATGGACTTTCTTTCATATTTCATATGTGCATGGTAAGACCTTCACATATTGATACCAGAATTGGTATCATACGGACAAAGATGCCGACGGGTACATACGTGTTTCATTTACCTTATGCAATGTAGTTCGGTTGGAAGTGATACTCATCTTATTTTTTTAGATATAAGTTTTATCATAATATAGTGCATCATATGCCCATTTCAACTAACAATGTATCATCAGTGATGCTCGAGTTCGAAAGAGAGGAAACAAAGGAGGGGATCTCCAACAACACCAGGTTGCAGCATCCACAGCAAAACCCCAAAACACCCAATGCAAAAACACAAAGAAGACAAGCACAGAAAGAGACGCGAAGCGACAAGAAAGTTTAACGTCAACGCACAACACAGAAACATCATACGAAAAGGACAACACATAAACCAACAAGACCAATGGGCAACCGGTGCCATCTTAGGACGGCAATCTGCCACGAAAATAGCAGAAGGTGTGGTTATCCTGGATTACGTGCGCACAACCCTCCCACTTTTCCGATAACACAGAGGTCTCGAAGAACGAACAATTTTGGTGTAAATGTAAAAGTCTTCAAATTGAATAGCATCATTTAAGAACAGGTAAATTGGCAACGTGGACCAGACATGCACGTTTCGGGTATTTAACCCTCATCAGTGATCCCAAATCTAAACAATGTAATATGCCAAAAAGTATGAACGTTACTATGTCGAAAAAGTATACCGAAAGACGTAGCAGGATGGGTGGGATATGATGCTACAGGACCCACTTTTTAGAAATTTCAGGAAATTTTGATACCAGAAATTTAAAATGCGTTGAAAAAAACGATCAACCGAAATTGATCGAACTTGGCTACATGTGCCCTCGGGGACTCCTGGTCCACCAGCAGTGACACTCACCAAGTGGTATAAATGTAAAAGTCTTCAAATTGAATAGCATCATTTAAGAACAGGTAAATTGGCAACGTGGACCAGACATGCACGTTTCGGGTATTTAACCCTCATCAGTGATCCTAAATCTAAACAATGTAATATGCCAAAAAGTATGAACGTTACTATGTCGAAAAAGTATACCGAAAGACGTAGCAGGATGGGTGGGATATGATGCTACAGGACCCACTTTTTAGAAATTTCAGGAAATTTTGATACCAGAAATTTAAAATGCGTTGAAAAAAACGATCAACCGAAATTGATCGAACTTGGCTACATGTGCCCTCGGGGACTCCTCGTCCACCAGCAGTGACACTCACCAAGTGGTATAAATGTAAAAGTCTTCAAATTGAATAGCATCATTTAAGAGCAGGTAAATTGGCAACGTGGACCAGACATGCACGTTTCGGGTATTTAACCCTCATCAGTGATCCTAAATCTAAACAATGTAATATGCCAAAAAGTATGAACGTTACTATGTAAAACAACCTTCTCAGTGTAAGATGACCGCACACAAACAAGACCGCAAAACGCAGGGGCCCAAGCAACACAGATGAATAAGTTAATGGATATAAAAAGAGGGAGTACGTAATTCAATCCTTGCTCTGCCGGTGTTATAGAGTGAGCCTTCCCCCATAGCCAGACTTCCCCCCGGCGGTCCCACTCTAGAGCGAGCCTTCCCCCCTAGGGGGAAGGCTCACTCTAGAGCCAGCCTTCCCCCTGCCTAATTTTGAGTGAGACTTCCCCCCGGCGGTCCCACTCTAGAGTGAGCCTTCCCCCCTGGGGGAAGGCTCACTCTAGAGCCAGCCTTCCCCCCCTTCCCAATTTTGAGTGAGACTTCCCCAGCAGTCCCTTTTTAGAGAGAGCCTCCCCGCACACCGGGGAGGGGGGCGCTCACTCTAGGCGCCTCCCCGCACACCGGGGAGGGGGCCGCTCACTCTAGAGAGGGGGCGGACAGGGTAAGAGGGAGGTGGGAGATGAGGAGCGGGAGGGGGAGGTGAGGGGACGGGAGGAGGGAGAAGTGGGGATGGGGAAGGGGGAAGAGGGGGCGGGAGGAGGGAAAGTGGAGAAAAAAGTGGAAAAAGGGAGAGAAAAAAAAGAGGAAAATTTTGAGCCAGCGCAGCGCGCGCCGTTCCAAGTAGGGAGGAGGGAGACAAGGGTGCGGGAGAGGGGGGGGGGGGGGTAAGGGGCGGGAGGGGGAGAGACCTACCCCCTGTCCACCCCCTCTCTAGAGCCAGTCTTCTCCCCATTTAGTGATCCTACTGCAGTGTTAACTCGTCTCTTTTCCGGTGATCTATACTTAAATAATAGCTCCAGCAATCAGTTAGGAGTTACTTCATATCAATATTACTGGCGATCATGTCTCCCATAGTCGTCTAGCTGTCCGTATGTTCATCTGTGTGTCACAGATTTTGTCTGGGTTATTTATAACTGTTCAACTGGGACTTGAAACGAATTCAACTCGGACTTGAAACGAATTAAAGCTTTAAATACGGAACTGTTCATTGAAGTGTTCGCGGAATTTATTCTACGAGTATCGGATTTTCTGCTCTGTGACCTTGACCTTTGTGATATGACCTTAAGTCAATGTCATGACACACCCTTGGGTCATGGACAACAATTGTGTGAAATATTATTCAAATCCAACATGACAGTAAGGAGGTATGGCCCGGACAAGAAGTTTGGCAATGTGTGCGCTGTGACCTTGACCTTGAAGATATGACCTTGGGTCAAGGTCAAGACACACTTTTGAGTCATGGACGAATATTTGTGGGAAGTATCATTTAAATCCAAGTTGCCAGTGAAAAGTTATAGCCCGAACACGGATTTTGGCTATCTGTGCACTGTGACCTTGAACTTTGAGATACGACCTTGCGTCAAAATCGTGACACATTCTTGGGTCATGGACAACACTTGTGTGAAATATGATTCAAATCCAACATGGCAGTAAGGAGTAATGGTCTGGACAAAAATGTTGGCTATCTGTGCACTGTGACCTTGACATTGAAGATATGACCTTATGCTTCAAATCCAACATGGCAGTAAGGAGTTATGGCCCGGAAAAAAATGTTAACTATCTGTGCACTGCGACCTTGATCTTGAAAATATGACCTTGAGTCAAGGTCATGACACACCCTTGCGTCATGGACAACGATTGTGTGAAATATTATTCAATTCCAACATGGCAGTAAGGAGTTATGACTCGGACAAGAAGTTTGGCTATGTGTGCACTGTGACCTTGACCTTAAAGATATGACCTTTGGTCAAGGTCAAGACACACCCTATGGTCATGGACAAATATTTGTGCGAAATATCATCTAAGTCTAAGTTACCATTGAAAAGTTATGGCCCGGACACTGATTTTGGCTATATGTGCACTGTGACCTTGACCTTTGAGATACGACCTTGCGTCAAGGTCGTGACACACCCTTGGGTCATGGACAACAATTGTATGAAATATGATTCAAATCCAACATGGCAGTAAGGAGTTATGGCTCGGGCAAGAAGTTTGGCTATGAGTACACATTTGACCTTGACCTTGAAGATATGGCCTTGGGTCAAGGTCATGACACACCCTTGGGTCATGGACAATAATTGTGTGAAGTATCATTTAGAATCAAGATACCAGTGAAAATTTATTATGTCGAGAATTCATGTAATTGCGTACATTTTTACAAGTCTATGTTTTGTAGTTACTTGTGGAGAATTTACACCGATTATCAACTGCAAAAAACATATTTACAAAATCTTGAAAAATATCGAAGATTTTGATGTTGAAATTAAATACTAGTACACACATGATGTCCATCACTTAGGTAGATCCCTTTTAGGGTCAATAGGTCAAACGTGCGGTTTGCACTTTGTTGCCGCTGGGGCTGGGCGGGGCGGGGAGGGAGGGGTATTTGTACCTTTAGGACAGTTCTAGCTTTTTTATTTCTTTTATAAGTTACCTTGTGCAAGTAATACATGTTTTTTTCTTTTTCGTTATTTTGTCTAGTTTTAGCGCACAAGAGCAGAAGGCTCCAGTGAGCTATTGTCATCACGCACCATCCATGTGCGCTATATATTAGGCCGATTTGGGCCTCTTGTTTTTAGGGGGGGGGGGGGTAGGGTTGTTTTGAGCTATTGTCATAGCGCTTCGTCAGTCCGTTCGTCGTCCGCCTGGTGTAAACTTTCATATTTTTGACTGTTTCTCTGAAACCGCTTAAAATGGCCATGGCATATGTTGTCATTCCCATATCAAAGCTACGTCAAAGCCACAACATACTTCGTCGTGGTCATGGCATACGTTGTCGTTCCCACATCAAAACAACAACATTCTACGTCTTGGTCATGGCATACGTTGTCGTTCCCACATCAAAGCCACAACATACTACATCGTCGTCATGGCATACTTGGTCGTTCCCAGAACATGGCTACGCCGTTCCCACAATAAACCTGTACTACGTCGTGGTCATGTCATACCTTGTTATTCTCATATCAAAACTACGTCAAAGCCACAACATACTACGTCATGGTCATAGCATACGTTGTCGTTCCCACATCAAAGCCACAACATACTACGTCGTGGTCATGTCACACGTTGTCGTTCCCACATCAAAGCCACAACGTACTACGTCGTGGCCATGGCATACGTTGTCGTTCCCACATCAAAGCCACAACGTACTACGTCGTGGCCATGGCATACGTTGTCGTTCCCAAATTAAAGCCACAATATACAACGTCGTGGCCATGACATACTTAGTCGTTCCCACAACATAGCTGCGCCATAGGCACAATATACTACGTCGTGGTCATGGCATACGTTGTCGTTCCCACAACATGGATACGCCGTTGCCACAATATACTACGTCGTAGTCATGGCATACTTGGTCGTTCCCACAACATAGCTACGCCGTAGCCACAATATACTACTTTGTGGTCATTGCATACGTTGTCGTTATCACAACATAGCTACATCGTAGCCACAATATACTACGTCGTGGTCATGGTATACGTTGTCATTCCCATATCAAAGCTCCGTCAAATCCACAACATACTACGTCGTGGTCATGGCATACGTTGACGTTCCCACAACATAGCTACGCCGTAGCCACAATATACTACGTCGATGTGATGGCATACGTTGTCGTTCCTACAACATGGCTACGCCGATCCACAATATACTATTAGTTATAAGGTTCTGTTTCTGACGTATTTATAGTGTCCATAGTGGGTTTGTAAAATTTGTGGGGAAGAGGTCGTGATATATATTTGAAGTGAAAATGATACCAATTAAAAATCAAAAAGCCTTAAAAGTATACCCCATTCCAGCCGCACGCCTGTAATCTAAGTTCCCTCCCCTTCCGTGTGCAGTGCATGCCTACATCACTCTACTAAAACGGTAGCTTCGCCTGACAGGTGCAATATCTAACAACGATAGTATACGGTCTCTTCATCATTATAAAAGCGACCGTACACTATCGTTATGTAATACAGTCAAACGTCGAATACTCGAATCGCAAGGGACGAGTCGTTCAAGTTATCGAATTAAATATATGTTATTAAACTTCGATTGGCACCATGTTTACACTTCGTGTTTTAAGGGTATTCCAATTTTTGACGTTCGAGTTTACGAAGTTCGTATTGCACATGTCAAGCGAACGTACCGTGTCCCTCAGGCGAAGCGACACCTTGTATGCAAACACATGTAGATCAAGTTTATAATTACATCTGTCGTACGAAGACATATTTCTACAATGTACTTATAACGAGGAATATCTAAATAAATGCATGTATAATTCGCATGAGAATAACTGCTAAAATACGAGTAAAAAGCTTTTGTTTCCATTGTCCTCATGGTCAGATATATGAAGGTTGTACTGGTTACAGTTGGGCATGCGCTAGGGGTGTCACAATATATCGATATATCGCAATACACAAATGATTTATATCCTATCGCGATACGAAATGCGTATCGCAATATATCGCAATTTCTTCTTCTAATTAAACTCTTTATTTTTCATCCAATTCTAGTGTTATAGCAATTAGAAGTCCAGAAGGTGTATGCCTGGATTTTACTGAAAATATAAAGAAAGCAATAAATCACAATATATCACAATACAGTGAAAAACTATCGCAATAACGTGTTTCCACTATCGTGACACCCCTAGTATGCACAGCTAACTATTCAAAGCAACATTGACAGAACTCAAGCACAACGACGGGTTGAATTCCAATCGCATGGAGAGGAGGGGGGGGGGAAGTCTCACTATGGGGGAAGTCTCACTCTATAACTAGTTGTAGAGTGAGACTTCCCAAGGGGGTGGTCCTGCTCTAGAGCGAGCCTTCCCCGGGGGAGGTCTCGCTCTAGAGTGAGACTTCCCCTGGGGGAAGTCTCACTCTAGAGTAGGACCGCCGGGGGGAAGGCTCACTCTAGAGTGGGACCGCCGGGGGGAAGTCTGGCTATGGGGGAAGGCTCACTCTATAACACCGGCAGTAGCGAGCTCATGTATGTTATCAACCGAGGAGTCCGACTGACATTCAGAGAGGACAGGTGATCGGGGCCCTGTCTTTTCTGAAGAAATTTGTCACAGTCAGTCAGAGTGCAAGTTTTAAGAATGCGCTGGTACAAGCCTGTAGATTGGTCAAGTACGAAGCCTTGTGTCATCTGGTGACATCAGGATCATATCCACGGTATAAAAGGCGTTTGATGATTCTGACGCATTTTCGATGGTTATGTTGTCTATCTTTGGTCCTTCTTATTTTATTAATTATGTCACCATAAAATGCAGGCTGTGAAATACCAAAAGAAATATACTCTGTTGCTTGTATTGGTCCGAATTTCAAAAGAAGTTGACAATAATTTTTGTAAAATTTCCAGAAAGTCTATACTAGTTGGTGAAAGCGAAAACCTTGTCCTAAAAGTTTCTTAGTAATTTGTAAATTTCTACTATGAAAATCCAAAAGATCAGTACATGCTCTATCATACCGGATGAGCTGTGAAATATAGATAACATAGGACGGTAATCTAGGAACATTACTGTCAAGCAAGGGGAAATTTACTATGTTGAATCCAATATCATCTCTTTTGGCATACACACTTGTATGAATCTCTCCATGCAAGTAAGCTAATTGTTCAGGGTTATGTTACACAACGGCTGAAATCATCGTTGAGGAAGTTCTTCGGTCGCTACGGGGATGTACCGGTAATAAAAGCATATGAGATCCCCCCTTTCCAGAATGATCAGTGACATTCTACATTGTGATTGAATGGCTGTCATCATCACCAAACAAGACATACCTGATGTGTACACCAATATGAACATCGAGACAATCACCGAATTTGACAAGTTTCACTGATCATTCTGGAAAGGTGGATCTGATATGCTTTTATTATATCCCCGTAGCGACCGAAGAACTTCCTCAAAGATGATTTCAGCCGTATTGCAATAAAACCCTGAACGAGTAGCTAACTTGCAAGTCGTCTGGCTCTAACGATGAAATTTTCATATTTAGAACTACGTCGACCGAGAACAGCCCAAGATTTGATTCTCGAGTTGGTATTCAAATACCAACTCAAGAATAACATTTTGGCATGAGAACAGGCCAATATTTTATTCTCGAGTTGGTATTTAAATACCAACTCATGAATAAAATTTTGGCCTGTTCTTGGTCGAATTTAGAACATGCCCTGGCGTAGCGTATGAGCTGGGAAACAAAAACGCCATAAGCAGGAGAAGATGGAATGTTGCTACTCATGAAAGGGAAGTTAGTAATGTGGAAGCTGAAATCATCACGCTTGTCAAACAGTGAGGTGTTCAAATGGCTGTTTGGGTCGAAAGTTAGAAATATATCCACGTACGAAGCGGATCTGTCGCTATCGGTTGTTTCCTTGATCTCTAGTTAACGAGGATAGATTTCATTAAGATGACATTAAATGTATGTGACAGAGCCAATATTTTAAAGACAGAGCTATGTCACCAGGGAAATACTCCTTAGTTTCAAAATAATTTATCAAATTTTAGGATCAGAAAATAACATATTTAAAGCCGGTTCAGATGCACAGTAAAACTAGGCGAATAATATCCTCGGGGACTTTCAATCTAACAGCAGAGATAGCAACCATGTGGTTGAAATTATCACATTGAAATAATGTAAACGGGGATATTTTAGCGTGGGGGTAATTTTCGTGTTTTTCATGAATCTATAGGGATTTCGCGAAAATTTCCCCCATGCGAAAATATCCCCGGGGCATTCTTACAATGAGAAATACATTTTTATCGCGAACATTTCCCCCAAGCGTAACGTACTGATGTTGTAATCGTTAAATTTCCCCCCAGCGAAAATAACCCCGTTTACAGTGTATGTTCTATCGTATTTAGTACACTACATGCGCATTTACACAAACAATATATGATCAACGATGCTCGAGGCCGAAAGAGAGGGAATTCAAATAGTGAATATATGATGTTAACTTTATTTCCATTGTTTTCCTTTAGTACGATATACTCTTTTAGGGTTGTAGTGGTGTGAGGCCCTGCTCGGCGAAATTAACGTATGGGGGTTAACTTGACTTTGTATTCGTTTTCGTCGAACATATAGCGAATATGCTTTTACATAAGCCCTTTGAAAGCAGCCTTGTGACAGCCGCACAGCCTTCTGTGATTATGTTTTGACAAAAGTCAGTACGATTATTGTCCAGTTTTTATAAGTTCGCAAGCTCATTATCCTTTCGATCTCTGCATTGCTTTGACACTGCAATACTGTCGTGAGAAACAAATAATTACAAATTTTTACAATATCTATTCGTGTGAACTAGAGGTGAAAGAGATCATGAAAAGCAATAACTTTGCTTTATGTATAGATCTCATTTATCATTTGACGACAAATTTTTCTTAAATAAATGACAATCGTGACGTATTCCTTCTGCAAAATTACAAATATATCTTTCCTGAGAGGTCATATCGTAATTGATACGCTATTCCAAAGCAAGTTCAAACGACTTCAGAAACTACTCAGTCACGTGTATATTAGTTTGTCAGTGACTGACTTTGTCATCGCAAAATTATATTGGACGATACAATGAAAGTAGATAATATTATAACATCTCGTTGTCCTCACTATTAAAAGATGAATTTAGTAAAAAATATCCAAAATATCGTGTTTCCCACAATCAACGGGTCTGATCCTTTCTGCATGGCTGAAGTGACGGGTCTTGCTAGAAAGCAGTAGCCTCTCACTCTCCCTGGTCATCTGATATCATTACTATTTATGATGTTTTACACGATTTTTTTGGTTTTGTATTTTTTCGTGATTTTGTATGCCCATTGATTCTTGATGATGAGTTTAGGTTTTGTGTGTTTATGATCAATGAATTTGCTTTAGCCAATAGCTGATCCAAAACAAATTTTGACCAATATGCTTTAGATCGTTTAATAGTTTCCCCCTTACTTCATTTATGAAGAACTATCTGTTGCGCTTCGTCATATCTTTTTAATAGTATAGGAAGCAAAAACTTTTACAACTTCAGGTCATACGATTTGTAAATTTTCTGCTTTATCTGAACTTATTACATTTCTACTCGTGATGCAAAAACATTTGTTTCGTTGAATGTTACGTCTTCGAGTTCAGGAATGTCCCAGAGGGATATATTGAGATGGCGAATGTGTTTTTAAGAAATCCAAATCAGGCCCGAGTCAACTTTCTGAAGCTTGCAATATTACGATAAAGGTTTTATTTCCATTTACGTCAAAATCGATGTGATACAATTATGAAAACAAGAAAATATTCAATTTATGTTTGTCACAGCTGCGTCTTAGAATGCAATATGAATTCACTTTTTGCTCCACTGTATCGATTATTATCAACTTAAGACGACGTGTGAGGGGACGATTATGCATAATAGAACGGGCATAATCCGAGCTTAGTCCGAAAGGAAATTATTTTGATGAAATTTGCAGCTGCGGGCTTGCCTTGACAGCCTACTCCTATCTGAAAATATCAAAGAGACTTATGACGACCATGGCGGGAATCTATATGTGACCAGATGGCGCTGTAAGACACGGGTTACTGGATTCTAATCTGAGAGGATCACCAATGATTGCATGTGAAATGAACTACAGGGTAAACATCCATGATAAAATCATTCACGAAAGCGGCAGCTTAATTAGTCGCTCGTAATCAATTTGGAGTCTATTTAAGGAGGTCGACAAGAAATGAAGGCAATTACATCGACTTGCTCATTGATGTGACTTTGGCCAAAGGATATAAGCTAAATGTCAGCGACAAGAAAAGAACAAAAAGAGCCGATGAAAGTACGCTATTTCTGTCAGTGGCTTCAAGACGCGCAATATGATGTTATCCATCAAAGACTGATCTCTTATCTTAGATCTTTTTTGTAAGCAAATGTCAACTGTTATACAAGAGAGAGAGAGAGAGAGAGAGAGAGAGAGAGAGAGAGAGAGAGAGAGAGAGAGAGAGAGAGAGATTCCATTTGCATTTCTGTACTTCACGTAATTTCCTCCTAAGAAATGTTGTACAGGATTACCTACGTAGAAATGACATCCATACAAACCGTAAAATTAGACGGGGTGATCATTTGAAGTTTCCGGTTATGTCATACCCAATTTATTCCGTTCCTTCGGCGAGTCTTGTTTCGTAGTATTGAAAAAAAATAATCTAATGGGATCGTCAGGCGGAAGACCATTTTGGTCGCGGCTTGTACGACTTCAATATGAGAAATAAAAAAAAAAAAGATGTCTTACGCAAAACAGTCTATTGATGAGATTGAGATGATATTTAAAGACGCTGTGTCTGCATATGATATTTATCAATAAGAAGTATTTTCGTATAATAATACGGAAGTGTCCGAACTCTTTACCTTCTAGAAGAAAATTTCAAACAAACTTTAAAACACCAGACACGTGTCTTGGATAGTTTAATTCTCATCAGTGATTTCTGTTAGTGCTGTTTAAACTTATGTATTTTCCGACCTTCTGAAATTTGTTTTTCCGTTTTTTTGTACACCAGATTAGGTTAATCATAAAATAGCTTGAAATGGATACCGATAAGGCTTAGTTTACAGGCTCTATAAAACAAATCACTATAATACCCCCAAGGATTTGACAGACAACAGAGTGATGGTTGACAATTTTAAAAGAACAAAAAGTTATGGGAAATTCTCATTATAATTATGTTTGATGTAAGATTTTTTTCTTCGATAACCATATTCTTAAGTAAAAAGAATAAATCTTTTTACAAGAAATATGATAATCGAGTCGCAATTTCTAAAGAGATTAAAATCCTTTTTTTTGCTGCAAAGAAACCAAACGATTAGGAAACTAAAACCAAAAATGCAGATATGATTGAGGACTGTTTCATTCACCATGACTGTTAATTGATAGATTTAGTGCCGACAATGGACAACTATTGACTTTTTCGATTGCGTACCAAATATAGCATATGGTCATTAAGATTTCTTTGAAAGTCGTGCGCAGCGGAGAACAGCGACTTTCTTTTTTTGACAAATGCGTTTGCTGATGTAAATAATTAGAGCTGTTGATAGAATCTAATTGTACGATAGCAAAACGCTTTGCACTCTGGAACATTGCTTTTCCCTGACTGATGACAAATAAAGAGAATTTAGTAATGATAAGATTTCAATGGAAACCCCTTAGGTAAAAGAAAGAAGAATAAGGATGTAGCTGTTGAACTCAAATATTGATGGCTTCGCTTGGGATACAAAATTCATTGACTTCTTTAAAAAAATGAAACCTCTAGATTTGTAATAAGAGAGGAACATCTAATTGACGAAAATAAACCAAAAGGATACATCAGACATGCTTGCTTCTTTAAAAGTTAGGATAAGGAGTTCCTCAAACCTGACGACATGCAGTGATCACAGCAAATCACAAGTACGAGAAAAAGAAAACAAGCAGATGGAAACAACAAGAGAAATAACATCACTTCATTGAAACATGAAGGCAACACGATATATAGAGAATAATCTCTACAAAATCAAATCGTAAAAACGATTTTAAAAGGAACCGCCACGCAAACGAATCATTGCGGTCCAGCACAAAACTCGTCCAAATGTCATAAAAAAGTAGAATCGGAATATTCTTAATCTAAATGCAATGTGCCAACTGGCAGAACAACGGTAATATATGCAGGTCACAAAAGTAAACCCTATAATGGAAGTGTGATCAGCTGTCATAAGGTTAAGACAACATATCCTGCTTGCACACAAAAACTCTCCTATTTGGTTCCGTCGATGTGGTGAAAAGAGCAAGTGTCATTTTGTTTTGCTTGTTACAAATGGCAAAGATTTAGCATTTAGATGTTATTATTTTTAATATACCAATCGAAAAGATGGTTTAACATTTTCAGTTGCTGTTATATATAACCATGGATTTTATGTTTGTCTGCTACAGTGAATAAAAGTCACAAAAGCCGAACCATGTTCCAAAAACCAAAATCGAAACAGAAACAGAACTTTCTCACGCGAAAAGAAAAAATATGGACAAACAGACAGAGACAACGACACAGCTCCACAGAAACAAGAAGGGCAAGTTATCTAATGAACTATCTCCGGTGCAGGCGCGGAAGGCATTAGCATTGCAGGTGGCACTTTTAAAAATTACCGTACTAATAACTTTCATATATCACATGAATCATGTTACATTTCTAATGAAAGTATAGTATCCAAGTAGGTAGGACCGAAAAGGAAGCCCAAAGCTCATCCCAATTTCTGTCTTAATGTTACCTAAAGTTTCGATCATTGGCCACAATATGACAAAAACATTTGTAAGTTGCGCCACCCTGAATATATTCGATAAAGAAATAGATGTACACTAAAAATGTTAAATGCAATTCCATTGATATCAAAGCCTGCCAAACATGCCATTTTCTTGTTGAATCTTTCATTACAAAATAGAATCACAGACAACTATAACATAATATAACAATCAACTTATACATTCTATATGTTTAAATATTTTAAAACTCATACATTTCAGACTAACCAGGTTAAATTATATCAATTTACATGTGTGCGGCGCCGCATAAATAGATTTTTATAACGCCACCTACACTAAATCCTTAATCGCTTTGAAATATTAATATTTACTTGTCACCAATATAAAAAGAATATTGGTCATTTTTCAAATTAATTTGTTCGTCCTTCGTGAAAGTAAAAAAAAATACAGTAAAATGGCGATCTTTCATCAAAATAATAACACGAAGACTTAAGAAAATTCGTGATAAAAAACCTTGATCTCTTCCGTATTACTTTTTTTATTTATTCTTATGATTATGAGATTATGTTTCGACCATTAGCACTTTTACCTTCGAATACGTGACAATTTCTCATTCAGGCAAGATAGCAATAATATGCTATGTGTTTACGTCAACTAGAAATAGTACATCTGCTGGAATCAAGCGCATTTTACGTCTACAAGTTTTCGAGCTTTGTGTAAGTTGAAGAAGTAAATTGATGTTTACATGTCATTCCCTTCTTGCCAAAATAAAGATTTATTAAAGAAATTGCAAATTAACTTAGAATGAACAACGTGTACAATAAATCGAATTCAAGCTGATTGGGTAATACTAGATTTTTGGTTTAAAAAGTTTCTTTATATAATTGCAACAAGGCGATGTGGTTATGTGCTCTATTGTGAGTGCTGTTGAGATTATCGTCAGGATCTTCCTTAACTCATTTGTGTCACACTTATGCCCTTTGCCGTGTGGAGCTCGTAAAAAAGTTCCCCGCGAGGGGTTTGACAGTAAGTGTTTTGAATATTTTCCCTGGCATGATCGCCATGGCACTTTCTATATAGATATAGCCTCAGACAGTGTAATGCATGTATTTCATATATTGTTTTCATTTTCGTGCTTAAACATCGACGGCGGGTGCGGCTAGCCAACAGGGGATGCTTACTCCTCCCGGGCACCTGATCCCACCTCTAGCTTGCTAGGGGTCCGTCGATGCTCAATTTGGTGCTCTATTGTGAGTGCTGTTGAGATTATCGTCAGGATCTTCCTTAACTCATTTGAGAATCTAGAATTTCTTATCGTGAAGAAAGAAAGAAAAAAAAAGTAAAGAAAAGAAGGAGTTAAAGGAGATCCTGACGATAATCTCAACAGCACTCACAATATAGTACAAAATTAAGCATCGACGGACCCCTAGCAAGCTAGAGGTGGGACCAGGTGCCCGGGAGGAGTAAGCATCCCCTGTTGGCTAGCCGCACCCGCCGTCGATGTTTAAGCACGAAAATGAAACAATATATAAAGTTCATGCAAAGATCCAGGGGAATATGGCATCTTTGTGGAAGTTTCCATTAACAATGTAATCGCGAACCCATGAAAGGAGAAAGGACCAGGAAAGGACCAGGTGCCCGGAAAGGAGTGATTCAAAGTACTTTTCGTGCATCTTTTGTATTTTTACAAGGTTTAGTGTAGCCGAAAAGAATACGGGCGTAGGAAGCCGAAAAGAATACGGGCGTAGAAAGCAAATCAAAGTTACAAAGAGAAAAATTTCACACTTCATATTATTCAGGTTTCTTCACAATATCTTAAATCAATATTGTCACATAGATTTACAACAAGCCTTTAATTGAGTTCTGATTTAAGTTATAAGTCAAAATTGGACTGGGAAGGGTAGATGGGTCCTCACCAAGATAATTATAGTCGTGCATGTATAACATTTTTTTAAGGGATGATGGCTTTTGGTGTAAATTACTATTTCTTTATATCAATCAGCATGGTTGATATAAAGAAATAGTATCATGGTATAAAGAAATAGTATCATAAAGTAATAGCATCATATATCAATCAGCATGGTTGATATAAAGAAAAGAAATCAGGTCTTCCAGCAAATTGTCGGAATTCCAATGGGTACCAATTGTGCCCCACTCCTTGCCGACATTTTCCTTTTCTCGTACGAAGCTGAATTCATTCAATCTTTGGTCTCTGAAGGGAAAAGATACTTAGCTTCTGATTTCAACTTCACTTACAGATACATAGACGATGTGTTGTCCATCAATAATCCAAAATTCGCGGATTACCTGAGCAGTATCTATCCTTCGGAGCTTGAAGTCAAAGAAACTACAGAGACAAATAATTCAGCATCCTATTTGGACATAATGTTGTCCTACGACACTGATGGTCACATGAACACCTCACTCTACGACAAACGTGACGACTTCAATTTCAGCATTACGAACTTTCCTTTTCTGAGTAGCAACATCCCATCATCGCCTGCTTATGGCGTGTTCATATCTCAGTTGATACGCTATGCCAGAGCAAGTACCAAATATACGGATTTTGTTCTGAGAGCTAGGCGTCTTTCAGATAAGCTTCTCAGTCAGGGATATGTTTGTGACCGACTAACATCGTCACTGAGGAAGTTCTACGGTCGATATGGGGAACTCGTCATACACTATGATGTCCCACTATCCAGAATGGTGGATGATATTCTGTCATAGACCATTTGAACCATCCAACCAAAGATTGTACTCTATATCTTCCAAAATGGAAGTAACCGGATGTGACAGTTCTACCGAATTGAAGCGACGGGTGTTGCATGCAAGCAGGAGATGCTTACTCTTCCTGGGCACCTGGTCTCACTCTCATATCGGGAGTTCGCTTCTTTCCATATGGTGGAGGTTTTTGTTTTTGTTTGCTTTGGTTCCTGTTTTGTCCTGATTTTGTATGCCTTCGGTTTCTGATTTTCTGAATTATCGATTTTGTACTGTAGACAGGGATATGGTCATTATCCATATTTGTCATGGCAATAAATTCGTTTACAAAAGGAATGTACTGCATAACCAGACATTTTCGCGAGATACCAATTTTCGCTATATTTGCGAGTGATTTGAAGTCGCGAAAATATATTCCCGCGAAAAATTGTGTTTGATAAGGTATATCATAAATTTGTATATCAGTTACATTTTGTTCTGATTGTACATGTGTCTTTCTTGATTTTTTTCTGATTAAACGCTAAGAGAAGTAATTGATTGTATTCTTATGATATGAATTGAAGCGGCGGGTGTTGCATGCAAGCAGGAGATGCTTACTCTTCCTGGGCACCTGGTCTCACTCCCATATCGGGAGTTTGCTTCTTTTCATATGGCGGAGGTTTTTGTTTGTTTGCTTTGGTTCCTGTTTTATCCTGATTTTGTATGCCTTCGGTTTCTGATTTTCTGAATTATCGATTTTGTGCTGTATACAGGGATATGGTCATTATCCATATTTATCACTAACAATTCAAAAAAGAAAGGTGCAAAACAGTAATATCATATGGTCATATTTGTTTGTAATTTAGGAACCGCGAAAAATTGTACTCGCAAAAATAAAGACACACCATTTTACCATAAAATCGCGAAATTTGATATTCGCGAAAATTTCTGGTTATACGGTATGTTAAGTTTAACAGTAATTTTACAACCCCCCTCCTTCCAAAAGAAATACTGCTACTGTGTATAAAGTATGGAGGGCATCACTGAAAAGAAAAGGTTACTATCAGAGATAGTTAAACGCTGACAACAAGAGGAAAACGTAGCTTTGAAGTCATTAGGCAACCCAAATACTCCGAAATCAATGAACAAAAAAGAAGGGGACATGCATGTTTCGAATATTTGATTCTTGTAAATAATATGGCAGTTGATTTATCAATCGATCGATCGATCGATCGATCGATCGAGAGAGAGAGAGGCGTCATCAGATGACCTGAACTGTCAATATTGTTAAGAATGGACGTATTTAAGTTTATCAGATAATTAAGTCTACAATTAAGGGGTATCTCCCTCAACGAATTGATCTGTCCTTAGCTGGTTCTTTTAAATGAATTTATTGTTTACAATTTTTTCTATTCATATATATTTACTATTTGGTTTTTCTCTATTTAGACCTCCGGCATCATGGATGAGACAACAATTGTTGAAATGCGCATATAGTACACTAGAACTGTCATCATAGGTCATAATTTTAATATTGATAATGACAGCAATACCTGAATATGATGAAGCCTATAATCATGTAGCCAAAAATTATATACGGTCGTTGTATTAGATGATTTTCAGATAACGAGTACTACATTGCACTGTTACTGGTGGCCTACTAAAGACTAGTCGGTTAATAGCTCAAAAATAGCAACTGGTGTATTGTTGACATGTCCGACTCTAAATAAATGTTATTTGATTTGATTTGATTTCAAGGAAACTTTTGCTGAAATGACAAGTATGGATAATGACCATAACCCTGCATACAGCACAAAATCGATCATTCTGAAAATCAGGAACCGACGGCATACAAAATCAGGATAAAACAGGAACCAAAGCAAACAAACAAAAACCTCCACCACATGAAAAGAAGCGAACTCCCGATATGGGAGTGAGACCAGGTGCCCAGGAAGAGTAAGCATCTACTGCTTGCATGCAACACCCGTCGCTTCAATTCGGTAGAACTGTCACATCCGGTTACTTCCATTTTGGAAGACAATCTAGTTTGCAAGTTGCTAAATATCAGTGTAGGAAAGAATATGTAATTGATGTTAAACGTCTTCAAATTCAATAGCATCATTTAGAACAGATAAGTTTGCAGCATGGACCAGACATGCACGTTTCGGGTACTTAACCCTCGTCAGTGATCCTCAATCTAAACAATGTAATATGGCCAAATATATTATTGTCTTGTCTGAATCGTTTTGAAATACTACTTGTTTAGTATCTACTTCGTCACGATGAATGAATGCGTTTTTGGAAATAATACGGAAGTGTTCCAACTCTATACCTTCATGAAGAAAATTCCAAACCAATTTTTCTGCACCAGACACGTGTTTCGAATATTGAATTCTCATCAGTGATGCTTCCAGCGGAGCCACCAAAATTCATTTCAGTAGCTCCAAATTTCCTGTAGGGTCGAATCAGGCCGCAGAGCTGGAAAGAAGTAATTAGTACACATCTAAACATCAGGTCACGGGGAACGATTTTAACTGCTCTACACTGCAACATGTAGCAAGTGTTTATAATAATAATGCGGAAGTTTTCCAATTCTATACCTTCATGAAGAAAATTCCAAACCATTTTTCTGAATATTAAATTCTCATTGGTGATTCTTCCAGCGGCCACCAAAATTCATTTCAGTAGTGCCTTCTTTTTTTGAATTTATATTTGTACATTTACTTTACAGAGAATGCGCGGCTCCAAATTTCCTGTAGGGTAGATTTAGTAGCATATCCAAATAAAATTTATGTTCAAAATAGCATTGGAGGGATAGTGCTAAGATGTTAACCTCCTTTTATTTCAGTGATAGTTTTGAATGGAATGACAAGTTTTCAAAATAGCAAAATAATATCTATAATGTCAAATCGATAAAGGGCCAAAACAAAGGTTCTTTCAGGAAGAAATAATGATTTCTGAATAAAGATTTCACTGCATGAACACATTTGAAACTTGTCATATTATTTCCTTATCAACGCGATCAAGAGGACACCTCATATTTGTATTAAGATATAAATTCACTCATATTTTAAGATTACGTTTCAGCCATTTGCAATTGTACCTACGTATGAATGATAAACTTTTCTCTAAGGTAAGATAATATTCTTCGGTGTTTACGTCATTTGAAAATATATTTACGTCAAGGGGTACTCGGGTTTTATTCTGGTTATGTATAGAATTGACGACAACAAGTTAATTAGCCGTTGCTTTCTTGCCAAGAATAAATGAAGTTTCTTTAATTGGAACAAGGTGATAGTGTCGTTGATGAGAACCTAGGAGTTTGTTAATTAAGCTACGCCCCACCTCCTCCCCCAAAAGCAACAAGCAAACAAAATAAAACAAAGGGGCGTAGAGAAAAAAAAATAATCAAATAAAAGGCTTTATTCTTATCTATTTATATGTTTCAATTAATAATGACAATATATTTTTATGTTCTTATATCTATTACATGTATAAATAAACACATAGAATAGGAGCGAGATCTTGATGCTACATTGGAGAGACGTAGTATTTACTGATTTAAGAAGTCAAATGATGAAAATCTTGACAGCTTTGAAAAACATATTATTCTTTATGTGAATTATCCAAATACCAGTAATATAAATAACAATTTTTAATTTGTGGTTGCAGAATATACATGAAAATGAAATAATAAAAAAAAAAACACCATATGTAACATTTTGTAAGAAAAACTATCAAAAAGGATACATTACATCCTTAAGAAATTGTACAAAAGATATGAATGCGTATGTGAGATCGATTTGTAGGCGTCTTGCATTATGTCTTTGTTTAGAATTGGAGTTGTTTCCTTGATTTACCTATCATACCGTATCGCCTTTTATCGTTTAATGGAGGCAAGAAACAGATGTTTTAATGTTATAACAATAACATCCTTGTTGCGACAAAGGGCGACCACGTTATGGATTTTAAGAGCAGATAGATAATGAAGACACTTATTTTTGTTTACCAATTTATTTCTATTTGATCACAGCTGATTTCTTTCATATGTATACCATGAAAAAAAAAACAACTCACATTTCTCTTTTCATGGAAAGATAAAGCGATGTTCCTTCATTGGTTTCCAATGGTTAGTTCACTTCTACCACAATGAGCTTTTTCAGGAAACTTACCATTGTAATGTTTTTTTTTTATTATTATTATTATTATTTCATATGAGACAATAAAATACAAAACATAGCACAATTTGTGACTTAGATTACATCATAAACGACAATTGATAAATAAATCATGTGATATCAAGGAATCAAAAAGAAAATACATCAGAGCTTATGAAAAAGATTTTCAACAATAGAATTGAATTTTACCATTTGTTTTAGATTGCTTAAAATATTGATCAATATAATGAGAGAATTTTTAATATAACATTTTAGAGCAATTTCATCCTCTGTTTTGTTTTGTATTCTACAATACATTTTATATTTATAGATTTTGAAGGCAATAAAAGTAATGAAATTATTAATGAAATATGTTTTGTTATTTTTTTTCAATGTAAAATCCAATAATCAAATGTTTCCACTGTATACTTATATTCAATAGCCTTCCAATTTCATTCCACAAGCTTTTTACAATGCGACAATCAAATAAAAGATGCTTTATGCTTTCTGATTCATGAATACAATTCATGCAATTCTCGTTATTTCTTATTTTGTACTTATATAACAGTGAATTACAGCTTAATATGTTATTCAATAACTTATAATTAAACTCTGAAATGTATCTATCATACATATCTGCAATTTTAAATCTGTATATATTATACCAATTATATTTCTCAATATGAAATTCTCTAGAAAAGTAAGATTGATAGCATGGTTTTTGAAATTTCTGTATCAGAAGATTTGTATAATAAAATTTACATTTCTTATCAATAATATTATTATATCCTTGTTTAAATCGAAACCATTTAGTTTCTTGTATTTTTGTAAACTGACAATTAGATACATCAAAACGCTTCAATAAATTTCTTAAAATACTCTTCAAAATTTTGTACTCACAAAGCCAATTTGATTTGTTAATAAGAACATTTGATAAAGAATGCAGAGTCATGAATGACCCATCATCTTCTAATATATCTTTTACATAATGAATTTTACTCTTAATCCAATTAATGAAATATAGACTTTTCCCATTATATTTGAACAATTCGTTATTCCAAAGGGGTTGTGTTAAAAATTTGCATTAGAAAGATTCTCTACTTCCAAAACCTTTTTACACTCATTGAAATTTGAGAAGACCTGTTGATAGAACATGTTTAAGTTATGAGTTATTTTAAAATCAATTAGTTTTCTTTCCGATGTTTTTAACAAATAGGCTACAGAGATATTTTGACATTTACAAAAACTGTTCACATAATTGTAAATTAAAGATTTAGGATTTACAATTCTTTGTACCCAAGAAGCTTTTAATGCTTTCAATTTAGTATCAATATCAACAACACCTATGCCACCATTTTCAACATTTCCAATCAGAGTGTTTCTTTTAATTCTATCATGTTTCTTCCAAATAAAATTAAAAATACAACTTTTTATCTTACGTACAAAATCATCATCTAGTAATGGTAAAATAGAAGCAACATACACAAATTTAGAAAGAGCTAGACTGTTAATAATACATACTTTTCCAAATAAAGATAACTTTCTTCTTTTCCATGACTCAAAAAGTTTTTCCATTTCGTCATAAATACTCATCCAATTTCGATTATAGCATTCCTCTTTATCATGACCAATAAATATACCAAGACATTTCACTGGTCCATTTGTAACATTAATTTCAAAAAGCTTATCATATCTATCTTTCAATTTGCCAAGAAGAATACATTCTGTTTTGTTAAGATTTATTTTAGATCCAGCATGGTCACAAAATTCATTTATAGTAAAAAGTGCATTTTCTAGTGAAAGTTCATTTTTAAGGGTAAGAGTAAGATCGTCTGCATGTTGAATATTCTTTATTTCTAAATCCATGTTTTGTAGATAAAAACCCTGTATCTGATCATTTTGTTTAATTTTCAAAGATAAGATTTCAGCTACAAAAAGGTACAAAATCGTTGAAATCGGGCAACCTTGACGTATGCCCCTCGTCATGGTTACAGTTTTTGATATCCATCCATTATTTTTCAGTCTAAAGATTGGATTCGTTATGAAATTTTCACCAAAATTAAACTTTTTCAAAACTCTAAACAAAAAATTCCACTCAACTGCGTCAAACGCCTTTTCGAAGTCTATGAATAAAAGCAAAAAATCTTCATTATTGTCATCACAATAGTCAAAAATATCCAAAATTAATCTAGCGTTTTCACCTATAAATCTTCCTTTTATATATGCTGATTGTTCTTTTCCAATCAAAAAATCTATTACTTTTTGTAATCTTCTAGCGAAAATACATGCAATAATCTTGTAGTCTGTGTTCGTCAAACTTAATGGTCTGTAGTTTTTCAGATTTTGCTTATCGCCTTTTTTAAACAAGAGGGTAATAATACTTAGTCTTTGAGAGAAACTCATCTCTTTATTTTCAAAAATATTTAAAAACATATCATAAAACAATTTACTTAATTCATTCCAAAAAGATTGATAAAATTCACTAGGCAAACCATCGAAACCTGGAGATTTATCTTTTTTCATATTAAAAACAGCATCTTTGCAGTCCTCTAGTGATGGAGTTGAGTCAAAAAATCTTTTTTGGTCATCATTGAGTTTAGGAACATTTGTTGTATCTAGGTAGTTGTCAATTCTATCATTATCAATACATTTACTCATATACAAAGTCTTATAAAATGAGCACATTTCATCTAAAATACCATTGTTGTCATCAACAACATGTCCACAATTAGTTTTCAAATTTCTTATCACATTATCTGTTTGATGTTTCTTTTCAAGACTTAAGAAATACTTGGTATTCTTTTCACCCTCAGATACATATTTTGCTTTTGAACGTATAAAGGCACCTTTAGCCTTGGTATCATACATTTTATCTAACTCAATTTCAAGCGAACGTTTTCTGTTCATGTCAAAAGTACTTGATGGAGAATTTTCTATTTTATCGATTTCTTTTTCATAGTTTTCGATTTTTTGTTTCAATAGACATCTTTTACGCTTTGCATAATTGATTGAAAATTCTTTAACCTTCCTTTTAAAATTTTCCCATTTTGACATTGGATTTTCGTCAACAAGAGTTTCTATAATAGAAATTATACCTTTTTTGTAATCAGGATTTTCTATATACGACGTATTCAATTTCCAATATCCAGGACCTTTCTTAAGATTCTCTACAAATATATTAAATTTAAAATATCTACGATCACTCATTCTACATCCTTTATTGTGAGTTCCTGGTATTTTCCTGAGAATTAAATTCCTAACATTTTCTGCATTATGTGAATCAGTAAATACATAGTCAATTCTACTTTTTGGAACATTATCAGAATCACACCAAGTATAGCCATTAAGATTTACGTATTTCGTATTCCAAAGATCGATAAGATTACATTTGTTCAACATGTCTTTAAGTTTTCTCTTACATCTTTCACTTTCTTTTTCAAAGCAACAATTAAAATCACCACACATATAAATATTGCTATCATCAATTCTATATTGTGATGTAAATTTATGAAGTTTTTCATAAAATGCTAACTTATTTTTCTCATCATTTGGTGCATACACATTTATAAAAGAGAAATATGAGTCTTCCAATTTGACATTAATCAGGATTATGCGACCGTCATTAGATCTATGAATGTTAATAATTTCGATTGGAAATGCTTTCCGAAAAAATATAGACACGCCTCTACTATGAGGAGAATCTGAAAATCCATGGAAGCATAAGCCGTCCCAATTCTTTTTATAGCTTTCAGCATATTTTTCGACAAAATGAGTTTCTTGTATAAAGATAATGTCTATTTTATGTTCATTTATCCAACTGTAAAATTTGGTTCATATAGTGTATATAACATATGATAGTGAAAAAAAGAACATAGTACCTTATCCGTATCCAACATCATAGGTCCGTTACACATTGCGAAATTTGCTCAAATCAGTTCAATAGTCACAAAAGTACTGAGAAAACAGCAGCTGTCTCGTGGTCAGTCCGATGAATCGTATTCGGTGTCATCATTTTGACCGGAAGTCACAGAGTAAGAGTCCGATGTAGCCCGCAGGTCTCTGAGCATTTTGACTATGTCCCTCTGATTTGTTGTCTCTTTGGAGAGTTGCTTTTGTTTAGGTTTACTCCACTGGTCGCTTTTTTTTACGTTTGCGCACTTTATCGGCAACTTTTCCGATTATACTTCCGAGCGTATTTTTACCCGGCCAATGGTTTTTCTTTGTGTACAGTGTTCCCTCTCTATCGAGCCCAGATCCCCATTCGTCATTATGCGATGTTTCCACAAAAAGAGTATTTCGCTTTGCGGATCGTAGCCATTGTAATGTTGTTTTAACTTCCGGTTTGAGCATACAGTCCCGAAATGATTATTTGCTTTTCTTTAAAAGATGGATAAGGACATATCATGTAATTAATATATTCAATATCATTTAGAGATTTTATCAACAGCATTCTTCAAACTTACAAAGTAAAAGAAAAAGACCAATTTGTATCAACGAACATAATAAAAAAAAAACCGTGAAATTTTCACTTAGACGTACATATTTCCTATTATTTCAAAGATGAATTAAGTCATAAATGTGTTGCTTTTCCAATACTGTAAAACGTGATTATTCATCTTGGGGAAAATTTCGCGATATAAATGTTTTTGTCTTTGTAGCAAGGCTGTGGGGTTATTTTCGCGAGGAGGAAATTTTGCGATCTGATTCATGAAAAACGAGAAAATTACCCTCACAATACCCTCACGCGAATATTTCCACGTCTACAGTATCACTCCCTGAGGCAATGTACATGTAAATTATTTTCATTGTACACCTTCTCTCGTGTGAAAGGAGTCATACGGCGGGGTCAACACACTGATGTTTATGTCTCTTGAAATGAACACGTCTTGAAACGAACATTTTAACGTCGTTAACAGGTTAAAAGGTTGCTCTGCGATTTTTGTGAAACAAGCTGATGTGTTACTAGACCGATATATATGTTCAGAATTTGGACGGAACATGTCGTTGAGGCCCATAATTGCAATTGAAATTCAATAAGTAACATAGTGACAATATTGTGAATTGTAAGAGCAACTTTCACGCCTGTAATTGATCTAATGTATTTTGAAATTCTAGATATAATCTGCAACTGACCCTATGATTACAATATTTCATTTAGAGCCAAATTTAAAGAAGTTATTTGTATAGTATTACTGGTGAAGATTTAGAAATATCCAAAACATGCATAACTTGTGCACTTAAGTTCTTTTAGAGATTTCTCTCTTGCAGCAACAAAATTGTTGTCCAGTTTAGGTATGGTTTTGATTATTGGTTTTTTAATACTCTGAACGACTAATTAACAACACAACAAGACTAGTGTATGAAAGTCATACACAAAACCCGAAATCAGATTCCAAAATTCTCAATTATAGGCTTTAAAGTTCTTGAAAAATGTATATAAGAACTTTCTTATGAAAAAAAGAAAATAGGACAAACAGACGGAAACAATAACACAGCTTCATAGAAACACGACAATCTCAAGAATACAGTACAAATACCATTGGAAAATATTTCAACAACAAATAAAACAATCAACTTAAACATTCTGTTTGTTGAAATATTTGTAAACTAAATAAAAAAAAAATCAGACTAATCAGAAGGGAGATCTAAAGCAGTTTAGATGTGTGCAGCGCCACACAAATCGATCGTAACAGCACCATTTACAATGAATTTTCGTTTTACAACATCTATGGACATTTAAATGATACCATGTACTTATAAATTCTGCAAAGAAGCAAAAGTGAATCCCTAATGGAAATGAGATCAGGCGCCCAGGAGGATTGAGCATATCATGTTTGCTAGCAACACTTAGGCTATTGAGACAAAAAAGTCGTATCTAGTAATTTGTTAAATTGGGTGTTTTGGATGGTTCTAACCTCAAATGTCTTTCAACATGGAGGATAACGGGATGTTATAATGTTTACTTTATTTAAAAGAGTTTATTATATTGAATTTTTCATACAGATGGTGTCAGGCAGTTAAATATTACTTTTATGTCAATAGAAAATGAAAGTCAAGTGGACTTATTAATTCGTTTTTGATTATATTCTTTTTTGTTCCAAGTCTTCTTAAATAAAATTTAAAACCAGTTTCACGTGTTTCGGATAATATATCCTCATCAAATGTAGAAGTTTCTGAGAAAGCCAAATGTATTCCAATAGCGCCCTCTGGTTTTATTTTTTGAATTTAATTTTGTGCATTTAATTTGCAGAGAGTATGCGGCTCAAAATTTTGTGTAGGGTCGATTCAGTAGCATAGTTTAATGATATCTATGACCAAAATATAATAGCAATAGGGGATGGCGCTTAGATGTAAATCTCCTTTAATTTCGATGATTGTTTTGAATGAAATAACAAGTTTCCGAAATAGCAAAATAATACATATGATGTCAAATTGATAAAGGGCCAAAACAATGCGTTAAAATAGACATGTTGAGAAATCATGCTTAAAAATTGTTCTTTATCATTTTATCAGTTTTGTAAAAAGACAGAAAATCTAACGGAGGACATCCACGTCAAGCAAAAACAGCATGGGTCCTGTAGCATCATATCCCAACCATCTTGCCACGTCTTTCGGTATTTTTAGGAAATAATTTTCACAGATTTTGGCCATATTACATTTTTTAGATTGAGGATCACTGACGAGGGTTAAGTACCCGAAACGTGCATGTCTGGTCCATGCTGTAAATTTATCTGCTCTAAACTGATGTTAATGAATTTGAAGACGTTAAACATTTGTAACACTTGGTGAGTGTCACTGCTGGTGGACCAGGAGTCCCCGAGGGCACTTGTAGCCAAATTCGATCAATTTTGGTTGGTCGTTTCTTCAAACGTATTTGAAAATATCTGTATACAAAAATTCTTTTTTCTCAAATTTTTAATTCTGTGTCCTGTAGCATCTTATCCCAGCCATCTTGCCACGTCTTTCGGTATTTTTAGGAGATAATTTTCACAGATTTTGGCCATATTACATTGTTTAGATTGAGGATAATTGACGAGGGTTAAATATCCGAAAATTTATCTGCTCTAAAATGATGCTAATGAATTTGAAGACGTTAAACATTATCACGACTGTTTACGAAATTGACCCATACCACCCAGACATTGAAATCAGCGAACAGGACGAGGACATTTGTGCAAAATGCATTATTTAGATTATTAAGGTTAAAGCCTTTTACGTAATCCAGATACACTACAGTTTTGAAAGAAGCATAGGAGATAAATAGATATGAACACTTGTAATGTTATTTTTCATTTCATAAAATTGGTTTGAATATATGAAAATCTAAACTAAGAGTCAAACAGAGCTACAATCAAGTAGTGTTTGAGACGAAGATTGACGAATAATTGATTATTGATTGCAGATTTCACTTTGATCTCCCTTCAGTGATTGTCAATTTCGTTATATGCCATATTAGCCCATTCATATACCAGTACTATTTCTGTACCCAAACATTTGATTTACATTAAATGCTCAATAATAATGCAAATACATCGTGGTTCAGTTGTGAACATCTAAACAAAAAATCAAAATCTTTATCTGGATTGCAAACGGTGTAAACATTGTTATCAAATACCAGAATACTTGATGTTATGTTTACGACGTGACCATGACGCAAATTATCGCCGTAGCCTCAAAATAGCATCTGACGTAATTCACTTAACAATCAAACAATTACACTAATATAATTTGTCCTATACTGAATTAATACTGGTGATGTAATTACTTTCTTAATCTTTATGTATTTCTTTATAACATAAGTTTTTATAATACATAGTTGATTGAAGAGTTCTATTCATAAAATTAATGACAAATCACAATCACAATCACAAAAGGTCAAACTAGATTATACTTTTTCGAACCTACTTGTTTTTTTTTTTTGCTTTAGAAGCTGAATACATGAAACAAATTTTAATATCAATTCTCTGTAAGGACCAACATATTTTGGAAACAGCCTGTCATGGATTTTTATGATTTTCTCTATAAATGGTATGTATAATGCCCTGAATACAAAAATCACAATTTTTTGAAAATAAGTATCCCGGTTGTCATGGAAACGAGGTCTATTTATAGCACTAGAAAAATGGTCAATAAGTCATCTTTGGTTGTTATGTTGCCATGGAAACCATTGTCAGAGTTTATTGGTATTGACAACTTATAATCTTTAAAACCTCTATTTTTATGAAAATTTACATTTAGAAAAAAAATTCTTTCAATTAGCCGAATCCTATCAAGTCAAAATCAGTCAAAAGATGCCATGAAATAAGGTCAAAATTAAGGCCTATTTTTGTCCAATTTTTACCCTTTTTAATAAGAAATAACGAAAAATGTTGTCAGAACAAAATAGATTTCATGTGACAAATATAATCACTGAAAAAAATAAGTGGACCTTATTTTGTTTTCCTACATTTTGAGGTCAAAAATGGTTGCCATTGACACATGATGACTATATCTTTTCAAATTGATTTTTAGCATAGTTTAAATAACTTATATTGCTTAAGCTTAGTGTAGGGACAACAGAAGAAATTATTCTTTATTTGAGCACTTCCAAAATCTGTCAAGGTCATTGACTCTAAGTTCAAGGTCAATTCAAATATAGGTTCCAATTTCAATAAAATTTGCCTTTTTGTTGTGATTTATTGTTACTAAATATAAGCTTGACAGTCATATATTTGTATCAAAAATACTTCTTTCTAAAATTAGGACCGATAGATGGAAAAACATTACGATTTTTAGTTCAGAACATTTCTCCTAAAAATAAGCCCCAGACAAAAATCATGATTATCTCACATTTTTTTATATGTATGTATGAAATACTAGCTACAAATCAAGGATGTTATTGATTTTGGTCAATAAATAGGGGATATATCCAATATCACTACCGTATGTATGTGTTTGCTTTACTCAATACCACATTATTTTTGAGTTACTGCCTCTCATATTCTTGAATAATCACAGTATTTTGCCAAATTTTGTGAATTGCATTCAAGATGACCTTGACATTGGGTCTTTTGACCTTGAAAATTTCTAAGGTGATTTATTTTATCAATAATGCTCTTTTATATTCACTGATAAAAATGCTTAAAAATATATAACGGACAGCTAAAAATTTACCAGTAAATTACTCTATGTGTAATAGCACTGAACAGAATGTCACCATGGTAACCATTTTTATACCCTTTTGAATAAAATCGTGAAGAGGTCCCACTTATGTTTTAACATTTTCTTAAAGATCGGGGATTAAACTTTAAAGATAATTGGCAGTAGATATCAAGTTAGCCTGACATTTCAAATTATTTGCCCTTAAAATTGAGCAAAATCATGTTAAATTAGGAGCTTTTTCGGTCTTAAAAAGGGCCTCTTCAATATAGGTTTTTGCCTACATTTTGAGCAGATTGACAAGAAGAATAGCGGACAGAAGCATGCTTCTTGTGTAGTAGTTATACTATGAAAGATATAAAGAGAAAAATTAAGAATAAAAGAAATTTCAGTTGACTATAATAGCTTTTTCCATGAAAACGAGCCTTGTGAAAATGCCATGTTACAAGTATTCTACTGATGCGCAAAATTCCAAACATGGTTTCCATGGCAACGAAAACTTAATTTGTAAAAAGGAAGTTTATTTTTGTCTCAGTACATCATATACACCTTCCATATCAAAAATCTCCAAAATTGGAGACATGCTGTTTCCACGTGCTATTGAAATTATTTTGGTCCTTACAGAGAATTGCTATTAAAATCATTTTAAATGTCTGCACACTACATCTAATATTGAATTTTCTAGTAAAGGTCAGATAAGCAACATGGTCCATATTCCGAATATGGCCTTTTTCAAAAAGGTAAAATCAGTTAGTTAAAGTCAAAACAAAGTCATTGTTTTCTTATTTCATTCAGAAAAGCAAAATGTAGAATCCAAAATTCTCAATCAATGAGCACACAAAACCTTAAAACATACAAAACAAAACAAAGATCAGGAGGAGATCCCTAACACTGAAAACAGATCATACTCTCACGAGATGAGAAAAAGTGGACAAACGGACGGAGATTACAACAACAAACCATATAAGCACGAAGGACAACATTGTCATTGTAGAACGTAAAAAAATATCATAGATTGTGCCACTATAAAAATAAATTAAACGTAAAATAAATATCATCTGCTTAAATGTTTTCAACTTTGTCTTGTATTGGGATTTTCCCCTCATACTTTATAGACCCTTTCACATTATCTGCGGTACTAAATTTGAATGCCAGTTCCGGGGGACAACGGATAGATTGCGCATGCAACAGTGACGTCATTTGATTGTTTTAGGACGTTTAGCGCGGAATCATGTTTCGTTTGTTCCGCGGAAAACATCTTGGAACAATCGAATTACGTCACTGGTGCATGCGCAATCTATTGTTTGTCCCCCGGAAATGGCCTTCAAATTCAGTACCGCAGATAATGTGAAAGGGTCTATTATCCTCATCAGCCAAAATGATGCAGTGGAGTCAAAGCAATTAAGTGTGGCTTCCAGTTTTATTTTCTAGATTTAACTCCCCACCTCACTGTCCGTAAGGGCTCAGTGACGCCATAGTCTCCATCCTAGATTTGACCTATCCTAAACTGACCGGGTATGACCTTCAAGTAATTACTGAGGAAGATTAGGAGGAGCATATACATCAGAAACCCCGAACCTCCCATGGCTATACTCGTTGAAAACTTTCATTTGATATGTCACACGGTATACTTACTACAACTTGGTTATGTTGCACTCAATGACCCCGAACCCCTCTCCCAACAGTCTGTAGATAAGGTACTTTTGGTTAAGCCCAAGAGGTTGGGACGGGGATGAGGGTTGGAGGATTTGGTTGTCAGTAACTTCTAGAATGTCATTTCCTGGTCAGTTTAGGATGAGTCAAATCTAGACTTGGCCGTATGAACCCTGCGATTAATGGGGAGGTTCCATATTAGAATCTGACGGTGAAGTCTCACTTTTTGCCTACTTGCAGGTACTCAATATGAGAAAGTGAATATATATAACGCTTCAATTTTAGGGAGGAAAGCTTTCTTTTTGCAACGTTGGAAATTTATTCATAAACTTGAAAACACTCGTTCACGGGGAAATATGTCATATCCATTCTTCCCAGAGAAGGAAACAAAAGAAAAAACCAATCGACCAACCAAACAAACAACCCCCCAAGAAGGCTCAAAAACGCCTGCCAGCTACAAAACCTTTGGTCATAAATCACTTTGAAGATGTCTAAAAGAAAGGGAAAATGTGAAAGGGTTTTTATGGAAGCATGATAAAATGAATGGGAAGTCTAAACCTTTCTTAATTGTAGACATACTTCAAATATATTTAATTTAGGAAATTCGTTCCTCCTCCATAAGTACAAGTCAATAATATGTAAAAATGTTAACAAATATCGAATACAATTACGGGAATAGACTTATCGAAATATTATCCAAATACATAATGAATATGCATTTTGACTCATAACAAAGCCTCAGTTGCGATGAAAGTAAACTAAAACGGAAATTCCAAAGTATAATGTTGAAGAGCATTTATTGAAAAAGACATTCACCTCTCCCCTCACAATAATGATAATTGTAACACAGGAATATATGTGAAGATGATGACCTTGACTTTAGGAGCATTTTGCACATTAAGTCAAGACAAATTATATTTACACAATTCAAATAAGTGTAGACGCATTGATATTATAGACGAACAATATCCTGTTTGACTAATAGTCTACAATCAGTTTTCCATCGTAGTGGTAATAATTTCTATAGGAACTTCTTTATTCAAGTTTGCTAATTTTTCAAATTATCCATTATCAGTTGTTCTCTAGACCGACAAATATGACATCTAAATTATAGACATTTTAAGAGCATACTATCATAACACAAAGGAGGAGATCTCCAACAGGACTCTATCTCAGTTACAGCGCCCACAGCAAAACAACGTAACAATTAAATACGAGAATACAAACACAACAATGACAAATATGGATAATGACCATATCCCTGTATACAGCACAGAATCGAACATTCATAAAATCAGAAACCGAAGGCATACAAAATCAGGATAAAACAGGAACCAAAGCAAAAAAAAAAAAAAAACCTCCACCATATGAAAAGAAGCGAACTCGATATGGGAATGAGTAAGCATCTCCTGTTTGCAAGCAACACCCGCCGCTTCAATTCGGTAGAACTGTCACATCCGGTTACTTCCATTTCGGAAGACATAAGGTACAATATTTGTTTGGATGGTTCAAATGGTCTATGACAGAATATCATCCACCATTCTGGAGAAAGGGACATCATAGTGTATGACGAGTTCCCCATATCGACCGTAAAACTTCCTCAGTGACGGTCACAAATGTATCCCTGACTGAGAAGCTTACCTGACAGACGAGCTATACAAAATGGACAAGGAAGACCAAGAGGGAATAACAAGCTATACAAAAAGACCAAGAAGGAAGAACAATATACCTAAAGATCTACATGTATTCCTAGTTCCAGGCTAGAGCTTGTAACCGCTTGATCATTGGTGTAGATTGTTTATATGTATTCCTTTGTGTTTAATGTTTTGATGTCGTCTTTGGTGTTTGGTCTTCCTTGTCCATTTTGTATAGCTTGTTATTCCTTCTTGGTCTTCCTTGTCCATTTTGTATAGCTTGTTCTTCCTTCTTGGTCTTTTTGTATAGCTTGTTATTCCTTCTTGGTCTTCCTTGTCCATTTTGTATTCCCCGAAATGTCTCAACTTTGATTCCAGAGAGAGAAGCTTCCTTGAGCAAAAAATCTTTATGTTGTGCATCAGACATGAACAATTGGGAATCTTGATCAGTGGAACTTTAAGCCAAAAAGATTCAGTGAAGTTAAGAAATATAGAAAGAAGTATAAAGCAGAACAAAATATGTCTGAGCCATGAAATTCCATTCCTAACCTAAATGTGACTGGTACTTTATCAGGTTTTAACCTTAGCGACATCTATTCGTTTCTGTACAAAAAAATCTTTCTCTATAATGTTAAACAACTCCAAATTCGTCAGCTTAAAACTATTATGTTCGATTTTGATACAAGAACCTAAAATATGAGGCTATGAGTTTTTTATGAACTGTTAATCCCAAAAGTGCTCTTGTACTGACTTTGTTATCACACCTCAAGAGTCCATTTTTGAGAAAAAGTGTCAGATTATTTCCTGTAGAAGCGAAATTTTAGCTCAAAAAATCAAGAAAATAGGGTTTATTAAAAAAATTTCTTTAGTATATTATAGAGCTGTATCATGAACATTTTGGTGTACACTAAAATACTTACAAAAAATAATACGGAAGTGTTCCCACTCTACACCTTCTTAAAGAAAATTTCAAACCAATTTTCATGCACCAGATACGTATTTCGAATATTAAATTCTCAACAGTGATGCTTCCAGCCAAAGTGCTTTTCATTGTGTGAAAATAAAAAATGTTGTTCAGATGCCCGTTCATTGTTAACTGAAAAAATATATATACGTACATAAAAATTACCCCAAAATGACATTTTTTTCTTCAAATTAAGCAAATTGTACCATTTTTAGGTAAGAATTCTAAGAAACGATAAAAGGGAGAAAATGTTTAGATAGGTTACATTGTAAAATAAATATAGATGAAATTTATTTCATTTTGGAACATTTTATAATCAGCCCATATTAAAAGGAGCCAACCTGCAAAATGAACACGCGATGACCTGAAATTTAACGTAATTTTTTTTTACCTAGGAAAACGGGATTTCAGAAAACAGAATGAAACAGACAACTGTGGCGCATGTATGTATTTTGTTACGGGTTTTCAACTCACAGCAAGTGCATTAATTGCATGAAATGCGCTAACATGTGTACATCTATTCTTTATCGAATTTACTCAGGTTGGCGCTACTTATATTTATTTTTGGTCATTCGGCCAATGAGCGAAACTGTGGGTAACACTAAGACATTTGTCCTACGTACTTGGATACTATACCTGTTTAAATATGTAATGACAAATATGGATACTGACCATATCCCTGTATACAGCACAAAATCGATAATTCAGAAAATCAGAAACCGAAGACATACAAAATCAGGATAAAACAGAAACCAAAGCAAACAAACAAAAACCTCCACCAAATGAAAAGAAGCGGACTCCCGATATGAGAGTGAGACCAGGTTCCCAGAAAGAGTAAGCATCTCCTGCTTGTATGCAACATCCAATTCGGTAGAACTGTCACATCCGGTTACTTCCATTTCGGAAGACATAGGGTACAATCTTTGTTTGGATGGTTCAAATGGTCTATTACAGAATATCATCCACCATTCTGGAGAGTAGGACATCATAGTGTATGACGAGTTCCCAATATCGACCGTAAAATTCCTCAGTGACGATATTAGTCAAACATGATTCATGTGATATCTGAAAATAATAAGTTCGGCGCGTTTAACCAGCGCCACCAACAATATTACACTTACACTTACTTACACGCACTTACACTGGAGATGGTTGATTTGATAGGTTGCCCTTCGTGTTTCTGTGGGGCTTGTGTCATTGTCTCTATCAGCTTGTCCTATTTTCTTTTCGAGAGATAAAGTTCTGTTTTGTTTCCAAAATTCTAAGCCTTTCGATTGTGCCTTTTGGAATCTGGTTTCGGCTTTTTTGTTTGACTTTTATTCACTGATTCTGTTTTAATTCTATTTTCTATTCAAAGCTTAATTAAAAATTCATGAGATTTAAAACAATTTTATCATTTCTACAAACGGTTTTGGCTGTGCTCTAGACAAAACGCCGAATGATTTAAACTCTTTAATATAAAATGTTCGTTGTAAATGATGAAACAAATTATTTCGGCTTTTGAGAGGATTTAAGAGGAGTGTATATACAAACTGTGTCTGAGGGAATAAAAGTCAAAGATACAACCACAAGATCATAAATCATATATCATAATTAATTGGAATACTATATGACATGACATATGCTATAAAACCTTCTAAAACATTCTGTAAAGGGGAAAAGTGAATCCCCTATGGGAACGAGATCATGGTACCCGGGGAAAAGAGAGCATTTCAAGCAAAATAATCAGGTAAGTTAAATGTAGTAAGTTTTATCAAAAAGGATTTTTTCTGTTGCTGCATGGACCGGGCATGCACGTTTCCGGTACTTAACACTCGTCAGCGATTTATATTCCAGTCTATGAAATATGACCAAAGACTGTGAAAGGTATTCCGAAACAACACCGAAGGACGTAGCAGGACGGGTGGGATATTTCGGATGCTACAGGACCCAATTTTTAGAAATTTCTAGAAATTTTTGTGAAGAGAAAATTTCGAATGCGTTTGAAGAAACGATCAAAAGAAATTGATCGAAATTCGCTATATAGGGACTCCTGGTCCACCAGCAGTGACTCTCTCCAAGTGGTACAAATGTTACACGTCTTTCAATCATTATAGCATTTTTAAAAGAACAGATAAATTTGCAGCATGGAACAGACATGCACGTTTCGGCTACTTAACCCTCGTCAGTGATCCTCAGTCCAAACAATGAAATATGGCCAAAACTGTAGTTATGTCCAAAAAAAAAAAACCGAGAGACGTAGACCTAATGTTAAAATATGTATGTTGAGCTCGTAAAAATATTCCCCGCGAGGGGTTTGACAGTAAGTGTTTAAATGTTTTTTCTTACCTGACATGGTCGCCATATAAATATATGTATGTAGCACTTTCTATATTTACATAACCTTAGACAGTGCATGTTTTGTGGATATTGTTTTCATTTTCCTGCGTGAACAACGACGGCGGGTGCGGCTAGCCAAACAGGGGATGCATACTCCTCCCGGGCATTTGGTCCCACCTCTAGCTTGCTAGGGGTCCGTCGATGCTCGCCTTGGTGCTCTATTGTGGGTGCTGTTGAGATTGCTGTCATGATCTTTATAGTAAATGTGCAGAAAATAACGTTCATATATTGTGAACTTTTGATAAAATGGTGTTGTTGTTGACTGCTTTATCTGCAGAAATTTTTTGCAATATATTGCTTAATAATGTTTTGACATATTTAGATGACATTCAGGATACATGTTGAAAACATAATGATTTATATGAAAATATTCCAGTGGCAATGGAATATCTATAAAAAGCTTAATCCAGTCGTTAAAGAAATCTGACTCAACTTCTTCCAATTTACACTTTCTTGAGATGTATTCATTCAACGCTTCATCGTAGTGAATTAATGAAATCTATGGGGTTTTTTCAGGAGACCAAGGTCTTCTGGCTTTTTGTGCTTTCAGGCATTTTAGGAATTTGAAGACGTTTAACATTTGTCATATTTCACATGTACATTCCTTTTCACAAGATCTTCCCTTGGTGACAAAAGTTCGGACTTTTGAAATTTGCTGGAGGTTGACCTATAACCTATCTTTAGATTAAGAATTGTGATTATACATGAGATATATAATGAAAACTTAAGAGTGGGGTGGGACAGGGGTCTGTTAACATTTCTTTAAAGCGGGGGACCATTATTCCTTGAATTTTGGATTTTTTTTATTTGCTGTAATACGAAAATTTGTTAATAAGTCTTGTTTTTCAGCGTGTTCGGTTGTATGCTTGTTACGTGACTATGACGAATATTATGACTGTAGCTTGGTATTAAATTCTTATCTAAAGATATAGATTTCCATGTTCGCATACATTTTCACATTTTTCGTCTTCAGTATTGACAATAGGAGGAAGTGGCCTCTGACTAATTTAGCATGAGGTAATAGCTTTTCTTTCCTGTAAAGATAACATTCTATCTTAATTCTATTTTCTATTTTAAGTATCATCAAAATTACAAGGGGTTTAAATTTCTAGCATCATCACCTAAAATAGTTTTGGCTTTTCCCTAGACAAAATGGTGAATGATCTATCAATAGAAAAAAAAAACATCCTTTGATCTAATGTTAAACGTCTTCAATTTCAATAGTATCATTTTAGAACAGATAAAATTTCAGCATGGACCAGACATGCACGTTTCGGGTACTTAACCCTCGTCAGTGATCCTCAATCTAAACAATGTAATATTGCCAAAGAGTGATGAACTTGTTATGTCCAAAAATTTACCGAAAGACGTAGCAGGATGTGTGGGATATGATGCTACAGAACCCACGTTTTAGAAATTTCAAAAAAAATTGATAACAGAAATAAAATGTTCGTTGTAACTGATACAACAGAATTATTTAGGCTAAAATACAATTAAAGAGGACTTGATATACAAACTGTGCCTGTGGAAATGAAAGTAAAACATAAAATCACAAGACCAGAATTCAAAATCATAATAAATGGGAAAATAAATCAATGAAGAGTGCAATGACAATCTACAAAGAGGAAAAAGTAAATCCCCAATGGGAGCGAGATACAGGTACCCGGGGAAAGTAAGCATCTCAAACAACATAGTCAAGTTAGTTGAATGTGTTAATTTTTATCAATAATGATGTTTTTCACTATCAGTAAGGTTTGAAGTCTTCGATTTTCATCGGACCAAATGTTAAACGTCTCCAAATTCATTAGCATCATTTAAAGGCAGATTAATTGACAGCGTGGACCAGACATGCACGATTCGGCTAATTAACCCTCGTCAGTGATCCTTAATCCAAACAATGACATATGGCCAAAATATTTGATAATTATGTCCAAATATACCGAAAAATAATATATTTTTGCTTTGTATGAAATCATTTGTTAAAGTTCAGAAAATAAAGTTCATATATTGTGAACTTTTGAGAGAATGGTGGTGTTGTTGCCTGATTTATCTTAGCCACAGACGCGTTTTCTTCGTTGTGTATGACTTAAATCATATTTTGACATATTAAGATGTTTAATACAGTGCACATGTTGAAAATATATTTATTCATATAGACAATAAGTGTCTGAATTAGTGTTTTGTTACGGGTATGCATTACACAACAAGTGCATTGTACATGTACTGCGCATTAGCGCATTTCATGCGATGAATACACGTGCTGTGTGTTGCATACCTGTAACAAACATAAATTATGACATTTATGCTATATATATGCACCACAATAGTAAGTTTCATTTATATTTTCTGAAATCGTGCTTTTCAAGGTTAAGAGATACGTTAGGGCAGATTAAAACAGCTTCTGTTGAGCTGATATATTGTGACGTAACGAACGTTTATATTCCGGAATGCAACACGTCCCTTTCAATTGTATCATCTCAGGGAATTACATTGGTTGTACATATATATGAAAATATTCCAATGGTATTCGAATATCTATAAAAAGTTTTAATTCAATTGTTAAGGGCATCTGCATGACACGGCTCCTTCCCATTTATACTATCTTTAGATGTATTCATACAACGCTTAACCCTGGGGAATTAATGAATTCTATGGGTTTTTTTCAGAAGACCACGGCCCTCAGGTATTTCGTGCTTTCGATAAAAAAAATCATGAGTTATTGCTGTAGGGTCAAATAAAGATTCAAACTAATCTATTTCTAACGATTTTTTCATATCAAATTGCCGATGACAAATGATGTTTAAAGAAACCATATGTTTTGCTATATCTTGTAGTGAGTACATTTCTTCATTGTTAGAAAAGGTCTTGTTTATCAGTGTTCGGTGGGATGCTTGTTACGTGACTATGACGCAAATAGTTACTATAGCATTGTATAACATTCTTATCTAAAGCTATACACTTTCCTTGTTCGCATAAATTTTCACGATTAAAAAACTAAAATCTATGTATGTACGTTATAAAGTCTGTTGTCTTTAGTATTGCCAATAGGAGGAAGTAACCTCTGATTAATTTGGCATCAAATAATAGCTTTTCTTTCACATAAAGATGACATTCTATTTTAATTCTATTTTCTGCTCTAAAGAAAAGGGATGGATCTACGGCATAACCACTTTGCACACACCCAGCGAACCAAACGCACAAGAAAGTGACACAAAAATGACATCAGACAAATCTACAAACCGCAAAAGGACGCAAAAGAACTCAATATTAACTAGAACATTATACAAAGCAATCAAAACAGACCTACATAAACATTAAAAAATTAATGACAACACATAAAAGGACGGCCATCTGCTTTTAGCAAATTGTGTGGTTATCCGGATATCGTGCGCACAACCCTCCGACTTATCCGGATACAAAGAGGTCTCCAAAGACGCCCTCTCACTGTAAGGTGACATCACATACGAGATTGTAAAACGCAGCGGCCTCTTGTAGCACAGATTCTATGTAAATGGATCTAAAACATTCTATGGCATGCGTACAACAGTATGTGTTCTGTTGGCTGAATGGAGCTAAAGTTCAATCACGCGAGAAGTGTAACCAACTTTCAGATAGGACAGAGAATCAGGACCCAGTCTTCTCTGACGAGATTTAAACAAGGTCCGTCACGAAGTCCCATCGTCACAGTTGGCCAGGGTGCAACGTTGGAAAAGACACTGGTACAAAACTGTAGATTTTAAGCATCATCAAAATTACAAGAGGTTTAAATTTCTTCCATCATCACTCTAAGAGGTTTTTGTTGTACTCTGAACAAAATTTAGAGAAAAAAATCTTTTAATGTAAGATGTTCCATGTAACTGATGCAACAGAATTATTTCGGCTAATGTACAATTAAATAGGATCAAATATTCAATATAATTTTGCATGAGGAAATGAAAGTGAAATACAAAATCCCACGATCAAAATTCAAATATCGTAATTAATAAGGGAAAAAAATCCATGAAAAATGGGATAAGAAATATCTGGCAGCAAATTTTGAAATCGTCGATTGTCGTTGGACCAAATATTTACTTCTTCACTAGTATACTTGTAAAAGTTCAGAAAACACCGTTCATATATTGTGAACTTTTGAGGGAATGATGGTGTTGTTGACTGCTTTATCTGCAGTTGCAAACTTGTTTCGTGTATATTACTTAATAATGTTTTGACATATATGGATGGTTTATAGTGTATGTGTTGAAATTATATTGATTTATATGAAAGTCATCCAATGACATTCAAATATCTGTACAAAGTTTTACTTCAGTCTTTAAGGGCATCTGTGTCCACTCCTTTACACTATCTTTAAATATATTCATCCAACGCTTCACCCTCGGGAATTAATTAAATCTACGGGTATTTTTTTCAGAAGACCACAGTCATCGGGTTCGTTGCCTTTTTATAAATGAAAAACACAAGTTATTAATGGCAATATAGGTCAAATAAAGATTCTACTATTTCTTATGGTTTTTTTTAAAAACCATATTGCCTGGTGTCTATACAATAACAAATAAAGAACGCTTACTTTGTACGATTGTAGAAATAAACTTGTTTATAATGTAAACGTCTTCAAATTGAATAGCATCATTTAAGAACAGATAAATTGGCAACATGGACCAGACATGCACGTTTCGGGTATAAGATTCACAAATATCACGGAATGTTATTGTCAAATAACAGAGCCTGTTTCGTGACTTTGACGTAAATTATGACTTTAGCTTTGTTTTATATTATTATCTAAAAGAAGGGAGGGGATCTCCAACAAGACCCTGTTGCAGCATCAACAGCAAAACACCAATACACCCGATGCAAAAACACAAAAGACGAGCAAAGTATGAGACGAAAAAGAGACATACGACATGTAAACATCAAACACAAAAGACAACACATAAAACGACGAGACCAATGGGCAACCGTTGCCGACTTTGGAAGGCCATTTGCCACGCGAGTAGCAAATGGTGTGGTTATCCTGGATTACGTGCGCACAACCCTCTCACTTCTCCAATTACCCAAAGGTCTCAAAGAACGTACAATTGTAGTGTAAAACAACCTCCTCATGGTAAGATGACCTCACACAAACAAGACCACAAAACGTAGAGGCCCCAGCAACACAGATGGATATGTAAATGAATATAAAAAGAGGGAGTGCGTAATACAGTCCGTGCTCTGCCGGCTGTAGCGAGCTCATGTATGTAATCACCCGAGGAGTCCCACTGACATTCAGAGAGGACAGGTGGTCGGGGCCCTGTCTTCTCTAAAGAGGTTTGGACAGGGCCCGTCATGGAGTTCCGTCGTCACAGTCAGTCAGATTGTCAAGTCTCAACGATGCGCTGGTTCTAATTTTGTTTATCATATCACCATATGTGTACCATATGTGTAATATCCAAAGTAATGTACTCTGTTGCGTGTATAGATTCGAATTTTAAATGAAGTTGACTGTATTTTTTGTAAAATTTCCAGAAAGTCTTAACTAGTTTATGAAAGCGGAAACCTTGACCTAAAAGCTTTTTGGTAATTTGTAAATTTCTACTGTGAAAATCCAAAATATCAGTACATGCTCTAGCGTACCGGATGAGCTGTGATATGTATATGCCGTATGAAGGTAATCTTGGAACATCACCGTCAAGCCAGGGGAAATTTACTAGTTGAATCCAAAATCATCCCTTTTGTCATATACACTTGTATGAATCTTTCCGTTTACAATTTTGATATTTAGGTCCAAAAATGGTGTTTCTGTATTTGTAACGTTTGCCTTGTTAAGTGTTAATTTTTGTGGATAAATTTCATTCTTATATAATTCAAAAGCAGGATTGTCAATAGTCAGAATATCATCCAGATACCTAGAAGTATTATTGAAACATTTCAGATCATCAAATTTTCTTTGCTTTTGGATAAATTCTTTTTCATAAGTGTATAAAAATAAATCTGCAACAAGAGGCGCACAGTTAGTACCCAAAGGAATTCCTACGACCTGCTTGTATAGATCCTCACCAAATCTAACATAAATATTCTCCAAGAGGAAGGACAAGGCATTACACAGGTCACTACATGTCCATGATTTGTATGATTTGTAGTCTGTCGAGGAAAGTTACAGATTTTCGCTGTTCGCAAAGACTTTCACTATTGAATAACTACAATATATGTACGTACGTATCTACGTCTGTTCGTCTTACTGTATTTGAGTGAAATGAAACGTATGATGTAATTAGGAAATAATCTTCATATGGTATGAGTTTGTTATGTTACCAAGCCACTGATGCAATTTCGTTTTTTTACGTTTCATTTATCATGGTAACATATGTCTCTAAGTAAATCCTAATATGTCTACTCCCTTTCAATTTCCCAAATAAAAAACACGATTATTTTGTATATAGGTATCCATGTACTTAAATGACATCTCGAAAGGTCACACTCTATCACTTCTCTGTTATACAATGACTTAATAGAATAATACGAACATTATAATATATATTCATTGTTGAAATTATTACTATAATTTTAGAAATTTTAATTGCAATTTTTGCGCTTTGCGCGATTGTATTACTATCGTGAAAATAACCCCCACGTTAAAATTTAAAAGACTAAAAGGAATACTTCCGACTTCGCCAAAATTAACCCACGCGCACTGTTTCAATTATCATTCCGCGAAAAATTCCTTCAGCGAAATTATCACGTTTACATTATGTAAAATCTTCTCTTGTAATGTTTTTCCAATCATTGTTTTCGCATTTGGATGTCTCGGTATTTGGCTGTGGATATTGCTACCAAGGCCTGTTGGAAATAGGTATCCTTTCTTTAAGCACGGACTAAATTACGTACGCCCTCTTTTTATATTCATTACATATTCATCTGTGCAGCTTGGGCCATTGCGTTTTGCGGTCTTGTTAGTGTGTGATCAGCTGACTAGTGAGGAGGTTGTTTTACACCACAATTGTACGTTCTTCGAGACCTTTGGGTAATCGCAGAAGTGAGAGGGTTGTGCGCACGTAATCCAGGATAACGACACCGTCTGCTACTTGCGTGGCAGATGGTCGTCTCGTTGGTTTATGTGTGTTCTTTAGTGTTTCATGTTTCTATGGTGTGGGTTTGTATTCCTTGTCCCTTTTGGGTCTCTTTCTGTGGATGCCGTCTGCTCTATGTCTTTGCATTGGGTGTTTTGGAGTTTTGCTTTGGGTGTTGCAACCGAGTGTTGTTGGAGATCCACTCCTTTCTTCAAGATGTTGATAAATATTGAGGGGAAGGAAGTGATCTCCGACGAGACTTGGTCGCAGCATCCACAGCAAAACACCGTAAACACACAGGATAGACAGGCACAGAAAGAGACGCAAAACGGACAGTCAATTCCAAATACAACATCAAAACACCAAACACAAAAGACTGATGAACCAACGAGACCATTTAGCAATCGGTGCCGACTTATTTCTTAAGAAATTCACAAGGACCACAGAAGGAAAAGATGTTGATTTTAATATCCCAAATGATATCAAAAGCTCAGTTTTATGATATCTCTGTGTTGATGTAAAATTCAAAAGAAAGGAGGGGATCTCCAACAACACTAGGTTGCAGCACCCACAGCAAAATCCCAAAACACCCAAGCAAAAAACACAGAACAGATACCCACAGAAAGAGACGCAAAAGGGACAAGGAACACCAACTCACAACATAGAAACATGAAACATAAAAGACTACACATAAACCAACGAGACCAATGGGCAACCGGTGCCGACTTAGGACGGCCACCTGCCACGTAAATAGCAGACGGTGTGGTTATCCTGGATTACGTGCGCACAACCCTCCCACTATTCCGATTTCCCAGAGGTCTCGAAGAACGCACAATTATGGTGTAAAACAACCTCCTCACTGTTAGGTGACCACACACAAACAAGACCGTAAAACACAGGGGTCCAAGCAACACAGATGAATATGTAAATGGATATAAAAAGAGGACGTGCGTAATACAGTCCGTGCTCTGCCGGCTGTAGCGAGCTCATATATGTTATCACCCGAGGAGTCCGACTGACATTCAGAGAGGACAGGTGGTCGGGGCCCTGTCTTCTCTAAAGAGGTTTGGACAGGGCCCGTCATGGAGTCCCGTCGTCACAGTCAGTCAGAGTGCAAGTCTTAAGAATGCGCTCGTACAAGACTGTATATTGGTCAAGTACCAAGCTTAGTGTCCGTCTGGTGACATTAGGATCATATCCACGGTATAAAAGGCGTTTGATGACTCTGACGCATTTTCGATACATATGCTGTCTACCTTTGATCCTTCTTATTTTGTTAATTATGTCACCATAAAATGCAGGTTGTGAAATACCCAAAGTAATATACTCCGTTGCTTGTATGGGTCCGAATTTCAAAAGAAGTTGATCATAATTTTTGTAAAATTTCCAGAAAGTCTTTACTAGTTTGTGAAAGCGAAAACCTTGACCTAAAAGTTTCTTTGTAATTTGTAGATTTCTATTATGAAAATCCAAAACATCAGTACATGCTCTAGCATACCGGATGAGCTGTGAAATGTAGATACCGTATGACGGTAATCTAGGGACATCACCGTCAAGCCAGGGAAAATTTACTATGTTGAATCCAAAATCATCTCGTTTGTCATATACACTTGTATGAATTTCTCCATTGACAATTTTGATATTTAGGTCCAAAAATGGTGTTTCAGTGTCTGTAAAGTTTGCCTTGTTTAGAGTCAATTCTTGTGGATAAATAACATCTTTATACTTTTCAAAAACAGGATTATCGATAGTAAGAATATCATCCAGGTACCTAGAAGTACCAGTGAAGCATTTCACATCATGTTTTCTTTGCTTTTGAAGATTTTGAATAAATTCCTTTTCATATGTGTATAAAAATAAATCTGCAACAAGAGGCGCACAATTTGTACCCATAGGAATCCCTACAACCTGCTTGTAGAGATTCTCACCAAATCTTACATAAATGTTGTCCAAGAGGAAGGACAAGGCACTACACAGGTCGCTACATGTCCATGATTTGTATGATTTGTATTCTGTAGCGGAAAAGAAACCCTTTGATTCAGATGTACAAATATAAATTTTCCCCTCTCGATTATAGCACCATTTAATGAGTTTGGACAATTGATCATTGATTTTGTCGTGAGGAAGCGTGGTGTACATATTTGAAAAATCGTATGAAGCAATCGTATTGGCTTGAAAATTTCTAGATTTTATCTTGTCAATCACATCCCCGGAATTTTTTATAGACCAAAATAGATTTACATCATTCCTGTTAAGAACAGTTTCACAATATTTTGCAACGTGTTCCTTTACCGCCGTGAGGGCTGACGTCAGATGTCTAGACAAACTTGTAGTTGAGCAGTTGCTAGAATTAGCAATGTATCTAAATTTGTAAGGAGATTTGTGCAGTTTTGGTATGCAGTATATTGTAGGAAGATCCAATTTAGAAATAGGGATGTTGAATGAAGAAATTTCACTGCTATGTTTGCTCAAAATGTTAGGGACACTTTCATTGCTTTTGATATAAGTATTTGTAGACGAAAGTTCCGAAACTAAAGTTGATATATAGTAAAGTTTTCATATGATTATGGTGTTGTTGGCTGCTTTATCTGCAGGAGCGAAGACAAATTTTTCATGTAAATTACGTAATTTGGATTTAAAATATCTTTCAGATCTAGAACTTGGATTTTCAAAAAGATGAGGATTTTTGTGGAAGTTGTCTATTCGAATGTCAGTAATGTCCAAAATGAGGTTTTTCCAGTCATTCAGAGAATGCAATTCGACTCCTTCCGATTTACACCATCGTTTGGTATAGTTATCTAAGGCTTCCTTTAGTACTTCGCGACATTTAATAAAATCTATCTTGGATGGGATTCTATACTTAGGTCCTTTTTTGAGAAGACCACGGAGATGCCTGTCTTGGATAATTGAAAAGTCACCTGTAATAATATGACCAGCTGGTTTATATAGGTCCTTTTTTGAGAAGACCACGGAGATGCCTGTCTTGGATAATTGAAAAGTCACCTGTAATAATATGACCAGCTGGTTTATATATTCAAACTAACAATATGAAGTTCAAATTTGTTCTAACTAGGATTAAATCTAGTTCAAAATCTAAACTTTAAGGCTTTTCCTCTTTTTAGTAGCGCTTACACAACATTACTTTTGGACTATTTATAGGTGAAGCGTTATCTCCTAAAATATAATATCTCCATGGAAAAGTAACTTATCAAAATGCACATCTTGAGCCCTGAGTTAAAGAAGTAAATACCATACGATCCTTATGATGTTCATATATTGCTGAGCTCATCAGTTCACCAGACAAACATATTGAAAATACAGCATCCCTGACCAGCTCCTTGAGGACAAATTGCAAAACCAAGTTGACAGCGTCTTTAGCATAAAAATTTATTTTGTTTTAATTTTTGATTGATAAATAAATTTTAATTCTATATTTCAATTGTTCAATCTTATTTTTTTAGATTTCATTGGTTCCCAAAGGTTTGTAGAGTCTCAGTGTGAATGCCATTTGGTAACAAAAATTACATTGAATCAAACAAGCAAAGTATCCAAAAGAAACAAATTTGAGGAGAGATAAAATAACATAGCATTCGGGTATTTTATATAGTCCATCCGAATGGTGAAATAATTGAGCAAATTTGAGATAAAATGCTTTAAAAATCAAAATTGAAACAAATATTTGGTATGACTGAATACTAATAGTCTTTTGGATTACTAAATAGTATTTTGTGTGTGTTTTTTGATGTCGTATTTGATGTATATTCTCCCTTTCGACCTCTTGCTTTGTATTTCTACTTTGTGTTTCGCATTGGGTGTTTCGTAGTTTTGCTATGGGTGCTGCAACCGAGTCTTGTTGGAGACCCCTCCTTTCTCGAACATGGATAAACAATACATCACGTATGATCAAAATTTCAAATACAAAAAAAAAAAAAAAAATACAGCGAGGGGCAAACGAATCCTCCCATAATTAGACAAATTAGAAGGTGAAATTGTCTGCAATGTGAACCGAAAACTTTCTTACAAGATAACGTTAGAGTTAAAACAAAAAGCACACACGTACAAGTTTGCAACAAATAAATGAAAAAAAGGAGGGGATCTCCAACTGGACTTGGTTGGAACACGCAAAACAACACACAGAAACGCCCAAATGAGGAAACACAGATGGGACAAGCATGACAAGTGACACGGAAGGGATGAGGAAGACCAAAAGCCAAAGACGTCATGAAAACAATACACACCAAAGCCAATGAAACCGTCATGATTGACAACCAGTGCCCACTAAGGACGGCCTCCTTGTTAGTGAATGGCGAGATTATCCGGATAACGTAGGCACAACCGTCCCCACAAATAACTGTTATTACGCAAAAAATGACACCCCAATAATAACATCAAAGAAGTACCTATCAGTTATTTAGTCTCAAAGTCGAGAAAGTACGGAAAAATGATTAGAACATCTATTGGAACAATTGCAAACCTCTAAATGAACAACATTACGAAATTAGACCAGGTGCCCGGGGACAGTCAGTGCCTCCTGTTTACTTACAACACCCTTCGCAACAGCTCCATGAAATCTGGTCAAATTCGGTGATTCTCTCGATGTACATATTGATATACATATCAGGTAAATATGTCTTGTTTGGTGATGATGACAGCCATTCAATCGCAATCCGGAATGTCACTGATCATTCTGGAAACTGGGATTTGATCAGTTTTTATAATATCTCCGTAGCTACCGAAGAACTTCCTCAATGATGATGTTAAACTTCTTCAAATTCAATAGCATCATTTAAGACCAGATAAATTAACAGCATGGACCAGACATGCACGTTTTGGACACTAAACCCTCGTCAGTGATCCTCAATCTAAACAATGTACTATGGCCAAAAAGTGTGAAAATAATTATGTCCAAAAATGTACCAAAAGACGTAGCAGAATGGGTGGGATATGATGCTACAGGACCCACGTTTAAGAAATTTCAAGAAATTTTGTAACAGCAAATTTCAAATGCGTTGAAGGGACAGACGATCAACCGAAGTTGATCGAACTTGGCTACATGTACCCACGGGGACTCTTGGTCCACCAGCAGTGACACTCATCAAGTAGTTCAAATGATAAACTTCTTCAAATTCAATAGCATCATGGAAGACCAGATAAATTAACAGTATGGACCAGACATGCACGTTTCGGGTACTAAACCCTCTTCAGTGATCCTCAATCTAAACAATGTAATATGGAATTCAGCCTTTTTGTAACAAGAACAAGAACAAGAAGCTTACTTGCAAGTCGTCTGGTTCTAACAATGAAATATTCATATTCTGAACATGCCCTGGCGTACCGTATTAGCTGAGATAAGCAGGAGCAGACTGAATGTTGCTACTCATGAAAGGGAAGTTTGTTTTAAGGAAGCTGAAATCATCATGCTTATCATGCGGCGAGGTGTTCAAGTGGGCATTTGTGTCGAAAGATAGACGAATATAGAAGAACGAAGCGGATCCGTCGCTCTCGGTTGTTTCCGTGTTCTCTAGTTCATAAGGATAAATAAGTATTGGGATATGTTCATTGTCCATATTTGTCATTTATGTAGATGATCCTTCGGATTATTGATGGACAACACGTCATCTATGTATCTGAACAAACACCTGGAGGAGAAAACGAGACAAAGGACAAAAGCTCGAACCAACTATCAAATAAACAGAGGAATGTCAACTTGAAAAATCAATGTCAACAAATCAAAGATGGTAGACCAGAATCAGAATCTTCCATTATGGCATAGAGAACAATATTCACTTGGAACCGACTTTGGACAGGCATCAGCTATATCGTTAAAGAACCTTGTGGTAATTCGTACTAAATGCGTTCAACCCTCGCACTTATCCGGATACATAGAGTCTCCAAAGACGCACAACTGTTATATAAACAAAAAACCTTTCCTTATTTGTTTTTGCTTTGTTTCGTTGGATGACAGAGAATCAGGAGTATCGACACGCATACAAATCCTAGCTCTTCATTTTTAAAGAGTAAAGAAGGGAGATATTATAAGTGACGTTAAAACGAGAAAATATGACAGGGTTTTTACAACAAAAAAGTGTAACAACGCTGATGACGCAGATCGGTGTAGGAAGCCCATATTTATTTGTATAGTTATAGTCTATTAATTGTCAGAATGAATGAATGCACCAAAACATTGTCCTCTTTCAAGAATGATAGATCAAGACAACATTGCAGTGAAAACAGCAGAACAAACAAGAACAAGAACTCTTTATTGTCATCATCCTTTAAAGTTGTTAAAAAAATTAGAATGTCTTAAGAAAAAGAAATTTGATATCTTTATTATCATAGAACATGCATTTCAATATTGATAATATTTCAACACTAGGTTTGAATCTCTACATTTTACCTAGGTTCACAGTGTTTCGGTACTCTACTTGAAATATATGTGTAAATTTCCCATCACAAAATTTGATAGAATTTGATAACTTATTTTTGAAACGAAGGGATATCTTCCTAGAGGCATTGCTATGTCCGTTTTTTTTTTTTTAATTTTTGGCATAAATTTTGGGTCATTTCTAGAATTTCGCTTATTATTTGGAATTCCTCTACTTTGGCCTCGAGCATCACTGATGATCCAATACTCGTTGTAATGCGCATTTTGTGCTATGAAGTTATTAGAATTTATCATATATTTCAAAATTCATAAAAATAGTATGCTACTAAAATTATTTCTTTTTTTCTAACAAACTGAGGTGAAGAGTTCGTATAGTATGTAAACGACTCGTGCTGACTCCTCCTAAGTTCGGTGTTTCATCAGTCTCATTTTTTTATAAGTCTTGTACGACAGTATGCTCAATGTCAGTATCTTGATAGTTTGTTTTGCTTTGCATTTGTCGTTGCAATGAGTATCTATTCAAAAGTTTATAAACTCTTTTACAGTGATGGAGTAACAATGAAAACAACAAGTACTATATGTAAAATAAACTTCTACCAGCGATCGGTTACCTTAAAACCAATTCCTTTCAGAAAGGAGCTCGACCGGGGAGTTTGTATGTAAAATTCTTATGTTTTCAGTCAAGGAATCTGCAATTTCGTCACCGGTTGTCGTTTGGTCTCGCTGCTTTATGTTTAGTCATTTTGGTGTTTTGATGACATATTTTATGTCGTCCTTGTGCTTCCTTTTCCCTTGGTGTCTTTTGTGCTTATCCACACTGTGTTTTTGCATTTTGGTGTATTGGTGCATTTGTGTTTTGCTGTGAGTGCTGAGATCAAGTTCTGTTGGATATTCAATCCATGAATTAATCATTCATCAGTGAAAGTAAGCACTTAAAGTCCCGATGGTCTTTGTATGTTAGTCGTGGCAAAATGTATTTCACATTAAGCTTTTTGTATAATTTGTGGACATATGAAAATCATAGATTTAACGGAAATGGGGATTCTCCGGACACTTAATATCTACACTAGACTAGTTGCCACTAGTATAATATCGAAAGGCCATCATTCGTCGAATGCTACAGCCAATTGGTTCTTTTGATTTGGTAACATATTCAAAGTTTTAATGCTTATTCAATCAAACTACAATTTCTATGGCTGACAAACAGAGGAGTAAAATTCATATAGGAATACTTATAATGCACCATATTGGCATTGCAATAAATCATATTTCCTCAGTGATTATGACGGCTTAAAACAAGAGGATAACATAGTTTATAAAGGAGGACGCTGACTGAAAAAATAAATTTTTAAACCAAACACTTTCTGTGTGAACAATTGCCAAATTCTCAAAGAGCTAATTTGAAATATGAATTTATACAGTACAGAAGCACTGATAAACTAGGCGAATGTTGTCCTCGGGGAGACATGATCCATCAATCTAGCAGTTTCAGTTAATATAGGAAAAACTTATTCTATGATCATTTTAGTGCATTGTATGTAAATTTCAACAAGCAATGTTATCAACTGCAGTGATGGTCGAAGCAAAAAATGAGGATATCCGACGTATTTGAAGTTCTGCATTCCAAAAATGACCCAACATGAGCTACGGATAGTGTGAGGAAAATATTTTAAAATTCTATGTTTTGGAGTGATTTATTCATTTGACTCACTGATAAAAAAGATGAAATCTCCAACAAGACTCGGTTGCAGCATCTTCAGCAAAAACAAAACAAAACAAAACAAAAACAAAAAAGCAATACAATAAATAACAAAACAAAACAGAATAAAAAAAACCGGACAAGGGACAAGGAACACCACTTAAGTTGAAACCAAATTTACATATCTCAAATGAGCATGGCGCTAAAATCCCTAAGCGAACCATGGTTACGTCTTACATTTTTTTATTTCCAATGTTCATATGACAAGTTTACTCGTAGAAAGTCCATATCTCCCTAGTCCTGCCTTAGATGCACTCCTTATGTAAAGATGAACGAAAGACACATTGATTTGCTCGATTTATATGCATTGATCTTTCAATCAGCTCAAACAGCAGGCTTTTTGTGCCTCGGGGTATTTCCCCTGTAATGTATGCTATGCATGATTTCTAATATTTAGATAGTAGATAGATGCTATGGAGTTCACGTTTTATATGCATAAATATATTCATTCCATATAATGATGTACTTTTACAAATGCAGATGTTTGCAGCTTTGCGAAGTACATACAATCAAGTGCACACAATCAATCAATTTATGTGAATTTGAATTAGGAACAATTACGGCGACTGAATTATACATGTGAAACAAATGTTGAAAAGTGGCCTTTTGAAACTTTTAAATGTTTGAAATATGGAAACTCATAAAAGTGTCATCTTAAGCTCAATATGAAAGGATTATTTATATATGCATATATTTTGTATTCTTGTGTTTCAGACGTTAAATATATTGGAGTTGAAGGAATGTAATCACTTTTCATCTGACTTCAAACCTACTTCATCAGCACTTTGTTGATGATTTTTTTTTCTACTTGATTTTCAAATCTCTGAAGATATTTATCATGTTAATATTAAATATATGGATGCCTAATGCAATAAGGGAACTCATAGAAAGAAAAGGTGAATCCTAAATTGTTTTTTCATATATAATGTCCCTATTTTTGAAAATGGAAAGAAAGGACATACAAATCTCGTGCGTGTGCAGGTTTTTGTTTGTAGGCAATGGACTATTTCTCGAACAATTCGTTCCCTGGAGATTGAGGAAGGGATGGAGCATATCACTGGAGGGTGCGTATTCCAGCAGATAGTTGGCATCCCAGTGATTACCAATTGCGCCCAGACCTTACTCTCGATCGGACGAAAGCACCTCGTATCTCAGTTCAGTTTTACTTTCAGATTCATAGATGACGCTTGTCCATTTTAAAATAATCCGAGCTTTCAGGATCATCTGCATGAAATCTATCCTTATGAACCAGAGATCAAGGAAACAACCGAGAGTGACAGATCCGCTTCGTACTTGTTTTGAATATTTTACCTGACATGGTCGCCTATAGCACTTTCTATATAGACATAAACTCAGATAGTGGATGTATTTTACATATTGTGATCATTTTCGTGCATGAACATCGACGGCAGGAGCGGCTAGCCAACAGGGGATGCTTACTCCTCCCGGGCACATGGTCCCACCTCTAGCTTGCAAGGGGTCCGTCGATGCTCAATTTGGATGCTCTATTGTGAGTGCTGTTGAGATTTTCGTCAGGACCTTCTTTAACTCATTGGATATACTTCTATCTTTCGACGCAAACGGCCACTTGAAGACCTCACTGTAATGACTGTATGACAAGCGTGATTATTTCAGCTTCCACATAACTAACTTCCCTTTCATGAATAGCAACATTCCGTCTTTTCCTGCTTATGGTGTTTTTGTTTCCCAGCTAATACGGTACGCCAGGGCATGTTCCAAATATGAAGATTTCATCATTAGAAAGAGACGGTTTGCAAGCAAGCTACTTGTTCAGGGTTATATACATAACGGCTGAGAATAATCTTTGAGGAAGTTCTTCGGTCAGTAAGGGGATATAATAAAAACATACATGTATCAGATCCCCCTTTCCAGAATGATCAGTGACATTCTGGATTGCGATTGAATGGCTGTCATCATCACCAAACAAGACATATTTACCTGATATGTATATCAATATGTACATCGAGACAATCACCAAATTTGACAAGATTTCATGGAAGCTGTTGCGACGGGTGTTGTGTGCAATCAGGAGACGCTGACTCTCCCCGGACACCTGGTCTCACTTTGGAGTGTTATTCATTCCGAGGTTCGCAACCGTTCCAATGGAAATTCTAATGATTTTGCCTTGCCCTCTCCACTTTGGGACTGAATAACTGATGGGTAACTTCTTTGATGTTTATTTTAGAAAAGTCAAATGATGGGAGTTCCCTTGCCAACCCAACCAACCCATGGATAATCAAAGACGCTGATGTCCTTCAATTTTTCATCAGAAATTTAAATCGTATGCAATTATTTTGATATATTGATTTCTTACTCAATTAGATATACGTCATGTACATAAAAAAATCAAGGAATTGCAATTTAAATTTTGAGATGTCAGCCAGCTCATTTAATGAAGATATGTAACTTTCGTTCAATAGAGGTCAAAATGGCAAGTTTTGTGACGATCACGCACATTGAAGCACGTTAACTACTTTTTTTCTATTTTGAATATCATTCAAGTTTTGACATCCATCAGTATTGTGTATCATACTTAGCAGATGTTTATGTATTCAACAAAAATAGAAAATAGCGCCCGATTAGGAAATTGAAATTGAGGTTCCCTTCACTGAATTGAATCCGGTCGGTAAACAGATTACGTCGGGTTTAAAAGGTACGAAGAAGCACGTCAGACTTCGATCTGTTCAGATCTATTCAGCACTTTTGGTATATAAGGTGTAACGACCTTGAAATATTGATGAATTAAGGAACAATCTGACTGATTTATTGCATGTCATTAATGTTTCATTTTGACGAGTTGGCTCTTTCGGGAGGCATTGCACTGATTCCCGCTTTGAGGAAGAACGTCCACGCAATGTATTCAGGAAAAAGACATTTCAAAATTGCATAATCTTGAGACTGATGGACCGATTTTGATTATGTATTGTTCCTTCAGCTGCTACTTAGGCAGATGGCCGTCCTAACTCAGCACAGAGTTCCCATTGTATCGTTGTTTTATGTAGTCTTTCGTTAGTGTTTTGATGTCGACTTTAGTTTTAGGTCTTCGTTGTCCCTTCGGTGTCTCTCTCTTTTCTCAAAATAGAAAAAAAATAGTTAACGTGCTTCAATGTGTGTGCTCGTCACAAAACTTGCCATTTTGACCTCTATTGAACGAAAGTTACATATCTTCATTAAATGAGCTGGCTGACATCTCAAAAATTGAATTGCAATTCCTTCATTTTTAATGCACATGACGCATATCTAATTGTGTTCTCAGGATTTAAGTGTTTCGGTGTTTTTATATGGGCGTTGCAACCAAGTCCTGTATGAGACCCTCCCCTTTCTTCTTCAGACATAAAAACAAAGCGCTCCAACGATGAAGCCAGAGAACAACCTTCTTTGACACATTTCCAGTTGATACAGTTCACCATACAAAGACGTTTCGGATATCCAATCCTCGTCAGTGCTAGTTTATACCAAAGACTTGCAGTGGAACTGCCTATAATGAATTTGTTAATCATCTGAATAATAATAATGAATTTCTTTATCATCTGAATTTTCATATTTTTGAACACATACATTTATCAGTGAAAGAAGTCTACACATTTAACGTCCTATTAAATAATCGGAAAATTTCAAAGGATTAACAATTTAATTTTTATGAATGTCAGTGTTGAAAAGTAATTCAGAGTATTTGGAAGCAAGTTTAGAGGACGTTGCTATGACAGGCTTACTTTCTGATATGAGCACTACACTGCTTCGTTCCTTCGTATATGGAAAATTTCGCAGAAAACAGGATTTTCAGATTTCCGATATTTGATCCCTAGTTCAAATTAGTCTCCGAGGTTTCATAACTGTGGTGTTTTACATGATCAGTAATTTCCCGGCTGAACATTTTCGTTTTGTTTGGTCGATTTTTATGATACTTTTGAGGAATTAAACCTGCAGGAGAGAAAGTTTCGCTCTTTGACAAAGAAAAACATTGCTTTAATGTAACATTTGTAATCATGCTTAAAAGAACTTTGGGAACAATGCATATCCGTGAATAGTAATACCCTCCCAGGTACATCCTCAGAGATAGTGTTTAGCAAAAAGCATTTTCGTCTTTCTAATTATCTTTAACTTTTTACGACCGGACTCGAATTCAATGCGAAGGAAGCGATTTTTATGTGCGAACTCTTAGAAGAGGAGAAAGCTTAAAAAAAAACAAACAAAAAAACTGGAAACAAATTGTGCCATTAACTCAAAATATTTCAAATCAGAGAAAAGTGAGGTGTTCTATCTGAATCGAAAAGGGGTAGGAAATTCGCCCATCTCAAAACTTCTAAAAGTAAACAGTTCACAGATTTGTTGGAAGTTCTTGACGAACAGTTCAGTGATGTTCAAACGAACTGTAAGGGGCGCTTTAAGTGTCTTACGATATTTGCTTGCGAAAGTTCCTCATGATAGTTAATCATATTACATGTAACCTTACGATAGTTCTTCAAGATAGTTAGTCATAGATATTTCCTTGCGATATTTCCTTACGATAGTTAATCATAGATGTTTCCTTACGATAGTTAATCATATATGTTTCCTTACGGTAGTTAATAATTATAACAACATAGATAAAGTTCAATTAACTAAACAAAACTTAAAGAAGAATTGTAACTTCCGTATGACAATAATAAAGACTTTGATATTCAATTTTCGTTTGATGACCACAATTCAATCTTAGAAACATATGTTGACTTGTTTCCATGAGGAGTAATCTGCGACAGGGTAATGCACGGGGAATCCTAGCTGTTTGTTCTCGTCATTTGTAGAAATTTTAATTGTTGTAGAAGATTAAAAGAATGAATAAGTTACAAGGCTACTGTTATAAAAGTTTTTATCATCAGAACAATAAAATTTGATTTGTAAAGTACGGTAGTATAGACTGTTAACATTGGTTTATAGCTTTGATTGCTCCATGGTCATCCCATAGCGCTACGTTTCATTTAAGTAATTGTTTCATTATATTTAAGTGCTTAAACCACAGACACTGATTATTGTAGATTTGTATCGAGTTCGGATCGTGATCTCTACAACGAATGCTTGTTTTGTCATTGGTCTCTCGTTGTGTGACATCCATTACCAACAGAGACTAATATAATTCATTTACGTATGATTTCATTTCTTCCCTCCCACTCTATGTTTCTGATAAACAATTGTCGCAAACAAAAAAATCGTGGTTGTGAGAATTCATAGTTAGAATTAGGAACTTAGTAAGCATAAAGTTAAATATATTCACGAAGAAAATCGGCTTAACTAGATCAATATAAGTTATTTCTATACCGCCCCCTATATGTATATGACATTCGTTAATTGTGGAAGAAGGCAAGGATTTTTCTTTAGATTCAAAACCCAATTTATTCCTCCCTCGTCGGTCGTTGGCATTTTACTCGGAGACAATGATCACGTCAGTCTAAAGACAGTACAGACATTAAATGCGTTTTATTCTAATTGTTTCATTAGAATGCGCGGTAGGTTAGCTCAAAGCTTGATGGTAGACAGGATGGTAAGATTGCTTTGTTATGTAACCTCCCCCGTCATTTTGTTTGTCCACTCCCCCATCATTATTGCTGTCTCGGAGGCAACTGGTGGTATACAGTCAACATTGTTTGGGACTTTGTCTTTTTCTAACTTTCCTTTTTATAAAATGAAAGTGAGCACATGCCTGAAAGACAACTTTTTGTTCTGTAGAGCCTCATGGTCTATGCGAACCTTGGAAAAAAGAAGATTCGATAAAAATGACGGTCAAAGATCACATCTACATGTATACATGATGGTCATCGTTTCTATATTTTCGATTCACCTCGGGGTTTAATCCTGATTTTATCTCTGTGTGATCATGATACCAGGGAAAAAGTGTGGGGTATAGCTTTTACTTACCGGTGTATAATGATGAGATTAAAAAACAATGTGGAATAACAATATTAGTAAGTGTCATGTTCAATACAGTTACATGAGACACAAGGCCATACAGGGATACCCGAGAAGTTATTCTCCTTTTACATTGACTATATCGAATTTATTAGTAGAATTATTTCAGTCCATCAATCTACAAAAATAAGTTCTGTCAGATACATTGAGTATGTATGTTATTCGTAGACCTGAATCTTCAAAGGGATAAGAACCAATAAATGTCAACAATGATATGGAGTTTTTATAGAAATGCAAACAAAATTTGAAAATGCTTTAGCTTCATCATTTACTTATTGATTTGCTATTCATTTATTTTCAGCTCCTTGATTTCTTGAAAACCCTCTAATTAACCTTGGTTATTTAAGTAGCTTTTTAAGCTTTTTGAACTTTTAAAATATTGTAGAGAAGAAAGGACAATCCAGAAAACAACATCAAGTGTGGGCGTTTCAAAGTGATTGCATCTTCCGACTAAGGATGTAAGGCATTTTGATTTGTTACTGGTCACGAACAAGCCTAACATCGAATCGTACTTTGACAAAATCGATAACACGTAATTACTAACTATCTGTTGCATGTTCACATTTATCTCTCCTTTGTCTGTCTCCATAAATCATGTCAAACAGAAAATGTTGCCCTAAAATCAAGTTCTCGTCGAGATGCCACTTGTTGCAGTATTTATTTTTTTTATTATTTATGTTCAATAAATTGCTTTTATTTTACATGTATTACTTTTACACAGACGTTCGTTTCTTGAAAAAAAATGGAGGAAAGTATGCACGGCGAATGTCAGTCTGATTAAAACCAGCCCCCCCCCCTCTCCTTCGTCGTCAGGGTCTGGGGTACATCTATTGAGGTGAACTTTTGACCGGAATATTCATGAGATTTTATCAACCAATCAGAACGTCCGTTTCACTATGTTGTATACACGGCCGTGTCAATTTTAACTTCACATTAATGTTTTTGGGTTATAACCTGACCATCATCGGAAGTGTCCTTTTATAGGAAAGAAAAACCACATAAAACACAAACATTGTCTGTGGTCATGGGCGCCGCCATTATTCGATTTGTCCCGATCCCGATTATGAAATAGCTTTCGAATTTCGTAAGGCACGGTCCATTTGATATTCGGGGGGGGGGGGGGCTTGAGGTTTTTTTCGAAAAAAAATAATTTTGCTCTGAATTTTGATGAAAAAAATTAATTTGCTTATGGTGTGACAAAAAAAAATAATCTTGCTCTTACAAATAATCTGAATTTGAAGAATTACCATAAAATTTTGCTAAAATTCTTGAAAATTTTCTGGCTCGCTTCGCTCGCCGCAGTTTTCAGTCTAGTAATATTTTTTTGGCTCGCTTTGCTCGCCATAGTTTTCAATCAAACATTACTTACTGATGGCAAAGTTCATATATTTGAAGATATCAAAAGTATTATCAATATTTATGTATTACTATTAATACATGTTGCATGTAATTCCATAGAGTCTAACTTTATGTTCTTATAAGCTTGGAAGGAGAACTTCATGTGTTCACCAATTAATAGTTCTACATTTAAAAATTTGTCTAGAAGACCTTCTCCACAGACCCTGTTATATACTGTTTACATGTACCTTATATAAATTTTGTTCATTTAGAATTGTATTGTAAAAATCTTTTATCTCTCTGTTTAGAATTGAATTGAATACTGTCTTGCATAAAAATAAAGTATTAATATCTAGAGTTTGGAGAAAAAATATAAATAATTTCTATCAATAAAACACAAGCATTCTTAATATACACATCACTTTGTTAAAAAAATTTCCTTGCTCCGACTTTGCAAGAAAAATATAAGTTTGCCCCGGTCCAAGGCGAAAAAAATAATCTTGCTCCGACAAAAAAACCAAGCCCCCTCCCTCCAGAATATCAAATGGACCGTGCCTAATTAGATATTACATACCTGTAAGTTGCAATTTGGTTGGCTAAACGAAAGATGAACAGAACACGACCCTCAACGGCCGGGTGTACTCCAGACTTTGTCGGTGAAGGAGAAGGGGGCTGGTTTTAATCAGACTGGGCGAATGTTGTTTTTTTTATAAAAACATCACAGACATTTAGACACAACACAGACAAGGACGTTTTTCATATCAAACATGAAACACGTAAGTGTATATATGTCGGCCGAACCGTGGAAATAGTGCTGTTCGAACCAGCAACCTTTCAGTCACTGACCCGATAGCTTAACCACTAGACCACAGCACCTACGCGAATGCTTTTTTTTCATTTTTTTTAAATTTTCATTTCTTATGTTCATAATTCATGTTCAATAAATTGCATTTATTTTACATAGACTTACTATCTTGTTCAGAACTGTTTGGAGGGAAAGTATATGCACGGGGAATGGGATTTTAACTTTTGAATTTGAAATTTTGAATTCTGACAAATTCCTGGGAGATGGGTTGGCATCCTCTCTGAGCGGATCTAGATTTTGTCAAGGAGACACAGCCTATGATTTTGGAAAAAAAAGTTACACCAAAAACTAAAAAATGAAAAAAAGAAGGATTTTGGGCATATTCTAGGAGCTGGCTGGTTCCTAACCCTAACCCCCTCTAGATCCGCACATGTCCTGACTACTTGGACCCCTTCTGGATCCGATCGTTAAAAGTAAATGCATCAATGCATGGTAGCTTAATGATAGTGATTATATCTATATTGACATTTTCCTATCCACTTTTTTCAATTACAGTTATGATTACTTGTACTATGTTATTCATGACAATCTCAGATTTCTGTGTAATGTGTTATTGACAGTTACGTGACTCGGGTAGGAGTACAAAATACCAAAATGGCGGAGGATCATACGTAGGTGATCTGATTCATGGTTATAATACATACACAGACATCAGATCTGTTGTTGATTGCACGTGCCAGGCAGTGTTATTACCATCAGGTCAAATTAATTGGATATGTCATTTACATTGAGACATATTATTTTGTAGTCAATGTGCACAAACAGACAAACTTCCCGAGATAATTGTCATCATACACGAAATGATATGCAAAACTCCTTGAATAATCAAAATAATTTTTCAAGATCTAAAAGTACACGTCACCTCTTGCTTTACGTCGTCGTGTTGTTGATTATGTTATAGACAGGTAATTTATACGGAAATAAGACTTAGTCCAAGTGGACCCTGCGATCTGTAATGACAGCTATCGTCGCCGTGGTTTTATACCTGACTTTGCTTTGTCGGCAAATAACATGTGCACAACTTGCTGTACTTGTAAAATGTATGCATCCTATGAACATGACGAAGAAGATATATCATTGGACAAAGGTATTCAGAATATTTTATGTAAACCTATTTCTGGTTGGACAGCTACGACGAAGTCGGAACCTCATTGGATAATTCATTTCCAAAAAGGAAAGAGTTTTCCTTGCCACCAGATGACAAGAAGGCAGGGCTGCCGTGTCAGTCCTCTGAAATCTGCGTCAATGAACATTATTAAAATTCAGAGAACTCATATACATGCGTATCGTGATTCAACCTTATGTCATAACCGTGCACAAAGGATATTCTTCAAATACGCTGAAATGTTATTAATGTATACATGAAGGAAGAATGTATTTCTGAAATACCAATTTTATTACAAACTTAAAAATATGTAGCAATATAAACAATACAAGATTTAACATTAAAGGCCATGTGATAACGTATTTTGACCAATTGAACGTTCCGTATTGCACATTCCTCCTATACCTTCTAATTCACATATGCGAAGATGTCATTTTTCTGATGTTGACTGTATAGCACATTTCCAAGAATATTTTGCCGATACATCAAATATAACTGTTGCCTCTTTCCCCCACCGATACAGTGCCTTTTGCTACTAGACCAAAAAATAATTATCAATGCATGGCTGCCAACTCTAGTGGCAGGTTCCTCAATAGTTCTTTTTTATCAGTCAAAGCCAAAAATATGGTCTCAAAATGAGTGTTGACATTCACAAATGTGAAGAAAGTATAGTCAAAAAGGAAACAATAAGATATATTTAGAGACCAGATCTATTCCAAATATAGAAATCCTGGCAGTGGGCGACCTAATTACCTCTACAAATGGAAAATACACATTTTTGTTTTGGATTAAGCCATTTCTAATTAGTAGAAAAGGACGCTATAGCCTTAGGAATGATTGATCTCAATGAAGATTTAATGGTATATGTCCTGAAGCTGATACCACGCAAAAATTGGAAGCAGACGACAAAACAAGACATAAACCCAAATGTCGATCCCGCACCTGTATCGATTTCTCTAGATTAACGAGGGATTTTGCATTCCTCCTACACTTAAGCAATCACATAGGCGAATTATCACTCGTTTCCGAAGGAAATTTTTATGCAAGCAATTTCTGGGAATATTTTTCTGGTAAAGTTTGTCGTCAAATAATGGCCAATGTATAACGATACAGCAGATCAAAGTATTAATGAGAGAAATAAACATTCGTTATGTTCATTGGAAAAATCAAAGATCATATTCCCTGAGTGAAGCTACAATTACGCCTACAATTATTAGACTGAGATTTTTTTCTCTGCAGGGGAAATCGACCTTAAAATCATATTATGATGTCATTATGAACTTAATGTCTAGATTTATGGCAAGCTCATGTCCCATATGATTTGTACAAAAAGACGTATCACTGAAAAAATAGTGCTACACAGTCGAGTGAAAAAACATGTGCATGAAATCAACAAACGATGAAGTTATCGATAACAATGATTGGATGAACAATGAGTTAATATTTCAAAAAATATTTCGTAAAAAAGTTAGCCATGCTCTCGTACAACGTATAAATATATATGTATGAAACACCTCAGTTCCCAATCTATGTATATACAACCGTAAAAATAGTACGAATATATACTCTGAATTAAACATCTATATGTGAATCGAGTGCTATCAAAAGTCAAAAAGGAATAGCGTTAACTTTAAATAATGTAACCGACTACAATAAATATATGTATAATATTATATCATCAACGGGCACAACCCTCCTTTTTGAACAAAGAGATCCTGGAAAATGTTATATCAATCATGTCCATTTACACACATACAATGGCAGCGCTTTGTAGATTGGCATGCGTTCTATTCTGGGACTAAATTCGTTCTTCTCAAAAGGGAACATGTCAATAACAGCACAAACAATGATATTGTCTACGTCATATCAAGACGGAAAAATTCATTATAATACACAGCAAGAATGTAATAAAAATTGAAAAAATATCAATGCGCATTAAAGGCATCTATGGAGTTTCTACTAGATCGTGTGCTCGTGACGTACCCAAAAAGCGTCTCCTATGTAAACACATATTTGTGTTGTCGTTTAGCATTGTCCCCAAAACGCTTGACAAGTCTAAGTGCTGAAGTGTATCTGATATCAATGAATTCATTTAATTCGCAAGAAGCAGATGGGAATATTGGCTTGGGTAAGATACGTTATTATTGAGATTTAATCCTTCGACAAATGATTTGTGATTATCGGGTGAAGTGGCACTAGAACTTCCGGGTGACTGTAACGGAGAATGACCCGGAAGTAAATCTGACAGATTTCCAAAGGAAGGGCCAGGCAGGGGGTTGCCCGCATTAGGACGCATGTACCCATCGCTGACGGGTGATGGTGTTGCTGTGTGTTGCGGGGAATGCAGCAGTTGTTGTTGATGTAACTGCTGCATGTGTTGCTGATGAATTTGTTGTTGTTGAGTCATCAAGAGCCTGTTTTGTTGATCAATCAAGAATTCTAATCTTGGATCACGTGGTGACAGAGATCGTGGTCGCTGTGGAGAACAGTATCCATTACCCGGATGTAAAACAGCTGATCTTTGACGGAAGTAGTTGCCGAATTCAGTCGGCGACAAACGAGTGGGTCTTTTGGCATTCGTTTTTAATTTTGTTGACCCGAATTTCGTTTGCGCAAACATGGCTGCGGTCATCTGGGTCTTATTTGGCTCCTTGGGAACGAAGGGGGCTGCAGGCTTCTGATAAGTTGAACTGAAGAGAGACATAGAGGGAGATGTGGAGGCGCTGCTAGGCCAGCCTGCAGAGGATGTCGGTGAAGACGGAGAGAGTCCACCTGGAGACAGACTTAGGTTAGACAATGATGATGATAATGAATCGATAGGCATAAAGCATTGGGCTTCTGGATTAAACCCTCTACCTGCCTGCTGGACTTCACGATCCGCAGTTTCAGTAGTTTCCTCGTCCTTTACGCTCAGTGTACAGAATTTTTACTTGTCCTTTTTCCCCTATACGATACGATACTTCAGAGGGATCGATCCACAAGGTGAGTTCCTCGGGAAGATAGGATTTTACCTCCTCGAGAACTAATCCACATTCAAATGCAGCGGAAACGATAACCGGATCTACCTTTTCGCCATTGACGCGCACGCACCGGAAGCCGGATCCTTACATGGCTTGTCGGGATACCAATGACCTTCAAATTTCTTTTTCAAACCGCGTTCAAGTTCCTCAGCTAACATGTCGACTCTTCTCCTGGGTAATTTATTGTAAAGATAAGAAATTACAAAGTTCAACGCTACGGACACCTCTACATGCATTTTGTCAGTTTCGCGAAGATATCTGATAAAAGTCAATTGGCAATACGTTTCTTGAACTTTACTATTGGCACTCTTGTGAATTCTTTTGCCTGTTGTTGCCTTGGCTCTCTCTCTAAGATGCTCCCGTCTTGGGTATAATCCTTATCTGAATGAACACTGAAAGTAAACAGGATACAAAAATAAGATTACAGTTGGAATCAATAAGTTATTACGAGTTTGCATGCGTCTTTCGCCAGCTGTCTCATCCAGCATTCTGTATCTCTGATAAAGCTCTGAATATTTGTTCACTCTATTATGCAAATGAACGATCGTTTAATCGAACACTCTCGGTGTAAAAGGAAGAAAAAAGAAAAGAAAAGGGAGGACAAAGTACTATCAATATATCTTCTTGTGTACATATAATGAAAGGAGTTCGATCAATGTATTGTTCGAGAAATAGATACAATCGACATTTTTTTTAAAATCCCTCTTAACAATATCCAACGTACCCTGCTGCCGATCAAATAATTAACGATAAAAAATACTTAACATCAATGTCACAAATATACTAGCATGATCTAAATCAGCTTGTCACGATTTACTTCATTGTATACCAATACCTGCCAAGTCAAGAACTTCTTCTATTGCACAAAATTTCTTAAATGTAATAGATTCATGTAAACATGGGCCTCGTTTCTCCTGAATTTTATTTTTTTTTTCGAATGCCCTACAGGAACATGGCGGGCTAATTCTATTTACAGATGCGCATACTTTATTTTTAGTATCCAAGTGACACCTTTATTCCGACATGGCATTTTATTATGAAACGTTCCTCTTAATTTCCCTCCTCACATTAACCTCATTTGATGTACACATCACACCACAAAATACAAGAAAACTAGGAATAAAACACTAATAGTGTAAAAGATCATAACAAGGTCATGGTAATCGCTCCATCTCAGAGTCGCGATATGTCTAACATGCGCACTTAAATTCGGATGATAAATGGATGAAAATTAATCGTTTCGCAAAGGGTAACAATTACGTCTTTTTCTAAATTCTTAATCAAAACCTATTCGACGTAACCCCCATACAGATACCAATATTATTTCCAAGAACAGTACCGAAAAAAAAGTTTGTAAAAGTATTGTAAGACTGATTTTGCGAGTAGCAGATGCCTAACTGCCATGCAGACCCTACTATGTACATGTTGTTAGCATATGTTGGTTATTATAGCCAGGTATGATAAGTTTTATGTAACAAAACGTCTTATTAACTGACAAGTACATTCAGATCTCTACAGAGATAGGTTCTGGGCACAACACAAGGTAGCACCCAAGAATAAATCGATTATCTCCGATAATTAGAACCTCCCCCTCATATATAAAGCCAACAAAAAAGACCTAGTATATATTGTATTATATACATATAGAATACCATGTACCCCGAACTGCGCCGGTAATTAATTTCTATTGGCAATATCAGTCAATAAATCTCATCCTTGCATCCGCACGGTATACTGCTTTGTGGATACAAATAGAACTGATGACGTCAAAGCGGGTAAATTCTCAGGAATTCAGCTAATAACAAGTACAATTATGTCTAAAGATGGATGAAAAATGGACACTTTATTGTTGAATAATATATCGAAGGCTGAAAAGACTCGGAACTAGAAGTTGGGATGGACCATAAAGCACGCACTATATAGAACTTGGTCCCTCTGTGACCCCGTATATAGATAAGAGAAAATGATCAACAACAACTTGTATAGCAAAGGTGGGGTAAGGAAACCTGATCAAAAACTAGGTAAACAAGCAGCGACGATTTTAATTCATATGAAAAGAATCCGTTCTCATCTATTAGGGGCACTTAAAATTTAACAAAACATTAAAGATGGGTACCCCTCTATGTCTAGGGGACGAAGGCGAGAGAGCGACAATGTCCCCGTATGCAATAAATACTGACTATACACTTTATATACAGGTTATAGTACCGCTAAGTCCCATATGTAGGTTTTCATACATTACCCATTGTATTTATTATGATATAGTTATGAATAATTTACATACATAATCTACCTGTTCTCTGCTGTTAGTATATGTACGAGTTGTGACAGAATTTGAACCCTTTGGCGCAGGTGGTAGCTTTTACATAATGCGTATTGCAAACAAACTGCAAAAACTATTTGTTAAATAGTTATTTTACGATATTATAGCCTTCCCTCCCTTCCCTCTCTGTGGAAAAAAAGTTTTCAGGATGAAAAATGGGAGCTTCCTGGTTATAGTTACCGACATATCTTGACGTATTGTCGTTACTCCCCAAACCGATAATGACTGAACTCCACCCTAAAATTCTGTATCGAATCTTCATTTGAGGATAACCATCAGAAAAAGATTTAGTTCTTTAAAAGTACTAATGGTGTTACTGAAAACAAAAACTGAAAATGAATGAAAGGCAGTGCTCATTAAGGTTTCTGTTTAGTCTTTGTCCGGAACTGAAAAGATCTGCTATATATGTAGAATAACGTTACAATGTACCCAAAGGGTATCAATATAAACTATCCATTAGTATATTAGAAGGGTAAGACATAATGATATCATTACAGGCAGGTGAAAATGACAGTACAATCTCCCATGATAACCATACCTACAACCTATGATGACATACGACACGTCTTACATCCACACTTATAACTTGTGACAATTATCTGCTTAACAAGTCATGATCGTGCTCAACCTTGCCGCATAATAATGGCTGATTTACATCACTTTCCTTTCCAGAAAATATAAATTTCTAAGAGTTAGGTTACGCAAAGAATGTATAATGTCTCCCTCCTTTTCCTCTGGGATCTATTTTGATGGTGGCAAATCGAAGCGTGTGATGGGGACGGGGTGTGCAGATTAAATATCACTATACTGATCAACTGGGGGTCAAATTTAACCAGGTTATATTTCTTAACTTTGATCTTTTTAATTTTACAACTAGGTCAAATTTCAGACACTTTATATGTCTATGCATATATATCCATTACAATCGCGATAGTTCATAGTAGTACCTTTCGCTGATCGAATAATAAAACTCTCCCCTATAAGCCAGAAATAAACCACTCTACATTTTACATCTTTGAATAAGAAATGAGGGTCGAGTATAATATAATTATACATATTCTGCATATTTTCTATAGCGTTGGAGTAAAATCGATCCGTCTGTCCGTCTGTACGAGAAGAGTTACCTTTCAATGTTTAACTGTTAAATATGTATCATATAAGCCAAATAGTAAGCTCTTCCTGTTCTCTCTTTCCCAAATTGATTTTCTTCATCATCATATTGCTAGCGTACTGTAGTAAGTTTTTGTTTATAAAAAATAAATCAAAAGTGACCAATAGTATATTGAGTTGAGAGAAAAATTCTGACGTAAAAAGCAGTAAACTTTGAAAACAAACAGTAAATACTGAATTGACGAAATTGAAGGAAAAAAAACTTACCTTTCTCAATTTTCTATGGAATTTGTATACTATTTAGTTAAGAACATTCACCAATCTCCATCAACAACAAAGTGATAAATATAGAGGCAAAAGTATGAGGGATGTAAATATAGCTTAGATTGACGTAAGTAAGAAGGGAAAGCAAGAGAATCTGCAGGGCACCCACTCGAATGCTTCAGATGTAAACAAACAGTTAATCAATACGAATTAAGCCGATATTTAGGATGATCTAATACAAATTCATTGTTTTCCCATTTATAGACCTATTGATATTCATATTTAGAAATTTCAACGACTTGTGTAAGGTATAAGTAATGGATTTCACCTGACTGTGACGATGCCATATGTTATCATATACTGTATATATAGATAAAACGAAAAGATAAAAAATGTGACGAAATAGAGGAAAAAGTTTGTAAACTCACCTGTTGATTGTAAAATTCTCTTAACATTGGATGTTGATATAGTTTCTCAGAGGATGTTTTTAAACATTTGTCAGTTGTCACATCAAAATGGTAGAGACATGTAATTTCATTAAATAAAAAGTCCTCGCGTATCTATTGCTAAAGCATTTTCTCGTGTCTATGCCATATCGTGGTTTAGTGTACTATAAATACCGAGCTCTTTAATATTCATGAGGTGTAGTGATAGCACGATTGGACTGAGACGCGAAGGGTCACACGCATGACATAGACTGCGTAACGATATACCTCAGGGTTACAGACACTTTTGGCAATGGGGTATAACTGAGGTTAATATTTTGTCACCTACATCGATCAGGGTAGAGAAAAGATGGACTGAAAGCGGACTATTTGATGTCTCGGCGTAACATAACGTTGAGTAGGTGGGAACTTCAGCGATCGATTCATTGAAGAACTTCGATAAATTAACCCATAACCCCGTGCTAGAACCAGCTGTTGTCATATCGAGTGAAGGTGATAATAGTTCGTGTATCGGATAAAAACATATTGAAGGAAAATATGCTGACATTTAGAAATACAAATGGATTTTCCCTCTGTAAGCTTCATTTGATGAACTATTTTATTTTCCTATCGAAAAATGTGTTTTACTCAATTCAAATCTAATTTGTATTCATTTATTCCTACGATGCATACTTGATTGATTCTTGATTTCTGCAAAGGTAAAAAAAATAAACAGCTGCCAGGGGGGGGGGCTTTATTTGAACGTTAATTGATTAAATTACCAGCTGATCTATATATTTAACTTCATCATCATCATCATCATCATCATCATCATCATCATCATCATCATCATCACCATCATCATCACCATCATCATCATCGACATAAGATACAGTGATGGGACCAAAAGTATCAATAGTATACTTGAAAAATAATCATTCTGTGGTTTCGGATCCTTTCATATAGTGTGATAGCTTAAGATATAGGCAATTCCTTGTTTTATCCTTCCTTCTTCCTTCCAAAATAATGAAAAATAGAAACCAGCAAAAAGAAAAAAATATTTGTATTCAAGTACACACACAACAATTGCATTTTCGTATTTTAATGAAATATACCAAATCTTGATCAATTTTGAATTATAAACATATTACATACAAATGAATATTTTCTTTGTGGTCATCGCACAAAATATAAATGCATTCATGAATAAAAGCGTTTTTGAAGCGTTACAGGGTGTGACGGTGTGTGAGGGTGTGTTTGTTTGTTTTGTTCGCTATCAGTGTTTCGTTGGAAGTTGTAAGCGAAATGCACTACTGTAATTAAGTCATGCGAAAAGACTGATATTTATCAGTCTACCCATATACTATTAAAAACCGATACACGCTTCGTGGATAAAATATAAGTCGGCGTTTATCGATATATCGTTTCATAGGAAAGTTACTGTAACAGGATTTTTTCAACAGAAAAAAGGGAAAGTAAATAAAAGCAATCAACCTTTTAGTTTGTTTCAAATATGTGGGCAATTAATTTCTGTCCATTTTCTTAACGTTCGTAACATTTTTGCTTAAGTTGTAAATTAGATTGAGTTTTTATGCAATATTAACAACATTGATGTCATTTAATGTTTTTGTGTACTTCGTCATTTTTGGTTCTTTTATCAAAAGTTATACAGTGTGATTCATTATTAACAAGAAAATCTTTTTATACAGATAAACATTTTCTGCCACTATGAATTATCCTTCAAGGATTACAAAAATTCGGGGTCACATGTAGACGTTTTCATGATATATGTTGAAGACATACATTAAAATCAGGTGAAAGATGTGTTTAAAATGCATTTACATTTGTATATCTGCATGCCATGTTTTTTTTTCATTTCAGACATAATTTAGAAATTGGAAACTTCTTGATGCAAAAAATAATATGTATTGGACGCTTTCTCTAGGGCTTCAACTTCAATGAAATGGTTGTGAATGAGTTAAAAAAAAATCAATTATCATCTCTCTCTCTCTCTCTCTCTCTCTCTCTCTCTCTCTCTCTCTCTCTCTGAACCACTATCAAGTATCAGATATCCTCTACGACCTTTTGGAATTTAACCGTAATTGCATTGCGTTCTTTCAGTTCCAATCTAAATCAGCTTTCTCTAAATCTGGATCGGAATAGGAGATTTAGACATGGCAAAAATCCACGTTGATCATTGACATCCCACATAATGCTGTCCATCTAATACCTGCAGCATCTAATAATCAGGGGGTACGATAAGCCGTATAAATACCATTTGCCTGCCTACTTAACAATAATTACAATGTTATGCAACAAAGACAGTTTTAGCATCCAGAATTCCTCTTGAAACACCTATAGCTGCAAATGACGGTTATATAACACTATTGTTAATGCTGGAGCCTGCAGGAGTTTACAGGGAGATACAATTTGTGTACACCACAAAGTGTTCAGCTGCAGTGATAATTCCATGAATTGATGTTCTTTGTTAAAATTACGGTTGTTTAAGTCACATTGCGCGAGCAAGTTCAACTGAGTGGATAGCTCTTGATCTTCCACATTTTCTCATGCAGGTCATATAAACTTTTCCTTTCCCCTTTTCAGAACCTTAAAGGAATTTATGAAAAAAGAAAAAAGCTAACAGGATTTGTTTTTATAACATTATCAAAAAATGTAATTATGATAAAAGGTATAAAGCGGATAGTAGGGCTGTCACGGTTCTGCCTTTAGTCGGTTCGGTCCAGGAAAATGAATCGCGGTTCTCGGTTTATTCGGTTCGGTTTGAGTTTGTGTTGTTTAATTCCATAAATAAGTGAAATGATGGTAAGAATAACAAATCAACAAATAATTCTTTTTCATTTTTTTGTTTTGAAAGCATTTTTCATCGAGATTTTATCAATATTCAACAAAATAACCAAACTAGAACACTTAAAAGACTTCTTAGACTCCACCTGTCAAACAAACAGGTGCACGTTTACAATCAAGAAGTGAAACAACCCATTCTTTGGGTGAAATACGACAAAGTACCCAATCACAGTCTGTTTATCATACAAAATTTATAAACTACTGATTACAAGATATAACAGAGATAAAAAAGAACCCAAACGAAATCTGTAAAGTACAATCCGAATCGAACCGACCAAGCTTGAACCGCAGTTAACCGAATTTTCGGTAAACTGTGACAGCCCTAGCGGATAGCGAAGATGGAAGCAAGGGCGGATCCAGAATTTTTTTCAGGGGGGGTCCTAAAGTCCGAATTTTTTGAAGAGCAAAAAAAAAAAAAAAAAAGGAAAGAAAAGAAAAAGAAAAAAACGCAAGAAAGTAAAGTTATTGATTGATGATTGTCAGTTCTGTCTCTAATTTTTGATAAAACAGGTGACTGGAGAGCAATGGCGAGCTAACAGCTTAAAAACTTTTTAATTTTTTACATAATAGTAATTGATTAAATTGATCGTCAATTCTAATATGTAAATACAACGAATGGCGAGCGATAGCGAGCCAGCGATTTTTTTTCCAAGAATTGGAATAAAATTCATTATTTGTGTCTTAATCAGTTTCTGTTCGTTTCCTTAGTGCCCTTGTTTATTGACCTAGGTGTAATGTATATTTGTTGTAGCATTTATGGGAAAGCGCAGCATCATTTGAAAATAACGTACATGTACAAGTATGTAATAAATTCTGGCGAGCGGAAGCGAGCAAGAAAATTTTTGAAATCCTGACGGCAAAATTATCAAAATGAAAGATTTCTAATACAAATTCATGATTTATTTTTCAAATACTATGACAACAAAAGGGGAATTGGGACTTAATCTTATGAAATATGCATATTAATAACAAAAATTTAGTAATGTTTCGAAAATTTCAGGGGGGGTCCGGACCCCCCCGACCCCCCTCTGGATCCGCGCTTGTATAGAGCTGTGCTCGATTACTTTGAAAAGAAACAAATGCACAGCAACTAGAGAGATGACAAATAGTCTCTTCGGAAAACTTTCAAAAATTCATTAATAAAATTTAAATTTCGGGAGAGTGTCAGTCCTTTGAGTTCTGACTTGATCTTTGCGAGGACTTTAGATTTATACTGCTTTGAAGCGAGCAACTGTTTAAAAAGGTCACACCCATTACTAGTGTGTAAGAAAGAAACCAATAGTGAATAAAAAATAATAACGGCGAAGTTTCATCTTCAAAGTTTAAATAATTTTTTTAGAAAAGCCCTGACACACGTGTTCCTTGATCACCTCGATTTCACCATGGTCACGAAAAACAGTAGGTCATCCGGATGACTTAATGAGAGAAGACAAAGTGACAAGAGGCATTGAAGAAGGCATACACCGGTCATTTTATGAACTCTTTTCATTGTATTTTATTTATATTTTGTATATTCAATTATCAAGCTGGAAACATTTTTGTGGGTTATTTGCTACTCGAAAAACATTGAGTTTTTTTATATGAAAAATAAAAAATGTCCTCAAAAGAAATTCCTTCGTTTGGTTTCATTTATTGTATAAAATATAAGGCATTTTGTGGGCTATGAAACCAATTGAAAGACATGTTCTGTCGTAATAGTTTAGTGCATCATAAGCGTATAAAAAAACAGTGATATCAATGTTCGAGGCCGATAGAGAGAAAAATTAATCCAGATAGTAAATTTAAATGACATATGCAAAGCAAAATTCTTAATATGACCTAAATTGTATACCAAAGGGCCAGGGCGAAGAACAGAGCTATGTCACAGGGAGATACCCCTTAGTTTCAGAATAATCGATCAAATTTAGTATAGAAAATTTACAAATAGTGCAGAAGCAAAGTAAAACTAGGCGAACGATATATCATCTGGGACTAACACTCCACCAGTAGAGATACCAACTGAACCTAGTTGCTGAAATTATCATATTGAAATATATGTTCTATATTAATGATTAAGTGCATCACATGCGCATTCAACAAACAATGTATCATCAGGGATGCTCCAGGCCGTAAGAGAGGAAATCCAAATAGTGAAAATAAGGAGAGCGGAGTTCTAATCATGACATAAAATGTATACCGAAGAACCAGCTAAGGACAGATCTATGTCAGGGGGAATATACTCCTTTGTTTCAGAATCATTTGTTAAAATCAGCATTATATCAGAAAATTCACAAATAAAGCACAGTAAAAGAAGGCGAACGATATCCTCGGGGACTTACAATCCACCAGGAGTGATACCAACCTAGTGGTTGAAATTATCATATTGTAATATATGTACTATCGTAATAGTTTAGTGCATGACCTATACTGTGTACCTCCTGTTTGTCCGCATACTTACCAGATACACTAATGACTCCATCTTACTTATTTGGTGATCGTCCACTGCTTACGGTGCTAATCTTCATGAGATCTGTTTTTCTGTTGTCTTGATCACTTCCTCGGCTTGAAAAATTTCACGGTAGAGTCCCTATGATTATAATCATATAAAATAATAGAAATCAACCTCTGAAGGAAGGAAGATGTCTTAGATCAGAAAATTTTAAATAGAGTTACAAGAATGTTTGTTATCTGCAATGATCGAAGGTTTCTTCTTTTGTTAGATTAGTGAGTGAAAGTAGAGCACAAAGCCAAAATCAAATATCAGGAATATTGTAACATGTACCTCTACTATGTATGTGACTATGACGGCTTCAACATTAGACTCGATCCCAGCCATTTCCTCGTATGTTAAGAAACACGTAGTGTTCATTTCTACTGCAAGATTGTACTAAGCTCCGAATTTGGATTTGCAATTCATGAATATCATCCTAACATCTCCTACATGAAATTTCAAACCACTAATTTTTGATAATGGCCAATGCTAAAATTTCAATGTAGACAATGTCACCTTATTATTGAATTTCGACTACAGAAACTTTGGTATGGATTGAATATCCTAAACATCGATGACTTGTGTACCGTATTTGGGTTTATTGTTCATTCTGTCAAAGAGGTTGCCCTCTAAAAACAGAATTGGAGCTTGACATATTTTGAGTTCGTCGATGTTAATTTTCCATTGATTTCAGACTAAGATCTAAAATCTTTATGCGCCTGAAGATTAGGGGAAACTCGACATTGATAAGTTGAAATACTTTAATCTCCCTCAAAATACTGGTAAAAACCCTTTATACGTCATACGTCTTATACAATTTGAACTGCGATTTTTCGAAAATCGTTTTTGCGAAAATCCAATTTCAAAGTAATTACAATAAATGAAGACTTCGGAAAATTGACGAATACATTAACTCTAATGTACCAAAATTAAGATGTCATTGTTTAACTTCAAAATGCCCTTTTGCATATGTTTTATCATATTTACATAACCGTGCTGTGATCGAGTTTCGTATAGTATGTCAAACATGCTAATATTTTGAATAATTGATAAGCATTATTACGTTTATTACTTACAGCTATTTTAGAGAGAGAGAGAGAGAGAGAGAGAGAGAGAGAGAGAGAGAGAGAGAGAGATTTCGAGTTCATGATCTGTGAACCCGATATCTGTCGTACATCTTATTTCCGCCAATCAGTAGAAGACGAGACACGCGGATTTTACCTTTTTCGCTGAAGATGTGCATTTATATGAGAATCAAATTTACCTTTGGATATGTTTAAACTCAATTGACAACGTAGATCGACGTCAATTAATTTTACTGAGATATAATTTGGATCCATTACCGTTTCACTAAGTACTTTGCCCTGTGGCCATGTTGATGACAGTGACCTGACGCGACACGCGTCACATACTTCCACGTTCTATATTTAGACAACCCGCTATCTCCTACGTCACTGGATACGGTACTCTGCGTATTTGCTTTCGTATCTTGCTTAATTTTCTTACGTTATAAGTTGAATTAACAATTACTTAATTTCTAGTTCTGTATATGATGCATAATGACTGATTGTGTACAGAAAAACAAAATGACCTTCTATTCTTACATCATTACAATCGTTCTGTACTGAAAATACTTCATAGAAAAGATTACCAACGTAACAATAAAGTATCTTACATGTAAATTTAGACCCCCCCAGAATTTAAAGCTAAAAGATAGGAGCAGACACGAAACTCCCAAAATGAATTTTACCTTTATAGTATGAACAAATATGCAGAAGGAATGTAGATACGAGAGACTGACATAATTTTCATGCTTCAAATGCAGATGGATGCAATCACGTTGTTTTCAGACCTAGAAAAGCTGTTGACATAGCTGTTAGGGTTAGTTGATACAAGCACGGATTTGCCATTTACGTATAAATAACGAAAGGCATGTATAGTACCGCTCCGTACGAATGATAATACTCCACCATACTGTAAACCTGTTCAGTTGTTGTGGTAATCCCAGATATATTATCTCTGTAATTTACTGTTGTTTGTCAGAATATATCACCCAAGGAAAGTATATGTATTCAATAATAAGATGGGGAAAACATTGGGGAAATGTCCTGCAAGTCAACATGACCAATTACAGGAACGATAAAACACGCAATCACGACGCTTACGTCATGAATTCGATTTACCCATTTAAAAAAAAAAACGTTAAAGGGAAGAAATATTTTCATGAATTATCTCCTGGCTGACATGGGGATGAAACACCAGTAAAAAACATCACTGCCTTTTAATGTAAAATCCATTCTTCCTTTGACAGAATTAAGTGCTTTATGAATAACTTTTATAGAGAACCACATTGCCTTTTATCATACTGGAGTGTATCCTTGGTATCGCACAAATTGGCGTCTTTCAAGATCCAAAGTCTAAAGATATGGACATGTCTTAATTTTCAATTTTTAACGAGAACATATTTTAGCGTCCTTAAAAGAAATCGAAGAACAGTTATACTTGATCTGGTATTATAAATATCATGGCCATTCATATTTTTCGTTTGTTAATTTTGTTATCATTTTTATTTGCATGCACAACGCAGCTTTTTGTCGGTAACGATGTCAAATGTATTTTAACGTTGGTAAATTCTCCCTACATGCAAAACTTGAACGTGACGTCACATGGGAATGTAAATATTGTAAGTTAACTGTTTTGTTTCTGGTTGTGTTTGAACCTTTTATGTGTGTTGCAGTTTGTGTGTATAGGGATGATCTATGGAGTCTCATGGTATTCAAATAGGCAAAACATGATGCTCATACAAAAACTGAACATGCATATCGTAAGAAGTTTATAGAGGTAAAAGTTTTGCAAGAACTTTAATTGAAAAAAGATATAACCACATTGAAAAGAGTTCGATCTTAATCTTAAAAGTTCTTTAATTATGCAAAATTCAGTCCTTAATTGGATAAACTAAATCGTATTCAATTTGGTATTTGATCCTTATGTTGTTGTATCATGAAGTCATGACCATAACGGAAATTCCTTGTTTTAAAATATTGCTAAACATAAGACGAAGAAAAACGTAATTATATGCATTCTTGCATTCCTCAAAAATGTAAATTGATGAATGAGAATGGACATTACACGCATGGACACGCTAATGACTTCATAGCAATCTACAGAGGACACCAGGTCCTTGTAAGACAAGAAAAACATCGTATATTTCTTGAAAGGGCTACAGGGTGCATGATCTGATATTGTGTTATCAATATAATAGAATTTACAGTGTTGTCAATATAATTTACAGGTATATACTAGTAGTTTAATACGGGAGCATTTCTGTATGCTGAATACCAGTACTTTGGGTCATCCTCTTTGAACAGAATCATCTTCATTAGATTACTATTAACCTCCTTATCCAATCACTATTTCTGGCTCGTGGATCGGAAATCTAGTTGACATTTAATTGAATAACACAAGTGATGTCTATAAATAGGAAATCCTATCATTAGCACAAACTCTATTTGTGTCATCAAATCCATGTGCGTAGATGATTTATTCCCATTAGAGAATAAACTATTTAAAAGATGTTACTATTCGAGGATGTATAAGAAGGAAGTTACCTTGACATCAAAGAACTGAAAACTTGGGACTCCATGAGAATTTGTCTTTGTTTCTGAAAACAAGATATGCATTTATAATACTATTACATTATGGTAATGGGTTTCATTGACATGGAAATATGAAACAAAAGATTATTATCCTGATCCGACAACGGGTAGCACTTCGCTCACTTGAAATTATCTGTATGGTTATCCTGATAACGGAAGCGCAACCCGCACTTTTGGCAACGAACATACAGCTTTAAACATAAAAATATGCTTATTTATTGAAATGCCTGCATGGAGGCATTGTAAAGAAGGTCATTATACTCAAGGTGTCACGAATTAACAAATAATGTGAATCGATATCAAAGCTTAAGGGAAATAAAAAAATTACTAGTATGCTTTGTCGGTTCAATGTCTTGAGATCGGTTCGCGAGAGGCCCGCAAAGCTTTCACAGAAAGGACAGTGTACTGACTGACGATGTTTGGACAGGTCCGTTATGGGGCCCCGACATCAAAGTGTGTTATTCAGTAATCTTAACATGACAACCTTTAAATGCAATACTTTAAAAAAAATTCGATGGCTCTAGCTCTGTCGCCTAAAAGAAGCTTTGTTTCGGCCCATTATCAATTTGACATATCATGTATATTATTTTGCTATTTCGGAAACTTTGTCATTTCATCCAAATATATCATCGAAATTAAAGGAGGTTAACATCTTAGCACCATCCCTCCAATGCTATCTTGGTCATGTAGATTTCAATCAGCTATGCTACTGAATCGACCTTGCACAAAATTTAGAGAAGCGCACTCTTATCAAATTAAATGCACTTTGAATTGAAAAAAAACCCAGAGGGTGCTCCTGGAATATATACATTGGGCTGTGTTGAAAACCACTTCGGCATTGAATAAGTGAGCTAAAGATCCTGCCGACAATTTCAACAGTACTCTCACTAGCGTACCAAAATTAAGCATCGACGGAGCCTTAGCAAGCTAGAGGTGCCCGGGAGGAGTAAGCATCCCCCGTTTGGCTAGCCGCATCCACCGTCGATGTTCACGCATGAAAATGAAAACGATGTCTACAAGACATGCACTGTCTGAGGTTATGTCTATATAGAAAGTGCTTTGGAGAACATGTCAGGGGAAAAATTAAAACACTTACTGTCAAACCACTCGCGGGGAACTTTGTTACGAGCTTCACACGGCAAAGGGCATACGTGTAAAAAAAATGAGATAAAGAAAAACCTGACTACCATCTCAACAGCACTCTCAATAGCGTACCAAAATTAAGCATCAACGGAGTGATGTACCACTGATGAGGATTTACTAACCGAAACACGTGTCTGGTGCATTAAAACTGATTTAAAATTTTCTTCGGGAAGGTAAAGAATTGGAGCACTTCCGTATTATTAAGGATTATACTTTCCAAGCTGATCTTTTCAAAGACTTGAATTTCAGACAAAATGACAAGTTATCCCGTTTGATATATTTTTCGATCGAAATTCAATTTTCTTGAATCTACGATCTGAAAATAATGAGATTTCCGTTATCATTTTTATGGAGCAAATTTTGAATTGAGCTTGGATATTAAATAATTATATTATAAACTTTGAACGTTATAAACACAGAACTCCAATTTTGGACTTTAATGTGAAATTTCTAAACGGAGATTGTGTAGTTAATTTTCCCTGAATTGACGGCGATGTTCTAAGATTACGCTATTCACATATCTCAACAGAACATGTACAAATACTTTCGATTGTCACAGTAGAACTTTACAAACTACCAAGAAACTTTAGGAAAATGTTTGTGCTTTTATAAACTAGTCAAGACTTTCTGATTATTCTACAAAACAATCTTTCGGCTTCTTTTAAAATCCGGATCTATACATGCAACATGTAATTACTTTGGGAATTTCACAACCTGCCTTTTATAGTGACATAATAAAGAAAACAAGAAGGATCAAAGGTAGACAGAATTCCGATGGACATTACCGTGGATATGATCCTGATAACACCAGAAGGACAATTTTCACGGTACTTGACCAATCGACATCCTTGTATCAGCGTATTCTTAAGAATCGTACTCTGTCTGACTATGATGACGGACTCCATGACGGGCCTTATTTGAACCCCGATAGAGAGGACAGGGGCCTGACCACTTGTCCTCTCTGAATAAACATCAAAGAAGTACCCAACAGTTATTCAGTCTCAAAGTCGAAAAGGCAAGACCAAATTGTGAGAATTGCCATCGTTCCCCGGAAGGAACAACACTCCGAAGTGAGACCAGGTGCCCGGGGAGAGTAAGTCGGACTCCTAAGGTGATTGCATGCAGGAGCAGTTCGCTCCAGGCGGCAGAGCTTGGTCTGTATTTCGTACGCAATTTTTCTTTTTGTATCTATTTGCATATTCATCTGTGTGATACTTTGGCCTGTATGACAGTGATGAGACTATTATATACAAATGTGCGTTCTTCGAGACAACTGAGTGGGAAGGTTGTGTACACGTAATTTGGATAACTATACCATTTGCTACTAACGTGGCAGATTGTCGTCCTATGTCGGCAACGATTGCCCATGGGTGATGTTGGTTTATATCCAGTATTTTGTGTTTACTGTTTTGTTGTCGTCTTTGGTTTTCCTTGCCCTTGTTGCGTCTCTTCTTGTACTTGTGTACTCTTTCTTTTTTGCATTGGGATGTTTCGGTGTTTTTGAGTGTGTGCTGCAACAGAGTTTTGTTGGAGATCCCCTCCTTTCTTGAATGTAGTTCGTAACATCCTTTGAACATGTTGAGCATTGAATGTGAAACGTCTTCAAATTCAATAGCATCATTTAAGAACAGAAAAAAACTGCAGCATGGACTATACATGAAGCTTCGAAAAATGATCCAGGCGGGACCATATTACGCATTTTATTTTAGGGTTCGAGCCGCACAGTCAATAAATTGGTTCAGCCTATGGTTTAAGAAAATTACCCAACAAATATCATGTTGGGAAGAGGATGTCATGTTCTTCTCATCCACATAGATATTTGCGATCATTAAGTTTGTCATGAATAAGGGCGATGTAGTCGCATTGACTCTGATATATTTCAACTTAAGATGTCAGTGACTGCCTTTTTAGTGACCATGCAAATGAATAATTCGCATCTATTGATACTTTAGTTAAGGCCCATATCGGATTTAGCCAAAATATCAATTATGACATGATTTTTCTTTTCCCTTTGGAAAAATCGGAAAAAGGACCAAATATTCATGCATTTGCTTATAAATATGCAAGAAAATTAATGAATGTCTAATTAGAATGTTTGAATTTCTAATATTCTAGATGCAATATTTGATATGCATTAGCGCGGTATTCTTTTTCAAAAATGATGTTCCTTGGAAAAACCGTGGCATAAATACCTGGAAGAAAAACATAGCTATTTTAATAGTCTTTTTTAAAAATCGTTCAATTTGCATATATTGCTATTAAAAATGTCAAAATATTTCATTTTTTTTGGTCTGCGGAAATTCCCATATGCATTATCTTACACAAGGTTATCCTATACTTTGGGTTTTTCTTAATCTTTTATATTGTCTCTCACGTTTCCATTTTTCATTCAGCTAATTGTATGATGTACATCGTAGTAGAGCTCTTTCACTATCTTTCTTATTTGAAATAACTGTTGACAAAATAATGCTTCATATTTATAATTCATAATATTAATTAGCATGTTTGACATACTATGTGAAAATCGACCACTGCACGTTTATGTAAATATGTTCATGCAAGTATGAAACGCATATGTTTTTTTTAAACTACAGAGTAACCTCTCACTAAGAGAGTGTCTTGTGATTACAATTTATACTTTAAATCTAAAATGTGATTTCATCAAATTGTTTCGAAGACAAATTTGATTCAAATAAAGGAATTAAAAACACCCCCCCATGAATTGTACAGATACCATTACTATTCTTTAAATACAATTTAGGAAAATACAAATCAGTGAATGAAAGTCAAATCTAAAACCCAACAATCATTAGGCATACAAATTCTTGAAAAACATGAATTAAGATTGGGAGGAGGTCCTCAACAATGAAAACAGCGGAACTAGAAAAAAAAAAATACAACCCCCCCCCCCCAAAAAAAAACCGGACAAACAGATGGAGACAATAACACAACAACATAGAAACACGAAGGACAAACAGACGGAGACAATAACACAACAACATAGAAACACGGAGGACAAACAGACGGAGACAATAACAAAGCAATATAGAAACACGAAGGACAAACAGACGGAGACAATAACACAGCAACATAGAAATACGAAGGACAAACAGACGGAGACAATAACACAACAACATAGAAAGACGAAGGACAAACAGACGGAGACAATAACACAGCAACATAGAAACACGAAGGACAAAGAGACGGAGACAATAACACAACAACATAGAGACACGAAGGACAAACAGACGGAGACAATAACAAAGCAATATAGAAACACGAAGGACAAACAGACGGAGACAATAACACAACAACATTGAAACATGAAGGACAAACAGATGGAGACATTAACACAACAACATAGAAACACGAAGGACAAACAATCGGAGACAATAACACAACAACATAGAAAGACGAAGGACAAACAGACGGAGACAATAACACAACAACATAGAAACACGAAGGACAAACAATCGGAGACAATAACACAACAACATAGAAACACGAAGGACAAACAGACGGAGACAATAACACAACAACATAGAAACACGAAGGACAAACAGACGGAGACAATAACAAAGCAATATAGAAACACGAAGGACAAACAGACGGAGACAATAACAACAACATAGAAAGACGAAGGACAAACAGACGGAGACAATAACACAACAACATAGAAACACGAAGGACAAACAATCGGAGACAATAACAACAACATAGAAAGACGAAGGACAAACAGATGGAGACATTAACACAACAACATAGAAACACGAAGGACAAGCAGATGGAGACATTAACACAACAACATAGAAACACGAAGGACAAACAGACGGAGACAATAACACAACAACATAGAAACACGAAGGACAAACAATCGGAGACAATAACAACAACATAGAAAGACGAAGGACAAACAGACGGAGACAATAACACAGCAACATAGAAGCACGAAGGACAAACAATCGGAGAAAATAATACAGCAACATAGAAACACGAATGATAACACTATTTAACGAACATTCTCTACAAAATCCAGTGTTAGAACGGAATTTACTATAGGTGGGGCCACTCAAACTTAATGCACGCGATGATACCCGTTAGATAAGAAAGATGCCAAAATATATATTCCGACTGTATTAAATTATTCCAGAGAACAATTAGATTAGAAATACAATGGCATTAAGACTTAGTGTCAATCATTTCTTCTGTAAAGTCGAATTTTGTTGTAGGTGGTGCTTATTAACAAGTTAAATGAAAAAAATGAAGGCGTAAACTATAATTTGATACTGCAATTTCAGTGACGTCAAAGCCTGTCAAACAATAATTTCTTGACGAATCTGCAATTACGAAACACAGTGAACACTAAAGCCTTCTACACCAACAACCAACCAGAAAGATACTGGTGCAACTGCCGCAACATTTTTATTAACTTAAACATTTTACAAAGAGTAAAAGTGAATCCCCAGTGGGGATGGATTCAGGTGCCCGGGGAGAGTAAGCATCTCCTGTTTCTTAGCAACACCCGTCACTTGGGCCATGTAGAAAAATAAAATTATGGTGAATGTGTCAAATGGTCCTACTTCCAACGCTGAGTACAAGAAAATAATAATGGTTTATATTTTCATTGTACCCTCCAATTAATTTTTGCAGTGAAAGGGTCAGTTGTTCACAAATGTACCCTTGTTTCAGTAGTTTTTCAGGTTCGCCCTCAGAACGAAGTTATTGTTCTTTGAGCTTGCTCTGGAATAACGTATCAATTTCAATGTGAATACACAATAGGTAGGGGACTAAGGAATGTTACTACTTAGCTAGGAAAGGGGAATTTGCAATTGTGAAGTTGAAGGCAAGTGTTTGTGATCATTGTCGTCAACATGTAACATGAGATCTAAATATGAAGCAGAGGTAATCTCACACGGATAGGTTGTACTAAGGTAATCAGCAATGTTTGGATTATGAATTGTAAACATAGTAACAGGGAGTATAGTAACGCAGTCGTTCGTGTGTGAGTGTGTACATGTGAGGGTGTGTACGTGTGTGCGTCACAAAATCCTTGTATACAGCCTAGAGGGTGCAGTTTTGATTGGATATTAACCAAACTTCATATGTCAATGCCACAGATTGGAAATGGTCAAAATCCTTGTATACAGCCTGGATTGTGCAGTTTGATTGGATCTTAACAAAATTTCTTGCACTTATTGCTTATGACATGAGGAAGAATCCCATTGATTTTCAAGGTCATAGGCCAATGGTCAATGTCACAAATTGGAAATGGTCAAAAACCCTGAATACAGCCTGGAAGGTGCAGTTTTATTGGATCTTAACCAAATTTCTTGCACTAATTGCTTGTGACATGAGGAAGAACCCTATTGATTTTCAAGGTCATAGACCACACGTCAAGGTCAGAGATTGGAAATGGTCAAAATCCTTGAATACAGTCTACAGTTTGCAGTTTTGATTGGATCTTAACCAATTTCATATACTGATTACTTATGACAAGAGAAAGACTCATATTGATTTTCATGGTCATAGGTCAAAGGTCAAGGTCAATCAGAGATATGAAAAGGTCAGATCCGTATATACAGCCCAGGGGGTGCAGTTTTGATTGGATCTTAACCACATTTTCTTTGTACGCTTTTTCCTTATGACAAGAGGATGAACTTTAATGATTTTTCTTGTATACTAGACACACTAATTTACCTGCCGTGCGAGGGGATGCTACGCTTTGCGTTGCCTTGGTTGTATTAGGGATGATTTTGAATACGTTGAGATCTTGGGCTTTAAAATTGGCGCAAATCACAACCAAAAAAAAAAAAAAGTTGCACTCGCAAAAACGCAAAGCTGTTGGGAATTCATATTCTCTATGATAAAGATAAGAATAACGAAGCTTCCTTATAGCATGTTTCTCAAACTCTGACACGGTAAGAGAAAATAGTGCAGAAAAATGCATATGCTTGGTTGCCAAAAATATACCCCCCGAACAAAAAAAAAAACAAAACAAAACAAAACAAAACAAACAAACAAAAAACAAACAAACAATCAGGAAACAGGACTTTTTGTAGAAGCAGGGCTTATATCAATGATATTTTATCGTTACATATTGGCAAAGGGTCGGTTGAAACTGAATTATACAGCATGTGAGTCATTATGACTATTTCTTCAAATACTTCCTTCATGTGTTTTATTATCTTAATAGGTGATTAATATCATTTTCTCAAACTATTCTTCACGTGTTTCAAGATAGAGAAATAAATGGCCCATATCAATGCAGTAAATTGTCAGACTTCCTTGTTTGCTCTCTTTTTGCAATAAATGATAATTTCAAATATCAACGTCCATGTTATGATATAAAAATATCAAATCATATACCTTTTCCCCCTATTTCCGTTCCTTCAAACTTTGAAATTTTACCAATCGCCACAAAAGGTATTGTTTCTCTTTAAGGTTTTTATAAACTAGTTACGACTTTCTGGAAATTTTACAAAAGTAACAGTCAACTTTTTTTAAAATTCGGATCTGTACACGCAACAGAGTACATTACTTTGGGTACTTTGGGTATTACACAACCTGTCTTTTATGGTGATATGATAAACAAAATCAGAAGGATCAAACCTGTCTTTTATGGTGATATGATAAACAAAATCAGAAGGATCAAAGGTAGGCAGCATAACCATCAAAAATGCGTAAGAATCATCAAACGCCTTTTATACCATGGATATGATCCTAATGTTACCAGACGGACACTAGGCTTGGTACATGACCAATCTACAGTCTTGTACCAGTGCATCCTTGAGAATTGCACTCTTACTGACTGTGACAACGGGACTCCATGACGGGCCCTTTCAAAACCTCTTTAGAGAGGGCCCCGACCACCTGTCCTCTCTGAATGTCAGTCGGACTCCTCGGGTGATTACATACATGAGCTCGCTACAGACAGCAGAGAACGGACTGTATTACGCACGAGCTCTTTTTACATCCATTTACATATTCATCTGTGTTGCTTGGGCCCCTACGTCTTGGGGTCTTGTTTGTGTGCGGTCATCTAACAGTGAGGAGGTTGTTTTACACCACATTGTACGTTCTGCGAGACCTCTGGGTAATTGGAGAAGTGAGAGAGTTGTGCGCACGTAATCCAGGATAACCACGTCATTTGCTACTGCGTGGCAAATGGCCGTCCAAAGTCGGCACCGGTTGCCCATTGGTCTCGTCGGTGTATGTGCAGTCTTTTGTGTTTGATGTTTTCATGCCGTATGTCTCTTTTCCGTCTCAAAGTATGCTCGTCTTTTGTGTTTTTGCATCGGGTGTTTTGCTGTTTTGCTGTTGTTGCTGTAACAGGGTCTTGTTGGATCCCCTCTCTTCTTTATTCACGAAATGGAAGTTCACAGATCTTTCATTCTCGGATCTTTCCGTCGTAATGAGGGAAGAACACCTATTGTGCTGAACCATCCTATGGTTATCGTCATTACTAGTCGCGACAAGCACGCTGTTGTTTCCGTACTAAGTCTAGGATATAGATACCTCGTCGGTCGATAATTCTCCCAATTTAGTTACTAGCAAACAAACTGATGAAAATGTTTTCATGTTTTCACCTATCTCTATACATTTTCTACAAGTTCTTTGAATCGTTTATTGATATATTCGCAGAAATGATGTGCGAGGATGAAAAAGAGGAACTTCAAATGATAAATATGTGCAGAGCGAAATTCTTAACATTTCCTAGATTCTGTATTAAAGACGTTTGAAGCTAAAGAAAGAACTATTCATTGAGGAAGATACCCTTAAATTGTCAAAATGAATGTCATGATGTCATGAAACATCCACCCTGAGTAAACAATTTTGTTTCAAATTAGACTGGATCGCACGGTTATTATACAACGTTTATTTGAATAAACCAACCAATTCGAAAGAAAACCCTAAATCCTATTGTCATTTATACTTGTCATTGTCTTTATATAGCTGCTTCTCTTTTACATCAGAAGAATCCGAGATTGTGTGAATTCAAATATAAACATTTCAAATATAATATTACTGTACAATAACGTCGATAATTTCATAATTTTTTGGAACAATGTTTAAATCTTTTTATAATGTTTCTTTACATTTGTATTCCGCTACAGAATACAAATCATACAAATCATGGACATGTAGCGACCTGTGTAGTGCCTTGTCCTTCCTCTTGGACAACATTTATGTAAGATTTGGTGAGAATCTCTACAAGCAGGTTGTAGGGATTCCTATGGGTACAAATTGTGCGCCTCTTGTTGCAGATTTATTTTTATACACATATGAAAAGGAATTTATTCAAAATCTTCAAAAGCAAAGAAAACATGATGATGTGAAATGCTTCACTGGTACTTCTAGGTACCTGGATGATATTCTTACTATCGATAATCCTGTTTTTGAAAAGTATAAAGATGTTATTTATCCACAAGAATTGACTCTAAACAAGGCAAACTTTACAGACACTGAAACACCATTTTTGGACCTAAATATCAAAATTGTCAATGGAGAAATTCATACAAGTGTATATGACAAACGAGATGATTTTGGATTCAACATAGTAAATTTTCCCTGGCTTGACGGTGATGTCCCTAGATTACCGTCATACGGTATCTACATTTCACAGCTCATCCGGTATGCTAGAGCATGTACTGATGTTTTGGATTTTCATAATAGAAATCTACAAATTACAAAGAAACTTTTAGGTCAAGGTTTTCGCTTTCACAAACTAGTAAAGACTTTCTGGAAATTTTACAAAAATTATGATCAACTTCTTTTGAAATTCGGACCCATGCAAGCAACGGAGTATATTACTTTGGGTATTTCACAACCTGCATTTTATGGTGACATAATTAACAAAATAAGAGGGATCAAAGGTAGACAGCATATGTATCGAAAATGCGTCAGAATCATCAAACGCCTTTTATACCGTGGATATGATCCTAATGTCACCAGACGGACACTAAGCTTGGTACTTGACCAATATACAGTCTTGTACGAGCGCATTCTTAAGACTTGCACTCTGACTGACTGTGACGACGGGACTCCATGACGGGCCCTGTCCAAACCTCTTTAGAGAAGACAGGGCCCCGACCACCTGTCCTCTCTGAATGTCAGTCGGACTCCTCGGGTGATAACATATATGAGCTCGCTACAGCCGGCAGAGCACGGACTGTATTACGCACGTCCTCTTTTTATATCCATTTACATATTCATCTGTGTTGCTTGGACCCCTGTGTTTTACGGTCTTGTTTGTGTGTGGTCACCTAACAGTGAGGAGGTTGTTTTACACCATAATTGTGCGTTCTTCGAGACCTCTGGGAAATCGGAATAGTGGGAGGGTTGTGCGCACGTAATCCAGGATAACCACACCGTCTGCTATTTACGTGGCAGATGGCCGTCCTAAGTCGGCACCGGTTGCCCATTGGTCTCGTTGGTTTATGTGTAGTCTTTTATGTTTCATGTTTCTATGTTGTGAATTGGTGTTCCTTGTCCCTTTTGCGTCTCTTTCTGTGGGTGTCTGTTCTGTGTTTTTTGCATGGGTGTTTTGGGATTTTGCTGTGGGTGCTGCAACCTAGTGTTGTTGGAGATCCCCTCCTTTCTTTAGTAATGTCAAGCGATAGGTGACACCATTCTCCACAACTGCTTCTTTTTCTGTCTCAAATTTCAGAAGTAGGAGTGAGACCTCATGACGGTCGGCTAAGTAAAGAAAAATTCATTTCCACCATTGTACATATAGGTACGAATTTGCTATCCATTATGAAATTAGTCCTGCATTTAAGGTAAGTACCCAAGCATCATCTATCCAAGTGAATAAGAAGTCAAAATATACTGTTTAGACCACTAGTTCAGTTTCGTGCTTGTATAATAATATCTAACAATGCGAAAGTCCACCTTAATACCTCAGTTGACGACAAGCGTATCGATTATAAATTTTAGAAGAAAGGAGGGGATCTCCAACAACACTCAGTTGCAGCACCCACAGCAAAACACAAAAATAACCCATGCACAGAGTTGACACGCATAGCAAAAGACGCAAAAGTAAAAAGGAACACCAAAAACAACATAAAAACATCGAAAACAAAAGACACATAGCATAAGAAATTGAAACACATTGCATCCCCGCACTCCTGGCTTTATTTCCATGTAATGCTGAGGTTAAGCGTCTTTTGTGTTGCATGTTGTTGCATGCAAGCTGGAGATGCTTACTCTTCCTGGGCACCTGGTCTCGCTCTCATATCGGGAGTTCGCTTCTTTTCATATGGTGGAGGTTTTTGTTTGTTTGCTTTGGTTCCTGTTTTATCCTGATTTTGTATGCCTTCGGTTTCTGATTTTTTGAATTATCGTTTTTGTGCTGTAAACAGGGATATGGTCATTATCAATATTTGTCATTTCAGAGAAGTAACGCGGGGATCTCTAACAAGACTCGAATGCAGCACACATACCAAAATATGGGTAAACACAGAACAGTCAAGCACAGCAAAATATATTAGAGGGGCAAGGAAAAACCAAATACGACATCAAAACAAAACACAAAAGACTAGACATAAACAAACGAGACCAATAGACAATCGGTGCCAATTTAGGATGACCATCTGTCACGTTTTGTAGCAAATTATGTGGTTATAGAGAAGCTATCGTTTTAGACTTATGTTTTGTGATAGTCTAGCGATAACGATTAGAAATTTCCTTTGTCGATACGAACATATAAAACATTATTGAATGCCGTTGTCTAGAATGTTTGACCATGTTCAGGATTAAGACGTTTGAACTATTAAATCTCTGGATTTCCTTAATTTGAAAAGGGAAAGATAAACTGGTTTCGATGATTGGTATGTCAGAATTACGTACTTTCCCAGTGCATCCGATCGCATTCCTAACTTAGTAATCAACAACTTTGCACATGGTAGCCTCTTTATTTTCGTTTTTCCATTTGACGGTTTTTGCATGCTTTTCGACTTATTATGTTTTTTAAAAATTTAATATCTCTTTTGCAATTGGTCAATTCACTTGTAATTTAAAAGCATACATTGACAACAATTTGATTCAGAGGAGGAGCCTGGCAAATTTCTTCTCCTGAGCTCGAAAAACAAAAGAGAATAACTTATGATGCATAAGTTGTCGTAAGACATATCTGAGGAAAAAAACCCACCTGTCGATAAAAATGAATTTCAAGCTATAAGAGTCTTTTATCTGTACTCAGGGCATTATATACCTTGAAGAGAGAATAGTTTATGGTACCTGTATAGTAATAATATTTTCTAACCTTATGATACAGATTATAAAACGCTTTGTAAAAGGACCCTTATTGTATAGCACTGCCTTAAGGTAATGTTTTAAAATAACGAAGTGTTAGTTTTATTTTAGTGCAGAATCATGTGTTGATTTTTTCTGCTATAAAGAATTTATATTATTCATTTAAAGTTACATTAATGCGGAAAGGTTCCAACTCTTTACCTTCTTGAAGGAAATTTCAAACCAATTTATTACGCATCAGGCACGGGCTTCGAATATCATATTCTCATCAGTGATGCTTCCAGTCAAAATGCTTTTTAGAAGCCGCCAAAATTCAATTCACTAGCGCCCTCTTGTTTGATTTTTAGAATTTGAATTTGTGTATTTCATTTACAGAGTACGCGGTTCCAAATTTCCTGTAGGGTCGATTCAGTAGCATATCCAAATAAAATCTATGTTCAAAATAGCATTAGGGGATGGTGCTAAGATGTTAACTTCCTTTAATTTCGATAATATTTTTGGATGAAATGACAAGTTTGCGAAATAGCCAAATAATATGTATGATGTCAAATTGATTAAGTGCCAAAACAAAGCTTCTTTCAGTCGACCGAGCTTGAAAGATGTAATTAATACACTTCAAAACATTCAATGTCACAGTAACGAGTTTAACTGTTCCACACTGCAACAGGAAATAAGTGTTTATATCAATAATAAGGAAGTGTTCCAACTCTATACCTTCCGAAGAAAATTTCAAACCAATTTATTATGCACCAGACTCGTCTTTGGGATATTACATCCTCATCAGTGATGCTTCCATCCAAAGTGAGTTTCAGAAACAGCCGAAATTCATTTTAGTTGCCCCCTCTGGTTATAATTTTCAAGAAGCGAGAAAAAAAAACCGGACGAATAGACGGAGACAATAGTATTACATCATACAGGTATGAAGGGACTAGAAAAGGATACTTTTGTATACGAAGTGAATTGAGCTGTAACAAACCCGTTCCGTCCTTAGTATATTGTAGGAGCATAAGGCTAATGACAATTAGCACAATATTAGGTGCTGCGACCTAGTTTTGTTAGAGATCCCCTCCTTTGTTAAATACAAAGTGTCAAAAAATGAAATATAAGAAAGTGTCCATATTGGCTAATTCGTTCCTTTAGTAGTATAGAAATACTACCTTTATGAACAGTCCCCACCAAGTCCTATCTAAAAGCGAAATTATTTTAGGTTTTGCTTCTCAAATGAATGCTTCGCCTGACAAATATCGAAGTTGAGAAATAAAGTCAAATAAATATTAAATGCTGCCATACGATGGTCATGGAATCGAAACTAGGATAAACTAGGGTGTTCTGACTGCGTGTAATCAATCAAGATGATGAATTCAGCCGAGGAAATACAACTGTACACACTGAGTGATCATAAGGAAAGGGAGCATTTGCCACCAGAAGGCTTGAAAATTAAATCCTTACTTTCCTTCTGAAAAGGAAAATGTAAACTTATATTTAGACCCCTCTGAAATTTCAAGACATAATTTGCAATGATAATTCCAAATATATAAATGAACAATTGTCATATATCTGTTATTGTCATCCAGAATTCCTTAGTCCTTCCAGTACAACCTTCTTATTACGATCCTTCTGAACAGAAAAATTATGCCTTTCTCTTGAATATTAATGTGAGGGCTCATATCTAAATAACGATATGTCAAAAAGCTCTCTGAAATACGATATTTATCTGCATCAACCAATTACAAATACCGAAAAGATAAACTTGATACAGGACAATATAAAAAGCCAAAGGAAATTTATCGAATCAGTTAAGGTACATATTTACACAAAATGTAGAGCCGCTCATTTTGGCAAGAGTATCGTAGATGGCGCCAGGAAAATTCACTTTGGCTGTATTTAAACTGTTTGACATGATGTACTACTGACGAGAATTAAAATATCCGAAACACGTGTCTAGTACAACATCATTGGTACTTTCGAACATATATTTCAATATTGACAATTTACGGCTTATCATGTTCGTTTTTTTCTACTCTGAATTGACACATGAATCTGCTGAATTCGAACACTCCCATACCTGACTCCACATGTCCCGAAACGTGACCTTATGTCGTTTATGTGTTTTATTCTGTTCAGCATTCTTGTGGTGTTGGGTTTAAATCGTGATGTTATTTTAAAGTAAAAAAGGAATTGTGTTTGTTAGATACCATGGTTTTGTCGGTAGCCATCTTTTATGTGTAGGTCTATAAGTCCAAACGAAGTTAACGTCGCGAGTAACTTTTCCAACATTGCACACTGACCAACCATGACGGATTCTGTCCAACACTCATCAGAGTATACTGGACCCTAATCCTTTGTCTGATCTGATTGTTGACCGGACCTCTTTATGAGCTCGCACCTGATGGCAGAGCACGGACTGTTTGTCTATTGTCTATTTTTTTATATCCATTTACATTTGTGTATCATCGTCTGACTGCGAAGGGACTGTTAATCAATAGAACAAATGTTCGTCGTAAGATACATTTGTGTATCCGGAGGGTTCTGTGTACAAGTTACCAGGAACGCCACACCATTTGGTATTTCTATTTAAATTCGGACTCGGGTTCACATTGTTACAATGTATCCTTTTTTTATGTGTTATCATCAATGTATCGCATTGTCTCTGTTTAGTTCATTTATTAGTTGGTTTTCTAGTGAATGTTCCCTTTTTGTTTCGTTGTCTTCAAATTAATTTTGATGAGAGTATCGTTTTGTGTGCTGTCTGTTATTTGTTGCAGTGTTGATCGATAGTTTGTTGTCCCTACATAGTTGCCTTGTTCAGTATTTTGTAGAGTAAATTGCCTTGTTGAGTATTTTGTAGAGTACATAAATCACATGGATAATATTTTGTTCTCCCCTTCCTACGTGTCGTCCTTCGTATTTCAATGACCATGGTTTGTTTATTGTCCTCTTGTATGATATTGGTCTTTTCTATTGTTTTGTTATCTGGTTTCTTAAATATCTGGTAAGGATTCATTATTATGAATTTCATATTATTACTTTATTTATATTATTGACACTTTCAAAATTATAATTTAAAATTTTTCCAGAGAAATATATGATCTGTCAATCAATCAATGACGTTGTTAAATATCCTATTATATGTAAATTTAAGTATAGGTTTTCCAATCTCATTTGATGTCGAAGCTTTAAGGTATGAATAACTCCTTTTCAATGTGCTCTAGTGGTCATGGACTGGCATCCGTCCTTCGATCTTTCCGGTAACGCTTTATCGGAGCTGAAGTATTTTGAAATCAAACATGAAAGAAACCTTTCTCTGAGTATATCTACGGTCTACTGATATTTTGTTTAAGCCTCTCTACCGTAAAAGACCTTAACAAAAAAGAGCAAATCAACTTTGAAAGCAAAAATGATAGATACCCAATTCTTTTTGCCTTAAGCGTTGTCAATGTTCTAGTTGTGCACCTGCTACTTCGATGTTTAGAAACCTCGGTCCCTAGGGTTTCTAGGGAAAGTAGCTGTCACATTCTGCAAACTGCGTTTTTCTTTATTCTGTATGCTTTGCTTTAAGTCTTGGCTAGCTTGTAGGTTTTGAAATTTCACAAGGTTGCAAAATGTAAAAACCAAGAAGCGATGTTTTAAACAAGTTTGTATAAATTTGACCACCTGACGCCTCATCTTGATATTCTATGTTGACGCTGAAGAGTTCTCAAAGCACAGAATCGAGCACAATTAGCATTTTGTTAATCAGGAAAAGGTCAATGTATTAAAAGGATATAGCACTCAAATCAACCGTAGATACCGACCTTATCGATTATCAGGGGAATCAATCTATTACGTCTCTGATAGAAAAATTTTAGGTCTAAGCAAAACTTATGATAGACAATTAAAAAAGTTGTTCACCACTGGGTCTACTTACCAGGAAGAGAATTATTGCTGAAGCATACATACAGTGTGTTCTTGGTTTTCTTTGGTGTTGCATGCAAACAGCAGATGCTGACTCTCCCCGGGTACCTGATCACACTACGGAATGTTGTTCATTCCGAGGTTCGCAACTGTTCCAATGGAAATTCTACTAATTTTGCCGTGCCTTGTCGAGTTTGAAACTGAATAGCTGATATGTACTTTTCTTTGTTTATAATTATCAAATCACGCGGAAAGTATTTTCTTCATTTTGAAATATTGGAATTCTCAATGAATCATTTTCACCATCTAATGAAAAAAATCCTTACGAACTATTTGAATTTTCAATCAACCAATTGCGTTTTTTAATTTCGTAGTAAGTGTAAATTTATGCTCTAGAGATCATCGAATACCACCCGTCCTTTGAAATTTCCGGTAAAGCTTCTTCTGAGATGAACTTTTATGAAATCAAACATGAATTAATTTTTTTCTGAGTTTATCTACGGTATATAGAAGTTCTTGATATTGTGTTTAAGCCTTAAAAAAAGACCATAGAGCAAATCAACTTTGAAAGAAAATATGAAATAAACATTAAAGAAGTACCGATCAGTTATTCAGACTTAAAGTCGAGAAGGCAAGGCAAAATCATTAGATTTTCCATAGGAATCGTTGTGAACCTCGGAATGAATAAAATTCCGAAGTGAGACCAGGTGCCCGGGGAGAGTCAGCGTCTTCTGATTACACGCAACACCCGTCGCAACAGCTTTATGGAAATATGTCAAATTCGGTGATTGTCTCGATGTACACATTGCTGTACACATCAGGTAAGTCTTGTTTGGTGATGATGACATACATTCAATCATAATCCAGAATGTCACTGATCATTCTGGAAAGGCGGATCTGACATGCTTTTAATTATGTCCCCGTTGCGACCGAAGAACTTCCTCAAAGATGATTTCAGCCGTTGTGCAATATAACCCATGAGTAGTTTACTTTCAAGTCGTCTGGTTCTAACGATGGAATCTTCATATTTAGAACATGCCCTGGCGTAACGTATGATCTGGGAAACAAAAACGCCATGAGCAGGAGAAAACGGAATGTTGCTTCTCATGAAAGGAAAGTTAGTTATGTGGAAGCTGAAATCATCACGCTTGTCATACAGTGAGGTGTTCAATGGCCTTTTGCATCGAAAGTTAGAGGTATATCCAAGTACGAAGCGGACCTATCCCTCTCGATTGTTTCCTTGATCTCTAGTTCATAAGGATAGATTTCTTTCATGTAGATGATCCTTAAAGTTCGGATTATTTATGGACAACACGTAATCTATGTATCTGAATGTAAAATTGAACTGAGATGCAAGGTGCTTTCGCCCATTCGAGAGCAAGGTCTGGATGAAGTCAGCTTCGTACGAATATAAAATTGAGTCCGCAAGCAGTGGGCCGCGATTGGGGATGTCGACTATATGCTGGAATACAGTTCCTCCGAACACCACAAAAATGTTGTCAATCAAAAACTCAAGCATTCGGGTGATATCGTATACTGTTTGTTTGAATCAATGTGTTCTTTCACGAAATAAGTATTCTCCCGCCCTATGAAAAGGTATTTGTATCTCCTGTTCCCATTTTTTGAAAGAACGGTATTGCGAATAAAATTGGCCAGTATATTTTTTAGCTTTTGGTGTGGAATGGTAGTGTAGAGCGTCCAGAAGTCGAACGATTTTATGCTGGTTATATGATTGAGATTGGTGGCTTTTAAATTTTCCAAAAGTTCCTTAGAATTCTGTAGGATCCACATCTAATTGAGACCATTTCTGGAATATGTTGTCTCGTAGTATGTTTGAAGACCTTGCTTGATGCGAGTTAATATTTTCGTGAGCAAAATAGAAAGAGGAGCACCTGGACGAACCGGCAATGAATCGGTGTTTGTAAGGATTTTTGTGCATTTTTGGAATCCAGTAAGATGTAAGGAAGTTCAAGATCAGAGTCATCAGTATAAATACCGAAGGACTCAAGAACAGATTTGTGGTTGTCAAGTATTTCAGATACAGATAATTTGTAAGTGTGTATGTTGGATTTCCAGGTGCTGAATGTAATCCTAGTTCCTCTCTCAAGCATTTGAAATAGTAAATAGTATTACTTGCAAACGAAAGTAAAATTGTTTGCCGCTTTGTCAGCAGGAACAATGATGTATTTTTCATGGAGGTCAGAAAGTTCTTTGGAAACAACAGGGTCATGAAAAATTGAAAGAAACCTGAATCTTTGTCGCTGGTCTATGTGTGCACCTACTAATGCATTGTTCGGAGTCCTCAGTTCTTAAGCTTTTAGGGGAAGTCAGAATCCTCGGTTCCTAGAGTTCAGGGGAAATCAGAGCCCTAGGTCCTTAGAGTTTTATGGAAAGTTGATATCATATTCTGTTTATAATATTCGTTTTTCTTTATTCTGTATGCTTTGTGTTATGTCTTGTAGATTTTGACATTTTATAATGCCGCATATAAAATCATTCTTTTCAAGTGAGTTTGCCAAAATTTGACCACCTGACGCCTCATCTTGATACCGGTATTCTATAGTGACTACGACTTCTCAAAATTAAGATTAAACATCAAAGATAGGAGGGGATCTCCAACAACACCTAGTTGCAGCACCAACAGAAACTTCCCAAAACACCCACTGTAAAACACAAAGAAGACACGCACAGAAAGAGACGCAGTGGTACAAGGAACGTCAAATCACAGAAAAACATAAAACACAAATGACTACACATAAACCAACGAGACTAATGGGAAAACGGTGCCGACATAGGACGGCCATCTGCCACGTCAGCAGCAAACGATGTGGTTATCCTGGATTACGTGCGCACAACCCTCCCACTTATCAATGAGCGTTCTATAAATGAGGAAAATATTCATGTATAAAACAAATGTAGCACTCTAATCAACAGTGATTACCGACAGGACTCTATGATTATCGTTACATAAATCAATCTATTCTATACTTCTTAAACTAATGATGGACTACTAAAGGAAAAAAATCACAATTGCTCATGAATGAGTGATCACCTCTTATGTCTGGATTTAAGAACTAGGAAAAAGTATTAAAGAATCACATACACAGTGTACTCTTGATTTTCTTTAAATACTTTTTTAACACTTTGAAATAATTTATATTTATATTACAATTGACACTTTAAAAGGCGGTAAACATCTTAGGACCATCCCTCCTCCTATGCTATTTTGAAGATATATTTTATTTGGATATGCTACTGAATTGACCCTCTGCAAATGGCACAAATTTAATCAAAAAGATATAACCGCAAGGCGCTACTAAAGTGAATTTTGGCTGTTTCTAAAACTCACTTTGGATGGAAGCATCACTGATGAGGATTTTATATCAGAAACACGTGTCTGGTGCATAATATTAATTTGAAATTTTCTTCGGAAGGAATAGAGTTGCAACACTTCTATGTCATTAAATAACCACTTATTTTCTGTAACAGTGTGGAGCAGTTAAACTCGTTCCCCGTGACATAGTTATTTCTTAAGTGTATTAATTACTTCTTTCCAGCTATGTCGCCTGAAAGAAGCTTTGTTTTGGCACTTTATCAATTTGTCGTCATAAATATTATTTTGCTAGTTTATTTCGGAAAACTTTGAGCCTTGCACTCTCTGCAAATTGCACAAATTAAATTAAAAAAAAATAACCAGAGGGCGATTCTGAAATGAAATTTGGCTGTTTCTAAAACTTACTTTGGATGGCCGCATCGCTGACGAGTATTTAATATCCGAAACACATGTCTGGTCCATAATTAATTGGTTTGAAATTTCACTTTCATATTATTGAGAATATACTCCACTATTTTCATTGTTAGGTATCTCCTCCCAATCTTTGTTTTGTCTTGTATTTTCATGAATGTGTACGAGGGTTGTTCGAAAAGTTCGTAGACAACCGGAATATTTCAGAAATGCGTTACAGTAATTGTAAAATTTTCTTACCATATATTCTTGGGCTTTCTTGTAATTAATCCATAAAATATCAAGGTAATTGAAAAATTATGTTATTTAAATAAATGTTTTTAATTATGTGTCGTGACGTTTAGCGGTGCAATACGAAAATCAGGATTCCCAAAAATATGTACACGCGCATTAGTCCACTATTATATCTTAATTCGGACGCCGAGAAAGTCAATGTGTATTCTAGTTATTCTATGGTTTTAAAAAGTTATCATGCAGAAAGTTGCGCTTGTTATGATACATTGGTATTTAGATATTACTGTCACAAGAAGCGCCATCAATATGCGTGGTAAAAATGACGTCTCCCTGCAATTTTTAAACTACGTGGAATCATTAATGTTTTATTCAAGCTAATGCAAACTCCACAAAAAAATCGTATAGATTTGACATATGTCTATGGAATGCAAGAAAATGATTCGAGCACACATCAATATGCACACAATTCGCAATGAAGGTGATAATGTGTTGAAAAATAATCCATAGGGGATGGTTAAAATGATCTGATAGAGCACATTACCGATCCAAACGTTCTGAAGTGAAATATTCTTGATGTTTCTTTGGGAACAGATAGAATTAGACTTGGGAATGATTCTAGCTCATGATTGCCTCATTTAATTTGTATGATTTATGTTTGAACCGATCGACATAAAATAAACGACTTATGTCCAAATATGATTTCAAATTTAAAGATAGAAAAAAGGAGAAAAACGATAAGTACTCTGTAATTTGTGTGGTGTCGTTTTAGACGTCATTTACTGCGCCGCTTTCCGAAGTGACTCCTAAAGAAAAACACCATATTTCTTTCATTATTGACCAATTGTCCAATCTTAAGGAATAAATTAGTATATGAAAGAAATGTTTGACGATCACAATACAAATTTTATAAGACTTGTCTACGAATTTATCGAACAACCCTCGTATACGCCATTGATTGTGAGTTTGTTTTATATTGGTTTTAGGTGTTCTGTTTGTCAAATTTTATGTCAAATATATAAATTAAAATTTTTTTCCTAACAAAATATTTGGTCTTTAAATCAAAAGATGATGTTTTAGAATATCCTTTTATTATAAGACTCTTTCATGGTCTTCTATGAAAGATACATCGGTTCCACCCGAGGGGTCTCAAAATCATGAAAACCCCAGTCTTACCGAGGATTAATCGCAATTTTGAGGCCCCGAGGGTTGAAACGATGTTTTTTCTCCAGTTTTGCTCGTACCCTGTGAGACAGCCTATGTGAAACACACAAGTTGTCTCAAAGGTTCCAGTTGGCCAATGATAAAAGAGAATCTCATTTTGACGTCACAGTAACGTCGTCAGAAAACATGGCTTTAGATAGCATGAAAAAATGTTTGAATTCCCTTTTTTCTTATTTTTCATTGAAGAAGAAATATATTCCATCATTTTCTACTGAGTGAGACATAAAAAATTACACTCGCGACGGAAATGTTTCATCTTTTCCCTCGTTCCACTACGCTCCACTCGGGAAAAGACGAAATTTCTGTCACTCGTGTAAATTTTTATGTCTCACACAGTAGATCGTGATAGAACCTATCAATCTTTCACAGAAGAACATAAAAGAGTATTTTGCTCTCATATCTATGGACCAAAATCAAAACTGAACGAAAAGAGACGAAATTTGAAAAAATAGCAAGTTCATCTAATCGCAAAATTTTGGCGATATTCAAAATCTGCGCCCCCGAAAATGCTTTATTCTATAAGAATAAACTACGAATATTAGAATCTATGTTTTATTGCCACGTCAACACCAGCTTGTTTGTTTTGTGGACTAAAATCATGACGTCACAATAGCGTTAACAATCGAAACAATAGAAGCGTCAAGTGATATGAGAGACAGCTGTTACGTGATATGTGATACATATTTCGCTCACATAGCTACATGTATATCCCATGGGCCTTCTCCGTGACACATACGCGAGTAAGAAAGAAATATTTATTTTAAATCATATGTAAATTCAAATATAGGTTTTCCAATCTCGACGTCGAATCGGTAATGTATGAATAACCCTTTTCAAAATGCTCTAGTGGTCATTTACTGCCATCCGTCCTTCGGTATTTCCGGTAACACTTCTTGTGAGGTGAAGTCTTCTGAAGTCAAAAATTAATGAGACCATTCTCTTATACATGTATGTATCTGCGATCTTGACTCTTTAGGACCTTCAAAAATATGACGAATCTACTTTGAAAACTAAAAAAGATATAAATCTAAGTTCTTTGTCTATGTTCTAGTTGTGTATTGTGTTGACGAGGATTAAAATATTCGAAACACATGTCTAGTACAACAAAATTGGTACTATAGAACATATATTTCAATATTGACAATTTCAACAACTAGGGTGGTATCGCTGCTGGTGGACTGTAAGTCCCCGAGGATATCGCTCATCTAGTTTTAGCGTTTACGCACTGGATTGAGATATATTCTAAATTTCCTGTCATCTAAAAAGACCGAAATTTCTTAAACTAAGGGGTATCTCCCTCATTGCATAGCTCTGTCCTTAGCTGGGTTTCGGCATAATTTTTCTTCGGTCATGTTTAGAATTAAGCTCCTTGTGCCTACCCTCCAACGATTTGGCCATATTTTTCACTTAAATATGCTTCTGAATAAACCCTACACAACATTTTGAGCCGCTCATTTTGGCAGGAGGAAATTAAAGCGCCGTATTGTAGCTGGCGCCAGGAAAATTCACTTTGGCTTAATTTCAACTGTTTGGCATGAAGTACTACTGACGAGGATTAAAATATCCGAAACACGTGTCTAGTAAAACAAAATTGGTTCTATAGAACATATATTTCAATCCTGACAATTCACCCTAGGATCCTGGGGCTTAGGTAAATTTTAGACCGAAACAGGCTAACTCGATTTCTTTTTCTGAATTTTGGCCTGAAGCATGAGCATTGAAACAGTGGTAGAATTTACTATGAGACAGATCCGCACCTACTTGTTAAAAGTGGCATGTTTCAATCAAGAACATCTACCTGTGATCGAATATTGAATCTGGTTGGTTGTCTTATAACTGATGCAAATTTAAGAGTTCAAAGAATATAACTGCGCTTCGTTTGTTTAAGATCACTAAGTAATGTACGGAATAAAGAAAGCTAACTTTACTAAAATTGTTGAAATAACTGTTCTATCAAAAACATTTATACTAAAGATTTCTGTGTGGATAATCGCATTCCATTAAGTCTTGCCTGTGTTCCAGAAACTCCAGGAAAATTATTTAACTAAATATAAAAGAAATACAAGTCAGTATGATATTTTAGTAGGAGCCTGCCCGTTCTCTATATGAAACCTTATGTAGCCTTTTCCTCCTTTGAAGGGAGTAATTATATACCAGTCGTCAGAATATGTAGTAATGATCGCCAATTATTCCCATTCAACTAGCAGACGGGATCAGGATAGAAAAGGACTAGGGAGTGTGGGTTTTAATCACGGATTCCCATTCAGGATTGCATTTCATAATTTTCACTGCGGAGTGTTCGACCGACTTCTGAGGGAGACGGCTTATTTTTCTCTAATTTCTTTGTCTTGTTTTACGGCTTTCAATCTTCCAAGAAAGGTCAAGAATACAGTATCATATTTGAAAGGTGTTTTATGGCTTTTGAAATGCGACAAGATGACTCGTTTAAAAAATTAATGTCGTGTGCAGTTTTTTTCTGTTAAGATGTATGTTTCTTTTAATCTGATGTTATAACTGTATCACTAGTTACGCTGCCGAATTGCCGTTGTGTCTCTGTATTTTGGACACATTAATTACAAATGTATTTCTCAAAAACTACAATCTAGAGTTACATTTTCCTACCATTTGCTCATCAAACAATTTTGGTTAGGATTTGCTTAATACCAGTCACATAAACTCAGTAATAATTTTCACAGATCTTTGTTTAGCTTGTGAATTCAATTCACTGTAAGCGGATAGGTGTTACACCATTTGCTTCTAACGAGGCAGATTATCGACCTTAATCAGCACATATTGCCCATTGATCTCGATGTTCTATATGTGGTCTTTTGTGTTTGGTGTTTTGATGTTGTATTTGGTGTTTCTTGTCCCTTCTGTGTCTCTTCTTGTGCTTTTCTACTCTATTTTTTTCACATAGGTGTGTTACGGTGTTTTGCTACGAGTGCTGCAACCGAGATTCTCTATGACGGTAGGTGCAAATAATCGTGTCAGAGAACTTGTTTATGGTTGAAATATAGGAATATTATGAACCTAATCAGGATAAAAGCTTTAATCACCACACCCAAAGTTATTTTATTTCTGGACATAGTTCATCTGCTTTTTATTATGTGAGTCCTACACAAAAAGAAAGTTTAACCGATGTCGTAAATCATTTTCTAAAATAGAATCTCTGATCAAATATTTAACTCTTCTAATAAAATATGCTTCTCTTGCTTGTTTTTCTCTCTCACCTTTGTATGGAAGGGGTATATTTTGCAGAAACAATGTCATATAGCATGTTTACGAATATACAGTAATATTTGGACCATCTGTGCTCCTGTAGCAGATGTGGTATAGCCGACAATAAGGCTAATACGTATATACCAGAGGCGAAATACGACCCCAATCCGATTATACGGCAGAGAGAAGACGTGATTTTACTGACGTCTGACATTTCCCGCGCAAGAGATGGGTGAAAAAATAAGCGTCAAGGATTGGCGCCGTTTGATCTGCATGTCATTATACAAAGAATCTTATTTCAGGAAAAAAAACATAGGCGATTTGCTACTTAAGGCTATTGAATGAATATTACCTATCTTGCATAACGTGATTTTTCTTTGCATTGATAGCACATATATTTTATAACTGTAAAATGTACTCTTTGATATAATCTAGAAATGATCAAGTAGATTTATTACGAAAATATCAGTTTCACATCATGCGGTAAAATCTAAATACTTTCTAATATAAAGTTTCTTAAATATTCCTTTTGTGTTCTTTTTGTTCCTTTTGTGTTCTTTTTGTTCCTTTTGTGTTCTCTTTGTTCCTTTTGTGTTCTTCAACAGCAGATCTTTTGTGTAATTTTTGAAAGTCGATCCCCACGAGACATGAACGAAAATGGTAAAGATTCTTAAATTATAGTCTTTCAATCCATTGAGCTGTTGTTGAATATGCATTTAGTCATATCGTTCATTATGAGAGCCTACGCTAGCTCCAGTCAGCTAAGAAATGACTTAATTTTCATAATTGTGCTTTTTGTTTATTTTTTTTCCTCAAATATTGCGTTTTCGTACATGTTACTTGCTAACTGGAATTTGCCTATTTGTGTGATGTCGAAATGTAGACTTACAAATAATATAAATATCCTAAATCGGCTATATAAAAAAGATGTGTACTTCATACTGTTTAATTGTGTCTTTTGTTATACACTGCTAAAAAAATTAAGGGAGCAAGGTATCTTCTTTCATATTTTAGATATTCAATGTAAGGAACAAAAATACATTAAGACATATCTATTGGTTATTTCTTAGCTACCCGTGTCTGTATCGAACATATGGACCATTATACATGATTAGACATGATAAGATAGGCTTACTGACTCTAAATACTCTTTAATTCAATGTACCATTATAATACAATGAAAAAAATTGCTCCTTTAAATTTTTTGATCGGCTAGTTAGGAAATCTAGTTTTATCCTATGTGGCAAGTCAGATCTAAGGAACCATATAATTATTTTTTTATAAACAGAGATAACTGGCCCATTGATAATTAAAAGTTGAGTTTCTGTCTATTACTAACATGTCGAAGGGGTGATTTACTTAACTTTAGAATCCATATACTTGATATCAAATGATCCTTCGACACTTTGGTTCTGACGTGATAGCTGGAAGCGGCTCAGATCTTATTTCAAAACCGTTCAAAAACGAATGTCAGACTCGTCTCTTGTATTCATATTGGCCATGGAATAGGTTTCAATGTATTGGACACACTGTGCTTCAATGTAATGCACTATTTTTCGATGTAATGAACACAAGGCATAACTATTCTTCATTTTGAAACATTTCGCAAATACTTCAGAGGCTAAAACAAATCATGACAAGGGCAGGGAAATGGGAAGGGCTAGCCAAGGAGTGTCAGGGTTGGGAGCATAATACTTGTTTTGTCAGTCCATGGTGCACACTGACTTGAATTGAAGCGGCGGGTGTTGCATGCAAGCAGGAGTTGCTTACTCTTCCTGGGCACCTGGTCTCACTCCCATATCGGGAGTTCGCTTCTTTTCATATGGTGGAGTTTTATTTTGTTTGCTTTGGTTCCTGTTTTATCCTGATTTTGTATGCCTTCGATTTCTGATTTCTGAATTATCGATTTTGTGTTGTATACAGGGATATGATCATTATCGATATTTGTCATTTATCAGATTCTAGTAGTAAATGTTCGAAAATCGTAAACTAAAATCTGAAATTAGAAGGAGATGATCAAAGTATAAACTAGTTATGTACTAAAAAGCTAAGTTCGTCATTAACTTTATCATATATGTATTGATAGTTACCTTTGTGACCTCCAACAACACTCGGTTGCAGCAGCCTCAGCAGAACATCAAATACAATGTACCAATATGCGAATACACAGAGGAGACATGTACATCAAGAGACGCAATAGGGACAAGAAACATCAAATAAAACAGATAAACACAAAAGACTGCACATAAACCAACGAGACCAATGCGCAATCGGTGCCGACTAAGGACGGCCATCTACCACGTCATTAAGCAAATGGTGTTGTTCTCCGGATTACGTGCACACAACCCTCCCACTTTTCCAGAGGTCTCGAATAACGCACATTTGTAGTGTAAACGCGAATAACCCCCTCATTGAAAGATGACCATCGGAGTTTATCACCCGAGGTGTCCGATCGATATTTAGAGAGGACAGGTGGTCGGTGCCCTGTCTCACTTTTTAATATCAAGGGACGTCAACTTTGGCTTTCATTTACAAAGTAACAATCATCCTCTCTTTTAGAATTTTCATACTGCATTCAAAGAATCTCCGGCGACAACCCCAATCGGCTTCATCTTATTTGCATGCATTTGTCATGCTTCTATGAAATACAATAGATAACTTTTTGAACGATAGTTGAATTTCAGATGCAGAAATCTCCTGACATTTGAACAGTTTTCATAATTTTCTCTGACGCCAATATCGTAATTATTTTGTCACGAAGCGAAATATTGTGCATTTTATTTGATCCAGCATTTAACATGAGTTCATTGATATTTTGCTATCTCATATCAGAATGAAAATAAAAGCATTCATTGGATTATTTTTGCATATTGAAAGGTTTCACACACTCAAAATATTGAAAACACTTTTTTCCGTAAGAATATCGGCAAAAGTTCTTTCTCGGAAAGGAAGACTCGTGCGTAAAATCCGCTTCACTCTGCAAGTGCACCAGTTTACCTTAAAACCAGTGCTAAGAAAAATGATTTCTATGAACAGAATACATCAGACAGATAGGTGTCAGATACATAATAAGATATAATATGTATATAATCATAAAAGTATCTCTTTAGCCACAGAATGAATGAATATATATGTAACTTGTTTTTATGCTATAGAGGCTGGAGAAATATTGAATAGAAAGTGTAATTTTATATATCATTTATGAATTCGTAGCGCCTAAAACATTGTTTTAATTGACTATTGCTTCGGGAAAAAATGATCTGAATCTATCATTTATGCCAGATAGCCAAATGATTTTAAAATAATATTGATATGTGTTTGAATTTTTAAGTAATGTACGGGAAAACAGACAACAAAATTACTATTCTAATATTGACTTGAGATTTTCTCCCTGTATGTACTATAGATCTCGCCTGGAGTAAAATTTCTGACAAACTTCCGGTCATATAAGCTCCAGCCATTCTCCGCCACTATACACCTCGCCAGGTGTAAAATCTCATGAAATCTCCAAGAAACTTCCAGTCCGCTATGCTCCGACCATTGTAGTCTGCAGAACAATATTAGAATAGAAATAACAACTAGCTAGTAGTGGTTTATTGACCGGTAATTCCCCTCGTCGCATGAACGAATCAAATAATCACCTCGCCGCTTCGCAACTCGGTGATAATTTGATTCGTTTATGCATTCGTCGCATGAACGAACACGAAGAATTTCTGAACAATAATTATTTAATACAATAGAATTGGCATTTTGAACTTTTTTTACTAGCTTTTTAATCTGTGTATGACGCTTTTTCAAGTGTGATTACAATCAAACTATAATAAATGAATTTAAAAAAGAAGGAGGTGTTCTCCAGCCAAACTCTGTAGCAGTTTCCACAGCAAATCACCAAAACACCCGATGCGAACACACACAGAGTAGACAAGCACAACAAGAGACGTAAAATAGACATACGAAATAGAAACAAAAGAAGGGAGGAGATCTCCAACAAGACCCCGTTGCAGCATCAACAGCAAAACACCAAAAACACCCAATGCAAAAACACAAAAGACGAGTACAGCACGAGACGGAAAAGAGACACAAGTCATGTAAACATCAAACACAAAAGACTACACATAAACCGACGAGACCAATCGGCAACCGGTGCCAACTTTGGACGGCCATTTGTCACGCAAGTAGCAAATGGTGTGGTTATCCTGGATTACATGCACACAACCCTCTCATTTCTCCAATTACCCAGAGGTCTCGAAGAACGTACAATTGTGGTGTAAAACAACAAGAAACACAAAAGACTACACATACTCCAACTATATGACATTTTCTTTATTTCTTTTTTAAGTTTCCTGGACATGACGAGAAGTTGACAATTTATTCAACAGAATCTTGATTTCAACTTGAACTCGCAGTTGATTTCTTTTGCTTTATTATTTTTTAGCAAGTCATATTTGTAACGCGATGTGAATTGAAATGAAAAGAAATTGATTCAGAAGGTATTTTTATTAGATATTGATTTTATACCACATAGTCAACTAATAATCTGTTGTAACATCCGTGAAGCTTGATTTCTATCTTGGTATGACATATAGCTCATGGATGATCCAGCGTTTATATGGTATATATTTACCCGTTTGCTATACATTATGGTAACAAAAGTGGTAGGCTGATATGTTCACCATTCCGTACAAGACATACTGGACCAGTGATACACATCTAACTTTTTATATACCTGTAACAACATAATTGCCTTTTTCTTTTCATAGTCCTTTTTTATTTGATTAAAGACATGAGAATTTCTGCTGACTTTATAAATTTTCTCCCTCAAAGCTAAATTATAAATTTATGTTTGAAAAAGAACGAAGCCATAACTAGATGATGAAATATGAATGCTGGGGACTCAATAGCTTGATTGTGGAGAGGATACTGCGGAGTTCCTGATTTCATCTCCATTTGATATTCCATTTTGCTCCTTTACAGAACGCTGAAGTTAATTTTTTTCTTTGTTGTTGGAGTAATTTCTTTGTTATGTGCGGTAGTCTTCAGTGTTTACTGTGATTTAATTTGAAATAGCAGGTTTCACAAGAAGTATTATGTTTGGCAAGCCTTGGGATCACTATAATGCATTGTATTTTTGAATTATAGTGTACGCCTTTATTTTTTTATTTAATCTATATATAGTAGTGCACATGTAGCCAAGTTCGATCAACTTCGGTTGATCGTCTGTCTCTTCAACGCATTTGAAATTTTCTGTTACAAAATTTCTTGAAATTTCTAAAACGTGGGTCCTGTAGCATCATATCCCATTCTGCTACGTCTTTTGGTACATTTTGGACATCATTTTCATACTTTTTGGCCATATTACATTGTTTAGACTAAGGATCAGTGACGAGGGTTTAGTACCCGAAACTTGCATGTCTGGTCCATGCTGAAAATTTATCAGGTTTTAAATGATGCTATTGGATTTAAAGACGTTTAACACCTACAAGAAAGGACTTTTTTCTTTTCCTAAATACTGATCCAACGACCATATTACGACCTCCTCTTTTTATCAATACAGCAAGAAAAATGTAAATAAGCTAAAAACTTCTTTTTCAATCCTACTTAATAAGATACTTATACTTTTATTGTATGTGCAACAAGATCCATGTGATATTCGAATAAATATATTTAAACTAAACTTATTAATACATTGCGTGCAGATAACGGCGCTTGCACAGCGCTACCATAAAGTCCGTTCCTGCACTGGACTGGAGATTGTTTATTATACAATTATGGACTTTTTACGAGGTGAATATGGTGTGATAATTTCTGAATTTGAAAATATTGACCGAGGCGACAGCCGAGGTCAATATTGTCAAATTCAGAAAATATCACACCATATTCACCGAGTGAAAAGTCCATAATTGTTTTATTTTATAGTGGACTTTATCAGTATTTTTAAAGGTACCTTTTCGAAATGGCTGACATCGAATTTTCTTTGAAAATGTTTCAAGGCGTATTAATATCAGCATTTTCTGTCGCTGAATTATCCTGAACGTAATGGAATTCATTCAATGAGTCAAATGAAGAATATTTCTGAGTCAAAATCCGTAGATAAGATCAAAATTCAAGAATTTGAGCTCAGCTTCAGGGTCCTTGCTGCCGTTTACGAAATGACGTTAATGACGTCACAGATATAAATTTCGCGCGTTTTCGATATTTCATGGTAAACCGGAAGCAAGAGTTTTCGCGGTAGTGATATTTAATGAAACTGCCCCTCACAGGTCAGTATGATGAGACAATGACTCGTCACGTGACAGTTCTCAGCCAATGAGAATGGGAATATAAACAGACTATATAATAAAAGATAATATTGTCGTTCTTGTTTTGTTGGTGCTATGTTATTGTCTCCTTCTTTTTGTTCGTGTTTTTAATATTTCGCGAGAAAAGGTTGCAATATTTTCACTGTTGGGGATCTCCTCCCTATATTTGTTCTCTGCCAATAATCTGTAAGCTTATTGATTAAGATTTTCTGATTCTGAATTGGACTTTGTGTGTTTGACTTTAATTCACTGATTAAGTAACACTTGCTTACCCGTCTTCACCTGATATCAACACAATATCTGATATGTTAATATTGAGTACAGCGAAAACTAAATACTGGGTCCTGTCCACATCTGGACACCGAAGACAGCTACCAGACATCATTTCACGCAACCTGTCAGCATAAACATGAACATGATTTTAGCATACGCTTTTCTCTCGCAACCTACATTTGTCGAAGGTGAAGACCCAACTTGTTAAAAAAAAGTTGCAGGTTTTGATTGCATTGGATATTTTATGATTTTAAATAGACATAATCTGAAATCAGGAAGACATACAATAAGGTTTTTTTTCAATTCTCCCTCAATATAGTAGAATCTATAATTACGAAGTCACCCTGCCCTAAAAATGAAGTCGTTGTAGTTTGAGTTTGTTCTAGAATAGCGTATTTTGATATTTAACAATGGAAAAAAAATACACCAGTTATACAATTTACATTCACATACAAAGTTTCAATTAAATATGTCGAGCGAAAAACACCCGTAACGTTGGGCTTTGTCACAAATTGACCTTGAACTTTTTCGAAAAATAAAAGTGGGTTAGTATAATCCAGATGAAAAATGATATATGTATTTCAAGTTATATAAGCATCATTTTGAAATTATATAAGTTGTTTTAATTATTTTTTATGAAGAAAGGATTGCTTTCATTTTAAATTATATCATGACATATAAGAATATGAGTTCAATGAAAGTGGGATGTCTTCATTCTCGGACATCCATTCGACAATGTTCCTGTAGGGTCTTACTAGGATTGATCTGTAAATGTAATTAGTTAAAGTTCTCATTCACAACCGTTCTCCTTTGATACAGTGGTCTACCCTTTGCTCTAGCCACTGGCCCGATCAATGGAGAAATATGTGATCTGAGCGTATCGAATTTACCATTAGTTTTACGACGCCAGATGGGGAGATAGATGAAAAAGAACCATTTGAGAAAATCACTTGACGAGGAAATTACACTAGTGAGAGACACTTTAAGAGATTTAAGGAAGTGACAACAAATACATGAAGTCGACAATTGCGTTTATTTGGTGTTCCTAGTGTAGAAGGATATTTGCTTGCATGCATTGGATGAATGAAATGACTCAATAAACAAGTATTATTGCTATTGGTGTTACGACACAATTTTCCACTTACACATTATCGTTTCATATCCATCTTCATAAAAGGCTTCCTCGCATCCCAATTACCTTCGTATTATCCAAGAAATATCTTTGTTCGGTACAATATCAAAGTGCGCCTCTAGTATTTCATAATGAGAAAAACATATAAGAATTGCAGTTTACATATCACCAAGGTAATACTCATAGATGTATGGAGCCATCTTCTACGAATTGTAATTGTCATTAATTTGGCTGCGTCAGACAATCTTAAAGTTTCCCGAATAAAAGATGGAAAGGATCAATGAGCAGCAAATGTCAAATCATTCACGGTGAAAACAAAGCATTTCGTAAACACTTATTTCTTGTTTCAATGTGGAACAGTTAAAATCGTTCCCTAGCTTTGTTTTGGTCCTTTATCAATTTGACATCATATATATTTTTAGCTATTTCGGAAACTTGCCATTTCATCGAAAAATAAAGGTTAACATCTTAGCACCATCCCTCCAATGCTATTTTGAACATATATTTTATTTAAATATGCTACTGAATCGACCCTACAGGAAATTTTGAGCCGCGCACTCTCTGTAAAGTAAATGTACATATTTGAATTTTAAAAATCAGAGGGCGCTAGTAAAATGAATTTTGGCGGCATATGAAAAGCACTTTCGCTGGAAGCATCACTGATGAGAATTAGATATTCGAAACACGTGTCTGGTGCATGAAAATTGGTTTAAAATTTTCTTCCAGATGGTATAGAGTTGGAACAGTTCCGTATTATTTTTAAGCAGAGGACTACAACACTCGTGAAAAAAAATTCGAGTGGTGAAAAGAGCAGTTGAGGTAAATACTATAATTTGGTCAAAACATGGCCCTGACTGGTTATGTCAATTCCTGTTCAAAAAGCCACAAAATTTCAGAAGCGATTTACGTAATCGAAAAATCTGCGCGTTGTAACATAAACTTTCAAACACGTAATTTAATTCAATTTTTAAAAGACTGCATTATTAATTGCAAAGTGTATCCACACGTATAGCTAAACTGATTTTACATGGAATATATGTTCTCACTTTGCACCAACTGTTATCATTGGCCAATTCTCTATCCAGTTTCCTATTCTGTTTTGTCAACACACGTGACATCACTCTGTGCAGTCTCACCATATGCAATACTCTATACAGTGTCATGTCAGACGGAGACAGTACATAATATGAGACTGACGACTCTCATTACAGTCTCTCGAGAGAATATAATGCATATTACATATTCAAAATTTGTATTGAAATATTGAGTTCATACATTTCATTCTACTCCGAAATAAGAAAATTGTCGACGGGTGTTGCATGCAATCAGGAGACGCTGACTCTCCCCGGGCACCTGGTGTCACTTCGGAATGTTGTTCATTCCGGGGTTCGCAACCGTTCCGATTGGAATTCTCACGATACGGCCTTGCCTTCTTGACTTTGAGACTGAATAACTGTTAGTCACTTCTTTGATGTTTATTTGATAAATTTGAAGTCATCAATGATATTATAATGAAATTTTATTAGAACACCCAAACTTTCGGGGTAATCTATAAGAAAAAATGTTTCACAACAAATATAAAAAAAAAAACCTTTCGTATGACTCCTTGTTATTCGGTCAAATACAGGTATCAAGTAATATGATTGCAATATGAAGAGATGAACATAATCTGCATTGTAAGCGAATTTCAATTTACCTGCATGTAGGACTAAGATGCATTGTAAGGATTGCCGTATATATCACGCGCAACAGCTGATTTCGGTTAAAACATGTCTTTTTCTTGTTTTTGTGATATTTTACATCTGATCTTAGAGGATCGATCTTAGCATCTTGGTCGTGATAAAGGATACGCCAAATTTAGTAAGAGCGTGCCGTAAGGGCTTACACTTCAAACATGTTAGAATTTATAAACTTATAATTAGGACTTCACCATGCGATAAAGTACTCCAATGACACTTCATGTCCTGTGTTATCAGATGTATAACATGCCTTTTTACACATGCTTCAATTGACCCTCGTATCAAGTACCTCCAGGCCAGGAAAATAATCTTGACCTTCTGAGAAATGAACAATGTGGCAAATTTCTTTTTAATTAGTGAAGGAAGTTTGCACTTTTATTTTTTCCCAAATGCACGATTTCATTCTGTTTTTAAACTTTAATTGAACGACTGGTTTTTGTATTTTTTAAGAAATCTAGTTTCCGAGAAGACGAAAGACGAGAAACGACCTCAATTTTGCCGGTCTTATCTCTTTTTAGGGATTGAAATTCAGTACTGCTAATATCTGATTCAAAAGAGATATCACATTGCTTTCAGATATCAAATGAAATTTACTAATTGGATCAGACTTATCCAATTTTGACTCTTTTAAAGTCTACATTACATCGATGTCTCCAGGATTCTGAATCCATCAAAGGCGTCGTAAGCAAAGACTTTTTGTTTGCTTTGTCGTGGTTTTGCTGCTGCAGATCCCTGAAAGATTAGAAGTCTTACATTTCGAATCACAATAACACACCTATTGATTATTTTATTACTCAATGAGCGAGTGATCTTGGTGTTAGACATGCTGATAAGCTTTACATGAATAATTGAAAGTCTGACTCAAAACCAAAAACTGAATTTTAAAGAGAGGTTGTAGCGCCCACAGCAAGCAAAGGAGGGGATCTCCAACAACACCAGGCTGTAGCACCCACAGCAAACAAAGGAGGGGATCTTCAACAACACCAGGCTGTAACACCCACAGCAAGGAATAGGAGGGAATCTTCAACAACACCAGGCTGTAACACCCACAGCAAACAAAGGAGGGGATCTCCAACAACACCAGGCTGTAGCACCCACAGCAAGCAAAGGAGGGGATCTCCAACAACACCAGGCTGTAGCGCCCACAGCAAACAAAGGAGGGGATCTCAACAACATCAGGCTGTAACAACCACATCAAACAAAGGAGGGGATCTCCAACAACACAAGGCTGTGGCACCCACAGCAAACAAAAGAGGGGATCTCCTACAACACCAGGCTGTAGCACCCGCAGCAAGCAAAGGAGGGGATCTCCAACAACACCAGGCCGTCTCACCCACAGCAAGCAAAGGAGGGGATCTCCAACAACACCAGGCTATAGCACCAACGGCAAGCAAAGGAGGGGATCTCCAACAACACCAGGCTGTAGCACCCACAGCAAGCAAAGGAGGGGATCAGCAACAACACCAGGCTGTAGCACCCCCAGCAAGCAAAGGAGGGGCTCTCCAACAACACCAGGCTGTAGCACCCACAGTAAGCAAAGGAGAGGATCTCCAACAACACCAGGCTATAGCACCCACAGCAAGCAAAGGAGGGGTTCTCCAACAACACCAGGCTGTAGCACCCGCAGCAAGCACAGGAGGGGATCTCCAACAACACCAGGCCGTCGCACCCACAGCAAGCAAAGGAGGGGATCTCCAACAACACCAGGCTATAGCACTCACGGCAAGCAAAGGAGGGGATCTCCAACAACACCAGGCTGTAGCACCCACAGCAAGCAAAGGAGGGGATCTCCAACAACACCAGGCTGAAGCATCCACAGCAAGCAAAGGAGGGGATCTCCAACAACACCAGGCTGTCGCACCCACAGCAAGCAAAGGAGGGGATCTCCAACAACACCAGGCTATAGCACCCACAGCAAGCAAAGGAGAGGATCTCCAACAACACCAGGCTGTAGCACCCACAGCAAGCAAAGGAGGGGATCTCCAACAACACCAGGTTGTAGCACCCACAGCAAGCAAAGGAGGGGATCTCAAACAACACCAGGTTGTAGCACCCACAGCAAGACACCGAAACGTTCCTATGCGAAAACACAGAGTAGATTAATACAGAACTAGACGTAAAAGGGACAAGGGATACAAAATACGACATAAAACACCAAACATCAAAAACTACAAATGTAACGTCTTCAAATTCAATATAGTTCAAATTCATTTGAAACATTGATTCTGCAGCGGGGTCTTGTTGGAGATTTCAATGCATCACTAAAGAACAAATATATTTGTATGTCTCTGGTACTTAAAATAACCCAACGATCCTATTTTATAGTAATCGGTGCCGACTTCGGACGACAATCTGCCACACTGGTTATCCGGATTACGTGCGCATAATTCTCCTACTTGTCCGATGACACAATCGTTGCATATAAAAGCTTCGTCAATGTAAGATGACCACACACACAAGACAGCAAAACACAGGGGCCCAAGTAACACAAAGGTTAATATGTAAATTGATATCAAAACATATGGCGTACGTGCGTATACGTATACGTTCTCTGGCGACTGTAGCGAGCTCATGTATGTAATTACCCTAGGGGTCCGACCGACATTCAAAGAGGACAGGTATTTGGACCCTGTCTAACCTAACACGGTTTGGGATGGCACGTCATGGAGTGCCGTCTTCAGTCAGTCAATTCTTAAGATTGCGCTGGTACAAGGTTGTAGATTGGTCAGTACCATGCAGAGTGTCATTCTGGTAACACAAGTATCATATTCACGCTTAAAAAGGTGATTAAACGATTCTGACACATTTGCGATGGGAATTCTTTCTACCTTTGATCCTCCTTACTTGTTTATTATGTCTCCATAAAAGGCAGGTTGTGAAATTCCCATATTAATATACTTTGTTGCATTTTAGGTGCGAATTTCAAAAGTCACCTTTACTTGACATTATAATTTGCCTAACAAATCATTAGGGATATAGAATAGAATGAAATTCATTTCCAGAAGGACACAGAATGCGATAGTAATGGCAAAGCTCTTTGAAAATAGAGTGTTGACGTCTTTTTGAAGAGAACTAAACTACTGAATTGTTTTCTAACATTCTTTTTACATATTGAAACAAAGTGTAGTTATATTTAGAAATGTATTCCTACATTTGATTGTTATCTATCTATCTATCTATCTATCTATCTATCTATCTATCTATCTATCTATCTATCTATCTATCTATCTATCTATCTATCTATCTATCTATCTATCTATCTATCTATCTATCTATCTATTTATCTATCTATCTATCTATCTATCTATCTATCTATCTATCTATCTATCTATCTATCTATCTATCTATCTATCTATCTATCTTTCTATCTATAAAGGCGTGGGGCGTACGAGGGGTAACTCGTACAAAACTTGTTAAGTGTTTGCTTTGAACTGCTGATATTATCATACATGTAGTTTCATGATTATATTTTAATTCATTTGGTGTTAAGGTCAAAAATAGGTAACCCCGATTTCCATTATGAAGTTTTTTGAAAAATATTTTAAAATAAAAGTTTTTATGTTATTTCACGGAAAGGTTTCAAATTTTTCACTTCAATCAATTAGTAGAATATTCAATGTACCAAATATGAAGGAAAATCATACAACAATAAATAAGTTATTGAGTATAATTAGTATTTGCCATAGTTGACAATGGAAAATGTCTTCATGAGTCTATTTCCGAAGTTCTCAGAACTTCAATGTTTCTTATGGTAACCTTATCAAGTGTCACTACACATCACTTTTACATAAAATAAGATGAAACTGATTAAAATATAAAGGATATCCATGCTAAAACTGAATAAACAGTATGTGTCATTAAGCCCCTAGGTGAATAAAAATTGTAATCATGATGTAATTATGTAATTCAGAAAGGCAGCGAACGATCCAATATTCAGATGAAAGCACAAGAAGAGGTGCGTGATCGCCGAGAATTGTTCCTCCATGTAATTTACTATGACCTTAACAATAAAGAAAAGGGAACGGTCTCCATCATGACCACCCTGCTCTCACTCGGCGAAACAACACCACAAGAAAGTGACACATAAATGACTCAAGACAAAACTACAAACCGCAAAAAAAAGACACAACAATATTTACTAGAACATAATACAAAACAATCGAAACAGACGTACAGAAACATCAAACACTAATGACAACACATAAAAGGAAGGAGACCAATGTGCACCCGGCGCCGACTTTGGAAAGCCTTCTGCTATTGGCAAATAATGTGGTTATCCGGATTACGTGCGCACAACCCTCCCACTTATTTGGATACACAGAGGTATCCATAGACGCACAATTGTTGTATAAACATAAAGCTTCTCATTGTAAGGTGACATAACAAACATGACAGTTAAACGCAGCAGCCTCTTGTAACACAAATTCTATGTAAATTGATCTAAAAAAGCCATTTTATTCATGAAGAAGCAAGTTCGAGATTTAAATATGTCAGTATGATTTGTGCTTTGTTAATGATTTCATCTTTTGATATACATTGTAGGAAATGATGCTGGTTCACTGAGCATAAATTCAATGCATCTTTTCAGTCAAATTTGGAGTCCCTTCGGCCTAGGTAACCCCCCGCTCTGCTTGCCATCCCTGTTCTCATGGAGTCTACGACAGAGAGCGTATCCAGCTTTGTGTTAAGATTCATCTGCTCACATAACTGTCGCACCAACTCATGGGTCTGCTTCTGGGAAGACATCAATACTGAAATCCTGAAGCGAGAAAAACAAATCTTAGTTGAACAGTTCTTTTGATATTAATATATATATATATTTTTTTCATATCCCTTATCTTCTTTTATTAAGATTTCAATAAAAAGAATTTTAAATTAGAAGAGAGTCATGGTATTTGAGAAATACCAGATGCAAATGATATTGAGAAAATCTAGAAAAAATATTACTTAACAAAAAAAAAAAAAAAAAAAAAAAAAAAAAAAAAAATTAAAAAACGAATTTGAAAAAGTAAGATAAATTGAGAAAAATATCGAGACAGTTGACATTATTCATTCCATAGATGTACTTTTACAGTATTCTTTCAAATATGACATTTTTTCGTCGATTCTTTATCAACAGATGTTTCAGATTATCATTACACGTGTATCATAATAATCTTATGATAATCCACTAACTGATGTTTTGTTTTCTTAACATCCTCTCTGATTTCATCTACCGTCATTTTTGTTGTGTCTTCTTTTTCTTCAGTGATAAAATTATCATCGGCTCCATGGAAAAAGTTGTAAAGCTGGAGAGAAAAAAAAACATTCTTTTAAAATCAGCGACATATATGGATACTTAGATTTAAAATCATTGTTCCGTGGTTTTCATTAAATCGAAATTTGCCAATTATAATTTTAAAATCTATTATGAAAAAAGTCAAATATCGGACAAGAGATCTAATTAAGGATATTTCTGAGGACCTTTGATTAACCGAATTACCATCTGTATAGCTTTAAGAACAAAGGAAGTTTTGAACTGAGGAGAATTCTGGTTGCACCAACCAATCAACTTTCTATGGAACAAAGGAGGCGATCTCCAACAACACCAGGAAAACACAATTTTGGTAAAATACATCGATTACTTGCTACCTACAAGGTTCCACAAAGTTCATACAGTGGTTTGGAAGGGGAAGTCAACACGTATCGGGAAATTTATACAAAAAGGTACCATTGGTGTCCATCTTGTTTGGCGGGTTCCGTCGGAAACGTATTTTAAAAAAGAGTACAATGAAAGGTATCGTTGAATTCTGTGCAGTGGCTTATGCTTGCGGAGAAGTCGAAAATGCTTCAGCCAGTCACATTCATTTTCAATCACCATGTAAAAAGACAGAAGTGGCACACAAAAATGGATGAGCTGAACAGCTATATTGAAGACACTCTTGTTTGACGTATAACATCGAGAAATAAAAGAATGGTAGAGAATCTTGAGTACATGCTTCCTGTAATGTTTTGACAATTTCAGGAGAAGTCGAAAATGCATGAGCAAATTAGATTTATTGGCTTCCATCGTGTTTGGCAAGTCAGATGGGAAAACACAATAAGACGACCTTGTTCGAATATTGTGAATTGGTTGCACGAAGGCCGAGAATATGAATATTTTTCGCTGACGAACGACTGACAGAATAAATTACAGACTGACTGATGAAGGATTGAAGAATCGACATGACAACAGAAAACATTGATCTTTGGATTAAACATGAATCGGTATAAAAATAAATCTCTGAAGGGGTCAAATATGGACAAATGAAGGGTATGGAGAGGTATGTCCACCAAAATTTTATGCGTCTTGTTTACATTCTTATTTGTCTAGCTTACACTTCAATTCCTCTTGCTTTCATCCTTCCTGTATATATCTATTCAACTTGCTGTTTCTTTTACATTACTTACATTATTATTCCTATTGATTACAATTCTATTCGTCTATTTTAAATGGTTTTCTATGTTTTTTGTGTACATTTCTATTCTTTTTGTCTTGCTTTCATTTCTTATCTGTGTATCTTGCATGCAATGCTATCCTTGTCGTCTTGCTTATATTTGTTTTCTATGTATCTTTCATACATTGCTATTCCTTGAACAAATGTAGGCAAGACGACTTTCTGTTCGATATACCAACCGTGTCCATGCAAGACTGCTTTTCTTTGTTAGGTTTTCTTTCAAAGTATCTTTGGTAAACTTTTCTCTGGACGAATCGGAATGACCTACTCTCAAACAGGCATATTTCTTCAATCTGTATAGGTTATAAATAGTTAAGAAATAGTTTGTGCATTTTCAGTAAAGGTATAAAAAAGAGAACATTATAAAAAGTTTATGAAATAGTTGTGCCCTTTTTTGACGTGAAGAGAAACGGTTTTGATATATAGAACTGTCAAGCTTCAAGATCGAGGTCGTAAGATAAAAATCTTGTGCATCAGGTAATGTTTTGTAATATTCTAATAAAAATTATGCCTATTTCTGTATTTTAAAGATGCAAAGAATTTAAAGGTCATTTGTCTTCTATTTTAAAGTATAGGTGAAATGGTCTTGTCACAAGAAATACAAATATAGAATAAATACAAAAAGAAATATTTGTATTTGTAAAATAAAACCTTATTTTTAGCAATGAAGTATACATCCTATGTTAAATTTTTTGTTACAGATAGATACAAAGATAACAAATCTATTTGCACACATCGTTTCATTTTAGATAATATCGATGCAATGTTCCAATAGTACATGTATGATTGAAGTACACATTCAAAATAAATAAAGGAAAGTTATTATAAACTTCTTTCAAATGAATAAGTTTTCAGTAAACTTACATGAAGTATGACTTGATCAAAAGGAGAAGAAAGAGAGGGACCAAGATGTATTTTTTTACAGAATACATTGTGTTATAGTTTTGCGTACAAGACAGTCTGCCATGTTGTTGTTTATCGTCGCTAAGTGACCATTAGCAGAAACTCTAAAAAGGAGAAAGATGTGCACCGGTACTGTCAGAATAATGTACAATGTACATTTTAATCCTCATTTAAACTTTCGATTGCAAAGTATATACTGCGCATAACGCGATAGTGTCTACGAGGCATTCAAAATCGTTAAGCGGATAAAAAACACGTGGAATTTTTGCCGCTAATTTTCGACGTCATTTATCGTTACGTCACAGTAACAACGCTAAGGACCCTTTATGCGTGACGCGGCTCATATGATTTTATTTTATTTGAAAAATGTTACGAAACATATCTACCTGAATACCAAGTCGTTTGATGTATGCTTGCTTCTGAATTTTTTCAATATCACCAACAGCTATGCCAATCTACAATTATCATATGTGAAAAAGAGATGGATTGATTTGAGTATGAATTGGATATGGTATCATTTGTAGTTCTAATTCAGTTTGATGATTACATAGATTCGATTTGTTGTCACTTTTACCTTTCCATTAATCAATTTATGATTTAAGAAATCCATTCAATTTTTTTTCTAAGACATTTCAAGTAAAGTTCATTTAAACTATGTGCCAGTGTATGTGAAACGTAAGTGTGGCTACAAAAACCCCTAAGATGCCTTGAAAATGATTAGTCTTTCAAAAAATCAACTTACCAATAAATTCATGAGGGCCAGAGGTATGGTAATCATGAATGATAGAATAAGGAAGTAATTGTCGATCAAAAATGGCGAAGTATCTGACATGACGAAGTTAGTAATGTAATTCAATTCTCCGAGCATCATCGCAACTACAGTTATTGGGTACGCATCAGAGGATTCCCTGCGAAATCCTGGCTGTAAAAATATATGGAAATATTGATATGCGAAAAGATGACAACAATTTGTGACGTAGAGAAAATATACAAAACCATGTAATGACAAAAGTGACTTAATAGATATATAGTATAGTCTTTACTTTACCGTATTTGGCAACACTATTGAGAACGCTGTAGACCATGACATTACATTCATGACCAGAAGGAACATGACCTAAAAAGAGAATCAAATATTAGAGACTTTATATTTGTGCAAAGATCAATGAAAATAATCTTTGTGATATATATGTCCATACCTTTTACATCAATTCACATAATTTTTGTGTCACTTAGCCATCTGTACCCAACAAAAAGGGGGTTATACTACGTTTTTACAACGGACTTAAGATACATCTCTGTATCCAGAAAGTTAGAGGGTTGTGTGCACATCATCCGGATAATCCTAGCAATTGTAAGGAATATAGTGGGTAGACATCTGAAGTATGCACTTGATACACTTCCGTATTATAATGATCCTCCGTATTTTATGTGTTGTCATTTAGGTTTTTTTCTGTGAAGACTTTGATTTGTTGTCTTTTTGTGTGTACTGTCGTTTTCTCCGTTTGTTTGTCGGCGTGGCTATTAGATATCCATCATTTTATGCCATATTTGACAGGCTAGTCAGAAATGACAATACCAGATCAAAAACATTAACTTAATCAAGTAAAAGGGGTAAGTCCTTAATGCCATCTTAATATTTGTTAGCTTGTTTTATCAATTTTGGCAAGCCATACAAAATATCATATTTTTATAAATCTAGATACACATTCGTAAGTCAGATTCATGCCATGAGAACATTATGTTGGGGATATCTCGTAAGATATAGCCTTTGGACTCTTTTCGTAGTGATTGATGCCCTTTATGTTTCCACGTTTACACGATCCCACTTTTTTCGTCTCATGCGTGTATAATCCGCTGTGATAGCTGCGGGCATTGTCTTGTTGGAGATATTTTTCTTATCCCCCCCAAATAAAATGATCAAACCTTGGATAGGGATGTCAGTACTTCTTCATACATCACGATATATATTCCAACTTTATCCAACCTTAAATGAGAAGAAGATGCATATGTTATATACTTAAAGATTCTTTAAAAATTATACTAATCATTTGCCAAAATAACGATTATTTACTTTTTATTAGTCTTTGATATCAATTTACCTATAAATTTTTGAGACATATGTAAGAGCACATATGTAAAGAGATCTCTGAAACTATTCCACGTATCTATTTTTCCGTTAATTTGGGTCAAAGACTAAAATTTGACATTATGAAACAGTCTTCTAACCTTGTTAAAAGATCTGCTATTGTTGCGAAAAAGGAACATTTATACAAACAGACTTGCTTTACCCTCTCATATATAAAACAAAGCTCATCCATGATAGTCCGGCTGCGATATAACCAAATCTCCATTGAAGCTCACAGGGGTAATGTTCCCATGGCATCAGGAAGACTATTGTGCATACCAGCATACACCATGTTATATTATACATAGGACTGAGGAATGTGTGACGTATGTTCTGTAACGAAATATTCTACATGTTGAAAATCAATGCATGGGCGGATCCAGGAATTTTTTCAGGGGGGGGGGGGGGGGCGGGGTCCTAGAGTCCGAATTTTTTGAAGAGCAAAAAGAAAAAAAAAACGCAATCGCAAGAACATAAAGTTATTAATTGATGATTATCTGTTCTGTCTCTATTCATTAATAAAACAGGTGACTGGAGAGCAATGACGACCGAGCAGCTTAAAATCTTGAATTTTCACATCATAGTAATTGATTAAATTGATTGTCAGTTATAATATGTACATACAACAAATGGCGAGCGATAGCGAGCCAGCGAAATTTTTTTCCAAGAATTGGAATAAAATCCACTATTCGTGTCTTTTTTCAGTTCCTTTTCGTTTTCTTAGTGACCTTGTTTATTAACCTAGGTGTAATGCATATGTGTTGTATATAGGAAAGCGCAGCATCATTTGAAAATAACGTACATGTATGTAATAAACACTGGAGTGCGGAAGCAAGCCAGAGATAAATTTTGAAATACTGACGGCAAAATATTATCAAACTGAAAGATTTCTAATACAAATTCACGATATATTTTTCAAATACTATGACAACAAAAGGTGAATTGGGACTTTAATCTTATGAAATATGTATATTAATAACAAAAATTTAGCAATGTTTCGAAAATTTCAGAGGGATCCGGAACCTCCCTCCCCTCGACCTCCCCCCATCCTCTGGATCCGCGCTTGCAATGTAAAGAATATGACTAAAACAACTTTTTTAACAAGAAAGTGAACGCCTGTTCTTTTTAATATTATGGAAGTGTTCCCAACTTGTTACCTTCACAAAGAAAATGTCAAACCAAGACACTTGTTTCGGGAAGTATGTCCTCAGAAGTTACACTTAATGCCAAAAGTGATTTTCATTGTAGTACCGCCCTCTTAAAATATGTGTATTTTCTTTGCAAAATGTGCGCTAGTTTACTATTTCAGACTTATGCATTAAAGATCAAATTAAATGAAATATTTTTCTCTTTTGTTCTTTTTTTCTTTTGTTCAAATTCTTCTCCTTTATTATTCATACATATTCGTTGTTACAGTGTCGTTCACTTTAACTAGGTTAGTAGGTATTCATACTCATTTCAAAAAGTTTACTTTCCAACGCATGTGACATGACAGAGAAAGAATTTGTTTTGTATTTGAAGATCCATCTAGGCCTATTTACCTTTTTGGAAATTCAAAAGTTAGCATTGAAATATGTATAGTATATATGTATAGTACACCTTTGGCCATCCTTTGAATGATTTTGACCATGTTATCATATAATTACGCTTCTGAATATACCCTACACGAAATTTGGACCCGATCTCTCTTAGCATAAAAATATCTGAAATATCGAATTTTAATGAGAGGGCGCCACACTAAATTATCTCTTTCAACTTCAAGTAACACTGATGAGAGTACATTACCTCAAACATGTTTGTCCAGTTTACTGCATTTATTTTACAAAAGTTTTCGTTTTAAAGATAATAAATAACTTTGGCGTATCTTTATTTATGTTACAGTCCTTCGTGCATCATTGTTTTATTCAACATGTTTTCTTTAATGCTACTGTAGTGTATTGATAAATTATTCTTAAAGTATATGATGTGGAATTCAACTAAGTTAGAGAAATTGTTTCCAATTCCTTTGATGTTATTTATATCAATAAAATATGTTTAATCTAAAAACAAAATGGTGTTTCAAATAAGACATATAAACTCGTTTACTACTTATGCTATTTTTAAAGATTTTTTGACTACATTCTGCGATTCCCAAATAACTCTCATGGTATATGCATATCATAGTATACTTACAGATGTAAATATCATGATGAACTGTTCGATACTATATAGTACTACTATCAAAAAGATGAAATACTTCAGCGACATGACAAAATCGTCCTCAATTAATTTCTTGGAATAGATACCTGCCTGAGTAAAAATATTCATATCATGTATATGAAATATCATAGAGAACATTTTAACATGTTTAAAAAACAGAAAATGAAAATTAAGTATTCAAAGGAATATAAGCCGATACACAGCCAATTGTGCCTCACATGAAAAATGAGCATCAAGTTGATTTCACATGAAAGTTCTGGTGTTATTTATATTAATATTTCACATAAGATTTATATGAGATATATTTCACAGGAATTTTACATAATTTCCTCACTTGAGTGTTAAACGTCTTCAAATTCAATAGCATCATTTATGAACAAATAAATCTGCAGCATGGACCAGCCATGCACGTTTCGGGTACTTAACCTAGGTCAGTGATCCTCAGTCTAAACAATGTAATATGGCCAAAGAGTATGAAATGTATTATGCCAAAAAATGAACCGAAAGACGTAGCAGAATTTTACATGGCATTTTCTGTATGACCTTCATGTGAAGATATTTACATACTGGTAGATTTCCCATGTTGAACTCCCATTAGGCAACTAAAATTATATTCCAATAACTTGTGACGTAACTTTTGTGACGTAATTCGCACGTTTTAAAGTTGGGGGAATTTACAAACATTAGAATGCTTCTTTTAGTGCTGTGATTCGCTGTTTAAGCAATGTTCGTACAAAAACGGGGTACCCTATATTTAGCAAGAATGTAAATATAAGAAATGACTGTCTTACTTTTGGTGTTAAGACTGTCATTATACGAAAATTATGTCAGAAACTTCACATGAAAGTCATGTAAATTTCATGTTCGTGCTCGTTTCACGTGTTTCAACTGAACTTTTATGTAAATTTCATGTAAATTTCACATAAATAACTGAATAGATTAACATTCAGAACGACTCAAACATTCAGAACGACTCAAACAGTGAAATTATATCAATAATTTGAAGAGATATCTATACAAATTGTGACCTGCCATACGGCATATTTTTTATGTAATCAGGTATTACTGAATGAAAATAAAATCCCAAACTCAAAACAAAAACAAAAATAAAAAAATCCAAAAATCACGTACATTATGATAGTTTAAAAAAAAAACGCAATCCCAGTGATTTCAAAGCTTACCAAAAATAATAATTTCTTTAAAAAACTTAGAGGAAAACAAGTTAAATAGTAAGTCGTCTAAAACGATATAACGGTGTCAATGTATACATAGAAATACTAATTTCAATAATGAATAAACTACATTTTCAGCCTTTGGCTTCATCAAGTAAGAATTGCAGATGGGAATAAAACATGTTAGATTAAATATACTGCTTGGCAGTCATATTTGGTGATAAAAAATGAAAAAAAGAAAAATAACCATTACAATGTGCTATGTTTTGTGCATTCGACATAGTTGTTGCAAGCGGTTTTCATAGATTATTTCCCCTGATAGCAATATCTGATCTCGGATATGGTCGGAAAATACGTACAAAGCAGAAGCTCGAATCTTGGCAACATGAAATTATTTTAATCTCAAAACATAGGAAGAAAAAGGAATCGACCAACGCTTAGCAAAAGAGCAACCCTCGTGGGCTAAAAGAGGTTTAAATTCGTTACCGCGAAAACTAAGTAGTGAATTCAATAAGCAATAACACTAACCTGTTTGTAGAATTCTACAGCGGTATGGTTGTTTCTTTCCGTTTCGTTTAGTTCAATTGGACATTGTCTTACGTCATCCAATAATGACGTAGTGATTAATGGCATATTCCCTATGTATGCAGTCAATGACGAGAGATATATGAAATAACAGGCTAAGTTGAAATAAAAATGTTTTCGTCCAAACTTTGTCCTGAAATTCGAGACGAAATTAAGTAAGTTTCGACAAGAAGTCGTAGCAAATCAAGATGAAAGAAAAATTGAGTTCTTAATCATTGTACGTGTACGCAAACTCATATGTGAATCAATTTGAAATGATATAAATCTAATTATCAGAAACCTGCGATGAGCACTTGTACGTGCAACTGCAGCGTGGTACAACCAAGATGCAACTACTCTGCAACGCCGGATGTTACTATTCCCTATTGCGAATTCTAAATGTTAAATTACTATATGGAATATTTGCATCCGATGGCACGCAATAGTTGCACAACAATTGCACAAAGTTGGTACACTTTATTTGCACAATGGTAAGTTTTGTGATGGTGTAAATGCACGATGTTTCTTTTGAAAAGACATACAACTTGATTTGTTTTTATCGAATATTCTTCGTGAAAAGAGGAAATAAAATGTATCAAGGAGGTAACCATTCCCTTTCAATGTGCAAGTCTTTTCGTGACGTCCATCATTTAAATTCTTGTTTCAGTGTGTGCTGCTCTTTTCGCTGCAAGGTTATCTTGTTTGCGACATTTTCTTTATTGTTTTCAGGAAATATCTCTTGTTTTATTATCTACATTGTGTTGTGATTACTTTCTATTTTAAATCAAATCTTTAATTTCTTTATTTCACAGTATGGAACTGTATTAAGTGATTTTTTCTAAGTACAATGTACTTTTCAATGCTGGAGGCAGAAGCAAGCTTTACTTTGAGAACAAACGTGAACACAGTTATGCTTAGAATTTCGTCTATTTAAATAAGCAATAATATTCAAGAAGATCGTTACAATACAAGAAGTTCATCTCTGTGTATAATCCCTCAATTCTTTTTACATTGCCCTGTTGAGTAGACCTTTCAGGAAATTAAGACGCGCTCCCTCTTGACTAAATTAAAATTTGAATATTAGAAAACAAACCAGGTCGACCCGCTAGCATTTTTGGCCTGATGTGCTCTTGAGTCATTATTCAAAACATTTATGTTTGGCGGACCGTACTTGTATTTTTTTGGCATGGAAAATATAATCCACCGCTCACTTTAAAACGGGGGGTCACTGCAAATCTATATTCTTACCATTTCATTATTAGCATATTCTGTACGAGGGAATGAGACAGAAGATCGCTTCTTTTTAACTCTACCATATTCTGAAATTGCAATTTACAACTATTATAGAAAATATATCTTCATATTTAAATACTTGAAAAAGTGTTTTTTTTTCATGTTATACTGTGTAGAGTAAAATCTCTTAAAAACAGCTTATGCAGTATGCACAAAAGTGTACACCATGTCTGGTTAATTTTTTTCAAATTTCGCTTTTATCTAGTGACACAAAAAATAGAATTTGGACGCAATATGTGTACCTCAACTAAGTGTATCCTCTTCTTTTTACACATTGGATCATTTGGGCCTGGATCTATATATTTGAAATCGTACGTCACCGTATAATCTTTGTCATCTTTTCTGTGTTTGGACGTACTGATGCACTTATCCATTACTTTCTAAAATGTTTAAAAAAAATATTTCCTTGTGGCCTTCAAGCGATGAAAGACAGTTGTAAAAAAATTCAAATACAATACTAGTATACGTATTTATCAAGAACGATTTTCTGTATCGATTTTTAAAATTAAATATGTCGGCAGAATAAGAATTTTAAAAATGAGAACTCATGTTTTATTTACCTTTGCTGCATCGGGGACGTGTTCGATTAGCCGAATCATTGGTGTTTTACCTTGATTATCTCTGGTATTCATCAGGTCCTCCCAGCTACAAAAAAAAACCCCCCGAAATTGAGCAAGAACAATATTGACCTAAAAGCTTACGCGATCTCAATCGGTTATAATTTCTTAATAATAAACACTTACTTGTCTTGTTCAAGCATTTTCATGGCAATATCTGATTGTTTATTATCTATGGCCATGTCCAGAGCTGTCTTCCCATAGCTATTCTTTATGTTCACGTTTGCGCCTTTCTTTAAGAGTATATCTAAAGAATCCATTTGGCCATTGGAGGATGCAATATGTAAGGCGGTATTCTGAAGAAAATAAGCATTCTTTGTACATTTTATAACAATACAATGTACTATACGGAGAAAAAGTAATAGATTCATCCACCTAAAGAATAAAAATAAAGATAAAATCAGTAAAACTGATGGATGCTCCCCGAATATAATAAGAGTCCCCTTCGGCGTTGCCGGTAGGGGACTAAGATTTTTTATACCAAAGGTTTACTTTGATTTTATGGGTGTTTTTGACCTTCAGAAATGATCATAATGACCTTGACGACCTTTGTCTAAACTCCCTTATCCTGCACAGCAACATAAAAAAAATCATTCAAAGAAATGATTGTGTCGTAGCGACACTCAGGAATAACTTTTATAGGGTGTGACATCCAAGTGTGACGGGCAGACGGACAGACAGATGGACAGACGGACAGCGGACAAAGTAATTCCTAAGTGTCGCTTTACTTCGCAGGCGAAACAAAAATTATCCCCCTAAATTTATGTTTTATGCATCCCCCTTTTTTGGTACAGAATTTCTCATCAATGCAATAAAAATCTTTAAAAGCCTTTCACATATATAAACATACTATTATGCATTTTTCCTTTGATAAACAAAGGTGTAGGTTCACTAACTCCAAAAATCGGCCCTAAAATTTTGCGAAAAATTCTTTTATGAAAATTATGATTCAGCATCAATTATATACCAAATATCTGCCGAAATAGAAAGTAAATATTTTTCATTGTCAAAACGTCAATTCGTTAGTTATGAAGTCACATTTTGGAGGAAAGGTCTTCCAGCAAATTGTCGGAATTCCAATGGGGACCAATTGTGCATCACTCCTTGCCGACATTTTCCTTCACTCGTACGAAGCTGAATTCATTAAATCGTTGGTCTCTGAAGGGAAAAGACTTCAACTTCATTTACAATTATATAGACGACGTGTTGTCAATCAATAATCCAAAATTCGCGGATTACTTCAGCAGTATCTATCCTTCGGAGCTTGAAGTCAAAGAAACTACAGAGAAAAATAATTCAGCATCCTATTTGGACATAATGTTGTCCTATGACACTATGGTCACATGAACATCTCACTCTATGACAAACGTGACGACTTCAATTTCAGCATTACAAACTTTCCTTTTCTGAGTAGCAACATCCCTTCATCGCCTGCTTATGGCGTGTTCATATCTCAGTTGATACGCTATGCCAGAGCAAGTACCAAATATACGGATTTTGTTCTGAGATCTAGTCGTCTTTCAGATAAGCTTCTCAGTCAGGGATATGTTTGTGACCGACTAACATCGTAAATGAGGAAGTTCTACGGTCGATATGGGGAACTTGTCATACACTTTGATGTCCCACTCTCCAAAATGGTGGATGATACTCTGTCATAGACCATTTGAACCATCCAACCAAAGATTGTACTCTATGTCTTCCGAAATGGAAGTAACCGGATGTGACAGTTCTACCGAATTGAAGCAGAAGGTGTTGCATGCAAGCAGGAGATGATTACTCTTCCTGGGCACCTGGTCTCACTCCCATATCGGAAATTGCTTCTTTTCATGTGGCGGAGGTTTTCGTTTGTTTGCTTTTGTTCCTGTTTTGTCCTGATTTTGTATGCCTTCGGTTTCTGACTTTTTGAATTATCGATTTTGTGCTGTATACAGGGATATGTGTTCATTATCCATATTTGTCATTGCTATTAAGCACGATCAGTGTGAAAATGACAGAAGACTTATACAGTCAAGCCTAAATACCAAATATCTTGATTTAGATGTTTTAGATACGTCATACCTTAAGTTTATCTGTAACGTCGATTTCGGCGTAATTTTGTAGCAGTAGATTTATGACTTTGGCATGGCCTTCCTTTGCGGCAAGCATTAAGGCTGTGCAAGAATTTTCATCCCTGAAAAAATTCTCATTTTAAAAGTATAATCTGTATTCAATAAATGGATCTGATATGGAGCAGAGAGAAATTATTATCATTTAATTTCCATTTTTATTATTAAGAAACGACGATTCTGATTGGCCGAGAAATTTTGTTGATACCTGTATCAACACAAAACGGAAGTACGCAACATCATAAGCAACGTCGTTAGCAACACGATTTCAAAGCTGCAAATTAACGGTGAAAAGCGACGAAATGAAATGATAAATAATCAATCTAATATTTTTTGGTTGATCGAGGTATCAACACCAAAAATTTAGGGAAAACTGCATCGTGCGCTTGGTGTTGATACCTCGTTCAACCAAAAAAAAGAAAGATAAATAAAATAAGATAATACAATGATTCCTTAAAGCACTTGCAACATGCAGGAGGAACGTTTTAAAATGTACACAAAAAATTCAAACCTGCTTGAAACATCAGCTCCGTGTTTGAGTAAAGTATGAACAGCAAAGTAATGTCCTTGTACAGCAGCGACCATCAACGGCGATCGGCCGTCCGAATCTTCATCGTGTAGTTCTGATTGGCTAGCATGCATCAAAATATCAATGACATCTTCTTGACCAAATCTGTTTGAAAATATACAAGTGAATAATGTATAATTTCTGGAGTAAATCATTGGAAAAATGTTTAACACAACGTTTCAGAATTACTTTAAAAAAGGGCAATTTAATTTATTATTTTGAAAATTGCGTCAAATGAAATTGTTATAGTAACAGATAAAGATATGTCAATCACAACCCCCCCCCCCCCATTAATTTTGATTTATTTTTATTTTTTGAAAGCAAGGATTTTTCTTACTCTGCTGCTATATGAAGCGGAGTTCTCCCGTCCTCGTCCCTGCTGTCAAGTGGACATGAATGGTGAATCAACGTGTCCACAACCTGGATACAAATTATTACAAGATATACACACTGTATATTGAATAAGATGGAAGTATTTCAACTCGTTGCCTTCTTGAAGAAAATTTAAAAACAATTTTAAGAACTGCTTCTCATATTTTGCGATTACATTATGTGCAAAAATCATTATGGAAAAATTGCTTCATAATAAATTACAAGGACAGCAGAAAAGATGTAGATGGCTATATGAACGGTTTTTAATGATTCTCTGAATTAGTTTGATGTCAAACTGTCAGAAATCTTGATGCAATATCCTCGCAAAACATACTAAATAATTCATTTATGCAGATTTTTGGCAGGTGTCAAAAACTGCGAAGACACTGTTTTGCAACTTGTAGAAAGGGGTATTCTCGGTTTCTTTAAAAAGGCAGGCCAACGGCGACAGTGATTTCAGTGCTAAAATGCAATTGCTTCGTTTGCTTGTATCGAAAAAACGCATTAAAAAATATCGTCGAATGCTGCATGATTTTAAATGTATATTACATGTGAAAAGTATCAGTTCGGCTTACCTCCGTGTTTCCTTTCATGGCGGCATAATGCATTGCTGTTTTGTCTGAAGAATCTTGCGTTCGGAAGAGTTCTGCTCCATTGTGCTGTAGTTTTTAATTATTTTAACCATAAGACCATAAGGTCATTAATCTTTAAATTACATAAGAAAATCATCAGGGACATCAACTGCAGATGCAAAATTGTCAATTCTAAGATGGAAGAGATTTAAGGACGTCAGCAGAAAAAAATCATCCTTAAGCAAACGTTTAGTTCTTTTTAATCAAAATTTGAGAGTATAGATATAATTTTTCATCATTTTTTTTCTATTCTGAGTATTCATGAAATGCTACTGTGGCAAAAGTGTTTATTTTAATATTTTATTATGCGCAAGAGAATACTTTTAAATATACCTCCATCAATATTTCGACAACTTGATTGCTCCCTGCTTCGACTGCGATATGCAGAGCAGTTCTTCCTTTTGTGTCAGACTCGGCGATTTGGGCACCATAGGTGAGAAGTAACTTGACGGCCGCTTGGTTGCCCTTACAACATGCAGCCATTAATGGGGTCATCTGGTACTTATTTTTGGCATTTAAGTCGGAACCCTATACATAATGTATATTAACATCAATATGTAAAAAAAAACTTGAAAAGGCAAATATATAGAAAGGTAAAGGTAAATGAAATTTGCCATTCATAAAATGTATGCGCGTTTGTTTTAATCTTTCTCTTTCGTCTTACCCTTTTTATCAAACTCTCTATAATTTTACATCTGTTGTGGAGAGCAGCCCTAAAGAGAAAAAAAGAAGAATAATTACTTTTGGCAATTCAACACTGAAACATCATGAATAAAACAGAACATGATATAAGCCTGTATTCACCATAAATACACTCTGCATGGTGTCCATTAAAAACCAGCGCATTCTTAAGAATAACACACTGACAGATTGTTACGACGGGATTCTATGAAGCGCCTTGTCGACATGGGAGAGGTTTGCGCACTTAATTAGGATAACCACACAATTTGGCACTTATGGTGTAGATAGCTGTCCCACATTTAAAACAAAGGAGGGGATCTCCAACAATACCAGGTTGCAGCATCCACAGCAAAACCCAAAAACACCGAATGCAAAAACACAAAGCAGACAAGCACAGAAAGAGACGCATAAGGGACAAGGAACGTCAACGCACAACACAGAAACATCAAACACAAAGGACTACACTTGAACCAACGAGACCAATGGGCAACCGGTGCCGACTATACACTTTACAAATAATTCAGCAGGTTAAGCGTTAATAAACGATTTCTTTTTTAGGTTCATTGATACTAGAACTTGTCCAAAAGTGTATTATTAAAAAGGAGCTTGTTGATATTTAGGAGGATATATTTACCTATGTAATGGTGTCATGAAATCTTTATCTCGGGTATCTGATATAGCCCCATGGAGGAGGAGGAAATCTACAATCTCTAGACTACCGTTCACAGCAGCAATATGAAGTGGTGAAAAGTGAAAATCCTGCAGGAAATGTATAGTGTGTAATGTAAGCAAGTTCTGCACAGAACATGTAACATGCATGCTTATTTTGCATTTTAACAAACTCTTCTGATTCTGTAAATCAATAACATTTTGGACGAGAAAAGAGGAATTATCTTAGGTAAAACTATAAAAACACATTAAGCGACATGAGAGTAGTTGAGAGCTTTTGGAGTAAACAGCAATGGTAGCGTTTTACAGAAATAAGATTATTTTAGATAGAAACAATATATAAATCGATCGATATTAATAGGATAGAGAGGCTTATCAAAAGAAGTGGGACAGATAAACAGTGGTTACCACAACACAAAGTAAGTCTACTTACCGGACACTTCTATTGAATGATGCGGTAATGAAATAAAAAAAGTAATTTTTTGTTATTTAAAGTTTCAATGTGTGAATGTGCTTGTGTTTCTAATCATTATTTCATTAGTTGTTTTGAAATTCATATTTAAAATAAAAATGAAAACATCTTCAATTACATTTAATTTGAACAGAAAATTTAAAAATGGAGAGGAAAATAATGCACTTACATTTTTTACATTTACATCAACTCCAAGTTTCCAAAGTTCTCGAACTGCCTGTAAATTTGACTCTGAATATTAATTTTCATCCCTTTTAAATGCATCGAAGAATGAAAATTTCATGAAAGTACCTTTTGCGTCTCTTTCTGTGTGTATCTGCTCTGTGTTTTGCACTGCTGCAACCAAGTGCTGTTGGAGACCTCCTCCTTTCTTTTACTTGAATATCGTCCAAACTATGCTTTTTATGAAGCTTATTGTTACTTTAATAGAGGGTTATGTAAAAGAAAATTAAAACTAATAGATGTGCATCAAGGTATGTTATGATACTTTTGATAGATACTGTAGAACTGCAGCTGTCCAATTCGGTATGAAGCATCCAAGTCATGAAAAAAATGTTTACGTAGTTTTTCTTCTCAAAGAGATTTGGAAATATAGCTATGGGGAAGAACTACTTCGTGTTTAAATGCTTGCGATTAAAGCGTGTTATATGTTAATGCGTTTTAAAATGCGTTTAAACTTTTAAAAATGTTTGACAATGAATTCTGTAATGCCTTCCGCACTTGCACTTGCGATAATTCATTAGATAAGTTGTCCTTTATGTTTCTGTGCAGCTGTGTCATTGTCTCCGTCTGTTTGTCCAATTTTTCTTCGTGAGAATGGTCAATTTTTACTTTTTTTCATAATTCGAAAGCCTTATGATTGTTGTTTTGGAATCTAATTTGGTCTTTTGTGTTTTTGTGTGGTTTTCATTCACTCATTTATGCTTTAAGATTACACAAACTCAAAGACTAATATTGATTAAGATATAATTTTGCATAAACTTTAGATGAAAGAGTCAAAGTCGAACAGAGAAAATCAGAATCCGAAAAATAATCATAATAAAAGAAGGGAGGCGATCTCCAACAAGACCCCGTTGCAGCATCAACAGCAGAACACCAAAACACCCGATGCAAAAACACAAAAGACGAGTACAGCACGAGACGGAAAAGAGACACACGTCATGTTAACATCAAACACAAAAGACTACACATAAACCGACGAGACCAATGGGCAACCGGTGCCGACTTTGGACGGCCATTTGTCACGCAATTAGCAAATTTCGTTTATAAGACGTATAAATTTCGTTTATAAGACGTATAAATTTCGTTTATAAGACGATAAATTTTTAAACAAATAAACCTCTTAACATTATGCAAAGAAGGAAAAGGGATTCCATAAATGGGATTGCTTGTTAGTCACACTTCAAAGACCCCCTCCTTTCTTTAAGCCATGCAGAAAAGGTCTAAAGCTGTGAATGTATCGAAATGTTGAGGATAGTTAAACCGTATACAAGTTTCAGGTAGAGTACAGGTTAAATTGTACACAAATTCAATTTTATTTGGTCAAAATAAGTTTTTGCTTGAACATAGAGACAAATGCTGCAATCTCTGTTTGAGTTTAAATATGTAATTTGGTGGTGATATTTTACCTCTAACTTGTTGTTCTGAACAGCACAATGTAATGGCGTATTTCCCTCTTTGTCTTGGCATTCTGTCATAGTAATTTTTGCTATATAGTCTGTATTACTTGCTGTAAAAGAATAAGTTAAATATATATTATGAGTACTCATGAAACCCTCCTGAAGAAGAATTGAAATATAAGGAATGATAAACACTTTTGAAATAAAAAATCATACAGAATTACATGAAATTGATTCAAGAAGAATCAACATGAACTATTTTCTACGAAACATTCACTTGCGAAAACACAGAATAGGAATGCACAGCAAGAGATACAAAATGGACAACGAACACCAAACACGACATCAGAGCACAAAAGATCACATATATGACTATATATGAGACCAATGGGTGATTTTCTTAGGACGGCCATCTGCAAGACGACTGATTGAGTGATTGAAAGTCACATTCCAAAAATCAGAATAAAAAGGCTTACAAATTCTTGAAAACATATACTCATGAGAAAAGAAAATAGGACTAACAGACGGAGACAACAACACAGTCCCATAAACACACGAAGGATGTTCCATTTTGTGCAATATTGTGAGTGTTGTTGAGATTAGTGTCAGGATTTTCTTTAACTGATTTGATTCATATGATATATGTAAATAATTAGCACGGCTCGATTTAACAGCACCACCTACAGTACATTATATAATGCCTTCCGCTGATTAGAAAAGTTGTCCTTCGTGTTTCTGTGGGGCATGTGTCGTTGTGTCCGTCTGTTTGTCCTATTTTCTTTTAGCGTAAGGAGGTTATTTTTTCAAAAAGTCGCAAGTCTTTCGATTGTGGTTTTGGAATACGGTTTCGGCTCTTGTTTTTGACTTCGTTCACTGATCCATATACAACCAATAGGCTCATTGACATGTTGCTCTAAATTTTTTCTATGTTTCATTTACATTAACTCGTTAATGCCTGAGAAATAACAATTTTGAAAAAATGCACTCAACAAAATACTGTAAGGGCAAACCGTAAATACTAAAGAGTGTAAAACAAAACCCCTTGGAAATGGAAAATATATCTTTCTTTATCGAAAAAAAGGTAATTGAAAGCTAAAAAATATTATAACAATTATATATTATAAGAAAGGATAGCACATTCCTGTAATGAAAAAAAAAACAAGAAACATCATGTTTGAGATGTAGTCATGCTTGATATTCACAGACCATGTCGTAGCAGTAGATTCATTGTATCCACCATTCCTTCAGAGGCAGCGAAGTGAAACGCGGTCGTCCCGTTTACGTCCTCTGTAAAAATATCGGCACCGGATTTCAACTACAAAAGAAGGAAAACAAATTCAAGTGGTTTTTAGTATCCCCGCACTATCGACTGTACAAATATAGACGAAATAGACAAATTAAAAGCAAACACCATAGAAACCACCATTATGTACAGCAGACAATCGTTAGGCATAAATTTCACCGATCATTAAAAGGAGTATGCGATTTCAGATAAAAATAAATGCCAGCCCAGTCATATTTACATTGGACATTTTCCAAACATACATGTAACATCAATCATACGTAAACATTTCCAATAAGCACCAAATTACAAATATAACAAATGATTAAATGTTATCGAACCATTACTTAAATCAATTACATGTATATGAAACACCTCATAATGGACACGACTCATTCTATTGTACTTGGGCACAATTTTCATTAAGATAATTTAAGTAAAAATGAAAATATTTGTATCATCTACGGTAACAGTATTTACCAATAGAGGAACTATATTGGAGTGTTTATGCATGATGGCGTCGTGAAGTGAAGTAAGCTGGTCCTCGTCACGTACGTTCACGTCACATTTCCCAAGCTGAAGTAACATCTAAAAAAAAGAGTGTTCAGAAACTATGAAATACACCAACTTGAGAAAGACATCCCTCATTATGCGTACCCTACTTGAATGTGATTAATCAAAGTATAAGGTGTATCTGCAACATAACATTGGAACGTATGTCTTTTTGAAAGGAAAAGTACACTAATCTTTCGATGTTGACACCTTGGTGGGTTCAGCTAGTAGCGTGCGAAAACTATCGGTCGTTTCTATTGGGAATACAGTCCCCTTTTCATTCCTTGTATAATGTACCCCATGATAAATTCTAGTTTAAGGGGATTACTCTTATGTACAATGGTTTTAATAAATTTACTGATGATATCTGCCTAAATCAAGATGTACTGGAAATGTTCCCCTACAATATACTAGATGACATGCCAATGCAATTTTGTAGGTTTGAACATGACAATACAAAGCGATTCTGCTCATCCAATGGAGTCATTACAATAGAAAATAAAAAAGTTAGTCCATTACAACCATTTATGGCCAAGTCATGTCTTAGAACTGATGAGATAATAGTTCTTTGTTGTTTTTTTTTCAAAAGATCTTGAGTACGCAAAATATTGGTTTTCTGTATTGGATGAAATCTTGTCCTAATCTTAATGAATTTTAAACCGTTAATGGAAAAGGATGACTTTTCAAACTAACCAGTATAGCACCTACTAGTTTGATTAACCTGGTGGCATAGCAAAATCATTATGATAGAAATATTACCAAGGATCAAGAATTTTGACAGAACTACTGTAAGAAAATGCAAATAGTATATGAAGTAAAGCATTTATAATTTTCAAAGTTCATCAGTTCAAAGAATGGTTGTTTTTCTTCCTTTTATGAAAAAATATGAATACATATAAACGAGATAGACTTATTCAATATTGATGATTCCGGAAATGTGATACAAATGATTTCTCCTGCAAAGTCTGTCAAGTATCATAAGATTGATCACGAATTTATTAAAACTACAAAGAAATCTAAGTTAGGGGTTGACTGAGACACTTTTTTTTTTAGAAACGTTGTATTTAGGACCAGTTATTAATTTGAACAAAAAGGACAGATGGGATACTACGTTGTTTGATACAATCATCCGTGCTGTGTTTTACCAACTCTTTGTTTTTTATCATTGTCATTTTTGCTCTCGCAGACTAATTGATTACATGGAATGGATGTCTTAATTGGGACTTAAAAGAACTATAATTCTTAAATGCTCTTTTCTGTCAGCATCATGGTGTTCATCTGTGATTTCTATTGGAGCAACTATTTTTTATCTTAATCTGTCAGATAAGTCGAAAAGCATTCATAAAAGCAGCAAATGAGATGGTGTAAATGCAAACTGAAATTCCATTAATTGAATAAAATATCTCTATTTCCAACTCCACTGTATTGTTTGTTTGTGAGTTTGGATGAAAACCTTGCTACGAGAAATATATATCTTAGTTAAAAGAAAACAAAAGAAAAAAAACCCCCAGATATCTCCGACGCATCTACAAATAAGAATTAAAATAGTATGGTTATGTCGTTCAAAATATTTTTAATCTGTTTTGTTTTGGGACTTTACATATGTAAATATCGTAAACTGCTGTTTGCTTTATTTCCGTTTATGTTCACTGGTTTTATATGCTTATCTATTCAATGGTTTTCGAAATCTATTTTTTGACTCTCTGGTGAATATTTATTATTATCATTCATCATATTCTTACAAATATTACGATTATGATACATCCCTGCATAACATAATGGATGTCATTTTAAAAGTTTCAAGGGGTTTAACTCTGCAAGGAATTACACAAATCAAGTCATATTAATTTGGAGATATGGAATATAGCAATGGCGTTGCTCTGACTGGAAAAGTGGAGGGGCACATCCGGAAATTCTTGACATGCAAAAAAGGGGGAGGGGGAAGTAAACGATATTGTGTTATAATATTCTTGTGTTAGATGTCTAAAAGAGTTAGATTAACTTATATTTAATAATTAACTGACATGCAGAAGCGACCTAGTATTTTTTACATGCAAAATTAGAATCGAACTGTCAGAAAGTGATATTTACATTCTCTTTAATAACACTTAAAGATCGATATTGACAACCACACGGTGATTAATATGCATACCTGAGTAACCTCAGCATGGTAGGCGTGACAAACCTTCTTTGAAGATAGCGCGTACGTCAACTAAGTCGCGAGCAGCGTTTTACATCAAAGACATACCGGGAGGTAATCCTTTGTTATGTAAATGAGATACCCAGGTCTCACCTGTTTTTTAAAGTTATCAATAAAAATTATAGGAGCTAAAGGATTAAAACGAACAAATCAGATATCAAAAAGAGATATTAACCCTATTGCTGTCAGTAGTGAAACGAAAGAAAATTTACCTGTCCCCTTATAGTCTCCCGTCGGTCTTTAGGATGCCTTTGTATATTCGTAAAGTTTTATGGATGTGAAATGAATCAAATAAGTTATACACATGTACTACATGTATTTGAAAGAATACTAAATAATTATGAAAATTGACCTATTGATCGAGGATTTCCTTTACAAATTGTCGTTATTTAAAACAATATTGAAATGTCATAGAATATGTTGCCCGAAAAGCTACCCCCTTCTCTAATACACTTGCAAAGTGAATTCAATGTTTGTAATTGCGTGTTTTTAACCTACTGTTGCAATATCTGTGTGACCTCTCCGAGCAGCATAATGAAGCGGAGTCTTTTTCTTGCAGTCACGTGAGATGACATTCGCGCCGCTATTTATAAGTAGGCGGCACACATCAGAAGCGTTGTATTTAGCAGACACGTGCAGAGGACTTATATGATATGGCTTTATCTCCATGTTCAAATCTGAAAAATAGAGAACATTTCAACTACTTCAGTTAAGTATTATTTTGTCTCTTCTGTGTTGTCACTTTTACTTAGTGTTTTAATGTCATTTTTTCTCCTTTCGTAAGGCTCGATTATGATTTAATTGGTTCATGCGGCTCGGGGAATTACTGGGCAATAAACCACAGCTACCTTGTTGTTATTTGTATTCTAATATATCCTAATTATAGCAGACGACAAGTAGGGTTGCTGCGGTAGTTTTCAGAAAATGACAGGTATTCAGAAAATCAATTTTAGAGTATACTCGTGAGTAGGCGTTGCTTAACTGACCACGAATGTGTAATAGACCAAGGGTGAGCTCTACAGCACATGTAGGGAGAAAATCTCAAGTCATAATAGAATACGCCAGTAGCAAATGGTGTGGTTATCCGGATTACGTGCGCACAGCTCTCCACTTTTCCGGTAACCAAAAGGTCTCGAAGAACGCATAATAGTGGTCTTAAATAAATTCCTCACTGTAAGATGACCATACAAACAAGACAGCATGACACAGGGGCTGGAGTTATACACAGAAGGATATGTGAATGGATATAAAAAAGAGGTCGTACGAAATACAGTCCGAGTTCTGTCGGCTGTTGCGAGCTCATGCATGTTATCACCCGAGGAGTCCAACGAACATTCAGAGAGGACAGGTGATCGGGGCCCTGTCTTTTCTAAAGAGGTTTAAACAGGGCCAGTCTTGGGGTCCTGTCGTCCAAGTCAGTAAGAGTGCAATTGTTAAGAATGCGCTGATACAAGATTGTAGGTAGGTCAAGTACCAAACCAAGTGTCCGTCTGGTGATAGCAGGCTCATATCAACGATATAAAAGGCGGTTGGTGATTCTGACGCAATTTCGATGGTAACTCCGTCTGCATTTGATCAATCTTATTTTGTTTATTTTATCGCCATAAGAGGCAGGTTGTGAAATTCCCGTTGAAATGTACTCTGTTGTTTCTATGGGCTCGAATTTCAAAAGAAGCTGACGATAATTATTGTAAAATTTCCAGAAAGTCTTAATTGGTATGTGAAAGCCAAAACTTAAATCTGAGAATTGATTGGTAATTTGTAAATTTCTATTATGAAAATCAAAAACTTAATAACATATTCTAGCGTACTGGATGAGTTGTGAAATGTAAATGCCGTATGACGATTATCTAGGAATTCCACCGTCAAGCCAGGGGAAATTTACTATGTTGAATCCAAAATCATCTCTTTTGTCATACATGTACACACTCGTATGAATCTCTCCTTTTAAAATGTTGATATTTAGGGTTCTTTGTTTGTATAAATGTTTCCCCTGTTATTCTTAAATTTTCAAAGACAGCATTGTCGACAGTGAGAATGTCATTCAGATACATGTAGAACCACCATTGAACATTTCAAATCATCATGTATTCTGTTATATACATTTCTTGAAACTAAAACGTGGGTCCTGTAGCATCATATTCCACCAATTCTGCTAATATATAAGTCTTTTGGTACATTTTGGACATATAATACACATTGAAGACGTACATATCAATTATTCAGTCTCTAAGTCGAGAAGGCAAGGTTAAATCATTAGAATTTCCATAGGAACGGATGTGAACCTCGGAGTGAATAACATTCCGAAGCGAGACCACTTTGGCTATATTACACTGTTTAGATTGGGATCACTGACGAGGGTTAAGTATCCGAAACGTGCATGTATGGTCCATGCTTCTAATTTATCTGTTCTTGAATTTGAAGACGTTTAAGATTTGTACCACTTGGTGAGTGTCACTGATGATGGACCAATAGTCCCCGAGGGCACATGTAGCCAAGTTCGATCAACTTCGGTTGATCGTTTCTTCAGCACATCCGAAAATTCTTCTATCAAAATTTATTGAAATTTCTAAAACGTTGGTCCTGTAGCATCATATCCAACCGATCCTGCTTCGTCTTTTGGTACATTTTTTGGACAAAATAATTTTCATACTATTTGGCCTCATTACCCTGTTTTGATTGAGAATCAATGACGAGAATGAAGTACCCGAAAAGTGAATGTCTGGTTGATGCTGCTAATTTATCTGTTCTTAAATTAAGCTATTGAATTTGAAGACGTTTAATATTTTTATCACTTGGTGAGTGTCACTGCTCGTGGACCAGGAGTCCCCGAGGGCACATATAGCTAAGTTCGATCAACTTTGGTTGATCGTTTCTTCAGCGCATTCGAAAAATTCTGTTATCAAAATTTCTTGAAATTTCGAAAACGTGGGTCCTGTAGCATCATATCCCACCCATCCTCGTCTATTGGTACATTTTGGACAAAATAATTTACACACTCTTTGGCCATATTACACTGTTAAGATTAAGGATCACTAACGAGGGTAAAGTGCATATCTGATCCATGCCGCTTTATGAAAGCGGAAACCTTGAACTAAACGTTTCTTGGTTATATGTAAATTTCTACTATGAAAATCCAAAACATTAGTACACGCTCTAGCTGAGCTGTGATATGTAAATGCCGTATGACGGTAGTCTGGGAACGTCACCGTCAAGCTAGGGCAAATTTACTATGTTGAATCCAAAATCATCTCTTTTGTCATAAACACTTGTATGAATTTCTCCGTTTGTAATTTTGATATTTAGGTCCAAAAATTGTGATTCTGTATTTTAATATTTGCCTTGTTGAGTGTAAATTCTTGTGGATAACTTTCATTCTTATATGTATCAAAAACAGGATTGTCAATAGTGATAATATCATCCAGGTACCTATAATGAGTAAAATAAGATCCTGACGATAATCTCAACAGCACTCACAATAGAGCGTATAATAAGCATCGACTGACCCCTAGCAAGCTAGAGGTTTCAGGCTAGAAGTATCAGTAAAGCATTTCAAATCATCAAATTTCCTTTTCTTTTGAAGATTTTGGATAAATTCTTTTTCATAAGCATGCGATGCAACGTGCAATAAGGTGCAATGCAATCATCCCCATGTTTACATAAAAATCATATAAAGAAAATTAAATTTTATGGTTAAAGACATATTAAGAAAATTAGATTTTATAGTTAACTTTAAGTTTCAGTTTTGTTTGATTATGTCATTGTGCATTGTTGAACGTAAACCCACTAAAGATGTGATAAAGCTAAAGGAAACTACCTGTGCAAATCTCTTCATTGATAAACATCACCGTAGCGATTCACGTGATATGAAAATAGTCTCTTGCATGGAAATCCCCTTCGATTAACAAGGTAAATGCTGTCTACATCTACATTATATGAATTTATTTTAGGCTTATCATACGATCATCGTTATAAATTATATGATGGTTATCTATTCTTGTCAAGAATAGAGGTATGCCCAGAGAACACTTGAACAAAAAGTTTTGTTTATTTATGTGCACCATATCATAACATGTAAACAAAATAGAAAATTTTCTGTTTAAGTGTTCTCTAAATATTCCTCTATTCTTGACCAGAAAAGATTACTATCATATTTATAAAAATGATGCTCATATGATAGGCGTAAACTAGTTTCATATAAAGTAGATTTAGACAGTATTTACCTTGTTTAATCGAAGGGGATTCCTACGCTACGGTGAACATTCTACTTGAACGTATAGATGCACATACGCACTCTATCACCTGACCTCGAAGGAAATAGAGGCTATGGGTAAATCAATAGGCAAAATGGAAACTCCAGGTGCATCAAAAGACGTCAAAGTGGTGGTAAACAATATCCATGTTAAAGTAGAGGACAAGGTAACTATGTTCAGATTGTATGGATTAAAAGTGGTTTACCTGTCCATGCAGTCATCTTTATTTTAATCTTTATAAAAAATTTTTTAATGAAAAAATGGCATTTGGTTGTCCATCATTCATCAAGTCGGGGGTGATTGATTATGTTGTGAGCCTCGGTTTTCTGGGGGGCAGAAGGTTTTCTGCTGATAGATTATTTCCAAAAAGGACAAAAAATCATTGGCACATATTATGTCTCGCTTTTGACACAGTTAGTGAGTTACGGGAAAATATTTAACTTGAGAGCCACGGAAAGCTCACTAGTTAACCGTTCGTTGTTCCAGAAGGACAATCCTTCTGTTTACAAGTCTGTCACTGCCATGGCTGCCATTCATGATTGTGGCTTTAATTTGTCTGAGCATCCGCCTTGTTCATCTGATCTTGCTCCATCAGACGTTCATCTATTCCCAGTTTGAAAGCAGCTATTTCTGGCACCCACTTTCAGTCCGATGATGACGTCATACTTGTAGGGGATGACTTTCTGACGATTCAAGATAATGAGTTCTTTAAAAGAAGTATTGCGGTCCCATCTAAATTACATAGTCCAGGCCATAATTTTTCACTGCTTACATTGATTTTACATGTAATTACATTTCACAGAATTACATTTAACAGAAATTTTGCCCAGGACCCAATGGTGTGTCTTGACCTTGATCCAAGGTCAGAGGTTAAGGCACAGTACTTGGTGGTTGTTAAATCTTGATTAGGTAATATTTTTTCACTGCCTGGATGGACCTGAGTATTATTTTAATTTTCATAAAATTGTTGCCCATTATCCAAAAGGTGTCTTGAACCAAGGTAATAGCAAATAGCAAGGACACGGTAGATCTTTCCAAACCATAATCTTTCAATGCCTGCATTGATTTAGATAATATTTCGGCGAATTGTTGCCCAGGACCAAAGTTTGTGTCATGACCTTGATGCAAGGTCAAAGGTCAAGGTCATAGTATATGTGAGCTGAACGATATTGACCGAATCATAGTGTTTTTCAATGCCTGCAATGATCCCAATAATTTTTCACAAAAATGTTTTCCAGGTCCAAAGGATGTGCCGTGACAGTAAACAAAGGTCATCGGTCAAAGATCAAGGTCACGGTATATGCAGGTAAAATCTTGCCTGGATCATAATCTATCACTGCCTTCGTAGATCTGATTAATATTTCACAGACTTGTTACCAAGGACCCAATTATATATCAAGACCTTGATGCAAGGTCACGGGTCAAAGGCTAATGCCACAGTTCATGTGGTGGATTGAAAAGTCTTGTCTGAACGATAACTGGTATGGATCTGGCATGGATTGAGATGGATCAATATTTTACGGAATTATTGCCCAGGACCAAAGGATGTACCATAACCTTGATTCAAGGTCATAGGTCAAAGGTAAAGGTCACAGTATATATGAGTTGAATACTTTTTTGTTTTCTTCATGGATCTGAATATTATTTCACAGAATTATTGCCAAGGACCAAAAGATGCGCCATGACTTTGATCTAAAGTTAAAGGTCAAAGTCACAATTCAAGTGGACTGAAATCATGTCAGGACCTTCACGTCCTATTGCCTGCTTAGATTTTGATAATAGAAATGTTGCCAAACATTTAAGGCTGCGTTATAATATTGATTCCAGGTGGTGAAAGTCACAGTACTTTCAGGATGAATATTCTTGTCCTAATGAAAAGTTTCACTGCATGGATTTATTTAAATATTCCACAAACCTTTTGGCATTACTCCAAAGGTATCTCATATGCCTATAAAAAACCGTTTGAGATGAACATGTAATACAGATAAGATTTGTGTTCAGTTTCGATTGAAGCCTTCTATGTAGAGATGCAGGAGATATTTATGCCGATAGGGACATATATTGCTTGGTGATAAAAAACTTGTTAGTAACAAATAACATATTTTCTAGACAGTGAACATACTGACACAGAAAGCTTCACCCCAGGGGACGTCAAAGGGAGATGTTCTGTTCCTTCATGGTCAGTCTTTCTCCTCCCAGACCTGGGTAGACCTCAAAACGCTTCAGTTAGTGGCAGGACTCGGATACAACGCTGTCGCTATAGACTTACCTAACGCACGTAAGGACTATTTGAATGGTAAAGCCCCCTTCACACTTTCACGGATCGAGCCACGACTCCGCTACGACTCCGAATAGGTCTATCCGTGGCGAGTCGGGACGCAAAATGTTCGATGAACCATGAACCTACGACTCCAGTACGGATTGCTACGGGTTGATACGATTCGAGTACGGATAGCTACGGGTTGATACGATTCGAGTACGAGCTACGGATAGCCGAGGATTGCTACGGATATCGTCCCGACATTGCTACGGATTGCTACGACACGTGTACGGATAGATACGGAATGCTACGACACGTGTACGGATAGATACGGATTGCTAAGGATTACCAAAACTCGAGTACGGATAGCCACGATTCGCACAAGGATAGCTACGACTTCAGTACGGATTGGTAGGACTGGCTTGAATTTCCTATGCATTTTTAATCCATAATTATTTACTAAAACACCGAATATTTTCAAATTGAGATGGTCTCACTTGTTTTATAACAGTATTGAGGTTTTATACATGCCTTTATATCATGACCTGAAATTGAATAGTTGAAGTATTAACTCATATATTGACCGAAAAATGCAGAGAAACCTAATAGATTTGAAGTTAATATAAGACACAATCCTTGGCTATCCATAGCAACCCGTAGCAACCCTTAGGTGAGTCGTAACAATCCGTAGGAGAGTCGAAGCAGTCCGTAGCAGAGTCGTAGCAGTCTGTAGCAGAGTCGTAGCAATCCGCAGCAGAGTCGTAGCAATATGTAGCGGAGTCGTTTTGCTATTTTTATCACAAAAATGATCCCGGATTGCTAAGGATGCGCTACGGGTTACTACGACTCCCCTACGGATAGCTACGACTCCACTACGGGTTGCTAAGACTACCCTACGACTCCGCTTCGACAAATCTATCCGTAGCTATCCTTGGCCCGATCCGTGAAAGTGTGAAGGGGGCTTTACGGGTCTTAATTGTAAAATTGAGAGAGTACATAAATGTTATTGTTTCTGTAAATTTTCTTTAGGAGGTTGATTGTGTACATCAGTTTCAGATTTACGATCGTATGTTAAATTCCACCCCCCCCCCAAAAAAATCGTTATATCTACATGTAGGGCTATGTCAAAATTAATCAATATTATACACAGCCAGTTGTGCCTCACACATGTGCCTGAAATTTATATGAAATGAGCATCATGTTAATTTCACATGAAAGTTCATGTAAAATTCATATACATTCCACGTAAGATTAATGTGAAAAATATTTCACATGAATGTCATATTAATAACTTCATATGAATTTTACATGAGATTTTCTATGTGACCTTCATGCGAAATTGAATTTATATGAAGTTCATGTAAAAAATTCTATGTAAATTGTATCTATGAGTGTTTCTATAAGTCCCCAACATAACATGCTTTCGTTTGTATCTATCTTTCAAAATGTCACTAAGAGTGATAAATCAAGTTAGATAAAAGCTAATGAGTTGTTGTTTGGGAAATATTTCTGGTTTAAATTTAATTATAAGAAATATCCTTTGAATGCATAGACCAAAAAAAAAAATAAAAAAAAAAAATGGATCGCTATACTGAAATAGACTGGGCACACAGATAATTTTATTCCTTAATGTCATAAAATTTGACTGCAGCAGTTATAAATAAAACAAATCGGACAGATGATGTCGCTGTTTCAGGATTTATCTTTAACTTGTTCATTAGTGTATAGATTATATATGTATACTTAGATTGTAAGTGCCATACCGTTAGCTACTAATACAATCGTTTTATTTTACATTTTCAAGAATTCCATATTTTGAAAATAATGAACTACATGTATTGCTATACTACAGTAATATGAACATTTATTTTGTTAGATGAGGTTGGACAGGGACAGCCCAGTCTAATCTAGAAAAACACAAATGATAGTTTCTAAGTATTAAGAGGGTATGCATTTATAGGAATTATAGGTAGAAGATGAGTAAGATTCTGACATTTGAATTTAAAACAATAAGAGATAATGTAACATGTGGCGATGTTAAACTAGCTGACGGTATGGTACATTAAAAATCTGTACATATCTCATACATAATAAATGGTGGAGATGGATGGCTAAAGGGGAGGAAGGAGGCCATTGAAAAAAAAAAAAAAAATAAATAAATAAATAAATAAATTTTTTTTAATGTAATCAACTTTTCAATTATACTTTACGTATCAGATAATGAGTGTGCATTCTGACTGATAGAAAGTAAAGTTATCTACGTCATTTCTTAATCATAACATAATTTCAAGTCATCTTTTTACATGGAGCTTTGATAAATGAAAAATGTTTTGATGTTTTAAACTTTGTCAGACATGTTGAATTTTTTGTAAAAGAAAGACATACTTGTCTTACTCACTTTGCATAAGTTGTCCAATACTCGATAAAAAAATTGTATGCTATTCCAGTGCATGAAAATGTATCATCCTATTTTTCAAGCCAAAAGCAAAAGTGATGCTGTGAATGTCAAGGACCGAAATAAGTTCCTGGAGGATGTTATCAAAGAGTTGAAGCTTCGAGCACCCGTGATTATCAGTCCGTCCATGACTGGTAGTTACTCACTACCATATTTGTTTCATACGGCGCCAGACAAAGTCAGTGAGAGAATGTCAGGCTTTGTGCCAGTGGCGCCTGTTTCCACTGAAGACTTCACCTCGGAACAATATAAGCAAATAACGGTACACAATATTTGGATTGATTTCGTTATTGTTTCTACAAAGATCAAAAAGAAATTATAGGATAAAGATTTCAATAGACCACTTGCCATATTTTACTGCAATCCGCTTTGAAAATACATGTAACGTTAAGGTCATCATGTATTCTTATATGGATATGGTCAAATAAATTATGAAAGATGTACGTCTCATAGAGGAAATTTCAAGAAAACATAACTTCTTCTGACATTCATCTCTGTTATACACTGATATCAGTTTTGAACTGGAATTTGATAGATACATCAAAATTTCCAGATGATAAGTTTAAAAGGTTAGATATTTATGACTCTTGGACTTTGAAAATAAATTTCTTTGTTTTCCCATTCGAATTCCACATGATGCTTGGTAATTATCTCGAGCTTCGTACACTTTCCTGCTTTCTTTACAGATACCAGTTTCAATAGTGTATGGTGAGAACGATAAGTCTATAGGTCCTGGATCTGTTCAGAATCTTAGAAACTTTCCATCCAAAGAACTTCACGAGCTGAAAGGTGCTGGACATGCAGCATACATGAACAAGACTGACGAATGGCATACAATCCTCACGGATTTCTTGAAGAAAGTGTACTCCTGATTTTAGAACACATTTTCATGAAGATTTTTTATATGTAAAATTAAGCTCCTCCATGTCATGAAAAGAGAGTTCATTTTTTGTGTTACCTTCGAAGCATAGCGACACTTAGGGATAACTTTGTCCGTCTCTCCGTCCGTCCGTCTTTCTGTCTGTCACACTTTCGGTATCACGCCCCATAACTGTTAATAGAGCTTTGATATTTCACATGTGTATTCCTTGTGGCAAGACCTTTTTTGACCTAGTGACCTTGACCTAGATGCAATGTATTTGGCCTACTTTAAAAAAAATAAGATAGTCTATATCTTTTGATTGGTAAGTGATAGGGCTTCAATTGGTAATTAACAGTTGTATACCCAGTGACCAGATTTTTTGATCTGGTGAACTTAACCTAGATGAATGACCTACTTAAAAATAAGATTGGCTATACAATATGTATATTCATTTGAATCAGACTTTGGTGACATAATTAACAAAATTAGAAGGATCAAAGGTAGACAGCATAACCATCGTAAATGCATCAGTCAAACACCTTTTATACCGTGTATACGATCCTATTGTCACGTAAAGGACACTCCGCATGGTACTTGACCAGTCTACAGCCTTGTACCAGCGCAATCGTGCATTTTGACAGACTGTTACCACGGGACTCTATAACGCGCCCTATCCAAACCTCTTTAGAGATGAAAGGGCCCCTACCACCTGTCCTCTCTAAATGTCGTTCGGACTCCTCGGTCGATAACGTGCATGAGCTGGTTACGGTCGACAGAGCACGGACTGTATTTCGCAAGCCCCCTTCTACATATTTATCCGTGTTCTTGGGCTCTTGCGTTTTGCTGTCTCGTTTGTGTGGTAATCTTACAGTGAGGAGGTTATTTTACACTACAATTGTGAGTTCTTCGAGACATCTGTGTAACCGGTAAAGTGGAAGGGTTGTGCGCACGTACTCCGGATAAACACACCACTTGCTACTTTCCTGGCAGATGGCCGTCCTAAGTCGGCACCGGTTTCCTTTCTGTCTGGTTGGTTTTTATGTGTAGTCTTTTGTGTTTAGTGTTTTGATGTCATATTTGGTGTTCCTTGTCTTTTTTGGGTCTCTTACTTTGTATGTCTTCTCTGTGTTTCACTTTGAGTGTTTGGATGTTTTACTATGGATGCTGCAACCGAGTCTTGTTGGAGATCCCTTCCTTTTATTTAGATAGATAACAACATTTTGATTTAGTTACCTTGATCTAGATATTTGACCTACTTTTAAAGAAACAAATCTTTGGATCGTAAAGTGATAGGGGTTTTAAAAATATTTCACATGAGTTTTGCTGTCGATGGGACCTTTTTATATAAATAAAAAAAAATTGACCTGGTAATTTTACCTAGGCCTTTGACTTGCTGTTTAAAAGATAATGATTGACGATATCCTATGATTTGTAAGCAATACACGTGTAGGTCTAAAATTTCATATCTTAATTTCATTTGACAAGACTTTTCTACTGATTCCAATAATTTTGACTTGGTAACCTTGACTTGAATATTTGAATCACTTTATAAAAAGCCGCTTCGCAGACGACAAAAGCATTCCTTCGATCGCATTTTTATGACTTGTACACCATCCTTGTAATAATGCTAGCCAATAAGCTTTTCCTTAATACTTTATGAGGCAAGTTAAACAACAGACATATACATCATAATATACAAAGTTCAAAAAATGAATTTAGGTACGGTCCATTTGATATTCTGGGGGGGGGGGGGGGTCGAAAAAAAAAATTGATGAATAAAATAAATTGGCTTATGGTGTGACAGAAGAAAAAATAATCTTGCTTTTACAAGTAATCTGAATTTGAAGAATTCACTCGCCGCAGTTTTCAATTCATATTACAAGAATTTTTGCTCGCTTCGCTTGCCATAGTTTTCTATCAAAACATAAAGTTCCTATTTGAAAATATCAAAAGAATGCATGCTAAATGAAAAAAGGGCCTTTTTAAAGGCTTAGATATGTTATCAATATAATGTATTACTATTAATAGCTGATCACAATAGAGTCTAATTTGATATGGAGGCTTTGAAGGAGAACTTCAAATTTTGACCAATTTACAAATCTAAATTTGAAACTTTGTCTGGAAGACTCTCCCCTCAGACCCTCTTACTTGTACCTTACATAAATTTTGTTTACTGAGGATTATATTGTAAAATTCTTTTATCTCTCTGTTTCGATGAGAATCAAATTTGTGCATAAAAATAAAGTCATATTTTAGAGTATAAAGAATTTCTATTGATAAAACATAAAAAAATATCCTTTAATATATCGCACATTACTAACAATAGAAAAATTTTCTTGCTCCAACTTTACAAGAAAACAATGAGTTTGCTTACTCTTCTCGGACACCTCATCGCACTTCTCTTTAAAGGATTTACTTTACTTCGAAATAGAATCAACTTGATTTGCTTTTTGTTCTGTTCGTTATCGTTTTTCATGAGATAATAAGTCCATGATTTCACAGCGTTTTAAATGACGGACATACAACCATTTCAAAAGCTTTCGATCCGCTTACTAAAGCAGGATAAACAGGGAAAAGTTTTGCAGATTGTTATTGTTCTCAGTTGTCATTGACATTACTGATGCATATCATTTTTGAGTTCCGATCGCAATTGCTTTGAGGAAATCAATCACAATGCAACGTTATAGCAATATTCATCGGTACGCTTTGCTGGGATTGATGTTGATTATGTTTCCTATGATTTCTATTATATCAATATGTACATTACTTCAGACAACAGTAAAATAATGAAAATGGGTATTGGTAGACTAGGCGTCTATTTAGATTGATATAAATTATCGCTGTCAAATTTCTGGTCGATCTATGCAGAAAGCAGAAACTGAACAAACTAAGAATATGACGCGAGTAATTTACGAAGTCATGAATAAATTCATTGAAATCAAAACGGAATATGTGCTCAAATACTTGTTATGAATATATACCTGCTTTGTGTCGTATCAGAACATCCGCTATCTTGGCAGAATTACTCTTGCATGCAACATGAAGGGGTGTTAAACCAGAATTGTCCGTCGTGTCAACCTGACTGGGGTACTCAGTTAACAGCAGATCAAGTTCCTTCGCCAAACCTTCTCTTGCAGCCTAGAAAAGGTATCATGAATACAGAAAGTCGTTTCATTTAAAAAATGTTCAGTAGTTTTCTAGTCACCTCTCTTTTGATTTCTTTCTTTGACATTTTTTGTTCCTATAAAACCACACCAAATTATATTTTTCAGCATAGGTTCCCCATCACTTTTCCCTTTCACATCAACTTACTGTGGAAAGGAAATTCGATTAAATTCATTGAAAGGTAATCTTTTTTTATTTTTAAAAATTTTGTAAAAATGATTTTTTTCATTATATTACTTGTTTTCGAATATTGCTTAGAATTTCAACTATAGCTTGCTTAAGCAATTACAATTCTTCTATAACCTATGTCGTTGAAAGGGACTTCATCCGTTAGAATAATAACAATTACACACTTTATCACTAATCATAAATATTTGAATGTGGATTTTATTGCAATATTATGGGTTTCGTTTGTTTTCAAATTTGTTTGTTTTTGTGTCATCTTATTTTTCAAGTTGTAATACATGAATTACTAGATATAACATGTTCTCAAGAGCCGTCGACATGCAACTTTACAATTTTATTGACCATAGTTTATAGATTTCCAAAACGACGCTATGAATAACTCGTTGAGTATCATCTGAACCTAAACTCTGTATCAAGTATTAATTTATTGACCTAACGACTTCATTTATTAATGCCGCTGGGCCGCTATCCTAAATCTCTACTTCAACCTTGCCTTAAATGTCATATGTTGTGAATTAAAGTAAAAGGATATTCTTAGTATAGAGTACTCAAGTAAGAGACCAGAGGACAAAACGTACCTGTATGACCGTAATACTTGATATGTCAGTTTCATCTTCTGTTTCCTTGTCCGCCTCCCTGAGGCTGTTCTTATAAGAGGGATACAGCGTTGATATACCGGATACATTGACAAATCTGCTACTTCTCCTTCTGTTAATGGCTGCATGGACTTTGTTCTGTTTGTCATAGTCTATTCTGACCGTTGGAATTTGAATATTCATGTTGGAGGTCTAGGAAATTCAAAATAATGATTGAAATGTATATTTTTCATATAGTGATCTAATAGTATTATTTTACTAATTTTATTTTGTTTTCCTTAATTATAAATAAGAGGAGTATAAATATTTTGGGATAGAATGTTTTTCCTAATTTTCTTTTTGTTTAATGTTAACTATTCAGCTGGAACATAATTATTACAAATCACAACCATAGCAACGCGTTTAAATTTTTAAACTTTAAATAAAAAGGAGATTAAAACCTGAATAATTAAACATCTTGATTTTATAATTCTTATAAAAAGAAATTTCTTACAATGCAAAATTTTAAACGTGATTCAGAATTCTTTCACGCATAAATTCACAGAATCCTTACCTGAATGTCGTTTCATCCGATTACATTGATTCCTGGCATAAGATTAAATCTACAACACATTATAGACTCAAATGAATTGCTCTTAATCGACCGCATGTAGCAGCTACCAATCAGAAGCCGTTTATTCGGGATGAAATCCGTGATGTAAACATTACCTCATAAGTAATTAATTATAGGAGTTTCTCCCATTGGGAGAAGAATGTAACGAAAAGAAATAGAGTCTTTGACACACAATTTGAATAATTTGAACAATTTGAATAATTTGATGACTTATGTACTAGTAGACTCCACACAATCCTTGAAAATAGGAAATTCTGCCAATTCGTTTTCTTAATTTGTTGAACAATGATGAATACAATGCCAAAGGTTGTGCTTAAAATGATAACAGCTGTGTGATAAGAGATACTTCATCCTTTTTGTTTAAAATGCCTTAAAAGCTATATTGATATTAAAAGCACGGATTTCTGGTCATCTCCGTCAGAGGAAATGGAGAAAATGATTTGTGATACTTGGGCAAAGTAAGGCTTCCTAAAATTCGATCACTTCAAGAACAATAAATGTATACGCAATGTGTTCGAAAATGACTCATTACCACGAAACAGATGATGAGGTATTGAACAAATTATAAAGTCCAGACCCATAACAAGATCTTTACTCATTAACATGAAGTTACAAAAAGCAACTAGTAATAAAAGCAAACAACTTCGATAAAAAAAACCCCAAGACACTGAAACATTGAATAAGACTGACAACATACACAAAAATTTTGAAGAAAGCATTGACATTCAAACATGAGAATAAGTGACAGCACAGAATAGGAAGGACAAAATAAACTCTAATAAATTCCATTTGGATATGCTAATGAATCGACCCTACAGGAAATTTGGAGCCGCGCAATTTTTGCAAAATGCATCAATTGAAATTCAAAACATTAAACCAGAGGGCGCTACTAAAATACGTTTGGCTGTGTCTGAAAATCACTTCGGCATATGATCAAGTACCACTGATGAGGATTTACTATCCGAAACACGTGTTTTGGTGCATTAACATTGGTTTGAAAGTGTCTTCAAGAAGGAAAAGAGTTAGAACACTTCCTTAATATTATCTTAATAACATAAGAAAATAGGTGCTTACTTTTATCAGAGTGAGATTTGGCCAGCGATATTATTTTTAGTACATAAATCTTCCTATTAAAGAATCCCAATTCAAATAACTAAACATTGACATTTTGTTCGCGTGACAAACTTTGGAAATAGAAGAGTTCAGACTTTGTCTATTTGAGCGTTTCTTGAACTTTCTTTTATTACAAATTGTATATAAAAAAAAAACGTTATGAAAATACAGTGAAAATAAAATCATAATCTGCAGAGTATACAAAAAATGGGGAATAAAATGACAACTCTTCCCTAAATAAAGAAACCCCAAAACAAGAAAGCAAATAAAACGAATCTTGCCAACGTGTGGGCAGATCTAAACTTATAAATTGGAACTAGGTTCTAAGGGAAAGTAAGAATCTCTTGTCTGCACGGTCATTCCTTTGTCCATCTCGAAAGGAAATTGTAACATTCAGCATTTACACATCCAACGTCAAAGATCAACATTAAATAAAACATCCAGAATTTAAAGTTTCGTCATCATCGACATAGAAACAGCTTTTATTTCCAACATGAAGCAAGCTCTATCCGATACAGAACAAACAATACTAAAAGGCTCAAAGTTAGCTTTTGGCATACCGGTTTGTCCGTCGTCCGTCCTTTCGTTCGACGTCCGTCAACTTTTTACATTATCGTATCGAAACAAAGATATAGGTGTGAACGAAAGACTAGATGTTTGTCTTAATGAGATCTACAGACCTTGACTCTCATCTTTAGGATTACCAAAATTCTGAATGTATGCAGCGCAACAGTAATTCATCCAGTAGCGCCACTTCAAATGAATATCATTTTATTTTATCACATATTATTTATTAGATTATTCATGTTTATAGAGCTGTTCTTCATATTTCAATGGATTTGTGCCTATTTTGATGTAAATTAACTGGTGGTTTTCGTTGTCTCTGTTTGAATGGTGGTTTTGTGTGATGTTCCCCTTTAACCGTCCAGTGCGGGTGTGGTTCGCCGTGACCACGTCATGTTGTGGGTGATCCCTTTACCGTCAGTATAATGAAAGTATCAATGAGTATCGATATATTGGTTAAAACAATCTTTTATGTATTCATGAAACAAGAGTTTTTTTTTACAAAAATAATGATAATAATCAATAATTCTCTGAAAGACGAACTATGGTAATGCTGTCACGTCTTGCTTCACTCATCATTGCTGTGAATGACTTACCCAATCGTCCAAGACGACGAAGTCGACCAGTAAAATCAAATATTGAGCCTAGTAGTCAACAATATAAACTTTCAAGTCAGGATATCATTTGTATATGGCAATCCTCAATATGCATTCTATAAATCAACACTGAATTATTTGCAGTGACAGCTGCATTAGATGCATTGTTTGTCCTCTGCTCTGAACTGGATTTTTCAATTTATAAATCCATTAACATCGATGAAAACAATTAAATCCAGATTGCAATGGGTTTGAGTCTTATTCAAATATGTACTTTTCTCAATCTAATAATACAGATTACTTCTTTTATATTTCTCCATGCGATTTTGATGCTTATAGAATTGATGATGAACAGAAGTTACAGACGTAAATAGTCAACTTGATACCAAATGATTGTTTCTCCAAACCCATTCTAATTTCTGTTCACAAAAATTTCTCAAATTTCTGAAAAGTGGGTCCTATAGCATCATATGCCACCCATCCTGTTACGTCTTTCAGTATTTGTAGAATATGACTTTCATAGTCTTTGACCATATTACAATGTTTACGCAGATTTAGGATCACTGACGAGGGTTGAGTACCCGAAACGTGAATTTCTTGTCCATGCTGTAAATTCATCTGCTCTTAGATGATACATTTACAGATTAACATTATCATGGTCGCGATTCAAGTTTACAAGTTAACAATTTTATACAGAGTACAACATTGTCTTCCATTTGAAAACTACTGAAACCGACCCCATACCAAAGTCGCATACAAATAACTTAAAATAAGTTACTTCGTTTATATATGATGACATGGGCTAAGTTTTTTTTCAGGGGGAGGCAATCCAGTCTATGGTTTTGCAAAAAGAAAATACGTAAAACGGGAAGATAAGAAGTTTTTTTTTTGCAAATTTCAGAGGTTTCCTGACCCTTTCCCCGTTATATCCGCATTTGGATGATCATGACATATCCAAACTTGATTATTCAGGGGCCGAATAGTTGTCATTGTAGTTCTTTGTTTAACTAATTTGAAATGCATTTGAGGAGATTGTTAAGGACTTGAAACTGATTTCACCTCAGTGCTAATATCACAGAATCATGATATAAATTCAATCTTGAGATTCTAACGAATGATGCATAAAAGGTATCTTTTAAGCGCTGGTCACATTGCCAGTAGCCTATAGAAACTGGCTTTCAGCTAGAAAGAGTTTCTGCCCCCTGAATTTCTTTACAAACCTGAATAAATGTACAAAGTTGAACTCATTTACTTTGAGTGAACGATTTCTTCACATTAAATTATCAATTCTCATTATCTGTTGATTTCAAGAGGAAATCCCACATTTTCCTACTGAAACAGGTCATTATCGAAAGTAATCGGGTTCGTTTCTTTGGAGATAATTTCCGGTAGAATATATCTTAGTTGTTTCATTATTCAGTACTAATAGCTAATGCCCCTTTTAAATAACTTTCGATCCGTAATTTAACTGCTTTGAATGCCTCTTCTAATATATATTTCGTTCTAGATTTTAATTTATAAGCTCGTTTCTGATTAAACAAATTGTTTATTATCTATCGGTTCAAAGAGGCTAGAATTTCGTTCCAGAAAATCACCGATGAAACATCCTTTATTTGTGCTTATTTAACCAGTTTGAAGGTTGTTGGTTCTGACGCACATCTCATTTGAATCACCTGATAATAATTATGCTTGGAAAACCTACCAAATAAAATTGCGGATATCACAATGTTCAATGCTGCGAGGTTATAAAATATAGACCATACCGGTATATTTTTTTTCATACTGATCACATTAAAAAAGTATTATACATTCAAGCTTATGTAAAGACCAAAGAAGAGGTCACATCGCTCACCTGAATTGCAGACAAAAAATGGTAGTGGACAATTTGGTGGAGGCCCTTGTATACTTGCTTCCTGTAAGGTTTCGTGAAATTCTATGCAGCGGTTGAAGAGGGGAAGTCGAAAATGCGTCAGCTAATCAGAGCCCTCGGTGACCACATTTGTTGACCGATCGGCACAAAAAACCCCTCAAACTTGGTGGAGGACCATGGGTATTTACTTCCTGTAAGGTTTCGTGTAAATCTGTGCAGTGGTTGCAGAGGGGATATCGAAAATGCATCAGCTAATCAGGACCCTTGGCGACAACATTTGTCGACCGATTGGCACGAAAAACACAAACACAAACCTCATCACTGAGGAAGTTCTATGGTCGATATGTGGAACTCGTCATACTCTATGATGTCCCACTCTCCAGAATGGTGGATGATATTCTGTCATAGACCATTTGATCCATCCAACCAAAGATTGTACACTATGTCTTCCGAAATGGAAGTAACCGGATGTGACAGTTCTACCGAATTGAAGCGGCGGGTGTAGTCTTTTGTGTTTGATGTTTACATGTCGTGTGTCTCTTTTCCGTCTCGTGCTGTACTCGTCTTTTGTGTTTTTGCATCGGGTGTTTTGGTGTTTTACTGTTGATGCTGCAACGGGGTCTTGTTGGAGATCTCCTCCCTTCTTTTTACATGCAACATGTATGCTTGCTCTTCCTGGGCACCTGGTCTCACTCCCATATCGGGAGTTCGCTTCTTTTCATATGGTGGAGGTTTTGTTTCTTTGCTTTGGTTCCTGTTTTATCCTGATTTTGTATGCCTTCGGTTTCTGATTTTCTGAATTATTGATTTTGTGCTGTATAAAGGGATATGGTCATAATCCATATTTGTCATTGGTAGAGGACCTTGAGTACTTGCTTCCTGTAAGGTTTCGTGAAATTCTGCGAAGCGGTTGCAGGGGAGAAGTCGAAAATGCGTCAGCCAATCAGAACCCTCGGCGGCCATATTTGTTAAACAATCGACACGAAAAACACAACCTATTTCATTCATCAAATCTTATCAGCCCTAGATGTGTCACTAGCAAATTTGTTCACAGCATTCTATCACTCATAATTTCGAATCACACTTTCGTCCAATGCCTTTGTAATACTCCTACAAGTGTGTATGACAAGAGATGATTTTGGATTTAACATAGTAAATTTCCCCTGGCTTGACGGTGATGTTCCTAGATTACCGTCCTATGGTATCTATATTTCACAGCTCATCCGGTATGCTAGAGCATGTACTGATGTTTTGGATTTTCATAGTAGAAATTTACAAATTACCAAGAAACTTTTAGGACAAGGTTTTCGCTTTCACAAACAAGTAAAGACTTTCTGGAAATTTTACAAAAAATATTGTCAACTTCTTCTGAAATTCGGACCAATACAGGCATCAATGTATATTACTTTGGGTATTTAACAACCTGCATTTTATGGTGATATTATGAACAAGATAAGAAGGATCAAAGATAGACAACATCACTATCGAAAATGCGTCAGAATCATCAGACGCCTTTTATACCGTGGATATGATCCTAATGTCACCAGTCGGACACTAGGCTTGGTACTTGACCAATCTACAGTCTTGTACAAGCGCATTCTTAAAACTTGCACTCTGACTAACTGTGACGACGGGACTCCATGACGGGCCCTGTCCAAACCTCTTTAGAGAAGACAGGGCCCCGACCACCTGTCCTCTCTGAATGTCAGTCGGACTCCTCGGGTGATAACATACATGAGCTCGCGGCGGAAGAGCACGGATTGTATTACGTACGCCCTCTTTTTATATCCATGTACATATTCATCTGTGTTGCTTGGGCTCCTGCGTTTTACGGTCTTGTTTGTGTGTGGTCATCTGACAGTGAGGAGGTTGTTTTACACCACAATTGTACGTTCTTCGAGACCTCTGGGTATTCGGAAAAGTGGGAGGGTTGTGCGCGCGTAATCCAGGATAACCACACCTTCTGCTATTTCAGTGGCAGATGGCCCTCCTAAGTCGGCATCGGTTGCCCATTGGTCTCGTTGGTTTATGTGTAGTCCTTTGTGTTTGATGTTTCTTTGTTGTGCGTTGACGTTCCTTGTCCCTTATGCGTCTCTTTCTGTGCTTGTCTGCTTTTTGTTTTTGCATTGGGTGTTTTGGGGCTTTGCTGTGGGTGCTGCAGTCTGGTGTTGTTGGAGATCCCCTCCTTTGTTTCCTATTCATATCAAATTGATACGCTGTTTCATTTCTAGCTTAACAACTTCGTTCTGAGGAACTTGACGACTTTTCCGAGAAACAAGTCAACCAGTTGTATATTAGTGAACGACACAATTTTGTCATTTTAAAAAGTTTCTGTTTAATTTAAAAAAAACGAATATACAAAACACTGTAACATTGCTGAACGATAATTAAAGGAAGAAAAATTAAAGCATTTTGTAATATTTGTCATCTAACGGTCTTTTTTTAGCTCACCTGAGCCAAAGGCTCAAGTGAGCTATTGTCATAGTGTGGCGTCCGGCGTCCGTCGTCCGTCGTCCGTCCGTCCGTCGTAAACTTTTAACATTTTCAACTTTTTCTCAAGAACGGCTGAAGGGATTTTGATGAAACTTGGTATGCATGAAGTACTAAATGTCCTCTACCAAGTTTCTTCATTTCGGCTCGATCCCTTCAGGGGTGGATCCAGGGCGGGGTCAAATAGGCCCCGGAGGGTACCCCTCTTCAAAAATCTTCTTCTCCAGTTCCACTGAATGGATTGAAAAACTAATTGTATCTATGTGATCTAGAAGGATGTATGATTCAAGTTTGTTCATTTCGTTAAAATCCGAAAACTAATTTTTGACGCGTTTTTGACGTCTTTTCGGACTTAGTCAGAAATGCACATTTTTGCACTTTTTCTTTAAATAACTCAATAAGTGTATGATTTTACACACTCATTTACTACATATTTATCATATTTAACTTACTTAATGCTTTGATATGTATTTTATGCTTAAATTTTATTTTTTTGATTTTTTATGAATTTTTTTCTTATGTAAAAAGGAAGGGGGGGGGGGTGATTTTCATACATTTTCTGCTTCTTTTCTATAACCACTCTTCAGATTATCATGACAATTTGTAGGTATGAGGTACTCATGCATGGTACCCTACAAGTGAAAGAATTTTGTCCAGATATCCACTTTTGGATTTTTAAGGAATATTTTTTAAGATTGTACATAGGTATAATGTATGTTTTCTTACCAAAAAAGAAAAGAAATTCTCAAATCGCACCGGGTTATACACATTGATACTACTTTTAAATGAAGAAATTTTATTTGAATCACAAAAAAAAAAATGCCGTAATGATTAAAAGTACACAACTTTTTTAATATTTTTTCAAAGCCATGCACCTGGTTCCGGACCGGAATTATTCGAATTTTATGATCTGAGGACCCATTTTCACACGTATTCTTCCACACATGAAGATGTCTCACACACTTTAAAACTATATTCAAAATTTTATTTCATCTGTCTAGTAAACAATCACGGGAAGACAATTCAAGATAAACATTGTGTGTATTTTCCACCAATTGTTGAAAATAATAAGAAAATAATCGGAACTATTTGACAGGACAATGACCTAGATACGCATTCATTCATCTTCGTCCCCAAGGCGCATCGTATTCCGCTAGGCGCTTCATTGCAATACAAACCGCAAAGCAGTACTGCGATATATTTCAGGAGATACAGTGCAAACGGAATAGATTTTTATACTTGGAACACTTTCATAATCTGTATCTGTATCTGTATGGGTACGTTGAATTACCAATACTGGCTTGTGATCAACGGAATGAGAGAGCGCATAAACTTACTTAATCGCGCTTCAGGCTGAATCTAAAGCCTTCCACAGTCCTTGACAGCACTTGATGGTTATCCAGTTCGTTCCACTCTGTGACTGTACGTATGAAGAATGAGTTCTTCCTGATGACGGAATTACATGTAGGTATGTTAAAGCAGCGAGTATGGTTTGAGCTATGAACAACGTTCATAATGGTTATCATTCATGTACTTGGAACACTTGCATATACTTGTTATCATGTATAAAGTTTGCTCGAATTTCCTCTGTCTTAGACTCTCTTAGATGAAGTAATTTACGGACTGATTTCTTGAAGAAACATCTAATGAGTAATCTCTTCCTCTGGATTTTGAGAATGCATAGGACATTTAATATCTGAAATTCTTGAAAATAAATAATTCCGTTCAGAGTTCCTGAAATCTTCCAATGAAATGTTGGACCACAGAAGCTGTTGTTTTAATAGAGAAAATAAATTATTATTCACAACCTTAAGCCACTGTGTTCGTCATCTTGTATGTATAATATTTCTAAGAGGAACACAGAGGCCTGAGGTTGTGAATAATAAAACATTTTCTCTCATAAAACGACAGGATCCTGTGTTAAGACATTTGGGAATTTTTATCTGTTCAAATAATAGATACATAATGAGTTTTTATCAGACCAAATAACTTCTTGTCGGCAAATCCAATGCAACCGATACATTTCATGAACTCTCTCCGCTAACAACTTGCCCGTGTGACAGACCTATGATGAGGTAAAACAATTAGTTAACAGTAAATAACGATGTCGTAGGTCTGCTAGTTGGACAAGCTTAACAATTTCATGGGCCTTTTAATTTGTTTCAAACTGCGAAACCTTAGAGAAACCACTTGAGTTGTTGAACAGCGTATGCTGAAATGCGACGCTCCTTCTCGCCTGTTGAAATATGCATAGGCAAGAAGCGTCGCATTTCAGCATATTTACTGAAAATTATTTGTTCAAGTGGCTTCACTGGGTCATGAGGTTTGATACAACATACACTGCTTTTTTGGAAAACAAACTGGCACAATTTCTGCACAACTCACTTGAATTGATGAATATTGGATCAAAACGATTTTAACTGTACGTTTCATGTATTTGAGATGAAATCAATACTATTCAAAAGCATAATTCATAGATTTTAGTGAATAAAGGCAAAACCGAAAAATCTTTGTTTTTTATGCCCCTGGAATAAAAGATTCGGGAGCATAGAGTTTTTGGCCTGTCCGTCTGTCTGTTTTCCAAAAACTTTAACATTGGGCATAACTTTTGAATGGAAGCTGGTGATAGAGGTTTCATATTTCACATGTGTATTTACCAAAATTTTTGACCTCATGACCATAACCTTGACCTTTCACGTACTTCTCAGAAACTTTAACATTGGGCATAACTATTGAATGGTTATAGTGATAGGGCTTTCATATTGTACATGTGTATTCCTTGTGACAAGATCTTTCCATTGATACCAATATTACGCTGACCCTGACCTCTCACATACTTAACAGAAAATGGTGTTTATACTAACAAAGATGCCGCCGGGGGCATTCTCGTTTCACAAACACAGGCTTTATAATTTCTGGCATGCTAGCTATCAATAATGAAAGGTTTTGTGTTCAATTTTAAATAAACTTAATTTGTGAAATCATTTCATTGTTTTATTCTTTTTCTGCTGCACATTTATGTGGAATTTAACAATATGATTTTATTTTTGATGTTGCATAATTGAACTATACTAGCTGGGCATATGACGTTGGACCACTTTATCCGTTTTTTTTTTTTTCAAATCAGTAAAAAAGTTATTGTTTTGAAATGTGACTATTTTTTTTCTTTTTTGTACCTTTAAAGGTTGTCTGAAAAAAAAAAACACTTCTCTGCATCCGGCAAAAATCTTTTTAGAAAGGTTGTGGGCTAAAATCCTGGTACTGGCACTATCAGTATTCAATGTCAGTATGTCAGTTAGAGCGTGCATGGGTATCAGGTGAGCGTTGTGCCCCCTGGGGCTCTTGTTTCTCGACCGCTTAACGAATGATACTAGAAAGCAGGAGATGTATATTCTCCACGGTCACCTGATCTCATATCTATATTCTCCAAGTTCACCTGATATCTCATCTTTATTAGGGATTCATTTTTGCTCGTTTGCAGAATATTTTGATGCTGTTTTTTGCTCTGTCTTTCTCCTGTTTTCGAGTGCTAATTTATTTTTGAATTTTGAATTCTGATTTTGGTTGCTGTATGACTTCACTCACTTATTTCAGGGTACCTGTAAAGTGCGAAACGAAACAAAAACGAAACGAAATGAAACAGATCGAAACGAAAGGGACCCCTTATTTCAGGAGAGGAGGGACTTGTAAAATGCATAATGAAATGAATTAGAAACGAATTGGACACTTAACGAGACAAAATTGAAACAAAACACGAAATAGAAATGAGACTAAGTAAAACAAAATAAAGAAAAACTTTGTAAAATAAAACGAAACGAACCGGAACGAATTGGAAAAGAAATCATATTACATTTACAGCTGCTTTTGAAATTCGGACCAATTCAAGCAACAGAGTATATTTCTTTGAGTATTTCAAAACCTGCATTTTATGGTGACATAATGAGCAAAATAAGAAGGATCAAAGGTAGCATAACCATCAGAATGCGTCATATTTAACAAAAACCTTTTATACCGTTGATATGATCCTAATGTCACCAAACGGACACTAGGCTCGGTACTCGACCAATCTACAGTCTTGTACCAGCGCATTCTTAAGACTTCCACTCTGACTGACTGTGACTGACGGGTCTCCATGACGGGCCCAGTCCAAACCTCAGTCGGACTCCTCGGGTGATAACATGCATGAGCTCGCTACAATAAACTGACAGATTTTTCTTTAAAAAAGTAAAATTGGAAGAAGAATTCTCAAATTCATGTATGTTGCTTTGGCCTTGCATGCGACTGCATTTTCTTACATCCCTTTTCAGTTACAGTAGATTCGTGATCCTTGAATCAACAAATCTAAATTCTGGTAAACTTGCTCGGTTTTTTGTTTTTTTACTATTTTACTCCTAAAATTTAAGTTATTTTACCGGCGGAGATTTTATGCGACATGCTCGGTGAACACCTACCCTCTATTTTAGTGAAATATATCAATGTTCAGACTTTTTGTTTGTTTGTTTGTTTTTACTACAAACGTTTATAAATCAAACTGAATTTTCAAGAGAAAACCGATTCCTGATTTGAATATGTCACGCCAGTGCATGCACCTGCGGTGTCAAGTAAATGACGTCATTATAATGAAGTCATAACGCCGTGCCGACGTGGTCCATGCATTTTCCATATACATTCTACACAAGACAAATCATTAATTTTCAACTAGAGCAAGAGCGTCTGCTACTAATTTTTCACCTTAAATCGACAGATACGGAGGTAATTGATTCATTTTTCTACTTTTATTTTTAGCAGATCGTCTTGCTCTATATGAAATTCTCGAAAATATATGTGAATTTCTAGAGAAAAATCCGAATTTTTAATCCTTCCTTGGTTTGATGAGCTATAATTTCGTAAGGGTTCATCAAGATGAAAAGCGCATTTTATGTATATATGTAATTGATCTTGTAGATGAATAAAATAAATACAGTTGATCAATTTTCACAATTAGAATTTCTTAGGAAACAATAGGGCCGATATTGGGTCTTAATGTACCTTCTCCTTTCATCTAAATATCAGGAATTTTGCAAGTCATCAAGGGGCATAACGAAGGTCAAACTGGCTCTGTAAATATCCAATACTAAGCTATGTATATAATTTCACATAAATAACCTATTTGTTGCAGAAAAAAAGTTCGGAAAACTGACAAAAACTGAATTTTGTAAGTCACCAAAGGGCATACCTCCTCGAAAAATACGTCAAGTGTGATGAAAGGCGAACTTGCTCTGTAATTATTCAAGGCCAAAATTTATGTTGCCAAATTTATTGAAATTTCTCAAATGTGGTTCCTGTAGTATCATATCTCACCCATCCTTCTACGTCTTTCGGTACATTTTTGGACATAATAATTTTCACTCTCTCATATTACATTGTTTAGATTTAGGATCAATGACGAGGGTTAAGTACCGGAAACGTGTATGTCTGGTCCATGCTGCAAATTTATATGTTCTTAGATGATGCTATTCAGTTTGAAGATATTTACCATGTGTATAAAATTTCACCTGAATATCTATATTTGTTGTAGAAAAAAAATCCGGAAATCTGACAAAAACTGAATTTTGCAAGTCATCAATGGGCATAACTCCTCAAATAGGTCAAGCGTGACGAAAGTAAAACTTGCTCTGTAACTATCCAAGACCAAGCTGAAAAAATCACCTGAATATCTGTATGTGTTGCAGAAACAAGAGCCCCAGGGGGCACAACGCTCACCTGATACCCATGCACGCTCTAATTGACATACTGACATTGAATACTGATAGTGCCACTACCAGGATTTTAGCCCACAACCTTTCTAACAAGATTTTTGCCGGATGCAGACAAGTTTTTTTTTCTGACAACCTTTAAAAGTACAAACAAGAGAAAATAGTCACATTTCAAAACAACAACTTTTTTACTGATTTGAAAAGATGGATTATGCGATCCAAAGTCATATGCCCAGCTAGTATAGTTTGCAACATCAAAAATAAAATCATTTTGTAAAATTCCACATTAATGTGCAACAGAAACAGAATAAAACAATGAAATGATTTCATAAATTAAGTTTATTTAAAATTGAACACCAAACCTTTCATTATTAATAGCTAGTATGCCAGAAAATAATAAAGCCTGTGTTTGTGAAACACGAATGCCCCGCAGTGGCATCTTTGTTGGTATAAACACCATTTTCTGTTAAGTATGTGAGAGGTCAGGGTCAGAGTAATGTTGGTATCAATGGAAAGATCTTGTCACAAAGAATACACATGTACAATATGAAAGCCCTATCACTAACCATTCAAAAGTTATGCCCAATGTTAAAGTTTTTGAAAAGTAGGTCAAAGGTCAAGGTCACGAGGTCAAAAATTTTGGTATCAATGGAAAGGTATTGTCACAAGGAATACACATGTGAAATATGAAAGCTCTATCACCTTCCATTCAAAAGTTATGCCCAATGTAAAGTTTTTCGGACAAACAGACAGGCCAAAAACTATATGCCCCCGTATCTTTGATTCCGGAAGCATAAAAAACAAAGACTTTTCGGTTTTGCCTTTATTCATATTAAATTATACAGAAATCTATGAATGAGAGCTTTTGAATAGTACTGATTTCATCTTAATACATGTAACGTACAGTCAAAATCGTGTTAATCCAATTAACACAGACAAGTTGTTAGCGGACAATATTAATTCAAGTGAGTTGTGCAGAAATTGAGCCAATTTATTTTCCAAACAGCAGTGTACGGTGTATCAAACCTCATGACCCAGTGAAGCCACTTGGACAAATTATTTTCGGTAAATATGCTGAAATGCGGCCCTTGGAAATGTATTTTTAGCATATTGAATCAATAGTCGTGATAAATTTAACTTCGAACTTGATCTTGTCTTTTATGCAATCTACAGATAGGTTTGAAAATATGCAAAATTCGGAACATTTTCGTTAAAAAAGTGAAATTTGCGAAAAAAGGACATGCATGACCGCCCCCCCCTTTTTCTTTACATTTTTATGCGTGCAAAAGATTCGCAATCAAAAAAGACCAATTTTACAGACTTCCAGGCATTTCAAGTCAGTCAAAATTTTTAGTGTGCACCTTTTTATTTCCTGTAGTTACCCCTACTAAAGGGGCAAGGAGGTATTGAACCAATCAAATCTGTAACACAAGATATATGGCGGCTATGTTTACCATAGATACAGAAATAAGACAGAGAAAATAATCAAGTACATGTATATTGGCTTTTAAAGGCAAAACCACTCAAGCAGAAAAAGTAGGTCAAGGTCATTTTATGAAAACTTGATCAAAGATACATCCAATATGCAAGTTTGGTACATGTAGCAGTTATACTTTGCTCAATATTGGCTTTATAGAGCAAAATCACTCAAGCGGAAAAAGTAGGTCAAGGTCATTTTATGAAAGATTAATCAAAGATACATCCAATATGCAAGTTTGGTATATGTATCACTTATACTTTGATCAATATTGGCTTTTAAAGGCAAAATCACTCAAGCGGAAAAAGTAGGTCAAGGTCATTTTATGAAAGTTTGATCAAAGATATATCTAATATGCAAGTTTGGAACATCTAGCACTTATACTTTGCTCAATATTGGCTTTTAAAGGCAAAATCACTCAAGCGGAAAAAGTAGGTCAGATGCTGCATCTGATGCATGGGTCCATCTCGGCATCCAAAGATGAATCACTTGTGCAAGTCTGGTTACTGTAGCATTAGTACTTTGTCAGATACTGAGCTACCCAAAACTTCTTATCCAAATCACTCAAGCGGAAAATGTAGGTCAGATGCTGCATCCGATGCATGGGTTCACCTCAGCATCCAAAGATGAATCACTTGTGCAAGTTTGGTTACTGTAGCATCAGTACTTTGTCAGATACTGAGCTACCCCAAACTTCTTAACCAAGTCACTCAAGCGGAAAATGTAGGTCAGATGCTGCATACGATGCATGGGTTCACCTCAGCATCCAAAGATGAATCACTTGTGCCAGTTTGGTTACTGTAGCATTAGTACTTTGTCAGATACTGAGCTACCCCAAACTTCTTAACCGGACGCGGACGCGTGGGGTTATAGCATAAGCTCACTCAACTTCGTCGAGGTGAGCTAAAAATGATGGTATGTGAAGAAAGGTCTTGTCACATGGAATGCACATGTGAAATATCAAAGTCTATCACTCAGCAATCAAAAGAAATAGCCAATCTAAGATTTTTTGAAAAGTAGGTCAAATATCTAGGTCTTGGTCATGAGGTCAAAAGTTATGATATGTGTAGAAAGGCCTTGTCACAAGAAGGAATACACATATGAAATATCAAAGCTCTATCACTTACCAATCAAAAGATATAGCAAAATCTTAATTTTTTTGAAAAGTAGGTCAAATATCTAGGTCAAGGTCATGAGGTCAAAATTATGGTATGTGTAGAAAGGTATTGTCAAAAGGAATACACAAGAGAAATATCAAAGCCCTATCACTTGCCAATCAATAGATATAGCCAATCTTGGTTTTTTTAAAAAGTAGGTCAAATATCTAGGTCAAGGTCATAAGGTTAAAAAATATAGTATGTGAAAAAAGGGCTTGTCACAAGAAATACACATGTGAAATATCAAAGCCCTATCACTTACCAATCAAAAGATATAGCCAATCTTAGATTTTTTGAAAAGTAGGTCAAATATCTAGGTCAAGGTCACGAGGTCAAAAAATATGGTTTGCGTAGAAAGGTCTTGTCACAAAGATTACACATGTGAAATATCAAAGCCCTATCACTTGCCAATCAAGAGATATAGCCAATATTAGATTTTTAGAAAAGTAGGTCAAATATCTAGATCGTGGTCACAAGGTCAAACATTTTATGTGTAGAAAGGTCTAATCACAAGGAATACACATGTGAAATATCAAAGTCCTATCACTAATCAATCAAGAGATATAGCCAATATTAGATTTTTAGAAAAGTAGGTCAAATATCTAGGTCAAGGTCACAAGGTCAAAAATTATGATATGTGTATAAAGGTCTTGTCACAAGGAATACACATGTGAAATATCAAAGCCCTATCACTTACCAATCAAAAGTTATGGGGTGTGACACCCAAGTGTGACAGACAGACGGAGGGACGGATGGACGGACAGACGAACAACGGACAAAGTGATCCCTAAGTGTCGTTGTGCTTTGCAGGCGACACAAAAAGTCAACATCTTAAAAATAAATTCAGAGTATATTTGATAGCGTATGTGGCCAAGTTAATTCGAAGTATGAAAATAAGTACACAAAGCCAAACTAGCTATAGCTTGTCTTATTTAAAAAATCATTAAAAATCCAAAAGTTGATATTTTGACAAAATTCTTTCACAGTTTCATTTCTAGCGATAAATATAAAAATAAAAAGAGAAAAAAAACTGAAAAAGGGAAAAAAAAAATTGTTGGGGTCCCGCCGGGGTTTGAAGCTACTCCCCATGGGTCCATTGGGCATGGAAAACATACATTATACCTATGTACAATCTTAAAAAATATTCCTTAAAAATCCAAAAGTGGATATCTTGACAAAATTCTTTCACTTGTAGGGTACCATGCATGAGTACCTCATACCTACAAATTGTCATGACAATCTGAAGAGTGGTTATAGAAAAGAAGCAGAAAATGTATGAAAATCACCCCCCCCCCTCTTCCTTTTTACATAAGAAAAAAATTCATAAAAAATCAAAAAAATAAATTTTAAGCATAAAATACATATCAAAGCATTAAGTAAGTTAAATATGATAAATATGTAGTAAATGAGTGTGTAAAATCATACACTTATTGAGTTATTTAAAGAAATAGTGCAAAAATGTGCATTTCTGACAAAGTCCGAAAAGACGTCAAAAACGCGTCGAAAATTTGACTTCGAAGTGGAACCAAAAATAACAACACTTCTTAAGACATCTCTCTAGATCATCCTGATGCTTTCGGTTTGTCGATACATGCTTCGGTTCTGAAGAAGAAGTTTGTCAAAGGAGGGTACCCCCCGTGACCTACTTTTGGCTGTGGTGGCGCCACCTGTTGACAGATCCGGACGAAAAACAACAACACTTGTAGGGGACCATAAGTACTTCATACCTACCAAGTTTCATCAAAATCCCTTCAGCCGTTCTGGAGAAGAAGTTTAAAATGTGAAAAGTTTACGACGACGACGGACGACGGACGACGGACGACGACGACGACGACGACGGATGACGGACGACGGACGCAACACTATGACAATAGCTCACTTGAGCCTATGGCTCAGGTGAGCTAAAAAGTCCGGAAAACTGAAAAATGTGACAGACGGACTGACAGACAGACCGAGCCGAAACTAAGAGTCCCTTTCGGCGTTGCCGATAGGGGACTAATAAAGGGGCATGTTGGGCCCTTGTTTCATCAAATTTGACAAGGCACACACTCAACAACGCCCTCTCCCTTTTTGAGAATGAATGGTACTTTGAAAATCTAATGATTTTGCCTTCCCTTCTCGAATTTGAGACTGAATAACTGATCGGTACTTCTGAAATGTTTATTTGATGAACATCTTTATTGTTCAGAATGGGCAAGTACAGTTCAGGGGAGTGAAAAAATATATATTGATCCACCTCTTTCTCGTCTCTTCAAATTCTTAATTCTTCTATTTTGTATCATTACCATTTCCTTTTCCGAGTCTCCATACAATGAACATTGTAATAATATACCAGCACTTTGAGGATTGTTCATTTCTATTTGCAACATTAAAGTTGTAGAACCTGTAATCGTCAAAAATTGGGTAAAATTTAACTTGTAGAAAACAATTTTTTTTATTTTTCTAGCATTGCTTAAGTTATTAATTTTCCGTTAATTAAAACATTTTAGCACCAAAACTCTCCAAAATATAAAGATAATTTATTGTAAATATTTCTGGCTCACAATATTTACAACGAAAATGAAAAACCCCGAAGTTACACATGCGCATTACCATGATTACAAATTTGAAATAATAACGACATATATTATTCAACTTAATATAGGGTAATACGGGTACATTTTTCACAGATTATGTAGTAGGTAGTTAACAACATTTTAAACCTTTCCAGATTGATGACAAGTTTTACGACATGAGTTTATTTATAAATATTGTGTTAGTAAACATTGTCATTTCCCATGAATAAAATATGCTATGTTTATATACCTGGGAAAAGTGAAAGTTTTGAGTAATCTTTACCCAATAAAAACCAAAATGATAAAATTAGATAATATACTCAATTTTCTAGAAGATACAGGTTCTACAACTTAAACCCATCCGACTGGCACCTCCTATAATGAATCGCGTGGCTGTGTGAATATTATTCATATATATCATGTTTTTCTTCATGTTTCGATGGTCTGATGTTGTTTTCGTCTGTTTGTTCTCTGAAAGTGTACTCCGTTGTTATTTAATGTAGGAGTTCTCTGTATCATCTTCTAGGTTACCTAACCCTATTGATTGCTATTTTTGGATTCTGACTTGGACTTTGATTTGACTTTCACTCACTTATTTTAAAATTCGTTGTATTTCGATCGAATTCGCTTTTGTATCCATATTGTTTTGGTTTATTTAGTGTTTGCATGTTGTTTTCCTTCCGTTACAACTAACGTTGAGGATTTATAATACACAATTTGGTGAACAGTTTATTTGATTTTTTTATCCCGACTGCTGCCATCTGGCAGGAGGGTTTTAACACTCCCCTGTTCGTTTCTCTTGGACTTTAAGTACCCTTTCTGAGACGTTCTTTTATATTTGAACACTCTAATGAATGAGAGAGTCCTTGATTATTGTATACATATTGTCTGTCATAGTAAAGATTTTACTTAAATGTGAGTATATGCAGATAAACTGATATTCTCTTCTTCCATGTACAAGTGTTCTCATTTGTGGATTTGAGATGCCTATATTTGCAAAAGTAAAATATACAAAAAATTCGTGTTCAAATAGAGAAGCACAATTGCATACGATTCTTTATCTGTATATAAAATATAAAAGCTATTTAGTTTAAACTACTTGCCCTACTCAAACTACTTATATCCGAACCAAACTGTTGACGGACAGCATACGGAAATGTGATTACTTGTTGAATATGATTTTCGGATTTTCATAGTAATTCATGCAAAAACATATACATATATGTAATGCCTGGTACAATACATACCGTGTAACAAGGGGTCAGATAACTATAAATAAACATCGAAGAAGCACCATCAGTTTAGCTAAATTATTAGAATTTCCATAATAACAGTTGCGAACCCTGGAGAAAACAAAATTCCGAGGTGAGACCAGGTGCTCGGGAAGAGTGAACGTCTCCTGTTTACATGCAACATCCGTCTCAACAGTTTGATTGTCTCGATATACTTATTGATGGACATATCAGGTAAAAATGTATTGTTTGGTGTTGTTGACGGCCATCTAATTTCTATCTTGGTTTCTAGCGTTAGACACTTCGTTTTTCTCTCTATACAATCATTTGCTTTAGAGTACAATGCAAAGACTTTGATTTTTAATCTTATTTTATTGGCACGTTAAAGGTTTTGGTTAACGCATTGCTTATTTGAAGAACATGGTGACGCTTCTTGTGATGAGAAGGCGAAGATAATGTAAAATATATAAGCTAGCTAGCTTCTTTAAAATGCTATTTGTAGCTGAGATAATATATTAGAAACTATATTTTCTTGGACGAAATGAGTCTTTTTATGAATTTTTTTTTCAAAATTAAAGATGAAATCTAACTTAATATTTGCTCAATTAGAAATTTGTGATTTTTTTTCAGTCAAATTTGGAGTCCCTTCGGCCTAGGTAACCCCCCGCTCTGCTTGCCATCCCTGTTCTCATGGAGTCTACGACAGAGAGCGTATCCAGCTTTGTGTTAAGATTCATCTGCTCACATAACTGACGCACCAACTCGTGGGTCTGCTTCTGGGAAGACATCAATACTGAAATCCTGAAGCGAGAAAAACGAATTTCTTAATTGAAACTATCATTTGATACTATTAATATTTCTTCTTGTATTTTAATATATTCCCTAAGATATCAGGTACCATATATTCAACTGTTGAGTTGAGTATGTTAAGATAGAACAATGACAAATATGGACAATGACCATATCCCAATACACAGTACAAAATCATTAATTCAGAAAATCATCAACCGAAGGCATACAAAAACACCACATGAAAATTACCGAACCCAATATGGGAGTATGCAATATTAAGTCTATTGCAATTTTACAGCTACAGTATACATACACAACATCAAGTAAACCTAGCATTGTCGCTTGTTTATCATCTTGGACGTATCAGGGGAAAGAGTTCCATAATATCATAATCTACTTACTGATGCTTTGTCTTCTTAACATCTTCTCTGATTTCATCTACCGCTATTTTTGTTGTGTCCTCTTTCTCTTCAGTAATAAAGTTATCATCAGCTCCATGGAAGAAGTTGTACAGCTAAAACAAACAAGAGGCCCAAGGAGGCCACATCGCTCACCTGAGGAGACTGTATGTATGTTTTGAATCAAAGTCAAGACCTGAAGGAAATCGCTTTTAGTGAAGCTTTGAGAAGGACAAGGTGTACAAGTTACTTCCTGTAAAGTTCAGTGACATTCTGTGCAGTAGTTTAAGAGGATAAGTCAAAAATGTGTCATTCAAATAGAGCCTATAGAGGACATCTTGGATTTCCAATCGGCTCGAAAAACACAAACTAAGTAGAGGGCAATTAGTACTTGCGTCCTGTGAAGTTTCAAGAAATTCTGTGAAGCAGTTTTAGAGGAGAAGTTGAAAATGTGTCAGCCAATCAGAGCCTGTGGCGGCCATCTTGAATTTCCGATAGGCTCCAAAAACGCAAACTTGATAGAGGGTATGAGTACTTGCATCCTGTGAAGTTTCATGAAATTCTGCGCAGCGGTTTCAGAGGAGAAGTCGAAAATTTGTCAGCCAATCAGAGCCTGTGGCGGCCATCTTGGATTTCTGATCAGCTCGAAAAATACAAACTTGGTAGAGAGCAATCAGTACTTGCTTCCTGTGAAGGTTTGTGAAATTCTATGCAGCCGTTTGAGAGGAGAAGTCGAAAATGTGTCAGTCAATCAGAGTCTGTGGCAGCCATCTTGGATTTCCGATTGGCTCGAAAAACACAAACTTAGTAGAGGGCATTGAGTACTTGCTTCCTGTGAAGTTTCATGATATTCTGTGCAGTGGTTATAGAAGAGAAGTTGAAAATGTGTCAGCCAATCAGAGCCTGTGGCAGCCATCTTGGATTTCCGATTGGCTTGAAAAACACAATTTGGTAGAGGGCATTGAGTAGTTGCTTCCCGTGAAGTTTCATGAAATTCTGTGCAGCGGTTTCAGAGGAGAAGTCGAGAATGTGTCAGCCAATTAGAGCCTGTGGCGGCCATCTTGGATTTCCAATCGGCTCCAAAAACACAAACTTGGTAGAAGGCATTGAGTGCTTGCTTCCTGTGAAGTTTCATGAAATTCTGTGCAGCAGTTTCGGAGGAGAAGTCAAAAATGTGTCAGCCAATCAGAGCCTGTGGCGGCCATCTTGGATTTCCGATCGACTCAAAAAACACAAACTTGGTAGAGGGCATTGAGTACTTGCTTCCTGTGAAGTTTCATGAAATTCTGTGACGCAGTTTCAGAAGAGAAGTCAAAAATGTGTCAGCCAATCAGAGCCTGTGGCGGCCATCTTGGATTTCCGATCGGCTTGAAAAACACAAATTTGATAGAGGGCATTGAGTACTTGCTTCCTGTGAAATTTCGTGAAATTCTGTGCAGCGGTTGCCGAAAAGATATCGAAAATGTTAAAAGTTTACGTCGGACGGACGGACGATGGACGGACGACGCGCTATGACAATAGCTCACTTGAGCTTCGCTCAGGTGAGCTAAAAACAACAATACTTGTAGGGGACCATGATTTCTTCTTTCCTACCAAGTTTAACGAAAATCTGTTCAGTGGTTCTGGAGAAGAAGTTGAATATGTATGAAAATCATCCCCCCTTCTTCTTGAGTAATCTAAGTAACCCGAGAGAGATAGTTATACAGAAGCTAAAGCAAAATAACAGACCCCCTCCCCATCCTTTCACTGTGTTATTGATAATATTGATCTGTTCTTACATTAATATTTTGAGCTGCTCTCAATATTGTAATTTCATAGTTGTATATCTAAGTCTTCACAAGATAAATTTGAAAATACTTATTCATCTTTTTAAAATAATTTAGTTTCCTTTTCCATACCTATTTAATAATTCAAAATATATAACATTCAAATGAATCGATAATCCAAAAATTTAAACCTCAGAAACATAAATCTATAAAAGAAAGACAACTCTTGCATACATGAACATGTACCAACTAATACGAAACTAAAGTTACCAGGGTACCAGAACTTGAACTTACAAGCCTTGGGTCCATGTTCACAGTAAACATATCTATTCATGATTTAAAAAATACTCATAAAAATCTGTTCAGCAGTTCTGGAGAAGAAGTTGAATATGTATGAAAATCACCCCCCCCCCCTTTCCTTTTCACATAAGAAAATAATTCATAAAAAATCAAAAAATTAAAATTTCAGTATGAAATACATATCAAAGCATTAAGTAACTTAAATGTGATGAATTTGTAGTAAATGAATGTGTAAAACCATACACATATTGAGTTATTTAAAGAAATAGTGCAAAAATGTGCATTTCCGACAGAGTCCGAAAAGACGTCAAAAACGCGTCAAAAATTTGACTTCCGAGTGGAACCAAAAACAACAACACTTCTTAAGACATCTCTCTAGATCATTCTGATGCTTTCAGTTTGTCGATACGTGCTTTCGTTCTGAAGAGAAGTTTGTCAAAGGAGGGTACCCCCTGTGACCTACTTTTGCCTCTGGTGGCGCCACCTGTTGATGGATCTGGACGAAAAACAACATCACTTGTAGGGGACCATGAGTACTTCATTCCTACCAAGTTTCATGAAAATCTTTTCAGTGGTTCTGGAGAAGAAGTTGAATATGTATGAAAATCACCCACCCCCCTTCCTTTTCACATAAGAAAAAAATTAATAAAAAATCAAAAAATCTAAATTTTAGAATAAAATACTTATCAAAGCATTTAGTAACTTAAATATGATAAATATGCAGTAAATGAATGTGTAAAATCATACACTTATTGAGTTATTTAAAGAAATAGTGCAAAAATGTGCATTTCTGACAAAGTCCGAAAAGACGTCAAAAACGCGTCAAAAATTTGACTTCGGAGTGGAACCAAAAATAACAACACTTCTTAAGACATCTCTCTAGTTCATCCTGATGCTTTCGGTTTGTCGATACGTGCCTCCGTTCTGAAGAAGAAGTTTGTCAAAGGAGGGTACCCCCTGTAACCTACTTTTGCCTCTGGTGGCGCCACCTGTTGATGGATCCGGACGAAAAACAACAACACTTGTAGGGGACCATGAGTACTTCATTTCTACCAAGTTTCATGCAAATCTTTTCAGTGGTTCTGGAGAAGAAGTCGAAAATGTTGAAAAGTTTACGACGGACGACACGCTATGACAATAGCTCACTTTGAGCCTATGGCTCAGGTGAGCTAAAAATCATAAAAAATTAAAAAAATAAAATTTAAGCATAAAATACATATCAAAGCATTTAGTAAGTTATATATGATAAATATGCAGTAAATGAGTGTGTAAAATCATACACTTATTGAGTTATTTAAAGAAATAGTGCAAAAATTTGCATTTCTGACTAAGTCCGAAGAGACGTCAAAAAAGCGTCAAAAATTTGACTTCGGAGTGGAACCAAAAATAACAACACTTCTTAAATCTCTGTAGATCATCCTGATGCTTTCGGTTTGTCGATACGTGCTTCCGTTCTGAAGAAGAAGTTTGTCAAGGGAGGGTACCCCCCGTGACCTACTTTTGCCTGTGGTGGCGCCACCTATTGAGGGATCCGGACGACAAACAACAACAATTGTAGGGGATCATTAGTACTTTATACCTACCAAGTTTCATCAAAATCCCTTAAGCCATTCTTGAGAAGAAGTTGAAAATGTGAAAAGTTTACGACAGACAGACGACGGACGACAGACGACACACGACAGACGACGGACGACGGACGCCGGACGGATCGCTATGACAATAGCTCACTAGAGCCTTTGGCTCAGGTGAGCTAATAAGAAAAAAAAATTTGTTGGGGTCCCGCCGGGGTTTGGAGCCACTTCCCATTGGTCCATTGGGCATGGAAACATACATTATACCTATGTACAATCTTAAAAATATTCCTTAAAAATCCAAAAGTGGATATCTTGACAAAATTCTTTCACTTGAAGGGTACCATGCATGAGTACCTCATACCTACAAAATGTCATGACAATCTGAAGAGTGGTTATAGAAAAGAAGCAGAAAATGTATGAAAATCACCCCCCCCCCCTTCCTTTTTACATAAGAAAAAAAATCATAAAAAATTAAAAAAATAAAATTTAAGCATAAAATACATATCAAAGCATTTAGTAAGTTATATATGATAAATATGCAGTAAATGAGTGTGTAAAATCATACACTTATTGAGTTATTTAAAGAAATAGTGCAAAAATTTGCATTTCTGACTAAGTCCGAAGAGACGTCAAAAAAGCGTCAAAAATTTGACTTCGGAGTGGAACCAAAAATAACAACACTTCTTAAGACATCTCTGTAGATCATCCTGATGCTTTCGGTTTGTCGATACGTGCTTCCGTTCTGAAGAAGAAGTTTGTCAAGGGAGGGTACCCCCCGTGACCTACTTTTGCCTGTGGTGGCGCCACCTGTTGAGGGATCCGGACGACAAACAACAACACTTGTAGGGGATCATTAGTACTTTATACCTACCAAGTTTCATCAAAATCCCTTAAGCCATTCTTGAGAAGAAGTTGAAAATGTGAAAAGTTTACGACAGACAGACGACGGACGACAGACGACACACGACACACGACAGACGACGGACGACGGACGCCGGACGGATCGCTATGACAATAGCTCACTAGAGCCTTTGGCTCAGGTGAGCTAATAAGGAAAAAAAATTTGTTGGGGTCCCGCCGGGGTTTGGAGCCACTTCCCATTGGTCCATTGGGCATGGAAAACATACATTATACCTATGTACAATCTTAAAAAATATTCCTTAAAAATCCAAAAGTGGATATCTTGACAAAATTCTTTCACTTGAAGGGTACCATGCATGAGTACCTCATACCTACAAAATGTCATGACAATCTGAAGAGTGGTTATAGAAAAGAAGCAGAAAATGTATGAAAATCACCCCCCCCCCCCTTCCTTTTTACATAAGAAAAAAAATCATAAAAAATTAAAAAAATAAAATTTAAGCATAAAATACATATCAAAGCATTTAGTAAGTTATATATGATAAATATGCAGTAAATGAGTGTGTAAAATCATACACTTATTGAGTTATTTAAAGAAATAGTGCAAAAATTTGCATTTCTGACTAAGTCCGAAGAGACATCAAAAAAGCGTCAAAAATTTGACTTCGGAGTGGAACCAAAAATAACAACACTTCTTAAGACATCTCTGTAGATCATCCTGATGCTTTCGGTTTGTCGATACGTGCTTCCGTTCTGAAGAAGTTTGTCAAGGGAGGGTACCCCCCGTGACCTACTTTTGCCTGTGGTGGCGCCACCTGTTGAGGGATCCGGACGACAAACAACAACACTTGTAGGGGATCATTAGTACTTTATACCTACCAAGTTTCATCAAAATCCCTTAAGCCATTCTTGAGAAGAAGTTGAAAATGTGAAAAGTTTACGACAGACAGACGACGGACGACAGACGACAGACGACACACGACAGACGACGGACGACGGACGCCGGACGGATCGCTATGACAATAGCTCACTAGAGCCTTTGGCTCAGGTGAGCTAATAAGGAAAAAAATTTGTTGGGGTCCCGCCGGGGTTTGGAGCCACTTCCCATTGGTCCATTGGGCATGGAAAACATACATGTACATTATACCTATGTACAATCTTAAAAAATATTCCTTAAAAATCCAAAAGTGGATATCTTGACAAAATTCTTTCACTTGAAGGGTACCATGCATGAGTACCTCATACCTACAAAATGTCATGACAATCTGAAGAGTGGTTATAGAAAAGAAGCAGAAAATGTATGAAAATCACCCCCCCCCTTCCTTTTTACATAAGAAAAAAAATCATAAAAAATTAAAAAAATAAAATTTAAGCATAAAATACATATCAAAGCATTTAGTAAGTTATATATGATAAATATGCAGTAAATGAGTGTGTAAAATCATACACTTATTGAGTTATTTAAAGAAATAGTGCAAAAATTTGCATTTCTGACTAAGTCCGAAGAGACGTCAAAAAAGCGTCAAAAATTTGACTTCGGAGTGGAACCAAAAATAACAACACTTCTTAAGACATCTCTGTAGATCATCCTGATGCTTTCGGTTTGTCGATACGTGCTTCCGTTCTGAAGAAGAAGTTTGTCAAGGGAGGGTACCCCCCGTGACTTACTTTTGCCTGTGATGGCGCCACCTGTTGAGGGATCCGGACGACAAACAACAACACTTGTAGGGGATCATTAGTACTTTATACCTACCAAGTTTCATCAAAATCCCTTAAGCCATTCTTGAGAGGAAGTTGAAAATGTGAAAAGTTTACGACAGACAGACGACGGACGACAGACGACAGACGACAGACGACACACGACAGACGACGGACGACGGACGACGGACGCCGGACGGATCGCTATGACAATAGCTCACTAGAGCCTTTGGCTCAGGTGAGCTAAAAAGATATTTTTGTCATGAATTAAACAAAATCTTATAAAAAGAAATAACACAAAAGTGCATTTCTTTTTCTCATATTTGCCCAAGTGGCATTCACGAAGATGAAACTAAATGGTTTTATCAAAAAGAGCTACGCGTGGACAATCTGCATGTAAGCCCCACCAACAATAGCTTGATCATAGTTGCATCAGCAAATCTTAAGCTAACATTGACTTATTTATGTAATTATGCTGATTTCATTCTAAGCGATAAACCTAACTTTGCAAAAAAAGATATATTGGATGCTACCGTTAACGTTTTGAAAAGAACTATCGCTCTCTCTTATATTATTTAAGTCCAAAGTATGTTTTCTCAAAATTTTGTATGTTTTGGTTAATATATTCTGTACTTTAGACGGACGATGTACTTACCGTATCAATGCAAGACTGTTTTTCTTTGTTTGGCTTTCTTTCAAAATATCTTTGGTAGATTTTTCTCTGAATGAATCTAAATGATCTGCTCTCTAACAAACATATTTCATCAATCTGAATACAGAAAAGGCATGGGAAATGCATGAGTTCCACGTCAGGCTACTGAACATATAATTATATTCCTTCATGAAGCTTAATTAATTATTTCTTTATTTGACTTTTGAATTTGAAGACGTTTTTAAAACATTTGTATCCACTGTTTGAGGAACGAACATTTTTTTTACCTGAATACCAAGTCGTTTTATATAAGCTTGTTTCTGAATCTTTTCAATATCGCCAACAGCTATACCGATCTACAAAGTATAATTTAATGAGTATAGAAAAACTGTGTATGAACTATAACATAAAGGTTACCTACTAACTTAATATCTGTCAAACATTTGACAATTGGCATTTGAGAAAAGTGAATCTAACGAAAAGACAAAAGTGGGCATTTATCACTTTGTTATATATAAATAAAATTTGTTTAAACTTTGCTACGATGGCATAATCTTTTCGCAATACTGAAATCTGAAATGTATTGTGTACGAAAAAATCATAGTGTATCAAAAGTTGAGATGAATATGTTCCAGTACTCAGACCGAACAGCCATTTTTTTTTTTGACGAATCAGGACCAAAACATAAATTGGCTTTAAATAGATACTACCTGCAGGATTTCATGATCTTATTTGCAGTGGTCATTGAAAGGTAAAACATGTGACATCCTATTAGATAATTTGACGATTGTCTAGTTCAGATTATTCGTATGAGGTCTAAGAAGTTTTGTATTTGACTTTCACTCATTGACAAAATATATGTAGCGGTCTTCATTGAGGATACGAAATTGTTTCATCCATTTAACCTAGTCACTTTGGTTTCCTAATTAGGAACAACAGCACAGTTTTGAAGGACCTTGAGTACTTATATATTTTGTACGGTTTCACGAAATTGTGAGCAATTGTTGTTGTAAAGAAGTTGAGAATGTTGCCGGTAAGATCCATTGATAACCATCCTTATCAAAAGATAAAAAGATAGTAGATTCAAAAATAGAATCTTCAGAGGGAACTTTGAATACTGAAGTGTAAGGTTTAATGAAATTATGCACAACGTTTGCGAAGATATCGAAGAGTTTTATAAGGTCATATGTTCTTTAAAATCAAACAACACCACCAAAGCTATGCATGTATGAATAAAACTTACCAGTAGATTCATAAGAGCCAAAGGAATAGTAATCATAAAAGATAAGATAAGGATATAGTTGTCTATCATAAAGGGCGACGTATCCGACGTGACAAAGTTAGTGATAAAATTCAGTTCTCCAAGCATCATGGCAAGAACGGTAATAGGGTAAACATCATTTGATTCTCTTCGAAATCCTGGCTGAAAAAATGATATGCAATAGATTTATTTTATTTATTTATCTTTATCCATTCGATCAAAGCCTTTGATTTTTCGACACTTTACACTACAATTCCACATTCTAAATTGAAAGAAAGATTCGCAAAAATTATAAGTAATGCGTTTACAAGTAAGAACGGTAATCGCAAATACAAATTTATTGTTGTAAACTATGACAAAACCTACTTTGTTAAAGAAAAGTCCGATTCTGAAAACAAGTACACTGAAACAGACATTATTCAGATGTTAAACTTTCTAATCGACAACATTTTTGTGGTTTTTGGAGGAAAGGTCTCCCAGCAAATTGGCGGAATTCCAATGGGGACCAATTGTGCCCCACTCCTTGCCGACATTTTCCTTTACTCGTACGAAGCTGAATTCATTCAATCTTTGGTCTCTGAAGGGAAAAGATACTTAGCTTCTGAATTCAACTTCACTTACAGATACATAGACGATGTGTTGTCCATCAATAATCCAAAATTCGCGGATTACCTGAGCAGTATCTATCCTTCGGTGCTTGAAGTAAAAGAAACTACAGAGACAAATAATTCAGCATCCTATTTGGACATAATGTTGTCCTACGACACTGATGGTCACATGAACACCTCACTCTATGACAAACGTGACGACTTCAATTTCAGCATTACAAACTTTCCTTTTCTGAGTAGCAACATCCCTTCATCGCCTGCTTATGGCGTGTTCATATCTCAGTTGATACGCTATGCCAGAGCAAGTACCAAATATACGGATTTTGTTCTGAGAGCTAGGCGTCTTTCAGATAAGCTTCTCAGTCAGGGATATGTTTGTGACCGACTAAAATCGTCACTGAGGAAGTTCTACGGTCTATATGGGGAACTCGTCATACACTATGATGTCCCACTTTCCAGAATGGTGGATGATATTCTGTCATAGACCATTTGAACCATCCAACCAAAAATTGTACTCTATATCTTCCAAAATGGAAGTAACCGGATGTGACAGTTCTACCGAATTGAAGCGACGGGTGTTGCATGCAAGCAGGAGATGCTTACTCTTCCTGGGCACCTGGTCTCACTCTCATATCGGGAGTTCGCTTCTTTTCATATGGTGTAGGTTTTTGTTTGTTTGCTTTGGTTCCTGTTTTATCCTGATTTTGTATGCCTTCGGTTTCTGATTTTCTGGGTTATCGATTTTGTGCTGTATACAGGGATATGGTCATTATCCATATTTGTCATTATATAGAGATCATTGTCCAAATAGAAGATTCCGTGCTTGCGAAGCGATAAAGAAGTCCAACCCTGTCCAACCCACCAAAAAATCAAGACGTCAAATAGATTATTGAAATAAAATGAGTAGATTAATGATAACTCATAATAGATAAATCTTTTATCTCAAGCACAACCAAGTGCTTCCTAATTGGTAATAATTTAAAACAATCTTTAGATCCGCTTGAGCGTGAAAATGAAATCAATTCCGATATTTTGTCAGAGATGAAGGGCTAGCTCCCTTATTGCATATCTCTAAACTAAGGGACATGTCCCCAATGGCATAACTCTATCCTTAGGCCAAGTTTAGACTTTTCATGTTATTTTTATTTCCTCTATTTTGGCCTCGACACCCCTGATGATGAAACATAACTTGTTGAAATGCGCATACTATGTACTCAAATTTTATAAGATAAATTTCAATATATACAACCTTTAATAGCTTTAGTTAAACACGTTTTAAGTAAAACCATTCTTACATATTCCTACAGAGCACTAGGTGAGGCTAGCCAAACAGGGGATGCTTACTCCTCCCGGGCACCTTGTCCCACCTCTAGCTTGCTAGGGGTCCGACGATGCTCAATTTGGTGCTCTATTGTGAGTGCTGTTGAGATTGCCGTCAGGATCTTCTTTATTTCATTTATTAGATAATGTTCGTAGCTCAGAATATGTCAATCCATCATGCTTTCTGCTTAGCATTTTAAATCATTTTGCTATTTCATCAGGCAAATAAAGACAAAGAAGTGATTGCATTATGATGCGTTTTACTTACCGTATTAGGTAACACAATGGAAAAAGCTTGCGACCAGGACATAACAAACATTACAAGAAGGAACATGACCTGCAGATGAAGAAGTTAAATGGCATTTACCATATAATAAACTAAACATAAAGTATTATCACTGTTGGTTCTAATAAGAAATGTCTGATTCTCATATTCTCCTCCATTCATAAGTCGTCTTATTCTGATTCATTTTATTTTCATTTCATTTCATTGCAGAATTAAACGTTTTACTCAATGTAAAATAATACCTTAGATAGAGATGACAGTACCTCCTCATACATCACTATATATATTCCAACTTTGTCCAACCTTGAAATAGAAAAGAATATCATTTTGGCATTTCTTAAAACGTCTGAAGAATTTTTGATTCGGCTGTAGGCCCCGACATGACGACATTACTGTGATCCCATCGGGACACATATAAAATATCAAAGGAAAAACAGTCGAAGAGTAAAATCAGCATAAAAATATATACTTGAAACGTTCTAAAATAAGAAATTACAACAACAACAACAAAATTGACATAATGACTTAATTCAGCATTGAATATTAACAAGGGTGACATTTAAAATGTGTTACTTTAGTTACCCTCTCATGTACAGAAGGAAGCTCCCCCACGATTGTACGGCGGCAATGTAACCAAATCTCCACTGAAACTCACATGGATATCGGTCCCAAGGCATCAGAAATATTACCGTGCATATCAACATACACCATTCAGAATTATACATAGGACTAAGGAATGTGATACGTATGTTCTAAAATAAGATAAAATGAATTGGAAAGATCACCTTTCAGTCAATCATCCATAATTAGTAGAGTTTGGTTTTAATTTGAATTTCCGATGAGTAAAACTTTACGATGGACGACAGACTTATACAATCCTTTGTAAGATATATAAACCTTCGACTCTATGTACTTGCATAAGTTTGAAATTCATCTATATATTCTATTCTTACATGCAGTCTAATTGCAGTGAGGCACATAATATATCATGTTTAAAGAAAGTTAGGGATAATATCATTATCTTAATATATATGTATCTAAAAAATGATTATACAATTATTATTATACTTAAAGGCTTATGTTTAACTTATGTTATGATTTATCACATAGATTCAGGGTATCATAATTTCGATATTTGAACTTATGTAGTAAAACAACCCCAGAAAAAGTATGCTATACTTACAGATGTAAAGGTTATTGATAGTTGCTCAAAGACAAATATGGTTGTCATCACAAGTATGAAATACTTCAAATATATAGTGAAATTATCCTCCAATACTTTCTTGGAATAAAAACCTGCCTGTCATAAAAATAGGGGAAAAAAGACAAAAAAGTTACATTAGAAGTTTTGTTGGTGCTATACCTCAGACAAATAACGATACTTTGATAACCTGTCTCCTATCTAGCTGTAAAGATTCACTGTGGAACTTTGGTTATTCACAATTAGGGAAACATATTCTTAATTTCTGAAGGATAAACTCAAACAATACACCCTCGTCATAGTTCTTTTACCATATTTTGCATGATTTGAACAGGAAGTTGATCAAACTCGAGTGATGGAGAATTAATGTCCTTCAGAAAGCAGTGCACAGGGTGTATACATGTATTGTATGCCCAACATGTTTTATATGCATTTACATAATTTGATTTTGTTAATAACGGCATCCTGCCTTTTGTTTCATTTTGGTATTTCTCTGTATGCTTATCCATTCTGTGTTTCGCATTTTGGTGTATAGATATTTTGCTGTAAGTGTGCAGCAACCGAGTCCTGTTGGAGGTCCCTTCTATTGTTCAATGAAAAGAACCTTTTGTTTCATATCATATATGTGTGTATGAACATACGTCTTTGCAGTCAAAATGTTGTGCAAATTTCGATGTATGTACAGACGAATGTAACCCTGTCAACCACACAAACTGTTTCTGTTCTGCTTCAAGAAATCTGCTTCTTCCAATCCGACGACATTCTCATATTGTTTTATTTTAAGCGGTAACATACCCCACCCATCATGCTTCGTCTTTCGGAACATTTGTGTAATAACTTTCACACTCTTTGGCCATGTTACCTTATTTAGATTGAGGATCTCTGACGAGGGTTAAGTTCCCAAAACGTGCATGTCTGATCCATGTTGCAAATTTATCTGTTTATAAATGATGCTATTGAATTAAAGACTTTTAACATCTGGTCCATGCTGCAAATTAATAGTTCTTAGATGATGCTATTCAATTTGAAGACGTTTAACCTTACTTGTTCGTCTCTAATGTTACTTTATGGTATCTTTGTGTGCATTTGAGAGTTTGTGTAGCTGTCTTGGATTGTGTCATTTTAGACTGTGATATTATCAGCTTAATTTGCAATACTATGGACAATTGAAGATCTGTCCCTTTTGTTATATCACAGTCGACAACAAAATTTATAGAACATGACAGCATCGAATTGAACTCAGAATAACAAAAATCGATTTTGGACGGAGTCACTTTGGGCCACAACCGTAAACACATCGATCAATAAGCATATAAAAATAGTTTGTTCACTTAAAAGCAAAGTAACAATTCTTATGACTTATACCTTTTTGTAGTATTCTATGGCAGTTTGATTGTTTCTCTCCGATTCAATTAGTTCAATAGGACAGTTTCGGACGTCATCAAGTAATGTGGTGTTAATCAATGGCACAGAAGCAATGTAGGCAGTCAGTGATGACAGAAAGAGGAAATAGGAAGCAAGGTTGAAATAGAAATGTCTTCGGCCAAACTTTGACCTGAAAAAAAGAGTTGCTTAAATCGTAATGAGTTATCACTTATACTATTTGAACATATTGCAAAATAGATTAGAAAAATCATTACACGTGAAGAGATTTTGTATCTAAACATAGATATATATTACAAGTATTCCTTTTTTTCTAATCCCTATAGTTTCACTTGTATGAGTAATGCAAAATTAACAATGTTTGTGACAAATAAATATGTTTAAACTAAGTATTCCTTTTGGCATAAAAAAGTCGAAAAAAGTTCATATCGATGTTTTATACTGAAACAGCTAGCACAGGTCTTATTTCTTACCATTTCATTATAAGCATGTTTTGAACCAACGAATGGGAGAGGAGTTCGCCTCTTTTTAACTTTACCATGTTCTGAAAGTAGATAACACATACAATATTCTCTTTTCTATGTAAATAGATGTTTTATAAGAGAGACAATATTACCGTTATTGATTTTTCATTAAATCTAAATTTGGTAACTCTTTGTGACAGTTTTTAAGTAGGACCATATAATTTACCTCTACTACATGAACTCGCTTCTTTTTACACATTGGATCATTTGGGACCTGGATCTATATATTTGAAATCGTACGTCACCGTATAATCTATGTCATCTTTTCTATGTTTGGACGTTTTTACACACTTGTCCATTACCTTCTACAATAGAAATTTCTTGAATGATAATCGTAATGCGTTAAAGAAGATCCTGACGATAATCTCAACAGCACTCACAATACAGCACAAAATTAAGCATCGACGGACCCTAGCAGGCTAGAGGTGGGACCAGGTGCCCGGGAGGACTAAGCATCCCCTGTTGGCTAGCCGCACCCGCCGTCAATGTTTAAGCACGAAAATGAAAACAATATATATCATTCATGCACTGTCTGACGTCATGTCTATATAGAAAGTGCTATGGCGACGATGTCAGGGAAATATATTCAAAACACGTACTGTCAAACCCCTCGCGGGGAACTTTTTTACGAGCTCCACACGGCAAAGGGCATAAGTGTGACACAAATGAGTTAAAGAAGATCCTGACGATAATCTCAACAGCACTCGCAATACAGCACAACATTAAGCATCGACGCACCCCTAGCAGGCTAGAGGTAGGACGTAAATAGATGTATCAAAACAGGGGAAAATACTGTAATCTATTTCACGTGCTTACTACAATAGATATAAGTGAGTTCTTGTAGATAATTGAGATAAATGCTTACTTTAATTGCACTGTTTTGCCTTTGTTACATACTATTAAAGTAATAATAATACGAAAGTGTTCCAACTCTATACCTTCTTGAAGGAAATTTCAAACCAATTTTCATGCATCAGAAACGTGTTTCGAATATCAAATTCTCATCAGTGATGCTTCCAGCCAAAGTGCTTTTCATAAGCCAACCAAATTTATTTCACTAGCGCCCTCTGGTTTATTTTCATTTTATTTAAGTTGTATAAGGTAAATTTACATAGATTCATTGAAGGTATCAGTATGTGATAGAATACATATATAAACCTTACCTTAGCTGCGTCGGGTACATGTTCTATCAATCTAATCATTGGTGTTCTCCCTTGTTTATCTCTGGCATTCATTAGGTCTTCCCAACTAGAACGAAAATGCTCAAAATCATAAAAACTGTTATCCGAGAAAGTACATCCTTCATGGAAGAAAGAAAGAAATAATAATTTAACTTTTAAAAAACTTACTTATCTTGATCAAGAATTTTCATGGCAATATCTGATTGTTTATTATCTATGGCCATGTCCAGAGCTGTCTTCCCATAGCTATTCTTTATGTTTACATTTGCGCCTTTCTTTAACAGTACATCCAAAGAATCCATCTGGCCATTGTATGACGCAATATGTAAGGCGGTATTCTAAAAGGAAAATTAGATTTTCAAAACTAAAAGGCATTGGTTTGAATTTTTTTTATCTTTAGAAATGGTATTAACTTGGTGAAAACGTCGGATATAAACATTCTCTTTTCTTTCATTGGATAGAATTGAATTTTATCAATGTCGTGCATATGAGTAAAGATGAAATCAATTACAAATCTGAGCTGCTTACAAATATGACGCTTAAGTCCCAACCTCTGCTTCGGTTTATGATTTTCTGAGTTATCGATTTTGTGCTGTATATAGGGATATGGTCATTATGCATATTTGTAATTCCATAAATAAAAACAAAAAAATTATAGAAACAAATACTACTTCTCCTTCTAAAACAAAGTCAAAATATGTCTTAATTTGAATATTTGTTTATGTCTATATATTTAAATGAAAGTTTTATGAAATTAAAAAAAAAGATAATCAAAACTATAGGAAAGCTTAATTGATGAAATGGATCAGTCTGCTGTTCCTATATTTCAACGGGAAAGGAACCCTTTTTCTGCAATTCTACGTTGCTTTTTTAAATCGAATTGATTTGAAAAACCTGATGAGTTGGAACGCCATTAATCCTGCCATCTACAGCCAATCGTAAAAATGTATTGAACATGTCTTTTTAAGGTATAGTCAATTCATCCATGAAGTTATCATTATCTTTCTTATCAAATAGAATAGGTTTTTTTTCTCCATATACTATATACGGCGTACCTTCAGTTTGTCTGCGACATCAATATCGGCATAATTTTGTAGTAGTAAGCTTATGACTTTTGCATGACCTTCTTTGGCGGCAAGCATTAAGGCAGTACACGAATTTTCGTCCCTAAAGAAAACAAATTTAGGCTTCTTTCTTCAACAGAAAAAAATTCCATGACCTCTGCAAGTTTGATGAAAGCATTGTGTACATCAAGTAAATAAATAGTTCAAATAAAACTGAACGTGAAACCAGGCAAAGAAATTAACTGACAAAATAAGCTTTCTTTGCAATCCCTGAGTTTCGAGCGATATAAAAATATATAACACTATATGCAAACTTTTTTTCTACGTTACCATAAGTTTTCTCATTCTTTCAAAAAGGTTTAATATAATTCTCTGTTATTAATTCAATGCATACAAAAAAACCCCAAACCTGCTAGAAACATCAGCTCCGTGTCTGAGTAAGGTTTGAACAGCAAAGTAATGACCTTGTACAGCAGCAACCATCAACGGCGATCGACCGTCCGAATCTTCATCGTGCAATTCTGATTGACTTGCATGCATCAAAATATCAATTACGTCTTCCTGTCCAAATCTATTACAAATAGGTTAGGTTAATTACTTCTACACTGCTTTATACATATCTGCAATCTCACAAAAAGAGACGCAAAAGGGACAAGGAACACTAACTCACACCATAGAAACATGAAACACAAAAGACCACACATAAACCAACGAGACAATTGGTAACCAGTGCCGACTCTCATGGCCAGACGGCGTTGTTATCCGAATTAGGTGCGCACAACTCTCCGACTTTTGTGATTACCCAGAGGTCTGGAAGAACGCACAATTGTGGTGTAAAATAACCTCCTCACTGTAAGATAAACATTCAAACAGAAAATGACGAGGGGCCCCTAAGAAACAGACATGGGTATGCAAATGGATATAAAAACAGAAAGCATAAGAAATACAGTCCATGCTCTGTCGACTGTAGCGAGCTCAAGAAGCAAAGCTCAACGCTTAAAACGTTAATGATATAACAGCATTATTAAAATATTAATTTTTCTCCAAATACACGTCTCAGAAAAAAATTGTTTTCTACATGCAACAAGAAACCCTGTCAATCCATTTACTTACTCTGCGGCTAAATGAAGCGGGGTTCTACCGTCCTCGTCCCTGCTGTCAAGTGGACATGAATGGTGAATCAACGTGTCCACAACCTGCATGCAAAGTAATACAAAGTTAGCCAATTTTCAAAAGGAACATAATGATACAATATTGTCATTTAGAATAGGACCATATACCTCGATGATTCCTTTCCTAGCGGCATAGTGCATGGGTGTTTGGTCTGAAGAGTCCTGTGATCGGAAGAGTTCCGTTCCATTATGCTGCAAAAGTGAAAATATATAAGGGTTACACATTGATTAAGCTTATCAGTCAGACCTAATTTGCTTATTACATTATGTTAAACGTCTTCAAATTCAATAGCATTATTTTAGTGCTGATAAATTTGCAGCATGGACCAGACATGCACGTTTCGGGTACTTAATCAGTTATCCTCAATATGGCCAAAGGGTGTGAAAGTTATTATGTCGTCCAAAAATGTACCAAAAGACGTAGCAGGGTAAGTGGGGTATCATGCTTCAGGACTCACATTTTAGAAATTTCAAGAATTTTCAATTATCGAGTTCTGTGGAATACTACTGTGATAACATTTACGTACATTTACACTAGTTTGAAAATACCTCCATTAAGATTTCGACAACATGATTGCTGTCCGCTTCAACAGCGATGTGCAGGGCAGTTCTTCCTTTTGTATCCGACTCCATTATTTGGGCGCCATTAGTGAGGAGTAACTTGACAGCCGCTTGGTTGCCCTTGCTGCATGCAGCCATTAATGGCGTCATCTGATACTTGTTCTTGGCATTAATGTCAGAACCCTTAAACATTGAATATATGAATATAAGAGATAATGATCATTCACGTCTAAACACTTTTTTTTAAGAATTGAAAAGGAACTAACCAGATGTCTTGCAATTAATAAAATGTTTGTGTTGCTTGTTTTTATAACTTACCCTTTTGATCAAGCTCTCTATAATTTTACATCTATTGTGAAGAGCAGCCCTGAAGAGAGAAACGGAATGTTTGTGGCTAACTGAGATAAACTTGAATAAAGCAAAAATGAAACATTATGTATACACCAGAATGTGAACAAAACATTGATTTAACTGGACATGTGCTCTAACTTGGGTAGATGAGGGGCATTTGCTTTTAGAACATATAGGATTGTGTAGAGAATTCTTATGGAATAGGTTCTAGACCTTGGAATAAAACGCATATCCCCGGGATCCTGACAACTTTTGAGTTGATTTACAACAAACCGAACTCCAATTTTGAGATTTGAAAACTTAACGATTGACAAAAAGGCAAGTCAAATTTTTAACAGCTCCGCAAAATAAGAGTTCATGCACTTTAGAAAATTTCAAAAACAAGCGACTAAAGAAAAAAATGAACTGGCTTTTATGTATGTTCTATGGAAATCATTTCAGGAATAGGAGCTGAGTATCGGAAGATTATATTTACCTATGTAATGGTGTCATGAAATCTTTATCTCTGGTATCTGATAGAGCCCCGTGAAGGAGGAGGAAATCTACAATCTCTAGGCTTCCATTCACAGCAGCGATATGAAGTGGTGAAAAATGAAAATCCTGCAGGAAAGTAAGAGAATGCTTTGCAAGCAATTTATGCATACTACATGTAATTCCACTCTATTGTATCTGTCTTTGATATACAATATGCTTTTTGGAACTCGAAAAAAATCAACTTTGTGTATTAATATTTGGACTTGAAAATAGTATTTTAAAAAAGATATAAATGAGTGGGGTTTTTTAAAGAAAAAAAGAGATAGTTATATTATTAAAAACTATGAGGAACAATAAAGCACTCTTTCGTGTTCAGCGAATTTCTCTAATAATAAACATCAAATAAGCACCCGTCAGTAATATAGTCGAGAGTCGAGAAGGTAAAAGGTAAAGGTAGGAGCTTATAGTCTCGTTCGAATGAGTCTAACACGACTTCTGTAATTATCTCCCTCGCGAGACCTGTACAATCCTGAGCATTCTCAATTCTCTTGGGAGTATATAAGAAGAGGTGCAGTTTAGGCGCTAATGCTTTTCATTCACATGACCAGCAAGCCTCATGTACCAGGTACCCGCTTTACTCCTGGGTGGAGAGAGTGCAACGTAGTGTAAATAGCTTGCCCAAGGTAACAGTGGTTTTGCAATTATCGGCGACGGTGAGATTCGAACCAACGACCTATCCACGGCCTATGGGTCCGTAGTACATCGCGCTAACCACTACGTAACCAGCACTACACTAGTAGACAAGGCGAAATCATTGAAATTTCCATTGGAACAGTTCCAAACCCCGGTATAAACAATATTCCGATGCCAGACCAGGTGCCCGGGGAGGCTCAGCGTCCTGTACGACCCGTCGCAACAGTTCCATAAAAACTTTGTTGAATTGATTGTCTTTATGTATATATGAATGTACAACTCGGGGAAAGATGTCCTGTTTGGAGATTTAAAAAACTTTCAAAAATTAGCAATGAGAGAGTAAATTGCACAAATAGAATATTTTCGAATGGAAAACATAATGAATCAATGGATATAAAAAGGTAGAGAAAGTTGGAATAAAGAGAGGGACAAGACAACAAGTGTACATTTGTTTTGCATTCTTAATTATCCACAGATCAACAAAAAATAATTCTACTTACCGGACATCTCTATTGAATGTGGTAATGAAATGTAAAATGTTCCATCAAATGTTTATGCATGTTGTGTTATTTACATTCTGAACATTACTACGAGATCATATTTGTTTGTGGCCCTTTTTATTTATTGTATTGAAATCAATTTCACAATTTTTAAGTAGGTTGATTTGAAATTAATTGAAAAACATGGTTAATATCAGTAATTTGGTAAGAAAATGTAATTAAGTTGGAATGGTCAACGTCTTCATATTCATTAGCATCATTTAAGAGCAGATAATTTTGCAGCATGGACCAGACATGCACGTTTCGGATACTTAACCCTCATCAGTGATACTCAATCTAAACGATGTAATATGGCTAAAGAGTGTTAAAGTTACTATATCCAAAAATGTACCGAAAGACGTAGCAGGATAGGTGCGAAATTATGCTACAGGTCCCATGTTTTAAAAATTTCAAGAAATTTTCATAGCAGAAATTTTCGAATGCGTTGAATAAAGGATCATATCGAAGTTGATCGAATGTGGCTATATGAGCCCTCGGGGACTGCTGGTCCACCAGCAGTGGCACTCACCAAGTGGTACAAATTTTAAACGTCTTCAAATTCAATAGCATCATTTAAGAACAGATAAGTTTGCAGCATGGACCAGACATGCACGTTTCGGATTCTGATCCTCAAACTAAACAATGCATTATGGCAAAAGAATGTGAAAGTTACTATGTCCAAAAATGTACCGAAAGACGTAGCAGAATGGGTGCGAAATGATGCTACAGGACTCAAAATAATATACTAACATTTTTCATATTCACATCGACACCAAGTTTCCATAGTTCTCTAACTGCCTGTAATTAAGATTTTTTTTGTATTCATTTCAACACAAGGAAAAAATATTGATCTAAAAAAAGTTCAAATGCAGAGTGCCGCTCGAACCTAAATGATCTCATAAAAAATATTAAAGTATTGTTTGCTACTAAAGAAAAATGAGGAAAATGTAGCTGAGAGGACGAAGTCAAGGTCCGTTTCACAACCTTTAACTTTAAAACTTTAAAGTAAAATACTAAAGGAAAGTAACCAATGTTATTGTAGTATGTCACAATTTATTAATAGACATATGTATTAGTGGACTTCGACGTGTTACCTCCAACTTGTTGTTCTGAACAGCACAATGTAATGGCGTATTTCCCTCTTTATCTTGGCATTCTGTCATAGTAATTTTTGCTATATAGTCTGTATTACTTGCTGTAAAGGAAAAAGTTAAATATTATGAGTACTAATGAAACCTTCCTTTAGAAGAAGAAATAATTTTTCCTTTTAATCAATTCCAAAAGCTGCAGAAGCAACTCCTGCTTCAGAACCACGAAAATTATTTTTATTTATAAGTAGTATTCCAATCAAAGAGTTAAGATAATTTGATTCAAAGTCAAACTCCAAATGCATAATCTGGACTCATATTCGTGTACTTAATTTCAAATTCTGTAGAATTTGTGATGCTTGAAAAATATGATATTTATTTTTGTTTAAACATGCTCATTATGAAATATTCTACGAGCAACACTATAACTTTAACACAAACTTAAATTCATACTAAATTCAGATGATTGTTCTGCTTCTACATAATTTTCATTTCATAATTTAATTTAATTGAACTTTTATTACCACAACCTCATGTACTAAATAACTTGGCTTCCAATACTTCAAAGAAAAAAAAATAGATGTTTAAAAGTAATTCCATTAGATGAAATAAGGATTGGCATGTGACTGGCGATGGTTAAATAAAGAATTTCGTGTTGGGGATATACTTTGGGTGATATTCACAGACCATGTCGTAGCAGTAGATTCATTGTATCCACCATTCCTTCAGAGGCAGCGAAGTGAATCGCGGTCGTCCCGTTTACGTCCTCTGTAAAAATATCGGCACCGGATTTCAGCTACAAAAGAAAGAAAACATTCGCTGCACTATCGACAAAACAAATACAGAGGATTAAAAACAAACATTACAGTGATCATTGTGATGCACGACAGACAATCGTTTGGTATATATTTCACCGATCCTTGAAAACAATATGCTATTTCACAATCAAAATAATTTTCAAGTAATAAAGAAGATGAATTGATACCAGTTCAGCCATATTTGCAGAAGGGAATTTTGTTCAAATATAACATCAATCATATGAAACAATTCTTTATTCAATCAAACACATATTACCAATAGAACAAATGATTATATGTTAATGCGTCATTACTTTAATCAATTACATCAGAAACACTGTAAAATGGATATCCTTGTATTGCACTTGAGTTTCTTTCTATAATTTGAGTAAAAATTGGAAATATTTGTATCATCAGCAATATTTACCAATAGAGGAACTATATTGGAGTGTTTATGCATGATGGCGTCGTGGAGTGAAGTAAGCTGGTCCTCGTCACGTACGTTTACGTCACATTTCCCAAGCTGAAGTAACATCTGAAAATAAATGGCTCATGAATACTGTATACGTGAAATTTTCGCATGGGAGTATTTTCGCGAATCGATAGATATCGCGAATTTTCCCTCACGCGATAATATCCCCGCTGCATTCTTACAATGGGAAAGACATTTTAATCGCGAATATTTCCTCCACGTGTAACGTCTTGATGTTAGAATCGCGAAAATTTCCCCCAGCGAAAATAACCACGTTTACAATATATGGAATAAATTAAGAACATTTGCTCAAGCAATATAAATAAAATCTGAAAATTATTCCCATAATATCTGTAATTACATTTTAAAAGGCTTCTTCAGTCAGAATGACATGTGTCTCATTTCATGTAACAATCAGATCTAAATGTCATCAGGTGATACATTTTTTTTTCTATAGTGGGTCGACACAACAGAAAAATCCAAATAAGTAACCACAAATATCAGGATGTATTGGAAATATTCACCTTCAAAATATTCCATGACAATCCGATATAACTGAAGACGATTTTAGAGGTAACAATACTTTCAAAATTTGTGCATAACAACATCAAGTTAGTTTGCTGGATTTAAGGTATCCATTGTACAATAGAGTCATTTTACATAACGATTTGTTGTTGCACGGTCTACTTTGTAGACGGTAATTTACACCTTTCCATGATGATTAGATTAATGATTGAAGTTATGATTGAATAATTGACTGAGCCATCGACTGACTACCATGAGTAGTTTTTTTTTTTAGCTAGCAGTGAAGAATTATCCAATCATTGGTGATAATTATTTGATGGCCTAATAATTGCCGTGCAACAAGTGGGTTATTCAACTGTTCCTTGGGCTACGCCCTCGGAGACAGTAGAATGTCTCCCTTACTTAATCTCCATAGTGAAGTATGGTAAATTTTATACCTGATATTGTACTATAAACTATATGTTTTATGAAAGGTAATAAAGCCCCGAGTACAAATGTAAAACTTCCAGGCTTAAAACTAAAAGTGAGTGATAAAATTTTTTTTAAACTTCTAAGGACAAGGAGACTAAATTTGTGATCGACTTTGTAATTGTAAAACATTTTGGACGATATAATGAAAATATATAAAATTACAACATCTTATTGTCCTCTATTTTGGAAGATATTGGAAGATACTTTAGGTAAGAACCATCCAAAACACCAAATCAAACAATTTCCCGTACATGATTTTTTTTCTGGAAGGCCAGGATGACGGGTTTTGCTAGCAAACAGGAGACGCTTACTCTCCCCGGGCATCGATATTATCTCCATTGGGGATTCACTTTTACTTCTCTGCAGAATGTTTAAGTTTTAAAATTCATTGTTTGAATCTCCATGGAAGTTCTGTAAAATGGAAATTCATTGTGGGTTGCGCTGTTAAAATGAATATGTGCTGCACCACTGCGTAGCACAATCTAATCTGGTCTAGATCTAACTCCCTTCAAGGCATCATTAATATCGGAACATTCTCAGACAGATTTTTGTCTTCGTCTAAAGAATATTCTCAGCTAAGAATTATCCTCAAGTCTAAGAAAGTTTTTCACCATGATCAAAGATAAGAATATTCTCTGCAGAGACGCGTCAATATTAACGTGACGTCAGTTGCTAATGACGGCGTCAACATCAAGATGCACTTGTTACGCGAAGTCATGCATGCTTTATCCCACTTGTTATGATGTGACACTATTTCTCCGTCAAAAATGGTTTAGATCACAAAAAATTTTGATGACCACGAAAATGACAAATATGGATAATGACCATATCCCTGTATACAGCACAAAATCGATAATTCAGAAAATCAGAACCAAAGGCATACAAAATCAGGATAAAACAGGAACCAAAGCAAACAAACAAAAACCTCCACCATATAAAAAGAAGTGAACTCCCGATATAGGAATGAGACCAGGTGCCCAGGAAGAGTAAGCATCACCTGCTTGCATGCAACACCCGCCTCTTCAATTCGGTAGAACTGTCACATCCGGTTACTTCCATTTCGGAAAAACTGATAATCAATTAGAAGCAATTATCTATGAAACAGTGAAATATGATCACCGGCGAAATATGATTCCTTGGTTTATTATGTTTGGGGGGCTTTGGGGTCGGTGAATTTGTATCTTTAAATTCACTGTGTTGCATCACTTGACTTGAGTTGGTGAAACCACGAACACAAACCAAAAAACGTGAAATAGCAGGATGTTTTTGTCATAATTATCATCATTATTATTTCTTTTCTACATTAAGTCTTTACTTAAATCATTGACATCAAAATTTTGATCATGAAGCATGAACGTCCATTTTGATAGAACTAACGTCATACTTTGCTACTTGTGCGTCCTTTGAGACCTCTGGGTAGCCGGAAAGGTGGAAAGGTGCGCACGTAATCCGGATAACCAGACTATTTGCTTGCTACTAGCGTGACAGATTGCCGTCCTAAGAGGTCACAATTGCCCATTGGTATCGTTTGTTTGTGTGTAGTGTTTTGTTTTGAGTGTTTTGGTGTCTTATTTGGTGTTTTTCCCTTTGGTGCATTGAGATGTTTTGATGTATTGCTGTGGGTACTGCATCCGTGTCTTGATGGAGATTTCCTACTATTTTTGAAGATTTTCAGGAAATATTTTAAGTACTTAATGTTTTTCATAAAAATGTATCAAATTCTATTTTTTTTTTCTTTTTCTAACAAAAAAATATCTTAACGCAAGCACAAGGGATCACATTGTTCAAAATGAAAGAACCGTCTGGTTTCTCTTGCAAAGTCTGAAAGAAATTCTAAATTTGATCATGAATTATCATAGAATACAAATAACACAATGTAATGCATTATTTGATAAATACCGAGAAATAGTTTTGAAATGTAGTTTTTGAGGTCAGTTATTGATTTGAACAAACAGGACAGATGGGATAATACATTGACTGATACAAACATCGATGTCATGTTTAATGAACTCTTTGTTCTTTATCATTGTCTTTTTTTAATCTCATAGAGTAATTGATTTCGTAGTAGGGTTTCAAGATGGGGAGTACAGAAAAGAATTCACAGATCTGTGATTTCTATACTCTTTTGTTCAGGCTTAATCGTGAACATTTTTATTTTCTATTACAGTAATTATTAAACTGAGATAATGTAAAAAGCATTTTGGTGTCATGAAAACATAGATAGGATACTCGGATTGCAAACTGACATTTTCACTCAGTTATTAACAATTCTTATTTCCAGGGCTTCATCACACACCTTAGCCGTTTATAAATGATGCTATTGAATTTGAAAACGTTTAACATTTGAACTACTTGTTGAGTGTCACTGCTGGTGGACCAGAGTTCCCGAGGGCACATGTAGCCAGTTGGATCAACTTCGGTTGATCGTCTGTCTCTTCAACGCATTCAAAATTTTCTGGTACTAAAGTTCTTGAAATTTCTGAAACGTGGGTCCTGTCGCATCATATCCCACCCATCCTGCTACATCTTTCGGTACATAATAATTTTCACCCTCGTTGGCCAAATTACATTGTTTAGATTGAGGATCACTGACGAGGGTTGAGTACCCGAAACGTGCTTGTCTGGTCCATGCTGCAAATTTATCCGTTTATAAATGTTGCTATTGAATTTGAAACGTTTAACATTGTTGATTCACCATTCCCAGATAAGCTTCCCCATATTAACAAATACTGTAAACCGTATTTCATTTGCATGCGTTTTATTATCACGATATTCATGAGGTCCTTCGATTCGCGAATATGAAACGCCGCGAATATAACCGAACATATTGGTAGTAATGAGTTGAAGAAGATCCTGACGATAATATCAACAACACTCACAATATAGCACAAAATTGAGCATCGACGGACCCCTAGCAAGCTAGAGATGGGACCAGGTGCCAAGGAGGAGTAAGCATCCCCTGTTTGGCTAGCCGCACCCGCCGTCGTAAGTTTCGTATATTCCATGTCGCGAAAATAAAACGCCACGAACCAGACACTTCACTTACGACGCCGCAAATAAAAGACGATTTACAATACGCTGTGAAGCTGCGAACTTAGACAAATACACATGTTTTATGGGAACATCGGCGACCAAATATGCCATTTTAACCAATATTGGTTATGATTTTCCCAAGAAATACCTAAAGATTGTTTAAGTATCTCTAAAGCTAAAACATCAATGGAAAATTATTTTTTGGAAAATTTATTTCGAGGGCGTAAACGTATACGAAGACAAATGTGGTATTTAAATTCTCGTTTCTGCAAAACGCCACAAATTAGAGTCCTTACACAATGTAAAGGATAATAAATTCAGTTATTGTTTAATTTTTTTCCGCAAGAAATGTTTGTCCAGTGTTGAAAGAAATTCCTTATAAAAACGTATGTTTTGAAAATTTGCAATGAATCATGTGATGTGAACAAAAACTTTGCATATTTATGTTATTCGTGGGAACAATAGAACTCTGCTCAATTATCCTTTCCTCGCATATCTTGTATCTTGATATTTGGTTTTTTTTCTATATATGGCGAAGATCTTTATGGGAAAAGTAATGTGTTTCTTAAGCATTTTAAAAGTTCTCTCTTTTCGCAGGATTGAAAATTCCTTATTGCATTAAAGATTTCAAACTAAAATTTAATCTACAAAAGACCTACTGTTGCAATATCTGTGTGACCTCTCCGAGCAGCATAATGTAGCGGAGTCTTTTTCTTGCAGTCACGTGACGTGACATTTGCGCCACTATTTAGAAGTAGGCGGCACACATCAGAAGCGTTGTGTTTGGCAGTGACGTGAAGAGGACTTATATGATAGGGTTTTATCTCCATGTTCAAATCTGGAAAATATTGAAGAACTTTAATTATTTATCAAAATTAGTCGACAATTTCTTACAATTACAATAAACAAACACTTTTAGATGTATATTTGCCTCGACATTCTGTGTTGTTACTTTGTTATTGTTTTAAAATGACAAGGGCTTATGCATTTATTCTATTTCATTCCTCTTGGTCATTAGTGCATTGTTTTTTGTTTTTGTTTTTTTTTTGGGGGGGAGGGGGGGTGTTGTGTTATGCGTTTTCATGTTTGTACCTCTTATTTTGTGTTTTGTCAAATATTTTGCTTCACATTTGTCCTTCTGTTCTCAAACTATTAAGGCATGATGTCAAAAAAGAAAAACTGACAATTGTAACATAAATGCACTGTATGAATGAAGTAAAGAATAACTTTTTGTAATAGGCTTGTATACGTCATATATCTAGAATGCTGATAGCACCAGGTTCCAAAAATCACAATCAAAAGACTTACAAATTCTTGAAAAAATATAAAACAGAGCTTTCTCATGTGAAAAGAAAAATCGGACAAACAGACGGAGACACTGACACTGCTCCATAGAAACACTAAGGACAACTCTATCTAATGAACAATTTCCAGAGTCCAGTGTAAGTGCGGAATGCACTGTAGATGGCGCTGTTAAAATGCACCGTGCATATTTTCAAAGTTTTAAGATATTCAGATATTTAAAACATAGAGACATCAGCATTTCATAATATATCAATGAATGTTTGGTAGAATATCACTCTGTTATGCTGTTGAAGTTCGTCTTTCATTTTACTGAGGTAATCAATCCCAATGCAGCCTTCTTACTTTCAACATGACTCTTATGGATAAATGTTGATTTTTTCCCTTGTGATTTCCTTTATATATCAATACGTGTACTACGTCAGACATCATTGACATATTTGAAGCGGTTGGTTCTAGAATAGTTCCTTTATTCATATTACTGTTTTTGAATAGAATTTTTAAAAAAAATCTGGTCTATCAATACAGAAAGTAAAACTGAACTAACAAACAATGTAACCTGGGTTATTGCGAGGTAATTAATAAATCAATTAAAGCAAATCTTATTATTCAAATTCTAGTTAATATCTACCTGCTTTGTGTCGTATCAGAACTTCCGCGATCTTGGCAGAATTACTCTTGCATGCAACATGGAGGGAAGTCAAACCAGAATTATCCGTCGTGTTAACCTGACTTGGGTATTCAGTCAACAGCAGATCAAGTTCCTTCGCCAAACCCTCTCTTGCAGCCTACAAAGCATATCAAGACTCTAGAAAATTCTTATCATTGTGAAATATTTAGTGATTGTGTAGCAACCACAGTATATGTCTTACAAACACAGTTTCCTTTAAACAGCATCGAGGTAAGCGCTTCAAAGAGGGGAAATTTTCTTATTTCCGAAGTGAGCTTCGTGCACAGCAGAGAATACACATGTGAAATACTAAATTCCTATCGCTTACCATTCAAAAGATATAGCCAATCTTAATTTTTTTTGAAAAGTAGGTCAAATATGTAGGTCAAGGTAATGAGGTAAAAATTATGGTATGTCCAGTCACTTTTGCATTCATTTCTATCATGCCAGGAAGAAAAAAATCTTCTTCACTTGTATAGAGAGTATAGAGATGGAATCGTGTTCAAATTATTTCCTTTTGTCAATGTTTGGAATAAGAAGTAATGGGAATACAAAACGGCAATCCCATTGTGTCAGTGTGAAAGGTTTATGTAGATAATTTAATCAAACATGAAATGCTATTAAATATAAAAATCAGATAAATTAGATCCGAATGATTCTGATTCATGTACATGTATAATGCACAGGCGTTCAGAAATATGTTTCATACCAATCATTTATCAGTCAAATACATACATTTTTGTACTACTGTTCGGACAACCCTAGTATAGAAAGACTCGCAGGACGGCGGTCGCAGGTGTAGACTGTGGCAGGACCTGCTTTATGGAGGGGGAGGTCCGGTTCTGAAGGTAGGTGCACTAAGACATATTACTAAGATGTTAAACTTCCTGATCGACAACATTTTGTGGTGTTAGGAGGAAGGGTCATCCAACAAATTGTCGGTATTCCAGTGAGAGCCGATTGTGCCCTATTCCTTGCCGAATTTTCTTTACTGTACTCCCACGAAACTGAATTCATTCAATCTTTGGTCTCTAAAGGGAAGAGATGCGTGGCTTCTGACTTGAACTTCACTTGCGAATATATGGACGGTATATGCTGTCCATCGGCGATCCAAAATTCGCAGAATCTGTTCGTCGGGCTTGGGATCAAGGGGCTACGGAGACGGCTGGTTCAGCATGCTTTCTGGACATGGTGATGTATTGTGGCACTAGCGGTCGCATGGGCGCCTAGCTCTGTGGCGGACATGGCGGCTTCGGTTTCGGCGTCGCAGGCTTCCCTTTTCTGAGTGGCGGCGTCCCTTCGTCGCCTGCTTATGGCGTGTTCATATCTCAATTGATACGTTTTGCCAAAGTAAGTGCCAAATATGCAAATTTTGTTCTGAAGACTAGGCGTCTTCAGGATAAGCTTCTCAGTTAGGGATGCGTTTGTGATCGACTGACATCATCACTGAGGAAGTTCTGCGGTATCGCCACTGAATAAGTTTGTGTCTTCCGAAATGGAAGTAAACGGATGTAACATTCTGCCAAATTGAAGCGACTGGTGTTGCATGCGGGCAGGGGATGCTGACTCTTCCTGGGCACCTGGTCTCACTCCCATATTGTCACTGAGGAAGTTCTACGGTCGATACGGGGAACTCGTCATACACTATGATGTCCCATTGTCCAGAATGGTGAATGATATTCTGTCTTAGAACCATTTTAACCATCCTACCACAGACTATACTTGTATCTTCCGAAATGGAAGTAACCGGATGTTATAGTTCTGCCGAAATGAAGCGACAGGTGTTGCGTGCAAGCAGGAGAAGCTGACTCTTTCTGGGCACCTGGTCTCACCTATATTGGGAGATAGCTTCCTCTCATATGGTGGAGAATTTTGTTTGTTTGCTTTGATTCCTGTTTTCATATCTCTTCGGTTTATGATTTCCTGAGTTATCGATTTTGTACTGTGTATTGGGATATGGTCATTGTCCATATTTGTCATTCTAAAGGCTTACACATTCTTAAAAAATCTAATTCAGAAGTTCCTAACGTGAAAAGAAAATACGGACAAATAGACGGCAACAATAACACAGCTCCATAGAAACACGAAGGGCAATTTTATCTGATGAACAATCTCCACAGTCCAGTGTAAGTACGCAATTCGAAGTAAAGTAAAAACGCGCCATTCTGATTTTTAACATAAAGTTTAAACATATTCAATAAATTCATAAATCCGATAGCATCATTTAATAACAGATAAATTTGCAGCATAGACCAGGCATGCACGTTTCGGGTACTTAACCCTCGTCAGTGATCCTCGATATAAACAATGTAATATGACCAAAGAGTATGAAAGTTATTATGTCCAAAAATGTACCGAAAGAAGTAAGAGGATGGATTGGGTATGATGCTACAGGACCCACGTTTTAGAAATTTACATTTGATGATTACGAATTTGTCATTGGCCATAGATATTTGAATTCAGATTTTATTGATAAATTTATTTGCAGTCTTTTTGTCTCACGATTTATCAAGTTGTAATAAATAGTTTACCAAATTTAATATGTGCTTTAAAGAGCGTCCAATAGGAACCATAATGTTACTGACAGTGTTTACTGACCAACAGGCCGTAGTTCTCCAATAGAAAACTTGATCTCTCGCTAAGTATCATCAGCATCTAAAATCTCTATCAAGAATTATTTTTATTGACCTATTGACTTCATTTAGTAATGCCGCGAGACCGCTATCCTTAATCTTTACTTCACCAATGCGTTAAATGTCATATTTGGATATCAATTATTGGCAAATCGTAAATTTATTATACCCTATTGTAAATTTGACACAATCGATATTATAAGAGTACTAAAGTAAAACTCCAGAGGACATAAACGTACCTGTATGACTGTTATACTTGATATGTCAGTTTCTTCTTCCAAGTCTTTGTCCCCCTCCCTGATGCTGTTCTTATAGGAGGGGTACAATGTTGATATACCGGACACATTTACAAATCTGCTACTCCTTCTTCTGTTAATGGCAGCATGGACTTTGTTCTGTCTTTCGTCGCCTATTCTAACAGTTGGAATTTGAATGATACTCATACTGGAGGTCTGTTGAATTAAGATTGATGTCTGAAGTTTGAATAAAAGAGGGGGTCTCCAACCAGACTCTGTTACAGTACATACAGCAAAGCACTAAAACAACTGATGCGAAAACACAGAGTAGACAACTTAAACGAGGCATACCGGTACGACATAGAAACATCAAACACAAAAGACTACTTATAAACCAACGATACCAATGTGCATCGGTGACGACTTAGGACGGTCATCTGCCATGCAAATGGTGTAGTTATCCAGATTACATGCGCACAGCCCTCCCACTTTTCCAGTAACTCAAAGGTCTCGCAGAACGCACAATTATAGTGTAAAATAACCTCCTCACTGTAACATGACCACACAAACAAGACAGCAGATCGCAGGGCCCCAAGCAACACAGATGACTATGTAAAATTACTAATAATACATATAAATATGAGGGGAGGCGCACGAAATACAGTCCGTGCTCTGTCGGCTGTAGCGAGCTCATGCATGTTGTCAACCGAGGAGTCCGAACGACATTAAGAGAGGACAGGTGGTCGAGGCCCTGTCTTCTCTAAAGAGGATTGGACAGGGCCCTTCATGAAGTCCCGTTGTCAAGTGAAATAATGTAAAACTCATTACTAATAAGATTCATAACAATATTGGAGGATAGGAAACTTTATCTTTTTTTTCCAATTTCGCAATATTTAGTTAAAACAAATTAAAACCACTACCTTTCGTTCTCAAATAAAAAAGAGAAGAAAAAAGATAAATTTGATCAAACAATAATACTTATTTCATAAAAAGGCTCCTAAAACTTAGCATTAAATTTTCTAATGGGGTAAGATTTTAAACGTAATTTAGAAATCCTCTAGAATCCTTACCTCAATCACATTTCATCCGAATCCATTGATTCCAGGCATTAGATTAAATCTACAACTCATTATAAACTCAAATGAATTGCTCTTAATCGATCACATGTATCGCAGCCACCAATCAATTGCCGTATATTTGGGATGGAATTTGATGTAAATATTACCTCATAAGTAATTAATCATAGTAGCTTCTCTTATAGGGAGCATAACGTAGGGTTTAAATAAAGGAGTTTGTAGTATAATAAAAAACTATTAATTGATTAATTGACGACTTGAGTACGGGTATAATCCCAAAAAATTCTAAGAAAAAAAACCCCTATTAAATTCTGTACACACATTATCACTGCCTATCTCACAACTGCCGGTACGAAAATACATTATATGTGAAGTACCTGATCGGAAAAAGAACTTTACATAATACCATAAGATTCTATTAATTTGGCAGCAGATTTTTAAAAAGATGATTCGAAAGATAAGCTTTATATTGATCACAAAAACAAAACATTAAGGAGAACTCAGTTTAAGGAAATTGGAAAAGAAGATTTTGTCCTAGGTCAGGCTTTTTAGAACAATAAATACATGTGCCGTGCGTTCCAAAATGTCCGATATATAACTAAGTAACTACGTATAGAGATAAGACCTATTACAAGAAGTATACCCATAAACATTAAAACTTCTTCAGACCAATATTTGGATACCGATTCTGGGTTTTGTATTTCACTTTAATTCTCTCTTTCTGATTACTCTAATATCAGAATGAGATCTATCGACAATGACTCTTGTCTCACGGAAAATCAAATATCTTATTTGGCTTATGAATACGAGAGTTGTCCGGGCAGTTAGTGGACAAGTCCTGTTACTTCAGTAAAGAAGCACGGTCCGAAAGAAATTGGGGGGGGGGGCTTATATATTTTTTAACATAATTTACCTTTTTATTTGGTCAATTACAAAATTTCAGAAAATACTGGCAGATCAGAAGGAGGTTTCCCGATATAAGATATAAGATACTGAATTGTGGGGCGCAGGACAGAAGCATTTCGTTTTCACAATAGGACAATATGGGGATTACCGTATTCATATATATAGTGTTGTACTTCATGATTCAATGAAAGGAGGGGGTCTTCAACAACACTCGGTTGTAGCACCCACAGCAAAACCCCAAAACACAGAGCAGACTCACAGAAAGAGACGACACAAAAGGGACAAGGAACTCCAACTCACAACATATAGAAACGTGAAACGCAAAAGACCGTGACACATAAACCAACGAGATCAATGGACGACCGTTGCCGACTAAGGGCGGCCATCTGTATTGCAAGTTGCAGACAGTGTAGTTAATTACGTTCGCACAACTCTCCGACTTTTCCGATTAACCAGAGGTCTCGAAGAACGCACAATGTCGGTGGCATTTTTCCTTTTTCGTTTTTCGTTTAGACGTAATTGTTCTCGTCACCTCCAAATACGACATCGAGACACTAAACTCAAAAAAATCTACATAATAAACCAACGAGACCAATCGGCAATCGGTGCCGACTTAGGACGGTCATCTGCCATGCAAGTAGCATATGGTGTAGTTATCCGGATTACGTGCGCACAACCCTTCCACTTGTCAGGTTGGCCAGTTGTCTCGAGGAACGCACAATTCTTTGTATAATAGCCACTTTACTGTGTGACTACAATACAAGCAAGACGCAAAACGCAGGGACCAAAGTAACACTTCGACGAATCTGTAAATGAATATCAAATTGCATAAGGTCGTACAAAAACAGTCCGTGCTCTGATTTCTAGAGCGAGCTTATGCATGCAATCAAGCTGGGAGATTGACTAACATGTCATGGTCATGTCTAAAATACGTAAATTTGTGTCATGACTGAATTCTATTTTGCTTTAAGTCTAATATCGATTTTTGATTGATTTTTTTTTTCATCAAAAACTATTGATACAAGACAAAGTAGACAAATAAAATAAAATCATGGACACCTGCTAGTTATCAAAACGGAACATAAAGTCAGGATACGGCAATCCTCCATATGATGCGATATGCATTCTATAAATCAACACCGGATTGTTTGCATTGACAACTGCATTAGATGTATTGTTTGTCCTCTGCTCTGAACTGGATTTTTCAATTTATTAATCCGTTAACATTTATGGAATCAACGGAATCCAGATCGCTTTGGTTTCGAGTCTTACTCAAACAGATCATTACGCTATATGCATTTTTCTATTCAATGATACAGATGGCTTCTTTAGTTTTTTCATGTGATACTGACGTTTGTTTTGATGTATCAAAAATGTCCAAGAGAGATAAGGAGGTGATTAACACTGCAGTGATAAGAACGGAATATATACGCGCATAAGACGGAAAAGTAAAAATACAGACGGAGACAATGAGACATGAATGACAAAATCATAGATATATGAATAATCTCCACATTGTAAATTTGAACATCAATGTAGGTGACACTACTGAAATGAACGTGTAGTCGATTTGACAGCCTTATATAACATGTGGCCGACCTAGAAATGTCCTTTCCTATGAACTTTTTTTGATGATTCTTATCATTGGGATAGTAATGAACGATTCTAGCTTGGTTGCCACTCTGGCAACCTTGGGCATCTCTTTTTATCGCCGGAAATTCAAAATGGCCGCCAAATGCCTCCCACCAATAGATGAAATTAAATTCTTTCTTTAAATATTAAGTGTGGCACATCAAATCAGGGGTTTTGAGGGTCAACAAACCCATTACCGGTGTCATTTTTACAATTTGAGTTCATTCAGGACTACAAATTCAAGATGGCCGCCAAATATCAATCTCATTATGGTACAATGTGAATATTTCAATAAAACGTTTGTGTAACACATCTTATTTGTAGTTGCATTCGTCCTAGAATGCATTTATTTTGCTGTTTTGGTTGTTTTCAGCTGACAAATGTTTCTGGGACAACTCTGCTTATCGGGGGAAATTCAAAATGGCCGCCAAATGCCTTCCACCAATAGGTGAAATTTAATTCTTTCTTTAAATATTAAGTGTGGCACATCAAATCAGAGGTTTTGAAGGTCAACAGACTCATTTCCAATGTGTTCTTGACATTTTGGGCTTATTCTAGGCTAGAAATTCAAGATGGCCGCCAAATTTCAACCTCATTATGGTACAATGTGTAGATTTCAATAAAAATAAAAGTCATGTTACACATCTTATTTGTAGCTACAAAGATCCTTGAATACATTTATTTTGCTATTTTGGTTGTTTCCAGTTCACACATATTTGTAGGACAACTTTTTTCATCGGGGGAAATTCAAAATAGCCGCCAAATAGTCCACTATCACTTATTAAAATGTAAAAAGAAATAGCACAAGCTCTTATTTCATAAGACTTACTATGTAATGAAAAATGAATAAGAGTGACATATAAGATTGGATGGTTTCAGCTTTAACAGACTAGGATTCGTCAAAATGTAATGCAAAGATAAACATGTCATTTGTTTGATTAGAATGGTACTCGAAAGACAAAAATAAAGTTTCCCTATTGATCATGTTGATATAAGACCAGTTTGTTTGACACAGGGGATTCTAGAGTAAGCAAGTAAACTCGAGGTAACTTGACCATCTTGGCTCTTTGACCATCATGGCAATTTCTTTGCTTGCATGGCTTGTATAGCTTTTTTTTCCAATCGGCAAGAATTATGCAAAAGAAAGTGTTTTATGTTTTTTTTTACAACAGTCCCTCGGTGTAATTTATGTTGAGTTGAGCTATCTACTATATTTATGTATAACATTAATGATGACATGTACCATTTTGCAATGAAATTCTGAACCTTGCATCTATATCCTAGCTATTTATACTTAAAATGGAACTTTGTAAGAATATAATGTCTTCCAAGTTGGCAAAACAGCGTTAATTATATATGCTTCTTTGAATCATTTTGGCTGGAAGTACCACTATTAATAAATGAGCATTCGTTGTCCGAATCATGCATGTCTGGTGCATAGAATGTATTCTTCTATTTAAAGAAGGTTGCCCAATAGTAACAGGGTTAGCACTCTCCTTTTTCTTCATAAGGACGGTTAAGTTTGTAAATGAACAGGCCTTTCAAAATTTCATCTGCTATCATTACATCTTAGGATGATTTTAACTTCTGGTCGGGGATTTCGTCAGTTTTTCTATACAGTGATTCAAAATTAAATCTGAGGAATCTTCAACTGTGGTAAGATGAAATGGTACTACGTATGTTTTGGCATGTAAAACTCAAGTGGGTGAAATCTATGTTGAAAGCAATTGTCTTGGATATCAGTGTTCCGTACAGTTTGAAGGTTGTTTCTATATCATATATCTTAAACAGGTTTTCATTCTAAATGTTTTCTTACAACAAAGAGTATTTGGTTGGATAGTAAGACGTAGTCAGTGTGACAAGCTTGAAATGAATCTTAGAACAGAACAGGAGCATAAGTCAAAAGAACAGTGACAGGGAAAACGATCTATGTCAAGAATACAGGTCACGCAGAAATCCTGGAAGAACTTTGCTCCTTTGAATTCCTTTTACAGACTTTCAAATAGGACAATCAATTAAGTATTTGACATGATATTTTGACAATCTATAGCCCTATGATGTAGATTCTTGCTTCAGGTCGACTTTTATCCCCCTTTCTTAAAATATACAATATATGCAATTTATTTTTATCTTTATGATAAAAAAAATTCTTCTCTTTTACGGTTTGAGAATGTGCAATCTATGTAAAAAGTGCATGTGTAAGCTCATATCGACAAAAGGAAATTACACGTGGATTATACCACCTTTGGGATAACAAATAATAATTCATTAGCATAATTTTAGAGCAGATAAATTTACAGCATGGACCAGACATGCACGTTTCGGGTAATAAACACTCGACATTTAATGAGATGTACCAGAGTTATTCGTAACGAAATGGGAATACTGAAGTGAGGAGTCATTTTATGTTTAGCCTTTAATGAACTAATAAGCAAAATGACACCAGATATGGATTTCTTGGCCCTTAAAAGCCCTGATTAGATGTGCTATACTTAATATATCAAGTAATTATTACATTTTACACAGTAGTAGAAGACTATTTGGTGGCCATTTTGAATTTCCCATGATAAGCAGAGTTGTCCCAGAAGCATGTGTTAACTAAAAACAACCAAAACAGCAAAATATATGCATTCTAGGACCATTGCACATACAAATAAGATGTGTTACACGAACGTTTTATTGAAATATTCACATTGTACCATAATGAGGTTGAAATTTGGCGGCCATCTTGAATTTGTAGTCCTGAATGAACTCAAATTGTAAAAATGACATTGGAAATTGGTTTGTTGATCCTCAAAACCCCTGATTTGATGTGCCACACTTGCTATTTAAAGAAAGAATTTCATTTCATCTATTGGTGGGAGGCATTTGGCGGCCATTTTGGATTTCCGGCGATAAAAAGAGTTGCCCAAGGTTGCCAGAGTGGCAACCAAGCTAGAAACGTTCAGTACTACCCCATAGATAAGAATAATCAAAAAAAGTTCATAGGAAAGGACATTTCTAGGTTCCGAAATTTTCAAATCGACTAGTGACGCTGCCTGCTGATTCAAAATGGTTTAATAATCCAATAAATGCTGTCGCACTATTGTCGCAATATCGTGGAAAAATACAACATACACATACTGCTTCATTGTAAAATTTTGAGTTTGGGCTTTGCTTCACCTACTTTTACAAGAGAGAGATCTATGGAGACTAATCATTTATATATTTTGCATTATGATTGTATATTATGTCGTGAAAGGAGCTGATAAGATAAGGCGTAAAATCTGTCCTGAAAAAAGTGGAATTTTCAAAATGGGAACTTCCAAGAAAATTCTTTCACAAAATTGATGCCAGTTCTTGGTTTCATCATAATCAGAAGTTGGATAAGATTTATCGTGCATCGTTTTCCTAAATTCTGGGGCAAAATATGTCTTTGTGCTATAGATATCAATGGAAAATGGAAAAAGATTTTTAAAACATTGCCCCCCCCCCTTCCCCCTAGCTACATAACGCCACTTTTACAGGTGTATATCACTAATACACATTTTTTTGTGTTTGGGATATCATCCTTATAATCTTGGTTTTGTATTTTTCAAGGTTAATGATTTTTTTTATTCTAAATTTGGGTTTTGTGTTTGACTTTAATGGAGGTATCTCATTTTCAAATGGCTCACATTGAATTAAATATACAAGCGCGGATCTAGAGGGGGGGGGGTCCGGACCCCCCTAGAATTTTCGAAACATTGCTAAATTTTTGTTATTGATATACATATTTCATATGATTAAGTCCCAATTCTCCTTTTGTTGTCATAATATTTGAAAAATATATCATGAATTTGTATTAGAAATCTTTCATTTTGATAATATTTTGCCGTCAGTATTCTAAAATTTTTCTCTGGCTCGCTTCCACTCGCCAGAATTTAATGATGCTGCTCTTTCCTATACAGTATACAACACATATACATTACACCTAGGTTAATAAACAAGGGCACTAAGGAAACGAACAGAAACTGAAAAAGACACAAATAGTGGATTTTATTCTAATTCTTGGAGAAAGATTTCGCTGGCTCGCTATCGCTGCCATTTGTTGTATTTGCATATAAGAACTGACAATCAATTTTTAAATCAATTACTATGATGTGAAAATTCAAAATGTTAAGCTGTTTGCTCGCCATTTCTCTCCAATCACCTGTTTTTTTTTTAATAATTAGAGACAGAACTGACAATCATCAATCAATAACTTTATTTTCTTGCGTTTGCATATTTCCTTTCTTTCTTTTTTTTTTTTTTTTTTTTTTTCTCTTAAAAAAATTGGACTTTAGGACCCCCCCCCCCCCCCCCCTGCAAAAAATTCCTGGATCCGCCAATGATATATTATCAGTCGAAAAGGAGTCATGTCCTACGGAAGCCAGTTTGTGCCATGTTATATTTTTTTACTATCTCGTAGTTACGAGAAACACTTTTCTCGTAGTAACGGGAAAAAATTCTCGTAGTTACGAGAAAAAATTCTCGTAGTTACGAGAAACATATCTCGTAGTTACGAGAAACTTTTCTCGTAGTTACGATAAACTTTTCTCGTAGTTACGAGAAACTTTTCTCGTAGTTACAAGAAACTTTTCTCTTAGCTACGAGAAACTTGGTTTTGTATTTTTTTTATCACTAATACACATTTTTTTGTGTTTGGGATATCATCCTTATAATCTTGGTTTTGTATTTTTCAAGGTTAATGATTTTTTTTATTCTAAATTTGGGTTTTGTGTTTGACTTTAATGGAGGTATCTCATTTTCAAATGGCTCACATTGAATTAAGGTGGGTCCCTACTCGTGAGTTGAACGGATGAATTTTGTATTTTAAGGTTATTTTCTATTCATGATAGTCAAAATGACATAATGAACACAGACATAGATAGGTAATTTTGTTTTCATTAAAGATACAGTACATTAAAGAAAGGTACCCTAGCACTTAAAAATTGAGAAATATCAAATATCCATCATATGCTTTTGAACCCTCCAAATTCAGTGATGATACGAATATGTTTATTTGTTTTTTTTATTTTATGATAACAAGTCATATAGAAGAAATACAACACATAAAATGATATTGTAACATAAATCTAAGTATGATATATCTCCAAACATAAGGGTACCCCCTTATAATTTCATAACATTTTTGACCAAGAATATGTACTCAATCCAACTTTTTGCATAAAAAACAGATGAATTTTTTTCATTTTGTAATATTTCATAAAATCATGTATGTAGATGAAGAAAAAATCACATACAGGTACACAGTTTTTGAAATGATCGAGGTATGGCTCCAAACGTAGGGGTACCCCCTTATAATGATATCATATTTTCGACAAATAATATATAAAGTATATCACATTTTTGTGCAAAAACAACAGATGGTATTTCTTCAAATTGGATCATTTTATACGATAATGTATATAGATGGTGAAAAAATCGCATACAGGTATACAATTTTATAAATGATCAAGATATGGCTACAAACATAAGGGTACCCCCTTATAATTTCATTACATTTTCAACTAAGAAATCATACTATATGATTGGTGTGAACATTGATAGATTGCACCATCTTTTGCTTCTTTTGGCATTTAAGATCTTCTGTCTGTGTTTTTCAATGCGCTGGCTCGTCCCTCACCAGCCATTGAAAAACGTTATACGCAGACTGCTGCATTTAAAGAAAAACCTATAACGATTCGAGTAGGGAGCCAACTTAAATATACTTTCAGTCGAAAAGGAAGTACGGAAGCCAGTTCGTGCCATGTTATATTTTTTACTATCTCGTAGTTACGAGAAACGTTTCTCGTAATTACGAGAAACTTTTCTCGCAGTTACGAGATAACATTCTCGTAATTACGAGAAACTTTTCTCGTAGTTACGACAAATAATTCTCGTAGTTACGAGAAACGTTTCTCGTAGTTACGAGAATTTTTTCTCGTAATTACGAGAAACGTTTCTCGTAGTTACGAGAATTTTTTCTCGTAGTTACGAGAAAAAATTCTCGTAGTTACGAGAAACATTTCTCGTAGTTACGAGAAAATTTTCTCGTAGTTACTAGAAAAAATTCTCGTAGTTACGAGAAACTTTTCTCGTAATAACGAGAAACTTTTCTCGTAGTTACGGGAAAGAAAATCTCGTAGTTACTCTAGTTGATATAAATCTCGTAACTACGACATTTTTTCCCGTAACTACGGGAAAAGTTTCTCGTAACTACGGGAAAAGTTTCTCGTAACTACGAGAAAAGTTTCTCGTAACTACGAGATATGTTTCTCGTAACTACGAGAATGCTTTCTCGTAGCTACGAGAATTTTTTCCCGTTACTACGAGAAAAGTTTCTCGTAACTACGAGATATGTTTCTCGTAACTACGAGAATGCTTTCTCGTAGCTACGAGAATTTTTTCCCGTTACTACGAGAAAAGTTTCTCGTAACTAAGAGAAACGTTTCTCGTAACTACGAGATAGTAAAAAAATATAACATGGCACGAACTAGCTTCCGTAAGGAAGAACTTTTCTCGTAGTTACGGGAAAGAAAATCTCGTAGTTACTCTAGTTGATATAAATCTCGTAACTACGACATTTTTTCCCGTAACTACGGGAAAAGTTTCTCGTAACTACGGGAAAAGTTTCTCGTAACTACGAGAAAAGTTTCTCGTAACTACGAGATATGTTTCTCGTAACTACGAGAATGTTTTCTCGTCGCTACGAGAATTTTTTCCCGTTACTACGAGAAAAGTTTCTCGTAACTAAGAGAAACGTTTCTCGTAACTACGAGATAGTAAAAAAATATAACATGGCACGAACTGGCTTCCGTAAGGAGTCATGTCCTACGGAAGCCAGTTTGTGCCATGTTATATTTTTTTACTATCTCGTAGTTACGAGAAACGTTTCTCGTAGTTACGAGAAACTTTTCTCGTAGTAACGAGAAAAAATTCTCGTAGTTACGAGAAACTTTTCTCGTAATAACGAGAAACTTTTCTCGTAGTTACGGGAAAGAAAATCTCGTAGTTACTCTAGTTGTAATTACGAGAAACGTTTCTCGTAGTTACGAGAATTTTTTCTCGTAGTTACGAGAAAAAATTCTCGTAGTTACGAGAAACATTTCTCGTAGTTACGAGAAAATTTTCTCGTAGTTACGAGAAACTTTTCTCGTAATAACGAAAAACTTTTCTCGTAGTTACGGGAAAGAAAATCTCGTAGTTACTCTAGTTGATATAAATCTCGTAACTACGACATTTTTCTCGTAGTTACGAGAAACTTTTCTCGTAGTAACGGGAAAAAATTCTAGCAGTTACGAGAAAAAATTCTCGTAGTTACGAGAAACATATCTCGTAGTTACGAGAAACTTTTCTCGTAGTTACGACAAACTTTTCTCGTGATTTCGAGAAACTTTTCTCGTAGTTACGAGAAACTTTTCTCGTAGTTACAAGAAACTTTTCTCTTAGCTACGAGAAACTTTTCTCGTAGTTACGAGAAACGTTTCTCGTAGTAACGAGAAACGTTTCTCGTAGTTACGAGAACTTTTTCTCGTAGTTACGAGAAACTTTTCTCGTAGTTACGAGAAACTTTTCTCGTAGTTACGAGAAACTTTTCCCGTAGTTTCGGGAAAAAATGTCGTAGTTACGAGAGTTATATCAACTATTAATTTCTTTCCCGTAACTACGAGAAAAGATTCTCGTAATTACGAGAAAAGTTTCTCGTAACTACGAGAATTTTTTTCTTGTAACTACGAGAAAAAGTTCTCGTAACTACGAGAAAAAGTTCTCGTAACTACGAGAAATGTTTCTCGTAATTACGAGAAAAAATTCTCGTGACTACGAGAAGAACTTCTCGTAACTACGAGAAAAGTTTCTCGTAACTACGAGATAGTAAAAAATATAAGATGGCACGAACTGGCTTCTGTAATGTCCAGTTCTACAACTCTATTGTAGATATTTTACCGATTGAAATTTGAACAAGACATATTAATTCTTGATTTTAAAACAGATTGAATTCTGACCTGTGCATTAAAATCAAAATAAATTCGTTTACGGACTGCTTCGTACGGCAAAATAAATAAATAAATAAATAAATAATAATAATAGTGATAAATAAATAAATAAATAATTGTCTGTTTCCGCTCACCAGGTCAAAAACATAGGGTAGGCATGTATGCATGTTCTTTTTTATTATTATTACCTTTTTTTCTTTCGATGTAAGAATAGTAATATCTGCTTCGTCCACCGATGTTTCAATGGCGCTTTGTTATCAATTAAATTAAGGAGACCATAAATAAATTGACAATTTAAATAATGATTCGAACCATTTTAAATGAAGAAGCCACTATTTATTATTGATTCAATTCATAGCTATTGGATATCATAATCAGGGTTCTTTTTTTTTTGCATCAGGAATTCCTCGTCAGTAGTACTTCATGTCAAACAGTTTAAATAAAGCCAAAGTGAATTTTCCTGGCGCCATCTACAATGTCGCGCAGGGGGAAGTCGCCAAGAACCGTCCTTTTTTTAATCTATGTACATGATTTTTACATGTAATATCCAAAAATCCTCCAGTTTTTCCTGAAATTGATGTAGATTGACAGCTTTAAAATTCGGTGTCCGAAAATAGTCCAGTAATTTGCAAAAAAAAAAAGGAAAAAAACTGCCAAAATATAGGGTCACAAAAATCGGTCTACAAACCACATCTCTTAGTAGATTTCATGGGCGGATCCAGGATTTTTAGAGGGATGGTCCTAATGTCCGAATAAAACACCGCTAAAGACGGTATGGCCGGATTGCAAAGTAAGTTTTTGTCACCAACTGGGTCAAGCAATATTACAGCATACATTGAGAGGTCTTGTCAGAGGCAACCTTCATGTATAATATAAAGTTTCTACTGTATACAATTCCTTAGATTTTGCTTAAACCAGGAACTTTAACCGAAGTCTTTAACTAGGTCAAAGTCCAAGGTCATGGTCACTGGGTCCAATGTTATGGCATAAATTGAAAGGTCTCATCATGGGCAACCTACATGTATAATATAAAGTTTCTACTGCATACAGTTCCTTAAATTTTGCTTAAACCAGAAACTTTAACCAAAATCTTTAACTAGGTCAAAGTCCAAGGTCAAAGTCACTAGGTCCAATGTTACGGCATAAATTGAAAGGTCTCATCATGGGCAACCTTAATGTATAATATAAGGTTTCTACTGCATACAGTTCCTTAGATTTTGCTTAAACCAGAAACTTTAACCAAAATCTTTAACTAGGTCAAAGTCCAAGGTCAAGGTCACTAGGTCAAATGTTACGGCATAAATTGAAAGGTCTTGTCATGGGCAACCTTCATATATAATATAAAGTTTCTACTGTATACAGTTCCTTAGATTTTGCTTTAAACAGGAACTTTAACCAAAATCTTTAACTAGGTTAAAGTCCAAGGTCAAGGTCACTAGGTCAAATAGTACGGCATAAATTGAAAGATCTCCTCATGGGCAACATACATGTATAATATAAAGTTTCTACTGCATACAGTTCTTTAGATTTTGCTTAAAGCAGAAACTTTAACCAAAATCTTTAACTAGGTCAAAGTCCAAGGTCAAGGTCACTAGGTCAAATGTTACGGCATAAAATGAAAGGTCTTGTCATGGGCAACCTTCATGTATAATATAAAGTTTCTACTGCATACAGTTCCTTAGATTTTGCTTAAACCAGAAACTTTAACCAAAATCTTTAACTAGGTCAAAGTCCAAGGTCAAGGTCACTAGGTCAAATGTTACGGCATAAATTGAAAGGTCTTGTCATGGGCAACCTTCATGTATAATATAAAGTTTCTACTGCATATAGTTCCTTAGATTTTGCCTCAACCAGAAACTTAACCAAAATGTTGACGGCAGACGGACGGACGGACGGACGGACGGACGGACAGACGGACATCGTCAATCTATAGACCGGAATTGCTTTGCAATCCGGCCAAAAATGAATAAAATAAATAAATAAATAAATAAAAGCACCAGAAAGTACAAAACATTCATGAAATCATGACTCAGACTTTAACCTTCATCCTTTGATCTCTGAATGAGATAATTGCCGCAATTACCTATTTAACCTGCACACCATATCCCGATTGTCCCACTTGACTTTTATACCTTTTTTATATATATGTGGGACAATCGGGATGACACCAAATACAATCATGATACAAAAGAAATAAAAGGACTGAAGGTCCCGAGGGACACTCGTTTTTGTTTACAGAACCACTGTACCGGATTTCAATGTTTCTAGGTTTTAGTTTCAAGGGGTTATAACTTTACATGTAATATATACTTTGACTTTTATGTCTTAGTCTAGATGCAGTCTTTGTGAAATATGCCTGGACGTGTAAAGTTCCTATGTAACGATTGAAAGTAAAATGCAAAATTAATGTTGAATGAAAACAAATTATACAATCAGAAATACACAAAAAAAGATTTCATATGTCAGGATAATTTTTTTTGGGGGGGGGGGGGGCGAAGGAAAGAAGGTTGCTTTGTTGGTGTACTGTTCAGCCCGGATGTACTTAACTGCGCTAAAAGAAGTAATCGGCGTCAGACTCGGAGAACACGTATAAGGCACGGTCCATTTTATATTCGGGGGGGGGGGGGGGGGGGGGGGGGGGGGGCTTGGGTTTTTTGTCGGAGCAATATTTTTTTTTTCGCCCCGGACCAAGTTGGAGCAAGGAATTTTTTTTAACAACGTGATGCACATATTAAGAATGTGTTTTATTGATAGAAATTATTTATATTTTTACTCAAAACTTTAAATATGAATATATTAGTTTATTTTCATGCAAGTATTCAATTCACTTTTAAACAGAGAGATAAAAGATTTTTACAATACAATTCTCAATATTTTATATAAGGTACATGTATAAAACATGTATAAGAGGGTCTGAGGGGAAGGTCTCCTAGACAAATTTTTAAATGTAGAATTGTAAATTTGTGAATAACTGAAGTTCTCCTTCAAAGCTCACAAGAACATAAAATTATATTCTATGGAATTAATGCAACATGTATCATAGCAATACATAAATATTGATAATATATTTAAGCTTTAAAGGAAGCCCTTTTTCATTCACATACATGTATAATTTTTGATATTTTCAAATATATGACCTTTAATTGCCAATAGTAAATAATGTTTTGATAGAAAACTATGGCGAGGGAAGCCAGCGAAAAATTTTTGATACAAATTGAAAACTGTGGCGAGTGCAGCGAGCCGGAAAATTTTCAAGAATTTTAGCGAAATTTTATGGTAATTCTTTTAAATTCAGATTATTTGTAAGACCAAGATTATTTTTTCTGTCACACCATAAGCAAACTATTTTTCTCATCAAAATTGAGAGCAAAATTATTTTTTTCGAAAAAAACCCCAAGCCCCCCCACCCCAAGAATATCAAATGGCCCATGCCTAAGCAGCGGTCATTCACAATATTCCTTCCTTTCATCATATCGAATACTCAAACTCAAAAAGAGAATTAATGTTTCCTTAAAATCAATCGAAATTAATCTGTTGATGCGCTGAAAAAAGGTGAGTTTTATTTTAACTTTTTTTCACGACCCCAAATCCGACTACCTTTTCTAGTAAGCATCACCTATCGATTACTGCGCGGAGAATCCTACAAAACGATCGAAAAAAAAAAAAGCGCATTATCAGTATTTGATTCAACTGTATTTGCTTATCAAAATGGTAAATTTCAATCACAGAATTCAATAACTAATCTTGAATTTCTACAGGGACTTATTTTGATTCAGTGAAGTAAAGCGGTCGAGTCAAGAAATCATGATCACGCGATCAAAAACTGACTTGATTGGTTGAAAGCGTTGAAAATTTTGATGCCATAGCAGAGGGACACCAGTGTCCCAAAAAGAAACCAGAAAACTAAACTATCAAAAACACTTAAATAGCCAAAAAAAGTTTATCTATGGGGTGCGGACAGGGGGTACCACTCTCCCCCCTCCCGCCCCCTTCCTCCCTCCTCCCGACCCCTTATCTCCCCTCTCCCACCCCCTTTCTCCCCACTCCCACCCCCTTTCTCCCTCCTCCCTTTTCAATCAAAAGTCCACGTGCTTAAAGGAAATACATGTATGACAATGCACTTAACTGACATACTTATCACATTGTATACATACGAGTAAATAGAAAAAGGCCTTAGAAAACTTCTAAATCACACGAGCGGACATGGATTTATTAGTGTACATTACTTAACTGTTGCTTATATATATACACGGTCCATTTGAATATCAGGGGGGATGGGGGAGGCTTGTTTTTTTTTTTTTTTGTTTTTTTTTTTTGTCCGGGCAAGATTTTTTTTTTTCGCTCCGGACTGGGGCAAAATAATTTTTTTCTTACAAAGTTGAAGCAAAATAATTTTTTTCCTATCTATAGCATTACATGTATATAATACTAGTAAATCTGTAATGCACAGGCAAATTTATATGTGTAAAAGAAAGCTTTGGCGAGCGAAGCGAGGCGGAAATTTATTTAGGATATACTGCAGTATTTCGTGTAATAATTCAATTTAGAAGAAACAGTGAATATTATCATTTAAGAGCAAGATTTTTCTTTCAATGAAATCTTAAATTACAGGGATAATATTATTAGTTACACGGTTATTTAGTGACCTGATACGGAAAAATACATGGTGTGAAAAGAAAACCCGTATCGGGCGAGGCGAAAGCCGAGCCCGACACGGGTTTTCTTTTCACACCATGTATTTTTGAAAGCCGAGCCCGATACGGGTTTTCTTTTCACACCATGTATTTTTCCGTATCAGGTCACTAACTAACCGTGTAACGAATTTATCACGTCGAAGACCTCTAACTGTATGTGTGTGTGTGTGTGGGGGGGGGGGGGGGTCTCTGTATCATACAATTCACTCAAATGTCTTCCCTTTAAGCGTATCAATCATTGAAAACAATTGTTATTGTTATATTTCTTAATATTGTTTATAAGGAATCTACCTACGAATTAACTTTAAGTCTTTTTTCGTCAATTTCTGTTGATGAAGTCTGTCCAAATCTCTTGGTCGCCGCCATCTTGTTTTGCTACGTCGGCATGATACGACGTCAAGTTGACGTCATAATAAACTACTCGCCCGATACGGATTTACAAGCCTGATACGGCTTTTTTCACGGCGTCATCGTGACCATGATCTGACCAATCAGATTCCAACATTTTTGTCTGAGGCGTGATAAAGGGAAATTTGGGTTATTTTAGTCAAAATATAAGGAAAATAGGACATACATTGTATATCCAAAAATATAGGGATTATAGGAAATATACATGGCTGCTTTGAAGAATGCCTCCAAACCATATATAGGTTACATGTAAACTTTGTTGGGGGAGGGGGAGGGGACAAATGTTTTACTTAAAAGTGTGAATTTCCTTTTCTAACCTTGAAAAAATAAACCTGTTTAGATGAAAAACTAAATAAGGAGATCGAAGCGAGCCTGAAATATTTGACAAATAATTGAACATTGCGGCGAGCGAAGCTAAGCGAGCCGGAAAATTTTTAAAGTATAAAGATGAATTTCGTGGTAATTTTTCAAATTGAGATTATGTGCATGATCGCATAAGAGCAAGAATATTTATATTTAAAGTAATTTCCTAATTTTTTTCGTTACTGTTACCCTCCCAATCATATCTCTTTCTCCCCCTCCCGCCCCCTCTCTCCCTCCTCCCGGCCCCTTCCTCCCTCCTCCCGCCCCCTTTTCTTTGACCCTGTCCACCCCCTCATCTATATACATGTACATATGTATTTATAGGGTCGGCAGCACCAAATAGGGGGTAGAGTAAACTAAACAAAAATATTTTCTTTTTTTGCCTTTGTATTTATCGCATGCTGTGAGCAATTTGTTTTTTAATCGTTTCAGTCCTTCTGATTGTAACTTTTTCTTCAACAGTCTGATAGACTTTTAGCCTGTATATTATCATTTATTTTTTTTTTTTTTTTTTCTTCTGAAGTCTGAAATTCATTGAGCATAGTTGGTTTGTTTTGATTGCACAAGGTCTTCGTATTGTCGTGAGGATCGAATAGTTTGTAGACGAAACGACCTGATATAACACTCGGAACTCTTCGGATTTCCCGCCACTTACAAGTTTAGTTTATGCCAGATCTTCGCCTCGACAAGTCGTACCAATTGTTTTACAGCTACCTGATTACAGCTTACATTTGGCGGTCATCTCTACTTAGATTTTGGTAAGTTGAGCCTTCCTTACCATCTTCATTAAGTTAGAAATCACCATATTTTGGCGTCGCCGGTATTTTTACGAACTAACCCAAACTTTGGTTCAGTTTCGTTGTACCAACGCCAACAGTTAGCCGTTTTCAAGTGGAAAGAATGCAATTTGTACTCTTACCTGTAGGAGCAGAGCATAAACAGAGTCGATAAAAGCCATTCAAAGTCTTTTCAACACCTGTTTATCGACATTTATTTATGAAAATTGAAAATTTTCAAATCGGACTAGGACTCAAATAAATTTGAATTAAATTTTGTTGATCGTGTGTGTTAGTTATCAATTTTGGTAAACTAAACCTGAATACACAATGGCTACATCATTAGTGAGCAGTGAAGATTCCAAAATCAAGATAAACTTTGCAGAATCATTGGAATTGCGGAAATTGCCGTCTGTAGGAGAATCCACGGCAAAGAAGATCATTGAATACCGAGTAAAAGTAGGTAACATCACAAGGGATACAATTGGAGATGTAAGAAATGTAAAGGTAACAGGTGAATTATTGGGAATGATTGATTTTGCAGAAAATCCCGATTTGCACGTTCCAACGGTCGCTTCTGATACAAGCATGAATACAACTACTTCAAGTTCTAGTAGTGATCATGATAGATCTGTAGATCCGAATAAATCTATAGATCCGACTGAAGATCTGATTAATAAAATCAGTGGGTTAATTATTGACAAAAATGAAGATCATAGTGCATCATCTGCCGGTACAAAAGTTGAGACACAGAGTGATCCACTTGCAACTCAAAACACTGTACCAGTTGTGAGAACCAAAGTCCGAACAAATCAGGTAAATGGACAAAAGTTTGATGGTACAAAGCAGGGTCGTACAGGACCTTTGACTCATAATACTCAGAGTGTAGGTCAACCAGTAGGTCAACCTAATATACAAAACACAGTTCAACCAGTAGGTCAACCTAACATTCAAAACACAAGTCAACCTAACACTCAAAATACAGTTCAAAATAATAGACAAACTGGAGGTCAACAAATAGGTCAACCATTAGGTCAGCCTACCGGTAATATGCATATTGGAGATCAACAAATAGGTCAACCATTAGGTCAGCCTACCGGTAATATGCATATTGGAGGTCAACAAATAGGTCAACCGTTAATGCAAAATCAAGGACAACCATTTGGTCAACAATTAACACCGAATCAAGGTCAACAGCTAGGACAACTTCACATACAGACTCAAGGTCAACAATTAGGTCAACCCTATATGCAGGTACCAGGTCAAACCCATCAAAACCCAGTACCAAACCAACCATTCCCTAACCCGTGGAAAATGTTCCAGTATCCAAATCAGCCAACTATGCAGAATGGTATGCCAGGTATGTTTAATCCATGGACACCATACTTTGGTGCACCATATAATATGCCGTATGGAATGCTTTCGCCAGGACAATTTTGGCAACCTAATCCAAATTTAGGGTATCAAGGTTTTCCAAATCCAGGTAATATGAATCAGGGAATTTTGACCCCAGTCAATTTTGGTAACCGAAACTTGGGTCAACAACCAGCTACCATGAATTTAGGACCACAACCAGGTAACTTGAATTTAGGTCAACAACCAGGTAATATGAACCTTGGACAACAAGGTAATATGAAGGTAGGTAACCTTGGTAACAACACAAATCAAATACAAGGTAATCAACATGGTTTACCTAATAATGCTGGAAATCAAGATCCAGGTGTGAACCGTCAAAGAAGAAATAGACGAAATGCACAACAAGGTAATCAAGGTCAACAAGGATTGCCTTTACCAGGACAAGGGAACCAAGGTCAACCAGCTATGCAACCTAATCAACAACCTGGAATGCAGTTTAATAACAACCAAGGCCAAGGAATTCAAGGATTGCCAGGTCAGATTAATCAAGGTCAAGGTCAAGGATTCCAAAACCAAGGGCAAGGAAATGCAGGTCAAGGACATGGTAACCAAGGGCAAGGAAACCAAGGAAATGGTAACCAAGGACAAGGAAACCAAGGAAATGGTAACCAGGTTGCAAACAGGAGGATATTACAACGCCAACAAAATGAGCCCATTCCCAAAGGATTGAAGTATGATGGGAAAGAACACTGGTTAGGTTTCAAACACAAGTTTCTTCGTTACAAAAACTCACTCAACTGGACAGACGAAGAAGCAAGGGACCAATTATGTTACTGCTTGGAATCAAAAGCAAGTGAGTATTTTGCTACGTTATTAGACCGTAATGAGGACATTGATTTTAATGAATTGATGACCAAACTACAAAAAAGATTTGGATGTATCCCCTTACCTGATACCGCACAAGAACAACTCAATAACTCGAAACAGCGATATGACGAGTCCATAGAAGACTGGGCCGACCGAGTATTACAATTAGCGGTCCGTGCCTTTCCAGATCTTCCCGAAGAACATATGACAACTCAGGCAATAAAACGAATTTGTCATGGTTGTACGGACAAAGAAGCTGGACAACACGTAATAAACCAGAACCTAGATTCCGTCGAAAGGGTAATTGATAGACTCAAAAGTTATCAATTCCACCATAAGTCCATTTTTTCGGGATCTAAGAAAGAAATCAGAGAGATTTATGTAGCCGATTCAAGCGAGTCTAGTGATTCAGGTTCACCGCCAGTTAAGGTAAGACAGGCTAAATACCGTCGTCCAGATCGAGACTCGAAAGACAGATCACAACAAGAGTCCCAAGTGGAGGGTCTAAAAAAAGAGGTGAGTGAAATTAAAGACAACATGAAGACAATACTTCGCCACCTAGAGAATCTACAAACAAGATCTAACACACTACTCAACAGGAGCCCTGTACGAAATCAGACGAGGAGTCGCTCACCGTCCCCAGATGCAAAATGTTTCCATTGTGGAGGTAAAGGCCATTCTGCCAGAGACTGTGCTCTCAAGAAAGAAACAAATAAACCAGCAAAGCAAGTTTCTTTCCCGAATTTAAACGGGGAAGGATCAGGACAGAAGGCTGATCCAGGATAGTGATGACGGCCTACAGACAACAGAGCCAACCTTAATTATTCGTCAGCTGAAATCAGTTTCCAACCTGAAAATACCACTCACTATTCAAGGTAAATCAGTAGAAGGTATTTTAGACACCGCATCAGAAGTAACCATAATTTCCGACAAATTATTTGGTTCACTTCCTGTCAAACCAAAAATTGTTAAAGAACTAATCTTTTGTACAGCTGGACGTCATTTAAGTATGAAAGGATATATGGTGGAACAACAACCAATCAACATCAGTGGTCTTGAGTTTAAGGTAAGCTTTTATGTTGCTCCTATAGAGGACGACATCCTAATTGGTTTAGACTTCATGTCAAGCCATAAACCTACAATCAATATGGACCAAGGATATCTTAACATCTGTAACCACGAAATACCATTTGTAAGTATTAAGGGAGACTCTGTCCCAGCCGTCAAAAAGGGTGATGTAAGGATAGCGACACGAACAGTAGTACCAGCAAAGTCAGTATTAAGAGTCCCATGTACTGCAGACCAACCATTGAAAGAGGGAAATTATCTAATAGAACCAAATGTGAAAACATTACTTGCTCCACGTGTTTGTATCGAGGGCAGCAAGGCACCAGTTATGTCGTTCGTCAACATCTCAGACAATAAGGTAACACTTCTCAAGAATCAGAAAGTAGGTCACCTTTATGAAATTGATGAAATCTTACCAGATTCAAACACTTCATCCAACGATATTGTTTACGTCTCTAAAGTGACTAAACAAGATGAATTGCCAGAGTATCTTAAAGACTTATACCAGCGCTCGTGTACAGGTTTAAGCGAGTCAGAACAAAGTGCACTAAAATCCTTATTAATCAATTATTCTGACGTATTTTCATCACACGAGTATGATATTGGCAGTTTCACAGCAATAGAGCATTCCATCGACACTGGTGACGCTAAACCAATCAAACAACGGTTTCGACGAACACCAATTTGCTTTGAAGGCGAGGCAGAGGAACAGATAGAGAAGATGATTAAGGCTGATGTCATTGAGCCATCCGTATCAGAATGGGCTTTCTCACCAGTTTTAGTAAGGAAAAGGGATGGAAGTGTCAGGTGGTGTGTGGACTATAGGGCCCTCAACAATGTGACAAAGAAAGATGTATTTCCCTTACCCTTAGTAGAGGAGTGTATGGATACCTTATCAGGTAATATATGGTTTTCCAAACTAGATGCTACCTGGGGGTATTGGCAGATTAAGGCGAAGGAAGAGGATAAGTGCAAAACAGCTTTCTTGACAAAATTCGGGCTCTACCAGTTCAAGCGTATGAGTTTTGGGTTGACGAATGCTCCTAGTACCTTTTCCAGGGTCATGAACTTAGTACTCAGAGGTCTACACTGGAAAATCGTGTTGGCTTTTTTTGGATGACGTGTTAGTTTTGGGACGAGACTTTAACGATCATATCAAAAATCTTGCAGAAGTCTTCACTCGCCTACGACAATACGGGATAAAACTTAAAGCCAAGAAGCGTGACCTGTTTCGCCAGGAAGTTGAGTATCTAGGCAGAACAGTAGGCCGAGACGGAATGAAGGTAAGTCAGTCTTTTATTGATACTATGGCCAAGTGGACAGTTCCCACAAGCACCAAAGAAGTGGAACGCTTTTGTGGATTCGCAAATTACCACCGGAGCTTTATCAAAGACTTTGCCAATATTTCTGCACCGTTGTATGGTCTTACTGGTAAAAACAAATTATGTTGGGAAGAACAACATCAGGACGCATTCGACAAATTGAAGAGTGCCTTAATGCAAGCGCCAGTCCTTTCAATTCCCAACCAGGAAGGTACATTCATCCTGGATACTGACGCATCAGACTTCGCTATAGGAGCTGAATTATCACAAATACAGGATGGCGAAGAGCGTTGTATCTGTTATGCTAGTTTTTCACTGACCCCAGAACAGAGAAGGTATTGTACCACAAGGAAAGAACTCTTTGCAGTCGTACGGTTTACAAGACAGTTTAGGCATTATTTACTTGGCCGCAAATTCATTGTTAGGACTGATCACAGCAGTCTCCAGTGGCTGATGAATTTCAAGGATCCACAAGGCCAACTTGCCAGATGGTTGGAGGAATTGAGCCAATACTGGATGATCATACGCCATCGACCAGGTATAAAGCACCAAAATGCAGATGCTCTATCAAGGATGCCCGAAATATCGGCTTGCTCAGAGTATCGCCACCATGTAGAACCTGAAGAACTTCCTTGTGGTGGTTGTCAGTATTGTGTAAAGAGACACAAAGATTGGAGCCATTTTATCGAAACAGTGGACGACGCCGTCCCACTGGTTCCAAGTCGGAATATGGTACGACAAGTTACAACACCGTTATCTTGGATTAAGGGATATTCATGGAATGAAGTCAAAGATCTTCAAGGAAAGGATAAGGACCTTTTGTCAATAATCCAATGGCTGACGAGTCAGCAGGCACCTTCGAGAGTGACCTTTTCCTTAATAGCCCAGCTAGCAAACATTATTGGATGAATAAGGAACTATTTTTCCTTTGTGATGAGGGTGTTCTTTGGAAAACTGAAGCTGACAATAATGCTTCCAAACTACTAATCGTGCCAGGTTCCATGAGAAAGGAAATGTTGAGTATGACCCACGATTTACCATCTTCTGGTCACCAAGGACAAGAAAGAACATTCCATAGATGTAAATCACGTTTCTATTGGTATGCAATGCAACAGGATGTAAAACACTTTGTCATCTCATGTTCGGTATGTAATCGTAACAAAAAACCAAACCTACGTGCAAGGTGTAAATTTACATCATACCATGCTGGTTCACCAATGGAGCGCGTACATTTAGATTTTTTGGGCCCATTGCCTTTAACCAGTAACAGCAATGCCTATGTCCTTATGATGGTGGACCAATTCACCCAGTGGGTAGAGTGCATTCCACTTCCTAACCAAACTGCTGAAGCAGCTATGAATCACTTTTTCTCGAGATTTGGAATTCCTTTTCAAATATCTACTGACCGAGGTTCCAACTTTGAAAGTGCTCTGTTTAAACAGTTCTGCGAAATACTGGGAATTCATAAGGCCAGAACAACATCATTCAGACCATCAGCAAACGGTCAGGTAGAACGGTTCAATCGCACACTCATGGATGCTGTGAGGTGTTTTGCCAGTCGAACTCCTACTAAATGGGATGAATACTTACCACAGTTAGCCAGTGCATTGAGATCAGCAGTGAACCGAAGTACCGGGTATACACCAAACATGCTGATGCTTGGCCGAGAAGTCAACATGCCTGTTGATCTTCTTTTCCCAGGTCCACAAAATACTGACTCTGAGAACTATGAGCAGTATGTTTCAGAGCTGGTCAACCACATACAGTCTACCCATGAAATAGCAAGAGAGAAGCTTAGGACTAGTCAAGGGATAAGTAAAAGGGACTATGATCTTAAAGCTCATGTCAAGGCTTACTCTGAAGGGGATGCTGTTTACGTGTTTGACACCGCGGTTCCTAAGGGTAAGTGTGCCAAATTAAGACCGCAGTGGAAAGGTCCAGGGTTAATTATTAGGAAGATCACTGATTACTTGTATGAAGTGATGCTTCGGAAGAAACTTGAGGTAATTAACCATGATCGAATGAAAGCTTGTAACGACAGGAAGTTACCGGCATGACTTTTAAAGCAAAGACAAAAAGGGACCAGTGTCTCAAAGGAGATTAGCTCAGGTAAGACTAGTCAGTTTTGTCTATGTCGGGGACCTGATGATGGGACACTTATGATTCAGTGCGAAGAGTGCCGCGAATGGTATCATGGAACTTGTGTAGGGAGGTCAGTGTGAAGACGATTGATTTGTACTTATGTCCAGATTGTGACCATTAATTTGTATATATTTTTCAGCTTTAATCATGTCTGGACAAGATTCTTCGCCAGAAAAAAGATCATGGAAGAAACCTAATAGCACTCGTCAAAGGACATCATTTGCAAGTTTAGATAGATTCCGCCAACCAGGACAGAGTGCAGTAGACGCTGTGAGGCGTGCTAGTGAGGAAAAATGTCTTTTGGACCCAAAGGAACTGTACATTTCCCTTTTGAAAGCTACACCAGAGGAGAGGAAGGAAGCACTTCTTTTGCAGTATGAAGTGGCCAAAGAGAAAAAAAGCCATTTCTGGATACAGGAGATAAGGAAAAATGCAGCATGTGATTTTCCTGTTGACTGGGTTGATGATAACATGCCAGCATTAAATGGCCAACGGATGCGCCAACACCGAACTAAGAGTTCATCCAGGTCTGTATCATCGTTAGATAATTTGGAGCAACCGCATGATTTCCGGTTAGACTCCAACCCAAACTCACCAGTACATCGGTCTGATGCTGCGGATTTGTTACAGGAAGATCCAAAACCAAAGAAATCTTCCATGAAGTCTTCCTCCTCTTCACAATCAAAGGAAAAGAAGAAGGTTACTTTGGTTGAGCCAGAACAAAGATCGAAAGAAGTGGAGAGTCGCAGACAACATCGGCGCACTCAAGAACAGAAGAGCAGTACCTCTAAACAAAGAAGTTCTCGTGAAGAGAGTCGCCACACACATACTCAAGAGCGAAAACGAGACACCAGTACCTCCAAACACAAAAGGGATACTGAACAAAGAAGTCGCAGTCCTCGTCGGCGATCTTCTGAAAGGAGACGTTCCATTAGCGAGTCTGAAGATACTTTGACAGTTTCAATTCCATCCAGTAAAGTACAAAAGGATCTTACATGTCCTCTGGAGTGTGGCTCCCATGACAAAAAGTTACGAAGGCATGTGGTGGAACATCATCTCCCCATTATGTTCAGACGAATTAACGTCAACTTGGATGTGCCTGCTCAAGTGGAAGCACTCAGATGGCTATTGAGTAAAGCTTTTGAGGCCGGGACTACTCTTCAGGGTGCAGTTGATTGGATAAACACATCTCGGCCAATCTCACCGGACTACGGGCTAAATCCCATTCATCATGGTATGTGTACCACAGCATGCAGAATCTTGGGAGTTGATCCACCAGAGGTGTTCACTCTTCATCCTATAAACTCTCCAGCTGTCCTTTTATTTTGGAGATGTTTGCTGGCGATCCTCACCAGATGTAATTCTCAGGATATAAGGGACTTCAGATGGTTCGGTTTCTCGGAACCAACCATGGCCGTTGAAGTGGTGCAGGAGGCGCTGTCAGAAAGCGAATCAGAGCCAGGTGATCTCATTGTTGTTGATGAATGCGACAACGTTGACTCCGACCATAGCGAACATTTTGATGAGCCCTCAACTTCTTCAGGATTACCAAATGTTTTTGACAGCCATTTCAACGAGCAAAGTTATTTGGCCTGATAATCCAAATGGACATACTGTGGAGGAACTCATATCAGTGTCCAAACACGGCAGTAGTCGACCATCAGTCCCTGTTAACGTTGTTGGTGGAGTTGTGGTGTACAGTGAACCCCAAAATTACCCGGTCGCTGATTTCCAGCTTGATGGACCTTGGAAGGTAGCTGCAGGTGTCCACCCGAAGCACTACCAGAAATTCTCCACAGCTAAAAGGTTAGCACTCAATGGACTCATCGAACATCCAAAGGTTGCTGCACTTGGAGAAATTGGGTTAGATAGAACAATTCCACCTGGAGAATGGCGAGCCCAAGAGCTAGTTTTTGAAAACGTTCTGCGCATGTCAAAACCAGAACTCCCACTAGTTCTCCATCTTCGTGGTCCTTCCGGTGATACATATGGTTCTGATGTGACGGGTAGATGCCAAGCAATTATGAGGAGGGTATGTCGCAGAGAACAGAAAATCCATGTTCATTGTTTTACGGGATTGTCACAAGTCGTCAACGATTGGCTTAGTGACTTTCCAAACACCTTCTTTGGAGTCACTGCAGCAGTCCGTAGGTTTGACGAAGAACAGAAGTCAGGGTTACGAGCTATCCCCCGCAACAGATTGTTGTTAGAGACAGATGCTCCGTACTTCCCCGTAGGGATTGTACCTTACAGCACTCCAGCATACCTGGGAGATACCGCTGCTTTTGTTGCAGTTTACCTGAACATTGGACCCTGTGACCTGATGCAGTTAACTCTAAGGAATGCCATGACCTTGTATGGATCCTAGACCAGATGGGACATGTTATAGTGTAAATATCCAGTTAGTGGTTCAGAATTTACCTAATGATTCTAACCAATGTAAATACCTTTATATTAACTTTGTAAATATGTTGTGTTGTTGTTGAGCAGTTTCCATTCAGTTACCTAGCAGTTACATAGCAGTTTTGATATAGTTACCTAGCAGTTTCGATGCAGTTGCCGAGCAGTTTTTATGCAGTTGCCAAGCAGTTTTACTTACATAATGCAGTTACTTCAGGGGAACCTTCTATGATGGGGAAGAGTGTCGTGAGGATCGAATAGTTTGTAGACGAAACGACCTGATATAACACTCGGAACTCTTCGGGTTTCTACGATTTCCCGCCACTTACAAGTTTAGTTTATGCCAGATCTTCGCCTCGACAAGTCGTACCAATTGTTTTACAGCTACCTGATTACAGCTTACATTTGGCGGTCATCTCTACTTAAATTTTGGTAAGTTGAGCCTTCCTTACCATCTTCATAAAGTTAGAAATCACCATAGTATTACATGTACCATAATTGTCTCATCTGTTTGAAATAATCCAAGGAGGAAATCCCATTTTTCCTACCGAGACCAATTATGAGAGGAAGTGATCGGGTTCTAGTCTTTGGAGTTAACTTCCGCAAAAACAGCTCGTTGTTGTTACAACATTTTAGCGCTAAAAGCTTTAACTATATAATGTCCCTTATGAAACACTTTCGATCGATGCTCGTCTGAATAACCTCTTCAAATAGATATTTCGTTCTAGATTTCACGCTCCTTTCTGATTATACAACATATTTAGCATCTACCATCTATCGGTCCAGGTTGGATATGATTTCGTTCTAGAAAATCAACGATGTTACATCGTCCTAATTAGCCATATTGAAAGCTGTTAGTTCGTTTGCACTACTTATTTGAAATCAGATTTAAAATAAGTTGTGTAAACGAACTAACAGCTTTATATCATAGAAATTCGGTCTACAAATTCAACGATAAGACATCCTTTAACCTGCTTTCTTTTGAAAACTGAAAGTTTATCATTCGTTTATCAGGCAAGCGCAAATTATTAAAATCATCTTATCAAGTACTTGAAAAGTAGAACTATACAGGAAACACAATTTTCATTCTTCCCCAAATTTCATGTTCCTGTAATAAATAACTATATAAATTTGTTTGAAATGACCATAATCAAAAAGAGAAGTTAAGAATAAAGTAATGTTTTATCCTAGATTTTGTTTCGATGTAATGGCAATGTACTGAATTGCAATACTTATTCAAACAGAATCTTTATTATGAATTACATTTATTGCTATTTTTCAAATGTTAATAAACGACTTCAACCTAGGAAAAATCTTGATAGCATTCATTGTAGTTATTTTCATCACATCTTCTACTTTCATTCCCTTAATTTTGGCTACATAATCACATGATACCGAAATATTCGATGGTTCATTCCGCTCTCCTTTCACTGGACCTAATCCAGGGCTGTCCGTTTCAAGTACAATATTTTCTATTGGCAACTGCTTCACAAGTTTCATCTGCTCTGATCGTATGATAGACGGTGGAATCGAGAAAAAATAACCCTCTTTCACACCTTCCATTGCTACTGCAGGTCTCCCGTCAAATGCATGGAGCAAAACACTGGCAGGCTTCAGTTCCTTCAAAGCATCTATGGTTGGTTTCCCTGCAGATCTAGAATGCACATTAATGGGTATGTTCAATTTGTTAGCAAGCTCGACTTGTGCCTTCAATACTGCCCTCTGTACGTCTTTTTCTTCCGATGTTGGTGTTATCCTAGGTTGAAAATCTAATCCTATTTCACCCACAGCACCGATAACATCTTTGTGTTTCTCTATCAATGATAATGCTTCTGATATGTCTGTGTGTTTTACGCACATCTGTTCACCTTTCTCATCTTTTTGAACAGGGTGGATCCCCAAACACGGAACAACGAAATCCTGATATTTTTCAGAAAGGTAAAGAACTTTTGGAAAGTCCCTCACAGTGACACTACAGACTAAAGCTGCAGCAACATTTCTGTCTTTTGCCTTTTCTATGACTTTATCCAAATCCTCATTAAACATGTCATCGAATAAATGTGAGTGGCAGTCAACATACTGTAAGCTATTTTCGGTCGTCTTAAACATGTTAGATTCAATCAACGAATGAGGGATTTCTACTTTCACTTTCACTTCTGCGTTTTAAAAGTACTAATGAGAGGCCGCCGTTACCGTTGTCAAAATATCTCGTCTGATAGATTAACACATTGTATGTACTTAGAATCTTTGACAAAATAGTAAAATGCATTGAATAATTTGGCGGGGACAAATTGAAAAATATGAATAATCGTTGATCGTTTTCATTTTTCCTAAAAAAAAATCTCAATGGAGAGAATGAGAGAGAAAAAACCCTGACAAACACACACTCTGGCGCATGTAGATCGCCTTTATTTTCAATTATATTTTCATATAAACATAATATTTTTTAACGAATCCCATGTATAAGGACTTGCGTGCTTTATCCTAATATTTCACCAACATTTCCCAGGTCATTTGCAGGCCTGAAATACAAATACAAAGCATTGGGTAAAACTGAAGAAATACTAGTGGGGATTCCAAGGGGACGTAGGGGGCGTACACCCCCCCCCCCTGGTAAAACGATAATTTTTCATCTAAAAACGAGTAAATGTTAGTAAATATTAACTACCTGTTAGTTGATATAATTGTCAAATGCACAATTTCCATTCTTATAATCAATTACAGTCACGAAATTGATTATAAAAGGCTGAAATAAAAGAGCTTCGCCCCCCCCCCCCCTTTGGTCCCCCTGACAGGGCTCTTCCCGGGACCCTCTTGGGACCTAGGCGGTCCTCAGACCCTTCACCAATTTTACACCCCTAACTCAAAAGCTGGATCCGCCACTGAAATACTCTGCCGTCCTGGCCCTTTTGAAGTCCATGTTGAAAGGTTTCTCTTACTTGACAACGTAACTCCTATAGTGTTTAGCTCGTTAAATACAAGTACATGTATGAATTAAGGAAATCAAACACCATCTATACATATCAGAATCATATACTACAGACATCATGTAAATCAACGAGACCGACACAGGCAGACACCGCTGTCTCGAGGAACGAGGAAATGGTCTTCAACCAAACAAATAATATACACACTATGCAAGTAAAAAAAATCACACAGACATACAGCGGTAGGTAACGTTAGGCAAAAGAGAACAAAATAACAATATACCAATGAAACATGAAGGTCATAGGAATAAGGGGCCCACGTACTGTACATTTGTAGCCGATATCAGCTACATACATATCAAATGTTGTTAAATCCGAATTATCTGCATATATGACCCTTCCACAAAAGAATGACAGTGGCCATTTCGGTGGAGGCCCTTGCTTCCTGTAACTAAGGTTTTGTGAAATTCTGTGCATCAGTTTCAGAAATGTCGAGCACCTTGAGTACTTCCTTCCTATAAGGTTTCGTGAAATTCTGTACAGCGATCGCAGAGGAGAAGGCGAAAATGTGTCAGCCAATCAGAGCCCTCGGCGGTCATATTTTTTACCGATCGGCACAAAAATCACAAACTTAAAAGACTACCCATGTAACGTGATACTAAAGTGTATCTCATTAGTATCACATTGGTATCATGTCGGTATTTTGTTAAAAATGATTTTTGTTGGGCTACCTTGAGTACTTGCTCTCTGTAAGGTTTGATGAAATTCTGTGCAGCGGTAGCAGAGATATCGAAAATGTGCCAGCCAATCAGAGAACTCGGCAGCCATATTTGTTGACAGATCAGTACGAAAAACAAAAACTTGGTAGAGTATATTGAGTACTTGCTTCTTGTAAGGTTTTGATAAATTCTGTGTAGCGGTTGCAGAGGAGAAGTCGAAAATGTGTCGGCCAATCAGATCCCACGGCGGCTATATTTGATGACCGATCGGCAATAAAACATAAACTTATAGTAGAGGACCTTAAGTACTTGCTTCCTGTATTTAAGTTTCGTAAAATTCTGTGCAGTGGTTGCAGAGGAAAAGTCGAAGGTGTGTCAGCAAATGTTGACCGATCGGCACGAAAAACACAAACTTGGCAGAAGACCTTAAGTTCTTGCTTCCTGTTAGGCTTCGTGAAATTATGTGCAGCGGTTGCAGAATGTGTCAGCCACAAAGAGCCATCAGCAGCCATATTTGTTGACAGATCGGCACGAAAAACACAACCTTGGTAGAGGACCTTGAGTACTTGCTCCCTGTAAGGATTTGTGAAATTCTGTGCAGTGGTTGCAGAGGTCAAGTTCAGCTAATCAGAGCCATCATGCATAAATTTGTTGACCGATCGGCAGGAAAAACACATAGTTAGTAGAGGGCCTTATGTTCTTGCTTCCTGTAAGGTTTTGTGAAATTCTGTGCTGTGGTTGCAGAGGAAAAGTCGAAGATGTGTCGGCCAATCAGAGCCCTCGGCGGCCATATTTGTTGACCGATCGGCACGAAAAACACAAACTTGGTAGAAGACCTTAACTTCTTGCTTCCTGTAAGGCTTTGTGAAACTATTCGCAGCGATTGCAGAGGAGAAGTCGAAAATGTAAAAAAAAGTTTACGCCAGACGGACGGCACGCTAAATATGGTGAAGGCGGAGATATTATTAGTTACACGGTTAGTTAGTGACCTGATACGGAAAAATACATGGTGTGAAAAGAAAACCCGTTTCGGGCGAGGCGAAAGCCGAGCCCGATACGGGTTTTCTTTTCACACCATGTATTTTTCCGTATCAGGTCACTAACTAACCGTGTAACGAATTTATCACGTCGAAGACCTCTAACTATATGTGTGGGGGTCTCTGTATCATAAATTCACAACGTCATAATATACTACTCGCCCGATACGGATTTACAAGCCCGATACGGCTTTTTTCACGGCGTCATGTGACCATGATCTGACCAATCAGATTCTAACATTTTTGTCTGAGGCGTGATAATAAATATTCTGTGATGCTGGAATTGTCAAAACATTTTGAAAGAGTGCCAAGTAAGTTAACCTTGATAAATTTTATTTTTCTTTTATAGTTTTTTTGTCATATTTTATCTGAAAATATGAAACGTGAGTTGTGAAAGCTTTACCGACGCTTTCAGTGTACCTGGTGAGTTAAGAAATATAAATGCCATTTGATCGCAGTCTAGGAACATTGCAGTCAAGGGAAGGAAAATTTACTTTGTTGAAGCAGATAAGCTTTTCCGTCTTTTGAACTTACTTTTCACAGATAAAGTATTGTTGTGAAGTACACGAGTAATCTGCCCAGTAAGTACCGTTTGGACATCCCGAACTATTCACAAAGCAAACGCAATTTTCTGTCATACCTCCCTGTGGCTCATTTGGACACCATTTTTTATTAAGTGGCTTAAAATGAAAATAGAAACATCCATATCATAAACATTGTATTTTTTTTTCGGCATAGCTACAACATACATGAATCAATAAAGTTTTAGATATACATCATTGGTTGTTTATACTGTACTGATGCATGTATATATCACATTTTGAATGTGCATGTACAATAATTATTTTCATCCTTAATGTTCATTTCGGCATGATGTGAAAATTCTAATAAGTTAAGCCCCCTTCACATTTTTGCGGAACGAGCCACGACTTCGCTACAACTTTAAAATAAATCTATCCGTGGCAAGTATAATGTTCGAGTATGATATTCGATGAACCTCCAGTACGGATTGCTACGGATTGTCGGATTGATACGAATCGAGTGCGAATAGCTATAGATAGTGATATCGTCCTTTTACTACGGATTGTTACGACACGCGTACGGATAGATGTGGATAGTTCAGTACGGATTTTTACGGAAGACCTACGGATTGCCACGACTCGAGTACGGATAACCACGATTCGCTCATGGATAGCTACGATTTCAGTACGGATTGGTAGGACTGGCTTGAATTTCCTATGTATTTTTAAATCACAATTATTTACTTAAACATCCAATATTTTCAAAATGAGACGGTCTCGCTTGTTTTGTAACATTATATGGGTTTTATACAAGTCATTATATCGTTATCTGAAATTGAATAGTTGAGGTATATTAACTCATATATTGACCAAAGAAGGCACAGAAGAAATTATTATAAGACCAAATCCGTAGCTATCCGTAGCCTTTCCTTTTCGAATCCATGGCTATCCCTAGCAATCCGTAGGGAAGTTGTTGCGATCTGCAGGGGAGTTGTAGCAATCCATCGGGGAGTCGTAGAAATACGTAGAGCTATTTTTATCACAAAAATGGTCCCGGATTGCTACGAATGTCCTACCGGTTGCTACTACTCCTTATGGATTGCTACGACTTCCTATGGATTGCTACGACTCCCCTACGGCAAGATCATCCGTAGCGGAGTCATAGAAAATGAAGAACATGTTCAAAAATTTTATTGGCTCTCACGGATTGCTATGGATATACATGTATACATGTACAGATTGAGCACTACGGATACAACGTAGGTACGGATTGCTACGACTGGCCAAGAATCACGCCGACTCGAGCTACAAATTGCTACGAATAGCTACAGATGCGTAATTTACCTCGATCTGTAGTCATTCGTAGCCCGATCCGTGAAAGTATGAAGGGGCTTTACTTGTACTTGGTTTCTGTTGGACAAATACGCCCAGTTATCCTCTACGAACATGTCGGTGACGCCAATGAAAAAATGATCCATGGGTGCTAGAAGATGAAAGAAAAACCTGTCAGTTATGCCAATGAAATAAATTTAAAGCAGCACAAGCGTAATAGTATCCCCTCGCAACTGCATGTTCTATATAATTTATGCTATTTATACATTTGTGGAAGGATTTAAATGTTTCTATGCTTTGTCTTCTACGCTGTTCATAAGGAGTTTAAGCCCAAGTCCACATTAACCTTGAGCTTGACCTTGAAAATCAAGGTGGCCGAGTTGTACATGTAACGTACTTTTATTTTAATTATACTGTATGATTAAGTACATGTACTTATTATACATCGTGTGGGTGTCTTCCCGGAATATTCTCGGAATGCCCAGATCCAGGAAACAATAGGTATTTCTTTTACCAATTAAGATAAATTAAACTTTCCCATGTGAGTTTAAAGCGAGCATTTCGGATATCCTTGTGATTAAACATGTATAGTTTTATCTTCAATTTGTCGTTATGGTAATTGAATATAGAGTCTTACCAATTAATGTTGTCTCGTGATTCAAGAAGGCATATTCTCCATCCGTCATCGGTTCGGCAAGTTTCGCTCCGAGAAGATGACAAAAATTCTAGAAACGAAGTACAAAAAATTTATTCTACGTCTCCATAATTACTTTATATACGTCCCTGGTCTCCATGCTCCATTAAAAAAAAAAGTGAAGATACTCTCCCAATTACAGACTTGTATATACGATAGCAAATATGATTATCTAGAATAAAATGGCAGAACTAATGAAACAATAAAAAAGGCAAAAAAAAAAAAATATCAAGAAAAAAAAAAAAACTAAACGAAGAAATTGAAACAAATCAAAACAAAAAGAAAAGAAAACAAACAACCAAATCCCCCCTTAAAAAAAAGGTAAACAAAACAAGAGGTCCAAGGGGACCACACCACTCAACTGAGATGACACAAAGGAATGATAGTGGCCAGTTTGGTAGAGGACATAGAGTACTTGCATCCAGTATTAAAGGTTTCATAAAAAATCTGTGCAGTGGCTACAGAAGAGATATTGACCTTCAGCCAATCAGAGCCCTCGGTGGCCATTTTGTTAGGCACGGTCCATTTGATATTCTGGGGGGAGGGGGAGGAGGGGCTTGGGGTTTTTGTCGGAGCAAGATTATTTATTTCGCCCTGGACCGGAGCAAAAAAATTTTTTTTTCTGCAAAGCTGGAGCAAGAAATTTTTTTCTAACATTAGTGATATGCGATAAAGTAATCTTGAATGTTTATGTTTTTAATTATCAATAGAAATTCTTCACTTTGACTCTAAAATATGGCTTCATTTTTACGCACAAATTTAATTCACATCTTAACAGAGAGATGAAAGAATTTTACAATATACCCTCAGTAAACAAAATTTATATATAAGGTACAAATTTACTAAGAGGGTCTGGCATGTCTGAGAAAGAGGTTCTTCCAGACAAATTTTCAAATTTAGAATTGTAAATTGGTGAAAAACTGAAGTTCTCCTTCCCACTTTGCATATAAAATTAGACTCTATTGTGATATATGCATCTATTAATAGTAATACATTATATTGATAACATATTTTTAAAGCCTTTAAGGAAGCCCCTTTTTTGTTTTAACATCCATTCTTTTGATATTTTCAAATATGAACTTTATGTTTTGATAGAAAACTATGGCGAGCGAACAAGCCAAACTTTTTGTAATTGAATTGAAAACTGCTGCAAGCGAAGCGAGCCAGAAAATATTCAGGATTTTTAAGCGAAATTTTATGGTAAATCTTCAAATTCAGATTACTTGTAAGAGCAAGATTATTTTTTTCTGTCACACCATAAGCAAATTTATTTTATTCATCAAAATTCAGAGCAAAAATATTTTTTTTCGAAAAAAAAACCCAAGCGCCCCCCTCCCCCCCCCCTCAGAATATCAAATGGACCGTGCTTTACCCGATCTGCTCGAAGAACACAAACTTGGTAGAGGACCTTGAGCAATTGCTTCCTGTTAGGTTTCATGAAATTCAGTTGCTGTTACAGAGATGTTAAAATGCGTTAGCCAATCAGAGCCCTCGGTGACCATATTTGTTCACCGATCGGCTCGAAAAACACAAACTTGGTAGAGAACCTCGGGTTCTTGCTTCCTGTAAGGTTTCGTAAAATTCTGTGCAGGGGTTGCAGAGAAGATGTTGAAAATGCGTCAACCAATCAGTGTCCTCGGCGGCCATATTAGTTGACCGATCTGCTCCAAAAAAACACAACTTTACAAGAGTACTTACTTCCTATAAGGTTTCGTGAAATTCTGTGCAGCGGTTGCAGAGGAAAATGTAACAAGTATATGCCGGACGGACGGCGCGGTATGACAATAGCACAATTGAGCTTTTCTTCAGGTGAGCAAAAGACGTATATAATGCTAACAAATTAAAACATGTTTGTAGAATACTCATGCCCCTTCCAGCGCAATGTTTACATCGGCAACATTTCAGTATGAACATCGGACTGAAACCAAGTTCAAGAGGCATAACTCTATCAAACCTTATATATGAACTTGATCCTGATTTTTTTTCAATATTTATTCATTTATTTATTAGTTTATTTTTTTCTATATTTTTTTCATATATATTTCATACCATTTCATCCGTTGCAGAGATACACTATTGGACGGAAACTATTTTCAGATTTTCAGAGGGCAGAACTTGAATTATTTCACTGGAATGGTTCAAAATATAAAGATTATTCAATTTTAATTTGTGTACTCCTTTCATAGATAATGAACGGGAATCATAAATTTCTCATTTTCTAGGGGTCTTCCGAAAGCCTGAGGATCTTGGAATCTCTGTTGAGTATCTTAATCCTTCCTTCCTTGTCAAAAAAAGTAACGGTAGCTTCCGGCTTGTTACCTCCTTCGGTGATGTGGGAAAATATAGCAAACCGCAACCCTCATTGCTACCTAATGTCGACTCCACACTTCGACTAATCGGGAAATGGAAATATCTCATCGTGTCGGATCTAGCAAAGTCCTTCTACCAAATACCCCTGGCCAAAGAATCTGCAAAGTACTGTGGAGTAGTCACTCCTTTTAAAGGAATTCTTGCATACTCAAGATGTGCAATGGGAATGCCGGGTTCCGAGACGGCTCTCGAAGAGCTTATGTGCCGTGTGCTTGGCGACTTAGTTCAGGAGGGAATCGTCGTTAAACTAGCAGACGACCTATATTGTGGAGGAAATAGTCCTAATGAACTATTGAATAACTGGAGTAGAGTTCTTCAGTCCCTACGTAAATGCAGCATCAATCTATCAGCTAGCAAGACCTACATTGCTCCTAAGTCCACAACTATCTTGGGTTGGATATGGGAAGCTGGGTCAATTCGCGCCAGCCCACACAGAATTGCTACTTTGGCTAACTGCGCTCCACCTACAACTGTGAATGGACTCCGCTCATACATCGGCGCCTACAAAATCTTAGCCAGAGTGCTACCGAACTGTGCAATTCTAGTTTCTCCTCTTGAAAACGAAACCGCCGGCAAACAGTCGAAAGATCAGGTCACATGGTCCGATGACCTGCTCCGCTCTTTCAAAATAGCCCAGGAAGGGCTATCCTCTGCTCAATCTGTAACGTTACCTAAACCTGAGGACCAACTTTGGATTGTGACAGACGGATCTGTGAAAAGATTCGGACTTGGTGCTACCCTATATGTCTCTCGGGGAAAGCATAATTTAGTCGCAGGCTTCTTTAGCGCAAAGTTACGTCAGCGCCAACTCACATGGATCCCTTGCGAAATCGAGGCTCTTTCCATTGCGACAGCCATTAAACACTTTAGTCCGTATATTGTTCAATCCGACCTGAAGCCGTGCATAATCACCGATAGTAAGCCATGCGTTCAAGCGTTTGAGAAGCTGTGTCGCGGTGAATTTTCCGTCAGTCCAAGAGTGTCAACTTTCTTGTCTATAGCGAGTCGATACCAGTGTTCTATTAGACATGCCGCAGGAGCCGCTATCTTGCCTTCTGACTTCGCGAGTCGAAACGCACCAGACTGTTCAAACCCAACTTGCCAAATCTGCTCTTTCATTTCGGAATCTGAGGAGTCTGTTGTTCTAAGAACAGACATATGCGATGACACCCATAACAACATGCGTCTTCCCTATGCTACACGTTCAACCTGGTTAGCTATCCAAGAAGAATGCCCAGACCTACGACGAGTTTGCGCTCACCTAAAACAAGGGACCCGCTGTTGATATGCCTTCTACAACATATTATAAATATAAAAGGAAAATCACAGACAGTCTCTGACTTTACTTCGTCTTCATGGTGTCATCTATATTACAGAATGAATATCACAAAACGAACATACAATATATCAACATCCTTCTGTCTTTAGAAAAGATTAATTATCATATAATTAATTTAACTTTATAAGAAATGAAATTATGAATGAAATTTGACAGTTCTTCAATTTATGGTTAAAGGATCAATAAAATGTCACTCTGAAATGAAACAGATTTTCTGCATTTGAGATAGATCTATGAAATCAAATTATGAATTAATTCAAATTAAATTCAACATCACTAATCAAATTATATGCAATGACATGAATATCATAGTAAAATTGTATGCGATATAATAAGAACACTTTACATTTTCTATGTATTGATAAATGAAATAGCACTTCATTGACACTGAACTAACATGACAAACACTGATTAACTGAACTGATAGACACTGATATATCACTTCCGAACGAAATCCTTGAACTTTGCGGGTTCCTTGCGAATACGGGTTGATCTACGCAACGGTACAGAATTTGGATTTTCCAATGTTGGCGGTAAATTCACATATAAGCTTGGAGATGATGTAAGACTTCTCGGTTCTTCAGCTGGAACAATTTTCGGTTCCGACAACGATTTGGATTTCGGTAACTCAGACGGAGTAATCTTTTGCTGAACGGGTTCCGGTTTTCTAACTGGATGATCCTTTCGATTTTCAATACGAGTTGGAGATGATTGACGGATTGTTACTTCAATTTGCGTTGGGCGGATGTGAATTCGGTTCCGACGGTAAATAGCTCCATCTTGCGATTTGACAAGATACGTATGTTTCCGAAGTCGATCGATAACTTTCCCGGGAATCCAAACTTGACCTTCCTTATGTTCGAAGTATATGTTTTGATTGATTTTGAGTTCCGGGTGATCGGTTGACGTTTTGTCATAGTAATTTTTGACAGATTTCCTTCTCCGTTCACGCTTTTTAATCGGTTCCTGCTTTTCACGACAAACGGTCGGTAATAACGTACGAGTTGATCGTCCGAACATCATCTGTGCGGGACTAAGTCCTGTATCCTGACGTGGTGTATTGCGTTGCTCCATCAAAGCTTCGTTCTGATCGGTTCTATCATGTTCGCATTTTAAAATAAGATGTTTTATCACCTTAACTGCTGATTCCGCTTTACCATTAGCACGTTGGTGATTAGGTGAAGAAGTACGGTGTTTAATTTTCCAGTTGCGGGTAAATCTCGCAAATTCAGAAGACGTAAATTGCGGACCTCCATCCGAAATGATTTTCGACGGTATACCAAATCTAGCGAATTGCTTCTTTAGCACTCGTATCACTTCTGCTGAAGTAGTTTTCCATAGATAATCAACTTCTATGAAGTTAGTGTAGTAATCAATACTAACAAGATAATTCCGCCCTTTAATCTCGAAAAGATCCAGACCAATTTTGTTCCACGGTGATTGTCCATCGTCGTGCTGCATCAGTGGAGTTTTCGTTGGTTTCGGTTTAAGTTCCTGACATGCTACGCAATTGTCAGCAATTTGGCGAATATCTGAATTGATATTAGGCCAGAAAACGGTTCCTCTAGCTCGACGTACCATGGAGTCGTATCCTAAATGCGAGGAGTGTAGACGCGCTTTTATGTCAGATCGTAGAGACTGAGGTATAACGATTGCCTCACCACGAACAACTAGGCCATCATGGATACTTAGTAGGTCACGTGCATTAAAGTATGGTGCACAAGCAATTGGTACATCTGATTTGTTGTCGGGCCATCCATTCTCAATGGTATTAATGAGTTTTCTCATCGAGAAATCGTTTCGAGTAGCCTCTCGAATTTCGTCCAAGCGCTCGTCTGAAATGTCTTCGTTGACGGTAGACATAAATATCCTTGGTCGATCGTCCTGATCCTCTTGTAGGAATGCTCGACTAAGTGTATCGGCGATAACGAGTTTCTCACCTTTCAGATACTGAAATTCGATGTCATATCGATGTAGTTCCATCATAATGTCTTGAAGTCGACGCGGAGCTGAAGAAAGCGGCTTCTTTAAGATAGTTTCCAGTGGTTTATGGTCATTAACAACTACCACTTTACGACCAAAAGTATACTGGTCAAAACGTTTGAGACCAAATAGTACGGATAGAGCTTCCTTCTCTATTTGTGCCCATTTCTTCTGTGAGTTGGTAAGTGAACGAGACGCATATTCAATCGGTTTTCCGTTTTGTAACAAAACTGCACCGAGGCCATCTTTACTGCTATCCGTTTGTAATACAAGATTAGCATCTGGATTAAAATATGCTAATACGGGAGCATCTGTGAGTTGCATTTTCACGTTATTGAACGCTTGTTCGCACTCGGCAGTCCATTGCCACGGCTGATTTTTGCGGGTAAGTATGCGCAACGGCTCAAGTGTAGTTGACAGACTTGGTAGAAAACGAGACATGTACTGTACCATACCGCAAAATCGTTTCACTCCTGCTATGTCGGTCGGACTAGGCATATTTACTATCGCCTTAACTTTGTCGGTACTTGGTTTGATGCCATCACTAGTGATCTTATGACCATAGAAAGATATTTCATCAAGTGCGATTTCCTGTTTTGCTTCATTAAGTACGATATTTTGCTCTTTGCAGCGGCTACGCAACTGATTAAGTTTTGCTGCATTGTCTTGTTTTGCGATTTCCTCATTGTCACCACAGCCTGCAATGATTATGTCATCAACTAAAGGAAATGTACCTTCTAGATCTTGAAGTGCTTCGTTTAGTTTACGCTGAAATATTTCGCTTGATACTTTCAGACCAAACGGTAAGCGTGCCCATCGATACCTTCCAAACGGAGTGATCATAGTAGTAAGTTCACTGGACGGTTCGTCCAATCGAACATGCCAAAAAGCCTCCTTAATGTCTAATTTACTGAAAATCTTAGCATTTTGCAGTTTCGGCAATATGTCATCGAATACGGGAAGATTATAGTGCTCTCGTTGTAATGCTGAGTTGAGTGCTTGTGGGTCAATACAAATTCTAAGTTTCCCATTTGATTTGTGTACGATAGCCATCTGGCTGACCCATTTTGTTGGTTTTGTAACTGGAACCAAGATACCACGCTTCACAAGGGTGTCAATTTCAACTTTGACCTTGTCTTTAAGTGCATGCGGAATTTTCCTACACGGTAATGCTTTAGGTTTACATTCAGGGTCGATAGTCAAGGATGCTTCTCCCAAATCACCTAAACGTTCACAGGATTCAGACAGATTTGCAACAAATTTGTCGTTGTTGATGGTGACGAGATCCATGGCTTGTATAGCTTCTATACCTAGCAAGCTTTGGAGTTTGTTGCTTACAACAATAAATTTCAACATGAAAGTTTCTTTGTTTTTCGGATTGGTGACTTTAAGATCTGTTTCTCCTAGTGGACCAAGTTTAGTGTTGTTGTACATGCGCAGAACGGCTGATGTAGGTCGAACTTGTTCCTTTTTTACATATTTCATACATATGGTGTTAATTTCGGCACCACAGTCAAGTTGGAAATGAACATCCGTATTGTTTACAATCATGTGTGCTTTTATGTTTTTCTTCGAGCCATATTTTACCGGTGTCATCCAATAATCAACAGTGTCGTCACTCGAGTCTGAATAACTGTCGTCTGTATCATCATTGGTCACGGAACGGACCTTTTTACATTTGACCTTGAAATGGTTTTGACCCTGGCACGCATCGCAAGTTTTTCCAGATGCTGGACAAAGTTCTTTGCGCATTTCATGTTTACGGCCACAAAATTTACAAGTTTTTTTAAACTTAATTTTGCCGTCATTCCGAGTATTTTCATTACGGTTTTGTTTCAGTTTCGGTTTAGAAGACTGACCCTTCTTCACACGACTGACCTTTTTAGTTTCATCATGGCGCATTTCCTGAGCTTGTTTATTTGCCTGTTCATAGGACTGACAAATTCTTACTGCCTTCCTTAGGTCAAGGTCATCATCACGCAATAGCAACTGTTGCATTTTGCCGGTTGTGCTAAATACGATTTTATCCCTGATCATGCGATCTTCAAGATTTCCAAAGTTACACGATGACGCTTTCGTACGCAGCTCAGTAAGAAAATTATCGAAGGGTTCAAAATATTTCACAGTCCAGAATCTGTGTGATTCAGATACCTCATTCTTCCTGGGGTTACAATACTCTTCGATTTTAGACAGTACATCTACAGGATTATTCTTATCTTTACCATCATCCCATGTAAACTGATCATACACCTTTAACAGAGTTTCCCCTCCACAGTTTATAATAGTGGCGGTTTGCACATTGTTTGGCAAGTTACTTGAACCACTCGCAAGTAAGTAAATTTCTACTTGGCGTTTCCATATTTTGTAGTTTTCCGAAACATTACCAGAGGTAAGATTTAATTCAGGCGGTAACCTCAAATTGGGGTTAATTAACTGTGGACTCGGAGCTACAAGATCAGCAGCTTGCCCTTCTCCTTGTTGAGCCATCGTAAACAACTTATAACTGTTTTCGCAGAATCGAAAACGAAACTAGAAAAATGTCACGTACGCCAGCACGCTTCGACTGCCTGATCTCTGGTAGAGTTAAAACTGTGACTGTTAGAAATTCATAATGCGATCACATTACAGCTGGAAATACTACAAATTACCGCTGCCACCATGTTGATATGCCTTCTACAACATAATATAAATATAAAAGGAAAATCACAGACAGTCTCTGACTTTACTTCGTCTTCATGGTGTCATCTATATTACAGAATGAATATCACAAAACGAACATACAATATATCAACACCCGCCCCACGAAAAAAGAAACCACCATAAAGGATGTAAAACGCTATCTTAAATGTTGCCAGCATCGCATGCGATGGTTTACTCGTAGTCAAAAGGGTCATTCCCCTAATGCCGACAAACGAATGCATAATAGTTCCGCGGGAGGTAATAAGTGGTCTATTGATGGCTATGCATATCAAGCTACAATATCCTTCATCCCATCAATTGAAGCAAGTCATGCGTAGACAATTCTATGCGTTAGATATGGACCATTCCATTGATTCTGTGACACAAAGATGCCATCATTGTGCTTCACTCCGCAAACCAGTTCGAGTCATGGAGGAACAAACTTCACTTGACCTTCCTGATAGTGTTGGTCTATCCCACCGCTGCCACCACGCCAAGAAAAGAGAAAACACGCTTGTAAAAGTTAACTCCGATTTATTGGAGCCGAAAATGCACAATTGAGATGATGGAGACAACTCGAACAGAATAACAAAATAGTGAAAGTCATTTCGCTTTACAAATAGTTCATACCATGGCGAACTAAGTCCAAACTCTGCCACGTCTAAAATTACTCAATTGAACCTATACTAGTATATGATTTACCTGATCCAGATTTTTATGTGATGTACCTATAATTATATTTGATTTCATTTCAATATGTGAACTTTAGCGTAGAAAACTAACGGAAACTCTTGCTTGTGGACCACGATCAACTCAGACTGACAGACTGACAGACCGACAGCAGCAAATGGGTATGGCTCCTCTTCTTTGTGATTTTTCCTTTTTATTTACAAGTTCCATATACAATGACACGGTATAAGATGAATAATGGGAACAAACACTTTGATCAAGCTTAAGGATTTTTTTTTCTACTTACATCCTTTTCATCTTTTTTTTTCTTTTTGTTATATCATTCTATCATATTACAGAAACATGATTTAACTCACTGCTGCAGAAGGAAAAGTTAGCTTCATTTGGAAAAAGAAGTAGCAACTGCCATGATATTGTGTCCACCCGTCTTCACATCCTGTTAATTAAATTATGGTGATGCTTTATCCGCCAAGTATATGTATTACATGTATACTAGAAGATTGGAAATACTTATATACTCGAATAAATCATCGATTGATTTTGTTTTAGATTATTTCGGTCGGACATGAAAATCTAAATAAAGAAAAAAATGTGTACGAAAGAAAATAATTACCTGAAGACATTTGTGCAACAATAAACAATATTATAAAGATAGAAATTCTCATCGTTGTTTGTGTGCCGATCTTCCAGTCTCCAGGTAGTTGCTCTATTTTGTTCTGCTATGTTATAGAACCAAGTACTCTTGTGACCTTTTATTGTGTGTTCATGTCAGTGTGTAAAGATTTGGAAACAGATAAGGATTTTATATTGATTACATTCCTTGAATCTAATTATACACGAGAGAGCTTGGTATAAATTATGTTATTATACATTTTAGATGAAAAAGGACGTTCATATGATTCTTAGACGCTTTTCAGACTGGTCCCAATTTATCTTGATCCACAATCCAGAGGCCTTCCTCTGTGCCTTCTGTATTGTTTCATCATATAACCTGAAGGCATTTGATTTCTCCTAAGAATTTACTTGGGTTTTCTTGACAAACCGAAAAACTTATATAATTGACCATGATCTTATATCTGTTCGGTGTCACCAAAAGAAATGGATGCTTGTCTTGTAGAAAAGTGCCTGCTATATCTACTTCCTGAAGCGTCAAATATTTCTCTGAGCAGGAAACCATGGCCCTGTCTTCTCTGGCGAGTGAGGTTTGATCACTCTTTGTCGTGGATAAAACCAATTTCCTTAAATTATGGCAAGACAGCAGAGTCCTGTACATTGCGTAGAGCCCCTCTGATGGTGACTTTAGGATCAAATATTGCGTAAAAAAGGATGTTTATATCTTGGCAGAAAAAGCACTTTGTTATTGGGCTTGACATGATAAATGCTGCTGTTGATAGTTAAGATTTTTTAAAAATATATTAGAACAGCCTCAAAGACCGGTCATGCAAGATGTCGATCTTGTTTGTAGCAAGTAAATTTTATATCATATCTATTGGAGTAAAATTTCCAAAAGGTTTCTAAAAGTTTATTTGGAAATAACAGGAATCCCGAAAATTGTAATAAAATGTTCCATGAATATACCAAGAATTTATTAATCAATATGAAAAGGCTATATAATAAATGAGGAAAGTATGTTAATGTAACAAAGATATGAGAATATAAATTCTCTGCGTTTGATAGAACAGCACTGGTTTCTATGAGAATCACAAAGAATATAATCATATACATTTTCGTCATCATATATGTAAAACCGTTGCAATAATGAAGACACTCAAGATTTTGTTTAGTACGTCACAAGTAAAATAGACACTACTAAAGATTGAACTTATAGCGAAGGGCATCCGGAAGGCAATGTATAACAGTCCCAATCTACAACTCAAGTTGAGGGCGTCCTTCTTCCCTTTTATTTTCCAGTATTTCCTAGAAAAGAGATTAAATTGTGGACTAATACGTAAGTACACGTTTGTGAATATCAAAAAAAAAAAAGAGTCGAAGAAATTATAAAATTTCTCGAAACGATTTTTGTACATGTATATGGTAGATAGGATGGAAGTAAAGTTTTGAAGTTTAGAAGGAAGAAGACTTGAATACTTACCCTGTGATATTTTTAATAATAAAGATCAGAAGAAGATCAGCGGCGGCACCAGGGAGTAGATAACGAGATTCTGTAAGGAAATACCAGGGAGTTAAACTGAAGTGCCAGATATAGTTGAATATCTCAATGGCAACGAAGGCCGCAGTTAGCTTCATAGTTTCGTTCATGTCTGGTTTTACTTCACAACTCGTATTTTCTACAAAATTCAACAAAATTTTAATTAGCATGGTCAGATAGTTAGCTGACAATTGCTACTTTTGAATGCATGATATACATGTACACACGAAATTCGCTTACTTTTTAAAAACATTAATAAACCTTTCTCACCATACGAAAATAAGGCCATTATTAATGTTATTTAAGATCATATAGAGCGATTCTTGTGATTCTTTGATATCTTTTAGACGCATTATCATTTTCATTTTGGTTATCTAGCTACGTCCGCATGATAGTGATGCATTTAATTATAAAACTAAGTACATGTAAATGACAAAACTTACTTGCTGGATTCAGTAAACATGTACACGCGGCAAACTTCGACCATTTACTAACTAAAAGTGAAAGATATCCTAAATGCAAATACTAACAAGATTTTCCGTGTAAACACGCCTTCTTGCTCAGGAAGATACACCGGTGTTAATAATTATGAAGTAGGTCAAATGGATCACATTAACGCACAAAATCTTCTTTCATACCTTAGACTATATCATGTATATAATAAGATATGAAAAATGAACCGAGTTACACAGCTATTCAGTAGCAATACACAGATGTTCCCAAAATCAACAAAGCGTATCGACCACAAAGTCCTCTCTCTATTTGCGTTTGCAAAGTCCAGTTTAAATAATTATTAAAGAAACTTGCCATAAAATTTGTGCATGTACTTTTATCATTGCGTTTTGGTCTGATTGCGAAGCAAAACTAATCGTCCGGCTCATGAAATGACGAAGTCCATCCGTCCGTCATAGACTGTCAGTTTGCGTAGAAGACCTACATGATGGTTTAATTAGTTGTTACGTGTAGGTTAGTTGTGAAAGAAGTATATATGGTCGAGTACAGTCTAGGTGCCATTCATGAAACCCAAAAATATCTTACGCACAAAATGTTTTTGCATGAAAGTGTTGTCAATAACCTCTTATTTGATAATCCGGCGGATGCCACTCTGGCATCCTTGGGCATTTCGAAATTTTTGGGTAAAATGGTATTTTTCGAAGAAAAACCATTGAAAATAGGAAAAATTCAATTACTTTTTCCATGCAGCAGGTAGATCAACAAAATTGGTACCAAAAGAACGACAATTGAATTGTCTTTAAGTCTCAAGCTCAATTTATCAATCTACTTGTCAATGAAATGGGGAAAACTATGGATTTTTGATAAAAAAAATCGTTGAAAATTGGGAAAATACAATGTCTCTTTTTATTCTGTAGCTAAATAAACAATTTTGGTACCAAATGCACAATAAATTTATTGCCTTTCATTTTAAATAATACAGAAGTCAGATTCGCAATTTGCTGGTACGAAAAATTGGGAAAAACAACTACTCATGGATGTAAAAAGGCTGAAAATGTGCAAAATACAATGAACTTTTTCAAACTGTATTTAGTATGAGGTACAGCAATTATGGTGCCAAAAGAAATTTTTTATTGTCTTTTATTCTGAATTCGTATTTAGCAACTTGTCATAAATAAAATGGGAGAAGACCAATGAGGGAGAAAACTTTGATTTTTGAAGGGTATTTTACATTAAAAGTTGGGACTTTGAAAAATGCAAAACGTTTACAGAAAATCTTAAACAAAGATATGTGTATTCAAGTCAACACTTTTTTTTCAAACAATTTACAGGTACATGGAGTCTTGTAGCGAGCTTTTGAAAGACGTGGGTGAAATTAGAGACATTGTTCAAAAGAAAGCGGCTACTGTCTATGATACATAACGTGCATGTCTGGTCCACGTTGTTAATTAATCTGCTTTTAAATGATGCTAAAAAATTTGAAGACGTTGAACATTTGTACCACTTGGTTAGTGTCACTGCTGGTGGACCAGGAGTCCCCAAGGGCACATGTAGCCAAGATCGATCAATTTCGGTTGGTCGTTTCTTCAAACGCATTCGAAAATTTCTGTTTACAAAATTGTCACAAATTTCGGAAACGTGGGTCCTGTAGCATCATATTTCAGTCATCTTGCTACGTCTTTCGGTATATTTTGGACATAATTATCACATATTTGGCCATATTTCATTGTTTGGATTGAGGATCACTGACGAGGGTTAAATACCCGAGAAGGGCATGTCTGGTCCACGCTGTTAATTAATCTACTTTTAAATGATGCTAATGAATCTGAAGACGTTTCTAAAACATAGATGATTTCTGCCAGGCTTGTGTAGTTGTTTTCAATTATTGAAGTGGATTTTAAAGATATGCTTAGTCATGACGTTGTTCTAGTCTCTACGTCGATGTTGAAAAAATGACTTCGGTTTTGCAACTTCCAAAGTTTGCAATGTATTTTTTTTTGAAAGACAGTGCATGTATTTTATATATATATTCTTTTCATTTTTGTGCGTGAACATCGACGGCGGGTGCGGCTAGCCAACAGGGGATGCTTAATCCTCCCGGTCACCTGGTCCCACCTCTAGCTTGCTAGGGGTCCATCGATGCTCAATTTTGTGCTCTATTGTGAGTGCTGTTGAGATTATCGTCAGGATTATCTTTAACTCATTCGAAATATGTTCTTAAAATAAGCTCCAGGTTATTCATTCGACAAGAATGCCTAGGAGCTGATGATCGATTGATGTATGCAGGACTTTCATTCATGCAGAATTAATACCTTGAATGTTCTGGTCGTATACTTCTAAAAAAAAAAAAATAAACACTTCAGATGTTCAATAATAAGTGTTCCAACTATTTACCTTCTTGTAGAAAGTTTTAAACCAATTTTGATGCACCAGACACGTGTTTCGGATAGAAAAATCCTCATCAGTGATGCTTTCAATTAAAGTGACTTCATGGCACAACCAAAATCCTCTTCAGCAGCGCCCTGGCCATATTTTCTGAACTTAAAATTGCTATCACTTTGCAGAGAACAAATTTAAATGATACTCAATTGACCCCTACTTACCATCACAATGACATAAAAGATTCAGTCAGGAAAGCTACATCTCAGGAAACGGAGTGCAACTGATTGATATTACATGTACTTGCAATCAGTTTATCAAGAAAGCAATCCAATTGATTAAAAACTCATATTCTACACATTCTGAAGATAAAGGTATAGAGAACAGATCATGATGATGGGTATCATCAACATATGATGGTATTGGAGAGATAAAGGTTGTTCTGTGGGAAGTTTTTGAAGTGGTGTTCCGTGTCAAATTTCAGAGAAGTTAATTAAGATATTGAAAGGATGGTGACTGAGGCCGTGATATTCATAAAGAATTACTATGGTTTAGAGAATCTAGACAGTATATCTGATGTCAGGTCCAGTGTACGATTGAATGAAATGCGCTATTAAAGAGTTCCAAATTCTAAGATGATCACTACCAGCATCAGTTAATTGAAGAATTTCGATAACATGTCAAGAAAAACTAAATATTTTTAGCATAAGAAAATATTCTTAAGATGCAGCTCAATCAAACCTGGATCTGCTGAAAGAATTAAATTTTTTTTAAAATGTTGAGATCTAGCTATTGTATAATATTTTGCCAATCGCATCTGTACCTCTATCTGTTATCCTGTTGATTTGTTCCAGTCGCACATGAAATCTTAGTTGTGTAACAAACAGATGTGACAAATTTTGTGCTCATATTTCGTTAATTCTGTAAATGTTTTGGAGTAGAGAATTGTCAGAGTAAGATGCAAATTAGGAGGCATTAAGATCAACCATGTAAGAAGGGTTCTTTGTTGTTAGAAGTAGTTGCACACAAGTATTACAATTGCATGTTGATGAAACAACAAGGCAATAAGAAAGGGGTGATCTCCAACAAAACTGGGTTGCAGCACCAATGTCAACACATCAAAACACCTCAAGTAAAAACACAGAGAAGACACACACAGCAAGAGAAAACAAAGAATCTCGAGTAGAAAAAAGGGTAATAAGAGAGTGCAAATCTAAAACTATCAATATGCAATCATTTTGATACGAAAATTGCTGTTCTAGAATCTCTTTAAACCGATTATATTTTTACAATTTAAAACCTTTTTTCAGCAAAAAAACCCAACAACAACAAAACAAAACAAAACAAGAAGATTCCATTTTCTTGAGTGGAATTCTGAATTTAAATCAATGAAATAATTTTTCTTGTCGTTGTTCTACCTACAGCATGAAAAAAAGCTTTGCAATATCCCAATTTTCAGCGATTTTTCATTCAAAATGCATTCTTTTCCCCATTTTCGTACTTGCAAATTGCTAATCTGGATGATTGTTTAAATGAAAAGCAATACATTTATTGTGCGTTCGGTACCAAAATTATTATTTTATCTACAGTATGAAAAAAGATATGACATTTTCCCAATTTTCAACGGTTTTTCATCGAAAATCCATAATTTTCCCCATTTTATAGACGAGTAAATTGATAAATTGAGTTTGAGACTTAAAGGCAATGGCATTGCTGTTCTTTAGACACCAAATCTGTTGTTCTATAGCTACAACATGGACAAAGTAATTGCGTTTTTCCATTTTTTTAAATCACACTTTTTCCCAAAAATTTCGAAATGCCCAAGGAGGCCAAAGATTATCAAAGTCGAGGGTATTAACATCACTTTCATGCAAAAACATTTTGTGCGTAACATTTTTTTGGTTTCCCCCCAAAATAGCCATTTGGCAACTAGACTATTGGTATAGATCGAGATAAAGCATAGATCAGAACGCAAGTATTGTCATTGACTTTAAGTTTGAGGGTTGACCTTGTAATGTAGAATGATAATCTCTACTGTACCAGTACGTAACATGAAATATCTGTAAAATTGGTAAACTTAATTTTCATGATAATTTAACTTGGATTTCATGTATTTACCGTGAGATTTGACTATACCGTGGGTATGATCCTAATGTCACCAGACGGACACTAGGCTTGGTACTTGACCAATCTACAGTCTTGTACAAGCGCATTCTTAAAACTTGCACTCTGACTGACTGTGACGACGGGACTCCATGACGGGCCCTGTCCAAACCTCTTTAGAGAAGACAGGGCCCCGACCATCTGTCCTTTCTGAATGTCAGTCGGACTCCTCGGGTGATAACATACATGAGCTCGCGGTGGCAGAGCACGGATTGTATTACGTACGCCCTCTTTTTATATCCATTTACATATTCATCTGTGTTGCTTGGGCCCCTGCGTTTTGCGGTCTTGTTTGTGTATAGTCATCTGACAGTGAGGAGGTTGTTTTACACCACAATTGTGCGTTCTTCGAGACCTTCGGGTAATCGGAAAAGTGGGAGGTTTGTGCGCAGGTAATCCAGGATAACCATACCTTCTGCTATTTCCGTGGCAGATGGCCGTCCTAAGTCGGCACCGGTTGCCCATCGGTCTCGTTGGTTTATGTGTAGTCCTTTGTGTTTGATGTTTCTGTGTTGTGCGTTGACGTTCCTTGTCCCTTACGCGTCTCTTTCTGTGCTTGTCTGCTTTGTGTTTTTGCATTGGGTGTTTTGGGGTTTTGCTGTGGGTGCTGCAACCTGGTGTTGTTAGAGATCCCCTCCTTTGTTTGACCTTGACCTTGAAGGAACAATAGTGAACCTGACCATAATTGTAATGTACCAATGCTATATGTAAAATGTCGCATTTAACTTGGCATGTTGATAGATCCAAGTTTGATTTTGACCTTGCAGAATGACTATATATATAGTAGTAATGTGCTAATAATATATATAATCACATTTAGACTTGACATGACAATAGATCTAAGCGTATGGACCCGATTTCTGGTACTGACCGTGCATAACCTATATTTAAGCAAGAAGTAAATATCTCGACTGACCACGCCTTACTGATTGCGTTGACTGGAATTGGTGGTCAGCTGTCACTGATGTAAATGTCCTATGAATCCGCATTACTCTTTACATAAGTTTCATATATGTATAGACAAACAGCATTTTGCTGAATGGCAAAAATTAAAATTTCTTTAAATAAAATCATCAATCAAAAATAATTTCATTAATATTTCGACAAATAGCTATGTCATCATATTAGTCAAAAGGATAATTTGCATTTTTCAAGTAAATGGCCCGGTTGCAAACACATACATGTAAGGCACGGTCCATTTGATATTCTGGGGGGGCTTGGGTTTTTTCCGAAAAAAATAATTTTGCTCTGAATTTTGATGAAAAAAATAAATTTGCTTATGGTGTGACAGAAAAAAAAACTTGCTCTTACAAGTAATCTGAATTTGAAGAATAACCATAAAATTCGCTTAAAATTCCAGGAAATTTTTCGGCTCGCTTCGCTCGCCACAGATTTTACTTTCTATAGAAAATTTTTGGCTCTTTTCGCTCGCCATAGAATTCTTCTACAATGGCAAGTTCATAATTGAAAATATCAAAAGTATGCATGTGACTGAAATAATAAAAATGCTTAAATACATTATCAATATAATATATTACTATTAATAGATACAGTTTGTATCACCATAGTGTCCAATTTTATATACAAGCTTGGAAGGAGAATTTAAATAAGTTTTTCACTAGTTTACATTTCCTTGCTCCAACTTTGCAAGAAAAAAATAATTTTTCCCCGGTCCGGGGCGAAAAAAATAATCTTGCTCCGACAAAAAACCCAAGCCCCCCCCCCCCCCCCCCAGAATATCAAATGGACCGTGCCTAATGTAATTTTTCTCTGTATAACTGGTTTTACTTAAGTGTGCTATACACATCAAAGGGCGGGTGTCAGTGAAGTTTTTGTCCTGTTCAAATTTCCTTTTTTTTAAATCCCCAATTGCGAAATTCCTATCGATCGAGCCTTTAAAACCCCATACACAGAAAGTCTATTACCTTGCCCTACCGCCTACATCAATATTTAGATTCGATCGCACTGAAATGTAAATAACGCAAGAGTATGCTGTGAACTTTAGGGATTTATCGGACATTTTGCACTATTAGCTGACCATCGATTTCCGACGATTTCACAGACAGTTAGGCGTGGTCGGTTGAGGCATTTGCTTCTTGCACAAACAACTTTTCAAGACAGCGATTGAGGTACTATGTTTATTTATCTATACCCATTCAGTCGTAGGCTGATGAAAAGTGAGGTTTTTGCAAAAAATTCAAACATAGCTTCAATAGCTTTTTAAACACAGATTCTTTGTTTTCACTTTCAGACGCAATGGCTGAACTAAAGGTGAACTTTAACCTGGCCATGGTGCTTGCCATCGTGATAGCTGAGGTGGTGAGTTTGGTATGGTACAACCATTACTCCCCATGGTACAGGTATGGGGGAGATCGTTACCTCATCACCGCCATCATAGCGGACTGTGTCCTCGTCTATATCATCAAATATGTCAAAGAGTAAGTTGTAACGTAATTTGTAACTTTGATTTGGTTTCTACATGCTCCCGATTTTTTTTTTCTTATACACGATGAAACAATTATTAAGGTCTGGTTTTAATCAGATTGCTCGATGATCATGTTAAAGCACAAATAGTGCCTTAATTGATAAATCAGGTTACTTTGCTAGCAAATCTGTACACATATATGAAAGTCAAAATTATTATCCAAAATTATCTGTAAGAAGTAAAGTAAGCTTTTCACTTCAAGTCAAATTTGTTTTAATTGCTATACGTCACATTTTCAGTAAAGTGTGGCAGCCTCGAGGGTGGGAGGATGCCGCCATTCTCAGCATGTGGATGGCTCTGCTGTACTTTGGTTACCAGGCACCACATGTGGTACACGACACATACAGTTTTACTCACTTCCTCTACCATGTTGTGCACAAGTTCATCTTCACGTTTGTGGTGATTTTCACTCTAGAACATTTCAAACAATACTGAACTGATATTATCGAGATCTTCAATATATATGTTTTACACAAATGTATGTTTATATTCTCTCGAATTTATATCATGTACTTTATATACAGTGCAATTAAAGTTTTTAATCTACCACAAACAGATCTCTCAGGGAATGGCAGCTTTAGTTTCAAGATTCCAATTTTCAAGTTGTTTATAATGCACTCATTTTAAAGATCTTGTTGTCTAAACATACAGAGTTTGAAAGATAGTGAAGAAATAAATGTATGGAAGAGGCAAAGTGACTCTTGAGCTTACTTTAGCAGACAAAATGAGTGGTTCATTAAGGCATTGAAAGTGGATAATTAGGTCGTTCAATGTATCATGTACAGATTTACACAGCAATTGATAATTTACCATTCAATGAGATATTTATGTTCATATTTTGCCCCTTAACAGCCTGGTATCATCCTTGTGTCATAGAAAACATTTTATGCAATCTATTTGGTTTATAGTGTTACAACCAAAGTGCTAATTAAGACATTAATGGCCTTGACCTTTCATTTTAAAGTTATCATCCTTCAAGGTGAACCTCCGTATGAAAAAATAATGTTAAAGTTTCTACCTGTAAAATGATCCCAGTCATTGTAATACAATCAACATGATCAAAGTGCTAATCCATATTAATCATGCATATGAAGTCACAAGAATAACCTTGACCTTCTGACATAAAAAAATGAAAGCTCCAACATCAAAACTGTTCAAGTTATTGCTTTACAACAAGACAATCAATGGACAAAGAGACAGAAAGTGATTCCTGTAGGGCTCTGTAGTTCAATTTTGGGTGTAAAAAATTGAAACATAACGAAACTCTACAATTCAAACGATTATTCAGAAGTTACTAGTAATATTAGGTCATGCTTACAATCCCAAGGCTAAACGTTTATATACTGAACTGGTCATTTGTTGCATACAGGTAAAGTACTACATGTATCTTTAAACCCTTATTTGGTCATGAGACTTTGTTTGATCAGAATCTTCAACTGTCAGTGGTGAGACGGATGAACAGATAACTGGGATGTCTTTCAATAAAGACGGAGCGGTTCAGGGAGAAACAGAAACCGTTTTCATCACTTAGTCAACAGAAGCTGGAAGAAACAATAGAATTCTAGTTATTATCATTTAATGCATTTTATAATAAATGTACATAACACATTTTATAATAACAAATCACATTAGTGAGACCTCCTCTACGTAATCCAACAACATCATATTAAAACAGAAAACAATATTAAAAAACAAGTCAGAGACAAAACATCAGTGTAATTTCTTGTACAAGTATTTTTCTGTCCCTCCCAAACATCACTTTTCATTAAAGAATCTTATGGATTTTTAGGAAATGGCAAGAGCTCTTCTGAAAATTGTGGATCAAATATGGGAAAGTTCTAGTCCCTGATAATTTGCCAGTGTATCGCGTAATAAGACTTGCATTCTCTTCATAATTAATTTAACGATTCTGCCACACCTTGAAGCCTTTTCCTTGAATTAGAAGTAAAAATTATGAATGTTTTTCACACTTAATGGTCGTTCCCTGATTTTAAAGTTTTTTGTATTGCTTAGATATGTGCTGCGCTTCTATGAACATGAGAAGAGAGCTAACATATTGTACAATTTGGCAAGATTAATTAAAGAGTACAGATGTGTTTTGAGCATAAATTAATACATGTATTTCTTAGGATGCTCAATACTACTTTGACCCATGTTCTTCCTAATACATTCAATGGCCTGCAATTTTCAATTTGAAAATTTGAACTAATGAAGAATAATAATCATGAGACCTAATATCACTTTACAAGTATACTTTGATGTTGATAGTGTTGAATATATAATATTCCATGATTACAAATTGAATTGCTGTTACACACATTTTAACATCACTGAATCACAATTTCATAATGTACATGTACAACGATTCATTTACGTCTTATCTGCTAAATTTAAATAATCTTAGATATCAAGATTCATAAATAGGTAATTTACATTTCAGAAAACATAATGCATGTATGTCGTTATCAATAAATTATATTTAATGTAAGTAAACACATTATGATATGTTTGATGTCACAAAGATACAAGTAGGGTGACAAAGTTTGTTCTGGGAAGAGAACAAAGAACCATACATGTAAGTTGATAAACATAAATGAACTTGCTAAGTATTGAAAAGTGCAATGAAGCTTTCCCTTTTCAAGTATAAATGTATGTGCTACATGTACATATCCCAAGTGCATAGTGACATGCATGTCTATATCTGCTACTAAATACTATTATTAATAAGTTAATAAAATAAAAAACTGAGGGTTATATTGAGGTGCATCCTAATAATATTTGGTATCACTGTGATGAATAGGTACTTTGAGAGACACATACATGTACATGCACAATTACGATACTTCAAAGACTGCAAGATACATAAACAAATAAATAGTTCTAATAATGAAATGGGCTAAATCTTATGAAACATATTTCTGAAAACTGAGCAAACTTATCCATGACAGCTTGGTGTAAAATGTTGCGAGTACACATTAATACATGTAGCTGCACCATAAAATGATTACATACTTCAATATTATCCTGGCCTAATGGCTCAGAATACTGCAATGTTCAATACATCTTTTTATTCATAACGATCACATTTCTGGTAATATTTCACAATATTGTCTTGGTCTAATTTTTCTCAGATCATTTTCATAAAAGGTTTCCCTTTTAAGCTCCTTTAGATATTCATGAATGGATAAATCCACATTAAATTTGAGCAGATTAAAAGGCTAAGTACATCTATGTACTACTGAAAAACACATGGTCAGATCAAAATCCCAATACTTTAAAATACCTCACAATATCGTACTAGCACACACACATACATACACAGCAATTACACTCATAAAACTTCCACACTTCCACACATTCACACCATTTTCATACTATTGCCTTGCCAGTACCAAATACTGTGAATATCAACCAGCCGAACATACAAACGCCTGCCGTTTGGTTGAAAACTGCTCCCCAGCTCTTTGTAGCTTCCAGTATATGGCCAGCCATATAAACACCTACAAAACCTGCAATATAACACATTATATGTCATATTTATCTATATATTCAGATACATTAGATGAATTAGATGAATTGCTAATTGCTAAATACATTATTCTAATGATGAAATTTATTGTCCATTCCTACAGGAAGGGGGAAAATACTACTTTTAAAAATGAAAGTACATGTAGCTTTTACAGTACATTATCCAATGTAATGAAATGCCAATGATGTGGAGAAAACTATAACTGTCCAATGGGCAATACTCTCCATCACCGTATGACAGTACATACACTACAAATTCCAGAACCAAATTACATATATCAATGTACACCAGTGTGTGAACATAAATGAATCTGTGCAAAGGAAGATTTCCCAAAATTTCAGTATTTCAATTTTATAAACACTAAAAGGCAAAAACAGAAAGAGAAATAAAGAAAGTATGGCTATTGTAAATTTAAACCTATTTTAATGCTTTTTTAAAATGAGAAAACAGTATTCTATTCTCAGATTCATACTATTTACTAACTCTATATATGCATACTACTAGTATGAACATAACTTTTCTTCGCAAGCAAAATTGAAATCATGAAAGTGCAACCATCACTTGCACCCTTTATCTTCATGAACATCATGAAGTTTATATTATTCTTGCATATTTGAATGTTTCCTTCATAACAGTAAAGTGCAATCAACATTTTCATGCTATATGTATTGATGACATATAATACTTGCAAACTCCTCATGATGACAATGAAGTCAGTTGAGTTTTACATGTTTTAGTTCTGCATTTCTTATTTTTGAAGTTCAGGAAAACCTGTGTTTAACAGACAGTGAAGGGTCTGAAGATATATGTCTGTTATATATGTCTGAAGATATATGTCTGTGTCCGCTTATTCAAAACATATGGGAATTCTTTTATTTTTTGGCTTCCATTATATATTACTATATAATACACGGTTTACATTTAATGTTTTCTTATGCGTTAAGTTCTTATTTTTAATGTATAACATCTTTGTATCTTATAAATAAGGATTTCCATTTCATGTTTGAAAGAAACAATGACAAAATAATACGAAAAAAAAAACCATAAAAATATGATATAAAATCTATACATAACATTTTTCCTGCCAAAATGATACGTCCGTTTTCTAAACAGGAAGTCTGTGTTATCTCGTTTTTCTTTTGAGAACACACATAAATTATGGTTGTATTGTATAGATAAATGTGATCCCTCTTCAAATCAGAGTGTTAAACATAGATTAGTTGTGATTACTTATTATCATTACTTGTTTTTCAACTCATCCTCTGCACTTTAACATAGGATCGATAACCAGTGAAAGACGATCAGTTTCAACATGTTCAACAACAGAGTGCGCTTCCAATTAATAGTTTGTAAGCCAAATGGAAAGCATTGTTTTGACAAATGACATGTTTCGACCATCAATTAAAAGGTAGTAAGGTAATTTATTACACCATGCCGTTATCAAAACAATCGCCGTTACTGACGACACACTGTCCGCAAAATCAAAGTTAATTTCAATAGATTTATTATGATTTGGTATTAAAAACATGTCTGTTGTCCACATAACGCAGGGTCCGTTTAATAAAACATTTTTTCCATGCTTCCTATCGAGATAAATCAGTACATTCAGAAAATTCTGTTAAGACCAGTTGTTCGCTTATTCAGGGTGTCCGTTAGTACAGGTGATGATGTATATTAAAACTTAGGAGAGAATTTGATAAATATATATGTAGGTATTTTAAACCAGAAGTCTCTGATGAGACTGAAGCTCTACTGGCTGTTTTGTTAAATTCACTGAATTGACATCCATTTTCCAACCCTGGGGGACAGGGCTCACACAAAATATCAGATGCACATCTACACCACAGACGCATAATACATGTAATGCTAAAAGAATTTACTCACCATGACTTATCGGTATACTTTCTGAGATCTGGTGTTCACAAGATTACAAAGACTTATACAGGAGAAAATGACCACACCTATTTTCAAAGACGGGCAAGTCTCAAACAGAATCTCAGGCACACAATCAGATCACAGACTCATGGAAATGGGAAAAGAAATCTCTCTCTACAGTATCAATTATACTTTCTGAGAACTGGTGTTCACTATATTACATATTAAATAGGAGAACATGACCACACCCATTTCAAAGACCCTGGGGTTCAGATGCTGAAACAAAATAGAAGGCACACACATACAATGTAGGAAAGAAACTGATTATAATGCAAAAAGAATTATCTCTCCATCAATTATACTTTCTGAGAACTGATGTTCACAAGGTAACAAAGCTTATATAGGAGAAAATGACCACATCCATTTCCAAGACATTGGGGTTCAGGGGCTAAAACAAAATATGAGGGCAAAAATAGACCAGGGACTGATTATAATGCAAACAGAATTATCTCTCTACCAATTATACTTTCTGAGAATTGATGTTCACAAGTTAACGTAGAATTATATAGGAGAAAATGACCACACCCATTTATAAGACACTGGGGGTCAGGGGCTCAAACAAAATATCAGGGGCACAACTAGACCAGAGCCTGATTATATTGCAAAAAGAATTATTTCTCTATCAATTATACTTTCTGAGAATTGGTGTTCACTAGATTACATAGACTTATATAGAAGAGAAAATGACCACACCCATTATTGAAGACCCTGGGGATCAGAGGCTCAAACAAAATATCAGGTGCACAACTGGACCAGAGACTGATTATATTGCAAAATGAATTATTTCTCTATCAATTATACTTTCTGAGAATTGGTGTTCACTAGATTACATAGACTTATATAGAAGAAAATGACCACACCCATTATTGAAGACCCTGGGGATCATTGGCTCAAACAAAATATCAGGTGCACAACTGGACCAGAGACTGATTATATTGCAAAATGAATTATTTCTCTATCAATTATACTTTCTGAGAATTGGTTTTCACTAGATTAAATAGACATACATGTATATTGGAGAAAATGACCACACCCATTTTCAAGACCCTGGGGGTCAGAGGCTCAAACAAAATATCAGGTGCACAACTAGACCAGAGACTGATTATATTGCAAAAAGAATTATTTCTCTATCAATAATACTTTCTGAGAATTGATGTTCACTAGATCACATAGGCTCATATAGCAGAAAATGACAACACCCATTTTTGAAGACCCTGGGGGTCAGAGGCTCAAACAAAATATCAGGTGCACAACTAGACCATGGACCAAACTAAATGCAAAAAGAATTAGCTTTCTATCATTTATGGTTTCAGAGGAGTTGCGCTCACAAAATAATTGTTAACAGACAGACAGACAGACAGACAGACAGACGGACGGACGGACGGACGGACGCCGGACAACATGGTATCACATAAGCTCGACTGGTCTTAGCAGAAAATGACCACACCCATTTTTGAAGACCCTGGGGGTCAGAGGCTCAAACAAAAAATCAGGTGCACAACTAGACCAGAGACTGATTATATTGCAAAAAGAATTATTTCTCTATCAATTATACTTTCTGAGAATTGGTGTTCACTAGATTACATAGACTTATATAGAAGAAAATGACCACATCCATTATTGAAGACCCTGGGGATCATTGGCTCAAACAAAATATCAGGTGCACAACTGGACCAGAGACTGATTATATTGCAAAATGAATTATTTCTCTATCAATTATACTTTCTGAGAATTGGTTTTCACTAGATTAAATAGACATATATTGGAGAAAATGACCACACCCATTTTCAAGACCCTGGGGGTCAGAGGCTCAAGCAAAATATCAGTTGCACAACTAGACCAGAGACTGATTATATTGCAAAAAGAATTATTTCTCTATCAATAATACTTTCTGAGAATTGATGTTCACTAGATCACATAGGCTCATATAGCAGAAAATGACAAAACCCATTTTTGAAGACCCTGGGGGTCAGAGGCTCAAACAAAATATCAGGTGCACAACTAGACCATGGACCAAACTAAATGCAAAAAGAATTAGCTTTCTATCATTTATGGTTTCAGAGGAGTTGCGCTCACAAAATAATTGTTAACAGACAGACAGACAGACAGACGGACGGACGGACGGACGGACGGACGGACGGACGGACGGACAGACAGACGGACGGACGGACGGACGGACGGATGCCGGACAACATGGTATCACATAAGCTTGACTGGTCTTTGACCAGTAGAGCTAAAAATTCATTAATTTCAGTCAAATGAAAAGCAGTATGAAGTAAATAGGATATTTGTCTGATGTTGTACATGAATCTAATATTAGTCGGGGAGATTTTTTTCTTAGCATTTATAACAATGACAATACTTAGTACTTATATCTTATACATGTACATACCTGGGATAGCACCTGCCATATTCATTATACCTGTGAAAAAGATAATGAACATTGTATATTAAATCAAATCTATTTGCAAGAGATATTGGCATTTACAGAAACTGAAGAGATGCATGTACAATTACGAGTTATAAACACAATTTATCGATCAGCAGTTGAAGTAATATTGCACATTCTAATTCATTCTGTTTGTTTCGCGCATTCTGATTGGTACGCAGGATTCCTTCAAGCATGTATAACGACGGTATACATGCCACAAACTGACTCACTTGACATACTTTGAAATGTATTCCTAAGTAAATTTACATGTTACAAGCTTTAGCGCCCTTTTTACGTATGACGTCATGATTCCCTGTGCTCTTTGCTCCAATGACGTCATAATGTGACGTAAAGCTGCAAGTTATGAGCTTGTAAATGGTGTTCTTCGTTTATAAACAAAAGAGCAAGTAAGTTTATTATTGATAACACTTTGATTTTTCGCCACTGTAGTAAACATGAAGCAGTTGTATTTTATATTTTGCAGCGCAATAATTTATGTTGGTTGTTGTTAGTCCTTCGTAACAACGTCACCTCTAAAGCAATACGTGAGACCCTCTGAGGGGTATAAAGAGTTAAAATATGTCACATAAATTAGATTAGGAATAAACATACTGTGTTTTGTGGTTCTGACAGGTATATAATGGATATACTATTTGAAACATATGCTACACAGTCAGGGCAAGCCCCTATGGTAAAACTGCGTTTCCAACCGTATATCCAACATATACCTGTTGGAACCACAAAACACAGTACGTATATCCCCTAAATTTCACCATTTCAATGCAGCATACCATTTATACTGTCCAAGGACAATAGGAATTAATTCCGTAAGAAGTATATTACTAATAAAGAAAGGTTCCAAATCACCAACTTACCAAAGACAGAGCCTGCATGATTGGGTGCAATGTCTTGAGGATTAACTAGTATACCACTATTATGAAAGCCACAACATGCCACAGCAAGGGCCATTAATATCAACGCTGAGCCGTATGTATTGGTATATGACAGCATCACCAAGGCTGTGGCTGTACCACATAAAGCTATTGTCTGAAATAAAAGATGTGTACAAGTTGAAGAGAAATGACACTATTTATCATGCAAAAAGGTGACAGATCTTGTTCATCTAATCATTATGTAACAATTCTAAATTCATTCTCCTTTAATATTTATAGGAATCAAAGTCTGTACATATACCAGTATATCTACAAATAGCTTTGTCAGGCAGTTTATACATGTAAGTGATGCAGGACTTCACAATACAAGACTATAAACCTTACATACACCCTTACCTTCAACTATGTACATGTACATTAAACTACTGTCTATTTTTTAAAATATTGTTGGTTTTATCTCATATTCCATTCTTTATCAAAGGAATGAAATTTACGATCTTGAAGTTGAAGAGTGAGTTGACCTTATAACCAAGGAATTCTTCCATACAACTCATTGGTCATACTTATGGGTGTATATTGTTGAAAAAATATTTAGAAATCATTTACATGTAATTTACTTACCTCCATAAATTTTCTCACAAATGTTACACTATACCCTGCAAGAATAACAAAATCCAGATTTATATGTACAAGTAAATGCATAACGAAAATATTGCAATCCAGTTTCTGTGAAAAGGCATGTGAAAATTCAGCATTTCTGGATCAAGTAAAAGTTTCCTTTTTAAAGCATAATTACCTTTTTGAAGCATAATATCTGCTAACCAACCACTAAATATTGAGCTAAACATTGTCACAATCCATGGTACTACATTAAATACCCAACCCTGAAAAACAAGCAACTATATTTAAGTTGACTTCTGTATCAGTTGGATTCTGTAACTTCATGTACAAATGTATAAGATTTTCGAAACACATGCAACCCTTTTTACGTCCCTGTAACCAGAGATTTGGGGGCATATAGTTTTTCGCGTGTCTGTTTGTCTGCAAAAACTTGGCCATAACTTCTAAATGGTAAGTGATAGGGCTTTGATATTTCATATGTGAATTCCTTGAGACAAGACTTTTCCATACATACCAAAATTTTTGACCTTGTGACCTTGACCTTGAAATTTGACTTGATTTTGAAAAACTCTAACCTTAGCTGTAACTTTTGAATGGCAAGTTATAGGGCATTGATATTTCACGTGTGTATTCCTTGTGACAAGACCTTTCCATGGATAACAAATTTTTTACTGTTATACTGACAAAGATGCCAAGGGGGGGCATTCGTGTTTCACAAAGACATGATCTTATTGATAAATAAATTGTATTATTTCTGCAGCTATGCATTTCGTCAACAAGAACATTCAATCTTGAATAAGACAGATATGATGAAAATGATTTGAGGTAGAAGAAACCCAAGTTACGCATATTATGTGAGAGTTTTTGTTAAGTATTACATGTGAAGGCCTTGTATAAAGAGCATTTACTACTCATCAAGATGAATTCAGTTTGTTTCATTTTATAAAATCACCACAAACTGTCAACATTCTCATTTACAAAATGCTCTAATCAGTTTGCTTAAAAGCTTCATAACACAAAATAACTTTTTTCAACAAAAAAAATGTATATACATAACATGTATCTGAGATTTTCTACTACATACTGATGTGTATATAATTATACGAACAGACATAAAATATTGAAAGAACACACACAATCAAAAAGTTGTATGTATAAAAAGCAGAATACATTTTGTATAATCTTAACATGGGGTGATCTATGATAAAAAGGATCACATTGTCCATACATTGTAAATAGAAAACTGAGGTCAAGGTCATTATGCAAATATTTGAAAACCCAAAAATCTAGGAAAACAAAGCACTTTTGGCTATTGGGCATGACCTGGGTAGGTCAATATGAGCCTGAATAATAACTTTCATTCATGTGGCTAAGTGCCTTACATTTCTATTAAACCTGACATTTTCCTTTTTTTCAGATCCTACACAGGGGAATAGTATAGCTTCCCTTCCGATTTACCAGTTACATTTTTGCATGCTAAAAGCTGTGCAGATTCCCATTTTACAGTAACAAAGCATGGTTATATAGAACATATAAGGTTAAAATAAAAATATTGTGCAGTCCAGTCTGAGGGCAACTCATTTCTTGTAGAAATCAAAGCTTTATTGCTCGTCAACAAATGAACTGTTCAAGAACAGGTATGTTGCCTGTCGCATGTATGTTACCATGGCTTTGAAGGTGACCTTGACCCTATAAGGTACCAAGTCTAATCATGCTTGACCATCCCTGCAAAGTTTGTTGAAGTAAAATCCATATTGATCAAGTTAAAAATTTGGCTACCAAGTAGACAGATAGACAGACAGATGTACGCTTGACAGAGTGATTACTTTATGTCACCTTTGCATTGCAGACAACATAAAAATATTCGAAATATACATGTATGTATATATATACATATATGGGGCTCTGCTTTCACAGGATTCTTGACATTTGGTAGTTCTCAAATTACCATTTTGGTAGGAAATAATGAAGGTCAAATGTGCAATACAACAGATACTTTTTACACTTTGCATGACATACACGTATTCATGCAGTTGTACCCATTTCATAGAATTTTGTTGAGGACCTTTGGCAATATTAAATTAACCATTTCCATAAATTTACTTTGAATAACATGCATACAGTATAGCAATTCAACATAATTCTTTAAATGATTCTTGCATGCCAAAAGATATTTTACCTTGGCATCTGGGAAATTTTCATGGAAAAATGTGGGCAACCATGACAACAGAATATAAAATGCATTATTTTCACAAAAATGGCCCACCAAAAGAGACCTGAAAATGAAGTAAAGATATATGAGCTTAGTTAATAAAATACCCACACTCATTCTACAACACTTCAAAGTTTGTTTACTCGTTTTTGGACTTGTAGGCAATTGTGGTCTTTTTTTTTTTTTTAAATTAATCAATTCTTTAAAGATTAATTGAAAATTTTCACCAAGTGTAGAGTTCTTGAAAAGCATCTGTAATATAAGATTTGCCGATGACAATCGATTTGTCTGATAAAAGCTCATTATATAAATTTCATTCTGATCGATAAAATTCCTTAAATTTCCATCACTTTACAGATTTAAAGAAGTTCAAACTTTGAAATGCTGCAGATGCTTCATTTGTGATTTTATGGTTACCTTAGCATGTGGATAGTTTTCATGGAAATAAGTTGGTAACCATGACAACAGAATAAAAAAGGCATTATTCATACTCATATGGCCTAGAAGAATAGACCTGAAACAAAGAATAAATATTTCTCTTTTCTCTTAACATGCATAAACAGTATTCTACAGGTATCTAGCAATAACACTGGTCTTGAGAGGAGAAATTTAACAGTAATGTTATATACAGACTGATATAAGATTACTTTCTTTTAAGGTTCATGAAATGTTTATTTCTGGTAATACTGAATTTTGAAAAATATGATCTTAGGACCCATGCCTGTGTCATGATTTTTGAAAATACAGACAAATCAATGGGTACGATATAGTTGGAACCTTCCAGTGTACCATAAACTTTTGTTGTAACAACATCCATACCATATTTCATAATAATTCAAACTGAAAGTACATGTACCATTTTATAGACAATTTTAGATTGAAAACTCACCAAAATGCCGGCTTTACAAAAAGTGTTAGCCAAGGCACTGATTTCTTCTCCTTTGGTATAACTTTTTCAGTTAATTGATTATCAGCTAATGAAATACTGGACGGGATATACTTTCTCCTATGTTTATCTATTAAGCAATATCTAATACCTAACATCCAGGCAACACTACAGGTACCTGAAATAAAGTAAAGGTCTTAACCATTATGCAAATATGGACATAAATTACATGATTGAAGAAATAGGTTGACAGTCTTTATTTTTCCCAAAGCCATACAGATTATTGAATGAAAAGCTGTCTGTGGCAAGGATATTTTACATCAACGCTTGTGACGTAAAATCAACAAACATATTACATGTATGGATATAAAGTAAAGACAATCACAGATGATGTTTAATTAGGAATATTTACATTCCTACTGCGTTTCCCTTATATAAAGGTACCAAACCAACTGTTGCTTTATTTCTCGATAAACGCAAGAGCCTATCACGTGACTTTAGAACTTACGTGGATTAATTTCTGATAAAATGCACATATTATTTATTGTTTTAACACAGATTCAAAACAGGTCACGACACTCAAGAGGTGTGACGTAGTAAGTCGATCACGCGTCAGTAGAAGAATTTTAAGGACGAACTGCATTGCTGTCTGCAGAAAGATGCCGTGTTTGGATGAGCGAATATTCAGGCATAAGTGGATCAAATATTCAGAATTTTGGATGAGGATATGATTCACTTGTGTCATTTATCAACAGTGAATTTATCTTTGCTTCTTATGGATTCATAATATCAGAAATATTTCCAGTATCAGCGAATCTTTAGCCATGATGTTGAGGTAAGTCATGAAAATACCGAAAGTTTTCACGTTTTCGACGGCTGTACTCGACTTTTGCATTATTCTAATTACTTCCAGGAGAAATAGGGTATTTACAGAAGTTTGTATACAATAATACTGATTAACACTTGTGTTAAAGTGAGTTTTCAAAAGTTTTCCCTTCAGTTCTGTGAAATTTCTACAGTTTAACTCTCCGCTATGTCTGAATTCACGAATTTTCACGATTCAGTTTTCTTCAATTTTAATTGAAATGTTCAAAATATAGCCAAAGGGCAAAATTCAGTTTCTCATTTGTCAACAACGTTTCCGTTCAGAAGGTACTACTTGACGTATACAGCGAAAAATGTCGAACGTTCGTTTGCTGTTACATCAAGTGGCGTTCTCCCTCCGCAATAATATTTCAAATGTAAAGAAACGGTATAAAAAATTGGCAGAAATAACTCAATTAACACGTAAAATGTAAATATAAGGATTGTTTTTCAGCTTTATCGGTGTGTACTGGCAGTAGGGAATGGAAACAAAATATGTAAAGCACGAAGTAAATTCTATCTATCTATATTTCTTGGATTGATATGCACAGAAAAGACAAGGAACGTATCATAATACAGCTTTCCCTTCTTTTTCTTTACCTCATATCAAAACCTAAACAATCTAATTCATGTCATTAATCAAAAGTAGAAGCTGTTATAGATAAAACGAGCATACAGTACATTACTTACCAACAAAGTAAAATACACTCTGCCAACCATATTTTTCAAGTAGTATAGAACCCATGCTGCCACATAATAAAGTACTGAAATAGCAATGGTAATATTCTTGTTAACTATTAGCATTATACTATCATCATATCTCATTATCAATACTGTAAGCGGGAAAATTATTGCGGAGGATTTAATTTAGCTACATGTATGTCCGCAGTTTTTGAATTTTCTGCGAACATAAAACCACCGCAATGATTTTGTATCATAGACAAACAGACGCTTCAGACATTTGAAAGCATTTAGTTGAATTACTCTTTGTCAAATATAGTATAAAAGCAACACACTTTGTACAGAAATGTTAATATCTACAGTAAACTTAACCTAAAAATTAATATGTTATTTTTTAAGAAATCTTGTGACCTAAACATATTGAATCTTGGACCATGCTACCTCAATGGTATTATTTGTAAAGCCATGTCCTGGGACATAATCATTCTTATTTATCCTTGTTCATATGAAATATCAAGATTTTCTATAACCCAACAATCATAAAATAAGTTAAATCTTTTGTAGAATTTCATTGACAATTTAAAATTGAAAACCCCAAAAGGTGAATTTCTTACTCTTTTACTACCAAAGAAGATATCTCAAGAGCAGGAAAAAGATTTTGTCTAATGAAAATTGGTGTAGTGCAGTTTGCATCTAATAGATGAACATGGCATCTGATTTAACTGAATAGATAAATTGTTTAGACTTAGATCTAGTACAATAATTAATTCAATAAAGTAAAAGATAGGTCTAAAGTACATGTGTATGAAAAATTTTATTCATCAATTAATTTTATTTTAATCATAAATCAACACATGTGTATGAAAAATTTTATTCATCAAAGTTACAAAGCTAAGCAGAAATTCCACTGGACTAAGACAAGCACAGCATTGTTAGCACTACATAATAAGTGTTACTGTCTGAAGTCAAAAGATCTACATATACAAAGTCTGACGGTGTAATATCCAAACTAACATGCAAAGGTAAAAATAGGTCAAGTATTTACAGAAAAGTTAAATGACACAAATCAGAAAGAACATTACCCTAAATGTGATCCTGCACATACAAAACTGTAAGTGAGAGAGCGCTCATGCTCTGAAACTTTTCTTGAAATAACGGAACTGAAACTGGGATAATGGAAACCTGTCAGAAAGTAAGAAAACCGGCTATAAATTCCATGCACAGAGCTTCTATGTTTTCATGATATAAATCTTATAAATGACCGAGACTGTTTGATGTCATCATGCTATATTTTATTGTTTGACTTTTGGTGTGTACTTCAGACAGTATAAAACTACATGTAGAGCTACAGTAAGGAGATATGTTGTCACCCTCGTAGAGGACTGATTTTCATTCAGTAAATAAAAAAATTTGTTCGTGAAATACTAACGCCCTTGTAGGCATCTTTTATGTATATCAGCTGTAACATAGAAGTAGGTAACACTCCAAGGTCATGACCAAATGTTCAGGGTTTTTTTACCATCAATTGTAAAGAATTTCCATAAGAATTTCACATGTGAAATATACAAGCACTATAGCTTAACTTTCAAGAATTTTGATCTAGGTAAAAGTTTTTCAAAAGTATTTCAGACTTTAAGGTCATCAACTCAATATTTTTAGTATTCATGGAAAGGTCATGCAACATGGAACAGACATGTGAAATATGAAAGCCCTATCACTTACCACTTAAAGAGTTATGGCCAAGGCAAAAGTTTTTTTTAAGAAGAAAAGACTGACAGACATGCCAAAATTCATATGAACCCAAATCTTCTATTATGGGGGCATGGAAATTAACAAAAGAAATAGTTGTTGATTGAAATGAGCAAAATCAAAAAAAAAAAAAAATGTTGCAAGCTTGCATAATGAATTGTGATATTCAGAATAAACTGAGAAATACATGTATGTTGTAAGCTTATTATTTTTCTGCTTATTCAAACTTATATGGAATCAGTCCTCTGGTAAATCAAGTGTATAGAAAGGAAAACACATATATCACTATACTGTAGAGTATAAATTGCCCCAATATCATACCCTAAATATGTCCCTGAAGCTATCATAGCCGAGTAAAATGACTTCTCCATCTGAGGGACAAAGTGTCCAACCAAGCTTGTACAACTTGGCATAAATCCTCCTAATTTTACAAAATATCAAATAAATATGCATCTGCTTCAAAAATATCTATTTCATTGTTGTTCCAATTGTTTGTTTGTTTTTCTCACTGCATTTGTTATAATTAGAAGATAAAGTCTAGGAAATACATTTTGAAAATCTGTGGAACATTCATATTAATGTTGAAAAGTTTTGCTAGAACATTCACTGTCATGTGTATACATAAACTCTGCTGCTTTGCATGTGTAGAAAAGAAAATCCATCAGATTTGTTTAGTCAGATTTCTATAGTCATTATCAAATTTGAGGAACCACCTGGTGTAACATTGCTCTTCACAAATCATTGACCTTGCATTGACGGTCCTTACACTGACCCTGGCCACATCCTTGATTTTGGTTGAGTGCTCACCAAACTATTGTAAGTTGACTAGCATGACATACAGTGATAGCAATTCTAACTGCCAATATTTCAAATAATGGGTTCAATTGTAAGGTACAGTAATTGCTAAATTAGGGAGGACTCATGCTTAACAGGATTAATAGATATTCCAATATGACTTGAAATTTTATCCCTATATGTACATGTACCATAGAACTTGCCTGGTGTAAAATCTCCAACAAACTTCCACTTCCAGTGCGTTAAGCTCTGCCCATTCACGTGCTATAGTAGAATAGAAATAACAACTAGCTAGCCATGATTCATTGTCCAGTAATTCCACTTGTCTCATGAACCAATCAAATTATCACCTCACTGCTTCGCGGCTCGGTGATAATTTGATTGGTTCATGCGACTCGTGGAATTACTGGACAATCAACCACGGCTAGCTAGTTGTTATTTCTTAAGTCTCGTGTTTAAGTAATTATGGGCGGCATCTTTTTGCCTTTACTTTTCTATTCTAAGCAGAGTAAATTCATACCAGTGAGTAATTGATGTTTCTATCTTTGGATCTTGTTTTTAACAAACTTTGGAAAAATAAAGATTTACACCTACACTTTCACTTTTTATCTTTTGTTTTATCTGAACCTAGTGAAAACTATTTTAAACTGTAAGACTGACCTTGACATACTCCAAGTAATACCCTTGACACTACCAGTATATGTAGAGTCAGATATTTATCTGTGGACAGGTAGGCTAATTGAGGGGTCCAAAACGTGATCATAGACCAGAAACATGCTGCTATCGGCAGGACAACGTCCCCTCCTATCCTGTCAGCTAGGTAACCACCGAGAAACTGGGTCATGGTATACCCCCAGAAAAATGAGGACAATACTGATCCCTGCAAGAAATTAATAGATATGAACATTTCAAAAAATTCGGTTTTGTCTTATACATGAACTATGTGATGTTTTTACTTCAGAATAAGTTCCAGAGATGTTGAAAACTTTTGAGGTATGCAAGTCATTTTGAAAGCGATGCCAGTCCAAATAAAGAATTGTGTAGCAAAATTTTCAACTTTTTGCCAGTCTAAATGAAATTTTGCCATTCAAATCCTTCAGACTGGCACTTTTCAGCATCACTGTAATAATAGAACAACGTGGATGTTGCAAATCTTTGATACAAGGGTGGGATTTCCCTGTCCCTGTACAAAAGGGGTGATTGATTATTTTTCTCTCACCCATATATATTCACATAATTCATGAATAAACATTGCTTGTTTTGCGTTAAATGTTGCTCCATGTGACATCAAACACAATTAAACCTACGTAAACTTCTATGACGTCACAATAGGGAGTTCCAGACAAACATCCGGGAGTGCGAGACAGAGTTGTCTCAGAACGGGTAATTCTGTAGGTATCTCTGCCCGGAGTGAGAGAATAACTATTGTAACAGTGCAAGATTAATACAAAATTTCTTACAGAAATAATACAATACCTGATTTACCCTTCTGCTTACTTATTGTACACATCAATGTACTTACAGACTGTGTTTTATCCCACTCCATTTCTTTTGCCATGGCAGCCACACACAGTGGGGTGACTGTGCGACATGCATACAGAACAGCACATCCAATGAATAACCAGGAAGCCCATTGTTTCCTCTCTGTGCTACAATAGCAAAACTTCTAAAATCATGTTTTGCACTTTAAAAAAACTTCTACAAGTGAACAAGTAAAGTCTAAAGAGTACTCCATGATCATTTATCTATTACATTATTGCAAATACACGTAAAAATGTTATTTCAAAGTATTTGAAACACTTCATCTAAGGTATCCTGTTACATCTATTTTTACATCATGCACATGTACTAATACTATACATGTACCAGTGCATTTTATTACAATTTTTATTCGAACAACATACGTCAATTTCAACTCATAGCCATTGTATAGATCAACTTGTGTATCATATGTACCTGTACAGAGACATAATTAATGAAAAAAATGAAAAAAAGAGTTGTAAAACAGAAAGGACAATACCAGCGTAAACTCCATGTATGCAGACATGATTTTTTACGATTCTGAATTCATCAGCTGCTGATTGGTTTTATAGGCGGGCTACCAAGCGATGTTCATTACATTTGTTCCACCGGTTTTTTTTTAATAAAATGGGTATCTGCATACTTTATAGCTCAAATTTCACAAATTATTGTAAATTAAATTTTCCATATAAACTCTTTTAGCATATTTAGATAAACAAGAATTAATGAATTTAAATCAATTTGTTTTGATTTCACACATGCGAAGCACCAGAGGACAGTGGTCACTTTCAATAAATTGATGAATGAACCCATGCAACATGTACATTGTACATGCAATAAATTTGTTGCATCATAATGCAGAGTTCTTGAAATCTTCCAATGAAATGTCAGACATTTGGGAATTTAAATCGGTCCAAATAATAAATATAACTTGAGTTTTTATTGGATCAAACAATTTTTTATCGGCAATTCCGATAAAACCAATACTTTTCATGAGCTCTGCAAATGGGTATGACAGTGTTAGAACTAACATGGCAAACTGCCTCATTCTCACAGGACTACAGGACTGTATCATGAGTTTACTGATCGAGAAGGCAAAATGCGTCGATGAAACTATGGCGCCTCCTAACAAGAATATAATGTATCATTTTCAATACAGATGTGCCATTTTTTTAATTTGAAAGGGCCATTGAGATAACCAGAAGTCTCTGACGAGACTGAAGCTCTCTTGGTGATTTTTTTAAATAGGAGAAAATGATCACACCTATTTTTCAAGACCCTTGGGGTCTAGGGCAGAAACCAAATGTCAGGTGTACAACTAGACTATAGACCAAGTAAAATGCAAAAAGAATTAAATTTTTATCCCTCATGGTTTTTGAATTTGAGGAGATTGGGGTACAAGATTACACAGAGTTAGTTGGTTAGGAGAAATTACCACATCCATATTTAGTATATTTTCAGCGTTTGGTTCTCCTGATGTTTGTAACTTTCCTCTGTTTGGGAGCCGGGGAAAGTGACGTCATAAGCCTTTTTCACATAACTGCTGTCCAGTTGTTTTGGACGGCAAAATAAGAAACTTTCCCACAATATGACGTCAAGGACAATCAGTTTTTAACTGTGACGTCATGAATATTGGTACTTGCCGTCCACAAAATGCTAGGCACGCAGTTACGTGAAAAAGGCTTATTGTGTTAAGAACATATCTTGACCTAGCTTCGGAGTCATCTATTTTCCAAAAATCTCTTCTTGTCAACTGATTGATGAAAACCTGCATTGAGAGGGGCCCAGAGCAGGGATATTCACAAAAAAGTGTATAAATTTCATGTGCTAAAATACCAAAATCACTTGAAATAAGTAAGAAATAAAAGTACTGCATCATGGTTCAGAAAGTCGCTTCAGAAATACATTTTGTAAAAGTTTTATGATATATGTTCTTCAATAAGGATAAAAGGATAAGATAACAAAGTTTTGAAACATTTGATCCATATAAGAACGGCGCTAATGGCAGGGTAAACAGTCTAAAAGACCCTAGTCCCTTTTACTCAAAGAAAATCCTTCAATTGTTAATAGTGTAAATTCCTTTAAATTAACATCCTGATCTTACTAAAATTAAAATTATTTCATACGAAAAGGCAAATCAAAATTGAACAACAAACCTATTTTTCCTTATAAAAAAAAAGAAACGTATTTTAAATTTTAGTAAAATAAGCACTTAATTTTTACACCAAATCCACTGAGGAACTGAATTTTAATAAATTTGACAGAACTTTTAGTGCAATGCCAATTATATCAACTGACTGTTCCTCTCAAACGTCAACAAATTTTAATGTCTAATAAATGTAAATATAAGTCTTAAGATATTTTAACAAATTTGACAGAACTTTTAGTGTAATTATTTCAAATGACCATTCCTCTCAAATATCAAAAATTTTAATGTTTAATAAATGTAAAATATAAAGTCTTCAGGGTTTTTACCATGTCCAACATCATTTTATTAAATAACAGTATACTAATTTGTTTTTAACAAAAATTGCATCTTATAGAGCATTGTACATATTTTAATCTAATGTCCATACATATGAATTTGAACCCTTAATTTAAACTCAAATCAATTTTTACCAGTTACCTTTACTGGGTGCTCCTTACCTAGAGGAGGGATATACATGTACACAAAGAAAGAAAGAAAGATTTGACCCAAAGAGAGACTAAAATGCAAATCGTTCGGAAATACCTTTAGTAACTTGCGTAAAATGGCCATTTAAGGGGGGGGGGTATTAAAATAACCTCAAATCAGCATTTATAGGGCGATTTTCAAACTTATTTTTACATGGGCATTTGTACATGTATAAAGGGTGAAGCATTATTTGTTCCAATTTTCATGGTGATTGGACATATTGAAGCCGAGTTATTGATGAAAAACTGCAAAAATCGTTCGGAATTATCTGCTCGACCAGTAGTGCTCCGTTCGCTTTAGGGGTCTTAAACCTACTGTCCGCGCAGCTCACTTCAGAAATCGGAAAATTGAAGTTTTCTCTACTTTGTGGTCAATTTTTGCATTTAAAATTTTTATAGGGAGATAGCTCTCGAACTCTCATAACTAACGGTGTATGATATATGTCTGTACGACCAATACTACGCTCACAGTGAAAGATAATAGTTTTAGATAGGGAGTTTTCTATGTTGATTTTAGTGCGCATCGCCGATCTTTAACACTGAGTCTATGAAAAACATCGACGACGTCGCGCTAAAATTAACATAGAAATCTCCCCATCAAAAACTATTTTCTTTCACTGTGAGCATAGTATTGGTCGTACAGACATATATCATACACCGTTACTTAGTAATGAGAGTTCGAGATCTATCCCCTTATATAAATTTTAACTGGAAAATTTGCCGATAAAGTAGAGAAAACTTCAATTTTCCTATTTCTGAAGTGAGCTGCGCGGACAGTAAATAATGCGTCCACAGGAACCTGTCGTTTTATTCGAGAAAATAAAATATTGTTCACTACCACACGACTCTGTTATTCTTATAGAAAATACTCAAGGAAAGAAACAAAATCGATGTTGATTTTTTTTCGATTTTCCCATCACACATGTAAATCCACCAATATATCGTCTACATGGGACACGAGGGACGAATCCTGACTTCCAACACTTAAAAGGATATATCATCTTCTAAAAACAACAATAATTACTTACCATAACAGCGGCAGATAGATGCTACAGCTCCTTTTTCGTAGACAACACAACGTTTTCTCTTGTAAACAAAATTTTCGTGAACGCCATGCGACTCAATCAATGATCAATGATAATTCATAAACTAAATAAACCTATCTTTCTATTCACTAAATTTCAATCATGGCATCGTCCTTTTTCCACCTTTACTCTTGTAAACACAAGGAAGAGTGAATTCAAGGGCAGATCCGCCAAGGAAATATGGCGGGAAAAAAAGTGAGTGATCTGCCCTTGAATGCGCTCTTCCTTGTGTTTACCGAGTAAAGGTGGAAAAAGGACGATGCCATGATTGAAATTTAGTGAATAGAAAGATAGGTTTATTTAGTTTATGAATTATCATTGATCATTTATAAGTTGAAAAAGTAAATTACTTTCTTGACCCAATGGCAAATAGGCTATGCATTCAGCTCTGAATCATGTAATTTGCATATTCGGATACAGGAGTCGCATGGCGTTGACGAAAATTTTGTTTACAAGAGAAAACGTTGTGTTGTCTACGAAAAAGGAGCTGTAGCATCTATCTGCCGCTGTTATGGTAAGTAATTATTGTTGTTTTTAGAAGATGATATATCCTTTTAAGTGTTGGAAGTCAGGATTCGTCCGTCGTGTCCCATGTAGACGATATATTGGTGGATATACATGTGTGATGGGAAAATCGAAAAAAAATCAACATCGATTTTGTTTCTTTCCTTGAGTTTTTCTATAAGAATAACAGAGTCGTGTGGTAGTGAACAATATTTTATTTTCTCGAATAAAACGACAGGTTCCTGTGATGCGTCTAAGACCTTTAATCTAGCATGATGCATAATACTAAGAAACACCTGCACTTATTAAATAGACACATCTAACAATCTCAAAAGAGATTATTTGCAGTGTTGAACTTGAAGAGCATTCGGCGATACCTGTAGTCCGACTTGCAGACCTACGACAGTGTTATCTGTTTTTTCGTCTTCAAAAAAACAAAAAAACAGATAACACCGTCGTAGGTCTGCAAGTCGGACTACGATACCTGATACAACAAGGGCGGATTTAGGGGGGTTTGGGGGGGTTCGGGAAAAACCCCCCGGTTTCCCAATTTTTTTTTTTTTTTTTTTTTTGGTAACATTTGCACTCGGAAAAAACCCTGCAAACTGAGTAATAAAATAATTGCTTAATGACCACCAGAATTCACTATTTTGAAACAAAATTTACAAAATTTTTCTGATACATTCTGTCGCATATCGATTCGATACCGTATCAATTGGCGTATTTGTGGATTCGTACAGACAATCGCGAAGTTTTTGTAATGTACGTCGCAGAGGGGGGTTTCTGTTTATTTTATTCCCGAAAATTAACATTAACAAATACTATATTATAATATGAACATGTTCAAATAATTTGCAAAACATGTACGTGTGTCAAACAATCAATGTAAATGGTACGGGGATCGAAACCTACACGTTTCTGTCCTCAAATACCCGGTTTGAGTACATGTATTATTGTCATCTACAAACTTTGTTAAAAACATACTTTGAAATAACCGGAAAAATGGGCAAATATTTAACATTGTATATAGCTCGAATATGCTCCGGGGACCTATGATTAAGCATTCAATTTTTCAAAGCCAAAACCCAATGATACTCAACATTTTTTACTCGATATCGTACCAATATTCTAAGGACATATTACAGCAAGGACAAATCAACAAGCCAGGGGCGAAGCCAGGCGTACATTTGTACGCAAAAACGTCCACATCGTCTCGCGAAAAAAAGGAGAGCGCCTCCCCCATTTGCCAAAAAGAAGGGGGAGGGTCTTTTGAAATAGTATTTAAAGCAAACTACTGTTCAGAAATAGATCAAAGACACTCCAGAAACCACCGATTTGAATGCATTTTTTCGTAATTTTCTCGTGTTTCATTAGAACTCAATACAACCATGCGCGGATCCAGAGGGGGGACCGGGGATTTTCGGAGGTGGGGTCCAGCTTTGTCCCAAAAAATGCATGAAAGGGCTTTGAAACCTAAAATTTCGTCTCGCTTTGCTCACCATTTACAAATACAAAACTATTTTTTCTGCAAAATTCCTTAATTATTATCAATTGTTCATACTAAGTAATTTTATATAATTGTCTTGGGTCTCAGGAACTCATATTTTGAACAATCCCTTACTTCATAGGATGTAACCTTCTTCATCTTTTTCAAGGTTTTGTCATTTTAAGATGTCTGATTATTTGGGAAAATGACACATCTCTTATCTATTTATTCTCATGAAATTCGCTCCGCTCGCCGATATAAGGAGTGAAATATTCAATGTAATAAATAATCATCTCGATCGAATCAAGACAAATTAATATTTCATATCTAAAAAAAATTCTGCCTCGCTACGCTCGCCAATTCTTCATGAAAATAAACGTGAAAGGAAAGCTAACAAAATTGCCCCCTTCCCATCATGTGGACGTACATATATAAGTATTTAGGGAATGACATGTTCACATCTCAAGTTTTCTTCATCTTAGATACGGTTCATCGTCTGCTGACATCGAATCATATGCGTTATCCCATCTAAATTCAGCTCAAATACGCTCCAGAGGTCAGCCATTTGCTTCATTTTTTTTTCAAAATTTTCACGGGGGACCCCCTTCAAGGGGATGGGTAACATATTTCCATACTGTCCCTACTTGACCCTTCGGGTCTTGCAAGTCATCCCCCCAAAAAGTGTCTGTGCCCCCGGACAGCTGAAGTTCTTGGTCCAACCCTTCTTTATAGACGTCCACATCGAAAACACTCTGGCTACGCCCCTGCCAGCAGTAAAGGAGAAATTATTTTATTTAGAAATCTTTATTAACTTCATAAATTGAGTGGAAAAAATGGTCTGAATATTCGAGAAGGTAAGGAGAAAATGTGCTCCAGAATGTACCATTTTATTCCATTTTTTCAAAAATTTTCCGGGGGAGGCCCCCCGGACCCCCACCTACAGGAGGGGGCAACCCCCTCCCGTACCCTCCCCCGCTCGGCACTTCGTGCCTCGAATCGACCCTTTGGGTCGATAGAAAACCCCCCCGCTTGCCACTCTGGATCCGCCACTGTACAACTTATCTAAAAATATGTATTTCACAAGAAAAAAAAATGAGATTCGTATAACACTGCAGACACACCGAGTCCAATGTCTTCCTTCTATATTCTTTGAATCGTCTGATTTGACTTTGATGTAAACGTCATCATCAACAACGATTCCTTTCTTCGCCATGACATTTTCAGGACATATCGACCTTACATCATCGGAGTCAAGTCGTGGTTATTTCGACTCAACGCTAAACATTTCCGAACGCAAACTTTTCGGCATGTCGCTTTTCAGTATCAAAAAAAGTAGTTCATTTAAAAAATGGCATGTCACAGAAATGTAAGATTTTTGTCACATGAGTCATATATGATGTATTAAGCCGGAATTGAAAGCATTATGAAATTGGAGCATCGGTTTCCATGGTAACCATGTCTAAAATTTTGGGGGCCTGGAAAACTTGATAAACATCCGTGTTTCCAATGGTAAAATCGATATGTTGAGAACTGAAACTTCCTGAAAGCATTTTTCATCCATCCATAACAATATTGAATTTAAAAAATCTAAACCATATATTCTTATTTTACTGTTATTTGGGATCAAATGTAAGGAAAACTCAAGCATTTTTAAGGACTTTTCCCAACCCGTTTTTAGCACCTTTTTGCCAGTTTCTACAATGCTGAGAATCATACTGTTCCTTATCCAAAAATCTAAAAACCGAGAAAATAGTCCATTTTCCAGAAAATATCTATGACCGTTTTAAACCTTGATTTTGTATGTACAGACGCCAGACATCACATCATTTGGCAAAATTTTCAATTGTGACGTCACATTTGATCGCACTGTCTTGAAGCACCTTGATGTGTTGTCATGCTTTCTATTTTGACGTCACAATGAAAATATCGCCAAATTTTGTGATGTCTGGTGTCTGTCCGCCTTATGAATCTATTGGAAAATCAGCTATTGAAGGCGCTATTTCTGTATTTTTTTAACCAACGGAGTGAATGTAATCAATCAAAGTGTTCTATTTTGACCCAAAGTATCTTAAAATTTTTCGTATTATGCCTCAAAATGCAGTTTTTGAGGTATGACATTTGGAGATAGAACATTTTAGAATTTTCAAATGTTTAACATCACCTGCGAAATGAGAGATAGAACACTAAAAGAATTGTTACATACATTCGTAAATCATTTATTAATCTGTAATCTATTCGATCAAGCCATTCAAATGTGTCTCCTCTTGACTCAGCAGTGCTTTCATTGTGCAAACATGTTTCAAATTTATGAAATATGAATTGTTATACTGGTAATCCGGTTAACTACACTGCCCCGGTTACCCCTTGGTCTCGATAATTTTATGTGCCGTCTTTCTTTGCTGATTTTTTTTTAATCTTTCAAATTCTATTTCATGGGCTGGGTTACTTTGTAAGGCGTTGGCCTCGTGTCTTACTGGAAATCTGTTTGTATAGGCAAATAACTATCTTTGTTGATAGAGACGAATCTTACTAAATGATTTAGTGGCATGTAATAAATGATATTATACACAATCAGAAATACACTTTTTTTTAATTCGAACGATTTTATTTACTTATAGTTACTTATAGTTGATTACTGATACAGCTAGGTCCCACCGGGCGCCAGTCTTATTCGGACTCAAAATTTTCATTTCTTTCGCCACAACCAGATACAGCTTTAAAATTATCATACACTAATTCTTGCTCTGACCAGAATTTGTCCAGATTGTTTTTAAAACTATTTACCGTCTTTGTTCCAAATGTTGACAACTCTGAATGCAAAGGAGTTCTTCCCTACTGTTGTTTTCAACAATAAAAAAAAAAAAAATACACCATCATTCAGATCAGAGAAATTGACCATAATTCCATACATGGTTTCATCTTTGAGACCACAAAAGAGATGATTAATGAAATGTACCAATTATCATTAAGACTACATACTTCCGCTCAAGATTACGCCTTTTGCCAACAACTAATGATATGCTCATTGTATATTGATATTCGTTAATAATCGTTAAGCCTCTGATGTGCCGACAGACTCAATACAAATTATTTATCCCAAAAGTTTTAGTACTTTCTTTTGACTTCCAAGTACAGGACTTCATTCGAATTCATTTAATATCACTCACGACAATACTCCAATTTAAACCTTAAAATAAATTCACAAGGATTATGATTTTTAGCCATCAAAGTTCTCTTTGCTTGTTTTTGTTTGTTTGTTTGGTTTTTTAGGGTTTTTTTTTTTGTTTTTTTTTTCTTTGTTTTTGTTTGTTTTTGTTTTGTTTCAAGTCCGATTTTATTGGGAAAAAAATATCAAAATCAAGACCTTTTCAAAAATACATACATCGACGAGGTTAAATATTACCAAAAAAAATTGTATTCTTAAAATTGCGAAACCACTTTTTGTGGAACTCCAATATTATAACCGCACAGTCGTAAATTGTCAAGGTTTGTGACATCTATATAACAAACTGTGAGGCACGGTCCATTTGATATTCAGGGGGGGGGGGGGGGGGGGGGCGCTTGGGTCTTTTGTCGGAGCAAGATTATTTTTTTCGCCCCGGACCGGAGCAAATTATTTTTTTTCATGCAAAGCTAACAAGTGATGTGCAATATATTAAGAATGCTTGTGTTTTATCATTAGAAATTCTTGGGAATTGATAATATATTTAAGCCTCTAAGGAAGCCCTTTTTCCATTAACATGCAATCTTTTGCTATTTTTTTTCAAATATAAATTTTGTCATTTAAAATCAATGTTTTGACAGAATTTAAGTATGGCGCGCGAAGCGAGTCAAAAGAAATTATATAAATTGAAAACTGCGGCGAGCGAATCGAGCCGGAAAAGGACCTGTAACGTTAAGAGCCGTAATCTGCCCAAATTTTACTTGCGATACCAGCTCAACTAGTATTAATTAAAATATGTCCTTTACATGAAAATATATTATTTCAAGTATCTTTAATCAAATATATTAGTTTTATTGACATAATTATGAGAGACAATTTATATTTTTACGTAGAAGTGAGGATGGGTGGTCTTTTTTATGATATAAATAATGCGAGTGAAATGTCGAAAATTTTCTAACAATCGGTCGCTTTTGTTGATCAAAATGTTAAAATGAACTACAATGAGAAGATTCAATAAAAAATATCATGCTAAAACATGATTTTCTCCAAATATTATATTCCGGATTTATCAGACCGTAAACATGTGGCCAGAGATATATAATCGAACACTCACTCTCACTTAAATTGTACAATTTACAACGCCGCCGTTATAAAAAAAACTTTGAATAAGCTTTTTTTCACTATATAAAATCATATTTCCTTTACATTTACCATAATAACATTTTCTAAATACTTTGTGAATGGTACCGAGGAAGTTTTGAGCATTTTTCTAAGATTTTCTGGTACTTCAGTCGTCAACGCTAATTGTTAACTTTTATAGCGAGGGGTTGTTGAATTATCAATGCCCAAAATTTAAATAAAGGAGTTTGTAAGTGAAAAAGTTAACAACAACGAAGATTTCATATTGAAAAGTAAACGATTCTCGTGATTTATTTATTTTTTGTATTATCAATATCCACTCTTCATACCAATTCATAATCCGATCTTACCTACATATCTTTCGTAATCTAACCTTTAGTATCTGGAATTCGCATAACATGTTTTACATTTTTCAATGTATGTTGTTCTTGGTTTCTTTTTCACCTGATAATATTATAATATTGTGTTATTATTATCATTTTTTTCATATGTTCTGTTTCAACAGTATTCTCTCTCTCTCTCTCTCTCTCTCTCTCTCTCTCTCTCTCTTTTCTTCTTCTTCTTCTTCTTCTGCTCTTTCTACTCATTTAAGTTCACTTGTCACATATTTTGTTTTATTGACTCTTTGAAATCATATATCGCTTACAAATACCTGGGAGCGGAATTAACATAAGCTTTAAGCTTCTTTTCCAATCCTACTCATTGTATTGTATGTACACATTCATAAAAGCTCGTGACATTTGAAAATAAAATATGTTTAAACTAAACAACAACGAATACTTTTTGTTGAAAATTTATTAATTCGAAAATATTAATAAAGAAGTTAATTATATGTCGAAAGCGAATAAAATGCCAATTATTAATTTTCTGTTAATTTCAAATCTTTCCTTCACCCCTATCCACCCAATCGCATTTTTGTAAATTGACTATTGTTCCCCCCTTTGGAACACAACTCCGGTTTTACATAAAATTTGTATTATGAAAATACATCTTAGGTATAAGTGGTGTTGTGTTCCAAAGGGGGGAACGATATTCTATGGAAACTTTTCCGATTTTCATTGATTTCTATACAAAATAAGCACATTTATACTCAAATATCTCTCTATAAGAGAAATTTTATGAAAAATTTTCTTCAGATTTGGAAGGGGTTTTATCTTTTAAAGTATTTCGCCAACTTGATTAAAAAAAAAAGTACATTAAAATTTCATTATTTTTGGGCAGATTTTACGCCTAATCGTTACAGGTCCTTTTCAGGAATTTTTAGCAAAATTTTATGGTAATTATTAATTCTTCAAATTCAGATTACTTGTAAGAGCAAGATTATTTTTTTCTGGCGTATTCATTTCACTTTTTCGACAGCAATCCCCTTTCTTCAAATACATCTACATATCATGTTCTTTCATTGTGTAAAGTTTCATTGAAATCCATCAATTGGTTTGGGAGGAGTTGCGATAACAAGCTTTCGTCTACAGACGGACGGGCGGACGGACGGACAGGGTGAATCCAGTATACCCCCCTTAACTTTGTTGCGGGGGTATAACTATGAAACAAATATCAATAAAACACCGCTAAAGACAGTATGGCCGGATTGCAAAGTAAGTTTTTGTCAGCAACTGGGTCTAGGTCACTAGGTCAAATATTACAGCATACATCGAGAGGTCTTGTCAGAGGCAACCTACATGTATAATACAAATATTCTATTGCATACAGTTCCTTAGATTTTGCTTAAACCAGAAACTTTAACCAAAATCTTTAACTAAGTCAAAGTCTAAGATCAAGGTCACTAGGTCAAATGTTACGGCATAAACTGAAAGGTCTCGTCATGGGCAACCTAAATGTATAATATAAGGTTTCTACTGCATACGGTTCCATAGATTTTGCTTAAACCAGAAACTTTAACCAAAATCTTTAACTACATGTAGGTCAAAGTGACTAGGTCAAATGTTACGGCATAAATTGAAAGGTCTTGTGATGGGCAAGCTTCATGTATAATATAAAGTTCCTATTGCATATACTAGTAGTTAGATTTTGCCTCAACCAGAAACTTTAACCAAAATGTTGACGGCAGACGGACGGACATCGTCAATCTCTAGACCGGAATTGCTTTGCAATCCGGCCAATAATTTATTTCATTCTGTCTAGCAATTTCTCATGAAATGCTCTGAATATCGCTATTGAGGGTTATTTCTTCTTTGGTAATATTGCCAAAAGAGGGAGAAAGAGGGTGATTGGGTAAAAAAAAAAAGAGCGATATTTTGGTCTCCCTCGAGTAAGAAATGCCAAGGAGGGAGATGAGGTCAGAAAGAGGGAGTCTCCCTCCAAAAGAAGGAGAGTTGACAGGTATGACAAATTTATCCGAGTGTATCTGAAATACTTGACAACCACAAATCTGTTCTCGAGTCCTTAGTCGGCACAGATTGCCCATTGGTCTCGCTGGTTTATGTGTGGTCGTGATGTCGTGTTTGCTGTTCCGTGTCCCTTTTTCAGACCTGCCTACCTATTTCTTTGCAAAAATGTAATATTTTCCTCAAGAATGTGTAATTTAGGGAAGTAAAGCGTAATATATAACAAAATTGACTGTAACCTTGATAGAAACATTGTACTTTCCACTCTTTGACATTGTTACTTTAAATTATTCCCAGGATTGCATGTTAAACGTCTTCAAATTCGATAGCATCATTTAAGAACAGATATATACGATATCAAACCGCTCAACGTGCAAGTAATTTATATATGCGAGTCTATTCATTTGTTAGGGATACTTTTAAAAAGCCATTCTGCTTAGAAAAATGTTGGAAGCGTAAAATTGAGCAGCAAAAGCATAAAGCGTAATTGTAAGTCAAAAATGGTCTGCTTTTGCGTCTTTTGCTGTGTATGTCTTCTCTGTGTTTTCACTTGGGTTGTTTTGATGTTTTGCTGTTGGTGCTGCAACCGGATCTTGTTGGAGATCTCCTCCTTTCTTAGATATTGATACTGATGACTCTGACCTTGACTACCTTGATTATATCTTTTGGATTCCCAAAATGCACAAAAACACTTACAAACATCGATTCATTGCCGGATCGTCCAGGTGTTCCACAAAACCTCCATCCATTTTGCCTTACTAATACGAAAATATCAACTCGCATCAAGCAAGGTCTTCAAACATACTGCAAGACAATATACTCCAGAAATGGAATCACTCAGATGTGGATCTTAAAGAACTTTTGGAAAATTTGAAAGCCACCAATATTTCAATCATATTACCAGCATAAAGTCTTTTGGCTTCTTCACGCTCACTCACAGCTCAAAAATAGAATAAATGGTTTGTGCTGAGTAAAAGGATTGTGACTTAAGCTATGATACCTCACCCCTGTGCATATAAATGATACATTGCAAAGATCATGAAATAAAAATATTTCAATCACTCCATATCAGATTGTGAAAAATTAGAGATGCACAAGAATGAACGAAAATTTTCATGACTTGCCAAAGTTACTAAGCATTACTTTACATACTAAATCAAGAGGCGACAGTTATTTTGTGAAGTAAAACAAATCTTTCTCAAGCCCGTACTTGGCATCATTCTGTGTTAAAAGTGCTAACATTGTCACATGATCAGCATCTGTACCTACATTGCACAAAGTATTTCTAGATGCATCACCCACACAAGTTTGGTTGATAAAGAATTTAAAGAAGGATGGAAATGAAGATGTCTAATTTCACCTTAATGATTGCTCAAGCGTGAAATATGGGTCAGATGCAGCATCTGTACCATGCATTGCAGTAAGCATCCTCAGATGTATCGCTCACACAAGTTTGGATAACGTAGGACTCATAATAGGCTGGAAATGGACCTGTCCTATTTTACTTAACCTTGTCGTTCAAGCGTGAAATGTGGATTAGATGCAGCCTCCATACCATGCATTGTAGTAAGCATTCTCAGATGCATCATCCACACAAGTTTGGTTGATGTAGGACTTAAAGTAAGGCTGGAATGGACCTGTCTCACTTTACCTAACCCGCTCTGACGCAGTGAAATGTTGGTCAGATTCAGCCTATGTACCATACATTGCAGTAAGCATCCTTAGATGCACCATCCATGCAAGTTTGCTTGGTGTAGGACTTATAGTAAGGCAGAATGAAGATGTCCCATTTTGCCTAACCTGCTCACTCAAGCATGAAATTTAGGTCAGATGCAATATCTGTACCATGCATTGGAATGAGCATCCTTGGATGATTTAAGACTCATAGTAAGGAGGGAATGGACCTGTCTCATTTTACTTAACCTTGTTGTTCAAGCATGAAATGTGGATCAGATGCAGTCTCCGTACCATGCATTGTAGTAAGCATTCTCAGATGCATCATCCACAAAAGTTTGGTTGATATACAACTTATAGAAAGGCAGGAATGGACCTGTCCCACTTTACCTAACCTGCTCACTCAGTGAAATGTAGGTCAGATGCAGCCTCCGTACCATGCATTGCAGTAAGCATCCTCAGATGCATCATCCATGCAAGTTTGGTTGGTGTAGGACTAATAGTAAGGCGGGAATGGACCAGTACCATTTTACCTAACCAGCTTACTCAAGCTTGAAATGTGGGTCAGATGCAGCCAAATCTAATTAGAATTCAGCTCTCTTTATTTCATTAACGACATAGAGATCTAACAACAACCGATTAGAGCCTTTTTCATTTGCAAAGAAAAGTAAATATATCAACCAATCACAGTTGTTCTTTATTATCCAACTACATCATGACCCAGTTTCGTTCGAAAATATTAAAATCACTGAGTGTTTCTGGTGTTCATTTAATTTTTTTTTTATATCGAAATGTTTACAAATCTATATATTACCTACATCATCCATATTTTTAGAAATGAAAGAAACCTGAACCAAAAATTGTCTTTTCGCTCAAATGTACAAAAATGCTGATCTTAAAAAAAATATGTTTAAACTAACCCAAACATAACAATAAAACAATTCAAGTACTTGTTGAGGCCAACATTGCTAAGTTGAATGTCATTCGGATCGTACTTTTCTCAAATTTTCGGAATGCCTCAGTTCTTATTCATTTCGTGGGGTATACATTTATTGACCGAGCCAGCTGTGATCTGATTGGTCCAATATTTTTATCTCTGACAAGCCCTCCAATCAGTCGTTGTTAGATCTCTATGTAGTTTATGAAATAAAGAAAGCTAAAATTTAATTAGATTGGATGCAGCCTCTGTATCATGCATTGTAATTGGTAGTAAGCATCCTCAGATGCATCATCCATGCAAGTTTGGTAGTATGGCAGGAATGGACCCATTTTGCTTAACCTATAGTGCGGACTTGGACAACAAGTGATAGCATAAGTCCCCGTCTACTTTGTCGAGGTGAGCTAATAATTGAATGGCCCATTCCACTTATGATCCTTTATCAGATTCTGTATAAAATACATGTGTATACAAAAGCTTTACTATGAAAATGACTTGACCTATTTCATCAGACTCATATTCAGAGCATAAGCATAAAAAGACACACAGATGGATGGACAGACAGATGGAAAACATGCTTACTTGTAGAACTTCTTCTTCTTCATGTGGGTCCCTTACTAAGTGTATATGTACAGAGTTCATGGTGGGTTCCTTAATGGTTATCAATTTTCTGTATAATTTACATTCCAGCTTTTATATGTGTATAAATCATATAAATCCACAAAAAAGAATGTAGTTTTCTCATTTTATTATAGTAAAAATAATTCTGCAGACTTATGCTATGTATAGTATTCTTCTAATTTGTCCTTCATTGACTTGTAATTATTTATAAGATCAAAATAATTAAACTCTCCAGGTAAAGTATTAAAAATTCTGACAAAATTAAAATTCACACCGGCCGAGTGTCCATAATACATTGTCATTTGTCGCACCAAATTCAACGCTTCATTTTTGCTCTGAAATATTTAAAAACAATTCATTAATTCAATTAAAAAGAAAGAAAATTTTGTGATTAGAACCACATGTAAATATATCAACTAACCTGCAATTAAAACCATCAATTAGTTTATCAAATGAAGTTTTTATGAATACACTAACAATAAGCTATACTACTTAGTAAATTACAAAGAATACAAAGTTTCCTATAGAGTTCTTGTATCAAGAAGTGCTCACACAGAGTACTCGTGAACGAGGGCGTGAAGTACAGAGAGATAGACTATATGCTATATACTGTAGGTAATACAAAATGAGAACCTGACTTCCTAATCTCAATGCATCCTAAAACTTTGGTCAATTTTAGTCGGTGGTTTCATAGAGAACTTAAAAATAATGAAATCTATGATGAACAAATCCCTGATGCTGTACTGTATCAACAGCTACAATTATGTTTGTACTTGAGTGCTGAAGTGAAATGAATTGAAATACTTACTAGTAATTTATCATCATACTGTCCTGACATCAACACAATTCCTGAAAAAATTCATTATATATTGATTTATGCTCCCTTACAGGGATCAGATAATTAATCAAAGTAGCAAAATTCAAGTATTTGCTTTTCTCATGTAAGCAATAAAGTAAAATCAAGGTCATCTTGTAAGAGTTTGAAAAATTTGAATAACTTCTAGATCCCTTAGCTCTGAGATTAAACAAAAACTCATTCAAGTGGAGACAGTATGTCAATATCAGTTTTGGAAAATTGACCAATAAGTATGGTACATGTATACATTATGTACCTTTCTTTTCCTTGAGCTCTGGAAAATGTGCTACAGTAAGGCAAGAGGGAGAATTCCCCTTTAGTTGCTAAAATGTAAGAAAATAATACCATAGTATACAAAGTTAAAACAAGCTTTTGATTGCCGAGAGACATATGTCCCCTATCAGCATACATCTAAGTCCTGCAACTCTACCTAAAATTTTTCCATCAAAACTGAACTCAAACTTGATCTGTATAACATCTAAAAATCTTACTAATAATGTGCACGATGACCTAGACCTTTGACCTTGGTTCAAAGTTAAGGGATACCCTTGGGTCCTAGGCATATTCAAATCCATCAAAAGCAGTTAAAAGTTCTTGCTAGGGCAAGTTTTTAAAATCCAAAGTTACTAAGACCTTGACCTTTGATCAAGGTCATGACACATTTTTGAGTTTTAGGCAACAATTACATGAAATATAATTCAGATTCATGAAGGCAGTGAAAAATTATGGTCCTGACAAGATTTTTGAAGTTGAAGCAATATGACAATAACTCACTTTGAGCCTTTGGCTCAGGAAAGGTGAAAAATATATACATGTATGTATCTTTTAAATCGTACTTCAAAATGTCATACAAATGTACATGTATTGCGCAAAAATCTGTCAAGATAATTTAACTTTCTGTAAACGTGGAAACTTTCACATGGGGGTAATTTTTGCACTTTTCGCAATTGTATGGTTAACATGAAAAAATAACCCCTGCGTGAAAATTACAACCATTATAAAAGACTAAAAGGAATACTCCTGATTTTTTCCGAAATTACCCCCATGAGTACTGTTGAAATGGTCATTTTGAAAAAAATTCCCCCAGCGAAAACATAACAACCATGTTTATAAATTGTCCAACATCTTAAATTAGCTGTTGAATAGGAAATTTGACCATAAACTATAGATTTTCCCTTGATTATTCATCCTTAATGATTTAAACCCCCTCTACCTGATAAGCTCCAAGAGGAGTAAAATAGACATCTTTTCCACTGAACTGTGAGAGAATAAATCTCATAACCATCTTTTCTTGGCAAAGGGTAAACAAACTGAAACAAAAATTGTATTGCACATCATTCTATTATCATGATTAAAATGTACACGTTGAGTAAAATATAAGAAGTCAGCCTGTTGGAAGTGAATTATAAATAGTGATTCTACTTTGCTATTTGTCATAGTAGAAACTTACTTGCGTTTAGAAACATTATGTAGTGAATGAATAGGTAAACACAATGTAAGAAACAACAAAAATGATTGAATTATCAACACATTCAAACTAAGATCTTCTACAAAAAAAAAAACAATTTTCTTTTCTGTAAATTATTTCACTGCTCTTATCTTCCTTGTAGGTTAAAAATTTGTGATATAGGTGACACAACTTACCATTGGAAACTGCTTTGCTCTTTCCATTAGAGTATTATATTCTAATTCCTGAAAGTAATGGGTTCATTAACAACTTTGTCAAACATTTAAGATTGAATTCTTAAAGGCTATCTTTACACTTATAACTTCCTGAAAAGCCAAATTTTCGAGTTTTGAACAACAACAACAGAAAAAAAATTGGATATAAATTGAAAGATTCAGTTGTTACAGTAATTGTGTAACTATATTGTTAGTCAAATATACCTCTTTCCATTTCATAACATAGATTAACTTAACTTTATCATCTTGGCTATTTGACTTTGCTTTTTCAACTTCAAATAAGCACATCAAATTACATTTGAAACTGTATAAGACTTGACAAATTTTTTTATCATCAGGTGTGATATACCAGTACATGGTCAAAGCATCTAGATTCAGTGTTAGCCTTTGTTATTTTCTTCTAACCCTGCTTGATTTTGAAGGAGCTGATAAAGTAAGGCGTAAAATCTGCCCTGAAAAAGTGGAATTTTCAAAATGGGAACTTCCAAGAAAATTCTTTCACAAAATTGATGCCAGTTCCTGGTTTCACTATAATCAGCAATTGGATAAGATTTATCATACATCGTTTTCTTAAAGGCCGACGTTGGAAACCACCCGGTCGTTAATAGTTATACCTGAGTGACATAAGCTTGATAGGCGTGGTATACCGTCTTTGAAGACAACGCCGTCTGCGAGCGGCGTGTTACATCAAAGACAAATCGACTGGTAATCCTTTATTATGCTAATGAGATACCCGAGTCTCATCTGTCAATCAAAAATTGATAGGGGTAAAAGGATTAAAAGGAACCAATCAGATACCAATAAGAGATGTTAACCCTATAGCGGTCAGTGTGGAAATGACAGAAAATTTACCTGTCCCCTTATAAAGTCCCCTGTCGGCCTTTAAATTTTGGGGCAAAATATGTCTTTTTTCTACAGAAATCAAAGGAAAATAGGAAAGATTTTTAAAACATTGTCCCCCCTTGCTACAGAACGCCACTTTTACAGAAGGTGTATATCACTAATACATATCTTTTGACAAAGTGGGGTTCTGTAGCTAGAGTGGGGGGGGGGGGAGATGCCCCAGAGATGAAAACCTGAAAAAGAGAGGGAGGGGGCTTTTAACGAATCTGTGTTTTAGGCCATAATATAAGCAAAGTTTCATTTTTTTCCCCCTTCTAAAGTCATTCATTTACTTATTCTAAACATGTTTACATGAAATGCACAAGATTTTGGAACAAAATAAGCAAGAGCGTGCTGTTTATGTATACACAGTGTGTATTTCGCAGTAAAATGCCTACCTTGTAGCCAATGAATACAAAATACAACTGTATTCTAGATTCAAGATTTTAAAATTTATGAATAAAGTTGAGACTAGTCTTTTTAAATTTGATTTCTAGTATCTTGTTTAGACTATAACTATGTTTTAAAGTTTATAGATATCCATAATAGCCAGATAGTTCTTAATTTTCAACGTTTTTTTATCAATATAAGCTTCTTTTTAACATGGCTACCCCTACTCTTTGGACTGCAATTTAAGTATCTAGAAATAAGTTTAACAAAATAAAAGTTGTATGAGGAATCTCCAAATACATTTTGTACATTACGTTTTAGTAATGATCATTTTTTTCTGCGTATAGATCATTGTGTAGAAGAAATACTTGAGGAGTTTCAGGGCTAAATACAGCCATTATCTTATCAGCTCCTTTCATAGTTTTATTTGATGGAGAGGACTTTAAAATATGAAGTGTTCTAATTATGCCAAGTTGGAGATGAGTTACAGTTATCATTACCTCTGTTGGTTACAAAGATTACTATTACAAGCTATTTCTCCTTGATGGCATGCTTTTGAGAAATGTTGGTAAGGACCTTATGCAAAATATTGATCAAAATATGCATCTAAAGAGCATTTTCTGATAAGGGAAGGATCTACAGAATGACCCCCCTCCACTGACCCAGCGGAACTTGCAAGAACGCTACATAAATGACATCAGACAAAAATACAACCCGCCACAGGATACAGCGATATGCACTTGAACATCATACGAAACAGACAAAAACATTGGAAACAGACGTAGAGAAACATCAAACATTAATGACAATACAGAAATGGAAGGATACCAATGTGCAACCGGGGCATACTTTAGCTATTAGCAAATGGTGTAGTTTATCCGGATTATGTGTGCACAATTCCCCCCCCCCCCACTTATTCCGATACACAGAGGTCTCCATAGATACACAATTGCTGTATAAACATAAAATTTATCACTGTAAGGTGACATCACAAACAAGATAATTTTAACCCAGTGGCCTTAAAGAGCTTTTATTGTAAATCTCTCTACAGATACATGTACTTGTTTCATGAATACGGAAGATCGCAAATACATCTTATCCAGAAATTTTGCGCACTTTCTGATTGTTCTCCAGTGTCTTGACATCATCAATTTTCTTGGGCAGAAAAGGTGCCCAAGTTTTGAACAATGGTTTAGGTAGGTGCCTATAATGCAAATCAGAAGAGACATGCTGCACGTTGAGATCTTGCTTATTGCTACATTTATGCAGCTTACATGTATATGCATCTTCTTGAGACAAGTGTACGTAATACCTTACTCCCCCTTGTTGGATGTCATACACAAAACTGGGTCTCCAGTGAGTGTTGTAGTGGAGACTTATCAGGCCAAAAATTTGTATATATTACTAGCAATTTAAGTGCTAGTTAATGTGTTTGAATAATTTTACTCCCAAAATTGCTTCTATATGAAAGTATAATATAATACGGACTCTGATCTTGTCGTATATACTCTCCACTACGACACTCACAGGAGACGCAGTTTTATGTATGACATCCGACAAGGGGGAGTAAGGTATTACGTACGCTTGTCTTGAGAAGATGATGTATATGATGAATTTTGCAGATAAATTTGCTCAGTCTTATTTTTGCCTAAGAGACATGAGACTGAATCTACCAGTCTCCATTTCCCCTTCATGTACTGACAAATTTTGTTAATAAATCTTTTGTTCGCCAAATCTTAAATTTAGTGAAATTTTACAAAACAAAATACCTTAACAACTCCAAATACACAATCTTTGGTGACATGGAATTCTGTCCAAATCTGTAAAATAAATTAAACTTGTATAGAAAAAAAAGAAGCAAAAAGCAAGTTACATGCACAATTATAGCAGGGTTTTTTCTACCCTTTGATTCCAGGGGCCTGGGCCTTCAAAATTGGGAAAAATAGCGACATTTGGTAGAAATTGGGAAAAAAAATTATACAAATAGAGAAAACAAGCAAAAATTTGCTTCTAATGAAGACGAGTAAATGCATATAGACACCTGTAGTACCAAGAATATTATATTTCAGATAGTGTACATTGTAAAACATAATTATAAATGTATTTTCAGTAATTTCAAAGGGTTTTTATACTTTTTTTTATTATAATTTATTTTTTTTTCAAATTGGGAATTTTAAGCTCAGAAATTGGGAAAAATGCCTGTTTTTCAGCATTGGGAATGGGGCCGAATTTCGGCCCTGGAGAACCCCTTAAAAAATCCCTGTATAGAGTCAACACAATTACAAAAAATAGCAATCCAAGGAATGCTTGTGTTGCCTGCGAAGCGACTTATTTTCAAAAAGTGGATCAAATATGTAGGTCAAGGTCACTTTGTTCAAAATTATTTGTATCAGTAGGAAAGTCTTGTCAAATGAAATTCACATGTGAAATAGTAAACCTCTTACTTACCAATAAAAAGATATGGTCAATCTCAAATATTCAGAAAAGAAAGTCAATCATCTAGGTCAAGGTCACTATGTACACATTTTTGGTAACAAAAGAAAGAAATCATCATAAGAAATAAAGGTGTGAAATATTAAAGCCATATCACTTACCAATCAAAAGGTATAGCCAATCTGAATTTTTTGATAAGTAGGTCAATATCTAGGTCAAGGTCACTAAGTTAAAAATTATGGTATGTGTAGAAAGGTCTTGTCATAAGGAATACACATGTGAAAAATCAAAGCCCTATCCCTTACCAATCAAAAGGTATGGTCAATCTGAATTTTTTGAAAAGTAGGTCAATATATATGTCAAGGTCACTAAGTCAAAAATTATGGTATGTGTAGAAAGGTCTTGTCGCAAGGAATACACATGTGAAATATCAAAGCCCTATCACTTACAAATCAAAAGTTATTGGGAGTGACACCCAAGATTGACAGACAGATGGAAGGATGGAGAGATGAACAGACAGACAAAGTGATCCCTATAAAGTGTCACTATGCTTCACAGGCAACACAAAAACTGCAAGAAATATATCAAACTCCATTGATATGAATGAAAAATTATCTGACCAAATACATTATCTTTTTGCATGAGGTACTTTTTACTTTCAGTTTGTAGAATCAGAATGCATGTATGCAGATATACAATATAATCATATAACAATCTAAGTGAAATCAGAACTCAAAATATCTTTACTTTAACAAATTTATAGAAATGAATGAATACCTTTCCTATTTCTTCTGCACTTCTCTCCATTACAAGGTCCATTCTCATTATATCATCTAATGACTGGAAGTAGAAAATGAAAGATAGTTTTGGCATCTTGACACCCATTTGATATAGTAATAGAACTATATAAATTCCAATTGACCACTTTCCAGTTCCGCGCCACCTAGCGGCGAAGTGCTGAAAACAGGGTGTCATGGCCGTATAGACGGGCATCACGCCTCAATCGCGTTATATATCAGTTAACATATTTTGATGGATATTTCTTATTTGTCTTTTAAATTACCCGACTAATTAGTTTTATTATTATTTATAGATGTTTGCTGAAAGAAAAAGATGCTATAAATGAATTTTTTCTGCATATTTAAACATCTATTTGTAAATTTAAAACCAGCTTTTCCGTGGTATGAATCACAAATTATCGTTGGTTTTCTTCGTATTCGTATTTGTACGTCCATTGCGCTAATCCATTTTCTTAAAAAGTATCATCCCAATTAACAAATCGTTGTTTTGACAAGTACACACATGCCAATCAACCGTGCAGGGTACGTTTATTCATTACCTGCCAGGTGTGAAAATCATCAGAGCGTGATATGGCCATGCGGCCATTTCAAATAAGATATATGGAGACATGGGAGAGGGACAATAAGAATATCTTCATAATAAATCCAATCTTCTTATTTTCACAGAGAAAATTTCATTTAAAATATACTTAGATATGTAAACTTTTGAATATGTTAACATATATACTTGCTGCATGTACACGGACTGCGGTCAGCGTACACGTGTAGTGTACGTTCTCATTGCACCCTGTTCACATGGAAGAGTTTTTACGGTAATTACTATCTTTTTCCTCATCTTGTTTTTATTTATTTCGTCTTTTTTTTTCTCTTCCTTTTTCAAATTGATACAAAAAAATGTTTTTTTTTTATCTGATAATGTATTTTGATTTAAAGATCTTAGCTAAAAAATGTCATATTCAAAAAGCTCTTTTAAAAATCTCAAGGAATCACAGAAGGTTTCTTTAATGAATGAAATAAGAAGACAAACAAATAACGAGTCAATAGGAAATAAAGTTGAAACATCTGTGAAAAAAAAAATAAATGAAAAAATAGTGAAGTAAGAATTTCTTTTTAAATGCGTAAGAGCCCCCCCCCCCCCCCCCCAATTAAAACAACTAAGAGTCCCCTTTGGTGTTGCCGATAGGGGACTAATAATGGAGAATCTAACACTGTTTTTTTTTTCTAAAATACGGCTGGATGATCATGGTATATAAATGAATATGTTAAGATTCCTTGTTTAAATTATAGTTCGAAAAATAAAGAGATTTGAAAAAAAAAGAAAATACTGGATCACCTTTTCATTTGGCCCGTTTATTTTAAATGTGATATTGTGTTTATCCCGCATCTCTTTCTTTTCTTAACGATCTCCTTACATCTTTAAATTTGACAAGAATGATTATAGATGAAAATTGAATTCTGATGAGGAGAGAGACTCAGAGGGGAAGGTAGGATTGCGTATAAAACTCAGTGCCCCGTGTACACTGAATAATAATAATAAAAAAGTCGAAAGGTACGTGTTTCTCGTGGTAATATATAAATTTTATATAAATACACAAACGCTCTAAAATGAATATAATAACATATTTCTATACTAGTATTTTTTATCTGACCATTCCAGACATTGTGTCAGCATGCATGAACGCATGGCTGACTCCACACAGGTAGGCGCCGATATCTACCTGGATGACACCTGTCATAATTGACTGGTTGTGTATATACACGGGGTGCACGTGTATAATAAGAGTCGGTAATAAGAACTGAGATTAAGATTAATCAAATGAATGATTTCTTGTCTCGTATTTTGAAATAATCGACAGAAAATAACTTCCATAACCTATCGAAACTGCCCCGTTTTACATGATTAATTTTTGCTATTAATGATTAAAATTTGTCAAAAGCACCATATTTATATGTCAGAAATATATCAAGACATATTAAAGCGATTGTCTTGGCATATATAAACGATAATATTAAGATAGAAGAGAACTATCTGCCCGAAATTAACACATCAATAAACGAAGCGGCATATGCCTGTGCCCGTCTATACGGCCATGACACCCTGTTTTCAGCACTTCGCCGCTAGGTGGCGCGGAACTGGAAAGTGGTCAATTCATCAAAGTACTGTTTTTCATAATGTAATGGTATTTTTCAATTTCCTTGGTGTGTACAAAACGTTGGATCAGTTTACGTCTTCGGACGGTACGCCTAGTAGAGGCGGAATCTATGACTGAACTGAACTGGATCATGGTATAATTCCATAGTGCAACACAAAGGTCAATGAAAAAAATCAGTGCTGTACAATGACCAAATGTTTTGACCGGTGTGTGAAACATTGATCTGTAGATTTTTTGTAGGAAAGTACAGACTCTATATCGGCAGTTTACCTTCGGTGGCCATGAACCAGGCTCTGAGCTATCATCATCATCTGTTCTAGGTTTTGGCTCTGGAGGAGTTGATAAATCCTTCTTCATTTGCTCTTTCATTTCTTTTTCCTTGGCAGCAAGCTCTTTCACTTTAGCCTCGTACTTCTCTGGATCTAAGCTGAAATCATTATTTTAATAAAAGATCAAGAAAATCTTATGTTATGCAATGTTGTTGTTGTTGTAGGTATCCTCCACCTCTTTGTAGGTGCACCCACGGATGTGGTATGGTAAAAACAGTAATAGTTCTCTTAAAAGCACTCTTAAAAATAGAAGATTTTATTTAACAGGACACTGCCTTGTCGACCACCCTCCTTGTACATCCGTTTAGCATATTTTGTAGGTATAAACGACCACAATGTACACTGTAGCACAGTTTCTTAGTAACCTGTTCACATTTATGGAGAAAATCCTGATTGTTCGGAATAAGACCACCGTTCACAAGTACACTAACATCCAGTACACACTGCAATTTTATATCCAATGAGAAATTGTTCCATAAATCGGATCCAGACCATCCCATGAGAAGTGACCTCAATTGCTCTATGTGAGGTTTTCGAAAGCTGTGAAGAGCACCACATTTCAGGAGCATATAAGCATAAGTCTCTATATTCCTTCTACAGAACTGACAAGTTGGGTCCACTTCATTTTGATTGAATCGGGCTAATTTAGATTGGACAATGTGTGTACCTGTAAGTAATCTGGCTTTAACTGTACCCCATTTAACATCCATGATGCAAGAGTTCCGATATTTCCAAAGTGGGTGTAGCATTCCAAACTGCAACGAGTCTAAATTACATAATCATGATAATGATAGAGTTGATTTGTCCAAACAATCTCGGACCAGTTCTGCACGCCAGTACTTCTCTATATGGTTGTATACAATCTTTTTCCATTCCGTCTTTGTTGGTGTGTTGTCTAAGACGGAATGGAAAAAGATGGTATACAACCAATGTTACTTATACCATCCTCAGTTTTCTGTACTAATGTATAATATTCATGATCTGATAATGATAAAGATTATTTTAAATGATACTTCAGGTTAAGCTTCTGTACAGTATACTCAAAATGAAGCATGACTGCAGGTATCATTTCATTTCATTTCTGATACAGGAGAAGATGCATGAATATAATGTAACAAAATTTTTAGCTGAAGAAGGTTTTGGGGCAGATTGATAAAATGCATCATCATGTTATTATTTACAACTATTTAAAAAAAATATTATATATATATATGTAAGTAAAAGACATTCATTTAATGATCATCTTGATTTTGCACTATAAAATCGATTCCTGGTAATAATACAAACAACTTACACTTTCAGTTCATCAAGTTTTTTCTTGTATTTTTGAAAGTATGGATTGCTCTCTATGGCGTACTCATTACTTTCTTTTTGCTCTGAGCTGTATGTACGTCCATGTAATATCTGCGACCATCTCAAACCACAGGTACTGGTGCATGTCAACATAGTGTTACCATTCTCCTTACTGAACCATTTGGACGGCATTCTGACGGCAGCTGGCATTTTCCTCCAGCATGACAAACACACTCTCAAGTAGCTATAAGTAGGTATCATTGTTGTATCTATCTTATAATTCATCAGATGTGTCCATAAGTCTTATCACGTGGCAGTTTTCCTGGAAAAAAAAACAAAACAAAACTGAACAAAGGCACGTAAGAATAATGTAGTATCCCCTCCATATTGAAAGGTTTAATGATTTTCTTTTAATTCTACCTTGTTTCAAGGGTTCAAGCTCAAGTTCTCCAGTATATTGTGACCTTCACCTTGAACCTTTGCTCCTTGGCATTGTAGCTTTACTTCTCTGCATTTTTACATCACCAGACCATATCTTCACAACTTTGCTAAATATTCATAACTAACTTCTTTCCCGCTAAATTAGCTTTTCTATAATTTCAAATCTTCGTTTCTTTGCAAGTTCATTTTTTTTACTTCCGTTTTGACGTCGGCACAATTGATCATCACCCTGAGTAAATGATTTTTAACATTCAATATTTTAAAACATTGCACTTAGTTTTAGTATGTACGGTATGCATTTCCTAATTTTAATGCTTCTCTTTGGAATAAGATCTTGAGGTCCAGATATTGTTAACAAGAGGTGAATAAATCATTAAAAAGCCAAAGAAATTGTCTGATTCCCCTAGCTAGCTCACAAGGTTAGAAAAAATAGGGTAGGTAGGTAGGCATTTTTTCTTTAACATTGTTTTTTCTTTCGAAGTAAGGACTGTACATGTATGGAAGTTGACTTGTTCCAATGTCCATCAATGTTTCAGCGGCATTTTGTAGTACATTCATAATTTATTTAGGATACTATGAAATGATGCTTTGAAAAAGGAATAGAGGAAGTACATTGTAAGAGCATTTGGGGGGGGGGGGTTGACGTAAACTACCCTACTACATGTAATATTTTTTCAAATAGTAGAGCTGCGCTGTGGTCTAGTGGTTAGGGCGCCGGCTTATGGTCACTGGTTCGATCCTCACTAGGTCCATGGAGAAGCAATTTTTTAAAGACGTAAAGAAGTAAAGACGTGAAGAAGCAAAGAATTGAAGAAGTCAAGACAAGAAGAAGCCAAGATGTGAAGAAGCAAAGACGTGAAGAAGCCAAGATTGATGACGTGAAGATGCAAACATAGGGTAATCAAAGATTACATAGCTCGCCTATACAGGTTTTTGTCAGAAACCATGTTAAACTTTTTTGAAAAGTAGGTCAAAGTCCAAGGTCAAGGTCACTAGGTCAAAGGTCATGGTCCCAAATGAAAGGTCTCGTCACAAGGTATCTACATGTGAAATATCAAAGCCCTATCCCTTATAGTTCAAGAGATATAGTCCAGGTTAAAGTTTTGTCTACGGACGACGACGACAACGACGCCGAGGGTATGGCATTAGCTCTCCAGACTTTTTCATCCCAGCGAGCTTAAAATAATCAAGAAGCCAAGATGTGAAGATGCAAAGGCGTATTATAGAAGCCAAGACGTAAAGAACATGAAGAAGCAAAGGCGTACAGAAGCCAACAGGGAGTAAAATTAGCACTCGCCCAGTCGCCATTGGCGACCATTTTCACGACTGGGCGACTAAAACTTTGACCAACAGTGGCCCAGATGGCGAGTAGGAGATATCGTAAATCAAATGTTCAAATGTCGGTTTTCAATTACATAAGACTTCTCTCTATACTCCGTTGAGTGAGTACTTATTTACACCTTAAAGGTTATGTATGACTGGCTACAGTAGGGAGCTCTCGAGTGGCCAACAATGGGATTAAAGTGATCATGTTACCGGTACGATAAGGGGATCAATAGCAGACGATTTTTAAAGACTGAATATTTAAACATGTAAAAAAAAAATGAAAATAAGACATCAGGCATTTGTTCAACAAAGGATTTACAACTTATTAGTTTAATAGCAATCAGCAACCATATTTTATCCTACACATTTTCTTCACACCGAATGGCGATCAAGCGCGAATTCACGGGGTTGGGACTCCCTGGAATTGCCGAACATTTTCAGGGTGGAGGAAGGAGGGGTAGAACCTCTAAATTTTGTCCCCAAATCCTTGTTTTTGGTGAGTGGGGAGGGATGGGACAAGACTCCCACTGGAATTTGCCTTAAAATCCTTATTTTTTTCAATTTTTACTTAAAATGAATGCAACCTTAAAAAAAAGTTGGGCCCCTAATTTTCTAGCTGGGCCCCCAAATTTCATTTTCTAGGGGCCCAGCTGGCCCCTAAGTCCTGCAGCCAATTTTACTCCCTGGCCAAGATGTACCAGAAGTGTACATGTAGTTGCAAGGAAGAGAAGACAAAAAAGAAGAGCTACAAAGACATGAAAGAGCAATGATTCAAAGAAATAATGCAAAGAAGCAAAGTGTTCTTGCCTTTATATATATGTACATGTAGTTACTTAATTCACTCCTTAATTACCATAACAGACGTAACTTCGCTTTTATGCTATGTGAAAAAGCACTGCCCCCTTCCCCCCCCCCCCCCCCCCCCCCAAAAAAAAAAAACTGTTAAGCAGTAAGACTATGATTCGAAAGGTTTACAAATTTATAAACAAGAGGCCCAAGTGGGCAACATTGCTCACCTGAGTTGCAGACAAAAGACTGATAGAGGACAATTTGGTGGAGGCCCTCGAGTACTTTTTTCCTGTGTGGTTTTGTGACAATTTATGAAGGGATTGTAGAGGAGAAGTTGAAAATGTGTCAACCAATCAGAGCCCTTGGCAGCCATATTTGTTGACCAATCGGCATGAAAAACACAAACTTTGTAGAGGACCATGAGTACTTGCTTGCTGTAAGGTTTCGTGAAATTCTGTACAGTGGTTACAGAGAAGATGTTGAAAATATGTCAACCAATCAGAGCCCTAGGTGGCCATATTTCTGGTGAGCTAAAGATAGTAAATCCTCCAGTTTCAGTTTGGGAAGTTGGATTCTGTCAGCAACAGTACAGCAAAACGTAGTACAACTCCTCATACCCAAATAGACCCAAAACGATACGCAATAATAACCAAAAATCGTCTGGGATCAACTTGTTGTCATTGTCGGACTAAGCAAAACGGATCGGTCCAATTTTAATTTGGTCAGAGGAAATTCGAATTAAAGAGTTATGAAATGACTCGCTTTTGTTTTCCTAATTCTTAGTGAGAAATATTTGTTCTGGATCATTATGATAAATTTTTTACCTGAGTGAAGAGAAGTAAAAGCCACGTACAACGACTGCGATCGCGCGATCGCGACCTACCTGTTTCTGCAGGTACATTCCCGAGAGTTCCGAAAAAGTAATTTCTACTTTCACTTTGTCATTCGGTATGTTTACTTGTAGAACCTGACTAGTCAGATAGCTTTACCTAATCAAATTTAGATGTACTGCAGCAAATGTTAAGAATTTTGTCTAGTTGGGCTCTCTCTTTGGTAGTATGGGGTACAGTATGGCGCCATTGTCACTTGGGATTTTGACTTTTTTATTTTTTTTTTCAACATTTTCTGGGTCAGAGTTTTCATTTCTGGTTAGGGCTGGGACGATACTGCACCCAGCCGATCCGATACGTATCACGATACCTGATATCCGATACGATACATATCGCGATACTAAGTTAATTAATAAAATTTTCTCACAAAGCTACTTGATAGTATTTATATTCATCATACAAGTAGCTTTTTTATTCAACATGTTATATTTATCCAACACTAGATTTCTGTCTAGAATATTTCAAAGATGAAAAAATTAAATGGTTTGTTATTTGACTAGAAGAATTGAAAAACAAAAAAACCATTTCAAATAACAATAAGAAGTCATGGAAGTTTCGTATTAAAAATCAATGGTTCTTATTATTTTGTCATTTTATATCTACATACTTGCCATAATTTTTCGGAGTTTTGTCTGACATGTTGCAAAGAGGGACAAAAAGAGTGAAATCATCAAAAAGAGGGACAAATATAACACCAATGAGGGACATAAAGAGGGACACTTTTTCATCACTATAACAAGGCCTTTTAATTATTATTACAAGTTGGGGTCTTTTTGGGGGGGGGGGGGGGATCCTTCACTTTTGAAGGAGCAACACAGTCAAATGAATGAGAAGTGTAAAATTTTCAAAACAAAGGACCATGTGGTATTAATTTGTTTCACTTATTTCCTCTTCAATTTGTCTGATTTTTTTTTCTGAAAATACTGAAATTTATCTCACTAAGATATTGCAATCCCAAATTGCACAAGATCATTGCTCTCTGCAAACACAAGAACGTCAGAGAAAAAATAAATCTTATTAATGCGCGCCGTATACGTACACGGGCGTCGGCTCCTGGTCGGACGCATTTCTAAAAAGTGGCGCTTCAGCGAACTTGTCCACCTTTTAATTCACAAGTATTAAGGTATCCGTTGTACAATTGAGTCATTTTACATAGCGTTTTAATCATCTCCATTGTAAAGTATGGTAAATTTTATGCCTGGTAACGTACTGTAAACTATATATTTCCTAAAAGGTAATGATGCCCTGAGTTCAGATTTAAGACTCCCAGGTCTTAAAAAACAAAGGGGAAAAACTCTTGTACAACTTTGTTATTTCGCATATGTAATATACAGAAAATAGACAATTTAAATGCTTCATAAGTTATTCCCCTTTGTTTTTCTGGCCCCAAAATTATTATTTCTGAGAAGTGGGCTTTACAACCTTTCAGAAAATGTATAGTTTATAGTACCTTACCAGGCATGGAAAAATGCCCTATTGTACATCGGATACCTTAAACACCTGCGCCGTTACCTGAGTTGACGTTGGCGAACAGTAACAAGGAAGTTTTAATCAAATACACAATCGATACCTTAACGTCTCGGGTATTGAAAAAGACATACTTCACGTTATTTCTTCTCATAAAAATTTTGTATCTTGGCTTACACAAATGGTATCACTCGAACATCTTATAACTATTACTTTCAGTGATCGAATTATTTTTCTAGCAAAAACAAAAACAAAAACAAAAACAAAACAAAACAAAACAAAAAACAAAACAAAACAAAACAAAAACAAAAAACAACAACAACAACAAGAGAAGGCTAACTTGCATTTATTTAGCGACGTAAACTGACTATTGTTTGTGGTACAGCCGACCTTTTATCAATCGATTACTACCAAAACAGAGATCGATTACCGGCTGATAACTGTACATGGGTATATAACGTGCGGTAGATATTATTATAAAACAGTTTAAGTTTATGAAAAAACGGAGCGACTAATAATCAACATTACGCTGATTTTTTTTATGGAACGTCCAAAAATAGGGATTTCCCGGCTGGGACAGATTTTTTTCGGTTGAAAATGCGGGACAATGGCAAGTATTTATCTAAATGTAAACTGAAGAAAGTTGGATTTAAACTTGAGTACTTGAAAATACGGAAAGTTCAAGCACAATTTCTTTGTAAATCTTAACTTAGGTATCGTCGGGGTGTATCGATACTTGGATCGCGAAAAAAAATATCGCGATGCACCGATGAATCGGAGTATCGTCCCAGCCCTATTTCTGGTGTTTTGCAGGTCATGTTTTGATTTAGTATAAAAGTCGCAAAATGGTTCACGTGCAATCTCCCTCTTTTTTAACTGTCAAGGAGGGAGATCTCGCTCTTTTTAGAAATTCAAAACTGGTATGGTGCACAGCAGGGCTGAGCAATTATATGAAATTAGTTTGTCAATTGAATTTAGCTAAGGACTTACAATGAAACTTCCTACACATATTACTTCATATGTTTTGTTTTGCAGAAAACCTAATTTCAATGGAAACTGAGGAGGTTCTTTAATTTTTGTCTACAGGTTGCGTGTAGACAAAAATTAAAGATGCTCCTCAGTTTCCATTGAAATTACAGAAAACCCAAATGCTATTTACTGCAACCACAGTATTAACAGAAGATATCATAATGGGCACTGTTTTATTTATAGCACAATGACTGTCTCACTCTTGGGCATATGTTTTACAAACATTTTGTCTAGTCAATCAATATATAAGTTTCGAATGCATTTTATTTATTTATTTTTTTGCAGACTTAAGGAGATCTTCTTGTTGAGGGCCAGTAGATATTGAATGCAGTTAGTCCATCAGCTCCAAAAAATTAATTTCAAGCCCTGCTCAGGTCAGTAAATGGTCATGCAAGTTGATTAAAATGTGTGCACAAGTTTTAAAAGATTGTGAGCACGAAAGTAAACTGTGCAACATATTGTTGTAGGCTTGTATTTGCCTAATCAACATGATCAATGTGCTTAATTGTTCATGATAAATGCATTTTTTTTGGAGAAAAAATGTCAGCTACTATGGATGAATAACAAAGCATCACCTTCTTTGTATTTAAGGTTTGATGGTTGCCTCCTGAATATACCTTTTTTTTTTGTACTATAAAATACTTAATTCATTGAAAGTTTCCGAAGCAATATTGTATGTATCTTGTGTAACCCACGGGGAAAGCTCGTGCCTCACAAACCAATTTCTTCTCTTATAGCTTTAGCAGTAAAAAAATGCACTGAAATTTAAAAAATTACAATCTTTAACCCACGGGGAAGCTTGTACCTCACAAACCCCACGTGGTTATGTGAAGTACAATCCACCCCGGGGGTTCACACGATGTATTGTTTTTTTTACATATGAAATATATTTCAATTTCTTATCTTATAGCTTAAGCAGTGAAAAAAATGCATTGAAATTTAAAAATTACATTCTTTAATTTAAGGCTACCCTAGAGCAATGAAGGACTTCGATCAATTTTTATTATGTTTAAATGAGATAATTTAGATTAATTAGGTTTATTAATCAGGTTAATCTTTACTTATTGATATTTTTTGTCCTTTTATAGAGTATGGAGGGCTGGATTTTTGGCTGCCTGAGATTGTCACAGTTTTATGTAACCCTCATCATGGTGTTGGCATCCACACTAACAAGCTACACAGTTCTATCATTAGACAGTTCCACTCAAGGTTTGTTTTATTACCTCTCATATGATATGAGGAATTATCAATATAAAAAAAACAAAAACAAAATCATGTTTGAAATTTCCAAGCAATTTATAAATTAATTGGATTTTATCCGTTCTTTGTCTTGTTCATCTTTGAGTTTAAAGGCCGACGGGGAACTATATAAGAGCTGACTAGGTAAATTTTCTGTCATTTCCTCACTGACTGCTTTAGGGTTAACATCTCTAATTGATATCTGATTGGTTCCTTTTAGTCCTTTTATCCCTATCAGTTTTGATTGAAAGCTTAAAACCGACGAGACCTGCGGGTATCACATTAGCATAATAAAGGATTACCTGTCAGTATGTCTTTGATGTAACACTCTGCTCACAGACGGCATTATCTTCAATGACAGTATACCATACCTACCAAGGCCATGTCACTCAGGTATGCATATAAATGACTGGGTGGTTGCCAATGTCAACCTTTAAGGTATTCCCTCTATTTCTCATAATACTCAGGCCTGTTCAATGCTCAAAATGGTTATGATGGTGTTTTTAGTCCCCTACCGGTAACATCGAAAGGGGACTCTTAGTTTCCTCAAGGTCTGTCCGTCTGTCTGTCTGTCAGTCAGTCCATCTGTCACATTTTCAGTTTTCCAGACTTTTTTTTGCTGTTGTTGCATATATTGAACTCATTTTTGGTATGTGGATATATCTCAATGTGATATAGATCAAGTTTGAGTTTGGTTTTGATTGACCTATTTTTACAAGAGTTATGGACCTTGGACTTAGCAAATTTTATGAAAATTTCAGTTTTCTGGACTTTTCTTTGGTTCTGTTGAAGATAATGAACTGATTGTTGATATATGAATTCATTTTAGTGGGATACAGACCAAGTTTGAGTTTGGTTTCCATTGACCTATTTTTACAAGAGTTATGGCCCTTGGACTTAGCAAATTTAATGAAATTTTCAGTTTTCTGGACTTCTCCTGGCTGTTGCAGATAATAAACTCGTGAAAAGAGATTCAGGACATAAATTTACGCCGCCGTTTGGGGACTTTTATCGCTCAGCGTTATTTTTTTATTGCCTCATTTAGTGAAAATTACCAATCCTTTGATTTTAAGATATTTTTTTTTTAATTTCAACCCAGACTGTTTAAAGTAAGGAAACTATATCATATATGATATACAAAAAGAATTGTCAGTTGATTCTTAATCGTATTAATCAAATTATTACATGTATGTTGAAAATACATTTCTATTCTCAAAATTTCAAAAAAAAATATGTGATTGTACTCTCATCTTCAAAAATCAATGATTTATAGAAAGGAAAGCCTTTAGCACATGACCTGGAAATCTCAAGCAGCTGAAGCTCAACATTTACCAATTATCTCTAGAATTGAAGTTAATGACAGTTTTTTAAACCTGCAAAATATTTTGGAAATTAAAACACTTATATTTAATTTGTTACAATGGATGAGTCTTGATGACTGTTAATTTTGATAGTATTGCATGATTAAGAATTAAAGCCTTGATCAATATAACTCAGATACTAACAAGTATCAGATGTGTGTAGTTGCTCAATTTAATAAATTCAAAAAGTATCATCTTTTCAAAAATACAAGACAAAAGACACATCATGTCCCAATTTTATTTCTTACTTGCCAACACGGACAAGTTCAGACTGAAGAACCACTTGCATGATATTTTACTCTTTCCAGGTGACCAGATTCTACCGACATTGGCCAGCCTTGTTAGTTCTAGTTCTCTGTATGATGAGGTTCAAAACCATAACGGATACGAAGAACACATTCTTCCTTATCAGAAAACTACAGATCGTCACATCGTGGAAAATATAGTTTTATCCTCCTCAGGTGTAGAGCTGGAAGTGTCGTACACAAATATGGTGCCTATACCTTCAGCTTCAATTGTAGAAAACTCTAATAGCAAGTCCTCAGCTACAGAATTTACACGGCAGCAAAATTTGTATCAGAAATGGAATGACGATGCTATGGATCAGTCCAAAAAATCAAAGACATCGGAAAACGGGCCAAAGATCAATATGGATACAGTAATTATTTCTAGTGAGTTTGTTCCCACTGTGACATTTATTTCTACGTCCAGAGATTCTGATATAGAAGATCGCAAAGCCTACGATTCTCAGGTGCTAAGCGGTCATATGGACAGTATGATAAAAACAGACTCGAATATAAGTGAAGATCATGATTCCTTCACTACAACAAACAATGATATGAGTAAAAATGTGCCGTCAGTGACAGAGGGACACTGTGGAGCTCAGGATGAGTGTACTATGTTATGATACTGACCAGCTATAACTGAGCTTTGTAATTATCTCGTTAATGAAGACTAAGTTGTATCAGCTGTGCATATTTTCTGTTATATTGTTTAGCACAGTTACTTCCCATTTGGAATTTTTGGATAATATCTTATTTAATCATTCTGAATCAAATGCTATGAATCCATCTGAAAAAAAATCATGTTTTGATATCGTGAGGTCTGGAAATGTATATAAAACTTAGAGAAAAAAAATGTTCTTAGTATTGTATATTTCCCTCTTTTAATATCATGTTTATGGTCACAAAGGAAAAAAAAGCAAATTTGTGCTATACATATTTTCTTTGACAAATCTAGAAAATTCCTAATCATCATGAGATTTAAACATAACTTGTGTTATATGTAATGCATTTGAAAATGATGCATAAGAGAATTTTTTTTACCATAATTCTCTTAATACAAGAAGCATTAAAAAATTTAATTTGAGTAACATTGTGTTGAAAGTGGTGAAAAGGGGGGTGAATTTTACATAAATTATGCATAGTCCTATACATTTTTCACAGGATTTTTGAAATTTAATCATGGATAATATCAGATGTCATCACCTATGGGAGTAACTATGTACGGTAAACAGCAGTCACCAATCACTTGGCTTTGTTGTATTTGTTATATTGTATTGTTTTAGAGTAAGTGTCTTAATCTGTGTATTGTTACACATGTTACAGGTATGCAACACAAGACTAGCACATACATGTATATGTTTTACATGGTAGTGCATTACATACATAAATGCACTTGCTTTGTGCTGCAACCCCATAACAAAACAAATTATGACATTTATTCTTAATATATGCATGTACATGAATGGACACCACAATTGTCAGTTTCATTCTTGTTTTCTGAAATCACTTCTTTCCATGTTAAAAGGTCAATGCAGGTTAAGTTTGCCAGTTATATACAACGTACAGGTTAGAACCATTGTTGCATGTTAATTTATATAGAGCTAATGCATCACAACATAGTGACTTTTCAAATGAAAATGCAACAAGTTTCATTTCAAGTTTCATATTAGTCAATTACATTGGTTGTGCATATATACTTTTTATTCAAACAAAGTCTTGTCAGTAGAATTTTATCAAATTCTCCTTGTATTTCTCAGTCAATGTGCATAAGGTATCATTGTGGCATTTGATATATAAATATTTGTGTGGACACAATATGTGGTGATTTATGCACTATTACAGTAGGTTGGATAAGTTTCATATATTATTTCATTTTAGGGTAAATTGTTGATGTACCTCAAAACAATTTACCATATTTATTGCCTTGTTTATGCTTTACATATACATGCAATGTAATGATAATTAATTTATATTTTAAAGTATTGTAATGATAATATGTATTTCTCTTAGATGAACCTAAAAAAGAATTAAAAATTGGAAATTATATCTGTAATGTTTAGATTTCATTCCATATACTAAATATTCCCTATTTAAAATTTTCATGAAGTTTTTGAAAATGAAAATATTATAGGCAGTGTTATCTAACTAAAGATTTAGTTTTAATCAGAATTAGGTTTGCAGGTCTTGTTATATTCTCTTGAAATAAGTGACTGTTCAAAACTTATAATTACTTATAAGTATAATATTTCATGAATTGAGGGGAAAAAGATCAAAGTCAAGATGTCAAGAATTTTGAGTTGCCCACATAGGATGCTTACACCAACCTAGTGTTACAAGACAAATGTCAAGGTCACAACTAGCAGATGATTATTTTATATTGTTCACAGCATCCTCAAAATAATATATATGATGTCAAATGGATAATGATGTCAAATTGATGAAAGTATTTGGATAATATTTCACAGATTTAATTGTTACTTGGAACAGAAGGGTGTGTACAATAACCTTGAGCCAAATGTTCAAAGGTAGAGGTCACAATATACTTGGTAAAATCTTGTCTGGGAAGTAACTCCTACCCATTCATACATATTCAATGATAATATTTTACATAGCCAATGGTCAAGATATCACAATAGGCTTTATTGATTAATATTTCACAAAATTTTTATTTTAAAATTCTCTAGGGTGTCAAAACCTTCAAATGGTCAAAGGTCATGGATAAGACCTTGGCATAAGTGGGTTTGGATAATATTTCAAAGAATTGTTACTTTGGACCAATATCAATATTGAATAATTATTTGTTCAACAAATAACGAATCATCAGTGATTCCTCCGGCTGAAAAGATTGAAATCCAGATAGTTATAAAATATGACAAATGATAAATGTGTCTGTTGGGAAAATATGTCCCTTTAGGGTAAGTCTACATTACTTTGAAGGTATCCGTTGTACAAATAAATATCAAGTGTAAATATACAGTAAGAATTACGGCATATCTTTACCTAAATATACCATAATGCAACATAAAAGTTGGTTTCCAACATCATAGGTCAACATCCCAACCGCTACCTAATCCACGGAAACTATCGAGACACTGCCGAAGATCACCGAGATAGTCTTAACACTGTTTAAATGGACGAGACGTCAGCGAGATCTCCATTTGTACAATGGATACGTGAAGTTGATTTCTCAGAGATAAATCTGATTATTATTTTGTCACCTGTCATGTGAGAAATATATAGAGAAAAATGTTTATTTTTTCATTTTCGATCATGGTTTTCCTGTGGTGCGTTACGTTTTTGGTGAGGGCGAATTTTTTACCCTAAAAATTGTGAAAGAAATGAAAAATTCATTGTTACTTGCTATTTATATATGGTTCTTCATGGTTAACGATGAGCTTCCGCAATATATTTCAAAATAGCTACTTTTTAGCCGGGTTGCAAAACTCGGCTCTTAATTCGATGTGAGACGGATGGGCGATGGGGTGGGTGTCAACAATTTGTTTCCGGACTATAAGTCGAGTACAATACATGCTAGTGCAATGAAACTTCATACACTTACTCCCCATAAGTCAAGGATGACCCTTACTGATTTTGGGGTCAAAAGGTCAAAGGTCAAGGTTACAGGACTCAAATGATTGAAATTGGTTTCTGGACCATAAGTCAAGTACGATACATGCTAGAGCAATGAAACTTCATACACTTACTCCCCATGAGTCAAGGTTGACCCCTATTGATTTTGGGGTCCAAAGGTCAAGGTCACAGGACTGAGATGATTGAAATTGGTTTCTGGACCGTAAGTCAAGTACGATACATGCTAGAGCAATGAAACTTCATACATTTACTCCTTATGAGTCAAGGATGACCCCTATTGATTTTGGGGTCAAAAGGTCAAGGTCACAGGAATCAGATAATTGAAATTGGTTTCTGGACCATAGGTCAACTAGCTAGTGCAATAAAGATTTCATACATTTATTCCCCATGAGTCAAGGATGACCCCTATTGATTTTGAGGTTAAATGTCAAGGTCAAAGGACTGAGAAAATTGAAATTGGTTTCCGGACCATAAGTCAAGTACGATACATGCTAGAGCAATGAAACGTCATACACTTATTTCCCTTGATCCAAGGTTGACCACTATTGATTTTAGGGTCAAAAGGTCAAGGACACAGGACTGAGATGATTGAAATTGGTTTCCGGACCATAAATCAAGTATGATACATGCTAGACCAATGAAACTTCATACACTTACTCCCAATGAGTCAAGGATGACCCCTATTGATTTTTGGGTCAAAAGGTCAAGGTCACAGGACTAAGATGATTGAAATTGGTTTCCGAACCGTAAGTCAAGTACGATACATGCTAGAGCAATGAAACTTCATACACTTACTCCCCATGAGCCAAGGATGACCCCTATTGATTTTGGGGTCCAAAGGTCAAGGTCGCAGAACTGAGATGATTGAAATTGGTTTCCAGACCATATTCGAGTCTGTATTGCACCTATGATAATGAAACTTGCCAGAAATGTTTCTCATGAATCAAGGATGACCCCTATTGATTTTCAGGTCCAAAGGTTAAGGTCATAGGACTTCCATGATTGAAAATGGTTTCCGGACCATATTTGAGCATGTATTGCACCTATGATCATGAAACTTACCAGAAATGTTTCCCATGAATCAAGAATGACCCCTATTGATTTTGAGATCCAAAGGTCAAGGTCACAGGACTGAGATGATTGAAATTGGTTTCCGGACCATAAGTCAAGTACAATACATGCTAGAGCAATAAAACTACATACACTTACTCTTCATGAGTCAAGGCTAACCTCTTATGATTTTGGGGTCAAAATGTCAAAGGTCAAGGTCACAGGAATCATGAATGAAATTGGTTTCTGGACCATATTAGAGTCTGTATTGCACCTATGATCATGAAACATGCCAGAAATGTTTCCCATGAATCAAGGATGACCCCTATTGATTTTGGGATCAAAAGATCAAAGGTCAAATTCGTAGGACTCAGATAATTGAAAATGGTTTCTGGATTATATGTGAATGTGTATCAACCTGAGACGGTCAAGTAATGTCTCCCATCTGTCGAGACCATATATTTATAAAATTCATGTATATTTTAAGTCTGAATATTCATACTTACATTCAAGTTTTGCAACTCGGCACTTTGCATCTTTGATGCATTTTAAGCTTATCCACAAAATAAATCAGAAACAATATCAATACAATTTGATATATTTGTTACTGGTATAGGAGAAACAAATAACGAACTCCATATTATCTGTTTGTGTACACAGTAGCTGGACTTGCTTACTGTCTACGCTATATTAGAGTAAAATTTTGAACTCTTCAATGTGGAAGGTGACGACAACGTCCGTCCGTCGTAAACTTTTTAAAAACATTTTTGACATCTCCTTTACAACCGCTACCCAGAATTCAACGAAACTTGACAGGAAGCAAATACTCAAGGTCCTTTACCAGTCTGTTTTTATTTTTTATTTTTTGGAGGGGGGATGGGGAGGAGGGTTGGGGGTTGTGGCCGATCGGTCAACAAATATGACCGCCAAGAGAATCCCTTCTGAAACCACTTCACAGGGATTTAACGAAACTTGACAGGAAGCCAGTATTCAATGCGAGTTTGTTTGTGGTGGTGCCGATCGGTCAACAAAATTGATTGGCTGACGCATTTTCGACATATCCTCTGCAACCACTGGCACCAAATTAAGCGAAACTTTACAGGAAGCAAGTACCCAATGTCCTCTACCAAGCTTATGTGTAGTCTTTTGTGTTTCTTGTTTATATGTCGTGTGTGTCTTTTCCGTCTCTTGGTATGCTCGTCTTTAGTGTTTTCGCATCGGGTGTTTTCTGGTTTTGCTGTTGGTGCTGCAACAGGGTCTTGTTGGAGATCCCCTCCCCTCTTTTATGCAATCGCCCCTGTCGTCGGCTTCCGCACTATAGGTTAAACAAAATGGGACTGGTCCATTCCCGCCAAACTATAATTCCTACATCAACCAAACTTGCATGGATGATGCATCTGAGGATGCTTACAACAATGCATGGTACGGAAGCTGCATCTGACCTACATTTTATGCTTGAGTGAACAGGTTAAGTAAAATGGGACAGGTTCATTCCCGCCTTACTATAAGTCCTACACCAACCAATTTGCATGGATGATGCATCTGAGGATGCTTACAACAATGCATATGGTACGGAGACTGCATCTGACCTACATTTCATGCTTGAGTGAGCAGGTTAGGTAAAATGGGAAAGGTTCATTCCCGCCTTACTATAAGTCCTACATAAACCAAACTTGCATGGATGATGCATCTGAAAATGCTTACTGCATTGCATATTACGGAGGCTGCATCTGACCAACATTTTACGCTTGAGTGAGCAGGTTAGGTTAAATGGGACAGGTCAATTCCTGCCTTACTATAAGTCCTACATCAACCAAACTTGTATGGATGATGCGTCTGAGGATGCTTACGGCAATGCATGGTACGGAAGCTGCATCTGACCCACATTTCATGTTTAAGTGAGCAGGTTAGGTAAAATGAGACAGGCCAATTTCCGCCTTACTATTAGTTCTTCATCAACCAAACTTGCATGGATGATGCATCTGAGAATGCTTACTGCAATGCATGGTACGGAAGCTGCATCTGACCCATATTTCATGTTTGAGTGAGCAGGTTAGGTAAAATGAGACAGGTCCATTTCCGTCTTACTATTTCCTTCGGCCTCGGTCAACCAATACCTGACCAGGTCTGTATAGTCACGAGTAGACCTCATCAAAAGTCAATAATTGTATAGAGTTGCAGGACATAGAATGATACCGGTAGGGAACTTTTATCGTTCAGCGATCAAAGATTTTTTTGTGGTCAACAAAAATGGCCACCAAGGGCTCAGATTGGCTTACGCATTTTCGACATCTCCTCTGCAACCGCTTCACAGAATATAACGAAAAATAAAAGGAAGCAGGTACTCGAGGTCCTCTACCAAGTTTGTGTTTTTCGTGCCAATCGGTAAAAATATGGCCACCAACTTGAAGGGCTCTGATTGGCTGACGCATTTTCGACATCTCCTCTGCAACTGCTGCACGGAGTTTCACGAAATCATACAGGAAGCAAGTACTTACGGCCATCGTCTATCGAGTTTTTGTTTTTCGTGTCGATCGATCAACAAATGTGGCCACAATTGGCAGAGGCATTTACAACATCTCCTCTGCATCAGGAAGCAAGTAGTCAATGTCCTCTACCAACTATGTGTTTTTAGCTCACCTGAGCGAAGCTCAAGTGAGCTATTGTCATAGCGCGCCGTCCGGCGTCCGTCCCTTGTCGTCGTCGTCCGTCCGTCCGGCGTAAACTTTTAACATTTTCGACATCTCCTCTGCAACCGCTGCACGGAATTTCACGAAACCTTACAGGAAGCAAGTACTCAATGTCCTCTACCAAGTTTGTGTTTTTCGTGCCGATCGGTCAACAAATATGGCCGCCGAGGGCTCTGATTGGATGACACATTTTGAAATTCTCCTCTGCAACCGCTGCACAAAATTTTATGAAACCTTACAGGAAGCAAGTACTCAAGGTCCTTACCATGTCTGTGTTTTTTCATGCCGACTGGTAAAAAAATATGGCCGCCCAGGGCTCTGATTGGATGACACATTTTCGACATCTCCTCTGGAATTGCTACACAGAATTTAAGGAAACCTTATTGGAAGCAAGTACCCAAGGTCCTCTACCAAATTGTCCTATATCATTCTTTTGTGTGCATTTCAGGTGAGCGATGCGGCCCCCTTGGGCCTCTTATTTAACTGATTGGTAAACAAATATGGCAGCAAAGGGCTCTGATTAGCTGATACATTTTGACAACTCCTTTGCAATCGCTGCACAGAATTTCTCGAAAACTCACAGGAAGCAAGTTGTCAAGGTCCTTTACCGCGACTTTCAACTTTTCGTCCGCAACTCAGGTGAGCCATGTTGCCCCCTTGGTCCTTTTGTTTATCATATGCTCTAGTTCTTCACACATTCTTCACTCATCCCTGTCATGTAGATTATTATCCCTCCCTGATATATCTTTTTTTAATCAATAAATGGGTAGGCTTTGATTTTGCATGCCATAATATAATTTAAAGGAAGAAAAGTATTTTAAGTAGAGCAGTTAAAGTTCTGCAAAACTACCATTTTTCAACGACTGTTCTAACTAATAAGTTTGTCCCAAATATTATCAGTTTTTACGGTCTATAAATCAGAATCACATAGCGACATGTCCTAAATCTTACTTGAATTTGATCTTGTCCTACATTTTGTCTCTGAACTCAAATTTCTATCACGTTTAAAAAAAGAATGGATATACATTGTATTAAAATATCTTCTTCATGCTAATACATAGCCAAGACATGGATAATGCAATCGATATTCTAATCTATGAAATATAGAAAGCAGACATTAATGCTTCCAGATAGTATCTTTGTTTGATTTTTCCCGATTTTTAGCTCACCTGTGTCAAAGGTTCAATTAAGCTATTGACAATTACACTGACGTACGGCGTCCGTCCGTCCGTCCGTCCGTCCGTCCGTTCGTCGACCGTTCATTTTCACATTTTCGACTTCTCCTCCATACTCCTCTGCAACCCTACAAAACATTTTATGAAACCAATCAAGAACTCAAAGTCCTCAATCAAGTTTGTATTGTTTCTACAGTTCTACAGGACCCGTCAACAAACACGGTTACCGAGGGCTCCGATTGGCGGTTACATTTTCGATTTCCCCTTGAAGGCCCTACACGAAACCTTAAAGAACCTAGGATCCTCTAAAGAGTTTGCTCAATGCGTTTTTCCCCATCCGATCCGTCAACAAACATGCATGGGCGCCCAGAGTTATGATTGGTATGGTTCTTTGACTTCAATCAGACTTCTCTTTTGGAATTGCTGCACTGAATTCCATTAACTCCACTGGAAACATACACTCAATGCCTTCTACATTCAATTTTCTTTTATTGAATATCTAAAACACATTCCAGAGTTCTCAGGTGAGCGACGTAGCCCTACATGAGCCTATTTAATGGTATTCCCACCACCTGAAGGGTCAACTATTCTATTTTCGGCTCAAAGCACAGATGTATTATATACATTAATGTGCGTCAATCTATTTTAAACTTAGTGATCTTGTTACATTTACCAATCCAATGTCCTTTTAAAACAGAAGTTTGTGAAATAGAAATTTGAGAAGTTTGCACATTTTTAATCATGTTTTATAATATCAGGTAATACTGATTTAAAGATCAGACTCCATGATGTTTAATCGTTTCAGCAATCTTTCTTTGTATGCAATTAATTAAAATGTTCTCAAAATGTTCTCAATTCAGTTTTGCCCAATCCCATTGATCAAATGACACGGTGCGATGCAACAAAACGAAGTACGTATGACGTAGAAGAATTGTAGTAGCTTGGGTCGTTTCCGTTCGTTCAGTATTGAATTTTTTTATCCCTACTTGTTTGATTAACCTGCGGATTGGAAACTGTAAACCAATGAGTATTCTTACGAGTATAAAAACCGTACGTGTGTATCAGATTGATAGCGTAACTTTATTCACCGTGATTTCTCTTTTGAAGTTCAGCTTGGAATATCCGTAGGGCGAACCTTTTCTGCAGCGATTTTCTTTAAAAATTCGAAAATAATTATTTAAAAAATTTCAGGGATTATTATTGTAACCCCTCTCTCATTGTGAACATGGTGAATGGACACACAATTCTGCTTGTGTTTGTTGTAAAGATGTCATACATGTATGCAAAGGGAAAGAAAAGAAATGAAACATACTCATTCCCAACAGGGAACGGTGTAGTTATCCGGCTTCATGTACACAACCCTTCAATGGGGTAGGGAAAGTAAAGAACAAAATCCCTATATCAGAATTCAAAATTCATGATCAGTTTGCATACCAGAAATAGCGTAAAACGAAACGAAACAACTAACAGATTATGTAATGGAGCTATGAGGATAATATCAGGTGTCCCGGAAGAGTAAGCATCTCCTGTGTGATAGCAATTGATATTTACACAGAGGTCGTCTATGTACCTAAATATAACGATAAACCTCTATTTAAAGCTTCTGTACGGGGCGCGAAATTGAAACAATATAATATATCTCTCCCGACATCTTTCGAGATATAGATTACATTATGGTTCCGCTAAAGTCAAAATCCTTGCAAATTACAACTTCAATTTCTCAAAGTTTTAGACAACAGGGCATACATGTCATATATCAAAATGTTCACAAGAAAAAGAACAACAAGATTTTAGCATTCAAACATGTTTATGTCACTGCTATATGAAACAGAGATGACAATTTATAACAAATGTAAAAATAAATCTATCTTTCACACAGTGAGCTATGTGTTAATTCCATATACCCTAGAAATAACTTAGGAGCCTAATTAAGGTCATGGGAACTTTAATTTTACTGAACTATGAAATACAATAGTAAAATCTGAGGTAAAATAATCATAACATTGAAAAAATAAAATGGCGGCCATATTAGAAAGGAACTACTTTCACTACCAAAAGTATGGAAGCCTTAGTGTGAAAAAATACTTGACATAAGAAAATACCTAATTAAAACACTTGAATTACTATAATGAAATTCCTTGAACATTTTGAAATACATGTATGAATATCTAAATTATGAATGGTAAATGTCACAAATTCTGCAAATAAACCATATTTGTTGAATTGAAAAAAAAGGGGGGGGGTGGAGGCCAGTAAGAAGAAAATGTCTTTTGGCAATTACACAAATTCAAAATGAAATTATTCTAAATATTATGAATTGTGAACATTATATATACATTTCAAGGAATAAGCAATAAAATTTACTGGAAAAAGGGGGGGGGGGGGGGGGGGTTACAGATTAAGAGATACTTTCCTAAATGACAACCATGATGTTGTATGTAATATTATGAATTTCATTTTTGATTAGAAAGCAATTAGGAATAATTCAATTTCATGGCATATGTTATTTAAGCATACAATAGTATCTTTTTCAGATAAAACCTGAAACTGATTCTTTCGTGTAACTATATGTTAGTGCATGATTATGTCCTTGCACTTCAAACAGTATTCTCATGGTAAATTTATTTGCAATAAAGCAATAATATAATATCTGTCTTCTAATCAATAGAAATTTAACACTTAGACAGAATAACTCTTGCATCTATCATGTGCAAAACTTGCAAAAATAAAGGTACCCATAATGTAATTTGCAATTATACAAGTTCAATTGCTCAATGTCAACAGAAGAATTCAATTATTTCATCGTATTAAGAAATATCATTAAAGTGGTTGTAAAAATTTGGGTGAATAATTAATGCTGAAACAAACATTTGCATGTTCTATCATTGCAATAGGTATACCTTTAGGCATATGTACAATTCATTCAACACTTTAATGTAAAAAAAGATCCCAAACTGGGGTTGTTTTTAATTCATAGGCATTTGAATGAATTTTTAATTTAAAAATAAATGCCCTCCAAAAAAGGAACATCCAATTATGGTTGAACAAAAAATTAGAAAAATAAAAGAATTGTAATCATCATTTGATTTTGTTAAATAATCTTTTTCAACATATCAAAAAATAAGGTTCATACATGGAAATCTTTGAAAATTCTACATACATGTATTAATAATCTGATTTAAATGATATCACAAGACACTATTCAAACCATCTTAATATAAAGTTCTTGATGCACTACAAAGTCAATTAGCATCAAAGTTACTAAAGCTTGGTAAATAATGTCAATGATACTACATGTACATATGGCAATAGTCTGTTTTCACGTAGGCTATCAACAACATCTACACGGGGCCTGATCAGTCCTGTATTCTCTCTTCCTCATGGCACAAACTGTAAACCGAGTGTCCAGCAAAACCTTAAAAGACAAAATCACATTATTGTACATGCAAGTATGAGCAGAATTCACATCAGAAGAAAACATATTTCTAGAATATAAGGAATATCTTACATATTAACTCTACACATATAGGTTTCCTGATTTTCATCCATTATTATCCATGTATGAATTTCTAATACATGTAATGAAATTCCAGCAAATTGGTCATATAAGACCAACCATATTTTGTTGTTACTATTCTCTGTATTGCTCTCAGGAAGCCTGTGAACTGGAGGATATTACCTTATGCAATACAAATGATACTTTTATATTCAAAATATATATTGAAAACTGTACATTACGGAAAATATTGAACTCGTCCATCCTGTGGGGAAACCTGTACATGTATTGTATTTGAGTTCTGAAGCTTCTTATACAATATGTGTTTTCCTTATGGCATGGACGTGTACATTAACTTCCTGTATATTGTACACAATCATACATTTGCAATAACAATATAATATTTCTCTGAATCTCTAAGCTTGCTTATTTTGCACAATGACAAAAATGTCTCTAAAACTGCTTGAAATTAAAGATCACTTCTTTTGAAGAACATTAACTATGTCTTTAAAAAATACAAAGCAAAAAGACATTAACCTCAGAAGTGGATCAATATATTGTTGTAAGACATTGCTGGAAGTGACGGCATCGTAACACATCTGTATAGTAGTGGTGGAGGCTACTAAATGTAACATAAGTGATGGCATCGTAACACATCTGAATAGTAGTGGTGGAGGCTACTAAATGTAACATAAGTGACGGCATCGTAACACATCTGTAGTAGTGGTGGAGGCTACTAAATGTAACATAAGTGACGGCATGGTAACACATCTGTAGTAGTGGTGGAGGCTTCTAAATGTAACATAAGTGACGGCATGGTAACACATCTGTAGTAGTGGTGGAGGCTACTAAATGTAACATAAGTGACGGCATCCTAACACATCTGTATAGTAGTGGTGGAGGCTACTAAATGTAACATAAGTGACGGCATCGTAACACATCTGTAGTAGTGGTGGAGGCTACTAAATGTAACATAAGTGACGGCATTGTAACACATCTGTAGTAGTTGTGGAGGCTACTAAATGTAACGTAAGTGACGGCATGGTAACACATCTGTAGTAGTGGTGGAGGCTACTAAATGTAACGTAAATGACGGCATCGTAACACATCTGAATAGTAGTGGTGGAGGCTACTAAATGTAACGTAAATGACGGCATCGTAACACATCTGTAGTAGTGGTGGGGGCTACTAAATGTAACATAAGTGACGGCATCGTAACACATCTGTAGTAGTGGTGAACAGATACATGTACACATTGGCAGCTGGATAAAAACTGAAATTATAAAAATAAAGTTATCATTCACAATATCATAACCAAGAAACTCACCAGTAGCTTTATCAGTTTGAACAGGTACATGTTTAACCAGAAGTCTCTGATGAGACTGAAGCTCTCCCGGTTGTTTGCTTAAATTAATCTAAGTGCCACACTCATTTTCCAAGACCCTGAGATCAGGGGCTCAAACAAAATACAAGACCAGAGAATTATTAATATAATGGAACAAGAATTTAACTCTCTATAAATTATACTTTCTGAGAATTGGTGCTCACAAGATTACATAGAATTACCGTATATAGGAGAAAATGACCACACCCATTTTCCAAGACCCTGGGGGTCAGGGGCTCAAACAAAATACCAGGTGCACAACTAGACCACAGGCCCATTTTAATGCAAAAAGAATCTATTTTGTATTATTACAGACTGAGAGAATTTGCACTCACAAGAAAAGTTTAATGGACAGACAGACAGACACCGGACACAGAGTGATCGCGTAAGCTCGACTGGTCTTTGACCAGTAGAGCTAAAAATTAAAGGTCAAGATCAATGAAAAAAAGGTATTGATCGAAGGATCAATAATACCCAACCCGACCAATTTCACATTCTAATCTTGTAATCTTATAAAAGTAAAAGCTATATATAGAACTGAATTAATTCCATATTTAAGGGTTTTCCTGTAAATGTTCAATAACGGCATAATATTCATCACAGCAGCAAAACAAAGTTTCAAAGGGGATAACTCTGCACAAAAATAATCTTTCTTTCAATAATGTTAGGCCCTCGATTGCCGAGTGTTCTTAACATCAAAATCAGCATGACTTGGACTGTATTTCTTGATTTAAAAGCTATAACCAAGAAACAAATTGATTATCTGTAACAGTTTTCCTTTAAATGTCTGTAAAACAACAAAATATTAAATTTTTAAGATTCAAGGGGCATAGCTGTGCGCATAATAGAGCAATGTGATCCATATTCAAGCATGACCTACATGTATATTTCTAAGTGTAAAAGCTATATCCAATAAATGAATTGATTTTGTGTAAAGGTTTTCCTGGGAACTGCAGGTGGGACGGACCAATGCACGGACGGATGGATAGACGAACATGTGCACTACTAATATAACCCAAGCCATTTTTTGGTGGGGGTATAAAAATATTGGTACCAACAAGGAAGGCATGTGAAATATGAATGTTTGAAATAACCTATATATTTAAATTGTGCATGTCCAGATAAAATTTGTTTTAGAAGATTTTTGAATGAAAGTACCCATTGGAACACATTTGGCCCCTTCTTGGATCTTTCCATGAATGGATCTGAATCTTGTGTACAGTATGTACATACATACTAATTTTCATATCTGAATCGATTTAGCTGTTCCAGGGGAGAAGTAGAAAATGTTAAAAAGTTACATTTGTATCAACAGACAGACAGACAGATATAACTGATGGACTGATTGCTATGTCAACTGCTCACTTGAGCTTCGCTTAGGTTAGCTGAAAAAGTTGACAAGCTATTATGAATTTGTGAAAAGACCTTTATCATTTTTTGTAGATATATAATGCTTGATGAAAACTCTATACAGGGGTTATGGAAGTCAGAAATAGGTATGAAAAGTATATGGACATTGAGGGACAGACAACTGACATATTGACGCTGGACAGAGTGCCAGAAAAAAGGTCACTGACCTTTTAGTGACCTTTTACTTAAAGTAAGCTAAATGTATACCTTGAATATGATTCAGAATATTATTCATAGTGGATCTGGATGACAATGTGGAGTTGTCCCTGGACTAATGCATGGATACATTCTACATACATGTTGGACTGAAAAATAATTACATTTTATTATATAGTCTGTTTCTATTCCCACTCTCATTGGCTGAGACCTGTCACGTGGCGAGTCATTGTCTCATCATATTGACCTGTGAGGGGCGATTTCATTAAATATCACTACCGCGAAAACTCTTGCTTCCGGTTTACCATGAAATATCGAAAACGCGCGAAATTTATATCTGTGACGTCATTAACGTCGTTTCGTAAACAGCAGCAAGGACCATGAAGCTGAGCTCAAATTCTTGAATTTTGAGCCTATCTACGGATTTTGACTCTGAAATATTCTTCATTTGACTCATTGAATGAATTCCATTACGTTCAGGATAATTAAGCGACAGAAAATGCTGATATTTACACGTCTTGAAAAATTTTCAAAGAAAATTCGATGTCAGCCATTTCGAAAAGGTACCTTTATAAATACTGATTAAGTCCACTATATAATAAAACAATTATGGACTTTTCACTCGGTGAATATGGTGTGATATTTTCTGAATTTGAAAATATTGACCTCGGCTGTCGCCTCGGTCAATATTTTCAAATTCAGAAAATATCACACCATATTCACCTCGTAAAAAGTCCATAATTGTATAATATTCCATTACACAGGTCACTCAATGTTTCAATTTTTCTTTTTTTATGCAATAAAATTTAAAGCTCCTCTTCCTTTTATCATACAAAATAGCAATCCAAGGAATGCTTGTATCTCCTGTGAAATAGCTTTGGATCAAATATGTAGGTCAAGGTCAATTGGTTCAAAATAATGGCATCAGTAGGGAAGTCCTGTCAAATGAAATTCTCATCTATTAAAAATAGCAATCCAAGGAATGCTTGTGTCGCCTGCAAAGCAGCTTATCTTTTCTATTGAAAGTAGGTCAAATATCTAGGGCAAGGTCACTAGGTAAAAAATGGTTAGAAAGGTCTTTTCATAAGGAATATACAAGTGAAATAACAAATCCCTATCACTTACCAATTAAAAGATATAGCCAATCTTAATTTCTATGAAAAGTAGGTCAAATATCTACAAGTAGGTCAAGGTCACGAGGTCACAAATTATGGTATGTGTAGAAAGGTCTTGTCACAAGGAATACAAATTTGAAATACCAATGCCCTATCACTTACAAATCAAAAGTAATGGGGTGTGACACCAAAGTGTGTCAGACAGACAGACAGACAGACAACGAACAAAATGATCCCTACGTGTTGCTATGTTTCGCAGGCAACACAAAAAGTATGGTCAACCTCAAATTTTCGGAAAAGAGGGTCAATCATGTAACAACACGAAGGTCTCATAATAAGAAATACACATGTATGTGAACTCTTTTATCAAAAGATTAAGCCAGTCTTTAAATAAAACACCGCTAAAGACGGTATGGCCGGATTGCAAAGTAAGTTTTTGTCACCAACTGGGTCAAGGTCAATAGGTCAAATAATACAGCATAAATTGAAAGGTTTTGTCAGAGGCAACCTACATGTATAAAATAAAGTTTCTACTGCATACAGTTCCATAGATTTTGCTTAAACCAGGAACTTTAACCAAAATCCTTAACTAGGTCAAAGTCCAAGGTCAAGGTCACTAGGTCAAATGTTACGGCATAAATTGAAAGGTCTTGTCATGGGCGAGCTTCATTAATAATATAAAGTTTCTACTGCATACAGTACCATAGATTTTGCTTAAACCAGGAACTTTAATCAAAATCTTTGAGTAGGTCAAAGTTGAAGGTCAAGGTCACTAGGTCAAATGTTACGGCATAAATTGAAAGGTCTTGTCATGGGCAAGCTTCATGTATAATATAAAGTTTTTACTGCATATAGTTACTTAAATTTGCCTCAACCAGAAACTTTAACCAAAATCTTTAACTAGGTCAAAGTCCAAGGTCAAGGTCACTAGGTCAAATGTTACGGCATAAATTGAAAGGTCTTGTCATGGGCAAGCTTCATGTATAATATAAAGTTTCTACTGCATATAGTTCCTTAGATTTTGCCTCAACCAGAAACTTTAACCAAAATGTTTAAATAGGTCAAAGTCCAAGGTCAAGATCACTAGGTCAAATGTTACGGCATAAATTGAAAGGTCTTGTCATGGGCAAGCTTCATGTATAATATAAAGTTTCTACTGCATATAGTTACTTAGATTTTGCCTCAACCAGAAACTTTAACCAAAATTTTTAACTAGGTCAAAGTCCAAGGTCAAGGTCACTAGGTCAAATGTTACGGCATAAATTGAAAGGTCTTGTCATGGGCAAGCTTCATGTATAATATAAAGTTTCTACTGCATATAGTTACTTAGATTTTGCCTCAACCAGAAACTTTAACCAAAATGTTTAAATAGGTCAAAGTCCAAGGTCAAGGTCACTAGGTCAAATGTTATGGTATAAATTGAAAGGTCTTGTCATGGGCATGCTTGATGTATAATATAAAGTTTCTACTGCATATAGTTACTTAGATTTTGCCTCAACCAGAAACTTTAACCAAAATGTTTAAATAGGTCAAAGTCCAAGGTCAAGGTCACTAGGTCAAATGTTATGGTATAAATTGAAAGGTCTTGTCATGGGCATGCTTGATGTATAATATAAAGTTTCTACTGCATATAGTTCCTTAGATTTTGCCTCAACCAGAAACCTTAACCAAAATGTTGACGGCAGACGGACAGACGGACGGACAGACGGACGGACGGACGGACGGACGGACATCGTCAATCTATAGACCGGAATTGCTTTGCAATCCGGCCAAAAAAGGTCAAATATCTAGGTTAAGGTCACTAGGTCAAGAATTATGGTATCTGAAGAAAGGTCTTGTCACAGTGAGTACATGTGAAATATCAAAGCCCTATCACTTACCAATAAAAAGTTAAAGGCTGAAAGTGTGCCAGACAGACAGACGGACTGACACACAGACAGAAAACAAAGTGATCCCTGAGTGTCGTTATGCTTCACAGGCGACACAATAAAATGATATGTAAATTGAATATGGATATTCATTCTTAACAAATTTGATTATCAGGTATACATATATATGTGAAATATGAAGGCTCTATCACCTTCCAATTTAAAAGTTATGCCCTATGTAAAAGTTTTTGCCTTGGACAAACAGACAGACAGGCAAAAATATACATACCCCCGAATCTTTGATTCAAGTGGCATAATCATAACAGCAACTTAATAAATGATTCTTTTAATTAAAGTTTTCAAATAGTGGGTCAAATTTCAAGGTCAAGAGGTCAAAGGTCATAGTATAAAATGAGAGATCTTGACACAAAGAATCTACATGTGAAATATCAAATATCCCTTAAGGCTCACAAGAAATACCCCTCCAGATGAAGTTGCCATCACCAGGATACAGCTCTCAAGAAATTTATCTAGGCAAGCGTAAAATTACCTTTGATTCTCAGCAGAGGGTACCCCATCTTGTGACTTATCTTTGTCGGTGCTGGTGAGGCCTTTCTTCCTACTATCTTTATCAATCAGTGGATCTAAAAATTTGAACATATTAAGAAAGATGGAATATATGTCACAACAAACATGACAAAAACTTAACAATTGACAGTGTAATAATATTTTAGGAAGACTTCAGCTGAAAAGTAAGTACAAAAAATAGAAAAAGTAAAAAGAGAAAAAGTAAAAAGAGAAAAGTGAAAATAGACAGCAAATTGTATATAAAGCTTGTATACTAACCTATCTTAACCTCATGTACTCTTAACATCTCAAAAGTTGCCATCACCAGGATACAGCTCTCAAGAAATTTATCTAGGTATATAGGAATCACCCTGTCTGTCTGTCCATTACACCTTGTCCGGAGCATATCTCCTCCCCCCTGTGGATGGATTTCAATAATATTTCACTGAAATGTTCCTAAGGATTTAAGGGTGTGACATGACCTTGAACTCAGGTCATAGGTCAAGTCACAGTAGACATCATTAGTAAAGCCTTTTCCAGAGCATAACTCCTCCCCCTGTGGATGGATTTCAATAATATTTCACAGAAATGTTCCTTGGGACCTAAGGCTGTGTCATGACTTTGAACCAAGGACATATGTCAAAGGTCAAGGTCACAATTGACGCTTGACTTGGATCCCAAGATAACTTTTCAAAAAAAATTGCTGCGGGGGGTATTTTCATCCCTTTAGAGGCAAATTTTCATTTATTCTGACAAACAGACTGAAGCTGAAAGACAGTGTGTGAGATTAACAAATAAACTACAATTTAGTGAATTTATATTGTTTATGACACACAGGGAAAATATAAAATAACCCCTGATTTCTTGAAGAATATTTTAAACAATGACCTTAAACAATTTTAAAATGTACATACCACACATAGTGCAAAGCTTCATTTTGCCTGTTTTGAAGTGCCCTTTCTCTTCTTTATCTGTTGATTTCTCCCTTTCTTTCCATTCATGGCTGGTTTCTGTTGCTTTCTCCCTCTGTTCCCATTCATGGCAGGTTTAAACTACAAATCAAATGATTTACAATAATTATCTACTAAGACAAACAATATTTCTGAATTACAATGGTATAACAAGAATTTTTTTGTGAGATACTATTTTTTCACTATATTCGCTAGTGATTTAGAATCATGAAAAATTATACTCACAAAAAATTGTGTTTGCTTTGGTATAACATAAATTAGCATATCAGCAACATTTTGTGCTTATTGTACATGTTGTACATGTGTCATTCATCACTTTTTTCCCATTAAACATTAAGAGAAGTGAATTGATTGTATTCTTATGATAGAAATACATAAAACTTCAATAACAATAGGTACAAAACACACCAATCATACATATACTTATCTTTTTAGTGTGCGAAGCATCTGCATTCTATGCAATTCAAATAAACTTACCCAAATGCCAGGTTCTCTAATTCCTGGACTTTTCCCCTCCCTTGGACAAGCAAGCTCTGGTAATATTACGGAAAAGTAGAATGCGGAAAGTTTGGGCAGCATCACATCCCTCCACATGTCCTCATCTTTATATATCCTCTCAATGTGAATCTGATAAGGATTGACTGTCCTCACAACAAAATCTATCCATGGCTTCTTACAAATGTTTAGTAGACCCTGACACTGATAATAATAGTCATGACTTTTTCGAAGGCGTAGTTTCTGGTTGACTAATTCCAAACAAAAACATTTCTTCTCTGCAGCTTGATACAGGTTTATGGGTTTGCTGTGAACCAAATTCTTTATTTCAATAAGACCTGTCTCTCCGTCATTTTCGATAACTAATCCATCTGGACTGCCTGCCAAAAACTTGTTCTCTTCAGAAATCACTAATCCAATATTTTGAACTGTAACATTCACATTTTCCTCAGCCTTCTTAAGCTTGTACTCCTCACAAGTTATTTGCTCTTGCATCAGGCCATTTCGAGTATGCCTTGTTCCCTTGAATTTGCTATATAACAGGTTTCGTATGAATTTTGTGATTTTTAGAGATGGATTTCTTCTTACAATGGACCCAAAAGTAGAAGCTGTCAAACGTTTTTTCCGCTCTGAGTGCCAAACACCAGATTTTGACTGTCCTTTTGTTGAATTCTGAATCGCAAGTATTTGTGTAGAGTTCAGATTTATGTTCTTCTCAACAAATTGGTCTTTCAAGACTGTTAGCTCGTCTGCAGAGACATCTTGAGTGACACCCACTGCCTCCGGTCCATATGCCAGTCTTGCTTTCTTGGATGATGCACTTTTCAGGGACGACATCTTTCTTTTCCATCTTTTTTTACGTGTCTCTGGTTTGGACTTGTGGCGAACGCTATTTTGGAGCTGTCTGTCTTTCCTGGAATATAGTTCCTCAAAATGAGAGCCTGGTTCAGTTGCGGTAACTGACTTCCAAACCTTAGGTGACCACTGTGGTCCAAGATTCATCCTAAGTGCTCCACCAAAGCACCTTCCCTGCCATGAACTACGGTTACACAGATTAAATAATTTTCCACCATCGAATTTAGACCTTATGTGCATCCAGCTCTCTGCTAGATTTGTAGTGAGATCTCCTATCAGCCGATCACTTTTCTCTGCCAGTGCACTCAGCATCAATGAAACATCACTAAGGATGAATTTTTCTACATTCAGTGGAGTTGGATTTCCTTTCCTTGCAAACTCTTGGTGTTCGATACTTGATCCCTCTGTCCAGTACCTAATTTGCTCCTCCATAACACCTGACACTTCATCCTCTACATCATCCCCAAGCGTACCTGCAGTTACCGGTATATCAACTCCCTGAGCTTCATGATCTTTTCCTTTCTTTGCTTTGCAGAAGTCAGAGCAGTTTTCATGGTATCCAAAAATGTGAAAAACAGACTGTTTTATGTCCTTACGCAACAATCTGATTGCTCGTTCTCTGTCTCCGGATGATTTTGCTTCATTGGAACGAATCCGAATCGCACATCTGACGGCACTTACAATTTTAACTCGCACAGCTTTAGATAAATGGTGCTGTCCCTTGTAGAGTGGATTATCACTTACTAATTTTTCCAGCTTTGACCTCAGACATTTACAGGTGTGATTTGCACATTCAAGTTTTGTCACATCTCTTCCCCAAATGGGAACTTCATCTCGAACTTTTGCAAAAACTGAGGAATCTCCATCACCAATGAGTTTCATGTACCTGACACCGTGCTTGCTCTCTGCCTGCTTAAAACCCTCTACAATAATGTCGGCTTCCATCGACTGACTGCTTTCAGACCAGTTCTTGTAGCATCTATGACTTCTCGGTTCAACTTTCTTACCTTCAGCTGTACTACAAATATAGCAATATTTATTGCGTACTCCAATATGTAAAAGCTTCTTCGTTTCATAACCAATGATGATCGCAACACCTCCCAGTGCATTATATGTATGTTTATGGCTACGCTTCGACCATCCACCATCTGTTACAACTGTAATTGCTGGAACGCCTTGATGAAATTGACCTTTTTGGATAGCTAGTTCCCTTTCCTCTGTACCCGCAATTAACATTTCCTGCTCTAATACCGATGCCCACCAATCTCCTATTTCCTCTTCAATAGCAGAGAAACTAACATGGGAGAGAGAGGGAGAGTTCAATGTCCCAAACACTTCTTGCAAATGGGAAGGACCATTACCAGTTACTATGCTTCCCCACACGGCTCTGACATTTACATCATAACGCTTAGATTCTGGTAGCTTTGGACTTGTCTCAAAGTGAAAGGTTTGCTGGCAGCCTTGACATTCAGCACGGAGGACGCTCGCAAGACCAAATGATCTAACTTCTGATACAAGTTTTATAGGTGATTTCCCTTGTGCAGCTAATGTAATTGCTGATGGACACATACATGCATGCGTTGTAATACTAATCACATGTTTTTGCAAGCAGTCTAAATTTACTAGTCTGTAACCTCCACCACATATATTTGATGTTCGTCGGATCTTTAACCTTGTATGCCCTGACAAAGTACAGGTGTATAATTTCTCATTCCTCAGACTTAACTCAATAAGGCTTAACCGCTTTGAAACTGTATTCATGTTTGATTTCATACGCAACTGTTGGCGAACACGTAAAATCTTGAATTTACCAACTTTACCCAGCTTTTTTATTTTGTATGCATACTGAGGTCTTCCAGGCCTCCAGTATTTTCTGTTAACCAAGTGAATTCCACTTGCCACACCAAAGCGTTTCTTCGACTTTTTGTGACAACCCATTGTTTTGGTTTAGCACATCTGGTTACGCTGTTACACTGCTGGGTTTCCGTATAATATTTACCTTGACTTCAGCATAATTTAAATAATTTTTCACTTACCTTCTCATCAAATTTCTATTTTATGCCATACAAGTGTATTGCACCAAAAAATAATTATATTTATCAATTTTGTAACTCACCAGAATTTCGCCATTTTCGTCTCGGTCCAATAACGGCTCTCAGATCAAATTTACTAAGAAATCAGCGATTATATGGGTTCGATTTCAAAACTTATGTCATAAACACAATCTAAATACATTGGAAAAACAAACAATACCTTGATTGAACGATTAATGTTGTCTGATTTCTGGGAAGACAGCCGATCTTCTTGATCTTCGATGTAGCCCTTCAAAATGAAAGTACGTATCACTACTTTAGCTGTACAGAGAAACACTACGCGTTAAAATAGGTCTACTTGTAGGTGCTATCTAACTCTTGTACAAATATCCTTTTTCTTACTTAAATAGAACACATATAGAACAAAATATTGAAAAATTACAATAAAAAGTTTGAAAATTTGGTATTCAGGAGAGAGAGTTATTCTGTATTAGAAATATTCTTACGCCATTTCACTGTGAGCTGCCCCATGAAAACACGGAAAAATGACAGTCAAAAGTGCCGTAAAACAGTATGAATGCATCAGCGATCGCCCTTGACATTAGGTCTGTCGTCAAGAGTGGTGTATTTGTTATTGGTTTCTGGTATCAGTATAAGTATATGACACACCGATCCACTACAATGGTTCATTTTCTGAGGGTACCCTATCGAATGCGTATCCAATATGGCTGCCCCCAAATCAAAATCGGTCAATGAAATGTTTTTATGCGCGCTCATTATGAAATGAAAAATGCATAAAAATAAGGTTCGGGTGCACTTCATCGAAACTCATAGTAATTATTTTCATGCTTTTATTTGCTCATTAACTTTTCAGAATTAAGTGGCATTTCCAGAAAAAAATGCAAGAAAGCTAACATATTTATTGCTTTTTTTACAATAACTATACAACTAGTAAAAAACTGCAATTGTTACATAACAACTTTCAAATATGCTCAATCATTTGGACAGGAAAGTTTCTTGAAGGAATTCATGAAATGTCTGAATTCTCATGTGGAAATTTTCACTTATTTTCACTTTAGTGGAACCTTATTTCGAAAATCAACAATGTGAGTTGTCTTGAGGTCCCGAAATAAAACATATTTTTATTCTTTAATTCATTGTTCCGAATCTCAGGGGTGAGGTATATATTGTATCATAGCATGGTCACAAACCCTTTCCTTAGCACAAAAATTTCTTTTACAAGTCATTATTAATACATACTTGCAGAGAAAAGAATCTGCACGCTGAGAAACGGGTATGTGACCAATGTTAAACGTCTTCAAATTCATTAGCATCATTTAAAAGCAGATAAATTTACAGCATGGACCAGACATGCACGCCTCAGGCATCCAACCCCCGCCAGTGATCCTCAATCCAAACAAAGAAATATGACCAAAATCTGTGAAAATTATGTCCTAAACATACCGAAAAACGTAGCAAGATAGCTAGGATATAATGCTACAGGACCCAGGTTTCAGAAATTTGAAAAAAAAAATTGTAAGCAGGAATTTTCTAAAGCGTTTGAAGAAACGACCAACCGAAATTGATCGAACATTGGCTACATGTGCCCTCGGGGACTCCTGGTCCACCAGCAGTGACACTCACCAAGTGGTACAAGCCATAATACCTCGATCACCAATGTGTTCCGAATGGTATTTGACTCCGTACGGACACGCAGACAGGACGTAGCAGTTTTAATGCATGCAGAACTTTTTTCATCAAGAAGTACGACATGCACGTTGTGAGTACGTTGCAAGTAAGTGCAACGCATTTGTCACACCACAGCGTTTCACAGTGCAAGGTCGCTGGCTAACACGCTGGCTGGTCGTCGTACACGCTCCAGGGACGTCATGAGGACGTTTTGAGAACGCTCTCAAGAGTAAGGAGCTATACGCTGTTGAACGCTATTTGCTTCGAAAAAAATTTTGCCTGCACAAAATCGGCAGCGTGTGCCGAACGTGTTGGTAACACGCTCCGCAATCGTTACTCTTGAAAACGCAATGCAATTGTTATGCACATGCTGTCATACGTTGCATGAACGTTACTCACACGTTCCGAACATGCTCGCAAAATAAGATTGACGATAGTCTGTAGCGTTCGCGCAACGTGTTTGTAACGTGTATGGAGCGTGTCTCTAACGACTGCCAGGTGTTATCGGCGTTTACGAAACGTTCGAATAGCGTCAAAATCACTTTCACTGGACAAATTCAGTACTGGAAAAAAATATTTTGAAATTCAAGTTGAATCACATCAAAAGTAGAAGAAACTATTAATCAATTATCAATTTTGGTATTGTTTATATCCTTCTTACAAATTGTTAAATGCTTAGTTACAAAAAGTACAATAAAGTGTTCATCATGATAAGCTGAAATCGTTGTCTAGTGACATCATGATGGTTTTCAATGGATTGATATTATATGTAATAAAATAAAGTCAAAACAAGCAATGACGGATGAGAAAAGGGTATATAAACCATGCAAGACCATGGATAAAACATAGATCTAACGTTTTTCTTTTTCTTCCTCTGGCATGGAGCTTCCTCGTATAAACGAATGTTAACCACTTCAGCGCAAAGTAACTGAAAATTCTCATTAACAACGCTCCAACACGCTATCAAAACGTTATAAGAACGTTGCGCGATCGTTGGGCACACGTTCCGCGTACGTCGAGATCGCTGGAAATACGCTGGGTACTCGTTGCCGTGCGCTGACATACGTTATAAACACGTTACACACACGCTAAGTAAACGCTTTGTAGTCGCTGTTACACGTTAGTCGTGCGTTAGGCAAACGCTCAGAAAGCGGCTTTCTTTTGATCTTTTATAAATGACCTCAGCGTTCGGCAGCGTGTTGTAAAAATTTTGCATACGTTGCCACACGCTGTCTAGAACGCTGTAGTGTCACAGGGTTCGGGAGTGAGGAACCTGTGCGTTAGCAGCAAGTGTGAGTACAACACCCACACGATAACGCAGAAGATGTACGTTAGATCTTACGTTGTAAGCAAGTTGCACACACGTTGCATCTGTACGTACGACGTACTCACAGGAGCTCGATGCCAACGATCCACAAGAATATCCGCCTCTACTTTCCTTATATACTTGGGATGGGAAGGGGCGGGTGTCATTGAGGGTTGTTGGCATCGAGCTCCTGTGGACGTACTTGCCTCGTGCGCAGCATATGATCATGTGATAACTCCATATAACCGTACGTGCGGGGTACCTGTAAAATGCGAAACGAAATGGAAACGAAACGAAATGAAAACGAAACGAAATGAAATGGAAACGAAACGAAATTGAACAAAACGAAACGAAATGAAACGAAACAAAATGAAAATGAAACGAAATGGGAACAAAATGAAACGAAATTTATTTACTGGTTAGTTTAGTGGGGGGGGGGGGGGGGGGGGGGGGGGCGGTGGGTTGGGGGGGGGGGGGGTTGAAATATCTGTTTTGAAAGTCAGAATGAAAGATCCAGAGGGAATCGGATGGTCAGGATACCCTTTTAATATAAATAATTAAGTATGAAAGGAAATTAGAGTATTTATTTTTTTAGTGAATATTCTATTTTCAAATCTTTTCAAAGAAAAGGGGTAAATTTTAAAGGGATGAAAGGGTGAGGTTTATATATATGAGGCGAAAAATTGTGCGTTCAAGCACAAATTCCACAGAGAAGAAAGGAAAAAGAATATCTTGCTATATTCAATATTGAGCCAGTTTGACACTTTTTACAATTATATTATGCATTTTTATTTCATCATTATTTCTAGGGTAAGGATTTGAAAATAAGATATTCACTAATAATCTAATTCATTTTCATATTTAATTATTTATATTGCAAGGGTATCCTGACCATCCAATTACCTTTGGATAGTTCATTCTCACTTTTTAAAACAGATATTTCAACCCCCCTCCCCCCCCCCAACACACACCTCTCCCCCTCCCCCATAGAAAAATTAACCATTATAAAATTTGGTTTCTTTTTACGTGTGTATGTATTTCGTTTCATTAGGTCTTCCGACTTCCGTCGGAAGACCTATTATTTTCGTAACCGTGGAAAATTGGATCAGCGATTTCTCAAGAACCCTGTAAGCTAGGACAATGAAAGTTCTCCAACGTTACGTTTGGAGTAAAAGCTAGATTGGTCTTTTTTATTTTTGGTCTCTGTTATTTTTTTTATCATGTTTTTTAGTAGATTCAAATATTTGACGGGAGCGTCGAATTACTCAAAAGGACCGAAAATTTCATGTTTTGCTATTTGTAAGCTTAAATATCTCGTATTTTGCTTTATCACATGATACTCCCGTTATGCAGTTTCATAAAGCCATTTCATAAATATATGATATGATAACACGTTACATATCGCTCTGCTTGAATGCGATTTGTCAAGTTGGGAACCTAATCACATAAACCTTGACAAATGTGACCTTTCAAATATCGGTCAACTGTTAAATTCAGACCCATAGTCAATATCAATGATTAAAATAGTTGTTGTTGAATCAATTCTTGCATTAAAATACTATTCAAAATTGAAATACTTTTCTCTTACGCACAGCTAGAATATCTATACGATGGGGACACTACTTCTCATGGCGTAGCAGACGACTTCTATATCACGGCGTGGTTCGCCTCTATCATTCTCGGAAACGTTGATTTCACGTTAGAAATACACATTTTTCGGCAATATCATGTGATAAAAAGAATCTCAAATGAATTTTCATTTCATACGATGTATTATGAAACTCGTTGTGCGTGTTATATCCCCTCGCCAAGGCTCGGGGATATAAAACACACAACTCGTTTCATAATACATCGTATGAAATGAAAATTCATTTGAGATCCTATATATCTACAATTTCCATTCTTTTTGAAAGTTGACAGCCATGCAAGATATGAAATGCTAGATGCACACTGTAACGATTTATTACGATGACGTCCTTCACCGTCCTTCATATTTCCAAATTCAGAAGTTCATAGGAGGAAGACTCTTTTTTGCTTATAATAGTAAACAAAAATTAAGCTTATGAAGTTTCCTAAAAAATTCAATATTATTATTTTTTATCCATATATCTGTCTTATTTAGTCTTTCTGATTTTTCCTATCTCTTACTGTTGAAAAGATATGAGCATCGAAATTATGAGTTGGGTATTTCGATACACCTTCACGCCAACAGATCGGGCGCACACTAAAATTGGTAGTCCGAGTCCGACTCGAGAAAAGCAGTGTTGAGATTTTCAAATTCCGATTTCACGGCAATGATGAATATGCATTTCATAAATACATTTCGATATACACAATTTGATTTTAAAACAGTTGATTAATTTAGAAGAGATCAGCTACAAACCAGAATTTACACACAAAAAGTGGTAGTTTGATTCCGATTTCTAACCTACAAACCTGTTTCTAAACTTCAATAACTATATTTTGAACATCAAGTTTAATTTCTAATTCTAGCAAACGTTCGAACATAATTTTCGGTTGGTTTATTTACAAATTGATGAACAATTTCTCCAACATTCTTCCCTCCCCTCGTTTTTCGAAAACAGTTCTGTTTATATTGAACGATGTCGCCATGATGGAAATTCAAAATAAACTTTGAAAAAAGGGAAGGGGGGGTGTCCAAATTTGAACCTGCACAGCGAGAACCTCATGGTATTTATATATATATATATATTGAACGTAACTTGTTATTACCATTTCTCTTCTCAAGAAAATTGGTTCTACAGCTACGAGCTCGCCTTTTTAGCTCACCTCGACGAAGTTGAGTGAGCTTATGCTATAACCCCACGCGTCCGCGTCCGCGTCCGTGTCCGCGTCCGTTTCCGCGTCCGTGTCCGCGTCCGGTTAAGAAGTTTGGGGTAGCTCAGTATCTGACAAAGTACTAATGCTACAGTAACCAAACTTGCACAAGTGATTCATCTTTGGATGCTGAGGTGAACCCATGCATCAGATGCAGCATCTGACCTACATTTTCCGCTTGAGTGACTTGGTTAAGAAGTTTGGGGTAGCTCAGTATCTGACAAAGTACTAATGCTACAGTAACCAAACTGGCACAAGTGATTTATCTTTGGATGCTGAGGTGAACCCATGCATCGTATGCAGCATCTGACCTACATTTTCCGCTTGAGTGACTTGGTTAAGAAGTTTGGGGTAGCTCAGTATCTGACAAAGTACTAATGCTACAGTAACCAAACTGGCACAAGTGATTTATCTTTGGATGCTGAGGTGAACCCATGCATCAGATGCAGCATCTGACCTACATTTTCCGCTTGAGTGACTTGGTTAAGAAGTTTGGGGTAGCTCAGTATCTGACAAAGTACTAATGCTACAGTAACCAAACTGGCACAAGTGATTTATCTTTGGATGCTGAGGTGAACCCATGCATCAGATGCAGCATCTGACCTACATTTTCCGCTTGAGTGACTTGGTTAATAAGTTTGGGGTAGCTCCGTATCTGACAAAGTACTGATGCTACAGTAACCAAACTTGCACAAGTGATTCATCTTTGGATGCTGAGGTGAACCCATGCATCGTATGCAGCATCTGACCTACATTTTCCGCTTGAGTGACTTGGTTAAGAAGTTTGGGGTAACTCAGTATCTGACAAAGTACTAATGCTACAGTAACCAAACTGGCACAAGTGATTCATCTTTGGATGCCGAGATGGACCTCTGCATCTGATGCAGCATCTGACCTTCTTTTTCCACTTGAGTAATTTCGCTTTTAAAAGCCAATATTGAGCAAAGTATAAGTGCTACATGTACCAAACTTGCATATTGGATGTATCTTTGATCAAACTTTCATAAAATGACCTTGACCTACTTTTTCCGCTTGAGTGATTTTGCCTTTAAAAGCCAATATTGAGCAAAGTATAAGTGCTAGATATTCCAAACTTGCATATTAGATGTATCTTTGATAAAACTTTCATAAAATGACCTCGACCTACTTTTTCCGCTTTAGTGATTTTGCCTTTAAAAGCCAATATTGAGCAAAGTATAAGTGATACATGTACCAAACTTGCATATTGGATGTATCTTTGATCAATCTTTCATAAAATGACCTTGACCTACTTTTTCCGCTTGAGTGATTTTGCTCTATAAAGCCAATATTGAGCAAAATATAACTGCTACATGTACCAAACTTGCATATTGGATGTATCTTTGATCAAACTTTCATAAAATGACCTCGACCTACTTTTTCCGCTTGAGTGATTTTGCCTTTAAAAGCCAATATTGAGCAAAGTATAAGTGATACATGTACAAAACTTGCATATTGGATGTATCTTTGATCAATCTTTCATAAAATGACCTTGACCTACTTTTTCTGCTTGAGTGATTTTGCCTTTAAAAGCCAATATTGAGCAAAGTATAAGTGATACATGTACAAAACTTGCATATTGGATGTATCTTTGATCAATTTTTCATAAAATGACCTTGACCTACTTTTTCTGCTTGAGTGATTTTGCTCTATAAAGCCAATATTGAGGAAAGTATAACTGCTACATGTACCAAACTTGCATATTGGATGTATCTTTGATCAAACTTTCATAAAATGACCTTGACCTACTTTTTCTGCTTGAGTGGTTTTGCCTTTAAAAGCCAATATACATGTACTAAGAAATATGTTTGAATTGAATTTTACTGTCACGAGGTGAGCTTCGTAATCTGTGATTACCTATGTTTTTATGGGGGAAGGGGGCAGGAAGAATTTGCAAAAAAAAATCCCGGCTCTGAAAAATGCTGAAAAAAATATTCCGGCCCAAAGGGCCGGCAATTTTTTTTTCCCGGACCATGCAAAAGTAAGGATACATTGCATGATATGGAAATTTTTGCTGGCCCTTTGTGCCAGACAATTTAAAGTCAAAAAATTAATTAATATAAATACAAACTGTTCACATAGCTGTATCTACCAGAGACCTAATACGCATAGGTACAAAAATCTAGAAAAGGTTCTATTTAAACATCATACAATCTGTCTGAAATTCGCTAATTGCAAAGAGACATCTGAAGGAACGGTTATTAACTCATACTCTGTAACAGCGGGGAGTTTAACTTACACAGACATTCACAACATTTGACAATTTGTTTAAATCCGGCCCGAAGAACCGGCGAAGATTTTTCTCCGACTCTGGTAATGGCTGAAAAAAATGGCCTGCTCAGAAAATTGCTGAAAAAATTTTACCGGCTGGCAATAGAATTCCTGCCCCCCCCCCCCCCCCCCCCCCCAAATCAAATGGTTGCTCACCAACAATTATCGGTTTGAAAATTTAATGTTACTGCTATTTGAAAACTTAAATATATAATATAAATACATGTAATGTGACGTCCTTCATATTTCCAAACCAAAAATTGTATAGGAGGAAGACACTCTTGTTGCAACCGCAACAAGAAACCTTTCTAGTTTTGTTACTATTTCGTTTCATTTTATTTCATTTTGTTTCATTTCGTTTCGTTTCGTTTTGTTCAATTTCGTTTCGTTTTCATTTCGTTTCGTTTCGTTTTGTTCAATTTCGTTTCGTTTTCATTTCGTTTCCATTTCGTTTCTTTTCGTTTCGCATTTTACAGGTACCCGTACGTGCGACGTGCGTTGACGCACTCCTTTCCTTCTCCTGCCACTTGCTTCCTTGTGTCTTCAGAAAAACGTAGCGCGCGTAGCCTTTCCAAACACGCAGTTGTGACCAGGGCTTAACCCGAGCCCATTTTCACACTGTCAATTGGCTGTGATGAAGAACTACAATTTTTATCACAACCTATTAACAGTGTGAAGACGACTCGAGCCCCGGAAAAGTGATTTTATGAAGCAAAACTAAAAGATTAGGTAACAGAGACAGACACAAATTGAATTCTGATGTTAAATGACAAGTGATATTATGAAGCATTTGGACAATTCCTCTACAATCGCTGTGCAAAATATCATGAATTGCTATTGAAAATATAAAAGGTCCTATTCAAGGTTTAGACCTAATCCGTGAAAGAAATTGGTTACCAATCGTTGTCATTGGATGATGCCTTTTCGAATTCTACACGTACTTCTAAACCCATTCAAACAGTTATATCAAACTTTAGAAGAGTAGCTTTGAATTAGTCAACATATACAATTTGATATATGAAATGACTTGGATAATCGATTTTGGTGTAATTGTCTGGGACTCATGTATTTTGTCGATGTTACGACCAGGAACTCATTGATTCCCAATAAAAAACTAGAATGCGTATTTTACAATAGATGGACTCGCACAGTTCCTTGTTAGCTGCAGAGAAAAGAAATAATAGTAGAGCAAATTTCTAAACAAGGCCGAAGAAACGAACAACGACACTTTGCTATTTGGATGGCTTATGTGTAGCAATTTGTGCGGCTAAAACGACATTATATCATTTTTGAAATAGGAACGAATACTGATCATAATATGTGCGCACAATACTCTTTATTATCAATATCTATCCCCTGAACAGAAAAAAAAAACCTTACAGGAAAAATCTCGTTACATTACAATTTGATGTATACATTGTAATTTGATAATAATACTATTTCTGATATAGATTGAGTATTTCATTTGCCAACCTATCCATATGTATACTTCAATAATACTAGTAATTTATATTAGTGGAATCACCACACTAAGGTCTATTTGGATACCGATCAATAGTACTATAAGTGTATTTTGTAAAATGGCTAGGGACCGATTATATTCCCTTTGTCTTTTCAACAATATAATCTAAGTACGTCAAAAATGGTTGGTAATTTCTGGCTCCATGTAAGTGATGCTGATAATGTTTCGCTGGGCCTCCCATAATCCCAAACGGTATCACGTGATGTAAACCGAATGGCAGGTCGTAGCCTGTATGATTGTCAACCAGGAGGAAAATAAAAACTGGCACAAATAAAAACCTAGTAAGGGGGTGGCTGTTAAAGACTTTGAGTGCAAAATTAGCAGATAGAATGAGAGTGATTCTCTCAACAACCGTCAGCTGATTGGTCACGTGGGCATGCATGACGTCATGTCTGTGATGAAGCGCGTGAATGTTTTTGTAGAGCCACAGGTTCTTGTGGAGGACAAAATGGATAGCGAAGAATAACGCATCATACATCAAAATGCTCGCCGTGAGCTGAAAAACTATTTGATTCAATAACGGTGATTCCTCTGGTAGAGCTCTAGTTGTCTGTAACCAAGATTGTCGCTTCTCGTTCCAAATGGACGGATCGACACCTGAGTATTTCTTCACGATAAAAGTATCTAATAACATGAGCGGTGTCATATAATATACTGCCTCTTTGAGCATACCAATAATACTTTGGTGAATATACGTGACGGACGGATGTACTTTAAATTTGTCTAAAAATGTCATGAAATGTAAAGCAAAAGGATAAACTGGAATCATCCAAGCGTAACATAGAGTCGCCCACCACGTTTCGAAATAAACGGAATTGAAAATCCATGAAGATTTCAACATGCTCCAAAATTCATCTATCACTTTCTGTGCATCTGTCTCATAGTACTTGCAGATTGCTATAATCAAAATCACTAAAGTCCTTATAATCCACAGTAAGACCAGCTGTGAGGATCGTCCCGCTGACGCCCCCATCGGAAATGCTGTCTTGGCCGAAGCTCTGTCCATCTCTTCATCCTCTTTGCGTATTCTCTCTGCCATCTGTAAAAAGAACATGAAATACAGTACAGTTGAATTGTCTATGGATAATTGTAGGCCAAAATATATCTTACATCTGAGATAATAAGACCAACATAACATTTTCTTAGATTGGTTTTCATGATTAATATTGGTAACTCCGCATGTTGCTTTTCGTTCCTTTTTATATAGCAAGCCTTTACTTGTGACAACTAAAATTTTTCGCGAGTATCAAATTTTGCGATTTTAACGAGCGTAATTTTTCGCAATTTCAAAGTTATAAACGTATATGTAAGTATTATACATGTATTTTAATTTTGAACCCGAAATGTGCATGTCTGGTCCATGCTGAAAATTTATCAGTTCTTAAAAGATGCTATTGAAGACGTTTAACATTTGTACCTATCATGATTGAAGTTTCCCGGAGAGTAATTATTGGCATTTTCATATCGCCTGCGATAATACACTACTGCAATACTAATGCATGAAATGACAAATATGGACAATGACCATATCCGAATACACAGTACAAAATCGATAATTCAGAAATCATAAACCGAAGGCATACAAAATCAGGATAAAACAGAAACCAAAGCGAACAAACAAAAATCTCTACCACACGAAAAGAAGCAAATTCCCAATATGGGAATCAGACCAGGTGCCCAGGAAGAGTCAGCATCTCCTTCTTGCATGCGACACCCGTCGCTACAACTCGGCAGAAATGATCACATCCGGTTACTTCCATTTCGGGGAAGATACAAGTATATTTTGTGGTTGGATGGTTCAAATTAATGGTCTAAGATATATAATATCCACCATTCTGGACAATTGGACATCATAGTGTATGATGAGTTCCCCTTTCTCGGTGACGATGTTAGTCGATCACAGACGTATCCCTAACGGAGAAGCTTATCTGAAGGACGCCTATAGCTCTCAGAACAAAATCTGTATAATTGGTACTTGCTCTGGCATAACGTTCAATTGAGATATGAACACGCCATACGCAAACGATGAAGGAATGTTGCTACCCAGAAAAGGAAAGTTTGTGATGCTGAAACTGAAGTCGTCACGTTTGTCATAGAGTGAGTTGTTCATGTGACCATCAGTGTCGTAGGACAGCATTATGCCATCGAAACAGCTTCAGAGAATCTATATATACCAACAACTTGAAACAGTATTACACTGCACTTCACGGAGTATAGAAAATAACCACGTTCTGTTTATTTTAGACCCTGCATGACTAAATTTAATTCAATATGCAAAAACAAGACCATAGGAATAAAATAATTCCAATGAATGCATGTGTCGCCTGTGAAACATAGCGACACTCAGGAATCGCTTTAATATAGGGTGTGACATCCAAGCGTGACAGACAGACGGACAATGACAAAGTGATCACTAAGTGTCGCTTTGCTTCGCAGGCGACACAAAAATCAGATTTTCATGATCCATCATTACATTAAAAACGACCGCTCTTTTTGAAGAACTAAGGGCTTTTGCTCTTTTTGAAAGACTATGCATGCTGGGATGATGAAACTTTTGAAATGTGTCACCAAGAGTAAAACTCATGTACTGTATGAGATCGATGTTCTCAGAATGAAGAGTATGTAACATAAATGTTCGTTTTCCTGCTAAACTGCTAAAGCTGTGTGAGATAGGGTGTGCGTGTGTGTTTATGTTGATAAATCAATTCACAATATCATTCAATTTAAATGTTCAAAATTGCATTTCGATGCTTTTATAAAACCGTCAAAACTAAGATACTTTACATTTCTGGTTTGATCGGGCGAAAACCCGGAAGTTCAAATTATGCAGAAAACAACTCTGTTAAACGGTTATAAACATGATAAAGTATACTCTAAGTGCATTTATAATATGTATTTACAACAATTTACATACAACAGGTGTCATGGACATTTATGTTATAATCGAACTTGTATCGTATCTTTTCCTTATATCGCATTTCCTGCACTACTCTAAACACGATACCACCTGGTGTCGTTTCCCCCGAGTTGAACCAGGGGAAAAAAAAAAAGACTCCAAACTCAAAAATCCATCCACCCACTCACCAACTTACATGTAATTCTCATTTTGCTCTCTAACCAATTTTTTTTTTCGATGTTATATGAGAGGGTCGGGTACCTATAATCCCCCGCCCAACCTGCAAAATAGGTATGTTTGTCAGTTTCCCCTTATAAATTCATGAAAATTACGACAGAGTGAATGTCCCGACCGTCCTCAAACCAAAAAAAACATCCCTGAGAAAGTCTAAGATTTCTTTTTTTAATGTCAAATGATCAATGCTCATGTTTCAACATCAACACGATCAAGGCTTATAAATGTAAACCTAGCTATATAATGGATTTTCACTCTTCATTTATTCCAGTTCCTGTAGAAAATATTAACTTACCTTTTCGTTCACATAACGTTTTTTCTTTCATTCAATAGATTTGTATGTCTCACCATTTCCCCACCCTGTCCCATATAGCTCCGCTTACATTTATCCTAACATATACCTTAACGCGGCATGCATTGTACGGAAGATTCCATTTATCCTTTATACATGTATATAGATATATCCCTGGGTCGTCAAGTATGTGATACGAACAAATGCATCCGTGCATGGATAATTGTATAGATACTTTATAGATACATGAAAACTGTGAAGCATTCTCTAGGACATGGCGGTCATCGAACTGTCACATTTCAAGGCTAAGTGTAATTGTAAGACACGTATCACTGACGTTTAAAAAAAAAGCATATTTAAAACACATTTAAAAACTTGTAACTTGCATGTATTGTGGCATATTTACAAGTATATCATAAGAGCCTGAATGTTCATACATAACAGTAGCGTAGTCAGGGCAAAAATCTTCATGATACATTCATTTGGATCCGGGACCTCAACAATGCCTTCATTAAATATGCGCGGGGGGGGGGGGGGCATTTGTGAAGTTCCGAAAAAAAGAAGTATTTACAAGTGTGTTTTGACAAGCTAACTACAAGTGAACTAAGAGAAAAAAAATTGAAAAGTACAAGATCTAATTAATTTTTGCTCGCCAGTCGGAAAAATTGGGGATGAACTAGTCTAGAATACATGGAATTTACGCAACCGCACAAACTGATAAAGCCTATAGTTGTTTTTTTTGCATTGTGGATCGAGTATTGTGTACTGATAAATTTAGTTCCTATCAATTTTATCTTTGTATTGTTGTGTTCCTTGTTTTTAGAGGACAGATCGCAGATAATTTACTTCCTCGGCGAATTGTACGGCTTTTAGCTTACCTGAACAAAAGGTTAGAATTCGATGGGTTTCAGTCATACCAGGATTATTTTAATCTCAGGTTTGAAAATTTTTTTTGCACTTTGGCATTTCTCTTCAAATAAGTCTTTTCCCATATTTTTTTCTTTAGGTTAATATTAATCGTTAAAAGCTGTATTCTAGTTCCCTACAGATTACGAGGGTTTTTTTCTTTTATAACCGATGATTTGAAATGTAATATTTCTTTCATGGACTCTATAAAACATTACACTTATTGATTATTTCATAAAGTTTATGATTAGAATTACATGCATATAAATCACATTGGCTGTAAGATTTCCAATATTATCAGATGAGCGTTATAACCAATGGGCCTCTTGTTAAGATTTTGCCAGGGAGGAATAAAAACATTTTTTTTTCTAAAAAAAAACTTAATAGACAACATCATCAACACATTGGTCTTCACTTCAGTAAAGCTCTTCTCTAATCTATATAATATGATATGAATGCTAATCCAACCATTGGGGAAATGAATATCATGATATAATATTACGGTCCAAATACACACAAATAAACCCATATCACCTTACCTCGAGCAAACCAAAATGAAAACAAAAAAGAAATCGATATAAAATCAAACTTACCTTTACAGCTAACTTCCTCTATAAAAGAAGTTGCTGCATCATTACTACACATCCCCGATCACTGGATACAAACGCCCATAAATATGTAGTTTAGTGAATTACCATTGAACGTGGATTATGTCTGAATAGCGTGCCCAGGAAATCCGATCACTTACGGAGGATGACGACAATATATCCCGTCTTCTCTTCTTTTATGTTCCTCCTTGACGATATGTAGCTATGGATATTGTCTTCTCATCCACTTTGTTTTAAAATTAAATATTCATGTGATGTATCATGTAATTTAGAGAGGGAAACTGAAGTACTGATCATAGTACATGATGAATTCGGAAATTTTCAACAGAAAACCTCACAATAGAAAATGCTATGAATTAAATTACAATAATCACGATGTTAGAGGATGCTAATGGGAATTATATCTTTTGAAAAAAAATTCCATACTACGTCTAAATACTACGGAAGCATAAAGGGACATGGTGAGACTTTGTAACTCGTGCGCACGACTTTGTAACTCGTGCGCACGACTTTGTAACTCGTGCGCACGTCTTACTAACTCGTGCTCACGACTTTTTTGTCTTCATTCTATTGGTCAATCTCGTTATTGGTCAAAATTGAATTTCATTTTTGAATTATATTTCTTCACTTCACTTATTCAAGGCTATTGCCACTTGCGGGAATTTGATAGAATTTTATTCTGAATTATTTTTTTTAATTAATTCAGCAAGAGAATCTTTTTCAATCAATCTTTAAAATATGTTATTACTTCCATAGTAAATGTACTTGATTCAAGTGATATTTGAAGATGTTGAAACCTAATTAATACAGCGCGATTTTAATAGCGCCATTTTCAATAAATTTCGTTCTTGACTTTACTCTAGAATAGTGTTGTCCTTCATGACACGTGGTGCAATGTTATCGTCTTTGTTTGTTCGGCAGCTTTTTCTTTACTAGTGAGAAAGTATTCCAATATTTTCACCGTTTGGGATATTTTTCCTATCTTTGTTTTGATTCATGTATTTTTCAAGAATTTATATTTCTATTTATTGTTAAATTTGGATTTTGATTTTAAGTTTTGTGTTTAATTTTCTATAATTTTAATTTACTAATTTATCTGTCTGTACTTGAACTATTAGCTAAGAAGAAACACAAAGATCCACTCAGTTCAGTTTTTATTTTATGACTTTACTGTATGTTAAACGTCTTCAAATTCAATAGCATCATTGAAGAACAGATAAATTTAAAGCATGGACCACACATGCACGTTTCGGGAACTTAACCCTCGTCAGTGATCTTCAATCTAAACAATGTGATATGGCCAAAAAGTGTGAAAGTTATTATGTCCAAAGTTGTACTGAAAGACGTAGCAGAATGGGTGTGGTATGATGCTACAGGACCCGCGTTTTAGAAATTTTCAGAAAGTTTCCAATGCGTTGAAGAAACGATCAACCGAAGTTGATCGAACTTGGCTACATGTGCCCTTGGGGACTCCTGGTCCACCAGTAGTGACATTCACCATGTGATACATATTTTGAAATACTAAGCACCTTATAAACATTTTATTTTACAGTGTGGAGAAGTTGAACTTCTTCCCCGTGACTGGATGCTTAATTGAGAAATAACTACTAGCTAGTCGTGGTTTATTGTCCAGTAATTCCACGAGTCGCATGAACCAATCAAATTATCATCGAGCCGCGAAGCGAGTGGAAATACTGGACAATAAATCACGGCTAGCTAGTTGTTATTTCTATTCTAATATAGCACGTGAATGGGCGGAGCTTAGCGCACTGGAAGTTTGTCGGAGATTTTACACCAGGCGAGTTCTATGGTACATAAAGGGAGAAAAAAAGAATACTAATAAGTATATGTAAGGACCAAAAAATTTCCATAGGACCGTGGCACGGCCTGTCATTGATTTTAAAGATTTTTGGTAAAGGACATATTCATGTCCCACTATGGTGAAAATTGGCTTCATTTTTGCAATTTAAGTTTCCGTTGTCATGGTAACCATGTCTGAATTTTGAAAACATTGAAAACATAGCATTTTCAAAAGACTCGTTTCAATGGAAACTCGTATAGCAGTCAACTGTAAATTTCTATGTAAGGTCATTGTATCCTCTTATATGTGAATATGTAAAAAGGAAATGCGCTCCATCAATATATACTCTTCATATAAATGGTCTAGGAGAGGGTTAAAACAAGCTCAGAAAGGGGCATTTTGCCTATTTTTGCCTGACTTTGCTTAGTTTATAGCATGTAATATGCGATCAGCAGGACTACCTGGAGTTCGGGTGTATTTCATCTAAAAAGTATCATCCTTGGACTTTAGAAAAATGAAAAAATAAAGTGGGGAAATTTCTCATTTAAACAGAAAAGAACATCAAAAATTGTTACTATGGCAACATTACGTTTGATATTACTTCAACTTCTTCTGAAATTCGGACCAATACAGGCAACAGAGTACAAATGTATATTACTTTGGGTATTTCACAACCTGCATTTTTGGTGACATAATTAACAAGATAAGAAGGATCAAAGATAGACAACATCGCTATCGAAAATGCGTGCGAATCATCAACCGCATTTTATACCGTGGATATGATCCTAATGTCACCAGACGGACACTAGGCTTGGTACTTCACCAATCTACAGTCTTGTACCAGCGCATTCTTAAAACTTGCACTCTGCCTGACTGTGACGACGGGACTCCATGACGGGCCCTGTCCAAACCTCTTTAGAGAAGACAATGCCCTGACCACCTGTCCTCTCTGAATGTCAGTCGGACTCCTCGGGTGATACCATACATGAGCTCGCTACAGCCGGCAGAGCACGGACTGTATTGCGTACGCACTCTTTTGATATCCATTTACATATTTATCTGTGTTGCTTGGGCCCCTGCGTTTTGCGGTCTTGTTTGTCTGTGGTCATCTGACAGTGAGGAGGTTGTTTTACACTACAACTGTACGTTCTTCGAGACCTCTGGGTAATCGGAAATGTGGGAGGGTTGTGCGCACGTAATCCAGGATAACCACACCTTCTGCTATTTCCGTGGCAGATGGCCGTCCTTAGTCGGCACCGGTTGCCCATTGGTCTCGTTGTAGTCCTTTGTGTTTGATGTTTCTGTGTTGTGCATTGACGTTCCTTGTCCCTTAAGCGTCTTTTTCTGTGCTTGTCTGCTTTGTGTTTTTGCATTGGGTGTTTTGGGGTTTTGCTGTGGGTGCTGCAACCTGGTGTTGTTGGAGATCCCCTCATTTGCACTATACATGGAGTATATTTTTTTCTAATTGTTTTGAATTAACCATGAATAAAAACTTTATGAGTTTGTCAATAATAGACATTTCAACAAGAATTGACCTTGAAAACATTTCAAGGTCATTCGACCTTGTGTCAAGGTCACACTGTTTTGTAAATGACCAAGTTTTACAAAAGTAATGTGATTTTTAAGAAAATAGAAAGCCGTATTTCAGAAATCAGATGATATCATATCAAAATTGTTTTATATGATATAATATTTGATATCTCTCTTAGGCATAGGGATAAATTGCACAGAAACTTTGTATCTCTGAAATACTCACTCCCATGCATACATTTGAAGGCAAAAGGTGTAAAATATATCAATTTATTACTTATTGATCAATTATTTTTTTCTATAAGAAAATTGACAGTAATGTAAAATGTACATTTCTTTCTTCTTATAAGTTTAAACTTTTTAAACGTTTACCCAAATCACAATAACCCTAAAACGCAAATGAAAAATTGACACCAAAAAAAAAAAAAATGGAAAATTGCAGATTGCAGTGAAATTTTAGCATTGAAATTGAAATGACCTTGAAAAAATCTAAGGTTATAAGAAAAAAGGAGAGTTTCATTGCTGCTAATTCATAGAAATTCAGTATTGTAAATTATAGCATAATCAAGTACAGACCCCTATAAAAGAGTAATATGGATGGGGGTTCACATCAAAAGTTGCCATAGCAACCATCTTTAATGGCAAATTTGAGGAAAATGGTAAATTTGCCCATCGTGTTTTTTCCCTAATTTTGTCATTCAGATTATATTTATTTCATTTCAACAACAACAACAACAAATATTAAGCCTGCCTTCAGAGTTATTTGTGATTAAAGATGCTCAAAATTGCACTAAAAACGGCGAAAATTTTGCCTTGTTTTAACGCCTGTTTTTGACTGTTTTTTGATTTGCTGTTGTATGTGTTATAGGAGAAAAATCTTTAAAATGAATACATTTTCTTGGAATAGAAGTTTTAAAGAGTCACATATGTCAAAGTTATTAAGCTATTAAAGTGGTTTCCATGGCAACACATTGTCCAAATATAACTTACTCCACAGTCTTTTGAGGGCTAAAAATAGACTGATCTCGTTTCCATGGTAACCGTCAATTACATTGTCCAAAAAAGGTCATTTTCCTTGTCAGTGTACCAAAGGTACCATTTGTAGGAAAAATCAGCAAAATCCATGACATGTGGCCAGCCAATTTTGGTCCCTACAGAGAATTGGTATTAAGGTGCAATAATCCCTTCTTTCTATCTCCTTCGCCTGAAATAGCCTTTATTTTGGCCCTTTATCCATTTGACATCATATACATTATTTTGCTATTTCAGAAAATTGTCATTTCATCCCAAAAAATTAGCAAAAAAAAGGAGGTTAAGGTCTTAGAACCATCCCTCCAATACTATATTGGTCATGTATATTTCATTTAATTAATTATGCTACTGTATCGACATTACAAAAAAATTGTAGCCACACACTCTCTGCAAATTATATGCAAAAAAATAAATTACAAAAACTGGAGGGATGTGTCTGAAACTCACACAGGCACCTAATAAGTACATTTTGTACCACTGATCAATGAGGATTCACTTTCCCAAACATGTGTCTAATGCATTAAATGTGTTTAAAATTATCTTCAAGAAAATATAGTTGAAACGCTTCCGTAATATTCAAATCATCGGAGCAGTCTAATGGTCTGATTTTTTTCTTCGAAAACCGCCGAATCTGAAAAACATTTATTAGTAGATGGTATGAGGGTATAATACAAAATATATTTAAAGCGCATCACTCAGGGTAAAGTGCGTCATTCCACCTCTTGTTTATGAACGCATCATCTCAATTCTGGGAACAAAAACTCATACATGTAGTATCAATTACTACATGATGTAGCATGTAATGTCCATGATGCTGTCATGTATAGATATTGTAGATATAATGAGTAAATGCTCAATGTATTTGATGTATGCATGTATATTTATTTACATTTCTAATGCATAATTTCAGATATCACATTTGACAAGCAAAAGGAGACTAAGAAGGAATGGGGCAGGTGGCGGAGAGACTTTCGCAAGCCGGATTCTTTTTCAAACATAATTCAAATCTAGATTTTTGGGGGAGGCGTGGAAGGGCTCTTAGAGTCGTATTTTCGTTTAAACGCTTTAAATAGTTGTATTTTCTTTTCTTTTTGTTACACGTAGGTCAGACTGTCGAAAATGGCTCTTATTATTCTAAAGTATCTTGAAGATGAGAAAAGAAATACATCATTAAAAGAATTACGAGGATTTTAAAGATTATTATTTTTTCTCAATACATACAGTACACTTATTCCATTCGGAGTATTCCCCATTTAACTCACTTCCTATCTTTTTTCCATTGTACCATTCCTAAAAAGAGTTTCTTGACATAAAGTTATTTTCAATTGCTTTATTTATAATTTTATTCCGTATGCTAATATCGAAGTTAGTTAATACAAGAAAGTTAGTAAAGACAAAAGGACCAAGGCACACACTGATGAATATATAAACGAATACCAAAAGTGACGAGAAAAATAATTTTGACCAACCAGTATATCAGAGGACGACGAGCAACCAATGAAGAAAGTAAAGTACCCGAAACTTGCATGTCTGGTCCATGCTGCAAATTTATCTGGTCTTAGATTATGCTTTTGAATTTGAAGACAAAACATTTCATAAAAGTAAGCATTTGAAACATGTGAAAAGCCTTTTACTCAAATCACATTTCAACAAAGAAAAATCTACGAAAAATGAAGTGCTCTAAATTTGTTATCACAGAGCCAATTCCTAGAAAATTAGACCAAGCGTATGTATCCCATCAGATATGCACGACAAAGATTGCCAATACCCACAATCTTGTTTAAATTTTGCACTTCAAAAACGCAGAATCTGAAAAAAAAAGCAGATCGAATTTGATGAGGGTATGATAAAGAAGATATTTACAGGCGCATCCCTCAGGGTAAAGTGAGTAATTCCACCTCTTGTTTATGAACGCATCTCAATTCTCATTTTGTGACATAGATTCACGTTAGCGAAAAGGTGTTGATTTACCGTTGTAAGAGTGCACAACTTTTAGCGGGTTTTGGGGAGGGGATGGAGGAGGAGGCGCAGAGACTTTCGCAAGCTTTATTATTCTTTAAGCATAATTTAAATCTGGATTTTCGGGGGGAGGCGTAAAAAGGCTTTTAGGGTCGAATTTTCGTCATAAAGCTTAATAGTTGTATTTTCTTTTCTCTACCTGAAGTATATTGAAGATGAGAAAATAAATACTTCATTAAAAGGATAATAAGACGATTTTAAAGCATTGTATGAATTGGTACACTTATTCGGATTATTCCCGACTTAACTCACTTCCTATCTTTTATTCATTAGACCATCTATGAGAAGAGTTTCTTGATATAAAGTTATTTTAATTGCTTTTCTCATTATTCCGCATGCTTATTTTGAAGTTAGTTGGTTGATGGAATTTAATGAAGTTAATAACCAAGTTACACACTGATGAATATAAAAATAAATACCAAAAGTATAAGGTGACAGAGAAAAATATTATTGACAAACCAGTTTATCTGAGGACGATGAGCAACCACTGACGAGGGTTAAATACCCAAAACTCTGGTCCATGCTGCTTTGAAGACGTGTAACATTTCTTTTTGTTACTGATTTATTCATTATTCTATTCCGCATGCTAATATCAAGGTTAGTTGAAAAAAGTTAATAAAGAGAAAGGGACCAAGTTACACACTGATGAATATAAAAATGAATACCAAAAGTATAAGGTGACAGAGAAAATATTATTGACAAACCAGTTTATCTGAGGACGATGAGCAACCACTGGCGAGGGTTAAGTATCCGAAACGTACAAGTCTGTTCCACGTTGTAAATTCACCTGTTCTAAAATAATGCTTTTGAATTTAAGCATAATTCAAATCTGGATGCTTGGGAGAGAAGTGGAAGGGCTTTTAGTGTAGAACTTTCGTCTAAAAGCTTAATAGTTGTATGTTCTTTACTTCTTGTTACACGTTGGTCAGACTGTCGAAAAATGGCTCTCATTATTCTGAAGTATATTGAAGATGAGAAAATAAATGCATCATTAAAAGAATTACGATTGTTTTAAAGTATTTTTTCTCTCTATACATACATGTATGTATGAATTGGTACACTTATTCGGATTATTCCCGACTTAACTCACTTCCTATCTTTTATTTATTGAACCATCTGTGAGAAGAGTTTCTTGATATAAAGTTATTTTCTTGATATAAAGTTATTACCTGGTCTTATTTCGGAATTTTATTCATTCCGAGGTTCGCAACCGTTCCTATGGAAAATCTAATGATTTTGCCTTGCCTTATGGACTTTGATACTGAATAACTGATCGGTACTTCTTTACTGTTTATTTCAATTGCTCATTATTTTATTCCGCATGCTAATATCGAGGTTTGTTAATTGAAGAAAGTTAATAAAGACAAACTGATCGACCAAGTTACACATTAATGAATACATAAATGTATACCAAAAGGTGACAGAAAAATATTATTGACAAACCATATTTATCTGAGGTAGATGAACAGGTTTCAAAAAAGTAAAGCCGTGAAAAGGCTTTTACTCAATTTACATTTCAATAAAGAAAAAAAAAAACCTACGTAAAATTGAAGTGCTCTAAATTTGTTATCAGAGAGCCAATTCCTAGAAAAAAGACAAAACCAGTAATATATGGATGCTTCCCGAACAAAACTATTTTTTATACCAGAAGATTGATTTTCTGAGAGTCTTTGACCTTTAAAATATTATCATAATGACCTTGACCTTTATCCCTAATATGACATTGAAGACCTGTGTATGAAAGCCCACATCCTACAAAACAGTTTGTAATTTTTAAAAAAAATTATCCTCCAGGAGTTATGTCAGAAGCACCCCTCTTTTTTTTGGGGGGGGGGGGGGTTACATAATTTCTCATCATGCAATAAAAATCTTAAAACCTGCTTCATATATAAAGAAATATGCATTTTTCCTTTGATAATCAAATTTTAGAATTGAAACAGATTTTTTAATGAATTTCTAAACTTTTTCTTAAGCTATTTAAAGCCTGAAAATTACTTTCACCTTGATTAATGATCTTTGTCTTGAAGATGCTATTTTAGAATATTTGATGAAATTCTCTTAAAGCAGCTTATTTATACATGTACATTGTACATGTGTATATACATTCAACCCCCCCCCCCCCCCCCTGTATGACACAATTTCTCGTGTATTCAAGATAAAAATCTCAAAACATGCAACATATGTCAAAGATTATGCATTTTGCCATCATTATTCATAATTTCAGATCATTTGGACAAAATGCTGATTTTAATGAATTTTTAAAATCTTGTGTACAGGAAAAGCTATTTATTAGCCTAAACAAGGACTTATAAGTTCTTGGCCTAAAAATGAACTTGACTTATATCAATTACCCTAAGTGATCTTTTCCCTGAAGGTGTTATCTATTCTGAGAAACAATTATAAGATATATGATGAAATTCTCTTAAGCAACCTTAATATATACATGTACATTGCATTTACATTCACCTGCAGCTATATTTAATAACCCCCCCCCCCTCCTCTTTGGCACAGAATTTTTTATCAATGCAATAAAAAATCTCAAAACCCGTAAAATATGTTAAAGTTGCATTTCTCAAAATACCGGTACTGATTTTTTTTTTTGTTGATGAATTTTAAAATTATTTATTGCAAAAAGCTATTTAAAGCCTGAAAATGACCTTGATCTTTGATGATTGACCTTAAAAGAATGGAGGGGATCTCCAACAAGACCCTGTTGCAACACCAACAGCAAAACACCAAAACACCCGATGTAAACCCACAAAAGACCAGCATACTATGAGACGGAAAAGAGAAATACGACATATAAACATCAAACACAAAAGACTACACATAAATCGACGAGAAGAAATGGGAAACATTTGTGTGAAATATGGTCAAATTCTAATGTAAGGTTTAGGAGATATTAGCTCGGACGGACGTACAGACAGACGGACAGATAGACGAACGGACAGACAGACACGACGGCGACTATATGCTCCCCTGAATTTTTTCGGGGAGCATATAAACAAAACAAGCGAACGTACTCAACTAGATATGAATGATACATATTATGAATACCCACAAACATGATGTATGACAATTATCTTTATTTTACACTTGATTTATGATATAAAAGATATTTAACGCTTGTATGTACCACTTGATCATTTCATGGCATGACTTTTATCAAAAACGAAAACAAACGCCGATTAAATTCTTTGAAAACTACCCAACCTTGAGCTTTCTTACTTATATGATTCTAGGAAAAATATCGTTCAAAGCATCCGATGAACGAGATGAAAAACTTTCAAGAAATGTGTAACATCATCTCATCCAGAAAATACTTCAACAAATATTTCAATGAAATATCTGTAAGAGTGTTCTTTTTATCACATTCAATATAAAAAGAAATATAGATAATACTGCTTAAAGATTATATATATAAGATTTACTTTCATAATTGGAAGTATGACCAAAATAGAGACGAGCAACGATAAACTTTATCGTGTCTCCAAAATACCTCTAGTTTTGTGGCACAATATAATACGGAAAGATGAAACCAGATACTAATGAGTTAAAGAAGATCCTGACGATAATCTAAACAGCACTTACAATAGAGCACAAAATTGAGCATCGACGGACCCCTAGCAAGCTAGAGGTTGGGCCAGGTGCCCGGGAGGAGTAAGCATCCCCTGTTGGCTAGCCGCACTCGCCGTCGATGTTCACACACGAAAGTGAAACAATATATAATACATGTACTGTCTGAGGTTATCTCCATATAGAAAGTGATATGGCGACAATGTCAGGGAAAATATTCAAAACACTTACTGTCAGAGTAAGTAATTCAAGTCCCATTTCTTATTTTCAAGTCCTTTTTTTGGATACCGGGCTTTAATTCTAATGAAACCTATGTTCAATTTGACCATTCCGATACAGTACAAGTACATTATATTACCCTATGACAAATGCAAAATCTATGATAGTCAGCGGATTAAGCCATATAAAAGATTTTTTTTTAATGTAACATATGAGCAAACAAACAATTAATATTTCATCACATTTTATAAGGTCGAAGTTGACAGGATAAATTTAACAACGGATGACTTATCTTTTACAGAAGATGAAAATTGTTACGAAAATTTTAATACACAATATTGGAACAATACGATACATTTTTAAACAAGATATACATACATGTATTTTGTTCAAATGAATTTGGCGCATCGTATGCAACCAAATTATATCTCATCAAATATCTTAGAGGCAGAAATCAAGAAAATTCACATTCTCAATAGCTGAAGAGAGATTGTTTTGGGTGTAATTAAGAGCAGGTCAAAGTTAATCGATACCTTCTACCAAGTGCTTTGTCATCAGAAAAGGAGATATAAATCCTTAATCATTTTCAGTTTAGTGTCTAGAAATCATACCAAATCTATATTTTTAAATCTCCAGAAATAAAAATAAAATATGATTATTTTATCTAAATACAATTATTGTTTCTTTGATGATTTATTACTACTAATGTTTAAAGTCTTCAAATTCATTAGCATAATTTTAGAGCAGATAAATTTACAGCATGTACCAGACATGCACCTTTCGGGTATTTATCCCTCGTCAGTGATCCTCAATCTAAACAATGTATTATGGCCAAAATCTATGAAACAACATTCGAATATATGGAAACATGCAACAGATAATAGATAAAAATATTTTTGCAGTTAATTTTAATGATTGAATTTCCTTATTTTCAGAATAATCATAATAAGCAAAACAACACAAAGATAAAGTTCGTTATCATAAATTCTGCATGTTGAATGAATCATATATAACTGCTACGATGACGTCAATACTTTCAAGCAATCAGCTTCTTTGATTCGCCGAAGAATTTCTTTTCCATTTAGTGACGCACTATATAAAAGAATAAACGAACGAATTCATTCCTCAAACACTGCGCAAAGCTACGAGCCACACTATACATTGAGGCGGTTCTTCCAAGATTGCAGTCATGAATTTTATCAGCATTTTCTTTGTCGTACTTGTTATATCCTTTACAAACGTAGCTTGTGATACTGGATCGGATACTTTCGTACCAAACTTCAATCTTCAGAAGGAATTGCAAGATATTCGAAATCAAATTTATCATGAAAGTACCATCCGACTTCAATTTGACAAGGAATTGTCATCCATGGCGCAGAGATATAGGACCTTGATTGTCGATCAGACGAATGCCAAAATTGAAAATAATGAGACGAAAACAACCCTATCTAAACTTGAACAATTTGTTCATAATCTTCAACAAAATACTACGGAAAAACTTAATGAGTTTGAGACTACTGTGAAGAATTATGCCTTAGACTTTCAGACTATTGAGAAAGCAACGAACGATTCCTCGAAGAAAGTCAACAACTTAGAAGCTTCCTTCCACGAACTACAAAGAAATTTCACTGAATCGAAAATTAAATTGGACGCAGTATCACAAACTCTGCAGGAAACCATAAACATTATGAATGAACAAGTTGCAAAATTGAATTCTTCGCTTGCTCAGATGAAAGCTTCTGCAAAAGTACGCAGCATAATAGGTATGTTTTTTTTATTAAACAGTTTGATCTAAAAAAATTGAAGAAGAATATAATTATTATTTATACCCTTATTCTCAACGTTTATAATACCAGCAATAGGCATATTCATACTTTAACCAGGACATTTACTCTCCGAACATGATACATAGTGTTCCTTTCATTTGATTATTAGGAATTTGTCGATTGTTCTTATTGGCTACACAATATATAAATGTGTACAGTTTGTTTCTAAGTACATTGCTTTCCCCCTTATTGAAGAAGTTTAAATAAGAGGAGACATATTGCATATTACTTTGCTGCTGTTGGTCAGTCAGTCCAAAAAAAACAGTTTCCTGTTTCTCCTCAATTAATGCAGATATTGAAATGAAATTTTGTATAGATATACATCACATGAAATTTTGGGCTATCAATTGAAAATATAGGCCAAGTTCGTGTGAGAGTCCGGACGAAAAAAGAAAATTGACATATTTATGTCTATTGGACTTGAAAAATACCCATAAGTATATATTTCCGTTTATGATCTCTGCAATGGATGTTTGCACAAATTTTGTATTCAGATTCATGCCCCTCAGTTGAACTTTAGGAAAAAGTAACAATTATTTAAGGTTTCATTTTATCTCTGCTACTGGTTCAGTTTGGTTTCAATGTATTTCGTTAGGTCTTAAGTTAAAGTTTCAGTTGATATCTCTACAAGGATGCTACGATTTAAATGATATTTTGTAGACCGAACCATCACATTTCTCCTAGGACCTACGCACTAACTCCTCTACAATAATGGGTTGAAATAAATAAACTGGGTAGGGAGCATCTTTACTTCTATGTTAAGTTTTACCCAAATTCTCCAAGTGATTTCAGAGAAGTACATGCTAACAAGATAACAGAAAATGAGGATTTTGATAAATATTTACTGACATCAAAACATATCAAATGTATTTAGTTTATAACTCTTATATTTCAGGGAACAACAGAAGGATTCAAACACACATATTAAATCCGAATCGCATTTCGGTTCCGTAGAGATAGCTTAGATGTATTTCAACAAAGTCCAAGGCATAAAGAGATTTTGAAATTACAAGTATATACCTGTTGAAAATGAATAACCTTACCGCGATGAGTACTTCGACATATATACTGAGCAAAAAAGTTAGTACCCTAATTTTAATAGGCTACCCCATGCACATATTAAATGTAATATTCATCCAAACAGTGAAATGGACTCATTAAACACTAGAATGGTCACATTTTACCGCTCAAGAATACGTTGAAGCGTGATAACGCACGGACTTTTCTTATTGAAGGGGAAATTGCTAGGTTTCTCTGTGTCTGGTTGACTGCTTAATTTTGAATGAAACGTGTTTATTTCTTTACAAGGGAGGTTTTTTCAACAAGTAAAGCAAATAAAGCATCTTAAATCTATCCACTTGGAATCAGAGAAATGGTTTGTTAATCAGGATAATTTAGTTATATTTCCACCAGAAGTCCATAGACTGTTATACGCAATGCTAATGAATCTACACACATCGTACGATAGCCCGTTACGGTACATAGACTTATTCCATGATAAAATTCTACTGGAATAAGAAATACTCTGGCTAGAAGCAGCCCAAAAAGGTAATTCCTTCTGTTTTAACCATGATGATGAAGTCACCCGGGGCTTTAGTTTTTCAGGAGCAAGAAAGAATCAGAAAAGCGAATGAACAAACTATATATCTTTAAATTAAAAAGCAGGTTTTGGGATGTTTTGTATCGATCAATATTGAATATGTAGGAAGAAATGGGTACTGACTTTATTTGTTCAGTATATATTAATTTTAAGCAAGTGTGCAAGTTGTTCACCAGATAATTTTACTTTATGTTCATTTTAATATGTACTGTCCCATAATCATGATTGAGGGCAAAAAAGATGGACTAAAGGTACAGCACATTCCTGGAAGGACTAATTGAAAAGGTGAACCAAAGTATATACAAAAGAACCATTCAAGCATAGATCGAGCTATGTGGGAGGGGGAAAATGTTCAGTTTAAACAAATTCTTACTCGATTGCGGGAATCTTGTAATTTTTTAATATTGTTAGAAGCACTTTCAATATCTAAAAGGACTGCATTAAGCTTAGTAGACGTGGAACAATATCTTTTTCATTGAGTTAATTTAGTGATTCAACATGAGACAATAAAATTTGCAACAAATAATGTCTCATACAAAATGCCGGCGACCGATTTATAGAAGAAACCTTACCTAAAGTACAATGGACAGACATGATATTGAGGAAACAGAAACACTTGCTTGTGACACAATGATAAAAAGATTAAGCTCAACAAAATAAGGAAGAAGGGATATAAAAAACTTTTTACTTTATTTCATTGGATACTAGAAGAACTTACTTAAAATGGAGTCAGTGATGATGCATATGTATTTCATCCGTTCATCTAGTCAATTACAGATTGTTGTGTGGTATTTTTAAACTGTATCATATTGAATTTGAAGACAATTAACATGATAATAGGAAAAGCTCAAATAATAAAACAAGTACACTTAAAAGACAACAAGTGTGAAAGATAGTAGTTAATAATATTTTTTTTAGTACGTAATTTTTAAAGATGTTTTTTGTAAGTTTTAAAATTATCAATGCATCTTTTCTTTTTGAATAGTTAATGAAGATATGATTTTCATAGAAGATAATGCATCTCTGGTCTGAACGTTATTCTGTTAGATATCATTTAAATCCCTGCAAACCAGTTGTTACTGACACTGAGATAATGTATAATTTTGCTGAATCTTAACAAGTGGTTGTTAAGAATATCAAAAGCATATTTATTTTACAATAAAACTCAATGTTTGAATTATTTGTGTCATTTCTTATCTACTGGTCAAACATGCTAAATGACTAAAATTCGTACACTAAAGGCAAAGTATGAAATGAAGCCATTGAACATTTTGTCTTAAACAGATGTCAAGTAAGGATTGTTAACAACCAGTTGTTAGAAAAGTACGACTTGTTGGATTCTGAACTACGTAAGGACTTTAACAACCAGTCGTTAAGAGTATATCGCTTATTAGATTCTGAACTTTAACAACTAATTGTAGTTCTACAGTCAGTTTCAACGACCAGTTGTTAGTAATACAAACTGAATCTTATGGTGATGCTTTTCATGTGGTGGAGGTTTTTGTTTGTATGCTTTGGTTCGTGTTTCATCCTGATTTTGTATGCCTTCGGTTTCTGATTTTCTGGATTATCGATTTTGTGCTGTATACAGGGATATGGTCATTATCCCTATTTGTCATTTAACATGACGCTTTTAGGCAAGTGTAGAGCACTGGGTGTAGTGTAAATCATTGATTATTTTGGTCTGATAGAGACTGTTAACAACACACAAAGCAATTTGACCATATGGTGGAATTGGTCAAATCAAATTGGAAGATTTTTTACCAGTTTTCCTTGCAAGATTCTTTCAATATATCGAACTTTTTCGAATTAAAAGATCTGTGATCATATGAACATACTCATTCGCATACCTGAAGGGAGAAACAACGGTTTCCAGTTATCATCGTTATATCATAACGATAGAGCATTTGCCTTCATATTATATTTTCTAGATTGTGCTGACGTAGGGACGAACTCGCCAGACTGAGTGTACAAAATTTTTCCTAGTGATAACAATTCCTTTGAGACTTACTGCAAGATTTCAAATTGGAAATGGACGGTTAATGAATTAAGAATTTTTCACATGTAAAAGGGAAATATTGAAATATTTTATATAAATGTAAAAAAATTACAATTTAAGTTCATTCGTGATTATGGATGTTATTTCAATTGTTGTGATTTTATCAGAACCATCGAAAATGACGGATACGCCGGATCTTACTTTTCTGCACGGCCTAGGTGACGGGTGTTGCTGGCAAACAGGAGATGCTTACTCTCCCAGTGCACATTATCTTATCTTCATTGAGGATTCATTTTTGTAATCTTTAATTTAATCTTAGGCCATTTCTTTGTTATTTTCTGTTTTGTGTCCTCGTGCTGGTAAGTTTTTAGCCCTAAGTCACAAAACAAAACAAAATTGAAATAAATAAATCTTTTGCAAATTAAATCATATTCTACTAAAATTAAGTAGAAATTATTCAATATTTTATATTTCATGTAAAAATGTAAAAGTACTGCATTGATCCAAGACATTGTATTATCTATCATTATTTTGTTGACTAAAATCTATCAATAATCAGATGAAACATGTTTCTGTTATATTTCCAATAGTCATACAATATGAAATTGAAACTTTGTTTTATATGCTTGTTTGATTTTCTCCCTGGCTGGCTGGTAGCTTTCTGAATTTTAAAAGGACGCAAAACAATATATTAACAAGAAATGGCCTTATCCTTTTTTGTGGGAACACTTTCTATGTTCATTGTAGTGGTCTTCACTGTGTTCCTTCTTTGAAATAGCAGGTTTTAAAAAATCAGGTCTGAGAGGCTTTGTGATCACTGGAACGTACATATGGTAATTTTTACCACGGCTGTGCCTTGTACGGGGTAATAACGTCGGCGGCTGTTCCACTACTGAAACACTGCATAAGCACGGCTAGCCACGTCCGATCGCGTCTAAGGCTAAAAGCGTTCGTGATAAGACGCTGTATACTATAGACGCTATTACCCGTGATACCAACGCGGAACACCCGTCAAATGACCGTCTCTAGCCGAGACAGACCGTTAAACTTTCGTGTCTTAAGGCCCGGTCACACTGCGCTTTACGGCTTGATCACGGCCAAAACACGTCCGAAAAAGGTCTCCCGTGATCCAGACGTTGATGTCCGCTTTTAAGACGCGCTACAAACGATTTGTAGACATGGTAGGACGCGGTAAAAAACCTGAACGGCGTTGGACGCGAAAAGAAGTTTTGAACTGCTCAAAATTTTATTCCGCGGACAACCACGGACGGTGTACGTGGTAAAGACGTGCAACACACGCGAAATACACGTGATGATCCGTGTTCCGGCAGTGATTAAAACTTGGGGAAGACGCGGCAAGACGCGAAAGCTTAAGCGGTCTATAACGACCAGAGCACGGTCATTCGACGGGTGTTCTGAGTTGGTATTACGGGTGACAGCGTGTGTTCAGCGTCTTATCACGAACGCTTTTAGCCTTCGACATATTTGGACGTGGTAAGCCGTGCTTTGGTAGTGCTTCATCAATGGAACAGCTGCCGGCGGTCATACCCCGTACAAAGCACAACCATGGCAAAAAATACAACGTACGACCACGTCCAGCATATTTTTTTGAACGTGATTTGGACGTGGAGTGCAGTGTGACCGGGGCTGTACCACATCTTCCCCAAGTGTTAATCACTGCCGCAACACGGATTACCACGTGTGCTTTGCGTGCGTTACACTTCCTTACCACGTACACCGTCCGTGGTTGTCCGCGGAATAAAATTTTGAGCAGTTCAGCGCCGTTCAGATTTTTCACTGCGTCCTGCCACGTCTAAAAATCGTCTGTAGCGTATAGGTCAGAGTCCGCTAAAAGGCGTGTTTTGATTGGAGAAAAACCTGTAGGGTGAGGGGGCCTATTATTTTAAATGTGACAGAAGATGTGATTGGTTATCAATTATGTTTTCTTTTGGTTTATGGTTTGAAAATAGTATATGTAAGTAAAAATAATTGCAATTAAAATGTCGATGCCCGGATTTTTTCCCGAGCTCACGATCCGCTAAAGGGGACGGGGCGGGAAATTTTGAAAATTTACTGCAGGGTACCTTGTGACGCAAATAGCGCGAAAAAGAGCCGGTCATGCTATATTTTTTATTTAGTTTCGTGTAAAACTTGAATCAACGAACAAATCGGTATATAACATGCATGGTCAGTAATGTTGGTATAGAAGTTACACGGAATTATGTTAACATTACGGCGTATGGAAAATGATTTAGTGGACGCTTACCTAGTGCGTCTTGAATGTGAACGACAAAGTCTGCTTCACGGGATACCTTTTTGACGTTTTCTGGCCGTGATCAAACCGGGCCTTTACACAAGTTAATCTATGAACGATGTGATGTATTGAAAGAAAGCCTTAAAAGGCGAAAGGTCTATAAGACCACCTTCACGGCAACGACAAGTCACAACACCAACACACACATGTACAATAAGGATATGAGAAGAAAATTACAGTAGACTTCGCACCAGACACCAGACAAAAAAGGAAGTAATATTTGGGCAATGAATAAAGCTAAACCGATCGAATTTTCTATAAGTTTTCCCAACACAGTAAACGCTTGGCCAATGTTGCCTCATGCTTTCCTGTAATCGATGTTTGCCAACAAGCGCTGAAATATGGAGCGGGACTTCGGTGTTATAAAAAACGGCAACCTTAAGATTTGTGTGCCTCCAGAAGAAATCAAAAGAAAAAAGTATTTGTTCATTTGTTTTGTTCACCTGAGATACCGCCACATGTATACGAATCACTTGAAATTCCCTGTATATTATTTTCAAAAAATAGTTAACGAAATGATTTGAAAATACTATACAATCGGGCATGTTTCTGTCAAATTAAATGTAACTGATTTACAAGGATGTGCAGGATGTTCGAATGATTTATTCTTTTATTGTGGATATTGAATTTAAAGACGTTTAACATTCAAGATGATGGTCTTATATCTTAGTGAGTATAAAACGATTCAAGTTCTTTGTTTTTAACAATCAAGATAAAACTAATCTTGTTTCATGCGAGTTTTCTATATCTATCAATGCTCGTTTGGGATGTAAATATTCCGATTCATCCCATAAAAAGAGATCGATTTTTGATTGAGATCACATTTTCATAACATTAAAATCAGTCATGATAGCAAGTCATTTATTTGAAACTCTAGATTAAATAATCCTGGTATATAGCTGTTGAAATATGATAATTCTCATTTTGATCAATAATCAACGTTATCTATAAATATGAAAATTACAAATGCAGCTGCTTCTTTGTTATAGGTATACATCAGCAAAATGAAAACAATCGTTTTTGGGATATACCTTTCTGTTGTCACTTCCTCTGCAGGTATGTAAAGTGTCAGTTATTTCATCCAGATGTATCGTTGAATATTAAAATAGTTTCAGTATATTGCAATTATATTTTAGGAACATACTATACTACTCAGTAACTAAGTTGGAAGTAAAAACGAACAGAGAAAACTAAGAACGGTTGCCAGTCTACATGTTACAATGAAATTCATAATTCTAAACAGAATTCCTATTTACGATACTAGAGTATTACATAATGTTAAGGTCTTCAAAGTCAATAGCAGGTGAATTTGTGGACCGAGAACAAGCCAAAATCTTATTCTTGAGTTTTTTAGCCTGAGACACGGGAAAAGTGGTAGAATTTACAATTATACTTTTTTTTCATAATCTGCTCATATTTTGAAATTTTCTATTGCTTGTAGCGTTATTTACCTTTGTTCATTTGATTTTGCGATTTTCAAGTCCATTAAGTAAGAGTCCTCTCAATTTTCTGTAATTCAAAATACTCTCCTTCTTCAACTTTTCGGCATGTTTCGCACTGATGTCTTTTCAGTCCAAATTCAAAACCATACATTCACAGAAATACAAGCAATTGTAGTCAAAATTTTCATTTATTTGGTTGAATTATGAAAGTATTCAATACTTGTATCGGTATTTTTCATCCCAATATGAGATTGATATGCATAATTCCATTTTTGTGAGCAAAAACTATGAAATGAATGAATGTTTTCTCGTTTTTAAGTTGATTCCATTCTTAAAAACTTCCTTTCATTAGTACAGAAAATCTCACATTTTGTTAAAATTGTTTTTCGATTACTTGTGTGTTTGGTCCTGTCTGTACTGTATGCGTATATATTTAACTATTTCTGGTTGCATACCTGTAATATATACATTTTCATATGTATGAAAGTTATACGTATAATTTCAATACATGTATCTAATTAATAGTCCATTTCTCTTTTGACTTTTCTCTATCATGAATAAATTATACAGATTGAGTCAAAGGTGTATAATAACAATAAGGACCATAGTGTATATTTAGAAAATGATGGACTTTTTAACTTTACATTATCAATCTGACTGTCTGATTTCATTGGAAAATTTTAGTAATCAATGTAAACTAATTCCTTATACATGTAACTTAATTGCATTATTAATTATTTAAGAAATGAATCTTATATTTTTTCTGTTGACGCAGGTATCACCCGAAAAATTGGACAGAAAACTGCATCAAGGCGCGTAGCGCGTTGATGCAAAAGGTTTCTGTCCAGTTTTTCGGGTGATACCTGCATCAACAGAAAAAATATAAGATTCATTTCTTATCATTTAATCATCATCTATTTATGGAAAACAGACTGTTTTCTTGGATTTAAAAACAATCAATCACCACACTATATTTTGTAAGTCGGAGGGTTTCGCAGTGATACGTCTGTCAAAACAAGTTATGGCAGCCGCCATAATTCAAACAGCGAACGATCGTCTATCTATATCTTTGGAATAAGGACCAGTTTGAGCAAATTCTACATGCACTGTTAATTTTTGAGTAAGTAAAGAAGAAATGGTACCCTTGAAATGATAAGCAAACATCAACAAATTGTATTGTCAGCAACGAGTTCATTCGTGTTTGAGGGAACCCCGGTTCTAAAAATAGTGCTATAAATAGACTTCCGTGAAAAATTGTGTTGATTGATGTATCAACAAATTTCTCATCCAATCAGAATCTTCGTTTCTTGAAAATGACAATGGAAATTAAATGATAAATTGATCATATTAATTAATAAACTCAGAATAACAACAATATTTTGCATTCCTAAGTAATGTGAATATCATCAGAAAATCGAAATATTAATTTGCCTGTAGACCTATACTATAATTATCTTTGTTAGTCTGAAAAAAAAAACCACACATACACAAAGCAGGATGAAAACTCCATGAAAAATAAGTCGATGTCTTTGCAGAAGCATGTTTCTAAAACTTGGGTCCTGTAGCATCATATCCCACCCGTTCTGCTAAGTCTTTTGGTACATTTTTGGACATAATTTTCATATTTTTGGCCATATTACATTGTTTAGACTAAGGATCACTGACGAGGGTTTAGTACCCGAAACGTGCATGTCTGGTCCATGCTGAAAATTTATCAGATTTTAAATGATGCTATTGAATTTAAAGACGTTAAACATTTGAACTACTTGGTGAGTGTCACTGCTGGTGGACCAAGAGTCCCCGAGGGCACATGTAGCCAAGTTCGATCAACTTCGGTTGATCGTCTGTCTCTTCAACGCGTTTGAAATTTTCTGTTACAAAATTTCTTGAAATTTCTAAAACGTGGGTCCTGTAGCATCATATCCCATACATTCTGCTAAGTCTTTTGGTACATTTTTGGACATAATTTTCATATTTTTTGGCAACATTACATTGTTTAGACCAAGGATCACTGTACCCGAAACGTGCATGTCTGGTCCATGCTGAAAAATTATCAGGTTTTATATGATGCTATTGAATTTAAAGACGTTTAACATGTATGTAGTATACAAAAAAGCTGTTTCAGAATTCATATGATATTGATCAGTACTGCCATGCTAAGATTTTATCATATAATGTGGAAATAATAATTGTATTTATTTTATTGACCATATATCTCCTTAGATGCATAGGAGATATGTAAATTCAAATGAGAAGAGATAGGGACAGGGTGGACACAAAAACCATTTGAAATCTAAAACACATTGGGAAATGGGTATTTGCTGAACATTATAACAGACTTAATTATTTTAAAGCAGTGATAGGCAGGAGATACCTTCATCTGGACATCAGGACAAACTTTCCCTCGACATATTCGACATTTTAAAGCAAAAAAGATTGCATGATTATACAAAAATAGTTCTTAATCTTATTTCATTTTTTTCTTCAATTTTTAAGGACATTGTCCGTCAGGATGGACTGAATATGGAAATAGCTGCTACATGCATACCAACAAGGTTGTTATGACGTATTATCCTGCTCAGGTAAATGAATGTAAAGGTCTTCAAATTGAATAGCATCATTTAAGAGCAGATAAATTGGCAACATGGACCAGACATGCACGTTTCGGGTACTTAACCCTCGTCAGTGATCCTCAAATCTAAACAATGTAGTATGCCCAAAAAAGTATGAAAGTTACTATGTCGAAAAAGCGTACCGAAAGACGTAGCAGGATGGGTGGGATATGATGCTACAGGACCCACGTTTTAGAAATTTCAAGAAATTTTGAGAACAGAAATTTTAGAATGCGTTGAAGAAACGATCAACCGAAATTGATCGAACTTGGCTACATGCGCCCTCGGGGACTCCTGGTCCACCAGCAGTGACACTCACCAAGTGGTATAAATGTAAAGGTCTTCAAATTGAATAGCATCATTTAAGAGCAGATAAATTGGCAACATGGACCAGACATGCACGTTTCGGGTACTTAACCCTCGTCAGTGATCCTCAAATCTAAACAATGTAGTATGCCCAAAAAAGTATGAAAGTTACTATGTCGAAAAAGCGTACCGAAAGACGTAGCAGGATGGGTGGGATATGATGCTACAGGACCCACGTTTTAGAAATTTCAAGAAATTTTGAGAACAGAAATTTTAGAATGCGTTGAAGAAACGATGAACCGAAATTGATCGAACTTGGCTACATGCGCCCTCGGGGACTCCTGGTCCACCAGCAGTGACACTCACCAAGTGGTATAAATGTAAAGGTCTTCAAATTGAATAGCATCATTTAAGAGCAGATAAATTGGCAACATGGACCAGACATGCACGTTTCGGGTACTTAACCCTCGTCAGTGATCCTCAAATCTAAACAATGTAGTATGCCCCAAAAAGTATGAAAGTTACTATGTCGAAAAAGCGTACCGAAAGACGTAGCAGGAAAGGTGGGATATGATGCTACAGGACCCACGTTTTAGAAATTTCAAGAAATTTTGATAACAGAAATTTTAGAATGCGTTGAAGAAACGATCAACCGAAATTGATCGAACTTGGCTACATGCGCCCTCGGGGACTCCTGGTCCACCAGCAGTGACACTCACCAAGTGGTATAAATGTAAAGGTCTTCAAATTGAATGCTTTTTATACGCCCGTCATTTGACGTCATGATATTTGTAAATTGTGATTATACTGTGGAGAGGAAGCCGCCTTTCGATTTTTAGGTTCATCCGATTTGTCATTACGGAGTTATGGGACTTAGGATTTTAAAATACTGTGAAAATATACGAAAATAGTTTAAAATTCTTTAAAAATCCATTTTTGGTCGAAATGTTTTAAAATTTTGTATACTTCAAGTAGAAAGGATGTCCTTTGATATATGTAACGGGTTTTTAGTCCCCTACCGGCAACGCCGAAGGGGATTCTTAGTTTCCTCTCGGTCTGTCTGTCAGTCAGTCTGTCCGTCTTTCCCTCCGTCTGTCCGTCTGTCCGAATTTCAGTTTTCCGGACTTTTTTCTGCAACGGATGGAGATATTCAGATGAAATTTGATACACAGCTTTTTTTTTTTTTTTTTTGAGGAGTAATGCCCCTTGATGGCTTGGAAAATTCAATTTTGTCAGTTTTCCGGACTTTTTTCTGCAACAAATAGAGGTATTTAGATGAAATTTGATACACAGCTTGGTCTTGGATAGTTACAGAGCAAGTTCGACTTTCGTCAGGTTTGACCTTTTTTTGAGGAGTAATGCCCCTTGGTGGCTTGGAAAATTCAATTTTTGTCAGTTTCCCGGACTTTTTTCTGCAACAAATAAAGGTATTCAGGTGAAATTTGATACACAGCTTGGTCTTGGATAGTTACACAGCAAGTTCGACTTTCGTCACGCTTGACAAATTTTTCGATGAGTTATGCCCCTTGATGACTTGGAAAATTTAATTTTTGTCAGTTTTCCGGATTTTTTCTGCAACAAATAGAAATATTCAGGTGAAATTTCATACACAGCTTTCTCTTGGATAGATACAGAGCAAGTTCGACTTTCGTCACACTTGACCTATTTTTCGAGGAGTAATGGCCCTTGAGAGAGTGCATGAATTTTAGATATTGTTTTCATTTTCGTGCTTAAACATCGACGGCGGGTGCGGCTAGCCAACAGGGGATGCTTACTCCTCCCGGGCACCTGGTCCCACCTCTAGCTTGCTAGGGGTCCGTCGATGCTTAATTTTGTACTCTATTGTGAGTGCTGTTGAGATTATCGTCAGGATCTTCTTTAACTCATTGGTTACTTGGAAAATTCAGTTTTTGTCAGTTTTCCGGATTTTTTTCTGCAACAAATAGAGATATTCAAGTGAAATTTGATACACAGCTTACTCTTGGATAGTTACAGAGCATGTTCAACTTTCGTCACGCTTGACCTATTTTTTGAGGAGTTATGCCCCTTGATGGCTTGGAAAATTCCGTTTTTGTCAGTTTTCCGGACTTTTTTCTGCAACAAATAGAGATATTCAGGTGTAATTTGATACTCAGATGACAAATATGGATAATGACCATATCCCTGTCTACAGTACAAAATCAATAATTCAGAAAATCAGAAACCGAAGGCATACAAAATCAGGATAAAACAGGAACCAAAGCAAACAAAAACAAAAACCTCCACCATATGAAAAGAATCAGCTTAGTCTTGGATAGTTACAGGGTAAGTTCAACTTTCGTCACGCTTGACCTCTTTTTCGAATCGATAAAGCAGATAATACCTCAGAACTGAGCTGCACGGGCACTCATGTTTAATTGAAGAGTTATTCATAGGCAGAGTTGCAGGACAAAAATATATGCCGCCGGTAGGGGACTTGTATCGCTCAGCGATCATAGCATTTTAGTTTTTTTTCTCACATAACCGAGATATTAAGTGTAATGGGAGGAAGGGGGGTTACTAGCACATACATGTAAGCTAAGGGCAAAATATAGGTGCATGGAACGCAATAACTTGAATATGCGTCAACAGATTTTCATGATATTTGTACATTGAGATCAGACTGTGGAGAGGAAGCCGCCTTTCGATTTGTCCTTATGGAGTTATGGGACTTAGATATTTTGGTGTTGTGAAAAAAAATTCCAACGCATCCTTTATTCGCTTCTTTGCATCATTACATGTACTTCGTTTATTCGCTTCTTCGCATCATTACTTCGATTCTTTGCCTTCCGTGTTGACATGCGCACTATTGATAATCATTCTTATCAGTTTCCACCCAAAGTGATTTTCAGACTCAGCCAAAAATCATTTCAGTAGCGCCCTCTGTTTTTATTTTTTGAATTTATTTTTGTGCAATTACTTTGCAGAGAGTGCGCGGCTCCAAATTTCCTATAGGGTCGATTCAGTAGCATGTGTTTACTACGGTGTTAATTAGGGGACATCGCTTTTTTGCTTCTTCGCCTACAATAATGGAGAAGGCGAAGAAGCGAAGTAATGATGCGAAGAAGCGAAGTAATGATGCGAAGATGCGAAGGGGCAAAGTAATGATGTGAAAGGCGAAGAAATGATGCGAAGAAGCGAAGAAATTATCGCTTCTTTTTATCATTTCTTCGCTTCTTAGCATAATTTCTTCGCTTCATCGTATCATTGCTTCGCTACTTTGCCTGATTATTTATTGTATGTTCCCTAATGAGCACCGTACAATCGAGGTTCACAAAGGCACGTACGTTAGTCAATGACTTTTTGTAAGCGTGTGCGGTGCATTAAAGATACCAATCTTCTTTTACAGAGTTTTTGTGCTGCAATGGGTGGACACTTGATACAAATCGACGATGTGGACGAAAATAGATTTGCTGTTAAAATCGCAGAGCAAACAGGTCAGATTAAAGTGAATGACTACAAAAAGAAATATTTACTAAATAAAGAGGTATGCCCCATATTCAGTATCAGTGAATGAAAGTTATAAGTTGTCCTGGATTACGTGCGCACAACCCTCCCGTTGTTCCGATTACCTAGGTGGCGTCATTCCAATCAATGCTATGCTTCAGAATTTCAATATCAAATGTTTGTGCATCTATCCTACTCATCATTCTATTCAGATATGTTTCTGTTCGTTATAACCAGTCCTCTCTGGTCGGACTTCTCTTGTTATTGCTGACTTGAGCTCGCTCCAGCCGACAGAGCATGGACTGTTTTCTGTATTCCCTTTTCTATTGATATCCTTTTTAGCTCACCTGAGCCAAAGGCTCAAGTGAGCTATTGTCATAGTGTTGCGTCTGGCGTCCGTCGTCCGGCGTCCGGCGTCTGTCGTCGTCGTAAACTTTTCACATTTGAAACTTCTTCTCCAGAACGGCTGAAGGGATTTTGATGAAACTTGGTAGGTATGAAGTACTCATGGTCCCCTACAAGTGTCGTTGTTTTTCGTCCGGATCTGTCAACAGGTGGCGCCACCACAGCAAAAAGTAGGTCACGGGGGGTACCCTCCTTTGACAAACTTCTTCTTCAGAACCGAAGCATGTATCGACAAACCGAAAGCATCAGGATGATCTAGAGAAATGTCTTAAGAAGTGTTGTTATTTTTGGTTCCACTTCGAAGTCAAATTTTTGACGCGTTTTTGACGTCTTTTCGGACCTAGTCAGAAATGCACATTTTTGCACTATTTCTTTAAATAACTCAATAAGTGTATGATTTTACACACTCATTTACTACATATTTATCATATTTAACTTACTTAATGCTTTGATATGTATTTTATGCTTAAATTTTATTTTTTTGATTTTTTATGAATTTTTTTCTTATGTAAAAAGGAAGGGGGGGTGATTTTCATACATTTTCTGCTTCTTTTCTATAACCACTCTTCAGATTGTCATGACATTTTGTAGATATGAGGTACTCATGCATGGTACCCTACAAGTGAAAGAATTTTGTCAAGATATCCACTTTTAGATTTTTAAGGAATATTTTTTGGCCTAGGTCATCTTTGGCACGTATAAAAACGAAAGAAAAAAGGGGGTCATACATACCTTTTCTGCAAAATTCTCTTGTTTAATGACCCCTCCTTCCGAATTGAAAATTTGCTAATTTTTATATATTTTCAAATCGATCTATTGATTACATATAAGGCAAAATCATGTTCAAAACTCAATTTCTACAGACAGCAGGGAATCATACATTGATTTTATGTGCTATTTTTAAATTTTCAATAGTTATGACCAATGAGGTGACACCTTTTATTCAGCCCGGTTCACCAGTCAAAAGGGAAGGGATTCCCTGCTAAAATGATTAACTGTAGTTACACCTTCTAGGTCAGAGACAACCAAATCATTTTCCATAGGCTGTAATGTTAACGAAATGCCTTATAACGTCTATACTAACATTGCTGGCCATGCATGTTATATACCGATTTGTTCATTGATTCAAGCTTAATACGAAACTAAATTAAAAAATATAGCATGACCTGCTCTTTTTCGCACTATTTGCGTCACAAGGTACCCCGCAGAGAATTTTCCAATTTTCCCGCGCCCGTCCCCTTTAGCGGATCGGGAGCTAGGGAAATATCCGGGTATCGACATTTTAATTGCACTTATTTTTTACCTATATATATCATATTCAAACAATATACCAAAAGAAAATAGAATTGATAGCCAATCACATCTTCTGTCACATTTAAAATAACAGGCCCCCTCACCCTACAGGTTTTTCTCCAATTAGAGCCGGCCTTTTAGTGGTCTCTGACCTATAACTGTAACTGTAAACAAAGTCGCTGTACTTTAGATTTGATCCGTTTAGTTCCTCCACAACCCTTTAGTACTGCGATACATTTCAGGAGATACAGTGCAAACGGAATAGATTTTCATTTAGTATGCATTATACTTGGAACACTTTCATAATGGTTATCATTCATGTACTTGGAACACTTGCATATACTTGTTATCATGTATAAAGTTTGCTCGAATTTCCTCTGTCTTAGACTCTCTTAGATGAAGTAATTTACGGACTGATTTCTTGAAGAAACGTCGAATGAGTAATCTCTTCCTCTGGATCATGAGGTTTGATACACCGTACACTGCTTTTTGGAAAACAAATTGGCCCAATTTCTGCACAATTCACTTGAATTGATAAATATTGGATTAAAACGATTTTAACTGTACGTTTCATGTATTTGAGATGAAATCAATACTATTCAAAAGCATTCTTAGATTTCAGTATACTTTAATATGAATAAAGGCAAAACCGAAAAATCTTTGTTTTTTATGCCCCTGGAATAAAAGATTCGGGAGCATATAGTTTTTGGCCTGTCCGTCTGTCTGTTTGTCTGTCTGTTTTCCGAAAAACTTTAACATTGGGCATAACTTTTGATTGGTTAGTGATAAGGCTTTCATATTTTACATGTGTATTCCTTGTGACAAGATATTTCCATAGATGCCAATATTACGCTGACCCTGACCTCTCACATACTTAACAGAAAATGGCGTTTATACTAACAAAGATGCCGCCGGGGGCATTCTCGTTTCACAAACAAAGCCTGTCAGGCTTTATAATTTCTGGCATGCTAGCTATCAATAATGAAAGGTATGGTCGTTCAGTTTTAAATAAACTTAATTTATGAAATCATTTCATTGTTTTATTCTTTTTCTGCTGCGCATTAAAGTGGGATTTTACAATATGATTTTATTTTTGATGTTGCATAATTGAACTATACTAGTTGGGCATATGACTTAAAAAAAGTTATTGTTTTGAAGTGTGACTATTTTTTCTTGTTTGTACTTTTAAAGGTTGTCTGAAAAAAAAACTTCTCTGCATCCGGCAAAAATCTTTTTAGAAAGGTTGTGGGCTAAAATCCCGGTACTGGCACTATCAGTATTCAATAGCAGTATGTCAATTAGAGCGTGCATGGGTATCAGGTGAGCGTTGTGCCCCCTGGGGCTCTTGTTTTTTTAGATTTTGTCCCATATATACCTACTGCCTCTGTATTTTGAACACTGTCTTGTTTGAGATGTCACCTTACAATGAGAAGCTTTTTTTTGCAAATAAAAAGATTTTGTGTCACGAGAGACCTTGGTGTGACCTGATATTTCAAACAAATTAACCACTGAGACATTGAGACACGAACTACGACATATAAAAGGTTGGCAAAATGTACACAAGAAAAGGGGATGCCGTTTGATCTCCAGCATTACCAACCTGCACCCACCCAGCGAAATAAACCCACAAGAAAGTGATACGTAAATGAGATCAGACAAAACTACAAACCACAATAAATATACGACAATAATCACTAGAACATCGTACAAAACAATCGAAACAGACGAACAGAAACATCAAACATTAATGACAACACAAAAAAGGAAGGAGACTAAGGTGCACCCGACGCCGACTTTGGACGGCCATCTGCTATAAGCAAATGGTGTGGTTATCCGGATTACGTGCGCACAACCCTCCCACTTATCCGGATACATTCGGAACCCATCGCCCTTTAATCGTACCTTCTTAAAAGAAAAGGTTGAGGGTGTTCCGAATGATCCGGATACTCAGAGGTCTCCAAAGACGCACAATAGTTGTATAAACATAAAACTTCACACTGTAAGGTGACGTCACAAACAAGACAGTTAAACGCAGCGGCCTTTTGTAACACAAATTCTATGTAAAAGGATCTTAAACATTATATGGCACGAGTATAACAGTCTGTGCAGGCTGAAGCGAACTTAAGATTAATAACCCGAGAAGTCTGACCAACTTTGAGATAAGACAGAGAAGCAGGACCCAGTCTTCTCTGGCGATATTTAAACAAGGCCCGTCATGGTGTCCCGTCGTCACGGTTGACCAGTGTGCAACGTTGGGAAAGACACTGGTACAGAACTGTACATTTTGTGTTATTTTGATGACGTAGGATCATATCCTCGGTAAAGCAGGCGACCGACTATTTTCTTACATTTGCGGTTGAAGTTTGATCTGCCTTTGATCCTTCTGATTATGTTTACTAAGTTACCGTAAAATGAAGGTAATGGAATTCCCAATGATACATACTCTGATGCTGGAGTTGTCCCAAATTTTGCAAGAGGTTCAGAATAGTTATAATAATTGTAAAATTTCCAAAAAGATTTTACAAGTTTATGATATCTAATCCTTGATTGAAAAGTTTCTTTTTAATTTGTCTATTTTTATCACGAAAGTCCCCTCCTTTGTTCTGAAACATGGGAGCAAGCTCTAGCGTATCTGATGAGCTGAGAGATGTAAACCTGTAGGATGGTAACCTTGGAACATCGCCATCAAGCCAGAGAAAATTAACTGTGTTGAAGCCAAAGTCTTCTCTTTTGTCGTATATCTTCGTCTGAATTTCTCCGTTATTGATTTTGATATCAAGATACAAAAATGGTGTAGCTATATCATCTGTGTTTGCTTTATTGAATGTTAACTCTGGTGGATAAATTTGATTTTTGTATGGCCAAAATGTGGGTTATCAATATTCAAAATATCATCAAGATACCTAGAGGTGCCGATGAAACATTTCAAGAGGTCAAATTTCTCGAGTTTTTGCAGATTTTGCATGAATTCCTTTTCGTGTGTGTATAAAAACAAATCTGCAACAAGAGACGCACCATTAGTACCCATAGGAATTCCAATAACTTGCCTGAATAGAGTGTCACAAAATCTTACAAAAATGTTTTCTAAAAGAAAGGACAAGGCTTTGCACAACTCAGATTGAGTCCATGATTTGTATGATTTGTATTCTACTGAAGAAAAGTATCCTTTTCTGTCAGAAGTACATATAAATGTTTTACCCTCTCCATCAAACACAATTTAATAAGTTTTGATAAACGACCTTTTATCTTCTCATGAGGGAATTCTTTATTGACCAAAAATAATTTATGTCGCTATTTTTGAATGCAGTTTCACAATATTTTGATACATGATCTTTATAATTGCTGTTAATGCTGATGTCAAATTCCGAAATAAAACTGTAGTAGTACAATTGCTCGAGTTAGCAATAAATCGAAATTTGTAAGGAGATTTGTAAAATTTGGGCGGACAGTAAATAGTTGGTAAGTCTGTAAGGGATTGTTTTTATATAAGTATTGGTGGTAGAAAGTTCCGAAAGTAATGCTGAAATGTAATAGCGCTTTCAAATGATTATAATGTTGTTAGCCGCCTTGTCTGCCGGAGCAAAGACATACGATGATAAAATTAAGCCGATCTTGACGGTACTTCCGGATAAAGATGAGGATTTTTTAGGTGTACAATCATTTACTATGTGTTGGAATCCGTTCTCCTATCATTTCACTTCTATTCTATGTAAGAATGTCCAATTTTGGCGGGAAATATCACTCATATAAATTTTGAATATCTATTTTCGTAACTAATTCAGTAAATAGAAATATCTAAACAATTATTTGAAATGTAGAAATCAATAAGAAAACAATTTTTGAAAGTCGCAAATATTGGTGCCAAAAACAGCTGATTTTGTCCCTTTCCCTTTCCATAATTTTTTTGCTGTAATTGCATAATAGATATTGAAACAAGTTTTTATATGAATACATCTTGATTAGTATAATGCAAATCAAGTTCACGTTTTGCTTCAATTGGATTATTCATACAAGTGCTAAGGCCCTAATTGGACTTAGTAATTTCATGTTATTATGTTTTCTGGATTTCTTTTTCTATCATTGCTGATATTGAACTAGTTTTTGGTACGTTAGTACCTTATTTTTGTAATTGATGAATTCTAACTTATTGATTCATTTGAACATAGTGAATTTAATGATATATTTCAAAACACAGACTGTTATACGCATGCCATATATTTTTTTAGATCAATTTACATGGAATATGTGTTACAAGATGCCGCTGCGTTTAAGGTGCGTCATTTGTCACGATTTTTGGACTATTCTTGTGCATCTCCTGTTTAAGTACTCTTTGAGGTTGTTTTTTAAAATAGATATTTCAATTTGTTATTGCCGATGTATCATTTCTAACTCTATTTAAGAATTTAATTTATTAGCCTACATACCTCACAGCGGATAAGTTTGAATTTGATCTAAACTGAATGAAGTATGCGTAAGAAAATGCTTCGCGGTAATTCCTATAAAATTGAGCATGGAGTACTTTTTCGAACTGTTCGGATTTCTCTTACGTAAATAATTACCCATGATTTTTTTTATATATTATTGATTTAAACTGTTTTATAAGGTAAAGCTGATGCATACCGAAAATTTATAAATTGTTTAAATTCCCCCAAAATAAGGCAAAATTTACCTTTCTGACACTTTTTCAAGAAAGTTACAAAATGGCACTATTTGTTCTCTCTTATTTGAACACGGATATATACTTTTCTTCATTTTGAAAAGTCTTCCCTTCCCATGTCAGGAGTACATGTTAATGTGTGTTTGAAAAATCGTTGATATTCATTATCTCTGACATTTTGACCATAATTAGGATGAATTTCGTTATTTTGTGTAAAATCGAGAAAATGTTAAATGATCGGTGAAGTAGGTACCCATGGTAAAACGTTATCAAATTCAAGTTTTATACAAAGTTTTTAACCTGTTTAATTGTATTTTTACAAGAAAACTAAAATAAAGATCAAATGAGTGCATTTCATCACTTTTTGTATTTTCTTTACAAATGTGCTATTTAAGCAAAACGTTTCCGGCATTTTTACCCAGTTTTCATCATGGACATATTATATTAATTTTCCTTCATAAATGATTAATTGACACGAATGCTATAATTTCATATGGTTATCATAAAATCGTTGAAATTCTTTCATTCAGAAATGACATGCCTTAACAATTTCGTTTGTGATGTCATATTACAGTGAGATGTTTTATGTTTATACAACAATTATGCGTCTATGGAGGGGTTGTGCGCACGTAATGTTGATAACTACATCATTTGCCTAAAGCAGATGGCCGTCCAAAGTCGGCACCGAGTGATTATTGGTCTCCTTCCTTTATGTGTTGTTATTATTGTTTGATGTTTCTGTACGTATGTTTCGATTGTAATGTAATTTTTTTCCTTTTGGACAATATTTATGTAAGATTTGGTGAGAAACTCTACAAGCAGGTTGTAGGGATTCCAATGGGTACTAATTGTGCGCCTCTTGTTGCAGATTTATTTTTATACACGTATGAAAAGGAATTTATCCAAAATCTTCAAAAGCAAAGAAAAAATGATGATGTGAAATGCTTCATTGGTACTTCTAGGTACCTGAATGATATTCTTACTATCGACAATCCTGTTTTTGAAAAGTTAAAAAATGTTATTTATCCACAAGAATTGATTCTAAACAAGGCAAATGTTTCAAACACAGAAACACCCTTTTTGGACCTAAATATCAAAATTGTTAACGGAGAGATCCATACAAGTGTGTATGACAAAAGAGATGATTTTGGATTTAACATAGTAAATTTCCCCTGGCTTGACGGTGATGTTCCTAGATTACCGTCCTATGGTATCTATATTTCACAGCTCATCCGGTATGCTAGAGCATGTACTGATGTTTTGGACTTTCATAGTAGAAATTTACAAAATACCAAGAAACTTTTAGGACAAGGTTTTCGCTTTCACAAACTAGTAAATACGTTCTGGAAATTTTACAAAAATTATTGTCAACTTCTTCTGAAATTCGGACCAATACAGGCAACAGAGTATATTACTTTGGGTATTTCACAACCTGCATTTTATGGTGACATTATTAACAAGATAAGAAGGAACAAAGATAGACAACATCACTATCGAAAATGCGTCAGAATCATCAAACGCCTTTTATACCGTGGATATGATCCTCATGTCACCAGACGGACACTAGGCTTGGTACTTGACCAATCTACAGTCTTGTACAAGCGCATTCTTAAAACTTGCACTCTGACTGACTGTGACGACGGGACTCCATGATGGGCCCTGTCCAAACCTCTTTAGAGAAGACAGGGCCCCGACCACCTGTCCTCTCTGAATGTCAGTCGGACTCCTCGGGTGATAACATACATGACCGCACGGCGGCAGAGCACGGATTGTATTACGTACGCCCTCTTTTTATATCCATTTACATATTCATCTGTGTTGCTTGGGCCCCTGAGTTTTGTGGTCTTCTTTGTGTGTGGTCATCTGACAGTGAGGAGGTTGTTTTACGCCACAATTGTGCGTTCTTCGAGACTTCTGGGTTATCGAAAAAGTGGGAGGGTTGTGCGCACGTAATCCAGGATAACCACACCTTCTGCTATTTCCATGGCAGATGGCCTACCTAAGTCGGCACCGGTTGCCCATTGGCCTCGTTGGTTTATGTGTAGTCCTTTCTGTTTGATGTTTCTGTGTTGTGCGTTGACGTTCCTTGTCCCTTATGCGTCTCTGTCCGTGCTTGTCTGCTTTGTGTTTTAGCATTGGGTGTTTTGGGGTTTTGCTGTGGGCGCTACAACCTGGTGTTGTTGGAGATCCCCTCCTTTGTTTTATGTGTCGCTTTCTTGTGGGTTTGTTTCGCTGGATGCTTACAGGGTGGTAATGCCGGAGATCCTTCCCTTTTCATCAGTTTTCAAACTTTTTGACGCTGTTTTTACAAATAGAACTGAAGTTATGTATATTTTGCTTTCGATATATTTTGGACATGATTTTCGCAGATTTTGGCCATCTTTCAATGTTTGGATTGAGGTTCACTATCGAGGGTTAAATACCAGAAATGTGCATGTCTGGACCATTGTGAAAATCTTTCTGTTCTTAAATGATGCTATTAATTTGAAGGCGTTAAACATTTGTACCACTTGGTGAGTGTCACTACTGGTGGACTAGGAGTCCCCGAGGGCACATGTAGCTAAAACAAATGGGATCTCCAACAACACCAGGTTACAGCACCCACAGCAAAACTCCAAAACACCCAAAGCAAAAACACAGAGCAGACACGCACAGAAAGAGACGCATAAGGGACAAGGAACGTCAACGCACAACACAGAAACATCAAACAGAAAGGACTACACATAAACCAACGAGACCAATAGGCAACCGGTGTCGACTTAGGACGGCCATCTGCCAGGGAAATAGCTGGATTACGTGCGCACAACACTCCATCTTTTCCGATTACCAAGAGGTCTCGAAGAACGTTCAATTGTGGTGTAAAACAACAAGTTCGATCAATTTCGGTTGGTCGTTTCTTCATTTTGGTCTATTAAGAATTCAGGGGATGTAATTGAAAAAATGAAATTTGGAAATTTCCAAGCCAATACGATTTCTTCATACGACTTCTCTAATATGTACACCACACTTCCTCATGACAAAAGTAATGATCGATTATCTAATCTCATTAAGGTTCATAGTTACACCCTTTCCAAAACACCCCCAAAACACTACTAAACATCCCAGGTTAAGTTTTATTGATTATATTGGTAGAGAACAATGTAATGTATAGTATTTTAATGAAAAAAGTATATGTCAACGAGCTTCCAATGGATTTATGACCTTCCAAAGAAGTGCATGTCCATTTTTTCTTGAATTTTCCCCAAATTTGCGTCAAATGATCAATAGACCTCTGTCATTTTAAACCTGATGCATGAATGTATGTGTTCATTCTTTTAATAACGAAAGAAGGTCTAAAACAAATAAAAAATCGAAAATTCATCAATGCTGGTACGTCAAATTCTATGAAATAGAAATTATTATACCATTTAGGGCTCTATTCTTGACGTCATTATTTTTAGAGTCCAACCGGTAAATGACGGGTTTAAGTACTTTGTTAACATGCCAATGAGCGGGAAAATTGATATCTTAATCTAAGTTAACATATCTTTCAGCAATAAAAATAAATGTAGCAATCATCGCACAAAATTTTAAGTTTGATACAAAATTATGACCTTACCCCCTCCAGATTTTGTTACAAAATGCTGGCAAGAGATCCCCTCCGTGCTCTATTTGGATTTATATCTCCTGATCCATTCACCTAAATTACTCCATTTTTCATCCATATATCAATTGGAAATAGAACTGATCAAAAAGTGAATTCTGTGACCCATTTTATACTATTTACCCATTATATCAGTAATATTAACGCCTGCAACAGTTTTAAGTAAATGACGGCACGTGATGCATTTGGCCATTTAAACGTCCAATCAAGTTGATAAAGAAATAAAAACGGCCCCGAATGAAATGGGGCGATGAAAATAAGACGTTTATCCTATGAATAGAATTATAAATGAATAGAATGTATTCAGACAAATGAATACGCAAAGAACATTACTACATGTAATACTTGAATGTAAGTTCAGGCTTATAGTACATGTATGTTGCTATCCATTGGCTTTGGATGAGGAGAAAAACCGGGAAGGTTTAAAATCGGCCTCGTGACAGAATATTTTTTTTAATGATTTTTTTTTATTCCTAAATTTATGAAAAATCATATTTATTTCCGCATGACATCTGTTTTCTTCTAAGAAAGGGTAAACGATAGCACGAACAACGCCGTTTTGAACCAGGACGTCGCCTTATAATTGCTCGGCGTTTTGAAACCTATTAGTCATATATATACGGTGTTCATTAGGGGACATCGCTTCTTCAAATCTTCGCCCTACTTTATATCACCAGTCGAAGAATTGAAGAATTGAAGTAATGATGCGAAGAATTGAAGTAATGATGCGAAGAATTGAAGTAATGATGCGAAGAATTGAAGTAATGTTGCGAAGATTTGAAGAAATGATGCGAAGAAACGATTATTTCTTCAAATCTTCGCATCATTCCTTCAAATCTTCGCATCATTACTTCAATTCTTCGCATCATTTCTTCAAATCTTAAAATCTTCGCATCATTTCTTCAATTCTTCAAATCTTTAAATCATCGCATCATTACTTCAAATCTTTAAATCTTCGAATCATTACTTTAAATCTTCAAATCTTCGCATCATTACTTTAAATCTTCAAATCTTCGCATCATTACTTCAATTCTTCGCATCATTACTTCAATTCTTCGCATCATTACTTCAATTCTTCGCATCATTACTTCAATTCTTCAATTCTTCGACTGGTGATATATAGTAGGGCGAAGATTTGAAGAAGCGATGTCCCCCAATGAACACCGTATATATAAGAATCTGGGTTTCAAAACAGAAAATATCAAAAAGGATACTTTTTATATTTTTAACAAAAAACAAATAATCCATATAGACAATGTAAAATTCAATTAACTGACTTATATCAGTAAAACAATACTGCAACTGAATTCTATCTTCTATTAATATTATAAACGTTCCATCCCCCCCCCCCCCCTTCTTTTTACTGGTCTACTTGCACATATTTCATTATGGTCGTTAGATGACAAATTCTTTCCTGACTGCAAAATAATTTTAGTGTACAATGCAAGACGATAATAAAACACCGCTAAAGGCGGTATGGCCGGATTGCAAAGTAAGTTTTTGTCACTAACTGGGTCAAGGTCAATAGGTCAAATAATACAGCATAAATTGAAAGGTTTTGTCAGAGGCAACCTACATGTATAAAATAAAGTTTCTACTGCATACAGTTCCATAGATTTTGCTTAAACCAGGAACTTAAACCAAAATCCTTAACTAGGTCAAAGTCGAAGGTCAAGGTCACTAGGTCAAATGTTACGGCATAAATTGAAAGGTCTTGTCATGGGCGAGCTTCATGTATAATATAAATTTTCTACTGCATACAGTACCATAGATTTTGCGTAAACCAGGAACTTTAACCAAAATCTTTGAGTAGGTCAAAGTCGAAGGTCAAGGTCACTAGGTCAAATGTTACGGCATAAATTGAAAGGTCTTGTCATTGGCAAGCTTCATGTATAATATAAAGTTTCTACTGCATACAGTACCATAGATTTTGCTTAAACCAGGAACTTAAACCAAAATCTTTTAGTAGGTCAAAGTCCAAGGTCAAGGTCACTAGGTCAAATGTTACGGCATAAATTGAAAGGTCTTGTCATGGGCAAGCTTCATGTATAATATAAAGTTTCTACTGCATATTGTTTTTTAGATTCTGCCTCAGCCAGAAACTTTAACCAAAATCTTTAACTAGGTCAGAGTCCAAGGTCAAGGTCACTAGGTCAAATGTTACGGCATAAATTGAAAGGTCTTGTCATGGGCAAGCTTCATGTATAATATAAAGTTTCTACTGCATATAGTTACTTAGATTCTGCCTCAATCAGAAACTTTAACCAAAATCTTTAACTAGATCAAAGTCAAAGGTCAAGGTCACTAGGTCAAATGTTACGGCATAAATTGAAAGGTCTTGTCATGGGCAAGCTTCATGTATAATATAAAGTTTCTACTGCATATAGTTACTTAGATTTTGCCTCAACCAGAAACTTTAACCAAAATCTTTAACTAGGTCAAAGTCCAAGGTCAAGGTCACTAGGTCAAATGTTACGGCATAAATTGAAAGGTCTTGTCATGGGCAAGCTTCATGTATAATATAAAGTTTCTACTGCATATAGTTCCTTAGATTTTGCCTCAACCAGAAACTTTAACCAAAATGTTGACGGCAGACGGACGGACGGACAGACGGACGGACATCGTCAATCTATACACCGGAATTGCTTTGCAATCCGGCCAAAAACCGTATTCCTTGCATTTACGTATTCATGGAGATCATATAATGTAGGTAAGTCGGCATACGTCTTTTTTTCATCAAACATGCTGGGATATTCAGCATTATGGCATCCAACGTGGGTCAAGGTAATCCTCAAGGTCAGTGTGACTTGTTCAGGATCAGATATCCTTTAGGTAATTTTAAAATATGTATGCACTTTCCATTCCTATATTAAACGTGCACCGGTAATAATAATTCACTGCCGGGGAGAGGGTTTAGGCAACAATCCTGAAATCATTGATTTATAACAGGTCCATGAATATTCGCATTGTAAGAAAAGGGGAAAAACAAATAATGTGAAAAAGGAACTTTTTCAAAAGGAGGATTCACTTTGAGAAGATTTGAATTATAGTACTATAATGTCATCTGTCATGAAAATTCTTCTGTTCGATAAAATCAAAATAAAATTATTACGGTTCGCTTATAATAAATTGCGAACCTTACACATAGCGGAGAGAAATTGCGACGTTACAGTAATACCCCCACCCCAACCCCCTACCCTTATTGTGATGCTTGCTGTTCTAAATATATTTACTCCTAGATATATAGACATTTTGCGAGAAAAGTCCATACATTTTTTTTACCCAAATCCCGCATGTAAACTAAGGAGTTGTTTCCTAATAAAATGTGTAAAAAAGCATCACACACATTTTAATTAGATTTGGCTTATTCTAACCCCGCGTATAAATCAAACGGTTGTTTAAAAATAAAACAAGCATAAAATTATTCTTTCGTGATTTTCTCGTAGAGATGACGGCGAGCGGCAAAATGCGCTGTCAGCCTTTTTTCTGAATGAACATACCCATCAAAGAATTGTTTTACATCAATTTTTAATCAAGATTCAAAGGAAAACGATAGAAGTCCCAATCTAATCAAAATACAGCAGTTTTATTTAGCACAATCCCTAAAATACTAGTTCATGTTTCAGGGCGTAGGTGAGTCAGCGTCAAATAATAAGAGTGCCGATGCAATTTTGGCGCGTTTTTCTTGACGTCATAGATAACGTGACGTCGATTTTGGCGACGAGAGAGACTCCGAAGTGATTTGTTGTTCGGATGGTGTATCCTTGAACCTTAAATGGTGTTTTGATCGAGAGCGAAAAACTTACATTTGTACATCTGAATCGAAGGGTTTCTTTTCCTCGACAGACTACAAATCATACAAATCATGGACATGTACTGACCTGTGTAATGCCTTGTCCTTCCTCTTGGACAATATTTATGTTAGATTTGGTGAGGATCTATACAAGCAGGTTGTAGGAATTCCTATGGGTACTAACTGTGCGCCTCTTGTTGCAGATTTATTTTTACTCACTTATGAAAAAGAATTTATCCAAAATCTTCAAAAGCAAAGAAAATCTGATGAGCTGAAATGTTTCAATAATACTTCTAGGTATCTGGATGATATTCTAACCATTGACAATCCTGCTTTTGAATTATATAAGAATGAAATTTATCCACAAGAATTAACCCTTAACAAGGCAAACCTTTCAAATACAGAAACACCCTTTTTGAACCTAAATATCAAAATTGTAAACGGAAAGATTCATACAAGTGTATATGACAAAAGGGATGATTTTGGATTCAACATAGTAAATTTCCCTTGGCTTGACGGTGATGTTCCAAGATTACCGTCATACGGCATTTACATATCACAGCTCATCCGGTACGCTAGAGCATGTACTGAAATTTTGGATTTTCACAGTAGAAATTTACAAATTACCAAAAAACTTTTAGGTCAAGGTTTCCGCTTTCATAAACTAGTTAAGACTTTCTGGAAATTTTACAAAAATTACAGTCAACTTCTTTTAAAATTCGGATCTATACATGCAACAGAGTACATTACTATGGGTATTACACAACCTGTCTTTTATGGTGATATGATAAACAAAATAAAAAGGATCAAAGGTAGGCAGCATAACCATCGAAAATGCGTCAGAATCATCAAACGCCTTTTATACCGTGGATATGATCTTAATGTCACCAGACGGACACTAGGCTTGGTACTTGACCAATCTACAGTCTTGTACAAGCGCATCCTTGAGACTTGCACTCTGACTGACTGTGACGACGGGACTCCATGACGGGCCCTGTCCAAACCTCTTTAGAGAAGACAGGGCCCCGACCACCTGTCCTCTCTGAATGTCAGTCGGACTCCTCGGGTGATTACATACATGAGCTCGCTACAGCCGGCAGAGCACGGACTGTATTACGCATGCCCTCTTTTTATATCCATTTACATATTCATCTGTGTCTCTGGGGCCTCTGCGATTTGCGGTCTTGTTTGTGTGATGTCATCTTACAGTGAGGAGGTTGTTTTACACCACAATTGTACGTTCTTCGAGACCTCTGGGTAATTGGAGAAGTGAGAGGGTTGTGCGCACGTAATCCAGGATAACCACACCATTTGCTACTTGCGTGACAGATGGCCGTCCAAAGTCGGCACCGGTTACCCATTGGTCTCGTCGGTTTATGTGTAGTCTTTTGTGTTTGATGTTTACATGTCGTGTGTCTCTTTTCCGTCTCGTGCTGTACTCGTCTTTTGTGTTTTTGCATCGGGTGTTTTGGTGTTCACTGTTGATGCTGGCCACGGGGTCTTGTTGGAGATCTCCTCCCTTCTTTTCAAACGCATTGCTTGCAAAATTTCCCCAAATTTCTGAAACCTGGGTCCTGTACCTAGCACCATATCCAAGCCATCTTGCTACGTCTTATTACATTGTTTAGATTGATTATCACTGACGAGGGTTAAGTACCCGAAACGTGCATGTCTGCTGCATGCTGTAAATCTATCTGCTTTTAGATAATGAATTTGAAGATGTTTAACTTTTGTATGGGCATGTACCTTCGGGTATGAAATAAGGTATCAAACCTTAGGGTAGAGCCACGAAGCCTCATACTGACCTTTTTTCACATTTTACATCATTTGTGATTTGCCACTGAAAAGTTATGTACTAAATTAAGAATCTATATTTTGTAAGCAATGCATTTTACGTTATCAATAGTTTTTAGCCGACTAAAAACACCCAAATCGGCAATATTGGATGAAATTGTCGCAAAATCTACATCTATGAAATGAGAAAAGACCACATGCGTTAACCAACATGAAAAATTTATAAGTAGATGATTGTCATGATTTCGTATCATCATATTAAACACATCAAATTCTTCCACAAAAGACAAATATTAAAGCAATATTTGGCGTTTTTGTAATAACGTCAAAATAACGACAATATCACTTTCCAATGGTGCGTTGTTGAATTTTTTTTTCTTTTCATCAAAAGCTGGAACAATATATATAGTTTTATGAAGTACCTATCAGTTATATTCAGTCTCAAAGTCGAGAAAGCAAGACAAAACCAGAATCAGAATCAGAATTTCCACATGAAATTTAATTCTAAGGAAAATTGGGGCCAATTTAAGGGCATCATGAAGTCTACCTCTTTGAAATCGGTTTGGATTGAAGCTGTAGAACTTGGATTTATGCCGGTAGGGACTCATATCACTCAGCGATCAAAACCTTGTTCATATAATGTCACGCTCAATCTTTTAGACTACAGATCACAATTGATTTTGAAAGTTCGTTGACCAGATCACAATTAATTTTGAAAGTTCGCAATTAATTTTGAAAGTTCGTTGATCACGCAAATAATTCCCGATTGCTTTAATCCCTCGTCTTCTTACATTTAATTTCTAAGGCGCTTTTTACATAAGATGATTCTTTTTACGTCATTTGGTCGCAAATGAAATGAGAAAAAAATATTCAAGCATGCTGAATGATACTACATCATCCTTATCGCGGCTGAAAGATGTGTTATGAGGCTCTAGAATGGATATATTGTAGAAAATTAGTCACAGATACCCCCTCTCGGGTTTAAAAAGATATTGAAAGTCTACTAAGCGAAATATTTTTCCATTGTTACGCTTATTTAAATACTATCTAACAGATATGAAATTGAGGTGGTGCAATTCGAGTATTACAAAGGAAACCAGGGATGAAAGGTCGTTGAAATTTTCAGGGGCCAAGTGGGTTCCCAAGTCAAGAAAAATTAGGCGCCCACAAAAAAACAATTGGCCCACATCAAATCTTAATTTATATTTCTAAATAGATGCCCCCCATCTCTGTCCCAGTATCAAGTCATGGCCAAACAGAGCAAGTGTACCGAGTACGAAATTATCGCCAAAAATGAGAGAGAGAGAGAGAGAGAGAGAGAGAGAGAGAGAGAGAGAGAGAGAGAGAGAGAGCAGTGTACATGTCGATCTACATGGACAGTTTATTTGACGACATTGAACGATAATTGCAGTCAGCCATTTGAGGTCAGAGCTCTGGATCATTTATCAAATCAGTTTGAGTAATTTTTCCGCTTAAATTCAATTTTGGATTTAAGATGTTTCTAAATTTTAGATATAAAAGTAGGGTTTTGATTTCGGTCATCTCAAGCACAAGTACCTTCTATAAATCAATGAAAGCAGGTACCGATAAATATAGTTGCAAACACATAACGTCTCTAGACTGTGACTTTGCGCGCTTTTGGAAACGTTAGATGAAGTTTTTGGTTTTAAAATGACGGTGCGTCTTTACAAGCTATGCATATTCCTTAAGATTATTAGAAGTATTATGTTATGGCGCTGTCCGCGGTTCCGTTTGTGTGTGCATGCGTGTGTGCATGTATGCATGCGAGCGTGCGTGCGAGCGTCCGTCCGTCCGTCCGTCCGTCCATCCGTCCGAGGTCATGTTTTCCGGACTTTTTTTCTAAAACTTTTAAGATATTGGATTGGAACTTCACACATTACTTCATATCAAGCAGCTAAGATACAGTTCGAGTTTTGGAAATATTGACGTATTTTTACTGTCCGCGCAGCTCACTTCAGAAATCGGAAAATTGAAGTTTTCTCTGCTTTGTCGGCAATTTTTGCGATTAAAATTCATATAGGGGGATAGATCTCGAACTCTCATAATTAGCGGTGTACGATATTTGTCTGTACGACCAATACTATGCTAACAGTGAAAGAAAATAGTTTTAGATAGGGAGTTTTCTATGTTAACTTTAGCGCGACGTCGCCGATGTTTAACGCTGAGTCTATGGAGAACGTCGACGACGTCACGCTAAAATTAACATAGAAATCTCCCCATCTAAATCTTTTTTCTTTCACTGTTAGCATAGTATTGGTCGTACAGACATATATCATACATCGAAAGTTATGAGACTTCAAGATCTATCTCCCTATATAAATTTAAATCGGAAAATATGCAAACAAAGTAGAGAAAACTTCAATTTTCCGATTTCTGAAGTGAGCTACGCGGACAGTAGCAGAGTTATAGCCTTAAACATAGAAATTTTGAACAATTTCACAGTTTTCCGAACTTTTGGCCGCAGCCTTTGTAGCTATTGAATTGAAACTTATAATATGCCTTTGTAATAAATAATTACAGATACAGTTCGAGTTTCAGAAAAATTGACTCATATTAAGCAGAGTTATGGCCCTTGAACATAGAAATTTTCTACAATTTTACAGTTTTCCGGACTTTTTTCGTAGCATTTGCAACTATTGAATTGAAACTTGATATATGTCTTTGTAATAAATAATTACATATCCAGTTTAAGATTCGGAAAAATTGACCAATTTTTTAAGAGTTATGGCCCTTGAACATAGAAACTCCAGACTTTTTTCGCAGCCTTTGCAGCTATTGAATTGAAACTTGGTATACACCTTCATAACAATGAATTACAGATCCAGTTTTAGTTTGTGTTCAATTGACTTGTTTTGCAGAGTTATGGACCTTGAACTTAGAATGGCTCTCAGCCCTAGAGCTTTCAAATTTACCATGTAGGTTGGCTTTAGCAAGTCAAAGAGCCTTATGTTTTTGTAGGTTAGGGGTCAATGTCATTTTGTGGCTGAAATTAACAGGGTTTGTTATGGAAATTTTATTTTGACAGTTTATTTGAATACTATTTTTGATTCAAACTTTGACACTTGAAGAACAACATATGTTCTTTCATATTTCTCACCAGTTCTCTCTTCTTATTTTTGTTTGGTCTCTTAATCATATTAATTGAGAAATGTGTAAAGGTCAAGTCACTTTGAAACTAAATCTGACATATATTATTTATGAGAAATTAATACCCCGACAGGCGTAGGCGTTGCTATTTTGATACATAACACGAGTTATGGCAACTACGAAACAAGAAATAATTATGATCAGAATTTTACGGTCGCCAAGTGGGCGATCAGAAAAAAACATTTTTGGTAGTCCAGACTGAATTTTTAGTCGAATTGGCGAGTGCTTATTTGAATCCTTGGAAACGATAGGAAAACTAATTAAGGTCTGATACTTTAACCAAAATAAAAAGTGTAAAAATCTTACATTTTTTAAGGTAGCAGCTGTATGCTTATTGGGTGTTCCAATGACATTTATCACAGTCAGCTTCTATGGTATCCATCTATGGACAATGTGACATACAGTAATTGGGACAAGGGAGAAGACATATTTCATGGAACCCAGCACTGTGCTATTCTATATAAACCAGGTCGATATAGATGGCATGATGCATCTTGTTTGTCGTCTAAATGTTCAGTCCTTTGTGAAAAAGAACAGTAAGTAATTGTTTTCTTAAACGATATTGAAAATGCACCTTATGTTGTCATCTTTTTGGTTGCCTTTTCAGGAAAGATGAAATAAAAGATGTTTATAATCTTAATCTTTGAGGATAGAATGAAAAATAACATGATTAATCATTGGAAGTGTTCCATCTCTTGACCTTCTTGACGAAAATTTAAAACCAATTTTAATGGACCGGACACGTGTTTCGGATAGTAAATCCTCATCAGTGGTACTTTGTTATACGCCGGGGTGATTTTCAGACACAACCAAATGTAATTTAGTAGCGCCCTCTATTTTTTTTTAAATTCAAATATGTGCATTTACTTTGCAAAGATTGCGCTCAGTATTTGTTGTAGGATTAATTCAGTAGCATAGTGTGATATGATCTATATTCAAAATGGCATTGGAGGGATGGTGCTAAGATGTTAACCTCCTTTAATTAAGGATTCCGACTTCCGTCGGAATCCTTTCTGTTATTGTATTGTCTTTTCTTTATTCTTATTATTCTTATTATTATTATTATTATTATTCTTACCCCCAAGCCAATCCAGAGACTTTACAACAAAGTACCGCATCGTATGATAAAATGGAAAGTATCATGTGAAAGAGCAAATAAAGATCTTCATATATATTTTTTTTCTTGTCGAAAAGTTTACATATGCCCCCGCTAGAGGTCATCAAAGGTAAAATCTTTAAAACCTTATAACTCCTAAACTAACCGTGCGATTTGAATGAAATTTGTTTTATATTGTTCTTTGGGAAATTTGCAAACTTTTATACGTTTACATGCTCGATAAAATATTTACGGTTTTCGCGCTATTTTGAGTTGAAATTGGAACTTTAAATTGGCACAGTGCCAATTTCTACAGTTTTTGAGATTTTGAGTTGAAACTTGGATGGTAGGTTACTTATAGGTAGTCATTGATGATGACCTAGTTTCAAGGTCAAATTTTGATTCTCAAGGTCACAACAAACTTTTGCCTATAGAACAAAGACTATTTGACCTTGACAGCTCAAACTTCATAAATACAATCATTGATCCAAGCCCCATCACCTTGACCTTGACCTAAGGTCAAATTCTCATTCTCAAGGTCACAACAAAAATTTTCCCATAGAACAAAGACCATTTGACCTTGAGAGTTCAAACTTTGCGCAAATGTTCCTTACATCAAGTCCTTTCACCTTGACCTTGACCCAAGGTCATTTGTTCGATTTCAAGGTCAAAACAGACTTTTGTTGATAAAATATTGAGCTTTGAATAGATGAAAAGGAATTTTGATGAGAATAAACTAAAATGCTTATCTTTCATCCATGACCTTGGTTCAAGGTCAAATAAACTTTTTCAAGGTCATAACAAACATTTACTCTTGTAGGATTGAGAGAATTTTGTTCTTAAATATTTATTCTTCACACAAGTAGTACTTCTTATTTGAACTTTACATAGTAAGATAGATAACTCTTTTATTCTTGTTCTATGTTTCCTTTTTTTATCTTAGTAGCATTACTTGTCTGTACTTTCATGCTGTTGTCATTCTCTATTTATAGAAATTTTCTCATTGCTAATTCATTGTGCAATTCTTTTTGGGATAGTAATTTCAAAGGAATCAAAATGGATAGAATAGATCTAGGAGTTTAAAGCCTTCCTAAACTTGAAAGGTATTTATCATCTTTTTCTTCTATTTTGTCGATAAATAAATAAGAGTCCCAAATTAGACATAAGCTCCTTTGCCTCATTTGCTGAAGTGAATTAGGTACAAAAGGAACTATTCTTTTTTCCATCTTCTTTATTCGGATTTTAACACTTCAGTTCCGAGGAAGGTCTAATAAAGGAGGAATCCGTCTGTTGCTTGCAACAGTAGCCATCTAGTTCAATTATATTTTTGGATGAAATGACAAATTTCCGAAATAGCAAAGTTATATGGACCACTCGGGAAAAGCTCCAAAAAGAACCTAATTTCAAAATTCACATTAAGTGCATTCTGTAAAGCAAAGAGATAATTTTAAAAATGAGAAAGAATGTGAGAAAAGATGATTACAAGCTATTACCAATCAGATAAATAATCTACACACAAAAAATCGCCAATGAATTCTGGAAATTAATAGCAATTCTCTGTAACCATTTAAACAATTTCGGCTCGCATGGTCTCCGATTTTCATGAAATTTCACACATAAGTAGGGACCAATAAAAAAAGGTAAGTTAGACCAAAATTTTATTTCTATGGCCATCTGGTTACCATGGCAACGGCCTTTAAAGTTGAGAAATTGGCAAAATTGAGCTATATACAACTTGTCTCGAAGAATTTCTAAGCAACCTTAAGATTAGGACCTAGAATTTTAGATAAGCTCAATTGTATTGTCTGATTTTGTCAAAAAGGCTGGTAACCATGACAACATCATTACCTTATTTTAATATATTGATTTTAAAATTCTGTATGTATTTTCCTATTTTCCTTCTCTCTTGATGGGTATATGATAAGGAAATGGGATTTATTTTATAAAATGAGTAAATTCAAGGTAAACCTATTTGTTGCTATGCACATAAGTTACCTTGGCAACGGTAACTATGGTCTATAATATTACGTATAATATTTCACGTTGCAGTTTGGAGCAGTTAAAATCGTTCCCTGTGGCCTGATGTTTGTCAAGTGTATTAATTACTTCTTTCCAGCTCTGTCACCTGAAAGAAGCTTTGTTTTGGCCTTTTATCAATGAGACATAAAATATCTTTTTTGCTATTTCGGATACTAGCCATTTCACCGATAAATATCATCGAATTTAAAGGAGTTTTACATCTTAGAACCATCCCTCCAATGCTATTTTGAACATAGATTTTATTTGGATATGCTACTGAATCGACCCTACAGGAAATTTGGAGCCGCGCGCTCTCTGTAATGTAAATGTGAAAATCTAACTTCAAAACTTCATTTGTTTGTTGGAAATCAATAAAATCGTGAGTCTAATATTATGTCAAATTGATAAAAAGCCAAAACATAGCTTCTTTCGGGCGACAAAGCTTTAAATATTCAATAATAGTGAACGAGTTTAACTGGTCTAGACTTCAAAAGAAAATACGTGCTTTTATCAATAATGGAGGATTCCAACTGTAATCCTTGTTGAAAAAAATACAAAATAGATTTTAATGCAGATGTGTTTCGGACAGGAAATCCTTATTAGTGGTCGTTAATTAATTGCCGAAGTGATTTTCAGACACATATTTTAGTTATGTCGCCTACTTTGCAGGAACTAAATGTTTCGATGAGTTCTTTGCTTTGTTTCCCGCAGCTTGTTTCACAAAAACAAGAAAATTTTAAGGAATTTTCGTAACTTTTGATCGCTTAGTACTTCTTACAAACTAAAAATCGCGATGTTTTGTTTCTGAATTTATATTTAGTATGTAAAAATGATATTAAAAAGCACATTCTAATATGACTTGATTCTTTTTCCCTATAAAGACAAAAGACGCGAGCCGGGCTCTATTCTCCAATATAGGCCCTATAGCGATAAGCCACGCCTACCCATTTTCTGAAAGCAGATAAACCGGCAGAAACTTGTTTTTACCAAGAATCGATTTTGTCGTCTGTGTCATTATTAGAATAGAAATAAAAAAATGACAAGCTGGGCTCTATTGTCTCATAATGCCCTCGCGTCCTCAGCCAATCACATTTATCACCTCGCCGCTGACGCGGCTCGGTAATAAATGTGATTGGCTGAGGACGCTCGGGCATTATGAGGCAATAGAGCCCGGCTTGTCATTTTTTATTTCTTAAATATAATCTAAATTGAAAGACAATTTGAGCTTTTATTTATAGAAGCATCTTTGTGTGTTTATGCAGAAATAAATTACTATATGATGTTGTACTACCTACTTTCAAAAGGACTTTAAATTTGTTGATATTCAATTCAAATTCATCCGCGATGTTGGGGGTTATTACATGTACGTCACACTGTTATTTATACGGAAATGAATAAAAATCGTCATGAAAACGTTATCCCGGGCAATTACAGTGGTTGTGCATATATTTTATGATGAAAGTTACAAACATTCCTGAAAAGGGCTGCTGATGTAATTTTAGGGTATTTTCAGTGTTTCTCTGGCGGGGTTTTTTTTTTTTTTTTTGTAATCCTTTTGATATTTAGTCAAAGAGCATAATTTTGGAATGCCACCGTATATCTGACATTTGGCTCGCGTTTGGTTAGCATTTTCGCATATTTACGTATAATGAGGGTAATATTGATAAAGGAATAAAATGAAAAAAATGATGATAAGCCCCATAAGTAAACTTCTTGTCGTTTCAGAACACACTTGAAACCAAAGAAACCCAAGAAAACAGTATTGCCTTCTCATGATGGGACAGTAACGACGGGGAAAAGAAAGAATTTGTGGCACAAATACTACATTAACTTCCACTGATGCTGATGTAAGCTATGATGCGTCTATGATAATAAAGAAGCAGAAAATGGTGTGGTTTTATGTCTTTTTCAACATGAATAATAGTTTGATTGAGACAAGCATTAGGGCTTTGTAAATATTCATGGAACACATGTATTTCTCTCAAGATATAATGTTTCCCTTATTGATATCCGTAAAACTTCCGGATCATGAGCAATGATATGGATTACTATTAAAAGCAAAATGAACAAACAATTCACAATGATAACTAAATACTAGTACTGTAAACGACTTTTCATTAGCGAGGACTTTATTTTCGTGTGATTACGTGAGCTTGATCAATTGAATTACAAACATAGCAATTGATCAATTAGCCTTAATTACCCAGACAAACAATATACCATAGAACTGTAAAATCTTTAAGAAGAAATAATCATGGTGCATTTCTATATATTTTTAATAGCTATTCTCTGTAAGCATTTGCACTTTTATGAAGGACGCATGGCACGGCATGTCTCAGATTTTGATAAAATTTGTACATAAGGTTGAGTCTGACCCAAAAGTAAAAATTTATTAAAAATTTTCTCAATATCACATCCGGTTGCCATGGAAACGGACTTTGAATATTGAAAAAATGCATTTTTGGGCGTTTTTGAAGTCACATACATAATTTATGCAGCATAATCTAAAACAAACACTAATGAATTATCAGTACCCTATCATTGCTCTTTCAAGTTAAGTAATAATAAGGTTGGGTTTATAGTCTTATCTATATGTTTCCATAGCAACAACACAGGTACCCTATCAAAATAGTATTTTTGGCATTTTTTCAAAATTCAGCGATAAATTGCTTACATTTTTGAGTTTTTTATGCAAATAAAACATAAGCATTTACATTGGGACAAAGTTTCTGTTCGTTGCTATGGCAACATGACCTCAAATCGCAAAAATGAAAGCAATTTTGGACAATATTTAGAGTCCTTTTTTTACTAGATCATTGAATTTCAATTCAAAGTGTTGAAAATTAATTGATGTATTCAAGTAGATCTTTCATTACACGAAAGAAAATTTTTAGAAAATGTTCAGGAAATAGCCCGTTGCTATGGGAACGATTGTGTAAAATTGCACACAGACCCACTTTGAGTCCTTGGATACGGGCATCAAAAGTTAAGTAATCTGAAATTTTTAAAATCTAAAATAAAGTTTAGACTTTGCTCTATCTAATATGTAAAAAAAGTTGTGTAAGCCTGTTTCGTTTTTTGAGGAAAAGACTTCGAAAAACAACAAAAAATGCTTATTTTTGTAATGTATGGCCAAATTACTATAGCAACCATTAATTATTTGAAACTTTTTTATAATATTTTGATAAAGGCTTACTTGATCTTTATTGATATTAAATTTGAACTTCCTGGAATTAATAATTACTGTTTAATGAAAATAATAAAAAATGGTTGCCATGGTAACATATGTTCCCCATAGCTTTTTCACGGTTTTTGAAAGAGCTCTTTGTGTTGGATATTTCCCAACAATTTTTATCTGTTCATCATGATGCAAATTTTTTTAAAATGACTCTGAAGTTGCAAAATAAGTAATATTCAAGACCATACTTACCGTTGCCAAGGTAACTTATGTACATAGTAACAAATGGGTTTATCTTGAATTTGCTCATTTTATATAATAAATCCTATTTCCTTATTATATACCCATCAAGAGGGAAGAAAACTTGGAAAAAACAACCAGCATTTTGAAATCAATAGATCATAATTAGCTAATTATGTTGTCATGGTAACCAGCCTTTTTACAATTTCAGACACTACTAGTGAGCTTATTTAAAATTGTATGTCCTAATCTTTAGGATGCATAAAAAATCTTCCATTGATGTCACATACAGACCAAATTATAGAGCTTCAAATTAGCTCAATTTCGCCAATTTTTCAACTTTAAAGGCCGTTGCCATGGTAACCAGATGACCTAGAATTAATTTTTTTGCCAAATTTTCCATTTTTCATTGGTCCCTACCTATGTGTGAAATTTCATGAAAATCGGAGACCATGCGTGCCGAAATTGTTTAAATGCTTACAGAGAATTGCTATTAATCATCCCGTTTTCGATAAATCTCAATAAGAGACGAAAAAGTAAACAAATGACGTGTTCATAAGATAAGTACGCAAAGATATGACGATATAAACGTCTAATTTCAGCTTATTTGAAAAGAGCAGAATAAAGGAAGTAATAAAAAAAATACAGATGATGAGCTCGCGACATTAAATGAGTTAAAGAATATCCTGACGACAATCTCAACGGCACTCACAATAGAGCATCAAAATGAACATCGACGGACCCCTAAAGTCACGCGAATTAATTAGTCGGCGAGTTGTCGCGAAAATAAGGTCACGCCAATATAAAGTCGTTTACAGTACATGTAGTTGAATACAGTATTTGACGAACGTGATGATTTATACTTCAAAATGATAAACCTATTCCTGAGAAGCAATATATCTTCATCCCCTACCCATGTTTAACGTCTTCAAATTTTATCCACATGGCGATTGATACATTATTATAAAAACAAAGCTTTTCATTCAGTGGGAAATCAAATTACCAGGAAACTACTCAACACAGATATATTTGTGAAGTACTAACATTGTTACTCTATTCCGGTTATGAAACGAATGGGGTAGGAAGTGTTCGATTGGAGCCCCGAAAAAAAAATCAACAATCATCGCCTTAAATCCTATTTTAATGTAACAAAAGACTCAGGATTAAAATTTAGTGGTAAAACTCGCAGATAATCAACATTTCGTGAGTAAAACTGTATTAGTTGACATTTGTGTATTGAAAAAATTATGATTCATCACAATTTGCCACGTCAACATATAAAGTATGGAGGGGATCGATCAAATAAAAAACATGTACGAAGGCAAGTCAATGTCTGAATGTTTTGCTTTATTACACCAGAAAAATGAACTTTTCGCTAAAGAAATAAAAGGTGAAATAAATCAAATTAAAGAAGAATTTAATGACCTGAAGCAATATGTGGGTCATGTTGACGACGCAGTGAAAGAAATCAATGAAAAAACGCTTGAAAATTTAAGATCTGAGTTGAAAAGGGAAGAACAAAAAAGATTAGAATTGGAACAGTGGTCCAGAAAGTGGAACTTAATTATACGAGGGATACCGGGGAACAGAAATGAGTCAGTGGCGGATTCCGAAAAGATGGTGCGGAACTTTTTGGTCGACAAGTTGAAGTTCTCCGAGTCGCGCACCGTTTTATTTCAAGTATGTCACAGGTTGCCAGTAGGGGACGAGTCTAAACCGAACATCATTGTGCGTTTCTTGAACCTTGAGATGATGCTATGAAAGCAGCATACAAGCTACCCAGGGGGGGTGGATATGGAGTGACCCCAGATCTCAATCCGGAAGCTAGTAAGCTTCGCACTCGTCTATTAAACGAAAGGAAGGAACTCCCGGCTCATGAACGGAACCACACCAAGATTGTGTACATGAAAACATATCCTTTTGTCATGTTGCGTAGATTTTAGCCCTGCTTTCCAGTGAGTAAATGTGGATTCAAGCCTACATTCGCACCTGACATCAGATACACAATGCGCATATCGACATGATGTGAACCCCAATACACAATTCGTGCGGCGGTATTTGAAACCCACTCAAGCAAAACACGGGCTATTCAATCGACTGTGACTACCTTGCATTTGAATTAGTTTAGTTTCATTGTTATATTTTCATTTGGAAGATGCAAAGAGCATATTTGTTTTATGTATTGAATGTTGTTTTTGTTTTGATGTGTGAGAGAGGTGTGAAATTGAGATTAATATATACGGATTTAAACTTTGAAATATTTGATGACAACTGTTAAAATTGCGTCTATGAATTGCAGAGGTTTGCGTGATCCAGTAAAGCGTAAAGACGTTTTTCACAAAAAAAAATGGAATAATTTTTTGCCTCTGCTAGACTGAAATAGAAAATACTATATTTGTGATCTTCTTTTTCTTTTTGAAATTAATAATTGTCTCAATCGTGTGAATGGAGAGTAAATGGATGGTGATGTCTGAATTGTTTATGTAAATAACATATAATATGTAGAAAATGAATAAAATATTGAAATAAAAAAAAAACATTGTTACTTTAAAAATGTACTGATAAAGAAAAATAGATAGCACTATAAGATATAGCTCCGGCTTACTGACCACAGTGTATATAAGGTTGAAGTCGTCGATATACTGAAAGAGCATCAATTTTCACCAAACGACTGCTTAATTTCTAAGTACAGCACCAAGAACTGCAAAACTTACAGACACTTCATTTACAAGTAATCTTACAAAACAGTCATTTGATACACATAATTTCGATAACCTCAACTGTAAAACATCGTTTTTTGTCTATGGAATAGAGTGTTTGTTTTTGTCGGTGAAACCGAAGGTCAGCTCCGAACCAGAATGTCAGGACATCGGTCAAAAATCTATAATAAAGGAAATTAACGTCGTTGTCGCCATTTTAACCAACCTGGTCATTCTGTTTTGTCTAATCCTGGAGAAAACATACCACTCCACAAACAATCCCAATTTGAGCACACCTTTCCGTCGCAACAGAGAGGAGGTCTGCATAAAAAATCTAAACACTGTAGCGCCATATGAATGCAACGACAACATCAGTAGGATTGGAAACCTAACAAGTCCCGAGTATCAATCGGTAAATGTGACTAGCTTATTCAACAGACTACAAAGAAGACTTCGAAGTCATGGTATTCGTAAATATAATAAGCCTGAGATACATAGTATTCCCTTCGATGATTATGTTCCATTTTTGAATGAGCCTCTAGGCCCACATCATATTCGTACCAAATAATCTGTTCCTTTACGAAAATTACACTAAATCTACGAATATACCAAGGACCTCACATTTACCGATAGATATTCCCCTGAGTACAGACTACAAGGTGTCATCATGGAAATTTCTACTTTTCGTTTATTTCAAGCAGTAAGATCAGATAAATCAGAACAGAAAACAAACCGCCCTTTCAGTAAAGTAAGATTTGCAAACAAAGGTATTGACAAATTGAATCTTGGTCAAATTTTGAATCACAAAACTGTCACAGAAAAAAACCACCATATTTCAACAGAAAAGAAACTCCTTGTATTTCCTATAGCTAGAAACCAACAGTTGCATCTAAAATCTACAATTACAAACGATTCCTGCAGTGAATTGATTAAAGTAATCACTCATTACATCCATTTCCCTAATAAAAAGAAAATCCTTAACATGGAACCAAAATCTTAAAATTATCATGGACTATTTGGAGGAATATGCCAGACGTTGGGCTAATGAAGTGGATGAAGAGCTCGACACCCTTTCCGAATGGATAAAATCCATCAGTGGGTTACTTTTATCTACTAGTATAGACTTTAAATTACCACTTACGATCAAATGTGAACACCAGATTCGAGTCCATAGAGTTTACCAACCTCCAAGAACACTATATGTCATCACATTAGCAGACAAAGCCTCAAATAATTACACATTTACTTGCAAACCTTACAAACACTCTAGACTCAGATTTACAATACTTACGGTGTTAAACAGATGTGGATTTTAAAGAATTCGAAGGAACTTTTAGAACATCTGAAATCTACTCATTTCAATAGAGTCCATTCGATCAAAGCCTTTGATTTTTCGACACTTTACACAACAATACCACATTCTTAACTAAAAGAAAGGCTCGCAAAAATTACATATAAGTAATGCGTTTACAAGCAAGAACGGCAATCAGAAATATAAATTCATTGTTTTTAACTATGACAAAACTGACATTGTAAAAGAAATAGTCCGATTCTAAACATGAGTACACTGAAACAGATATTGTTCAGATCTTAAACTTCCTGATCGTGTTTGGAGGAAATATCATCCAGCAAATTGTCGGAATTCCAATTGGAACAAATTGTACCCAACTCATTGCCGACATTTTTCTTTACTCGTACGAAGCTAAATTCATTCAATCTTTGTTCTCTGAAGAGAAAAGGTACTTACAGACGATGTGTTGTTCATCAGTAATTCGCGACTTACCTTAGGCTTAGCAGAATCTATCCTTTGGAGCTTGAAGTCAATGACACTACAGAGACCAATAATTCAGCATCCTATTTGGACATACTAGTAATGATGTCTTAGGACACTGACGGTCACATGAAACACCTCACTCTGACAAACGAGACGATTTTAATTTCAGCATCACAAACTTTCCTTTTCTGACTAGCAACATCCCTTCATCGCCTGTTTATGACGTGTTCATATCTGTATTATTACACGTTATGCCAGAGCAAGTACCAAATATACAGACTTTGTTCTGAGAGCTATGCGTTTTTCAGATAATCTTCTTAATAGGGGATACGTTTGTGACCGACTTACATCGTCACTGAGGAAGTTTTACGGTCAATACGGGGGGATCCTCGTATGCTATGATGTCCTATTGTCCAGAATGGTGGATAATATTATGTCTTAGACTTTTTGAATCATCCAACCACAGAATATACTTGTATCTTCCGAGATGGAAGTAACCGAATGTGCCAATTCTACAGAATTGAAGCGATGGGCGTTTCATGCACCTGGTCTCACTTCCATATTGGGGAGTTCCCCTCTGTTCATGTGATGGGTTTTTTGTTTGATTGCTTCGGCTCCTGTTTTATCCTAATTTTGTATTATCATACTACTCTGTATGGGGATCTGGTCATTATCCATATTTGTCATAATTATAAGTGTTTTATACTAGTAAACCAAACTTGTTTTTGGTGATGCATCTGGAGATACTTGGTGTTATGTAGGAACAGATTTATATTTTACCATCGAGTTGAGCTCTGTCATCTATGATGACACTATGTTTAGATTGTGTTCCACTGTTTTCACTGTCTGGGAATCATCTCCTCATCTTTGTTTTGTTTTTTTTTTTGCCTGCTGGTTGTGAATTTTGGATTCTGATTTAAAGGAGTAGGTGCGGTAACCTGTCATTTCGGCCCTATTTTCAAAGTTGTTTATATATCCAAAATATTCTAGTTTATAAAATGTCAAATGTATGGTGAGTCCAAATCATGAAAGCTTTTTTTTTATTTCACAGTCCTATACTGAATAATACGTCGCTCAAAACGTCTAAAAACGCTGAAATCATTGAAAATATCAATAAATAATATTTCGATACAAAACTATGAAATCAAGTGGTGATCCAGGGCTTGCCCATAAATATTTTAGTGTCAATCGATGGATTTCTGATCGGCCATTTAATTTGCATAAAAAAATTCATGGGTGAGGCATGGAGCATAGATGAATTTTGAAGATTTGTGTGTAAAATACGATGATTTTCCTGAGTTTTGCGTCATTCAGGGTAAATGACATCAAAACATGACGTCATACACCACGCGCGTGACGTTACGAGGGCTCAAAATTATGTAGCGGTATTTTCTCAAACATTCAACTTTGCGAAAAGTGATAATAATTCATTATCAAAAATATTTTTCGTCGAAATTATAGGGCCGATATGAGGGGTTAGCGCACCTTTAGCTTTTTGTTTGAATTTCACTTGCTGCTAGAAAGAAGTGAAGAAAAATTAGGGTCCACTGCGAGTCAATTTTTGTTGTCTGGATTGGGGCTGCCAAAGGTATGCCACAGGTGTACCCTATTTTAACAAGCTTCTTCTGTGCAATAAAATAATGTGTTTGTGAAACACTAATACCCCCTCTATGAGGTCAAGGTCAATTTTTTGTACCAAGGTATTGGACACATGTAAAATATGAAGTCCTATCACTTACCATTCAAGAGTTATCAAAAAGGCTTACAACTTTTTCAAAAGTAGGTCAAACTCCAAGGTCAAGGTCAAACAATCATAATTTTTTGTATCAATGGAAAGGTCTCCATGACTCACCAATCAAAAGTTATGACCAAGATTAAAGTTTTTCGAAAGTAGGTCAACTCAAAGTCAAGGTCACAAGGTAAAAACTTTTGGTATCCATGGAATGGTCTTCACAAGGAATACATGCGTAAAATGAAAATGCCCTATCACTTACCATTCAAAGATAATGGCCAAGGTTTAAGTTTTTGCGGATAAACAGTAAGACAGGTCAAAAACAGTCTGTCCCTGAACACAAAAAGACCACAAGATTCTTTTCAGGCAAAAAGAAGTAACTCTGTATCTATTTTCCTTTCTGAGAATTAGTATACACAAGATAACATTGAGATAAATAGGAGAAACATGTATACACTTGTCGCATGTTTGACCCTAAAAATGCGACTTCAGTCGAACCTCATTTCATTGAACCTCACTGGGTGTTGAGTCTCATCATGCTTCAACAATCCCTCAAAGTTTATTAAAATTATATACCGGTAAAAGTTATAATAGCCATTTATGTGACTACCAAACAGATGGTTTGGTCCCTATACTAGTATGCTCCTCTTAAGGTGCAGGCGACTTCAAAATTCATATTCTAATGATATGATATGCTTATATATTTAATTATAGATGCTTCTGGGAGACAGCAATATTGAACATTTGGCTTTAAAGCTTGGTTTGCGCAGTAAGGCCCTGTCACAAATAATGTTTATGTGAAATATTAGCAAGCTATCACTTACAGCAGATCCTAACCTTCTTATCAAACTTGTATGTCAAATTTTGCAGAATTCACAGCAAAATCTTGTCATTTTGCATCCACATAAGAAATATCAACAACATGTCAATTGCAGTTCAAAAGAGATGGTTCATCAATTTTTTTTCTTTGAAACAGCACTCATATATCATTACTAACACTTCAAATTTTATTGTCTGGAAAGACATACTAACAGACAAGAACAAAATTTTCCGAAAGAGTTGCTAGGCTTCACAGTGAACGATAACAAACTTGTAGCAATTTATGTTGAAGTATTTCTACCTATGTTAAAGATATTGACTACAAGGGGGACAACCAGATAGACACTGGACAAAACGAACCATATACACCGATTTGCTTTTAAGGTGACAAAATAATCACAAGTCACATAAAAATAACATATACATATACCTGAACAAAGTATCGCAACAAATTTGAGAGAACAGAGGCTCTTAGTGACCTACTTTTTATTATGGTCCAGCCACACTATAGGAAGTATGGGAAATTGTTTTGTAAATTATGAGTACATAAGCACTAACTTTAAGATTAGCAGCAGCAGGAACTTGATGTACATAGTTAATAGCTAAATTAGATTCATTGTGATTCTCAGAAAACATGTATCTCATGATTGCATCATAGCATAATTATGAATCTCATACAAGCAGTCAGTTCAACATAGAAATATACTTGCATGTATCATGCCAAAGTTGATAACATACAGAATTAGTACTTTATGTATTTCAAGTTTTCTACATGTTTAACTTGAATAGTATATGTACTAAATTCATAACATGTAAATCTGAAAGCATATCTCCTGCTGAAAACCAAGGGTAACATACTTCAGTATTGATAAATATCACAGAGTATAGATGAAGACAGATCATATTATGACAGAAATAATCATACATCAAATGGCATTTAAAAATCTCATTTTGATTTAAATTTCCTATCATTCAATACCTTCTATGAATCACATTAATCAATTAAATTATCAAACAAAAATATCATCAACAAAATGTATTTTACATGTTCAGAAACAACTCATGTTGACACATACATGTACATGTACACACAAACATAAAGTTTGATTCATATAACCACTTACATTTACACACATACACAAAAACTAAATGCAACTCAGACATATACAAATGTGTGCAAAAATCAATTTACCATCAACAAACGTTTTCATAAGACACCGGTTTACATTTTCTCTCATGCACCAAAGAAATGCTCAATAACAATGCTGCCATAAGTGATTGGTGATTTCTCATAAATTAAGTTTACATTTTGTAGAAGGTCCCTCCCCTTTGACCTTGTGAGGAATCAGGTCCCAGGGTTTCAGGTTGAGATATAGACCTGTGAACAGTCATATTGTCTCCACTATCCTGTACAATATGATTACTAGATGTGCCTGAGGTAGAGCTGCCCTTTTCTTTACTTGAGCTCCTCTGAAGGCTCAGTGGGAGCTTGCTCTTACGATCAGGTGATTGTCGTGACAAGCCATGTGCAGAGTTAGATGGTACAGTTAACACTTTAGTTTCTTCCCCGTCTGTTTCTGAGTAGTCTGAACATGGGATTGGAGCTTTAACTTCCGTTCTCTCTACACTACTGGAACTTTCAAAGCTATTTTCCAAGACATTTTCTTCCCTGCGTTTCCTGACTATTTCAGGAGATGACTTTGACTTTGCTGTGGGCAAGATTGCATACTGAAGTGTTGGAGCCCTAACATCATCTGTTGGGGTGGCATGAGTATGCTCCAGTGCAAATCTTTGAAGTTTTTCCATATTGCTAATCTTTTCTTGCATGCTGATGTTTCTTTCATGCATATCCTCTTGAATAGCTTGAATCTATGAAGTATAAATTGACATCTAGTCATGATACTATACATACAGCTAGATACACATTTATGTTGAAGGCAATGAAAAGAATAAAAACATTTACCCTGAGCCACTTAAAAGTGATTTTCTAATATAAAAATAAGGCCATATAAAAAAAAATCCTGGTTCTCAGATACCGCCGCACGCTCAAAATTCCTCCCGATGAGACGTTTTTATCGTGGGAAGGGAAAAAAATAGCCGCCGCCCGCCAGATTTCTCATGCTGATAAATATAATTTTCTATTAATAGAACAGGGATTTCTGTACAAACGAAAAGTAGAAATGTCTGTTTCAGTACAGCGCTTTACGTTTTAACGGCGCTTGTCGGTTTTGTTAAGACTTTACACGACCAAGACGCTTAGGTGCTCTGACTTCTGTGGAGGGAAATACTGTACTTTGTTATTGTACACAAGATGCAAAATGGCGACCAGGGTGGGGAGGGGGGGGGGAGGAACGAGTGATTGTCAGCTTGAAGGAGAATTTTAAAGGCAACACAGTCGTGCCGTGGATTATATTGCCATTGGAATCGAACTATTCAGTGACACAGTTATGTGAGAAACTATTTTCGGGGGAATTATGAGAAGAGTTGAGTATGGTGAACATTTACAACAAATATAGTCACTATAGATCACAGTCTCTATAATATCTGAATAAAAAATTGTGCTTAAGTAATTTTCGGAAAATAAAAACAAAAAATAAAAACCCTACCTACCTACCCATATTTTTTAGATCAATTATCTGAGAACCAGAAAATTTTTTTTGCATGGCCTAAAATATGTCAATTTTTTTTTCATTTTGTCTAAATTGATTATTACAATAAACATGTATTTTAAATCAAAAAATCAATTTATCTTGGCCTGATAGGGGAAGATGACTTGCGAAATATTTTCGATCACTGTATATTGATATGCTTTAATTTTCCAAGACTACATATATTCTGAATATGTACCTGTTCAATCATTTTTTTAGTATTTTCCTCAATAGCTTTGTTGACTTGAGTTGCATCCCCTCCCCCGAGTGCCCCATAACCTGGGGTTGGTTCAATAGACAGGAAAAATGGCAGTCTGATACTGTATCCAAACCACATGAATAGAAGTAAGAAAAAGAAAACGGTAACAAGAGCCAGGGCTACTGGATACAAAGTCAAGGGCAGGTCAATAAGAAGGGCCCGGATAAACTGGCTGAGTGATGTACCGACATCTTTCAGTGGTGAAACAAAGAAACGGACAAAAGTAACAGCTACAGCCTAGAATGTAAAAATAACATCAAATCAAATATGCAAGAACAAAGATAATTTTAAGAGAAATTTTAACAATAAAATAGCAATCCAAGGAATGCTTGTGTCGCCTGCGAAGCGGTTTGACTATTATTCTAGAAAGTGGATCAAAATTCTTCAAAAGTAGGTCTAGGTCAAATATCTAGATCAAGGTCAAAAGGTCAAATTTTATGGTCTGTGTAGAAAGGTCTTGTCACAAGGAATACACATGTGAAATACCAAAGCCCTATCACTTACCAATCAAAAGATATATCCATTCTTAATTTTTTTTTGAAAAGTAGGTCAAATATGTAGGTCAAGGTCAAAAGGTAAAAACATAATGGTATGTGTAGAATGGCATTGTTACAAGGAAAATACATGTGAAATATAAAAGCCCTATCAGCTACCAATCAAAAGATATCGCCAATATTACTTTTCTTAAAAAGGTCAAATATCTAGATCAAGGTCAAAAGGTCAAATTTAATGGTCTGTGTAGAAAGGTCTTTTCAGAAGGAATACACATGTGAAATATCGAAGCCCTATCACTTACCAATCAAAAGATATAGCGAATCTTATCTTTTTTCAAATGTAGGTCAAATATCTAGGTCAAGGTCACAAGGTCAAAAATTATGGTATGAGTAGAAAGGTCTTGCCACAAGGATTGCACATGTGAAATATCAAAGCCCTATCACCTACCAATCAAAAGATATATCCATTCTTAATTTTTTTGAAAAGTAGGTCAAATATGTAGGTCAAGGTCACTAGGTCAAAAATTATTGTATGTGTAGGAAGGTCTTGTCACAAGGAACACATATGTGAAATATCAAAGCCCTTTCACTTACCAATCAAAAGATATAGCGAATCTTAACTTTTTTTTCAAAAGTAGGTCAAATATCTAGGTCAAGGTCACAAGGTCAAAAATAATGGTATGTGTAGAAAGGTCTTGCCACAAGGATTGCACATGTGAAATATCAAAGCCCTATCACCTACCAATCAAAAGATATATCCATTCTTAATTTTTTTGAAAAGTAGGTCAAATATGTAGGTTAAGGTCACTAGGTCAAAAATTATGGTATGTGTAGCAAGGTCTTGTCACAAGGAATACACATGTGAAATATCAAAGCCCTATCACTAACCAATCAAAAGTCATGGGCTGTGACATCCAAAGTGTGACAGACAGACAGACGGACTGACTGACGGACGGACAGACGGACAGACGGACAACAGACAAAGTGATCCCTAAGTGTCGCTATGCTTCGCAGGCGACACAAAAACTATTTCAGTCAAAATAATTATTTTATTTTTCAGTTCTTTACAATATTTGTCAAAAATATATAAGCAGTATCATTTTGTGATCATTCAACTCTGCAATCATTTTAACAATGAAGCAACAGCTTTAGAGGTGTCAAATTGTATACTGTTTTATGCTACTATACTGTAAAGTGTCTTACTTTGGTGGGTGGAACCTTCAAGAAAGGATCTATCAGCACATGTTCATAATATTTCTGGCATTTGTCTTTCTCAAAAGTTACTAAAGATTTGAACGCCAGCAGCGTAGTGTCAAACCAGTTCTCCTCTGCATTGTCCTTCACACAATCCGGTGGTACGTCCTTCATTGCTACTGTCTGCTGTTCAATCTCTGCAGCCTAAGTAATCAAAAAACATTCATTATACTCAATAACATTTTTCTGAAAATGATGGGTGTTAGAAGAGTTTTTCTCACTCACTTGTGTCATGAGACAAAAGAAAAAACGTAACGTAGCAATTTGAGATATCCTTGTCTCACACTCCACATGACTCCTATTATGATGTCATAGAACATAACATCACTTCTGTTGGTTTTGGTATTGATTCTAATTTTAGATAATCATTAAAGTGATGATAAAACGAGGTGAGTGAGAAAGATAATTAATCATGACTTTACAACTGAGATAGGGGAATCTCATCCTCATGCAAAAGATTTGCTACATCCATTCTCCATACTTTCATTCTGTATTCAGAATTTTATTTATTTTTACTAAAACTGGTTGCAGTTATACCTTTGAATAATAAACTTAATGAAGGATAAAATTCAAAATCCTAAGTAAATCCATACTGACACATCACATGTCTTTTATTTTGTCCTTTATGTAATGAGGTGTTACTATAAGCACTTACCTTGTACAATTCATACCAAGTCATAGGAATGCTAACGATGAAGGCCAGTACAATGAGCTTTACAAAGCGCTGACGCCAGGAAATCTGTAGTCTCATCTCTAATACAGTGAATATAGAAGCACACAGCATGATGATCAGCATCTAAAATAAGAAAATATGTAAAACAGCTGTCAACTTTCTTCCATAATATTCAGAAACTTTTCAGTTTACTAGTATAATGTATGACTTTGTACACTGAAAGAATCATACTTTTATAGATGAAGTTAATTTACATTTTCTCAACTTTTATCTATCAGTGAATGTTGAAAAAGTATAGTATACTTTATAGCACACGTTTTACTTTATAACTTTATGGTATAGTATCATTTTTTTTTTTCTAGTTTTATGAAGTTGCAAACTTGGAGAAATGTAAAAATAAACCAAAGACCACTAAAGGTGGTATGGCCGGATTGTGAAACGGCAGTTTTAGAGGATGTATGTTTTATTTATCTAAGTTATTGTCAAAAGGAATCTATAAGTGATATATTTTAAAAAGAGACCTACCCTTGTATTACAACAGATATAGCCAATTTTAATTTTGTTGAAATGTAGGTCAAAGTTCAAGGTCATGATTACAGTCTCAAATAAAAGGTTGTTTCATAAGGAATCCTCATGTGAAATATGAAAGCCAATAAAGTCACTTATGATTAAAAAGATACAGTGAAGTTTAAGGTTTTTGAAAAGTATAGCAGACTTTGATGTGAAGGTCGCTAGGTCAAAGGTCAAAGTTTCATTAAAAAAGATTTTTGTCAGGAATATTCAAGTCGAATATGAAAAGCTGAACCCATTACAATTCAAAAGATATAGCCAAGGTAAATGTTTTGGAATGTAGGTCAACTTCAAGGTCAATAGGTCAAAAGTCAAGGTCTCAAATCAAAGGTCTTATTACAAAGAATTTGCATATGCAATATAAAATCCCTAACCCTTAGGTTCAAAAGATATGGCCAAGGTTAATGTTTTTGAAAAGTAGTTGGAACTCTAAGGTAAAGGTTACAATGTCAAAAGTCAAGGTCTCAAATGAAAGGTCTTGACATGGTCCATCATCATGAAAAGTTACTTGTCAATTGTCTTCTCATAGTTTTCTCTGTATTGGCTTAAACTTAATAACTTCTTAATTTTCTATCTGCAAGGTCAAGGTCAAACTATATTGCTGCATTTGATTCATCTCATCAAGGTTAATCACCATGTAAAGTTTCAAGTTGCTGCTCCAAGCAGTTTCCTCCTAACAGACTTAAAGGCAACACCTTAACCAAAATGTTGACGCACTGACGGACGGACAGACGGACGGACTTCCCACTTTTCATAGACTGGATTTTGCTTCGCAATCTGACCAAAACACCCGATAAACATGTATGATATATAGATGTACATCTTTGTGTATAATCTTTTATTCTTAATGAAGGTATTTCAAAATATTTTACCTTTAGAGCTGCATCGATACTAGTGCCAAATCTATCTTCAAACCATAAGGAAACTTTGCCAAAAGTTCCCAAATGTGATTCTGTCACACTTAACGTCATAGAAGAGAGAATCTCGTGCACATCATGTAAACTCCCTTTATTTTCCCACACAAATCTACTCAGAACGTAGATATCGTCTTTGGACAGCTTAATCAACATGCTATACTCTTGTGAATGCCCTGTGGGATACTAAAACATGAAAAAGAAAAAAGTAAACAAACAAAGTTTAATGCATGAAAGAGCAAATGAAACCTAAAATAATTATCTGTACATGTACCATAGGTACATTTGTACAATTTCAAAAACATACGCTGCTATAAATCACCTACCAAAACAACTAAGCTACATGTGTAAGAGAACCAAAGTAAATGGCAGAAATATTTTCCTTCAACATCAACACATTTACATCGGAACAATTTGCCAAGAGAGGAAAAGAAAAACAAGCAATTCAAAGTTTAACGCCCCCTCTAAAGTTCAAAATTCACTGCATGTATATATATTTTTACCTTGACCTTTGACAAATTTTACTTTGAATATATACACGTTAATTAAGACCATCTCCTCAAAATAATTTCACCTTCCTTAATTCATCATTTAGTATGTTCAAAAAACTATTTTTTTGTTCAGTATATGTAATGACCTTTAACCAATGGCATTGAAAGTGTATAGAGGTCAGTCTCTCCTCTTGTACAACATTTGTGGAAAGTGAAGTGATTCTACATGTACATTGGCTACATGCAGTTTGTATTCTATTTAGCTGATGTTCCTATAATGTCCACTGTAGCCTAGACCTTTGACCTATAAATTTGAAAATAAATCAGGTCAATCCTCTTCCCATGGCTAAATTTGTGAAAGGCTTTGTGATTTTCAATATTTTGTCTTCTATAATTGTGGTTTGCATAATTTTCCTACATTGCCCACAATAACCTTGACTTCTGACCCCTGATATCCTCTCATAATGACAGACAACTAATTGAACTATTCTACACTGTTTGTCTACTTTCATATTCAAAAGGTTCTTGACAGACACACATACACAAACATATTCATGAACACACATATATACATGCAGGGATAATATTTCCCCTCTGAAACTATATTTCGAGGGGATTATAACCACTGAGTAAACTAAATTTAGTTACCCTTCCCTCCAGATGTTTAAGCAGTGTGCCAATATGTTTCTTTGTCAGTATGTAGCCCACAGTTTCAGCTTCTTTTAGTATACTAGTATCTGGCTGGCTGTCTGCTGGTGATGGTGGAGATTTTGTTGTTGTTTCTGCTGTTGTTGTTGTTGTTGTTGTGCTATCATGCATATCCTGTTTATCTCCTGGTGGAGGATCACTCTTTCCCTAAAATACATGTACTGTATACGTAAAGTCTCATTTATACTGTAAAAAATATTTGTCAAAATATTATGGAGTCTTGATGGTAAAAGCAAAAGTATATTACCTTTTCCAAACATCTTACTGTATTAAATATAAAATCTGAGACCAAGTAAATTACTTTAAAGGTTTCATGGTATACCCTACTCTACACTGTTCTCCTTCATATAATTCTTTCCATCTTTTTTTAACTCTATGTGCAGGACATTTTCATAAAGTGAGATAATACTGTACCTCTGTAATACTGTAAAATCTCAACTCTACAGGGCATTTTCTTAAAGTGAGATAATACTGTATCTCTGTAATACTGTAAAATCTCAACTCTACAGGACATTTTCATAAAGTGAGATAATACTGTACCTCTGTAATACTGTAAAATCTCAACTCTACAGGACATTTTCATAAAGTGAGATAATACTGTACCTCTGTAATACTGTAAAATCTCAACTCTACAGAACATTTTCATAAAGTGAGATAATACTGTACCAGAGAAGGATTCTTTGGTTTTGGTTTCATATCACTGGTCATATCAAACGGGTCTATATAGTCATCACCATCATCATCAGGTAGTGTGCTTATATGGGGAAATAAAATCAGGAAGACTGCTACATGTATTAAAAACCACTTCATTTCGTCCTACAGATGTAATCTGAAAATGAGAAAACAAATCAAACAAAAGATTAAAATGGTCTTTAAGTGTTATTGTCCTGCTATGTGATGGTACGAGGGCTGATTGATATGTTGTGGGCCTCATATTGAAGAATTCGAATTTTATCAGACACTTTGCATTATTTTTCTACATAATCCCCTTCAATATGTTTACACTTTTGCCACCAGTGTTTAAGGGTCTCAATACATTTTTGTGCCACTTTTAAAGAATTCCTTATCTTGACTGGTCAGAAAGTCATCCACTGCAAGTATGACATCATCATCAGACTGAAAGTGGGTGCCAGAAATAGCCGCTTTCAGTTTTGGGAATAGAAGAAAGTCTGATGGAGCAAGATCAGGTGAATAAGGCAGATGTTCAATCAAATTAAAGCCACACTCATGAATGGCAGCCATAGCAGTGACAGACTTGTGAACATTAACATTGTCGTGATGAAACAACACAGTTTAATATTTTCCCATAACTGTGTCAGTGCCATTGATTATTTGTCCTTTTTGGAGATACAATATGTAATCTATCAGCAGAATACCTTCTGCGTACTAAAAAAGCCCTTGTAATTACAAATGTGATAATGACACTGGTAGTCTAATTTTAAAATTTATTTTGAATCAAGCTCTTTATTTGTGAAAAATAAATGACCCTGGTGGCAGCTTTGAGAATAACATAGGTTATCAAAAATTACAGTGCTCACCTAGTGGCAGCATGATATTATGGCAGCAAAGTTTAATTAAAACATTTTTTTCTTATTTGCTTTTAAAAGCAAAATCACTCAGGTGGAAAAAGTAAGTCAAGGTCATTTTATGAAAGTTTGATCAAAGATACATCCATTATGCAAGTTTGGTACATGTAGTACTTATAATTTGCTCAATATTGGCTTTTTGATATAGTGAAGTTTGAAAAGTTAAAAACATAGTGTAATCAAAGATTACGAAGCTCACCTTGTGGCAGCAAAGTTCAATTTTAACATATTTTTAAGTACATGTATATTGGCTTTTGAAGAAAAGTCCACTAAAGTGGAAAAAGTAGGTCAAGGTCATTCTATGAAAGTTTGATCAATGATACATCCAATATGCAAGCTTGGTACATGTACATGTAGCACTTATACTTTGCTCAATATTGGCATTTAAAGGCAAATTCACTCAAGTGGAAAAAGTAGGTCAAGGTCATTTTATGAAAATTTTATCAATGATACATCCAATATGCAAATTTGGTACATGAAGCACTTATACTTTGCTCAATATTGGCATTTAAAGGCAAAATCACTCAAGCGGAAAAAGTAGGTCAAGGTCATTTTATGAAAGTTTGATCAAAGATACATCCAATATGCCAGTTTGGTACATGTGGCACTTACTCTATGCTCAATATTAGCTTTTATAGGCAAAATCACTCAAGCAGAAAAAATAGGTCAGATGCTGCATCCGATGCATGGGTTCACCTCAGCATCCCAAGACGAATCACTGGTGCAAGTTTGGTTACTGTAGCATCAGTACTTTATCAGATACTGAGCTACCCTAAAAACTTTAACCATAAAATTTAATGGACCCAAGTCACTGAACCCAAAAATGTAGGTCAGATGCAGCATCCAATGCAAGGGTTCACCTCAGCATCCAAAGATGAATCACTTGTGCAAGTTTGGTCACTGTAGCATCAGTTCTTTGCCAGATACAGAGATACCTCAAAAACTTTTAACTGGACGCGGACACCGGGGTTATAGCATAAGCTCATCTCAACTTCCTTGAGGTGAGCTAAAAAGTAGGTAAGATATTAAGGTCAAGATTAGAGTCAAAGATGAGTGGTCATAAAATAAGTTATCTAGGAGTGAAATATCAATGTGAAATGCCCAACCACTTACAGTTTACAACCCCCCCCCCCCCTTCTATTCGCTAAGATATCTCAAAAATGTGATAAAATTTCTTAAAAGCCTGATATTTACTAGTACATTGTCATAAACCCACGCTCAGTCACACAAGCTCATGGGTCATAACGGCAGAATTTTCGCTGGATAGCATTACAAAAATCTAATGCGAGTACTGTACTTGTCAGTGAATGTGTTATCGATAGCAAAAGCATGATCTATTTTATATTTTTATCAACAAAAGATGTTCTAATGATGTAGCTTATTCACTGCCATTAGACTTGATGAAGAGGACAACCCTGAATCTGCCACTGTTCTCAGAGTCGGGGCAGTGATTTTTTTGGCCCAATTTACCACAGAATATGATAGGTTTCTCCTGTCAAAATTTGGCTTTATTTTCCAAAAATGTTGGGTATAAATTCCCATTTGAAAGTCCCTAAATTTTTCTTTTGAAGTATAAATTATTTGAAATACAAATTTTCTTCAGAAATTGAATGTAATGATAAGTTTGAATGCTTTACATTACCTAATTACAGCGCAGCAAAGATACTATTTTCTTACATGTATTCAGTTATTCGATCCTGTCTTTAGGAATAACATAATAAGAAGCAGTGATTTTTTGGCCCAATTTACCACGGAATATGATAGGTTTCTCCTGTCAAAATTTGGCTTTATTTTCCAAAAATGTTAGGTATAAATTCCCAATTTGAAAGTCCCTAAATTTTTCTTTTGAAGTATAAATTATTTGAAATACAAATTTTCTTCAGAAATTGAATGTAATGATTGTTTGAATGCTTTACATTACCTAGTTACAGTGCAGCAAAGATACTATTTTCTTACATGTATTCAGTTATTCGATCCTGTCTTTAGGAATAACATAATAAGAAAATAGCGTCTACGTTGCACTGTAACTATACATTACCATAATCTGATATTGAATGATTTTTAGTATTAGACAGAAGATGTAGCTTTGGTCTGAGATTTCCTAATTTTTCCCAAAATGTCGCATATTTTCCCAACTTGCTTCAGATATTTATCTATCAAAGAATAAAAACCAACCCTTTGTTGTTTTTCATCATACGTAGAGCGAAAAAGATCTCTTTTCCCTCTATGTATGATAAACCAGAAGTCTCTGACGAGACTGTAACTCTCCTGGTTGTTTTGTTTTATTCGCTCATTATCAATGGTAAAATATAAATACATTGTACACATATATATCAATTTTCCTTCTTTTTTAAGACCACAGACCCATCATATTGCAAAAAAATTACCAGTAAGTCTCCATCATTAAATATAGTGTCAGAGGAGTTGCGAGCACAAGATTACATAGAGTTATGTAGGACAAAACAAAATGACCACACCCATTTTCTAAGACCCTGGGGGTCAGAGGCTCAAACAAAATATCAGGTGCACAACTAGACCACAGACCCATCATATTGCAAAAAGAATGAAGTCTCCATCATTTATAGTGTCAGGGGAGGTGCCAGTACAATATAACAGAGTTATATAGGAGTTATATAGGAGATAATGATCACACCCTTTTTCTAAGAACCTGGGGGTTAAGAACTCAAACAAAATATTAGGTGCACAACTAGACCACAGACCCATCATATTGCAAAAAGAATTAAGTCTCCATCATTTATAGTCTCAGAGGAGTTGCGAGCACATGATTACGTAGACTTATGGTTTCAATAAACAGTTTCGTATAATCTCTAACCTGATTTGGCCCCGGTCAATTTTTTTAATAATAAGAGCTGAGCCTTGGTCTTCATACTGTATGCATGAAAATTAAAATAATGGCATATTATGAGGTATCATTAAAATCTGTAAGATATTTGCAAGATTATGGGAAATTTTCATTTTCTGAAACACGTGTTCATAGGCAATGAGCTGGGGCTCATTAAAGGAGTCTACCACAGTAAGGGGCGCCAAAAGGGACATCATGATTTTCAGTGTTTTTGATGGTCATATTGATTTCTCCTTAACTACACGGTCAATCCCTAATTCACTTTTAGATTTTATTGATATAGATACACTCTTTCTTTGATATGAATTTTATTCCCCAAATATTTACGGAACAATGTCGTTTCCGCTGTAGAAGTTGCCCCGCGGTACCGTCAAATTTTTACTATTTTCCCCTTTGTCGAGCACATTTCTACATCTTATTATAAGTTATAGGTATAATCTTGTGTAAGCATGATAAAGTGTAAGATTTATTCTTTTTAACCATATATGTACTTTGATAGGTATGTATTTTATGATAGTATTATATGACGCTGGGTTAAGGGTGCGCGTCAAGGGATGACGTCATGAAAAAAAACTGTTTACTGTAACCTATATAGGAGAAAGTGACCACACCCATTTTCTAAGACCCTTGGGGTCAGGGGCTCAAACAAAATATCAGGTTGATGACAAGACCACAGACCCATCATATTGCAAAAAGAATTAAGTCTCCATCATTTATAGTGTCAAAGGAGTTACGAGCACAAGATTACATAGAGTTATACAGGAGAAAATGACCACACCCATTTTCAAGGACCCTTGGGGTCAGAGGCTCAAACAAAATACAAGGTGCTTAACTAGACCACGTAAAAATAATATTGCAAAAAAAATTTAATTGCCATCATTTATAGTCTCAGAGGAGTTGCAAGCACAAGATTACATAGAGTTATATAGGAGAAAAAGACCACACCCATTTCTAAGATCCTGGGGGTCAGAGGCTCAAACAAAATATCAGGTGCATAACTAGACCACAGACCCATCATATTGCAAAAAGAATGAAGTCTCCATCATTTATAGTCTCAGAGGAGTTGCCAGTACATGATTAAGTAGACTTATATACATGTAGGAGAAAGTGACCACACCCATTTTCTAAGACCCTTGGGGTCAGGGGCTCAAACAAAATATCAGGTTGATGACAAGACCACAGACCCATCATATATTGCAAAAAGATTTAAGCCTATATCATTTATAGTGTCAGAGGAGATGCGAGCACAAGATTTCATAGAATCACAACCACGCCAATTTTCTAAGACCCTGGGGGTCAGGGGCTGAAACCAAATTGCAGGTGCACAACTACACCACATACCAAGAAGGATGCAAAAAGAATACCACATACCAAGTAGGATGCAAAAAGAATTAACTTTCTATCTCCTTTAGTTTCAGAGGAGTGGCGAGCACGAATTGTTTACGGACGGACAGACGGACGGACAGACGACCGGACGCCAGAGTATTGCATAAGCTCGACTGGTCTGGGACCAGTAGAGATAAAAACAACAAAGGGTTGGTTTTTCATTTTTTGAACATAGATAAACATCAGCAGCTAGTCTGTGATTTTCCTAGCTTCAATATTTCGCCCTTCTCCCACATTGTTCCTATTTTAAAATTATTGTCGTGTGTCAGAGGGCTTCAATTCCTTCCCATATACTACTGTAGCGCAAGCCATAATGTGTTATCACAATCGCATGTTACCGCATGATGTCAAGATGGAGATGCATGTTTAATTCAAACTGACATTACAACTAAATAATTCTGACTTCATAACGGTAAATTTCCTCATCTAGATCCGATACTCCACGATAAAAATATACCTTACAGGACAATGTTTTCACAGCTTAATTAATTAACCTTTGGCATCAATACATACACAAGCTGTGTACTAATTGTAAAACAAACACCTGGCATCGTTCGAATTGTAAACAAACTTTACTTTTCCTATGAAGTATGAAACGTTCCGAACTTCGGAAAGTCGCTACAGTTATCTTTCTTACGTAATGTGTAGCCCAAAACTTGAGTGAGGAATTGGGTGATAGGATAGAAACTCTTGAGATTTGTCTCCCTCACGAGAGGAATGTGAATGCAGGAGATAAGGTTCAAACGCGGGAGTCTCCCACAAAATACAGGAGAGTTAATCGACAGGTATGTTGAATTGAATAAACAATCTGCTTGCACTACAGCAGTTTATGGGAAGGAATTGAAGCCTCTCACACACAAAAATAACCGAAGAAGTGCGAAATATTGAAGCTATGATCATGATGATTTCGATTTTAATTCCCAAACAAAAAGGAAGGGGTGGTTTTCAAAAATGGCAAAAGAAATCACTGAATAGGCATGTCAGTGTAGCTAAGAGTAATCTTCTGTCCAAATTATTCAAATCAATGACAAAACAAATTATCTGATAGACATATGAGGGTGTATTTCTTCGTGACATTGTGTTACATACACATTCATCTCACAGTCACACAAGTTTTCTTTCTGTACTTCCCAAGTTTATCGTAAAAGTAAAGCGGAAACAGTGTGTACTAAGTTCCGGACGAATGGTACGAATGCGTAAAACCAAATGGGAAAAAAAGATAATAACATTTAATTATGACCGGTTTTATGTAGTACTTAGGCACATAGGCGCTCGTGGCAAAGATAATTTTTTTTCTGCCTGTGCTTTAACCTACGGTGGTTTCCCGATCAGCTGTTTCTATGTTTACATCATACAGCTAGTGCCGATAGACAGTTCTAAGAAAGGAGAAAGATTCTTTCTCCTTTCTTCTGTCTATCGGCACTATGATGTAAACATAGAAACAGCTGATCGGGAAACCACCGTAGGTTAAAGCACAGGCAGAAAAAAAAAATATCGGGGGTGGGGGGGCTTGGGTTGTTGTCGGAGCAAGATTATTTATTTCGACCCGGACCGGGGCAAAATTATTTTTTTCTCGCAAAGTTGGAGCAAGGAATTTTTTTTCTAACAATTATTGATATGTATACGGTACCCGGTATTAGGAATGCTTGTGTTTTTTCAACATAAATTCTTAATTTTTACTTAAACTGCTCTAAACATTACTAAATTCTTATGTAAAACTTGCATTCACTTCCAAACTGAGAGAGAGAAAAGATACAAGATTTTTACAATGTGATTTAATTTTCAGTAAACAAAATGTATACAAGGTCATGTAAAAATTTTGAATTTAGAAATGTTAACTAGTGAAAAACTTAATTAAATTCTCCTTCCAAGATTTTGTATAAATTTTAGACTCTATGGTCAATGGTGATGCACATGTATCTATAATAGAGATAAATGATATTGATAATGTATTTAAGCATACAAGGAAACCCTTTTTTTCCAGTCACATGTATACTTTTGATATTTTCTAAATATGAGTTTGCCGTTAAAGAAGAAAAGTATGGCGGCGAGCGAAGCTAGCCAAAAAATTGTTATATAAAGTGAAAACTGTGGCGAGCGAAGCGAACTGAAATTTTTTTCAAGAATTTTAAGTGAATTTTTATGGTTATTCTTCAAATTCAGATTACTTGTAAGAGCAAGATTATTTTTTTCTGTTACACCATAAGCAAATTAATTTTTTTCATCAAAATTCAGAGCAAAATTATTTTTTTCGAAAAAAACCCAAGCCCCCCCCCCCCCTGAATATCAAATGGACCGTGCCTTAGTCTCCCCCTATCCGTCTTTTCTCCGGCAAAATGGCAATATATAGTGGCTTTTCCTCCGGAAAATCAACTATGTAGTAGTTTTTTCCCTAGTCGGAAAGTCTACTATATAGTATACTTTCCACCATTTCATAGTAGATATTCCCCTATAAAGCCAGTGGCGGATTCAGCCGGGGGGTTGGGGGGGAGGCACGTGCCCCCTCGGCAGTGCCCAACGAAGGGGCACTTATGACATGCTTTTGGAAGCATTGAACTGTTATTTCCTAAAAAAAAATATGAAATGTATCAGAAATAGCCCCGGATCGAAACACCACAAAAACCACCGATTTGAATAAATTTTCCAAAATTTTCTCAGGGATGGATTACAGAGTCGGGAAGGATGCATTGCTGCCATGTCCATCGTCCACGTTTCGGCAACAACCTACATTGAATCACGTTCATATAGGACTTTCTTCATCTGAGGGATGAATCGGGAGCAGTCCAATGCAGTTCATAAAACACACATATTTCTTTACCACCTTCTTTAAAATTGACAATTGTTTTTACTTTTTTTTTTAATGTCTGAAAAGAAAAGCTTGAAACCGGGGGGTTTCCCGAAACCCCTCCACCCACCCCCTAAGAACGTGAAAACGATGACGTCATATGTATTGTATGTAACTCTTTTATAATACAATCTGATTCATTTTGACAAATGATATACATGGAAATACATAAACAATATAAACATGTAATACGCAGAACTTTGAAAAAAAAATAAATCGAGTTCGTTCTTTCAACTTTTCGGAACATACATTCGACATGGCCATGGTGCGAGGAAACGAACTTGTTGTTGCGGCTGACCCACCAGAGGTTGTCCAAATTCACATTGATGTTGCAATTTGATATTTAGTATTCATTAATCACCTATCTTAACCATTCTCCAATTTTATAGCAGTTTACCTCAAAGCAGTGCTTCAAAATGATCGAACTTTCTCAATGTCATTCCTCAAACTGTCAAAAGGTCATTCAGCTGTATCTGTACTGTATCTGTATAGGTACGTTGAATTACCAATACCGGCCTATGATCAACGGAATGAGAGAGTGCATAAACTTACTTAATCGTGCTTCAGGATCTAAAGCCTTCCACAGTCTTGGATAGCACTTGATGGTTATCCAGTTCGTTCCTAGTCCGACTTGCAGACCTACGACGTTGTTATCTGTTTTTTCGTCTTCGGTCTGACTGCTATGCATAGGCAAAACTTGAGAATTTCTGTGCGAAAAAAAATTCGGGAAAGTCGGCCTTTTTTGACAAATTCCTGTCTCTTCAAGCAAAAAATAACTCACCCAGTCCTTCTCCCCCTAAAAAAATCCCCTCTAGGCCTGGTTTCACCTCTGTGCGCATGACAAACTGTCGTCGATCAGAGGAAAATCGGAAGAGAAGAAGAGGTGAAACCAGACTTGGAGGGGATTTTTAAGGGCAGGAGGTTTGGGTGAGTTATTTTTTGGTTGAAGAGACTGGAATTTGTCAAAAAAAAGGACGACTTGCCGAAATGTTTTTTCGCACAGAAATTCTCAAGTTTTGCCTATGCATAGCAGTCAGACCGAAGACGAAAAAACAGATAACAATGTCGTAGGTCTGCAAGTCGGACTAGTTCGTTCCACTCTGTGACTACGTATGAAAAAGGAGCTGAACATATACGAACCACAACAACAACATCAGTCTTTGTGAAAACTCACTAGCCCGACCGCCCTGGCTACCAAATAATTCCTCGGGCTACCAAAATTTGATGCTGAACTAGCCCGACTGGCTAGTGACTTTTAATGAAATGCAGTGTTCTCATTAAGCGCCGACGGCTGGCGATTTCTCGTCTTGTACTTAGGGTAAAAACGTCGCCTTCTTTCCTTAAAATGTATACCTTACGTATCAACTTTTATCACTGGTTAAGTATGAAATGTTTATTTTATTGAACATGTTTAAAATGAAATATTATAACGTTTTCTTCATCTGTTCATTAATATATTGTCCTAAAATACAAGACAAATATTTCCGTAACCACAGTGCATTGTTTTCTGCACGGCGTGACGGGTTATTAAAACTTATTTTGCGGTACCAACTAATATGCGAGTATAAACACCGAAATGACCAAATTCTTACGAAATTTTTATAACTATTGGCCAAGCGCCGCAAGCGACTTCCGGCCTTTAAGCGTGTATGATTCAAATTAGTTCTTGTATTTTTCTTTCTCGGTCCATTTTCGGCAAAAAGCGTATGTGAAACTATACAAACAAGATCATGCATTGTAAAATTAAGTCTATTGATAATGACATAGCTGACATCCGCCAGAGAAATGATCGGGTGGTGGTTTAACTTCGTTCGATTTTTATGCATACTCTATATGTGTGATTTTTGCCTATTCAACGGACCTAGCTGAGGAAACGATTGGTCTTTATAGCGTTTTGATTTTTTTTCAGTGGCTAGTGAAAATTTTGAGTGGCTAGTAATTTTGGCACTCAACTAGCCTGGCTGGCTAGTGATCAAAAAAAGTTTTCATGAAGACTGCAACATGCCAGTCACTTTTGTTGAATTGTTACAGAATATTCATTCCTTGAATAGATTATTTAAGTAAATTTATTTTAATTTTAGAGTTTATGGAGCCTAATTTATTAATGCCCTCACACACAAAAAAGCCACAGAAGCAACCATAACCTGACATAGACTATGCGTACCAATGCTCAAATCGGTGAATGCTCGAACGCATTTTTAGTTAAAGATAATTACAAAGTATATACATGTTATTTCCCATTTATTGCTCACAAATCTCTAGTACCCAGTGATTTTTTTGCCTGATTTACCGCCGAATATCGGTGGCTTCCCCTCGTAAAAATTAGCTTTATTTTCCTAAAAATCAGCCCATATTTTCCCAATACACGACGATCAAAATTCAAGATTGAATTGAATTTGACACGAAACGTGCACAAAAGTAATCAAAATCTCCTTAAAAGCGTTTGGTGGCTTCAATGCAACATTTAAAATCGAGCAATTCCTTCATATCATGTTAATTACTTGTTGATAGATGTTACGGGGCAGGATGTCTCACAACTCTAAGTACATGTACTAAGTCAAAATACTCAATAAAAAAGATACAAGAGATCTGCCAAAAATCGACTCAGTTTTTAAAAAGGATTGCGATAATAAAGGTACTGGTAACACTCCCGTAATATCCGATGAAAATGAAGTCACCGACAGCGTCAGTTCTCGACCCGAACAGGCCTCTGTTTCCGATAAAGAAGTCAAGGACTGTACATCTCAAATGAGGACAACAGTTACATGTCAATTGTAAATTTGTACCCCAAAAGTATGAAGCATCGTACAAATGGCTTTACTTCTCTACAGTTAAAGTGGGGTACATTTGTAAATTTTTAGTTAGGGTTAACCCTAACCGAATTGCTGTCTTGAACCAATAATTTGAGCGTTTCTTTAAAGAAATTTTGTTACTAGATTTTCCCAATTTGTTCCAAAATGTCGAAATTTTCCCAAATGAAAAGGAACAGGTTGCTTTTTAAAAAAGTAAAAAAATCACTGGTACCGAGTCTGGTGCAACCTGAGTGTTAAGGTTACCTACTTCCGGTTTACAAAATATAGACTAAAGACAAAAATTAGGTCGACATAACATACATGTACCTGTCAACTCTCCCACATTTCGCGGGAGACTCCCACGTTTGAACCTTATCTCCCGCGTTCACATTCCTTCCACAAGGGAGACCGAAATCTCCCGCGTTTCGATCATATCACCCAATTCCTCCCTCCTTTTCAAGTTTTGGGCTTCCCGTTACCTAAGAAAGATAACTCTAGCGACTCTCCGAAGTTTGGAACGTTTCGTACTTCATAGGTAAAGTAAAGTTTGCTTACAATACGAACGATGCCAGGGGTTTGTTTTACAATTAGTACACAGCATGTGTATGTATCGATGCCTAAAGGTTATTAATTAACATGATTAAGCTGTGAAAACAGTTAAACTGATCATGTAATTATTGACTAAATACTGTATAGCACTGATTAAAATTTCTTTCTGACATTCTCTATATATCGACAACTTACGGGGGGTGTTAGTAGGTCACATTGCACTAGAACCTGAAACAGCTGATACCGTTTCAAAGAGAAAAAAACAATCAGAGAGATTTGAGTCAATTGAATAAACGGGCAATGGCAAGATCAGTTGGGCCGAACATATGTTCTGGCATGAATGAAAAAAAAAATCAAACTAATAATTGTATTGACTTCTCACCAGAAAAAGACCTACTACCCACAGCAAAAGGTGCTGTACTCATTTACAATGAACAAACGTCGAACAAGACTGAAGTAATAAATCATGGAAGGTGATTTGCATGACATGTTGCAATTTATTAAAAAATGTCGCGAAAATGGTTCACGCGCAATCTCCCTCTTTGTCAACTGCCAAAGGTGGAGATCTTCCTCTTTTGAAAATTTCAAAGTTGACAGGTATGCATAATTTCAAAAAAATTCTGGATGACCCTTGTAACATGTGATTATCAGTGATTTCTAAGGAAGAACTTCCTAAAACTCATTTTTAAAGATATCGATGGAGAAAATATTCAAAATACATTAATTTTAATTTTTACAAAACACCTCATTAATGACCCCTTATTGTCTCATATTGAAGAAGTGAACGGCCGATATTTGACAATTGTGTCATCCTATATTTCATAAATAGTATTATTCCTATGATATGATGTAAATTTTGTGGATAAAATTATTGAAATCTGACAATCTGACTGAAAAATCACATAAATATAGATAGATATAAATTTGCAAATTATCTTGCAGAGAAACACGGCTAGTTGAAAAATTGACCTCTCCACGAGAAATGCAATACAATGTATCTCCTTATACATCAAATTTTTTTAATGTTATATATAATGGCATGTTGTGGAGTTTCATAAAATAATTTCTACATAATCACGACAAGAATTGTATTTATTTTGAAGTTCCATTACAAAAAATGCATAACTATTAAAATCATCGACAATTTACCAGTCTCTTTAAACTGTTCGCCATTCTGCCTTAAATTTGAATGGTCTAGAAGTCGGTTAATAAGCGCCCTTAACCGTTGAATGTTTTAGTCGTGTGACTTATTTCGTATACAGGAATAAGTGTCATGGGTGAGTCATCATTGACATGTGCATTGGTTGTGTGTAGTTTTGGCTTATTGATACCGGCTTTAGAAGTACATGTGTCTTTTTTATATTCTTTCTTTCTTTTCATAGGATGAGCCAGCACAAGAACCAGAGGAGGATGAGGATGAAGAAGAAGAATCAACTGTTAGTATATGTTCTAAATTACAGCTGCTGCCTATGTTCTGACTTCTAGCTGCTAGCCAATGTTCTGACTTGTAGCTGCTAACCTATGTTCTAATTTCTAGCTGCTAGCCTATGGCAGTGTTCCTGCTAGGCCAAAATAGAAGGTTGCCGCGCCCTTGATGTTTCCCTCGCGCCCTTGATGCCCTTTCGTTGCGCCCTTGATGCCCTCTGTTTTCCTCTTGTTGCCCTTCTTGATCCGTCTTCCAAGTTACGATTATGCTGTCAGTTTGTGCTTATTAATGCATTAATAACCGTCTTTGATAATGTATTTTGCTTAATTGAATTGTTTGTACAATCATTTAGCACCTTTATAAGTAGTACAAACGACTGCCTAATTAAGATGTTTTGACAGCTGGAAGATAGGTTTATGGATTGCGCAAGAGATTTATTGGTAAAAAAAGTTTTTCACATCATATTTTGACGTTTTAAATTGACCTCACAGTACACAACAACCAACAGCATGACTACCATAAAATGTAAATAAGCACAGATTGAGAATGAAAAGTAAAAAATTGCTTAGCAATTATATATAATTTTAAGTTGCGACAATAAAGTATCAAGTCTTTGAAAAGTAACAACAGTCTCAAGACATAGATGCATATGAGTCCGCCTTGATGAAATTATACCCTTACATTTCTGACGAGTATGATGACAATGACTTGAAATTTTACACGTACATTGTATCTATACTTTCTGCCTCTAAACTTAAATTCCCATGCTAAAACAAACAACCATATTATATACAAGTATTTGTGTGGGTCTGTTTAATGGAATCAGCGATAAGAGTTTATCTATTGTCCTCTTGATCTATTTTTATCAACTTATTTTATAATGCACTAAATACATGTAGATGTAGAAAGAATGTCCTTTTGACCACAGAAATTGCTCTCACAAAACATACCGATGCTGTCATACATGTCAGGGGCGGACCCAGAAAACCAAACTCCAAGGGGGGGGGGGGGGGGGGGGGGGGGCGAGTGGGGGAGGGTATGGGAGGGGGTATCCCCCTCCCTTTGGTTGGGGTTTGGGGGGCCTCCCCGAGAAAAAATTTTGAAAAAATGAAGCAATTTAGTGGCACCTGAAGCATATTTGAACTGAATTTAGAAGGGATTAGGCACAGGGATTTATCCCATTTCCTCGTTGCATGATAGTACTAATCTCCAAGGAGGAAAACAGGATAAATTCCTGTACGTTGGATTAGATGCTCATGATTCAGTCCATGGCAGCAACGATGATTTGTACATTAAAAAAAATTGACATGACATGACATTCCTTGTATTGTTTTTGCATGGTATGCAGAAGTCAGGATTTCTTTATAAGGAAATGGGCAGACCAAGGAAAGTTATGAAACTTTCATAGGGGGGGGAGGGGGGCCACATACAATTCTTGCGAGGCCTGAAGGGCCGAGTGGAGGAGGGTATGGGAGGGGGTATCCCCCTCCCTTTGGTTCGGATTTGGGGGGCCTCCCCGAGAAAAAATTTTGAAAAAATGAAGCAATTTAGTTGCACCTGAAGCGTACCGGTATTTAAACTGAATTTAGAAGGGATTAGGCACAGGGATTTTTCCTGTTTCCTCGTTGCATGATAGTGCTAATCTCCAAGGAGGAAAACAGGATAAATTCCTGTACGTTGGATTAGATGCGCATGATTCAGTCCATGGCAGCAACGATGATATGTACATTAAAAAAAATTCGACATTTCCTTGTATTGTCTTTGCACAGTATGCAGAAGTCAGGATTTATTTATAAGGAAATGGGCAGACCAAGGAAAGTTATGAAAAAGCAGGGAGGTTAGCCAATAAGGGGTGTCCATCAGTAAATTCACGTAAAACTAGAGGGGGAATAAGCTTTTTTTTTTTTTGCAAATAACAGGTGAGACCCGACCCCTAACCATCACTCTAGATCCGCGCTTGTTTGTTCATTTTTGTAAGGTAAAGAAAATAAGTAATTGATCATTAAAATTTCCTTGACAAACAAGAGATCATGGGTGCCACATTCCCTGCATTGTCCAGATAGAAAGGTTAAATTATTTACTGGTAATTCGATTCTAAAAATAAAGAAATTTAAAAAAAAAAAACATGCATTTTTGACTCTTTGCAACATTCTTGGAGGTAGCCAGCCCAGATCTGCTCAAAACAATTTTAATTGTTCATTTCAAAGAGATTGATCATGACCGCAATTTTAACATGATCTTGAAAAGATGAAAAAAATTTCAATTCTATGGAAGGCTAGCTATATATATGGAAACTTTGAAGATTTGTTAAGAAATTTGTGTTTTATGCCTTGCACAGGGCTGTTATTTCCGATTTATCTTGGCCTCAGATGAAGAAAATCATATGAACATGATTCAATGAATAGGTTGTTTCTGAAATGTACATGTACGTCCACGTACAGACAATCGACATGACAATGCATCCTTCCCAACTTTGTTATCTATTCCTGAGAAAATTTGGAAAATTTATTCAAATAGGTGGTTTCTAGGGGCTATTTCTGACTAATTTCATATATTTATTTCGGAAACATTAGATTAATGCTTCCAAAAGCATGTATAATGCTCTAACTTCTTTGCTAGCCTCTGTTCTAACCATAAAGCTGCTAGCCTATGTTCTAAATTCTAAATTCTAGCTGCTTATCAATGTTCTAACTTCTAGCTGCCTGTCTATGCTCTAACTAGCCTATGCTCTAATTTTTAGCTGCTAGCCTATCTGCTAGTCTACATTTTAATTTCTTGCTACTAAACTGTGTTCTAGTAGGCTGCTGCTAGCCTATGTTCTAACTTCTAGCCTATGTCCTAACTTCTAGCTGCAATTCTATGTTCTAACTTCTAACTGCTAGCCAATGTTCGTACTTCTAGCTGCTAGACAATGTTCTAACTTCTATTTGCTAGCCTATGTTCTAACTTTTAGCTGCTTGTCTATGTTCTAACTAGCCTATGTTCTAACTTCTACATGCAGCTTCTAGTCTATGTTCTAACTTCTACCATAGCTGCTTGTCTACACTCTTTCTAGCCCATGTTCTGATTTTTAGCTGCTAGTCAATATTCAAACTTCTAGCTGCTTGTCCTTGTTCAACTACAAGTAGCCTATGTCCTAACTTCCAGCTGCTAGCCTGTATTCTACTTTCTATCTCCTAGCTAATGTTCTAAATTCTAGCTGCTAGCTAATGTTCTGACTTCTAGCTGCTAGGCTACCATATGTTCTAACTTCTAGCTGTTAGCCTATTGTTTAGAATAACTATGAACTATGGTTTAGAATAACTATGAACTATGGTTTTCTATTTAACTCCCAACATGCTCAGCTAACCTTTAGATCTTCCATTAAGTTTTATACATGTACTGAATAGGCTTAGTCAAGCCAGAAGGAGATGTATTAGTATTGTGTTAACATTGAGGAGTACATCTGGATGTTAACTTGAGTTTTGTTTCAAAAGAAGTTTTTAGAAGTTTTTGTCATTAGCATTTCTTTAGATATAGTATTCTTGTACATTGTATACAGTTGAACATTAATTAAGCTTCATGAACAGTGCTGGAACTGTTATGTGGTCTTACCCATTTAGGGGGTTCTGAACATCTTCTCCCTAGGCTTGTAAATAGTGTAGATATGTTCTTAACCTGTTCTTAAAAATGTTCATCGCTCAAAAAGCTCTGCAGAGCTTATGTTCATTGTTAAAAATATATCCGAGGTTAAGTAAAGATGATTTATATATTTATTTATTATTATTATTTTTAAGGAATACCTTAGTATTAACTTTAAGATACCTTTCCAAATCTTCCCTGATTCTTTTTTCAATTGAAGGAAATAAGCAAAAAGGAAAAAATAGATCTTCAGAAGTTTGCATGTTTTGCTACAGTAAAATTTGAATGAACAAGTACTGTATGAAATGTGGACTTCTTCCGCTTCTTCCTATAGAGATTAGATATATCAAAATGCCAGAAAATTGATGTGTTGAAATGAATTCCTACATTGTAGCCTAAAAGTTCATTTTAAAATTTGCTTTAATACAATGTAATGATGTATTATTTTTCTTCTCCAGGATCCTCAAAAAATCAGTAAAGATAATTGTGAAAAATCTGGAGAGTGTGACAAATTTAAGGAAATATTAGAAAAATGTTCACAGCGAGTTAGTAACGCATCAGAAGATGCAGAGGAGACCTGTGAAGAGGAAATGCTGGACTTTGTACATTGTATAGATCACTGTGTAAGTATTCAAGTATTTCTTATTTCACAATGGACCAGTATATGATATGGAAAAGTATTGCTATCAAATCTAACATCTGAATTATTTAACTTGTGACTTGAATCTTTACACATGATAAACTTTTAAACATCTTCTTGATTGACTTTTGCTTAGGTTTGATTGATTAGTAGATAATTTTTTACCATTGTACATGTTGTAAAGTAACTCTGATAAAAGAAAGGATGCAGCATATTAATTGAGTGTTCTTTGTGTTTACAGGCAGCAAGAGGTTTATTTTCTCAGCTGAAGTGAACAAGATTATTGTAGGAATTTTAATTTATTGGAGTGAAAACTAACTCTGGACGTGATTGATGTTACAATTTGTGAATGGGTTAAGATACAAAGTTTGTATTTTCATCAGAACAGAGTCCATAGCTTTTGGAAATCATCAGAAATAATGATTATGACATTCTTCATACCTCTATATAATAGTGTTTTATAGTTATTAAAGAATTCGTTTCAAAATATTAAAAAAGTATGTATTTCACTTTTCAATTTACTTACAGGTATGCAATTCATTTAAAATAGACTTTGATTATCTTTATGATCTGTTTCCAGTTTCACAAAAATTCATTCCTTAAAATTTCATGGAACTCTTTGGATCAATTCCTGTTCTCGTGATAAATATTATAAGATTCACAAAATTTGGTTACTGAATTTTGTTTTAATTCTGTACTTTTACAGAGAAGATATGAGAAAAAATGAAACAATCTGAAAGAAAATGTTTCAAACCTTCTTATCAAATCATGAAAATTCCTCACAAGAATTTTTGTGAAAGAAACAAGGCCTCACTTGTATCAAACTTCTCAAATTGAGGTTTTCCTCAAATATTTGAGGTTTTCCTCAATTTGTCTTGTATTAAACAACCTCATCTTGAGATTTTCCTCAAAGATGAGATTTTCAATTGAGATTTTTTCCTCAAAGTTGAGGGACTGCTCAAAATTATGAAAGAAATTTTTGAGTTTTTCCTCAACTTGAGGAGAGATTTTCCTTCAAACATTTGAGGGAGCTCCATACCTACCTCAAATACCTGAGGAGAGGTAGAATTTCTTCAAAATATAAATTTTAAAATATTTTGAAATTTAAGACAGATTTAAGTGAAAATTACAAATCACATTTTTAAAAAAAAAGTTCCGAAAGGTTATATCTGAATAGAATCATGAAGGAGGATGTACCGACCCTGCGCCTTGGTTACTATGGTTACGATAACCTATTTCCTCAAGTCTTTCCTCAAATACTTTCCTCAGCTAAGGAACCCCTCAAATGATTTGAAAAATTTTGATACAAGATGATTTTGAGGAAAACTCAGCTGAAGAGAATCCTCTAGCAGATTTGAGGTTGAGGAAAATCTCAAATTGAGAAGTTTGTACAGGTGAGGTCTGGCATAGATTACATGTAACATTAAAAGCTTGAGACATTTAATACAGGAAACAAGTATTCAAAAAAAGTCTTCACCTTAAATACTCCTGCATTTCTATTGGATCCATCAAACAAATTTGGTACTACATGTAGGTTCACTTGTACTTGACTGGATTGCTTTATTTTTCAAGTTCGCCCCAACAGCATACAAGTGTCCATTTCACAGAAATTCATACAGAAAATTTCAAGATCATTGAATGAAAAGCTTTAGAATATTTTCATATTATAGATTGTATCACATTTTTTTACATCATTTAAATAAATATGAAACGGAAATTTAGAAACAAAGGTGCATCAATTGAAGTTGATAAAAAAACCCCAAAGGGATTAAAAGTTATGAAAATTCCTTTAAAAAAATTTTTTTGTGAAAAGTGATGCAGAATTTTACGTAACCATACAGGAAGCTTGTACTCAAAGTCTTCCAATAAAATTGTGTTTTCCAATCCGATCAAAAGGAAAATAATGATCCAATTAGTTGATGCATTGAAACATCTGCACAGAATTTGATCAAATCATACTGATAGAAAGTACTGTACTAATATGTGTTGTTAAACCAAATCCATCAAAAGAGATGACCACTAACTACTCGATTGTCTGAAGCATCTTGACCTATCAGAAGCTACTGCACAGAACTTCATCAACTTTTATAGTAAGCAAAAACTAAAGGTTGTCTTCCAACAAGTGTTTTTGTCAAACAAGATAGCCTCACATTTATCTTATTGGATGACACATTGTCTCTTCTTTAGAGGTTGCTTAGAAGTTTATCAAAATTTTCAGAAAGCAAAGCAAGTTCTTTTGACCTATAAGGCACAGTCCATTTGATATTCTGGGGGGGGGGGGGGGGGGGCTTGGGTTTTTTTTCCGAAAAAAAAAAATTTTTGCTCTGAATTTGGATGAATAAAATAAATTTGCTTATAGTGTGACAGAAAAAAATAATCTTGCTCTTCCAAGTAATCTGAATTTGAAGAATTACCATAAAATTTCGCTTAAAATTCCTGAAAAATTTCCCGCTCGCTTCTCTCGCTGCTGTTTTCAATTCATATTACAAAAATTTTGGCTCGCTTTGCTCGCCATAGTTTTCTATCAAAACAAAGTTCCTACTTGAAAATATAAAAAGAATGCATTTTAATGAAAAATGGGGCTTCCTTAAAGGCTTAAATATGTTATCAATATAATGTCGTACTATTAACATGATTAATAGATGCATGTATCACAATAGAGTCTAATTTTATGTGCAATCTTTGAAGGAGAACTTCATTATTTTTAACTGACATTGTCACCATAGCATTTTCTATATAGTCGTGGTCTCAGACAGTGCATGTGTTTTATAAGTTCTCTTCGTTTTCGTGCGTGAACATCGACGGCGGGTGCGGCTAGCCAACAGGAGATGCTTACTCCTGTGCACCTGGTCCCACCTCTAGCTTGCTGGGGGTCCAGCAATGCTCAATTTGGTGCTCTATTGTGAGTGCTTATCGTCAGGACTTTTAACTCCGTTTTTCACCTAATTTACAATTCTAATTTGTCTGGAAGACCCTCCCCTCAGACCCTCTTACTTGTACCTTACTAGTATATAAATTTTGTTAACTGAGGATTATATTATAAAATTGTTTTATCTCTCTGTATAGATGTGAATTAAATTTGTGCATAAAAATTAAGTCATATTTTAGAGTTTTAAATTAGTCAAGATAAATAATTTCTATTGATAAAACATGAACATTCTTAATATATCGCACATCACTTATGCATCACTTATGTCAGAAAAAAATTTCTTGCTCCAAGTTTGCAAGAAAAAAATAATTTTGCTCCGGTCCGGGGCGAAAAAAATCTTGCTCCGGCAAAAAACTCAAGCCCCCACCCCCTCCCCCCAGAATATCAAATGGACCATGCCTAATCCATCCTATTTCCCTGTACCATTTTCAAACTTTTCACCATGGATATATATAGCATTGCTGCCTTGCATCCAAGTTTGAGCATGTGAACTCGCTAGAAGTTGTAAAATCATTGTTGGATATCGGGATGGGAGAGAATTAATCCATCTTGAAAGCACCAGAGAAATTTGGTGTTGTCAACAATTTGAGTTTCAAAGTACATGTAAAGGCTTAGTCAAACGGCTGCTATTCTAAACCGCAGAGACGACCAGAAGAATATTTATTTTCTAGTTACTCAAGGTCAGAATATTCATTTTCAACCTCTAACAATCCTGACAAGCCAGAAAAAGAAAAGAACAACGACAAGAAGATACACACACACACGCACCCTCACACACTGAGAATGTCATATATTAATTCCATTAATTATTTACAGAGTGCAAGACTTCCTGGGCACTATAATTAATCTATATATACATATGATGTGCACATGTATCACCTGCATATTCTAAGGCACGGTCCATTTGATATTCTGGGGGGGGGGGGGGGGGGGGGGGCCCTTGGGTTTTTTCGAAAAAAAATAATTTTGCTCTGAATTTTGATGGAAAAAATAAATTTGCTTATTGTGTGACAGAAAAAAAAATAATCTTGCTCTTACAAGTAATCTGGATTTGAAGAATAACCATAAAATTCGCTAAAAATTCCTGAAACTTTTTCTGCTCGCTTCGCTCGCCACACTTTTCACTTTATATATACTTTTCTTCTTTAATGGCAAGTTCATATTTAAAGATATCAAAAATATGCATGTGGCTGAAAAAAGGGGCTTCCTAAAATGCTTAAATACATTATCAATATAATTTATGACTATTAATAGATACACGTATCATAAAATTTATATACCATCTTGGAAGAAGAATTTAATTAAGTTCTTCACTAGTTTACATTTCTAAATTTAAACATTTGTCTAGAAGACCCTCTCCTCAGGCCCTCTTACATGTTATATGACCTTATTTATACATTTTGTTTACTGAAAATTATATCATATTGCAAAAATCTTTTATCTCTCTCAGTTTAGAAGTGAATACATGTTTTGCATAAAAATTTAGTAATGCTTAGAGCAATTTAAGTGAAAATAAAGAATTTCCGTTGAAAAAAAAACACAAACATTCTTAATATACACATCAATTGTCAGAAAAAAAAATTTCCTTGCTCCAACTTTGCAAGAAAAAAATAATTTTGCCACGGTCCTCAAGCTCAAGCTGAAATTTGTGTATGGCGAGCGATTTTCGCTTTCACAAACTAGTAAAGACTTTCTGGAAATTTAACAAAAATTATTGTCAACTTCTTCTGAAATTCGGACCAATACAAGCAATGTTCAGAGTATATATTAATTTGGGTATTTCACAACCTGCATGTTATGGTCACATAATTAACAAAATATGGAGGACATAACCATCGAAAATGCGTCTGAAATCTTAATGTGACCAGACGGACACTAGGCTTGGTACTTGACCAATCTACAGTCTTGTACCAGCGCATTCTTAAAACTTGCACTCTGACTGACTGTGACGACGGGACTCCATGACGGGCCCTGTCCAAACCTCAGAGAAGACAGGGTCACGACCACCTGTCCTCTCTGAATGTCAGTCGGACACCTCGGGTGATAACATACATGAGCTCGCTACAGCCGGCAGAGCACGGATTGTATTACGTACGCCCTTTTTTATATCCATTTACATATCCATCTGTTCTGCTTTGGCCCCTGCGTTTTGCGATCTTGTTTGTGTGCGGTCATCTGACGTTTTACGTCACAACTGTACTTCTTCGAGACCTCTTTGTAAGGCACGGTCCATTTGATATTCTGAGGGGGGGGGGGGGGGGGGGGGCTTGGGGTTTTTTTTTCGAAAAAAAAAATTTTGCTCTCAATTTTGATGAAAAAAAAATTTGCTTATGGTGTGACAGAAAAAAATTATCTTGCTCTTACAAATAATCTGAATTTGAAGAATTACCATAAAATATCGCTAAAATTCTTGAAAATTTTCCGGCTCGCTTCGCTCGCCAGTTTTCAATTTGTATTAAAAAAAATTTGTCTCGCTTCGCTCGCCATAGTTTTCTATCAAAACATTATTTACTTATGGCAAAGTTCATATACGTTGCATGTATCCCATAGAGTCTAATTCTTCACTAATGTACAATTCTACATTTAAGAATTTGTCTAGGAGACCTTCTCCTCAGACCCTCTTATACATGTTATATACTTGTACCTTATATAAAGAGAATTGTATTGTAAAAATCTTTTATCTCTCTGTTCAAAAGTGAATTGAATACTTGCGTGAAAATAAACTAATATATTAATATTTAGAGTTTTGAGTAAAAATATAAATAATTTCTATCGATAAAACACAAACATTCTTAATATGCGCATCACTTTGTTATTTGTCAATTTGTTAAAAAAAAATTCCTTGCTCCAACTTTGCAAGAAAAAAATAATTTTGCCCCGGTCCGGGGCGAAAAAAGTTTCTGTGTTGTGCGTTGACGTTCCTCGTCCCTTTTGTAAATGTCTACTGTAGAGCTGCATGCTCTGATTTTGCATTGGGTGTTTTGGGGTTTTGTTGTGGGAGCTCACAGGCCAAAAGATCGCCATGAAATTATTCGTATGAACGGAAGCATAGAGGGGACGTGTGCAATTTTTTATTATGTCGTGGCCACGAGATAATAAGTCGTGGCCACGACTTATTATCTCGTGGCCACGACTTATTAACTCGTGGCCACGACTTACTAACTCGTGGCCACGACTTACTAACTCGTGGCCACGACTTATTATCTCGTGGCCATGACTTATTATCTCGTGGCCACGAGATAATTATCTCGTGGCCACGAGATAATTATCTCGTGGCCACGACTTAGTAACTCGTGGCCACGACTTATTAACTCTTGGCCACGACTTATTAACTCGTGGCCACGACTTATTATCTCGTGGCCACGACTTATTATCTCGTGGCCACGAGATAATTATCTCGTGGCCACGACTTAGTAACTCGTGGCCACGACTTAATATCTCGTGGCCACGACTTATTATCTCGTGGCCACGACATAATTCTTTGTTTCTATTGGTTGATTATCTCGTGCGCACGACTTACTAAGTCGTGGCCACGAAATAATTAACCAATAGAAATCTGTACATGAAGTTTATATATAAGACTGATTTTTAGATATTTATACATGTACTATCCTTTTGTGGTCTTATCGTTTCTCATGGCTCTACTGAACAAATATTCAGAGCGCCATTGTTATACCTTGTTACGTGTGCTAGTACAAAATTTTAAACTTGATCTTACATTTTTACCTTAAGATCTTGACGTTTGACCAACTTCGCATATGATTTTATTTTTCTCCTTTTCTTCATATTATTCAACATTTTGATCATTACATTTTATACAAAAGGAGAGGGGGTCAGGCACTCTCCTCCCAGCGCCTTTTTTTTTGTACAGATATCTTCAAGGGCGTATGAGCAGGTTGGTAATATGGCATAAATATAGTAATATAGCATTAATTTTAAAAGGTGATCTTTCGTCAACAGAACAAATGACCATACATCCGATTCTTGTCCTTTTAATTTATTTTTTGTTTGTTTTGTGGTTAGGGGGAAGGAGGAAGGGGGAGGGGGCTAGTCAAATTAAATGTATCCCCTCCTACTATGCAAACAAGATAACAAAATTACATACAAATATATCATTACGACACACAATAATTTGTGACCAGTGGCGGATCTAGGATTTCAGATAGGGGAGGGGCGAGGGCAAAGTCCTTTTACGGAAAACTGACGAGTGAAAATAGAAATAATTCTAATTCCTTCCGCTCGGTTCCTTGATAAATGTCTTATATGACTGAAAGATGATTGGCAAACATTTTTCAGAGTTAAAATGAAAATGAAATCTAATTCCAATGTATTTTGGGTCTCTACATAAAACTCAAAGTCCATGCATATTTCAAAAAGAAATTCGTGGGAATGAGGGTACATTGGAACAGCTCAACAATGTGAAAGTGATAGTAACCGAAACCAGCGAGAGACAGCGAGCCAACAATTTTTTTCAAATACATGTACTGACAGGAAAATTCGTAATTATTTAGATTTTGATAGCAAATAAATTAAGAACGTTTGAAAAAATATTGACCGCCAAAGGGGAGGATAGGGATCGACCCACATGACCGCACTTGATTCTTATTGATCCATTCAAGCAAAGCAAAGAAAAAATAATGCATGAGCTGAAGATGAGCATGATATATAATACGGTGATAGGGCGGCCCCACTGTCTTCCTCCTCTAAATCTGTGTTACTGTTCGCAACCAACACTTATTCAAAACATTGAACTGTAAGACTACACCAATTTATCAACGTTTTAAGAAAAATATGAATAAATAAAACGTAAGTAAACGTAAAATAAAACTCACATATCAAATTTAAAATATGCTGAGTAAATCTGTAGAAACCCCATCGCGGGAGGTTAGTTTCGCCCCCTGGACCTTTGACATGATTATTCGATCGAACGGACGCGGCTATCAATACAAGTAATTCTTCTGCATTATTTACAGAAAATGGTGTGTATATCCGGAATTTGTGAGCACAACCCACTGTTAATCTGATGTATATATAGATCTCTTAGAGTCTAACATGTATTAACACAGAAAGCCTTTCAAATAAACTCAAATTTCAACTGAATTCAGTGATAAAAACAAATATATGTAGTGATTTTTGTCACAAACAAGGTTTGCAAAATAATGTTTCATATGAAAGTGGAGCTTCTGTCATGACGAAATCCCTAAAAATATAGTTTAACTCTATTTGATTGTTGAAGAAATATACAAAATCCAGGACAGCAAACACGAAAAAGCCAGGACATTCAACTTTAAAAAAAAAAATTGGTATTTCCGCTTTCTATTGTCGTTTTATTTCTCGAGAAAAATATGGACGAGAACATGGACTTTAATTAAAAAAGTCGAAATCTGTCAATTTAATGAAAAGTAGACATTCGGTCTTATAATGTATTTACAATGTGTAATGAAAAGACACGTATCTCACGATTATCTACACGTCTGTTTGTTAAAATAATATGAAAATTTACCGATTTTGCTAGGTACGACAATGACTCTTGGAATATTTGTCCAGTGAGCTAATATGACTTTAACAAAAAAAAAACAAAAAAAAAAACCAATAAAACGCATGTATAAATTTCTAAAAATATACTCAGTCACTTTCTTAAATATTTAGATATTCACTAATTTCATTGGTTAATTATTTCGTGGCCACGACTTAGTAAGTCGTGCGCACGAGATAATCAACCAATAGAAACGCAGAATTATGTCGTGGCCACGAGATAGTAACTCGTGGCCACGAGTTAATAAGTCGTGGCCACGAGATACTAAGTCGTGGCCACGAGATAATTATGTCGTGGCCACGAGATAATAAGTCGTGGCCACGACATAATTATCTCGTGGCCACGAGTTAGTAAGTCGTGGCCACGAGATAATAAGTCGTGGCCACGAGATAATAAAAAAATCGCACATGTCCACTCTATGCTTCCGTACGTATGCGCCTCTAAAAAAAAAGATTTTTTAGTAGCGCATACGAATACCCGGACGATCTTTCCGCCTATGTGGGTGCTGCAACCTGGTGTTGTTGGAGATCCCCACCTTTGTTTTTATTTTTTTATCATACTGGATGATATTGAATTTTATTTTTCATATTTATCATTTAATTTATTGTAATCATGCATCTCTATCTAAAGCCAATTTTGATGTTCACAAAGATAGATACATTATCTAGAGTTACTTCTCTTTGTCAAGAACAACTTGGAACAAGGTTGCGTTATCAGTGTGCCATACTGTGACCTACTTTACGTTTGATAAAACATTTTCCGTTTAAGCGATTTTAATATATTCAATATAAAAGATCTAGAGAGAAAAAACAGACGAGTGAAAGGTACACACAGTTCAGATCTTGGTAAGTTTTTTAAGACTGTTAGAGTTATCTCGCATTACGTTAAGGGGTGGGGGTTTGGGTATGGGAATTTTGATTAAAAACGGAGAAATTATCAAATAACAGCCTGTGCAAGACAAGGAATAAGACTATTCTCAGATCAATGTCATGCTAACTACCAAGCCCCTGGTTAGCCTAGGTGCAAAGTTGGTGGGCGTAACTCCACATCGATTTATTGCTTTGATTGATGAAGTCGATATGGTGATTTATGGAGTGATAAATCCAATATCGACCGAGGCCGAGGCTTCTTCATTGGATAACTCTGGGTAACCGGAAAGCGGGAGGTTTGTGCATGGCATGTAATCCGGACAAAGACACCATTTGCTTTAATATGACAGTTGATCCGTCCTAAGTCGGCCCGGCACCGATTGGCGATTGCCCATTGGTCTCGTTGGTTAATGTGTATATTCTTTAGTGTTTTGATGTCAGTGTTTGGTGGTGTTCTTTCTCCTTTTGTGTCTCTTGCTGCCGTATATGTCTTCTCTGTACTTGGGGTGTTTCGGTGTTTTGCAGTGGTTGCTGAAACCGGATCTTGTTGGGAGATCCCCTCCTTTCTTCCGTAATTCATCATATCGACCGAATCGTCTGTGCTATAACTGTTTGATCATATACGAAACTGGTAACCTTTTTTCTTTTCTATTCAGAAAGTCTATAAAAGAACTGGCGAGCGGTATCGAGCCAAAGAGGACCGAAAAATTGTAGATTTATGGTACAAAAATGTTGCTTTTTCAAACAAAGTTAATGCATCATAGAACATCAAAAAATTTTGTGATTGAAAATTTGGTCCCCCCCCCCACTTTTCAAAGTGGGGGGATATGTCCCTGCTACCCCCCTTTCTCCAACGCCCTTTAATGCATTCCGTCCACTGATTCCGCCCTTCATCTCCATCAGCATGTACTTCATAAGTTGCACTTATAACTCATGACGGAGATTATTTACTCAAGATATCAAAGGCCGTTCTTAAAAAACCCCTTTTTGTGGAAGAATCCACGAAAAATTCTCATATATTTGGATCGGATATTGTTTTAATAGATCGATATGTTTCTAACATGTAGGAGATGTCTGTCTCAGTCGCAATAAAGAACGCCACCCAGACAACAGGAGAGGGACCTCACTGGGATGACGTCACACAAACACTGCTATACGTGGACATCCTGTGCAACGATATTCACCGATGGGACCCAGCAACGGGAAAAGATGAGAAAATACACCTAGGTAAGATGTGACCTTAACCTAATTGGATGAGTGAGTGGATATATCAAGCACCAACTTGCACTCAAGGATATAGGCTGTATCAATATATTGGTCCTCGCAGGGATTCAACCCGGAAGAAGTTCTAGATGGTCTAGAACAAAACCCATAATCAGAATTCTAAGTCATAATCCATGGGCATATGAATGTATACGACACTAGAAAAAAACGACAAAAAACTCATCAAAACATGTTGTAAAGGAGCAAATGTGAATCCCCTTTGCAGATGAGATCAAGTGTCCAGTGTCACGTGTCCAGGAAGAGTAAGCTTTCCCAGCTTGCAAGCTACACCCGTTTACCTTTGAATGTATCAAATTCGGTGTTTTGGATTAATTAATCAAATGATTAATTCTATGCTGTTTTAGGAATCCGAGTGAACAAAACTTTATATCTTGGATCGATCATGATATTATACAATATTATACTATACGTAATGACACACCCTTGTCTAATTTACACATACATTTGTAACTGTATAGTTGAGGTACATGAATTCTAAAAGTCTTGAAGTTGTGCTAACCCTTGGGTTTTTTTTGGGGGGGGGGGTTTGGTTTTTTTTTTTGTTTTTTTTTTTTTTTTTTTGTTTGTTTGTTTTTTTTGTGTGTGAAAGCTTAAGTCCATTTTTTTTCAAGAATAGGACTACGTGGAATGCAAATGGAAGCATCGAGAATTAATCAGAAATTAAAGAAAGTCTCTTTAAATACACATAAACCACTTATCTTAATGCCTTTTCCATTATTTGTCGTTTCAATGTCTCTATTTTATGAAAGTGCCAAATAATGTATATGGAAATAATTTTCTACAGATGACACCGTTGGATTTGTCGTCCCCCGGAGGAAGGGAGGTGTCGTCGCTGGGGTGGGGAAAAGTCTGTGTCACGTGGAATGGGACACTGGTAAAGTCACGAAACTACACGAAGTTGACCAAGGAACCAAAAACAGGTTCAATGATGGCAAATGTGATCCAAGAGGCCGTGTTTGGGCAGGTGACAGACTTGTACATTTATCTCATTTCCATGTTTGTTACGATGTTTGTTTTATCACAGAGATATCTAATAAAGTACGTTAGATAGATAATAATTTCAGTATTCTCTGACGTCAGATATTTATTTAATCCCCTTAGTCCAGTATTAGGTAAATAAATACATATATTGACCTTGAATTTGCAATTATGATTATATTCTACAGGTAACTATGGGATACGAGGCCCAGCCAGCCAATCCAGAGAAAGAGATGGGCTCTTTATTTAGACTCGATCTTGATGGGATCTCTCAAAGCATGCGTCGATAAAATCAACATTTCAAACGGTCTAGCATGGACAGAGGACCAAAAGACCATGTATTATATAGACTCACTTCCCCGAAAAGTGTTTGGTTTTGATTACAACGTAGAAACGGGGGAAATAAGTGAGTCCCCACAGATTTGAGTCATATTTGTTCAAACAATTATTCATTTTTGCACTTATCAAAACATAAAAATCCGCAACACTTTGCAACTTGTAAAAGTAATTCTTGATACACAGAATTTCTCATTCAATCCATATGCGAATAGCTAGACCAAACATAAATCGTTCCCACGGCATAATAATTCGAGGGAACGAATTAAAAAAAGATGAGAGCAAAAAACAAACAATTTGTTTTCTGCTTTCTTTCTTTCTTTCCTTTTTAAATAAAAATGCAAAAAACGAACATAACTCGTTTCCACGACATAATAATTCGAGGAAACTAGTTTGAAAAAAACTACATGTCACCTCTATGCCGCCGTAACTAATACTGTACACTGCTGTACAGACAAGGATATCAAGTTGTTCTTTATTCTTTATAAGTTTACCAATACCCGCATACGGAGAAATAATGCCACTCTGACATTGCGTCATGACTGGCAGCCAGATTTGAAATTACTATTGTCGTATATATGGGCATAAACGGCTTCCGGGCATTGGATATGATACTCCGCTATTTTCTGAAGAAGTTGATGTAAAAAACTTTATTTTCCGTGTTCAATTCGCGGCTCCCACATGAGTTGAAAATTAGTAAGATTCCGTCCATAGGCTGTACAGTAATTTCATAGGAAGACAGCATGATTTGGCGAGTTTTGGCAACTTCAATGTCCGTTTTCTTAGGTTTCTAGTTTAATAATTCGTGTTCCGGGCATCGCGACTGAAAGTTTATAACAAATACATGAAGTCAGGTATCGTCGTTTTTTCGGATAATTGATTTTGGTGGTTCCCACATGTTTTAAAAATTCCTTCTTTCTACGAAATTTCCTCTACTTTCTAGTATAAAATCATTATGTTTTCTTATAGAATTGAAAATAGGTCATGAATCATCGTTACATAACAAACTGAAGATAATATGAATAACAGAAATTAAATAAAACGAAGATTTTACGGAGAAAAGCTACTAACTGATTTTAATGGGAGTTTCGTCACGTGACTGAGAGAAGTGCATGCATGGCATCATTTCTCCACATGCGAATTATTTTTCCATTCTTAACTAAAAAGATTCATAATAATTGGCTTCACATAATTCAAAATTTTCAATTGTGATATCGAAATGTAAATAGAAACTTGTTTTCATCAGCAATATTCTTTTTCAGAAACCGGCATTTTGTGTTATAAAAAAAGAATGAAAATTTAAGAAATGAAAATGTGTGAGTCGAGTTCGTTACAAATGATTTCTATAAGGTTCATCTTCTGAATTATACAGCAATGGATTCGAAACTGATCATTTTCTAAGAGAATCAAGAACAGAAACGGTACATACTAATTCATGGATGGAAGTGTATTTCAAACAAGATGTTCCAATGTGCAAAATACACTTTGAAATCGGAATTCTATTAAGTTCTGTCAGAATTAGTCTTCTGTTTTCGTTACAGGTAATCGTCGAGCTGTTGTTGATTTCGGTGGCGATGATACCATTAAGACGAATGGGTTACCCTGACGGTATGACGATTGACACCGAGGGAAAACTCTGGGTGGCATGTTACAGTGTCGGCAAAGTCATCAGATTTGATCCCAAAACTGGTAATTATGAGTTTAGATTCAGAAAGAAGTGTTACATGGCTTTGGTTTCCTCCACTACATGTGTGTGCGATCTTACAAGGACGTTATTTATCAAGTATTAACTACAAACGTGGAAACTTTCGCGTGGGGTTATTTTTCGCGTTTTCGCGAATCCATGGGCAAAGAGAAAATTTCCCCAACGCGAAAATATCCCCGCTGCATTCTTACGATGGGAAATGCATTTTTATCGTGAAAAACTTACCCCATGCGTAACGTCTGGATGTTATAATCGCGAAATTTCCCCCAATCGAAAATAACAACGTTTACAGTATCTGATCTCCCTTTCCAACGGAACAATAGTACATGATTATTATAGTTTATATGTGATGAGGATTATTTAGTCCTTGTGCCCGCAAAATGGTTTCCATGCTTTAGGCAACTGGCTTTTACATACTGTGAACGTTAATTCTGATTATTTTCGCTAGGGGGAAAAATTCGCGAAATACAAGGGTGACGGTTCACGCGGAGAGAAATTTTTGCGAAGCATAATGTTTTTCAAAATATCTTCTTTCCTAAACCATCAGTATTGGAGAAGAAAGAAAGGTGAAGTTAGCAAATAATGATTTGAGAGTAATATAGTTATTAATCTCACACTATACCCCCTTTGATACAAAGAATTCAATGCATCCTTGTTCCATCTTTTCTGATTTTCAGTATTGTATTGGATTTACTACATTAGTTTATCATAGTTACTATCTTTTTTAGGTGAGACTCTTAGGACGATCGAATTTCCTGCCATGAGAACTACATCGTGCATATTTGGAGGACCAAATTTGGATGAACTCTATGTCACATGTGGTGTTTTCGGTGCATCAGACGAAGAGAAAACTAAATATCCATTATCGGGGTCAGTCTTCAAGGTCACAGGGTTGGGTGTCAAAGGCTACCCACCTACTGTTTACGAGGGATAGACTTATTATATGCTTTTAGATAGAACTCTGAACTATTGCAAAATTATAGATATTTTGAAAGCGCATCTATTAAAGATGCCATGACAAACTGTCAATTGTTTAATAAAATATTTAGTACATCATGTGATATTTTGTCTTGTCCTTACGTAGCATGGCGGAGTAACAGTCAAACACAAAGTAAAAATTAAAAAATCACAATCAATAGTCATGTACGAAAACAGGAAAAATACAAATCATACAGAACAACTGAACAGTCTGCGAAAGAGCAAAAATGATACCCCAATGAAGATGAGCTCTGATGCCCATGGAGAGTAAACAACCAAACATCTCCAGCTTGCTAGATACGCTCGGCACTTTAGCCTTTCAGAAGAGGAAGAAACCGTTGAATGTATCATTCAATGTTTTGAATGAATCAAAGCTGAAATATCTGTCAACATTATGGACAATGATTTATATTTTTATCGTATCGTCCAAAGTTACAATTCAAGTCGCACACAGGATATACTCCTGGTTGTCCTTACAACGAAGAACTTAAAGTCAACGCTTACTTTGGAATAGCGCATCAATTGTGATAAAAATACGACAAGGGCCATGGGCAGGGAGACGAAGGAATGTTGAAGTCATCACGTTTGCCAAAGAAGTATTTAGGTGAACATTGTCTTCAAATATAGATTGAAATTTAAATATGAAGCTGAATGCACGTTTCGGGTACTTAACCCTCGTCTGTGATCCTCAATCAAAGTGTAATATGACCAAAGACTGTGATAGTTATTCCAAAAATACTGATAGACGTAGCAGGATGGGTGGGATATGATGCTACAGGACCCACCTTTTAGAAATTTCAAGAAAAATTGGGAAACAGAAATTTTCGAATGAAGAAACTATCAACCGAATTTGATCACATATGCCAACGGGGACTTCTGGTCCACCAGCAGTGACACTCAACAAGTATTACAAATATTATACGTCTTCAAATCCAGCATCATTTAAAAATAAAGGAATTAGCAGCATCGACCAGATATGCACGTTTCGGGTACCTATCCTCAACCCAAACAATGAAATATAGGCAAAAACTGTGAAAGTTATGACCAAAGGATATGATACGTAGCAGGATGGATGGGATATGATACGTAGCAGGATGGGTGGGATATGATACATAGCAGGATGGGTGGGATATGATACATTGCAGGATGGGTGGGATATGATACATAGCAGGATGGGTGGGATATGATACATTGCAGGATGGGTGGGATATGATACATAGCAGGATGGGTGGGATATGATACATTGCAGGATGGGTGGGATATGATACATAGCAGGATGGGTGGGATATGATACATTGCAGGATGGGTGGGATATGATACATAGCAGGATGGGTGGGATATGATACATTGCAGGATGGGTGGGATATGATACATAGCAGGATGGGTGGGATATGATACATTGCAGGATGGGTGGGATATGATACATAGCAGGATGGGTGGGATATGATACATTGCAGGATGGGTGGGATATGATACATAGCAGGATGGGTGGGATATGATACGTAGCAGGATGGGTGGGATATGATACATAGCAGGATGGGTGGGATATGATACATTGCAGGATGGGTGGGATATGATCCGTAGCAGGATTTGTGGAATACTAGTTTGCCACAGGTCCCACTTTTCCGTCTTCCTTTTAACGTTTATTTAGTAGCGCTCTCTTGTTAAATAGATATACTATTACAACATTTACAATGCACTTTCCTAAATAAATCCAAACAGCTCAGAAGACACTATTATGACCCTGCATATGTTGACTCTTAAGTAGGTTGGTAGTATCATTTTACCTACAGAACTCATTACTTGCTCTGATGTAGCAAGTACGATGTAAAACGTTGGTACCCTATAGTGCTAGTCTTAGTATATGTCTCCTTTATGTCTTTATCAATTTTTTTTTTCTTGTACGATCTCTCCTTTATATTATTATGCCCCCCTTCGAAGAAGAGGGGACATATAGGTTTGCCGCTGTCGGTCGGTCGGTCTGTCGGTCGGTCCGCGACATCAGTTTCCGTTCAATATCTCTGGAATGGATTCACATATTGAAATGAAATTTTGTATACAGACACATCAAACAAAAGTCTAGGTCAAGTTCATATTTGGGTCCGATCAAAAAACTTTTGACAGAGTTATGTCCCTTGCATTTCGAAAAATACCAAAATTTCAGGGTTTCCGTTCAATATCTCTTGAATGGAGTTACATATTGAAATGAAATTTTGTATACAGACACATCAAATGAAAATCCAGGTCAAGTTCGTATTAAGGTCCGATCGAAAAAAGTTTTGACAGAGTTATGCCCCTTGCACTTCGAAAAATACCAAAATTTCAGGGTTTCTGTTCAATATCTCTTGAGTGGAGTTACATATTGAAATGAAATTTTGTATACAGACACATCAAATAAAAATCTAGGTCAAGTGTATATTTGGGTCCGATCAACAAAATTTTGACAGAGTTATGCCCCTTGCACTTCGAAAAAGACCAAAATTTCAGGGTTTCCGTTCAATATCTCTTGAGTGGAGTTACATATTGAAATGAAATTTTGTATACAGACACATCAAATTAAAATCTAGGTCAAGTTCATATTTAGGTCCGATCAAAAAAAATTGGACAGAGTTATGCCCCTTGCACTTTGAAAAATACCAAAACTTCAGGGTTTCTGTTCAATATCTCTTGAGTGGAGTTACATATTGAAATGAAACTGTTACTTTATACCCCCATAGGTTGTATCAATGCAAGTTTAAAGTTGTGACGGACTTTAATCACAGAAGGGGTAGGGGGGCATTAATGTTTTACAAACATGACTTTTAACTTTTTAATTTTTATTCTATCCTCCTTCTTATTACCTCATTTCGGCCAAGGACTTTAACTGTATATGAATCGAGAGACGGAGGAATTTGTCCTCACATATAACCAAATATGATTACAGCTTATTGACCTGGACTGTTTAAACAATGTATGCAATACGATAAACATCATTATGTTGATTTAAATTGACAGAGTAAGTCTCTCTCTCTCCCTCTCTCTCTCTCTCTCTCTCATGGTAGATGACAATTCAGTTTCTTTTATTTTATTTAGAATATTGAAAAATGGAAATTGAGGCAGTGCACAGATTTGATACAACAGTGACTGGACTTAGTCCTCATTTAGAAGGGCCACACTGGGACGATGCTACGAATTCATTGCTTTATGTGGACATCCTAATCAACGGCATACATCGTTGGAATCCAGATACAAAAGAGAACAAAGGCATTAAACTAGGTAAGGAGCAAACAGATGATCCGATGTTTAGCTCAACTCGTCGAATTCATGATATATTCTAAAATGATGCTAATGAATTTGAAGACGTTAAACATTTGTACCACTTGGTGAATGTCACTGCTGGTGGACCAGGAGTCCCCGAGGGCACATGTAGCCAAGTTCGATCAATTTCGGTTGGTCGTTTCTTCAAACGCATTTCAAAATTTCTGTTTACAAAATTTTCTCAAATCTCTAAAACCTGGGTCCTGTAGCGTCATATCCCAGCCATCTTGCTACGTCTTTCGGTATATTTAGGACACTATTTTCACAGATTTTGGTCATATTGTTTAGATTGAGGATCACTGACGAGGGTTGGATACTTGAAACGTGCATGTCTGGTCCATGCTGTAAATTTATCTGCTTTAAAATAATGCTAATGAATTTGAAGACGTTTAACATTATATCAGTTGGTTTTTTCTTCACGAATATGGTTTTTTTGTTATTATCCCTCCCTTTCTTTCAAACGTTATAGAAAGTGTAATAAGATTCTTTAAATAAGAAAAAATGTTTTGAAAAAAAGCTAAATTTCAAATTGCATCTATAAAGGATGTTGCAGCAGCACAGAACGTTTCGTTTTACTTTCTAGTTTTTAAATCCCGCAAAGTGAAAAATATAAAAGTCTCCCAAAATACCAGTTACAGTTGTGAAATCAAACTGTAGCTGACTAAGGACTAAAGGCGATAAGATACAAACGTATATATTGTTTGCTCGAACCTCTGTTGGTATCATAACTTATTTAACTTATGCTTTTTTTCATTTCACCATTAGATCAAACTGTTGGATTCGCTGTTCCAGCAAGAAAAGGCGGAATCATAGCGGGGGTAGGTCTAACGTTATCACATGTTGACTGGGACACACAACAAACCACTTGCCTTCATAAAGTCGATGAGATTCAAACTAGCAAATTTAATGATGGAAAATGTGATCCCCGTGGCAGAATTTGGGCTGGTAAGCTAACATAATCCAATAAAAAGGTGCCTAATATTAAAGAATCATTGAACGCCAGACAAACACTGGAGGGTTTATCTTGACGTCGTCAGAAATAACGCGGCTTAGAACTGTCTACACGTCAGTCTTAAGCTGACAACATACGAGGCCCTCGTCGGTACCCCGCGATCTAGTGTTTAAAGTATACTCTAAATTACAATCTGAGCTCGTGAAAGCGATAAACTTCAATAAAGCAACAAGTAAGCTCAGGTCTGGCATAATCTTCCTAATTTTGAAATATCGCTATTTATTTCCAATTACCAATGAAACAGCATGGCTTCTCTGAATTATTTTGTCTTGACGAATCACTGATGAGAATGTCATGTCAATGTTATGTCTTGGAATTATAGTCCAGAATGATGTTCTTTGGCTGCAGTGGTTGCACATTTTTTTAATATCCTTACAAAAGAGATGTAAAATAAACCGTTAATCTTATGATATCAAGACTTATTAGAAATTTTCTTGTGTAGAGGAAGGATCATATTGGCAGTAAATGTTAAAATACCTTTCTTGAATTTTGACGGATGTAATATATATTGTGCCCTTTGCGTTATTTCTTCTTTTTTTTTGTATCTAAAAACATTTACGTGGAAGTAAATAATCTGTTTGGTTTTGCAAGATATGTTTGTCTAATGAAGTTACATGAATATACACAATCAAACTCTTTTTACGGATAAAATATCACATATATCCTTAATAAGTCTTTCAGATGGCTTACTGTAGAAGGAAAATTTAGTATTTCGAGAAACATATTTTGAGCAGTTTATATAATATCAAACCGAAATGTCAAGCTACTTTACTAGAACAGAAGCTGTATGTGAGTATTGCAATCAGTGAAGGAAGGTCAAACACAAAATCAGAACTCATAAATCACAATCAACAGTCTTACAAATTCTTGATAAATATAAGACAGAATTTTCTCTTAAGAAAAGAAAAAAAAAAAACAAATAGACGAAGTAAAAATACAGCACCATAGAAACACATATCACAATCCAACGTGAGACATTAATATAAGTTGTGTAACTTGTTTGTTAAACGTTGTAAAATAAATAAAGTTTAAATATCACAATTCCAGAGTCTAGATCAAGAACAGAATTCATTGTAAGTGGTGCTGCATATTCTGGTGCATGAGTTAATGTACCTCTGATATCAATGGTTATTTTATGTAAAACAGCGTTACTATCCTCCAAAATCGCTATTCAGTATACATAGAACATATACTATCTTTCTTTCCTGATCATTAACAGATATTAGTTTAACTTTCATTATGTTCTTTTGCATCCGAACTTTATTTGACCAGAAGTACAATTTTTTTCTACAAATAAATCATGAGTAAACGTAATTCATCACTGATGAGAATTAAATATTCGAAACACGTGTCTGGTGCAGGAAAAATTGGTCTGAAATTTTCTTCATGAAGGTATAGAGTTGGAATACTTCCGTATTATCAATATGAATGCAGATGTTTACAGCCTCACTGGCGTAGGACAAGGGGGGGCAGGGGGGGCACGTGCCCCCCCACTTTTGAAAGTGGGGGGCATAAGTATGTTTGTGCCCCCCCACTTTTTGACGTAATTTTTGGTCATACAGATATAAAAAAACTGCAAAATACCTTTAACTCAAACTATATAGAATATCATTACATGTATATGTTAATGATAGAGGACACAGACAGTATTTTATGATTAGTCAATATTTTGCTTAAAAAAATTCCTGGCTCGCTACCGCTCGCCAGCCATTTATTCATGTACTTAAAATTTAGAATTGCACCAGAAATGTTAAAATTTGTGCATACAGAACATGAAAACCCAATATCTATTTTTAAATCTCTTCCTCTTCCTCCTCCCCCCCCCCCCCCCCCCCCCAACCCCCCCCCCCTTTTTTTTTTTTTTTTTTTTTTTTTTTTTTTTTTTTGCTTGTTAGAAATTTTGGGATGTTGTGCCCCTCCACTTTTTCAAGCAGAGCTACGCCATTGAGCCTAATAAAGCACGTTCTCTACTACCTAATATCGTTTGAAGTTTATGTGCATACATTAAACGTGGTTATTGAATTTCTAATATTACGAAGTCAGCACTGGATGAATTCCTATTCAAATGCGGTAGATCTTGACATATTGATACATAATATACGTACAATGATTGACATGTTATTGATTGTAGAAAAAGAAAATATTTTAACTTTGTTGCAATATGTAAGATTTATTTTCCGATGCTACAATCAGTAGTAAACATGGGAAATCTGGGCTGATTTTTTATATATAACAAAACACAATATTAGTCTAATAATTATCTGCCTCTGTTATCAAGTGGAAACAGTAGGTAAAAATTATCCAAAACTTATGTTTGCTGGTAAGACTAAAAGAGTGAAAACTTTTTTCTCTCTCTTTTTTTTTCCTTAGTTTCAAGTCGCGGCTTTAATTAGTCCCCTACCGGCAACGCCGAAGGGGACTCTTAGTTTCCTCTCGGTCTGTCTGTCTGTCTGTCCGTCCGTCCGTCCGTCCGTCCGTCTGTCCCATTTTCAGTTTTCCGGACTTTTTTTCGCTGTTGTTGCATATATTGAACTCATTTTTGGTATGTGGATATATCTCAATGTGATACAGATCAAGTTTGAGTTTGCTTTCGATTGACCTAATTTTACAAGAGTTATGGCCCTTGGACTTATGGCCCTTGGACTTAGCAAATTTTATGAAAGTTTCAGTTTTCCGGATTTTTTCCGCTGTTGTTGCATATATTGAACTCATTTTTGGTATGTGGATATATCTCAATGTGATACAGATCAAGTTTGAGTTTGCTTTTGATTGACCTAATTTTACAAAAGTTATTGCCCTTGGACTTAGCAAATTTTATGAAAATCTCAGTTTTCCGGACTTTTTTCCGCTGTTGTTGCATATATTGAACTCATTTTTGGTATGTCGATATATCTCAATGTGATACAGATCAAGTTTGAGTTTGCTTTCGATTGACCTAATTTTACAAGAGTTATGGCCCTTGGACTTAGCAAATTTTATGAAAATTTCAGTTTTCCGGACTTTTTTCCGCTGTTGTTGGATAAATTGAACTCATTTTTGGTATGTGGATATATCTCAATGGGATACAGGTCAAGTTTGAGTTTGCTTTAGATTCATCTATTTTTACAAGAGTTATGGCCCTTGGACTTAGCAAATTTTATGAAAATTTCAGTTTCCGGACTTTTCTTTGGTTCTATTGCAAATAATGCACTGATTTTTGGTAAATGAAGACATCTCAGTGTGATACAGACCAAGTTTGAGTTTGGTTTCCATTGGCCTATTTTTACAAGAGTTATGGCCCTTGGACTTAGCAAATTTCATGAAATGTTTAGTTTCCCGGACTTTTTCATGCTTGTTATTGCAGATAATGAGCTGATTTTTTGTATGTGAATACATTATAGTGTGATGCAGATTTGAGTTTAATATAGACTGACTAATTTTCACAAGAGTTATGGCCATTGGACTTAGCAAATTTCGTGAATTCAGTTTCCCAGACTTTTCTTGGCTGTTGTTGCAGAAGATGAACTGATGAACAGAGATGCAAGTCATAAATTTATGCCGCCGGTAGGGGACTTATATCGCACAGCGATCATTGCATTTTTTATTTTCCTAATCCCAAATTGAACTTTGTAACAAAGTACAAAAATGTATCAAATTTAATGTGATGCTTCTCTCGTTATGGGTCGACTAACTACCATTGTTTTTAAATGAATAAAAACACATTGTTTCACTTTTTGTTTGATTTTATCAAAGTCCAATTTTAAATTATTGTAATAAATAATTTGTTTCTAGTAAATTTCAATTTAATCAATTCCAAAAGATTCTTGAAATTTTCATGCCATTTTAGTGGCAATTCCTCAATGACACTGTGTCAGCTTTTGTAACGATCATCATCAAGGTGCTTGCACGCTATCCAATCTCCAGTTAGGGGTTCGGTTTGAATAATATGGATGCGTTCCAACTTTTTACCTCCTTTAAGAAAATTTCAAACCAAATTTAATGCACCAGACACGTGTTTCGGATAGTAAATCCTATTCAGTGGTACTTACACTGCCATCCATAAATTAGTATACACCATTTCTGTTCATGTTGCTGTTAGAAAATACACAGCTTCGAATCTATTGCTGTATATTTCTGAAGATGAACCTTATAGAAATCATTTGTAACAAACTTGACCAAAATATTTGCTTTTTTGAATTTTTACTATTTTTCATATGAAAATGACAATTTTTGAAAAAAAAATTGTGCCGGTGAAAAAAGTATCTTTTTACATTTTTGTTATCACATTTCATATTCTTAAATTATGTGAAGCCAATTATTGTGATTTTTTTTCAAATTCAGAATTGAAAAATTAGGATAAATTTATAAAGAGTTTAGAATGATTTCCTTGTTTGTATAGTTATTTATGGATGGCAGTGTATTTAAATGCCGAAGTGATTTTCAGACATAGCCAAACGTATTATAGCAGCGGTTTTTTTTTGGGGGGGGGGGGGGGGGGGTTCTTTATTCAATTTATGCGTTTTGCAAAAAAGTGTGCAGCTCCAAATTTCCTGTTGAGTCGATTCAGTAGTATAGTTAAATAAAATCTATAACTAAAATAACATTTGAGGGATGATGCTACGATGTTAACTTCTTTTAATTTCGACCATATTTTGAATGAAATAACAAGAGTCCGAAATAAAAAAAAAATGATATATGATGTAAAGTTAATAAAGGAACAAAACGAAGCTTCTCTCGGGTGATAGAGCTGGAAAGAAGTAATTATTATCCTGCTCCACACTGCAAACGGAAATAAGACTTAGTTTTTGTGTCGCCTGCGAAGCATAGCGACACTTAGGGATCACTTTGTCCGTTGTCCGTCTGTCCGTCCGTCAGTCAGTCCGTCTGTCTGTCTGTCACACTTTGGGTGTCACAGCCCATAACTTTTGATTGGTAAGTGATAGGGCTTTGATATTTCACATGTGTATTCCTTGTGACAAGACCTTCCTACACATACCATAATTTTTGACCTAGTGACCTTGACCTACATATTTGACCTACTTTTCAAAAATATTACAAATGGATATTACTTTTGATTGGTAAGTGTTAGGACTTTAATATTTCACATGTGCAATCCTTGTTGCAAGACCTTTCAACACATACCATAATTTCTGACCTTGTGACCTTGACCTCGATAGTTGACCTACTTTTGAAAAAAAAGATAAGATTCACTATATCTTTTGATTGGTAAGTGATAGGGCTTTGATATTTCACATGTGTATTCCTTGTGACAAGACCTTCCTACACATACCATAATTTTTACCTATTGACCTTGACCTTGATATTTGACCTACTTTTCAAAAAAATTAAGAATGGATATATCTTTTGATTGGTAAGTGAAAGGGCTTTGGTATTTCACATGTGTATTCCTTGTGGCAAGACCTTTCAACACATACCATAATTTCTGACCTTGTGACCTTGACTTCGATATTTGACCTACTTTTGAAAAAAAGATAAGATTCACTATATCTTTTGATTGGTAAGTGATAGGGCTTTGATATTTCACATGTGTATTCCTTGTGACAAGACCTTCCTACACATACCATAATTTTTGACCTATTAACCTTGTCCTTTACATTTGACCTACTTTTCAAAAAAATTAAGAATGGATATATCTTTTGATTGGTAAGTGAAAGGGCTTTGGTATTTCACATGTGTATTCCCTGTGACAAGACCTTTCTACACAGACCATAATATTTTACCTTTTGACCTTGATCTAGATATTTGATCTATTTTTCAAGAAAAGTAATATTGGCTATATCTTTTGATTGGTAGGTAATAGGGCTTGGATATTTCACATGTATTTTCCTTGTAAGAATGCCATTCTACACATACTATAATTTTTTACCTTTTGACCTTGACCTAGCTATTTGACCTTCTTTTCTAATATCTTTTAATTGGTAGGTGATAGGTCTTTAATATTTCTTATGATGAGACCTTTTTGTTACCAATTAATTTTTACGTAGTGACCTTGACCTAGATGATTGACACTCTGTTCTGAAAATTTGAGAATGACCATAACTTTTAATTTGTAATTAAGAGGTCTGATATTTCAAATGAATTTCATTTGACAAGACTTTTCTACTGATACCAATAATTTGATCCACTTTCTAGAATAATAATCAAACCGCTTCGCAGGCGACACAAGCATTCCTTGGATTGCTATTTTTATAATGAAAGCACGAAGGTGTTCCAACTCTTTACTTTCTTGAAGAAAATTTCAAACCAATTTTAATACACCAGATACTTGTTTCGGATAGTAAATCCTCATCAGTGATACTGGAGAGTAATGCCACAGTGATGTTCAGACACAGTACCACTGATAAGGATTAATTATCCAAAACATGTATGTCTGGTGTACCACATTTAGAAATGTCTGCCCATAAGGCTGTCTGAGAGCAGAGTGTGACACCGCGATTTTTCTTTATGTGTTATAACTGCTTCTTGATATTCGGAAAATGCATAAAAATAAATCAATTGCAACAATATGATATCTTTATGTGTTATAACTGCTTCTTGATATTCGGAAAATGCTTAAAAATAAATCAATTGCAACAATATGATATCTGCAATAGATTATTTCATACAGAAAGTCGCAGTTTTATTACTTTTGTTGCTTTTTTTTTTCTTCTGTTGAAATGATTAGGCACTATGGGTATAATGACGGACGCAAATGATCCGATTAACATGGATAAGGTTGGACATCTGTATAAAATGGATTTAGATGGCAGTCTCACCGACAGATTAGACAAAATAGGAATTTCCAACGGTCTTGCCTGGACCCAAGACAACAAAACCATGTACTACATTGATTCTACTCCACGGAAAATTTATGCTTTTGACTACGATATCAACAATGGATCCATCAGTATGTGTAACAAAATGGGCTTTTCTCTCAAAATGTAAATTCGGAAATATGAAGAACTATTTTAAAAGATATTATGAAAGAAACAAATATTTACCTTCATTTCTATCGTGATTCTAATGTTATTCTACACTCAAAATATCGAAAGCTGACCATAAATGTAAGTATACCACAAAGAAGCATAAGAAATATTATGCTTTCTTTATTATTACTTACAATTTCACATCAAATAATTACTTCACAGTGTTCACACATATATTTATTTTGGATTCAGCGATAACTGGCGCAGAGAATTTTGCATTTGTTCATAGAGCATGTCATATACAAAACAAATGGCACGCATATTCTTTTAAAATAATTTTTAGTTAACATTGTATATAAAACTGACCAGAAAGACGCAGGTTGCTTAACAAACCTAAGTTTTTAGTCCCCTACCGGCTCGTCGGAGGGGACTTAATAGTTTCCACCCCGTTTGTGTGTCTGTCTGTCTGACTTTAGTTTTCTGGACTTTTTTCGCTGTTGTTGCAAATAATGAACTCATTTTCGGTATGTGGATGCATCTCAATGTGATACAGATCAAGTTTGAGTTTGGATTCGACTGACCTATTTTTACAAGAGTTATGGCCCTTGGACTTAACAAATTTCATGAATTTTTCAGTTTTCCGGACTTTTCTTCGGTTCTATTGCAGATATCGTACTGATTTTTGGTAAATGAATACATCTTAGTGTGATACAGATCTAGTTTGAGTTTGCTTTTGATTGACCTAATTTTACAACAGTAATAACCCTTGGCCTTAGCAAATTTTATGAATTTTTCAGTTTTCCGGACTTTTCTTTGCTGTTTTTGCAGTTGATGAAATGATTTTTGATATGTGGATATATCTCAATGTGATAAAGATCAAATTCAAGTTTGGTTTTCATTGACTAATTTTTACAAGAGTTATGGCCCTTGGACTTAGCAAATTTCATGGAATTTTCCATTTTCCGGACTTTTTCTTGGCTGTTATTGTAGATATTGAACTTATTTTTTTTTTGTATGCGAATACATCTTAGTCTGATACATATCAACTTTGAGTTTGGTTTTGATTTACCTAATTTTGCAAGAGTTATGACCCTTGGATTTAGCGAATTTCATGAAATTTTCTATTTTCCGGAGCTTTTCTTGTTGTTATTGCACATAATGAACTGATTTTTGGTATATGAATACATCTTAGTGTGATACAGATCAAGTTTAAGTTGGATTTTGATTTTCCTAGTACTTTTCTTTTTAATTTTAGGACCCCTTGACTTGGCAAATTTTATGAAAATTTCAGTTTTCCAGACCTTTTCTGTTACTGCGGGTAATGAAATGATTTTTGTGGGGGCATTCATCTTTTGGTGCAAGTACAGGTCAAGTTTAAATTTATGTTTAAGGACATAGATTTATGCCGGTAGGGGACTTATATCGCTCAGCAATCAAATATTTATATTCAAACAAAATTTAATTGTTTAATTTTTGTTTAATAAACCCATACAGATCAAACTTTGATTTTCTTTATGGTTCAGACAACCAGCGTACTGTAGTAGAGTTCACAGGTTCAGTAAGCGAACAAGGCGTACCTGATGGAATGACAATAGACAACGAAGGCAAATTATGGGTAGCATCATTCTTTGGTGGCCAAGTGTTCCGTTTCGATCCGGAAACGGGTAAAATATACATGTTCACTGAACTTTAAATGTACATTCTATTAAAAACTTTGCGATATTTTTTCCAGATTATGTCAAATATCAGTCACTAAACAAAAATTCAATAGTAATGTGATTGAAATATGGATCTGAAATACACAATTTTTAATGTTGATACCAATTTTCCATGCTATCTGTTTCAAGGAAAGGAATTACAAAGCATTAAACTTCCAGCAAAGAGAGTGACGTCATGTTGTTTTGGAGGGAAGAATCACGATGAGCTGTACATCACAACTTCTGTCGCAGGCGCGGATGAAGCAGAAATAAAAGCCCTTCCACAATCAGGGTCATTGTTCAGAGTTAAAGGACTTGGCGTTAAAGGATTCCCTGCCTCTGTATACGAAGGACCGATTCGACTATGAAAATAATTCAATCTGTACCGTCTTTTGAGTACGGCGTAATAATACTACTTCATTTTTTTTTTTTGCACGAAAATGTGTCAAATTTAACACTTTTCTGTAAGTTTTACACTTTTTTTCTGTACATTGATCACTTTAATTTGTAAATTGCACACTATATACTGTGTTTCACTTTTTTTTCTGAAAATTAATGAGAGTGATGCTACCGGTATGCCCTCTACATAGCTGTGAGGGGATAACAACTCAATGTTCCACCAACAACCAACGTGGCAACAAAACCTATATATACATACAATATCAAAACGTTTGTGTTTCTGATAAGGTGAATGGGGTTTTGAGCAGGAAGACCGCCCTATGAAATTAAGAGTCTGTTCCTCTTATGAGCTCCAAAACTGCATATTTCTCGAACTTCTTTGTCATATTGCCAGACATCTATATATAGCTAGAACTGCGCAATGCACCACATATACTTTACGCAATATTGGCAATTTCAAAATGCAAAATCAAGTCAAGATGGACAGACAGATGGATACCCAATAACAATTTTTGATGAGGGTATAATAATTGCATCGGCAAAAATAAAGGTTTAAGCTTTGGATATCACAGGTCCATGTTGGCATTAAAGGTCAATTTATGAGCAATTTACCAAAGATGCATCAAATGTGCAAATTTGGTACAAGTACCACTTACGTTTTGCTCAATAAAGGCTATCAAAGCCAATATCACCTAAATGGTAATAACTAAGTCAAGGTCAAAGTCTGGCAGTTTGATAAGAACCATCAAATATGCAAGTTGTGTAAATAAATCAATTATACTTTGTCCAGAATATGTCATTCTTAACTTTATTCCTGCAAAAATAAAGGTCAGCCGCAGTATCCGACACATGGGTCCAACTCATAATCCTAAAATGAACCATCCATGTAATAACAACTTTGTTCAATACTGAGGTACCCAAACATTTTTAGAGTGACTCAAGTCAAAAGTCATTGTACAAATCTATAGTACTTCTTATGGTGAATGCATGTATTAAATACTAAGGGTCAACTGCTGATAGTATGACAGATATCTCTGATTTCAAAACTCATAAACTGGAAAGATAGATGGACAGACAGATGGATACCCAATAACAATTTTTGATGAGGGTATAATAATTGCATCAGCAAAAATAAAGGTTTAAGCTTTGGATATCACAGGTCAATGTTGGCTTTAAAGTAAAATGTTATTTGAATTGTGCTGAAGTAGTATTCTAAAGATGTAAGAACAAATGATAATTAAAAAAAAATTAAACTTTGGCATCTAGAATGCTTCATGATACTTTTTAAGTAGATCTCCATACTCTTTTTACTTTAATTTATTTCCAACTTTCAGTTTATCTTGTAAAAACATGACAAAACAAAGAATACAGAAAATAGTAAATATTTTCATGATTGGAAGGTATAGAACTACCTATGTTTGTAAACACTGATAACTGATACCCAGACAGAATAAAACGAACAATTACACTTTGTTGACATTATATCATTTCTGGCACCAAAATTTTGAAGCTATAGGAATAGCTGTTCTAAACACTCAAACTTCTATAAAAATGTAAAGAATTTGTCCTAAAATCAAGGTTACACAAAATCATACATTTTGTTACCAAAAGTGTTTAAAAAAATATTTCAGGGAATATGAAAATCCTATAAAATGATGGATTCAAGTCTTCAAAAGCAGAGAGCTTTAAAAGTGATAAGAAAGGTTTTACCATGAAATATCATAATATAATACAAGAGAACCACATGACATTAAACCCCCTCTCAAAATTAGACCTTCCTCTCTGAAAATTCATGCCAAATTTATCTTTAGTGGTGCAAAATACATATACAGGCAGAGAGACCAGGAAGCAAAAACTATTTTAATGAAAAATTATTGCCAATCTTAAATCAAACTCTGTAGATTTAGAAAACAAAGGCATTTTGATAATCATTCAATATGAATGACTTTCATTCAATTGAAAGTTACATGTATATTCTTCATTCTTTAACAAAACCATACAAAAATGCCTGCATGTAATTATACAAACATATTTCAAATGTTTGCTAAACATAATGATGTTTATAAACATGGAGGTATTGATTCATAAGTTCATAAAGAGAGAGTCAACTATCATCAAACAAACCTATGAACTGAAACATGAGAAAAATATGTACATATGGTACAAATCAACAGATGTCAGTCCATGAAATCTTGAAGAAATTTTACGTCGACTGAAGCTCCAATAGTTTATACTGATGTCACTGTAACTTGCTATTCCATTTCTTCCTCAATAGAAGTCCATATATCAAATTTTTACAAATTGCCAGTAGCTCTATGTTTTCTTCATGCTTGGTTTCAACTCATCAAAGCAGGATCTCAGGAAGATGTGAGGCTTTTTGTTAGGATCAAAACCTTCATGTCCCTGTAATATAAATGAAATTCACATTTAGTTCACACACCACAAACAACTCATCATATGTTTTTTTTTTTTAATGCTAAAATCATTTAAAAATCATATGAACAAAATTATCTTTTAAAGTAAAATCCTCACAATTCATGTTCAATACTTTCGTTTTTTAAGGGAAGTAGTCTTACTTTTGACCAATCGTAGCTGGTTGCGTAGGCAAAAGCGTTTCCTTGCGCATTGAAATCACAGGCTGTAAGAGGTTGGTCAAATTGCTCAGAGGTCTTCAGTTTTGTCCTGGCATCTTTATCCCAGAAACTGAATCTACAGTCAGACCCAACAGTGGCAAGTGTCCCATGCACAGGATGGAATGAAATGCCATTTACCTATGAACAATTAATGATAATTTTTTTTTTAATTTCATAAAAATAAATATGCTGCTTCCAAAAATTTTACATTAACCACTTTCACATGATTATATACTTCAACTTAGTATATACATGTAAATATTCTCAGTAAAGATACATATACCTGTAACATTTAGACAAAAGAAATAATAAAGCATGAGGTAAGCAGTTTGTCAACCACCAAACAGAGAACGTGCTGACAATTTCATATCTTTACAATTCAAACCATCTTGGAAAACGGGCATAAAATCTTACTGCGTAGATGTCCTGCATTCCATTTGTGGTGCCATTTGACCTGTGACATTTGAAGGTGAAATTATCTTTGGGGTTTGTGGGGTTGACATAATGAATAGCAACACGTCCCTCTATGCTTCCAATGGCAAAGCCTGTAGGAGCATTGCTCTTCTTGTCCATGAAAATGCTTACACATCGATGCTGTTGAAAAAAATTCAAACGTGAAATTTGAAGAATGTAATTTATCTTTTAACCAAATTTCTATTTCAAGTGTTTTGATGCTGAAAATACATTAAACCTTAAATATAGTATGAAGTGTTAATGTTTAGTGCATTGATTAACAAGATAACCCAAAGTCTTTCTGTAATGTAGTAATTGCATTTCCAAATCTGAAGTTTGCTAGATATTCTGTGATTTGGTCAGACGATGTCCTATGACAGACCAGTATGAAGATGTAGACTAAATACATGTATGTTGTACATCTAAATTATGCCAAAAAGGATCATCAATCTCTAACCATTGCCCTGTGTATGGTTAAAACTTCAAACGATGTTAACATTTTGTGAACTACTTCTTTTGGGTGCAACTAAGTGAGTGAAAATCGTAATTGTTGCTCAGTGCTTAGACAGAAAATTTGGCCCTTGGCGTTGGCAAAAGAGTAGGAAAAATACAAAGAAACATGTCTGACAATTTAGTTTGAAATTTAACAACGATTACACAAGGGTACCCTGATCGATTCGACATCCCTTTTCACTGTCAGACTTGAGCAAGTTGTCTGCAAATTTGAAATTCTATCCCTCGGAAATTTTGAAGTTTCTGCGATGTGCTTAGGGTTTAATTGACCTGTTTATTCATAATGAAATTAGGATCGCGTAGTATTTCTGCCCCTCCCCTCGATCCCGTCACCGGCGTTCCCGGCTGATCTACGCATGCCATGACATAAAAACTCTTCATAGCTTACTTTATTGTTCTCCTTGTACACAATATCGACTCTAAATAAGAATTTCTTGTGTCTTTGTTGAAAATTCTTGTGAAAATTAATCGATAATACACCGGGAAAGCCAGTTTACACTTCTACCATATTCAATCTGACGTAAACTGTGAGTTCTACACAAAAACGTTTTCAAATTTCTAATAAATTGAATAATTTAACTAATAAAGAAGCTCTTGCATATTATCACAACAGGGTCCAGTATCATTTTACATTACGTTACCTCGTCCGTGATATGGAATATACGTGTGGTCGCGATTACCGTACAACCAACAATTGAATACGGTAGCTGCGGTTAATAATACTATTTTATGTAAACAAGTATTGAGTTACAGCTTTACAATTTATATATTTAGTGAAGTAAAGAATATGTAAACAAAAAATTTGTATCAGCACGACGATGTTCAATTGACTACTTTAAAATGATGGTAAAACACTGCGATAAAAATTGTAAATGCGGCGGGGTTTTTAGGCAATGCGGCTGTGCCCGTCAAACAAAATTTTAATTTTTCTTGGCCAAACCTAAACATTTTATTCAAAAGAGAATCTTTCTGAAGAAAAAGGAAACTTCAGTAATAATTAAAGATTACATGTAATTATAGCTATCATTTGTCACATAGAATGCCAATTCACTTACTCTTAAAAGATTGATATGAATATGTGTAAATGTAGTTGAAAATTGTAAGATTAATTGACATACATGTTATTTGGCATACATGACTATATCCAAAAGGATAAACAAGTAACAATTGCATAAAGATTTCAAAGTTCTTAAAAAGTGTAAGTTTTATTGGACATTACGATAAAAATTTGTTAGGTCCAATAAAAACTCACATTATAACTATTATTTAGACTGATAAAAATCTAAAATGTCTGATATTCCACAGACGTTTTCAATAACTCCGAGATTTGGATTTTCAGAAGTCTGTTTTACATTTTTTTACCTATTGACAGACAAACGGATGAATAATTACTGTTCATAACCTTTTCTTCTGCAAAAATGCATTATAATTTACTAATTCTAAATGCACAGTAATCTTACCTGAAATTTGAGTGGAGATTCAATTTTTGAAAATTCTTGTGGCTGGTTTTCCAACTGATATACAATGAGTTCTCTGCCAGCAGTACCAACTACTGCCATGGGGTATTTCTGAACAAATATAAAAACATGAAAAACACCATGAAATGACATAACAATGCATATGATCAAAGGAAACATGAAGTGATGGCTGTTCTAACCCCTGAACACACGGTGACCTGAATGTTAATGTCACCTTTTTACCTAAAAAAATATGCCCCCATAATCGAAGATTTGGGGGCATATTTTTTTAGGTAAAAAGGTTGATTTCAGGAAACAAGAATGAAACAGACAACTGTGGTGCATATATATACAATAAATGTCATAATTTGTGTTTTGTTAGGGTATGCAACACACAAGAAGTGCATTTATGCGCTAATGCGCATTATATGTACGTTAAATGCACTTGGTATGTGCTGCATACCCGTAACAAAACATAAATTTAAAAGACACTTATTCTCTATATATATACTGATAGGGTGGTTCCTACAACAGTAGGATATACCCTTCCCATTTTTGTTTGCAAGGATATAACCAACATTCCCTTTAGGCCATACAAAATTAATGTTTTGTTTGACGGGCACTTTTTGAGAAAAAAAAGTGAGGGAGGCAGGTTTTTTTTTTTTTTTTTTTTTTTTTTTTACAAACGTGAAATTTGATCTTTTAACCAAATTTCTAATTCAAGTGTTTTGATGCTGAAAATACATTAAAACTTAGGTATAGTATGAAGTGGTGATGTTTAGTGCATTGATTAACAAGATAACCGGTCTTCCTGTAATATAGTAATTGCATTTCCAAATCTGAGGTTTGCTAGATATTCTGTGATTTGGTCACACTTCTTATATATCATATGACGATGTCCTATGACAGACCAGTATGAAGATATAGACTTAATACATGTATGTTGTACATCTAAATTATGCATAAAAAAGAACACCAATCTCTAACTGTTGCCCTGTGTAAGGTTAAAACTTCAAATGACGTTAACATTTTGTGAACTACTTCTTTTATGTGCAACTAAGTGAGTGAAAATCGTTATTGTTGCTCAGTGCTAAGACCGAAAATTTGACCCTTGGCGTCGGCAAAAGAGTAGGAAAAATACAAAGAAACATGTCCAGGGATAGGGAAGGCCCATTCTGATAGAAAATGGCCCATAAAATTGGCAACTCGCTGCGCCCTGGTGCCATTATTCTACGGCGTCCATTTATGGTTTTTAAATCTAAAAGTTCTGTTCTCGTATTTACGTTGTAACGTATATCTACACCAGGAGCAGTAATACAGAGATCGCAGCTTTTTGTACATGGCCAGTCAGTCAGAAGCACAAAATTCTTCTGTCCACTAACAATTGAAAGATTCTTTGCTATTTTGATACAATATTGATTTTTCTCCGACATTCTTTTTTATCCCCGTTCTGCGCCTGAGATTTAAATCTCCAACGTCCACTTATGTATCTTATCTACGTACTTGTGTATGCGTTCGTCCGTAAAATTATCAAGTGGTCAGTCAATGGGTACAAATTTAAGTAAAAAAATGTACTGTAAATTACTCATTAGAAACGGTAAAATTGAGAATATCGCGACAAAAAAATGTGCTAACGTCTAATGTATTATACATACATGCATATGCAAAGCTTTTCGAAAATTGATCATTTTTGGAATGGCCCTTTCGTGAGGAAAGATGGCCCATTGTTTTTGAGAATGACCCATTGAAGTCCAAGTGGAAGGTGCCATAGTCCCATTGAGCAAGTTTGCCTTCCCGATCACTGCATGTCTGACAATTTGGTTTGAATTTTAACAACGATTACACAAGGGTACCCTGATCGATACGTCATCCCTTTTCACTGTCGGTCTGGAAATTTGAATTTCTATCCCGCAAAAATTTTGAAGTTTCTGCGATGTGCTAAGGGTTTAATTGGCTAGTTTATTCGTAACGAAATTAGGATCGCGTAGTATTTCTGCCCCTCCACTCGATCCCGTCACCGGCGTTCCCGGCTGATCAATCTGACGTAAACTGTGAGTTCTAAACAAAAACCTTTTCAAATTTCTAATAAATTGAATAATTTAACTAATAAAGAAGTATATAATGCTCTTGCATATTATCACAACAGAGTACAATATCATTTTACGTTACGTTACCTCGTCCATGATATGGAATATACGCGTGGTCGCGATTACCGTACAACCAACAATTGAATACGGTAGCTTGGGTAAATAATACTATTTTATATAAACAAGTATTGAGTTACAGCTTTACAATTTATATATTTAGTGAAGTAAAGAATATGTAAACAAATAATTTGTATTAGCACGGCGATGTTCAATTGACTACTTTAAAATTATGGTAAAACACGCGATAAAAATCGGAAATGCGGCGGGTTTTTAGGCAATGCGGCGGTGCCCGTCAAACGAAACTTTAATTTTTTTTGGCCTTACATATATTCTGAAATTGATAGAGGAGACTCTAATCAAATTAGGAAGGTATCAGAAGTATGGAAAAAGTAGGCTCTAATCAAATTAGGAAGGTAGGGGTAGTATGGAAAAAGTAGGCTCTAATCAAATTAGGAAGGTAGGGGTAGTATGGAAAAAGGATGACATATACTATGGGTACAAATATAAAGCAGATGTCCATTAGACAAAGGATTAAATTAGGAGAGTATGAATCATATGGAAAAGAAATCTCCCCTGTTTTTGCATCTATAATGAGGGCATGAGTATTTGCAGATATCTGTTACATTAAAGTTTAAATTATTAAATTATGGTAGGTTAGCTTCAGTAACATTTTAGATGACTTCCTATCAGAGCAGATCTTGAACCATTAAAAGGAAACCGCTGGAGTTGATACTAATGGGGATAAAACTCTACTTTGAAGGGCAGTGCACTGTAAAATATACTCAAGTAGAAATCATTAACTGAATAATAGTCTTACCACGTCTGCACAGTAACATCTTTCTGGTAGCTGGATGGTAGCTATGGGATTTGGAGTTCTTGTGTCCCAAAACTAGAGTAAATAAATTAAATTATGAAAAGTTATGGAATTCATATAATAACTTCATTACCTACAGCGTACATTTAACATCAGAATTGCCAGGTAAGAGTCAGTCTGATTAAAACTTGCCCCCCTCCTCCTTCGTTGTCAGGGTCTGGAGTACAGCCTTTAAGGGTCGTTCTGCAAATTAAATCCTGACTTACAGGTATGCAATATGATCTAATTACGAAAACTATTTTATAATGGGGATCGGGACAAATCTAATAATGGCGGCACCAATGACCACAAAGTGTACACCAACAATATTGTATTTTACAGTCAACAATTGTGTTTTATGTGGTTTTTCTTTTATACAAAAGGACACTTCCGATGATGGTCAGGTTATAACCCAAATTTTTCTTTTATTTGAAGTTAAATTGACATGGGAACATGTATACAACATTGATAAAATTGATGTTCTGATTGGTTAATAAAATCTCATGAATGTTCCAGTCAAAAGTTCATTGAACACAACCCCTAACAGGTGTACTCTAAGACCCTAACAACGAAGGAGAAGGGGGCTGGTTTTAATTTAATGACTCTTGGGCCTTTGGACTTGTAGCTCGTTAAACAAGTGGACTGTTGCCATAAATAGATGAACATACTGCCCATCCCCCCCCCCCCTAATTGAATTCCAAAACATTTGCCACATGCGTGGTTACTGCGTTATTAAAACAGTGTCTTAATGTATTGTTTAAAAGATATTGAGACTTTCCAAATTGCCAAAACGTGTTTCTAGTCATTTCATGTTCGTTCATGCAGTCATATAACAATGATTTAAGATACAGCGATGGATTTGACCATTATAATTTTGGCAGACGTTTTAAAAAATCTGCCAACATTCAAAGCGCCAAAATTGCCAACGTCCAATTGTGACCAAATTCGCCAAAATTTCCTGAATCAAAAATTACCCAATATAAAGTTATAAGACATCACTTGATACCTTAAGAGTTTTGTCCCAGCTACCAGTCATCACACAGGAGTAATTTGGAGCCTTGATCCAGTGGATGGTCTTCACAGGAGCATCATGCTGGTTAAAAGTAAAGAGTGAGTATAAGTACATCTCAGACATACATGTAGTATGTATTGATCTCAAAATTATGACATGTCTATATCCAAATTCATTTACACACTAAACTTTGACACGGACATGTACAACAAAGTATAAGAAGTAAATTCAAAGACATTGCGAGTCCCACTTGTGGGTATTTGTCACAATAAATGTGTATGTATGATTTCCTCTCAGGTCTAAGGATCCCATAAATCTACCCAAGATTTAAAATGTACAAAAACTAAAGAAATAGGTCATTCTACACAGTTAATGTTAAACACCAAAGGTCAGAAGATTACTAAGACTTGTCAGAGGACAACAAAGAGTATTTCCTTTGGTTTCAATAGTCCATTTTCCAGAAAATATTCATGACTGTTTTAAACCTTGATTTTATATGCGCGGACACCAGACATCACATCATTTGGCAACATTTTGAATTGTGACATCACATTTGATTGCACCGATTCAATGTGTTGTCGTGTTTTCTACTTTGACATCATGTCGAAAATATCGCCAAATTTTGTGATGTTTGGTGTCTGTCCGCCCAATGAATCTGCTGGAAAATCAGCTATTCCCCTACATACACATTATACAGAATAATATTCTTGAAGGTCTTCATGTAAACTGACATCAGACTGTCGATCCATAGTTGTTATATAAATCACAAATCTACTTCATTGAGAAACGAATATAGTCATTCTACAAACCTGAGCAATCTGTATAGCCTGATTACTGTTCAAGTCCCATACTTTTGCTGTCTTGTCACATGATGCTGTGAAAACTTTTGTACCATCCTATTAATTAGAAAGATAAGTTAACAATGATATTACAAAACATCATTTAAGAAATGAATCTTATATTTTTTCTGTTGATGCAGGTATCACCCAAAAAATTGGACAGAAAACTGCATCAATGCGCGTAGCGCGTTGATGCAAAAGTTTTCTGTCCAATTTTTCGGGTGATACCTGCATCAACAGAAAAAATATAAGATTCATTTCTTATCATTTTATTATCATCTATATACGGAAAACAGACTGTTTTCTTTGATCTAAAAACTATCAATCACCGCACTATATTTCGTAAGTCGGAGGATTTCGCAGTGATACGTATGCCAAAACAAGTTATGGTAGCCGCCATGATTCAAACAGCGAACGATCGTCTCTCTTTATCTTTGGAATAAGGACCAGTTTGAGCAAAGTCTACATGCACTGTTAATTTTTGAGTAAGTAGAAAAGAAATGGTACCCTTGAAATGATAAGCAAATATCACCAAATTGTATTTTCAGCAACGAGTTCATTCGTGTTTGAGGGAACCCCCGGTTCTAAAAATAGTGCTATAAATAGACTTCCGTGAAAAATTGTGTTGATCGATGTATCAACAAAATTTCTCAGCCAATCAGAATCTTCGTTTCTTGAAAATGACAATGGAAATTAAATGATATCAATATGAATTGAAACTACATCCTACAGAGACAAATACCCTCAGCAACAGTTATATTTTAAGAAACTGCAGTCTTATATACATACAAGTCTCCGAGTAAAAAAACCCAAGATTTCTTAATTTAAAATGAGATCGTCTTGGACCTATTGTTGTAGTTAAGACTGCCTATCTGACATCCTTCATATTCCAACTCCCTACTACATTGTTTATGTTATTACTCTCCTACAGGCTATGCAAGAGGAACGTTTAGTTTCCACTTTGTCCATCTGTCTGTCTGTTTCATGTCTGTCTGTCACTCTTTAATTTTCAAGACATTTTTTGCCATTTGTCATGTACAATGCTGAAATTTTGTATGTGAGTAATATCTAATTTCCCTATGAGTGACCTTGATCTTTAACCTAATTATCTCAAAATCCTATCTACCCATACATCAAAATTTGGTTTGGGTTTGAATAGGTCAAAAAGTTTTTAGGTTATTATCTAGAATCTGTTAATATGACAGAAGGACAGAAATATCAAACAAGCTAAAGGTACTTGTATACTAATATTTGAAAGCATTATAAAATTTTTCATGGCATTAAAAAAATATGATTTTATTCAAGTCTTACATCACTCCAATCTACATCTAATACAGGCCCGGTATGTGTCTGCTGGGCTTTGGGAACTGTCTGTCCGCTCTGCTGTACCTCCCAACAACGAACCTGACAAATAATATATAAAAACATCACTCCACACTATTAAAACCTGACAAAAACTGACACAATTATACAATCACACCAAGCTTGTTTAGTTGTTACCAGGTAAATCAAATGCTGATCTAATTTAATTCAGCTGCAAAAATAGTAAGATCGTATATGTACATATGTGTGCATAGATGAGTATGTACATGTATTGTAACAGTAAGTTGATGATAATTTGATATACACATCAATTTCAGAATATAAGTTTCTAACTTCACTCTTAATTTCAGTTCATAATGATATGCAAAACAGATGATTATTTAATAATAACATGACCACCTCATGTATTTCTTACATTGTTATCCCAGCTTCCAGCTATGAGGAATGTAGAGGGCATGTTTGTTCCAGGGCTGAACTTTAGGCAACTTACACTGTCATCTGGAGGGGACTGAACCTACATGTAAAGGAAAAACACAAGTGCGTAAATGTACATTAGTATACAGTGTGTTTTATACTATTTACGGAATTATTAAAACATACAGGACTTGATAGAACAGGGAAATATGCTTGACTATACCTCAATATCCTTCATGGCACTGTAATTAGTGCTCGGACCAAATGATGTATTTGCACTTCCAAAGATACTCATCTTTGACTGTAACTTCTGTAAAAATCAAAACAAAAATTATCATAAATATACAGAATTTATAAATAGGACTTTTCAGAAGACAACATAGCTCACCGTGTAGGTTTATGATAGTAAAATGGCAATTTTATAAATTTTATGCATTGATTATCATATATCTCTAACAAAATTTACGACTAAGCGAGATCTATTAAATCGTATCAATTTCATTAAAATTTTTGCACGATTAAATAGTCAAAATTGTGAATTACCACTTTCCAAAATGAGCTGCACGGACAGTAGATTGTGCCCATAAGGCTTGAGTATTGTCAGGTACATGTACCATGCAATACGATAAGGTATTCCGATACAGGGTTGTGATACCATAGTATCAGATTCAAAGAATGAGACATCATTGCGAAATATTAATCGACCATGGGGAGGGGGTGACGTTGACAAGAAAGTTGTTTTTGAACAGCCAATCAGAGCCCTCGGTGGCCATATTTGTTGACTGATCGGCACGAAATACACAAACTTGGTAGATGACCTTGACTACTTGCTTCCTGTAAGGTTTCATGAAATTCTGTGCAGCAGTTGCAGAGGAGATGTCGAAAATGCATCAGCCAATCAGAGCCCTCAGCAGCCATATTTGTTGACCGATCGGGGTGGAAAACAAAAATTTGTAGAGGACCTTGAGTACTTGCTTCCTGTAAGGTTTTGTGAAATTCTGTGCAGCGGTTGCAGAAGAGATGTCGAAAATGTAAAAAGTTTATGCCGGACAGACGACGCGCTATGACTATAGCTCACATGAGCTTTGCTCAGGTGAGATAAAATTGTAGAATTTATTTTGAAAAATGTCGGGATGCACCGATATAACAATAAAACCGCACAGCCCTATATACTATCACTAACATGTCATATGAAATTAATATACTTTTTTGTGAATATCCTGCTCTGTGCCCCTCTCAATGCAGGTTTTTAGCGATCACTTGACAAGAATAGATTTTTGGAAAATAGATGACTCCTAAACCAGATCAAGATATGTTCTTAACTCAATGACGTCACTTTCCCCGGCTTCCAAACAGAGAAGTTACAAACAGCAGGAGAAACAAATGCTAAAAATATACTAAATGAAGTTATTTTGAGACTTCCTTTTGGGTGTAGATTATTTTTCTGAGTACCTAGACGTCTGTATCACCAAAATTGTAAAAAAGTAACCGAACTAGCGAATCATTCAGAAATACCTTCAGCAGGTCCGGGATTACTCCAGAAATGGCTATAATAGCTAAATATGGCTATAATAGCTATAAATGGCTATATTGGAGAAATAATTTTAAGTATTAAAAAATAAAATTTTTGAATTTTTCTTTCAAACTCAAAATCGCAAATCTTTATGACCATCTGATCAAAGTTTACAAAAGAAGGTGGTATGCAAAACTTGCAATTTTCAAGTTTTGACCAGGATAAGTTATCAAAATTTGACTCATTCAATCTCAAAGATGGTACATTTTACATGTCAACTTCTTTAGTAAACATTGTTCAGATCACAGGAACCTGTCGTTTTATTCGAGAAAATAAAATATTGTTCACTACCACACGACTCTGTTATTCTTATAGAAAATACTCAAGGAAAGAAACAAAATCGATGTTGATTTTTTTTCGATTTTCCAGTCACACATGTAAATCCACCAATATATCGTCTACATGGGACACGACGGACGAATCCTGACTTCCAACACTTAAAAGGATATATCATCTTCTAAAAACAACAATAATTACTTACCATAACAGCGGCAGATAGATGCTACAGCTCCTTTTTCGTAGACAACACAATGTTTTCTCTTGTAAACAAAATTTTAGTCAACGCCATGCGACTCCTGTATCCGAATATGCAAATTATAAGATTCAGAGCTGAATGCATAGCCTATTTGCCATTGGTCAAGAAAGTAATTTACTTTCTCAACTTTTAAATGATCAATGATAATTCATAAACTAAATAAACCTATCTTTCTATTCACTAAATTTCAATCATGGCATCGTCCTTTTTCCACCTTTACTCGGTAAACACAAGGAAGAGCGCATTCAAGGGCAGATCACTCACTTTTTTTCCTAGACTGGAGTTGCCTGCTCTTACTTTGCTATCGCGTCGCGAAGAGACAGGTGACTACCGCCATTCTGGAGAGGCTTTTTCCACTCCAGCGTGTGATATTTATAGCGCAAGGGGCAGATAAGCCTCTGTGTGTATATATATTTCGTCTGCTGCATACGCAGCCTTGATATAATATTAATGGGAAGGAGCATGATTTTTAGCCCCATGGACGTAATAAATCTGCCAATTATATTTGTTGAGTCTTGATTAACAAACGAAACAAAATGATAAAGCATACAATGGAATGTATGCTGTTCACCATCCTATATAAATTCCAGTAATCTTAGATGTAGATACATATATATATTGAACATTAACATTAAAAGAAACAGGTAGGCCTACAATGTTACGAAAAAAAAAAATATCCTCCATATATATAAGAGGATATTACAAATAAAACAACGAGAAATATGTGTTGTTTGTACAAAAGAAGCAAATGAGAATCATGCACGGAAATCCAGAATGATAAAAATAACCAATATACGTAAGTCGGCCTCGCTTTGAATTAGTGGTCACCTGTCTAGATATTAATATCTAGACACGCAATGCCAGTCTATTTTTTTTCCGCCATATTTCCTTGGCGGATCTGCCCTTGAATGCGCTCTTCCTTGTGTTTACCGAGTAAAGGTGGAAAAAGGACGATGCCATGATTGAAATTTAGTGAATAGAAAGATAGGTTTATTTAGTTTATGAATTATCATTGATCATTTAAAAGTTGAGAAAGTAAATTACTTTCTTGACCAATGGCAAATAGGCTATGCATTCAGCTCTGAATCATATAATTTGCATATTCGGATACAGGAGTCGCATGGCGTTGACTAAAATTTTGTTTACAAGAGAAAACATTGTGTTGTCTACGAAAAAGGAGCTGTAGCATCTATCTGCTGCTGTTATGGTAAGTAATTATTGTTGTTTTTAGAAGATGATATATCCTTTTAAGTGTTGGAAGTCAGGATTCGTCCGTCGTGTCCCATGTAGACGATATATTGGTGGATTTACATGTGTGACGGGAAAATCGAAAAAAAATCAACATCGATTTTGTTTCTTTCCTTGAGCATTTTCTATAAGAATAACAGAGTCGTGTGGTAGTGAACAATATTTTATTTTCTCGAATAAAACGACAGGTTCCTGTGTTCAGATGGTCATAAACATTTGCGATTTTGAGTATTAGCTCAAAATTCCAAAATTTACTTTTTCAGTACTTAGAATTATTTCTCCAATATAGCCATTTATAGCTATTATAGCCATATTTAGCTATTATAGCCATTTCTGGAGTAATCCCGGACCTGTTCAGTTCGGAAATATCTGCTCGACCAGTAGAAGAATGAAACTACTTATCAGACTTACAAGCAAGTCTCGAAAATAAACGTAAAATAAATTGAAAATTCTGTCTGTTCTCTTTCTTTTTTACGATTAACAAACTACATCAAATTTAGAAGAGGGGTTTTCCAGTTTTCCTCGAATGTGTTCTGATCTTGTCGTACAGACAGTTAAAAGTCCGAGAAGCAGTATAAAGTTTATTATCTGCTCGACTATGAGTACAGTTGGGGATTTTAAAAAGACTGTTAATTCTTGAAATTCTTTCAACCTTTCCTGTAATAACAGAGGCAAATATTTTGACTGCTTACCGAATCTTCTCTCACTCGTGGTTAATTTACCGCTTTCAACATAGTCGCAAATACGCTTTCATTTTATAGCGCATTTCTTCAATGTTTGCCCGGTTTGCTGCATTTGCTGCATTCCAAGACCGGCCTATTGAGTATCATTGCCGGGTTTGCTGCACTCCAAAACCGACCCAACTTTAAAAATATCATTTTTGCGTTCTTTCAGATGAAAAAAAAAGCCCATTGAAAAAGTGGTGTTTTTTTTGGGGGGGGTGTAACTTAGATCAAATAAATTGGAACTTTGACCAGGGACGTATACATATAATTTATGTATACATACGTCCATGCTTTGACGACGATGATTTTAAAAATTGGAAAATGTGAAAATATAGAAATTTTGATGCTCTTTCAGAAGTTCTATTTCCTCCTTTTACTGTGTGTTTTGGGGTAACAAAGTAGAATTTTTGCAAAATTTCACAATTGTTCATTTTCTCTTGCTTCTCAGTCCAACATCATTGCATATGATAACTTCAAAGTCAGTGGCGGATCCAGGGCCTCCTTCGACGGGGATTCAAGGGGCGAATTTTACAGATTTTAACTGAAATTTTGGGTCAGTGCCGGGGGGGGGAGCCCCCCTCCGCACCCAGCCATGAGTCCGCCACTGAAAGGATGAATGACATATATTTTCCTGTATTTTCAATTAGAAATCTCTTGATTTCTGTGTAACCCTTTAGTACTCACAGGGACGTATAATACGTCCCTGGTACTCGCATCAAGTTATGAATAGAAGTCAATCATTGGAAGCAGAACGTTTTATATACGTCCCTGTTGAAAGCTATATTTTTCATACACTTTTATATTCAATATATATTTTACTGAAATTTCATTCATAATTTTAGTGGGTTTTTTTGTGGGGCGCACTTTTTAAAAAATCGCTCATTTCTGGAGAAAATAATATTTGTACTAGGAGCCTTGATTTAACCCTTAAGTCATTCGATTATTTCTTGTGCGCTGTCCTTCCTTTTCAGGAAAAAGGTGGTCATGATAAAAACATATAGATCTGATCTAAGTACAGGTCCACGAAAGGATCAGACAATTGAAAAACCATTAATTTTTGCAGAACTTTTTTCTCTTGAAATGTGTTCAGACCAGCATCCATATGAATGTTCTGATGGAATTTTCCTCAGTCATACTTGGATGGTGAAAAAAGTTATATAGAGGGAGCAAATTTGGATAAAATTTTCCCGCCTCACCCCCCCCCCCCCCTTCATAATCCTTTATAAATTATGAGGTGAATATCTCGCTTCACCATCGCTTCCTTGAGAACTGAATAGCATATACATTGTATGTCTCAAAACAGAAATAAAAGGTTTTGCAAAAAAAAAAAATTGATGCATGTATCACCCCTGTCTGATTCTTACGTGGAAGATTCCTTGTAGTCCAGTCAGTTTTGAGGGGGAAAAAATGACCAAACCTTGAACAAATCAGTAGCAATAGAAATAGTTTTTTTTTCTGTTTTTGTCACATAATTATGTAGGACATAATATATGAAAAATCTAAGACTCAAATATGTGAGGAAATATTATTTTTTGGGGGAAATGTGACTTTTTTATATAAAAATCACCGAAAATAGGAATTTTGTTTTTACTTTTATTGTTATTATCATTAAGAAGTAAACGATAGTATGTCTACGCAGGATGATGAATTTCTACTCAGTTGTTTCTTTGATTTCCAGTTCACTGGGATAGATAGTATAGCGCCAAGGTAAGGTAGATTTATATTATATATTTTTATTATAACTAGATTTTAAAAGTTGTCTTCATATGGAAAATAAATCATCTTAAAAAATGAAAGCAATAGGAAATGTTATAATACTTCGGTAAATTATACATTTTGGGGGCAATATATATATTTTTTGTGCATAAGTGCATAAACATTGGCAAAATCCGGAGATTCGCCTTTCAGAATAAATGGTCTAAGTCCTTGATCTTAAACCCTAAAACTACCCCGAGACGCTTGTCTGAAAGACTACATCTTGCTTGATAGTTTCTGAAGTTTGATATTAAAAAGTTAGATGCTGAAAGGTGTGTACATGTGTTACATGATTTTTCTAAATATAAGTTCGCAAGTGCACGACCCTGACCTTTCAGAAATGACCATGAGTGACCTTTGTCCTACAGCTCACAACCTGCAAGACGTTTTGGAACAGTATGATCAAATTTTGGTAACCGCTTATAAGAATACATTGACCGAGTGGCCTCTACGATCCAAGAGACCACATCCTACAAACATTTTGGTGAAGTATGATCCAATTCTTAGGAAACGCGTAATTAATAAGTGATTTTGGCATTTCAGAAATACCCTTGAGTGACCTGCATGAGCCCTAGCTCATCCTGTTAAAAAAAAACACGCATTTTACTGAAGTATGATGAAATTCTGGTGAAAGTTGTAATAGATATCAGTTTGGACGGACGGACGGACGGACTAGCAGACAGAAAAACGGACATACGGACACGACAGTTCCCAATGAAACTTTTCAGGGAACATAAAAACAAACGGTTTATAAACTACTCAAATTTTTCTTAGATTTCTAACAATGAATATGATGAAATAGATTCGTAAGTATATACTAGAGTTCTGAATTTGAATTTAAAGTAGTTCTCTGAGGTTTATACTACATAGATACTAAGTAGTGCTCCAAATAAATCATTGCCATAAAAACATCATTTGCCGGTGTAGGTCTGTTTTGGCACATTTTGTTGCCACTTCACATTCTGTCTTCAGGGACAACGACAACAGTGCCCAGTTTCACAAAAAGTTCGTACGGAAAATGTCAGGACTTTTCGTAACTTTTGTCATTACATGTAGATGAAAGGCTCACATGTTGTTTCATTTAGATTGTATAATGTTTTCTCATATTAATCATACATACTAAATATAAATTCAGAAACAAAACTTCAAGAAATTTAGTAGGTAAGTAGAACCAATTAAGCGATCAAAAGTTGCGAAAATTCCTTTTAAGATTTTTTGTGAAACAGGCAGCAGTGGCGTAGCCACAAGCGTATGTTTGTACGCAAAAACGACCACATCGTTTTCGAAAAAAAAATGAAGAGGGAAGAGAGAGAGGCCCCGGCATTACCCAAAGAAGGGGAGGTAAAGATAACATGCTTCTTTTAAAATCAAACTACTGTTTCCGTAGTAAATAATTAAGGATATTAATTAGTGAAATAGCCCAGAAACTTATGGGGATACTTATTGGACAATTGTTTTTCTACAACTTGGAACATCAGAAGCTACCAGGTTGGATAAATTATTCATTATAAGGCCAATTTTGGATCAAATTGAGCCTTTCTCCCATAGTTCTAAATCAATCACATGAGAAGTAACCCACTCTATACTCTCTCAAATACCCAACTTGATATAATCGTACTGTCCTCTTTTCCCTGGGGGGTCTGGAAGAGTAGAAAGTTGGGGAACATCTCACATAAATGACTGTGGGTTCAGCCGGTAAGTTTTAATTTGAAGTTGCAACTAGATCATTCGGGCAATTTTTCTTTTAAATTTTATCTTTTAAAAGTTATCATACATGCAAAATTGAATACTGTTTGTAATCGAGAGAAATAACAGTTTTACCACAATCCCCTGCTGAATCATCAATTATTCTACATTTGAATACTGTAGAGGGGGTGGACAGGGTGAAAGGGAGGCGGGAGGAAGGGCCCGGGAGGAGGGAGAAAAGGGGAGGGAAGAGGGGGAAATGGGCGAGAGGAGGGAGGAAGGGGTGGGAGGGGGAGGTAAGGGAAGGGTGAAAAGGAGGAGGAGGGAGGTGGCGGCGGGAGGGGGGGGTAAGGGGTGGGAGGGGGAGAGAGGTACCCCCTGTCCGCTCCTCCCCCCCCCCACTGTAGCTTTACTAGTACATGTGTATATGCAGGCTTTATTTGGTATGGACAGAAAGCAGGAGATGATTAACCCTACTTTTACTTGATCTAACCCATTATGAATTCATGTGAGTTTACTCTCTCTAAAACAACTTTGTAGTATGACTATCCAGGACCTCACCAGTCAAGGTATGTTTACCGAGTCAGAAAATCAGTCTCCCCCTAAATATTCAGATATGCCTAGCATTAACTACAGCAGGTATAGGTAAACTCTTAAATAACTTACGCCCCGGGAAAGCTGCTGGACCTGACAACATTAAGCCTCTCCTGCTTAAAGAACTGCACCATGAGATTTCTCCGTATCTCCATGTAATTCCAGGCTTCAATCGACAATGGCAAAGATGTAAATGAGTGCTGGATGTCTTTTAGATCTATTTTTATGGATATTTTGGAAAAAATAGCACCTGTGAAAGAAAAAAGACTCAAACAGAGGTCTGAACCATGGTTAAGCAGTGAAATTTTAGAATGTATTCATTTGCGTGACAAGGCACGTTTATGCTTTAGGAAATATGGTAAACAAGAAGATTTTACTCTGTTTAATAAACTTCGAAACAAGGTCCAAAGGTTATGCAAAAAAGCAAAATCTGAATATTTTGATAGTCAGATAGAAGAAAATAGGAACAATCCTAAAGAATTATGGAAACAATTTAAGAAACTTGGTTATCAAAATAGTACCAAATCTGAATCAAGTGTTGTTTTGAATATAGATGGTTCAAATTGTCATGAAGGTACAACTATAGCAAACCATTTTAACGAATTTTTTACAAATGTTGCAGCTAAACTTGTTGATAAGCTGCCCATTGGCAAAGGGACATTTTTAACATCATGCCCAGTCTTTAAGAATTTTTATCGGGCAAGAAGTAGCAATAAATTTCATTTAACTCATGTTTCTGAGGATTTTGTCTTTAAAGAACTTTGTGGTCTTAATATAGCCAAAAGTACAGGTTTGGATGGAATTCCTGCTAGATTTTTGAAAGATGGTGCTCAATTTTTAAAGCTTCCAATTACTTTCTTGATTAATAGGTCCATTTCTGAAGGCTCTGTTCCAGATGATCTAAAGGTGGCTAAAGTGAAGCCTTTATATAAGAAAAACGACAGGCTCAAAGCGGAGAACTATAGACCTGTGAGCATCCTTAGTATCGTTTCTAAAATTCTTGAGAGGGCAGTGTATACCCAACTTGAATCTTTTTTAGTGAAAAACAATTTGTTATATGAACTGCAGTCAGGTTTTAGAAGTAGATTTTCCACAGATACCTGTTTAATACATCTTATTGATCACATAAAAGCTCAGACTGCCAAGGGTTTGTTTACGGGTATGGTCTTATTGGACCTACAAAAAGCATTTGATACTGTTGATCACAAAATATTGTGTGAAAAGCTTTCTACAGTCGGAGTAGAATCTGTATCTTGGTTTAAGTCATATCTTACATGTCGACAACAAATTGTAAATATAAACGGTGTAGACTCAGAGCTTTGCAATGTGACTTGCGGTGTACCACAAGGTAGTTTGTTAGGACCATTATTATTTTTAGTGTATGTGAATGATATGCAAATTAGCATTAATCCAGATTGTAAAGTTTTATTATATGCAGATGACTCAGCAATTCTATTCTCCCATAAAGATCCTCAGGTTATTTCAAGTAAATTGACATCAGTAATGGAATCTTGTCAAGATTGGCTAATCGATAACAAGCTCTCTTTACATTTGGGAAAAACAGAAAGCATAATATTTGGGCCGAAAAGAAAATTACAACAAGCAGAAGAAATGTTTTGTGTCAAATGTAATAACCATACAATTGGTGTTCAGAAATGTATAAAATACCTTGGAATTTACATTGATAATATGCTAAGTGGTGAATATATTGTTAACTCCATTGTTAAAAAGGTTAACCAAAGGCTGAAATTTTTGTATAGAAATAGAAGTTGTCTTTCCTTGTCTTCTAGACAGACTTTATGTTCTGCACTGATGCAGTGTCATTTAGATTATGCCTGTGCTAGCTGGTATGAAGGTCTTACAAAATGTCTGAAAAAGAAATTACAGGTAGCACAAAACAAAATGGTTCGGTTTATTTTGAATTTACACCAGAGACATAGTGTGTCGTATTTAGAATTTGAGAAATTAAATTTACTAAATATATCGAATAGAGTGAAGCAACTTCGATTGAACCACATGTTTAACATATTCAATGGAATAGCCCCTCGGTATATGTATCAGAACTTTGAGAGAAATGTTAGCACTCGTAACACTCGATCTGGTCAATCCAACTTTATAGTACCCTTTTCAAAAGGGGCAGCAGCATCATCTTTTAATTCAACAGCCATTAAGGACTGGAATGCTCTCCCCGAGGACATCAAAAGTATAAAAAATAAATGTATTTTTAAAAGACAGGTAAAATGTCATTTGTTAGATAACATGAAAAGGGGACACGAGAGTGAGTTCATTTTTTATTAAATGTCGAAGTGCTGTGTATTTTATCATATATATCATGGTGTGATATCATATATATTCATAAAATTGAATGATTCTAGTCAGTGATAAGAACATCTGAGGTTATACTCTTACAGTTTTAGTGCTCATATCATAGAGTTAACCATTAGTGCTCTATAACCCTAGTGCTCAAATACATGTATCAATATATATTATTGTATTGCATTGATATGCTCAAGTTTATATTCAATATAGAGATAACAGCTGTGCTCTATAATTCTAGTCATAATATTAGTAATACTTAAGTTCGATAAAGTTTATTTTTTGTCTTTAATTAATATATGAATATTTTCTATGGGACCCCAATGGAAATAAGCCTTTTTTAGGCTTTATTGGGTTATCCTAGATAGAGGGCATTTACTTTTTTGTACTTTTTTACTTTATACTTTTGACATATATATCTGATAATTACAACACTTTTGACTTTAGGTGTTGAATTAATTGTGATAATTTCTGTGATTAGTTTTGTTAATTTTTGATATCTGTGATATTCCTTATGTGTAATTTAATTTGATTAGAGTATGACTCAGATCATGTGATATTGTTTGATAAGCTGACACTTTTTTTTTTTTTTTTTTTTTTTTTTTTTTTTTGATTCAAACCATGTGATTGTTTTAATTAGTTGTTAATTAAGTTGATTTAAATCATGTGTTAACTTAAAACTTGTTTTAATAAGTGTAATATATGCCTTTTATCTGAATAAACATTATTATTATTATTATTATTATTACAGTGGGTCCTTACCGGAGGACTGGACCAAAGCCAGGATCTCTCCAATATATAAAAAAGGTGACAAGGGGGATGCAGCAAATTACAGGCCTATAGTCACTGACCTGTATTTGCTGCAAACTCCTTGAACATATAATGTTACATCAAATCTTCTCAAACATTTAAACAACAATAATATATTATATGACCTACAACATGGTTTCCGCGAGAAACGGTCTTGTGACACACAGCTGATCATGCTCATCGAGGACCTTGCTCGAAGCCTCCAGGAGGGTAAGCAGACTGATCTTATCCTTCTGGACTTCATTAAGGCCTTCGACAAGGTGAACCATGCCAAACTTCTTTTTAAAGGAGCTGTTAAGATAAGGGCTTGATTAATTTAGCCCTGAAATCACTCGATTATTTCTCGTGCGCAGTCCTTCTATTTCAGGAAAAAAAGTGGTCGGGTTTGAATAATAAAGTATTAGAAGATTCCAAGTAGGAATTTTTAAAATAGATTTGGCGAAAGATGTTAATATAATTACGAGTTGAAGAGGTAGGGGGTACTGATGAGAGAAAACGTCAAATATCGAGCGAAAATGCATTATTTTTAACAAATTTGATTTAAATTATAATTCTGTACCTTTTAATATCAAAACTGGATAAATGGAATTAACCTTGAGGTTATTATATCAATATAATCGGCAAAATCCGCAATCCGGAAACTGAAAAACGGTTATATTTCGTATTTATCAGTCACAAATGTAGCTTTCAGGCGCGAAATACGCACAGTGTAGAAATAGACAACTTTATCGTTTATTTCCTCCATAACGGATAAATATTTGATTGGAACACACTCTGAATAGATTTTTACGTGATACTAAAGGAAAAATGGCAATTTTAATTGATTTTACCGGTCTAAAGACTGATTCTAAAATATCCATCCACCCCCCCCCCCTTTTTTTCGTTTTTCGCCTGTGGGACATTGTTCCCCCCCCCCTCGGTTCAGAACCCCACTTGGTCAGAAAATGTCTTTTATTGATATACACCTTTGGTGAAAATGGCATTCTGAACCGAGGGGGGGGGGGGACAATGTTGTAGAAAAACTTTCCGTTTTCCATTGATTTCTATTGGAAAAACGCTTGTTTTGACCCAAAATTTGGGCAAAAATCGGTCATATTTTGACTAATTTATCCAACATGACAGAAGATTCATATCTGGGCTAAGTAACTTCGTATTTTTACCGAAAAATTTCCTCATTTTTTGCATTTTGAAATTTCGACTTTTCAGGGCAGATTTTACGCCTTATCTTAACAGCTCCTTACATGATTATGGGGTCAAAGGTCACACACTTGACTGGATAAGAGGCTTTCTTTGTCATCGGACTCAAACTGTTGTTGTGGACGGGGAAGAATCATCAGAGGTCCCAGTAACATCCGTGGTTCCTCTGTGATGAAATATTTCTTCCAGCATAATATTTATTCCTTGGAAATTTTATCATATAATATTTTTTCCCAGGAACTTTTATCATGTATTAAAAATTCCGAAAGGAAATTTTATTATGTAATGAATCTTCCATGATCATAATAAAAGTTCTCATGCCATGGAAAATATATTACATAACAAAACTTCCATCTGGAATTTTTTTTCATGATCATAATAAAAGTTCTGATACTAGTACCCATGGTAAATCTTACAGAACAAAAATAAGGATTTCATATATGTGCATAATAGATTAATAATTATCACTTGAAAAAATATTATAATGAACTAGGTATTTAAACATCGAATTCAGAATAAGAAATTATACATTTCAAAAATCATGTACTGTATAGCATGGAAATTTGATTCCTATATTATTTCTTCCAATAGCGGAGTGTTTTACTTGTAGAAAAAAATTAAAAGTTTAAAAATTATTTTAATAAAATTGAAAAGATAACTATATTATTAATACATATGAACATACGAACCATTCCACAGAATTATTTCTGTAAGCTAACCATGTTACTGTAATTATTGAAATGTTTAAATTATGAGAAAATATCTGTAAGTCAGTCATTTATGTATTTGAAGCATAGAATGAAAAAATATTACACATAATACTTACATATAATATTTCTTCTATTTCAAAGAAAAAGTAGTCCTTTTGGGTAGTGAAAAAGAGTAAAACATCAACAATTTTCATAACAATGTTTCCGTCCATATTGACGGAAACGTTTTCATGAAAATTGTTGATGTTTTACTCTTTTTTCACCTACCAAAGGACTGTGGAAAAAGTATTATGGACAAGGAAAAAATATTCCATAATGAAAAATCCTGGGAAATTTCATTATAATAATATAACTTCCAGGAGGAAGAAATATTATGCGGAAGAAAAGTTTGTTCACACCTCAGGGGTCCGTTCTCGGTCCCATATCATTCCTCGTCTACATCACGATCTCCCTTCAAGTGTAACCTCTAAGGTTCGACCTTTTTTGCTGACGACACTTGACAAACAGGATGACAGTAGACAACTACAGAAGGACCTTGACAGCCTACACTTATGGGAAGGACTATGGCCTTTAATGCTCCCTCAAAATGCCAAGTCATTCAAATCTCACGCTCCGGGAAATTCACGGACAAACACTACAAACCACAGCAGAGGCAAAATACTAAGGCATCATAATAACAAATAAACTCTCATGGAAAACACACGTGGACAACATCACAAATAAAGCAAACAAAACACTTGGATTCAACTGTTTATAAGTCCTTGGATTCATTAAACGAAATATAAAAACCACACATCAACAAACAAGAGAAACAGCATACAAAAAACTTCTAAGGCCACAGTTAGAGTTCAGTTCAGTTCAGTTCAGTTCAGTTTCTAGGAAATCCCTCCTTTGACTAAGGAGCACCCGAGTAGGTAAAAGGATAGACCAAATAAAAAAATAGAAGGTATAAAACTAAGGAGGGGGTAGGTACAGAGTAGGAAGTAGAAAGAAGGGTAAAAACTTCCGTTAGAATAGATAAAAAATTATTGATCCTAGTGTTATGGTGTACTTGTGAGTTTGTGATAACAAGAACTTATGTACATTTCGCTAAAAAAGGGATTTTAGTCTTTACATACTTACACCTATTTAAGACTTCTGAGCTGGATAAAAAAAAAATAAAAAAAAAAACAATAGAAAATATTATAATGGGTCTTGTATCATATTATGTAAAAGATTAATCACTTAAGAGCAGGGGTAAAAATGACGACGGATTTTGAGTAAAAGGGATGCTATTTAACATAATGGGTTAAGGGGGGGGGGGTTACTATATACATTGGGGTTTACATGTTCTTTGAGATCTGTCATGTATATTATGTATATGTTAAACATCTACTGCATGTAGTCTAGTTTAATGCTCTGATTTTCTTTGATCTTTCACAATGCAGTGCATACTAGTATATAAGGTTTCGCGCAAGCCCCTCCACGGCCCTCTGGATCTGAAGATTTTTATTTTTTCTGGATGAAAATTCATTCTCGAGAAGTTGCAATAAGGCCTCGTCATTCAATGTGAATCTGTTTGTGTTTTCACTGCCGATCTGTGAGCTCAAAAGCTCTGTCAAATTTTTTATGTATGGATTTCTGATATTAGTTAAGCTGGGACAATGGAGGATGAAGTGTTTACGATCCTCATCTCCATTTCCGCATAGCCGGCAATGCATGTGTGCATTCTGTTGATTATGTTTATTCTTGATGGACTGAAGCATGTAGGTATTTGTTGCAATTTGTGCTTTTATTATGGCCTTCCTGGTTGCCTTTGGAGAGTCCCTGCTGGAGCACCAGATCAAGTGGGGCATTTTACACGAGTTTGGTTGGAGTTTCAAGAGATTCAGTGATGTCTTGTTTTGGTTTTCAATTTCTCTTTTGCTTTGCCAGAAGATGTTGATTACATTTTTTGATTTGTTTTTCCATAGTTTAAGGTCTTTATCGTTTCGGATGTTATTTAGGAGATATTCTGGATTTGGAAGATTGTATTTCTGTAGAGTCTTTTTAGCCGTAATGAACCAACTATTACTATCCTCTTTTTTGATTTTAAGTTGTCTAATTGCAAGATGGTGTTCTGCGCTAGTAGGATCTTTTGCAATGTTGAGAAAGTTTGTAATTATTTTTGTGTCAATATGTGCTTCAATAGGTTTAGCACCCACTAGAGCTAGTGCTGCAGCAGAGGCGGTCCTTTCAGGAATAGTTTGTAACATTTTTAGAATTTTTCTCTGATAAATTTCAAGCTTTTCAAGGTCTTGTTTTCTAATCGTAAGTAATTCAATCCCGTGGAGTAATCTTGGTAATACAAAAGTTGTCCATAGTTGAACTGTTATTGTCGGTGATAAACCGTTTTTGCCATGCATTCCACTTCCGAAGAGGGCATATAAAGTTTTTCGTGCTGTATCAATTCTAGATTTTACATCTACAGTGTTAGTTTGGTCTCTTTCAATACCCAGATGCTTCAGTACAGGGACTTGTTTGATTATCAGCCCTCCATAAAAAATATCATTCGTTTGTTTCTTTTTTGCGCCTGTTGTGAATGTTAAAACTTCACTTTTAGTTGGATTTATGGTAAATCTCTCTTTATTTGCAGTCATTTCTATGACATTTGTTAAAATTTGAGAGTCTCTGGAATTTCTTGATAGTAGTGCTATGTCATCTGCACAAGTGGGGGCAGTGAGATCTATGTTACCTAGTTTTACCCCCTCAGGGACATTTTGCAATGTGTTTATTAAATCGTTGTTGAATCTTTTATACATGAGAGATGATAATTTGGCGCCTTGCCGGATGCCTTGCTGCAATGTTATCTGTTCTGAAAATTTATTGTCCCATTTGACCATTGTGTTTGCTTCAATATGTAGTGATGTGATTATTTTCCAAAGATCTCCCTCTATTCCATCCTTGAATAATTTACATAATAGGTCGTCATGCCACACAACATCAAAGGCTTTTTCTGCGTCAAATGTTTGTAAAATAAGCGGTTCTTTATTATCTTTTGCATCATAAAAAGCTTCCGATATGAATAGACCAGCCATGAGAGGTGAGGTCCCACTTGTGAATCCCCTTTGTAGTTTATTTTGAGATGTATTTAAAATTGGATCTAGAAGGTTTTGTGAGTAGGATTCTATAATTTTGCCTATTAGTGAGGTGACTGTTATGCCTCTGTAGCTTCCTGGCAGGGTTTTGTCTTTACCTTTTTTAATATGGGTGTTAATACTCCAGTTTTTAGAGTTTTTGGTATATCTGCAGATTTTAGAATAGAATTTATGATGTTTGTTAGTACAGGTGTGACTTCTTCAAGTGCATACTTGAGATGCTCAGCAGTAGGTCCAGATGGGTCCGGAGCCTTATTGTTCTTTAACATGCTGATTATTTTGCGAATTTCATTTTCTGTTACCTCTGGAAGATTAAGGTTTTGGTTGTTACATATGCTCTCTATAATTACTCTATTGCTTTCCACTTGAGATTTGTGGTTGTCATCATAATTTGTGTTTTCTTTAGGTTGAGCTAGGTTTTCAAAGTGTGTTTGCCATCCTTCAATAATATTATCATAGTCATTGTAGATTTTATCATTAATTTTGATGTAAGATGTTTTATCTACGGATTTTTGCCTTTGTTTGTTTACAAGTGTGTAAAATAATTTTTGATCAGTCTCAATACTGGCCTGTGTTATTTCATTATAGAGTTTCATTCTTTCTAAAGCTGATTGTTGTCTTTGTAATTTTCTAAAATTTCGTTTTGCTTCTTTTCTGGCTTTATATAGTGAGTTGTCTTTATCGTGTGGTCTACCTGCTTTTTTCCAATGGAAGTGTGCCGTTTTTGATAGTTTTGTTGCATTTGAAATTTCAGGGGTCCATTTAATTTTTGTTTTTTCACTTTTCCTTTTTTTTCCTTTGCATGTTAGCCGTTTTCTCAGCCTTTTTTAAGGCATCTGTGAAACCCTGTATTTGTTCTGAAATTTCAAAGTTAGATTTTACTGTGCACATGTTTTTCAAGGCTTTTGAGATTGTTGATTTATATTTCTCAATGTCACATTTGTCCCAGTTACATTTCTTTGTTTGGATGGGGGGTTCACTTTCATCATTGTTGGCATTTTTCATTTTCTAGAGAGCATACATTAGAGTATGCCTCATTTTCTAGAGCATACATTAGAGTGTGCCTCATGTGCCTGGGACCCTTACACTAAAGACCTCTCAGACCAAATTGAGTATGTTCAAAGAAGAGGACTTCGCCCGTTGGTGCCTAAACGACTTCTCTCCTTATAGCAGCGTAACTACCATGCTTTATCAGCTCGGCTGGCAGCCATTTCAGCACAGACGGCAAACTGCAGTTAATTTTCGGCATTGTAGCAGTCCCTATTCCTCCTTACTTCCTTACGCCTGTTATAGGTCTTCAGCCAGAACTGAAACCACCCTACCATTTTTCCAAGGACTATTATAATTTTTCATCTTTACGGTAGTCTTTTGGAACAAACTACCCCATGACATTGTCACACTGACAAACCTTTAATTATTACCTTAATCTTTCAATCCCCCTTTTTAACTGTAAATACATGCAAATCATTTTTAATCGCAGCACTTTTCTTACTTGCACAGACGCGCACGCTGTTAGAGTACTCAGAAATGAGGACGAAACAGTATATAAAGAAAGAAAAAGAAAGAAAGAAAGAAAGACAAGTTGATAAAATATTTTCAAGTTTTCCTTAAAATTTTACAGTCTTCATCCTAAGTTTATCGATTTCCAATGGTTCTGCAATGTCTTTAGAACGGACTATAACAAGTACTGAACTGTTTTGTCTCGTATCGAAAACGAGGCTTGCGCCATATTGTTTGGACGGAAAAAAGCACTGGCAGGAAGAAGAAAAAACAATTCAACATATTTTTTGGCTACACGTGCAAGATTTGTATTTCAGTCTGACTAATCAGGTATTCTAGAATATTTTTAATTGTGAGGTTAACTATGTATATAGAAATGCGCACGACAAAAGACATTTTTTGTTTGACAACCTTCCTCTTTCCAGTGGTCAGTTGTTTTTTTTTCCGACGGGAATGTTTTGTTTGGTGGAATATGATATAGTCTACAAGACATTGAAAAGTGTTATCTTACAGGTACAGTGTTGAATTGACCATTGTATTTATAATTTTTATTAGTTGTATACAACACACCTGTACTGATGACCTCATCCAGCATAAACCCCACCCTTTTTTACAGTGGTTTATCAGACGTTGCATTGCTAAAAAAGTGGGTGCTGTGTGCCGATTTGTTTCTCAAAAAGTGGAGTATGTGGAGTACACTGCTTCAAAATTCCTCATCCAAAGGGACCTGGAAAATCCACGTTAATGTCAGTGACCGTGGTGACTAATGATTGAGTATGTCAGTGTTGTATGCCAAAATGTGCCGCTACTCGCCTATGCATCACCATCTTCTCTGCGTCAATGGAAACTGAGGAGCTAGCTTCTTTCTTTTTGTCTAGTGCAACCTTGCGCTAGACAAGAAAGAATGAAGCTGCTCAGATTCCATTGAAATTCTTGTGTGGGTTATTTCCATCACAAGTTTCATAATGACGTACATGCTATACTGTAGAATACAGTACAGGGTACCATTAGAAAAAATAAGCAATCTACAATTATAAAATTAATAAATCCAATTTGTATAAAAAATATTCAATCACATCCTGCAGCTGAAAGTTGTTATGATATGAGTCAGATTTGACACTGTGATGACGACTGTCGATTTGTGATCATTTACAAAGGAGCTGTTGAGATAAGGCGTAAAATCTGCCCTGAAAAGTTGAAATTTCAAAATGCAAAATTTAAGAATTTTTTTCAGTAGAAATGTCAAGTAACTTGGTCCACATATTAATCTGCTATCAGATTATATTAATATAATATATATAACCTCAAAGTTAATTTCTCATATTCAATTTAGACTTAAAAGGTAACAGAAGTATAATAAACATAAAAAAATGTGTAAAATAATGCATTTTTTGTGCATTTTCGTTCGATATTCGACGTTTTCCGTCGTCTGTACCCCTACCTCTTCAACTCGTAATCATAACATCTTTCACCCAATTTATTTACATTAAATACCTACTGGGAATCTTTTAATACACTGCTCCCCCGATTTATCGCCCCTCGTTAAATCGCCAACCCTGGCTACCGCCACTGTTTCCCAACGTACAGATTTCCTTACGTTATAAACCCCCGTTGTAACGGCAACCCCCGCAGACCGCCATCCGCCACTGAATTCGGCGTACAAATTGTCGTATTTGGTACAAAAAAACCCCGATTACAATGCCATTTAATTGAGTTGTTATCACTAAAATAACAATTTAGATTCATAGGTGCACTGTCTTGTTAATTATCGCGCTTGGGTTTACATTAATGTTTTGATAAACAATCAATATATGTACGTATGCCTAGATAGTGTAATTTGAACTTAAATTTATACTTATGGCGAGTCCAGTGAGGATGCAGATATTTAAAATAGAAAACGACATTTTAGCCCAGCATAAAATTCAAGCGTCATTGAACCGACTATAGACAAAAAGTAACAGATGCAATGAGCTCGGCGCTTCTCATGCCAATGCAAGGAATGTGCTCATCAGTGCCTACATGTTCTAAAATATAAACCTGTATCATGTATTTCATGTTACTGCTTAACACAGACTTCTATAAGGGGCGGCACCCGGCGAAATTTCGCCGACTCAGATGATAAAAGTCGCCGGTTCTAAAATTTCTCAATTGCCGCCTCAAATAAATCGTTTTGAAAACTGCATTTACATGCATTTTTCTTTGACCCAGCACATTCTTGAAATGCGAAAATAAGATTTTTTAAAAGCGTATAGCTGCCTATCATCCTTTTTTTTTTACTCCCTCGATGTAACGCCGCCCTCACTTTAACGCCAATTTTTTCTCTGGACGGATGTTGGCGTTATATCGGGGGAGCACTGTACTTTAAATTGTTATCCTGACTAATTTTTATCTAAAGTGGAAGGACAACGCACATGAAATAATCGAGTGCTTTCAGCATAGCTGTCAACTGACCCGATTTCGACGGGTCAGTCCGGCTTTTTTACCCTTTGACCCGATTATTTTTTATCACCCGCACGGGTCATGTCTTCACCCGATTTTTCGTTGCTGACCCGGGAATCACCTGATTCCGATTTGGTTCTGTCTATTACTTGGGACTTTGAATTTCCAGTTGTGACTTTTCAATTAAAACACCTGCAGTTACAGGTAAATTGGGTTGTTTGTTCAGTGATATGGGAAGTAATTAGCCACTTTCATATTGTTTTAACAATCTGGGCTTGGATTATTATGGGAATGTCTATGGGAAGACGATCGTAAATATGGAGATTTATGCAGACGAATAGGGACAAATGTTTTTATAGTGTTTAAAACAATTGAAGCAGTGAATTATTTCACACAAAATCTTCATCATGGTATAGCAATTACAAAATAAAAATATATCTAATAATCTAGTCTAGCAAATCTTCAGGCCTTGATTAATAAGTCCTAAAATTTAACACATGTGCTACATTGTCATAATTATGCAGTATTACAATTTAAATAAATGCTTTATATGTCTTACAATAAATGAACTTTATTTACCTGTATTTATTTTGGGGGGGGGGGGATTTTATTCATAATGAAACAAGCAAAAGGTTGCGATTTTGTTTCGTGCGCTATGACCCTCTTTTTCATTTCCCAAAGAGGGTCATTGACCCTCTTTTGTCTGAAAAAAGTTGACAGGTATGGCTTTCAGGGCTAAATCCGGCCCTTATCTTAACAGCTCCTTAAACTTTCATGATACTGTTGGTCTTAATTCTACTTTTGAGAAGCGAGCCTGAAATTTGACAAGGTAATGACACTGCAGAGCAAAAATAACTACTCGAATAGAATATGATGCATCTCAATTGCTGAGAAGCTGCACATTTTGGTGTAGTCACTGTTCGATGAAAAAAACTCCAGTGGTGCACAGGGTTCTGCGGGTTCAAGAGGTTTGAATCGGTGTACACAGGTGTACACACTTTTTGAAGACAAAACGGCCCATTAATTCTCACTCACATACACCTTGAGACAAAAGAAAAAATGTAGACAGCAGTTTGAGATTTTCTTGTCTCACACTTGATGTGACACATTTTGATGTAATAGAATGTAACGTAACATCATGGTTAGATTTGTGCACATAGTGGTCTCGATTCTTATTTATAAATAAGATAATTAATATTTTAATGATAATAAAATTAGCTGAAATGAGAAAAATAATCAATCTTGACATTGCAACTGAGACTGGAATTTCATTTTGTGCAAAAGATTTGCTACATCCAGGACTCAGCAAATCTCGTTGTGGATTGCAAATCTTTTATACTTGGATGAGATTCCCCTGTCTCAGTTGCAATGTTGTGAGAGATTCTATTATCCTCCCACTTCAGACTAAGGGCTATCAAAAGTCCCAGGGATGAGAATCATTCTGTGATGTTTTGAATTTAGATCTGGCACTCACTTATCACTATCAAGTTGCCAAAGGGAAGATCTGGAAGTACAAAAGGACTTTATTTATACAAAAACAGAAGTAGATTCGCCCCAAAGTACAAGATCAGCAGAAATCCTGTATTTTCAGTGTGACAATATTTCTGGACATAATATTTATTTTCATGGTAATGGCTAGGACCTGCAATAGAAAATTTACATCCCCTTTAAATTCTGACATTTTTGTTTGGGTAAGTGAGTTTCCTTGCTGGGTAAGCTCATTTTTGGTGGGCACTTACCCGTTGGTAAGTGGTTTTTGAATAAAATCCTAGCACATTGCCTCGTGAGTAGTGACCTTGATCTTGGAATTCGACCTAATTTGAATGAGTGGTTAAAGTTTCTGGTTGAAGCAAAATCTAAGAAACAGTGGACAGTTGAAACATAATATTACAATTTACACATATAGGTTGTCCAAGACAAGATCTTTCAATTTATGCAGTAATAAATTTTACCAAGTGACCTTAACCATGGAATTTGACCATCTTTTAAAGAACTTTAACTTTGGACTATTTCTCTTCAACTAAATGATACGAGGCTGTATAGACTATAGATTCCTTGTGACACAAGTTTTCATTTGATAAAATGACCTTTGAAGTAGTGGCCTTGACCTTAAACTTTGACCTACTGTTTATATTAATGGACTTTGGCTATATCTCAATATCTATTAAAGATGGGGCTTTGATATTTCTCATGTAGATTTCCTTTTGATACGAGCTTTCATTTTATACTTTGACCTTTAACCTAGAGTGGCCTTGACCTGGTGATCTTTACCATTTATTTCCCATCTCTTTGACCTTTAACCTAGTGACCTAGACCTAGTGATAAATTTATTTTCCATCTCTTTCAAACCCAAATCCAAAAATACAAGTTTAGTTATAAAATATACAAGGGACATTGTACAAATGTACCTCAGTTATAATTTTGAGCAATATACTGTAGGTCCGAATATAGATGTACGGATACTCTTTAACTTTTTACTGACAAAAACTTACTTTGCAATCCGGTAATACCATCTTTAGTAGTGTTTAATTTTCATACGATAAAAAAGGAAGGGAAGGGGTTATTTTTGTACATCTTGGACTTCTGCTCCAAAGCCACAGAAGAGATTTTAATAAAACTTGATAGGAATGAAGTTCTCATGGTGCTTAACGTGTGTTGTTGTATTTACTCTGGATCTATTGAGGATTGGCACCACCACAGGTAAAAGTAGGTCATAGGGAGTAACTTCCTCTTGACTTCAGAACCAAAGCACATCTCATGGAAAAACAGAAGGATGTAGAGGCATGTTTGGAGATGTTTTGCTACAAGTGTACTTTTGTTTCTACTCAGAAGTGAAATTTTAAATTCGATTTGGACATTGTCACAAGTTTCTCATTTTTATGCCATTTCCTTGATTAACTCAATACCGGTAGAACAAATGTTTATGCACTCATATGCTCTCTGTTTGTCACATTTGACTTATCTATTGCTTTATCGATAAATTTTATTTTCATTACAGGTATAACCCTGGAATCAAAGATTTTGGGTCATATATTTTTTGGCCTGTTTGTCTGTCTTTCTCTTTGTTTGGCCGTGGCAAAAACTTTAACATTGGGCATAACTTTTGAATCATAAGTGATGAAGCTTTGATATTTCTCATGTGTATTCCTTGTGACAAGATCTTTCTGTTGATATTTTTGACCTTGATCTTTGACCTACTTTTCAAAAACTTTAACATTGGACATAACTTTTAAATAGTAAGTGATAGGGCTTTGATATTTCACATGTGTTTTCCTTGTGGCAAGAATTTTCTATTGATACAAATGTTTTTGCCTTTTGACCTTGACCTTTGACCTACTTTTCAAAAACTTGAACATTTGGCATAACTTGAATGGTAAGTGAAAGGGCTTTAATATTTCACACGTGCATTCCTTGTGACAAGATCTTTCCATAGATACCAATTTTTTTTACCTTGTGACCTTGACCTTTCGCCTACTTTCGAAAAACTTTTAAGATTGGACATAACTTTTGAATGGTAAGCGATCAGACTTTGATATTTTACATGCTTATTCCTTGTGACGAGACCTCCAATATTTTTTACCTTGTGACTTTGACCTATTTTTCAAAGACTTAACATTGAGGATAACTACTTTTATATTTCGCATGTGTATTCCTTGTGATGAGACTAAGTCACCTTTCAGTTAATACCAACATTTTTGACTTCGTGACCTTGACCTTACACCTACTGAACAGAAAATGGTGTAAATACTAACAGATGCCAACAGGGGCATTCATGTTTCACAAAAACAGGTTTTATGTTGGGTTTTTTTAATGAATTGTTTTCTTTATAGAGACAGGAGGGGAGGAGATACTTTTGTAATTTTTCTTCTTCTTAAACAAGATCAACAATGTTCTCAGGTGGGCAACATACACCCACCTGAGTGTCTTGTTTTTGTCGACATTGAGCACTACTCATTATACCATATACTATTTTCTTTAGGTTCATTATCAAGGTTGAAAAAAAGCTGTAGATAGTGTAGGAAATTAGCAGAAAGAAATAACGGAATCTCTTGTCAGAGAAGAAAATTTGGTAAGTCACATGTAAGTTTGAAATGTCTTTAACTTTTATGAATCTGCAACAGATAAAGCCTATATACAATGTGTCTCATATTTGCATTTATTTTGTACTATGAACTGCTTATTATCGTGCCAAGACCTTTGTATATTATCTTGGACCTTTAGTTGCATAGGTTGCTGTGATCAGGGGACATTGTGTTCTACCAACATATTCTTCTTCCTGCAACTTTATTTCAAAGTAGCGTCGATAGTAAATTTCCAACTATCTTAATATTCTCTTATTTGTTGATGGGTAGTAATTTTCATCACCATTAAAAAGATTGCAGCCACAAATGGTTTATTCTAAATGAATAAATCACAAATTAAAATCATTTTAGTAGGCAAATGAAATTAAATCTGAATCTGAAGCAAGAGCAAAATTCGTAATTTTAACATTTTTATGGGAAATGCTAGCTATAACTTCAAGAAACAGTAGGTTTTGTAACACCACAAAATTCCGTATTAACGGCCGCATGGCTAAACAACCAATGAGATTCCTAGAAAATTATTTGCGGTGTGACAATATGGTACATGTATATATTCACCCTTACTATTAATCATCAGACATTATTTAAGAATTAAGAATATTTAGAAAACATGACTGACATTCGAGACTTAACACAAATCCACCAGAAATATATTAGAATTTGAACATGTTTAAGGAAAGTGAATTTAGGTGAATAGTAATTAGAAATGCTTAGAGTCTAGATTTTTATGAGTAAGACTTAAAGATCTGAAGTACTACATGTAGTATTGGTGATAAAATCTTACATATACATCTTAAAAATGTGAGTTATATCTTGGTAGTGTTAGGGCCTCTGTGAGCTCATTGTATTTGATGCTTCCATAGTATAAAGACAGTCTTTACGAAAACTTTTTTCAACAACTATCCCGAAGATAAATTTTACTAGTTGTTTGTAGTTTCCTAAAGAATTTCTACTAGCCCAGCAAAAATTTTGGTAGCCTCGGGCTAGAGAGTTTTTGGAACGACTGTAGAGAATTAGAATTCATTTTTAGTTTCTTTCGGTGTTGTTGCATATTGAGTTTTCTTTTGTGTTGTTGCATGAAGTTCAGTGTTGCATGAATGTATATTTCAGTTTCATTTTGCATGTTGATTTAGTTGAATTTTTTGTTTATTTGCACATTAGAGATCCAGCTCAAAAGATGCCTTTCCAAACAAAAAATGAACAAATTGTCAAACTGCGGACACAGGTGGAGCATCTTCGCTGCCATCTCAAGATAGAACGTATTCAGACATCGCGGGCAATCAAGGAGCTTGTTCAGTTCTGTAATCAAGGACTAGCTGGTGACCCCCTTATCTTTCCTGTCAAGGAAAATCCAGTTCAAAGAACAGAAAAGATGTACGATTCTCTGAGTTCATCATGTTATGTTGTGCTAAGCATATTGTTGTAGGACATGTATATTTATTATTGTTTGTGCACATACTACTATACAAACACCTGATGTTGACGCATGGTGGAAGAACAAATTATGCATAATGTTTATGCTTCCTTACAAAAACTGATCTGATTATATCTCTCTGTCCACTAATACGAAATTTTCAAATTTGAAATATGAGGTATGACCTATGAAAAGTAACATTTCCTTTTGAATTTTCATATACTTTAAATACCTGGAATATAAAATGTAAACTACATAATTACACTAACAATTTAAAAACCAATGATTAAAAATTGGGAAATTTAAAAAAGCACATCATTTATGAAAATACTAACTCAATACAATGATAAATGCCATAAAAAATACATAATTGATGTTTGAGTTGGAAGGTGCATAAGAATGTGTAACAATTCTTACAATTAAGTACTTATATTACTTGATGTACTTGAAAATTTGTGATTTGAGGAAGTAAAATGATAATTAATACAACAATCCTCGTCTGAAGTGCTAGTAGGAAGCATATTACAAGTTAAAGTACTTTGCTTATTTTCTAAAGTGTAGCTATGATTACACACAGATTACACATAGAGGTTGTTATAATTATGCAAGTATTTATCTGTGTATCTATAAGGATTCTGTTAATGTCACATTTATACTTTATAAATCATGTATTTCTCTTCTACCTTTTATTTGGAGCGATGAAAAAAGATTGATTGATTATTTATCAATTTGCATGGAAATATGTATACATGACACAAATGAAATGAGAGGTGGATAGATATTAGTAAAATAAATATTCAGCCATCAGCAGGAAAACGGAGGATCCTTTCTAGTCAATATTTCCTTCCCTTTTGTCATTTCGTATTTTACAGTAGTTTTCAAAAGGAAGCAGTGATAGTAGTCCATGTTTCTAGTGTGAGGATATGTAACTAACAGTATTTTTACGTTATTGTCAGTAACTAACCTATGATAGTATCATTTCATCAAGCTACTGAATTTTATCATTAATAGATAAACATACGTAATTTATAAGTAGATACTGAATTTAAAAACATATATAGTAATTTTTCTGCAAATTTATTATTACTTTAGTAATATTTTATAGGGAATTACAAAATGTACAAGATAAACCTTAAAATTAATATGATTATGGCAAAAATGATACTAAGATGATTGCTTCTTTTGTACAATGATTAATAATTCATTTAGTCTTTTTGAATATGTATTTCAAAATATGTGTTTTGCAATGACCAAATTCATCCCCTCAATTAGAAAACGAGTAGGATACTTTAAGGTGCTAAATCGTTTTTGATTAAGGTATATAATTATCTTCTAGTATGTACTTCAGTGCTTCGTCTCGTTGTAAAAAATTATTTCTAAAAAACATTGATAAATTGATTTTCGTAACTGACTCCATAAGCAAAACCCTGACCCCTTCCTTGATCAGCTCAGAATGTTAAGTTCCATATTTCCTTCAAATGAAATTTAGTGTATTTCCTATAGATTTTCCTTGAGTTTACATGAAGTGTGTTTTTGAAACAAATATCTTGTGTTTTTGTATTTTTCATTATGTTTGATTCTTTACAGTTTCAGTTATATGTGTACCTAAGCCCTACTTTAATTTTAGTTTTGTTTTCAAAGTTTAATTGCACGTTTGTGTATTTTCTGTTCTGAAAAATTTGGATGTTGTCCTGTAACTAACTTTGTAGTGTTATTACAAATGCAAATTTTCCATACATGTAAAAGCAATTGTCAAGCTTGGCTTGAATTTTGAATATACATCTTCGGACCTTTTGGCAATTTAATTCATGTTGTAAATTGTAATAGCATTGATTCCATACACCAATTTGCACCATTGTATACTTGCATTAATTATTAGACATGTTAGACAAGAATGTTTTGATTCTTTGTGTATATATACTTAATTGATTGAACTTAAATGATTGTATCTAAACAGAAAACAAGGGTATAAAATAAAATTGATATTACTAGTGCATGTTCTATAATTAATGAAATTACTTGTTAGTAGTTCATACCGTAGCCACAGAAACGGCCAACGACACTTGGATATTTGGTTGGTAGGGGTGTGTTGGCCGCAGGAATCTACATTGAACAAATCCGGAATCCAAATTCAGGATACTGCCGGCACGAATTGGCACATTTTCCAGGGGATTATTGACTGTATCTCACTCGAATAAAATAAAATTAAACGATCGGCAATCATATTTTTTCTTGTTAAGCTTTAATATCAACAATACGGCCGAGATTCTACTTGCCTCCGCTTCGTCTCTTGGAATTCAAGCGCCATGTTTATAGTTTACACTCATGCGTCAGGTCAAACATGTGACACCTCGACCCATATGTATGGACGTTGTTATGGTAGCAACCTCGCGGTGTCACATGTTTGACCTGAGGCATGAGTGTAAACTATAAACATGGCGCTTGAATTCGAAGAGATGAAGCGGAGGCAAGTAGAATCTCGGCCGTATTGTTGATATTAAAGCTTAACAAGGTAAAATATGATTGCCGATCGTTTAGTTTTATTTTATTCGAGTGAGACACAGTCAATATTCCCCTGGAAAATGTGTCGATTCCTGCCGGCCGTATCCTGAATTTGGATTCTGGATTTGTTCAATGTAGATTCCTGCAGCCAACACACCCCTACCAACCAAATATCGAAGTGTCGTTGGCCGTTTCTGCGGCTATTCATACTGGTAATTAGTCCCTTACCGGCTCGCCGGAGGGGACTTATAGTGTCCAAACAATTTGTCTGTCTGTCTGTCACACTTTTAAAATAGCAATTCTCTGTAAGGACCAAAACCGATCGGCACGGCATGTCATGGATTTTGATGATTTTCGGTGTAATGGGTATATATTAAGTACTGACCATGAAAATGACACTTTTTGGCCAATGTGACCTCTGGTTGCCATGGTAATGAGGTCATTCTATTTATAGCACTGTTGGGACCATGAAATAAGCCATCTCCGGAGACTTCGTTGCCATGGATACCACTGTAACAGCTTTTTCATTTTTATATGATTTATTCTTCTTTACTTCCATTCTTACTTAGTACACTTAGTTATGTGATATTTATTACAGGAAGCTTATTGTATTAAGTCAAAATAAGTCAAAATGAAGCGAAAAATAATGGTGAAAATAAGGGCCAATTTAGTGTGTTTTTGACCATTTTCAATCTTAAATATCACAAAAGGCACCAATAGGAGACCAATGATTTTCATCAAAGGAAATATATGTTTATTGACAAATAAAATGAACGAAAAATTGGAGTGGGTATTTTAAGAGTTTTACCTAAATTCTGTCACCAAAGACCGTTGCCATGGCAACATTTGACCTTTTTGCTTGTTTCATATTATCTTTGAAATAGATTTTATTCCTCTTTAGAGTTACATAAGGTTGTCAAAATGTATGCATGTATATATATGACTTAAATCTTTTACATAAGAACAATTAAAATGTTCAAGGTCATTGGCTTGATATTCAAGGTCATTTATACTTTGAGACTCAAATTTTGCATAAAATATTGATTTTTTAAATTTTTTTGTTACCGAATATAATTATGCCCCCCTTCGAAGAAGAGGGGACATATAGGTTTGCCGCTGTCGGTCGGTCTGTCGGTCTGTCGGTCGGTCCGCGACATCAGTTTCCGTTCATTATCTCTGGAATGGATTCACATATTGAAATGAAATTTGGTATACAGACACATCAAACAAAAATCTAGGTCAAGTTCATATTTGGGTCCGATCAAAAAAATTTTGACAGAGTTATGCCCCTTGCATTTCGAAAAATACCAAAATTTCAGGGTTTCCGTTCAATATATCTTGAATGGAGTTACATATTGAAATGAAATTTTGTATACAGACTCATCAAATGAAAATCTAGGTCAAGTTCATATTTGGGTCCGATCAACAAAATTTTGACAGAGTTATGCCCCTTGCATTTCGAAAAATACCAAAATTTCAGGGTTTCCGTTCAATATCTCTTGAATGGAGTTACATATTGAAATGAAATTTTGTATACAGACACATCAAATGAAAATCCAGGTCAAGTTCGTATTAAGGTCCGATCGAAAAAATTTTGACAGAGTTATGCCCCTTGCACTTCGAAAAATACCAAAATTTCAGGGTTTCCGTTCAATATCTCTTGAGTGGATTCACATATTGAAATGAAATTTTGTATACAGACACATCAAACAAAAATCTAGGTCAAGTTCATATTTGGGTCCGATCAAAAAAATTTTGACAGAGTTATGCCCCTTGCATTTCGAAAAATACCAAAATTTCAGGGTTTCTGTTCAATATCTCTTGAATGGAGTTACATATTGAATTGAAATTTTGTATACAGACACATCAAATGAAAATCCAGGTCAAGTTCGTATTAAGGTCCGATCGAAAAAATTTTGACAGAGTTATGCCCCTTGCACTTCGAAAAACCCAAAATTTCAGGGTTTCCGTTCAATATCTCTTGAGTGGAGTTACATATTGAAATGAAATTTTGTATACGGATACATCAAATGACAATCTAGGTCAAGTTCTTATTTGGGTCCAATCAACAAAATTTTGACAGAGTTATGCCCCTTGCACTTCGAAAAAAAACCAAAATTTCAGGGTTTCCGTTCAATATCTCTTGAGTGGAGTTACATATTGAAATGAAATTTTGTATATGGATACATCAAATGACAATCTAGGTCAAGTTCTTATTTGGGTCCAATCAACAAAATTTTGACAGAGTAATGCCCCTTGCACTTAGAAAAATACCAAAATTTCAGGGTTTCCGTTCAATATCTCTTGAGTGGAGTTACATATAAAAATGAAATTTTGTATACAGACACATCAAATGAAAATCTAGGTCAAGTTCGTATTAAGGTCCGATCGAAAAAAATTTGACAGAGTTATGCCCCTTGCATTTCGAAAAAAACCAAAATTTCAGGGTTTCCATTCAATATCTCTTGAGTGGAGTTACATATTGAAATGAAATTTTGTATACAGACACATCAAATGAAAATCCAGGTCAAGTTCGTATTAAGGTCCGATCGAAAAAATTTTGACAGAGTTATGCCCCTTGCACTTCGAAAAATACAAAAATTTCAGGGTTTCTGTTCAATATCTCTTGAGTGGAGTTACATATTGAAATGAAATTTTGTATACGGATACATCAAATGACAATCTAGGTCAAGTTCTTATTTGGGTCCAATCAACAAAATTTTGACAGAGTTATGCCCCTTGCACTTCGAAAAAAACCAAAATTTCAGGGTTTCCGTTCAATATCTCTTGAGTGGAGTTACATATTGAAATGAAATTTTGTATATGGATACATCAAATGACAATCTAGGTCAAGTTCTTATTTGGGTCCAATCAACAAAATTTTGACAGAGTAATGCCCCTTGCACTTCAAAAAATACCAAAATTTCAGGGTTTCCGTTCAATATCTCTTGAGTGGAGTTACATATAAAAATGAAATTTTGTATACAGACACATCAAATGAAAATCTAGGTCAAGTTCATATTTAGATCCGATCAAAAAAATTTGGACAGAGTTATGCCCCTTGCACTTTGAAAAATACCAAAACTTCAGGGTTTCTGTTCAATATCTCTTGAGTGGAGTTACATATTGAAATGAAACTGTTACTTTATACCCCCATAGGTTGTATCAATGCAAGTATAAAGTTGTGACAGACTTTAATCACAGAAGGGGTAGGGGGGCATTAATGTTTTACAAACATGACTTTTAACTTGTTATTTTTTATTTGAATATTTTCATAGGTCATATTTTTTATGAAAGCAAATGAATATAAGAAAGATAAATCTTAGAATTTATTGAACTGGGGAAATTTAATGGGAAAATATTTTTTCGTCAAAAAAACAAGAAAATACAGATTTCGTCCCTTTTTTATCAAAATACTCACCAAGAATTTAGATATTCGAAGATTTGAAGAAACTTTATCAATAGTTCTAAGAAGTTAGTGATACGTTTATCATATTATGGCAAATAACTTAAGTTCAATATTTCAAGGTTTCTAAAATATTGGCACCTTCATTTTATGAAAAATCAGGATTTTTCGTCAAATCTGGTCACTTATAGTTTAATGACCTTGGAAATTCAGTCGGTGACCTTGAAATAATTTCAAGGTCATTTTTAGCTCTACTGGTCTCAGACCAGTCGAGCTTATGCGATACCCCGGCGTCCGTCCGTCTGTCCGTCCGTCCATCCGTCCGTCCGTAAACATTTCTTGTGCTCGCAACTCCTCTGAAACCATTGGTGATAGAAAGTTAATTCTTTTTGCATCCTATTTGGTATGTGGTCTAGTTGTGCACCTGACATTTGGTTTCAGCCCCTGACCCCCAGAGTCTTAGAAAATGGGCGTGGTCATGAAATTCTATGTAATCTTGTGCTCGCAACTCCTCTGATACTATAAATGATGGAGACTTCATTCTTTTTGCAATATGATGGGTCTGTGATCTAGTTGTGCACCTGATACTTTGTTTGAGCCTCTGACCCCCAGAGTCTTAGAAAATGGGTGTGGTCATTTTCTCCTATATAACTCGATGTAATCTTGTGCTTGCAACTCCTCTGACACAATAAATGATGGAGACTTCATTCATATTGCAATATGATGGGTCTGTGGTCTAGTTGTGCACCTGATATTTTGTTTGAGCCCCTGACCCCCAGGGTCTTAGAAAATGGGTGTGGTCATTTTTCCTATGTAACTCTATGTAATCTTGTGCTCGCAAATCCTCTGACACTATAAATGATGGAGACTTCATTCATTTTGCAATATGATGGGTCTGTGGTTTAGTTGTGCATCTGATATTTTGTTTGAGCCCCTGACCCCAAGGTTTTAGAAATGGGTGTAGTCATTTTCTCCTATATAACTCTATGTAATCTTGTCCTCACAACTTCTCTGACACTATAAATGATGGAGACTTCATTCATTTTGCAATATGATGGGTCTGTGGTTTAGTTGTGCATCTGATATTTTGTTTGAGCCCCTGACCCCAAGGTTCTTAGAAAATGGGTGTGGTCATTTTTAAGTCACCTACCGGCAACGCCAAAGGGGACTCTTAGTTTCCTCTCGGTCTGTCTGTCCGTCTGTTTGTCCGTCTGTCCGTCCGTCCGTCCGTCTGTCCGAATATCAGTTTTCCGGACTTTTTTCTGCAACGCATGGGGTTATCAAGATGAAATTTGATACACAGCTTGGTCTTCAATAGTAACAGAACAAGTTCAACTTTCGTCACACTTGACCCATTTTTCAAGGAGTTATGCCCCTTGATGACTTGGAAAATTCACTTTTTGTCAGTTTTCCGGACTTTTTTCTGCAACGGATGTAGATATTCAGATGAAATTTGATATACAGCTTGGTCTTGGATAGTTGCAGAGCAAGTTCGACTTTCGTCACGCTTGACCCATTTTTCGAGGAGTTATGCCCCTTGATGACTTGGAAAATTCACTTTTTGTCAGTTTTCCGGACTTTTTTCTGCAACGGATGGAGATATTCAGATGAAATTTGATACACAGCTTGGTCTTGGATAGTTACAGAGCAAGTTTGACTTTCGTCACGCTTGACCTATTTTTCGAGGAGTTATGCCCCTTGATGACTTGGAAAATTCACTTTTTGTCAGTTTTCCGGAATTTTTTCTGCAACGGATGTAGATATTCAGATGAAATTTGATTTACAGCTTGGTCTTAGATAGTTTCAGAGCAAGTTTGACTTTTGTCACGCTTGACCTATTTTTCGAGGAGTTATGCCCCTTGATGACTTGGAAAATTCACTTTTTGTCAGTTTTCCGGACTTTTTTCTGCAACAAATAGAGATATTCAAGTGAAATTTGATAAACAGCTTGGTCTTGTATAGTTACAGAGCAAGTTTTGTTTTCGTCACGCTTGACCCATTTTAAAGGAGTTATGCCCCTTGATGACTTGCACAATTCATTTCTTTTTTCAGTTTTCCACACTTCTTTCTGCAACAAATACTGAAATAGAGACACTGTATTCAGGTAAAATGTGATACTCAGCTTAGTCTTGGATAGTTACAGAGCAAGTTCGACTTTTGTGATGCTTGACCTATTTTTCAAGGAGTTTTGCCCCTTGATGACTTGCACAATTCAGTTTTTGTCAGTTTTCCAGACTTTTTTTCTGCAACAAATAGAGATATTCAGGTGAAATTTGATACTCAGCTTAGTCTTGGATAGTTACAGAGCAAGTTCAACTTTCGTCACGCTTGACCTCTTTTTCTAATCGATAAAGCTAAAGCAGATAAAACCTCAGAACTGAGCTGCACAGACAGTAAGTTCAATTAAAACTCATACATGTTTAATTGAAGAGTAATTCATAGGCAGAGTTGCAGGACATAAATATATGCCGCCGGTAGGGGACTATATCGCTCAGCGATCATAACATTTTTCCTATTGTCTCTATGTAATCTTGTGCTCGCAACTCCTCTGACACTATAGATGATGGAGACTTTATTCTTTTTGCAATATGATTGGTCTGTGGTGTAGTTGTGCACCTAAGATTCTGTTTGAGCCCCTGACCCTAAGGGTCTTCGAAATAGGTGTGGTCATTTTCTCCTATATAACTCTATGTAATCTTGTGCTCGCAACTACTCTGATACTATAAATGATGGAGACTTTATTCTTTTTGCAATATGATGTGTCTGTGGTGTAGTTGTGCACCTGATATTTTGTTTGAGCCCCTGACCCCCAGGGTCCTAGGAATGTGTGTGGTCATTTTTTCCTACATAACTCTATGTAATCTTGTCCTCGCAATTCCCCTGACACTATAAAATTAATGATGAATTGATATCTATGCAATTTGATGGGTCTGTGGTGAATGTTGTTGTGCACCTGATATTTTGTTTGAGCCCCTGACCCCCAGGGTCTTAGAAAATGGGTGTGGTCATTTTTTCCCATATAATTGTGCTCTCTACTCTTCTAATGCTATTAATGATGGAGAGTTAGTTCTTTATGCAATATTATGGAATTGTAGTCTTGTTGTGTCATTGATAGTTCATTTGAGCTAGCAGCCCTTTGCCCCTAGGATCTTGGAAAAGGGGTGAGGCATTCTTTTTTGAAATACTATATCTCGGATATAATGAATTATATGAGTGATAACCTACTTGCAGTTTAATGGATATGTTGTTTTGTCGTGCTATTTATAATATGTTATAGCACCTGTTCCCTATGGTCTTTGGTTTAAAAAAAAAAGACAGGAAATTGATGTTTTAGAAAAAAACAACAACCAGTAGAGCTACAGTCTCATCAGAGACTTCTGGTTATATTTAAACTCCTCTAATAGATGTATACATGAACTTCTGTTCCAATGTCATGTGTAGATACTTTGATAGAGGTTGTGTTTAAATCTATCGTATGGAAACCTTTCAGCCGATTGTTGCCATAGCAACTAAATTTGATGCTGCTTTGCATATAAAAGGACAAATAAGCCCAATTAATTTTTCATATTAATGTATAGTTCAAAGATGTTACTAATTTTTAATTAGAATTTGGACTTCAAAAATTGGTGCTTTTATGAAATTTTCAACCTTGTAAAACTGTGAAAACATGCAAAAAAGGGTCTTTAAGTGCCAAAAACAGAGCCTTTTGATACCCTTTTTAAGCCAAATTTTTCATCTTGTATACAAAAGGCATCCGAGATGAATGTAAAAAACTTTACAAATATGCATAATAATAAGGATTAAAAGAAAATAATCAAAGCAATTTCAGATTAAAAAAGTACCTGTTTCCATGGTAATGAAGCCTACAAATATGCCTCGTCCTATAGATTTTCCCTATTTTTGAAACTTCAGACACGGTTACCATGGCAACGGCAACCTTTTTGAAATAAACTGGGGTTGATTTACATACTAGTGCTTCATATTGAACTTCCATACCAAAAATCTCAAAAATCCATGACATGCCGTGCCAGCATGTCTTGAAATTCTTTGGTTCTTACAGAGAATTGCTGTTAAGTTTTCTGGAATTTTTTTTTTTTCGCTGTTGTCGCATATATTGAGCTCATTTTTGGTATGAGAGTATATCTCAGTGTGATACAGATCAAGTGTGAGTTTTGTTCTGATTGACCAATTCTTACAAGAGTTATGGCCCCTGGACTTTACAAATTTCATGAAATTCTCAGTTTTCCAGACTTCTTCCATGGTATTGCCGATATTGAAATGATATTTTATATCTGAATACATCTTAGTGTTCTACAGATCAAGTTCATGTTTGGGCTTTTTTGTTTTGCTGTTGTGGCAGATAATGAACTGATTTTTAGCTCACCTTGACGAAGTAGAGGGGGGCTTATTATATCGCCCTGTTGTCAACGTAGGCGTCCGCTTTATAGGTTAAGCAAAACGGGACAGGTCCATTCCCGCCAAACTATAAGTCCTACATCAACCTTATTAGCGTGAATGATGCATCTGAGGATACTCACAACAATGCATGGTACGGAGACTGCATCTGACCTACATTTCATGCTTGAGTGAGCAGGTTAGGTAACTATAAAATGGGACAAGTCCATTCCCGCCTTACTATAAGTCCTACACCAACCAAACTTGTATGGATGATGCATCTGAGGATGCTTACAACAATGCATGATCCTGAGGCTGCAGCTGACCTACATTTCATGCTTGAGTGATCAGGTTTAGTAAAATGGGACAGGTCCATTCCTGCCTTTCTATAAGTCCTACATCAACCAAACTTGTGTGGATGATGCATCTAACGATGCTTAATCCAATGCATGGTACAGATGCTGCATCTTACCCACAGTCCATGCTTGAGCAATCAGGTTAAGTAAAATTGGACAGGTCCATTGCCGGCCTATTTTTAGTCCTAATTTAATAAAAAGCTTGTGAGGTTGATGAATCTGAGGATGCTTACTGCAATGCACTATACAGATGCTGCATCTGACCTATATTTCACGCTTGATTGATCAGGTATGGTAAAATTAGAATCTTCATTTCCAGCCTCTTTGAATTTTTTATCAACGAAACTTATGTGGATGATGCATTTGGAAATACTTTTTGCAATGTAGGTACAGATGCTGGTCATGGGACAATGATGCCGTCGAGGTGGGCGCTGTCATCTCTGATGACCCTATGTTTCATATAACTCTATGTAATCTTGTGAACGCCAGTTCTCAGAAAGTATAATTGATAGAGTTCATTCATTTTGCATTAAAATGGGTCTGTGGTCTTCTTGTACTATTTTTTAGCCCTTGACCCTTGGGGTCTTGGACAATTGGTGTACCACTTACATTGATGCTTCCAAACAACCAGGAGAGCTTCAGTCTCGTCAGAGACTTCTAGTTATTGTCTGTGCGTCGATTTAACTTTTATTGTTTGATGGGAAGTATGTATGGCACAGTGATATGTCATCCGTCTGTAAGTTACACTTTGTTCTGGCCATGACTTCTACATGTGTATGATTAAGGTACATACTCTGTCTATTGAATCCTGATAGGATGTCAGTATGATCTTGAGTCAATAGACACAGTTCAAGGTCAAGGTTTCTGGAGGGACACAGTTCAAGGTCAAGGTAGCTGGAGTGAGATTAATTTTTATGTTAGACGCTGTCCAGACCATAACTTCTATATACATGTATTTAACTCTTTAATGTTCATACTTTGTACAATGAATCCATATCGGATGGTGGTGTCATGACAGGCAATAACTTTTCCTTTTCGTGGATTTGAATATTTCAAAAAGTGTGTTTGCATATGACCTAAGAATGCTTTAAAATGATTTTGAACCAAGGTTATACCTCAAAAGTTAAGGTGTCACGACCATGCGCCTATATGTACTAAACTGTGCTTGATGGGCAAAACCTCGTTCTGGTAAAAACTTCTTCACCTATGTTTTATATTTCTTATAATTGTTACTAGTACTTACGAGCCAGTTGGGAACAAGAGTGTGTCATGAGCTTTAAATAAAGTCATACAGACAATGGTCTTGATGGATAAAACCTCGTCTTGGTAATAAACTTCCCCCTTTAGATGGGTTTGAATAATATTTCAAAGAAAAAATGTAGTGTTTACAATCAAAGAATGTGTCTTGACATTGAACTGATGTTAAAGGCTTTTGATGATGTCAATCTTGTATTCGTCATAGATTTTTCAAATTTGCAAACCAAGAAACAAAAACCCCTTCAGTAATTTTTCACAAAATTGTTGCCTGATACCCACAATGTGCCATGACATTGAAACAAATTTATGGGCCAAAAAAAAAAAAAAATGAAATAAAATAAAATAAAAAAAACCCCGCTCCCCTTTGCATAGATTTGATGAATATTTCACAGAACGGTTATAATGTCACCGTGTTTTTGTTCGGCTAAACCTTGTACCGATCTTAGGCTTTAACTCTTCCCCTTTGAATGTTTTTAATATTTTGTACAAGTGTTGCTTTGGATCCAAAGATATATCATTACTGGACAGTTGTATCAAGTGCATCGTTTATCGTATAGAAAATTTCTCCTACTTGGATTTCAATAATAAATCGCAGAATTCTTGCATGTGGCCAAAGGATGTGGCATGACTGGATACCAGTTTCAATGTCAAGGTCACGATGCATATTCTCATAGTGCTTTATGATTAGTTTGCTAACAATATCCTATCATGCGAAATGGCCTTGAATCTAGGTGCTGATTTTCCTGATTTAATGTTCGATTAAAACAAATGCTGTTTTACTGAAGCAAATGATGGGCATATTATATACCATTAGCAGTACTCTTGTTCTGTATTGTTGCTTTGATCGTACGACGTGACATAACATCGATCTAAGGTTTTGTTTTGCAAGGTCTAGGTCACAGTGATGCGAAAAAATCTCACTGCCTGTATTCATATCTGAATAGCAGTATTGTTGTCTAGGACCCTATCATCTTTTTTTACCTTGAAGCAAGGTGCAAGATGGAGATGCAGCCTTGTCTTTACCAAATCTTCTAATTTTAGTAGTATTTCGCAGTACTGTTGCTTAGTACCAAGGATGTCGGGTCATTAATTAAGGACCAAAGGATGTTACATCCAAAGATTTGCTTGAAATAGTGAAAGATGTCCTCCCTGCAAATTGTTTATTACATGTATTCTAAATCAGTGTGACTGTCGTTTAATGTCACGTTAGCGTTGATATATTTCTTATCTACACTCTCATTACTGGTGTCACGGTGAACGTATTAGGCTTTCCTAAAATGACCATTTCAGTGAGTCTGTGATCAAGGCGAGGACAATTTATTTCAGAATTGACCACAGGCAAAGATTTACACCTGCAGAAGTAATTAATATCCTTGGTATGACGTCTAACACGAATAATCAGTCGCAGAAATAAAGAATGGCATATGTTCCTTATTTGAGGATCGACTTCAATGAAGAAGTCAGTTTTGATATTGACTTCTTAGAGAAATAAACATTTATGTGATAAATTTTGTTGCTAGGTGAATGAAGTATTCAGCCATCGATTTATAGTCGATGACCAGAGACCGATGCAAAGCAAAATTATCTGTTTACTGTGAACTCCACGTTATCTACTGGTCGGTTGGTAGTTAGCCTTGGTGAGGATAAAACGAAACAAGATTGTAGTTACTGTACCTAGTACCTACTTCTTTCCAGCTCTGTCATCCGAAAGAAGCTTTGTTTTAGCCTTTTATCAATTTGACATTTATATTTTTTTCTTTCGGAAACTTGTCATTTCATCCAAAAATATCTTAATACCCTAGCACATTCCCTCCAATTCTATTTGGTCATAGATTTTATTTGACCATGCCACTGAAGGCACCCGTCCGACCCGCGCATTAGAGGGCGCTACTAAAATAAATGTGGCTGCTTTGGCAACAAGTACAAAATGCACCACTGATGAGGATTTACTATCCGAAACACGTGTCTTGTGCATTTTAAAAATTGGTTTGAAATTTTCTTCTAGAAGGTAACGAGATGATACACTTCCATCATACTTAAAAGGAAAGGGGGGGGGGGCATTTGCTCATATTGCGATGCCACTTTGATGCTGCAAAACGCAAGCTTGGCATACTAACTTACTAATGCGTCTTTACAAGCTTTGTAAGTCGAAACTTCGCCCGCTAATCGGAAGATGGAGAGTTCACAGCCTCAGCACGGGCAGGAACACGTTACGTCGCCTTACAGTACCGTTGTCAGAAGTATTTAAAGTTCTGCACCTAAAACCGTCCGTTGACATTATGCAACAGGTGAGGATATGTTGGAAACCATCCGTTGTCATGAAAATTATCGACAAAATTTCAGTAAAATCACAAATAAATCATCAGGTAACCGGTGATTTCTTTTAAAAAGTCAACGGGGGGTAGCCACACGCTTCAGTAATACATTATTACCATGAAATGAATAAAACTCCTTTTATGTTATGAGGAGATCTCATTGGCGATGACCTACTGTCAGCAACGAAAACGGAAATTTGAACAGGAAAACTATCCTGTCTCTTAATTATTTGATTTTATATACCAATTTTATGTAGAAAATTATCGACAACATTATACAAACAATATATGTGAATGACCGTCTTTTACATTGTATATTTATTGTATACTTTGATTATTTGATAAAGAATGTCCGTTGTTATGACAAGACAAGAAGATATGGTCCGTTGTCATGACTCTTAACGGTATTTGGGCATGAATGGGGAATTGAATCTTTATTTCGAATCTAAGGCTGAGCAATTAAATTAGCTTAGTTAATTCTTAAAGTGTTCAGCTCTCTTTTTTGTAAAGCTGTAAAGGAGGATATCATATAATTTTCAGGTTACGTGAACATAGATCGTATAGAATAGATTTAAAATTGAAAATATGATTCATGAATTTGAAGAGGTGTAGGATGAGTTCATGAATTTATACATTGATCAATTAAACAACAATTGTTAAAGGGATTTTGAAGTCATATATAGCATTAAAAATAAAGACATCAAATATCGGTCATTGAAGACATTTTGATAGCCTCAGCCTTTATCACGTAATTGTTCCGAACGTTCTTAACATGAAATCGCTCTTTGATCTAGAATTTTCGCCTGCTTTTTTTCCAGAAGCAATAAGATTCTTACCTACAGATAGGTTATTAGGCACCGTTTTATCGAAGGGACAAAATAATATCAAATGCACAAAAATGAATATAGACGTACAATGTAATCAAATACTTGTAATAAATGGCCATTATAATTTTGCCCATAGTAGCTCCCTATAACTGCTATACACTTACTGGAGACCCCTCCCCCCCGGCGAAAAAAAACTACTTTATTGTAGTCTTTGAAGTCCCCCAAAGCAGATTTCACTCGCCTAAAGGGGGCGCTATTGAAATTATTTTTGGTGGCTCCGCTGAAAGCATCACTGATGAGAATTTAATATTCGAAACACGTGTCTGGTGCACGTAAATTTGTTTGGAATTTTCTTCAAGAAGGTAGAGAGTTGGAACCCTTCGACATTATTAGCATGTGTGTCTGTATGTGATGAGTGCATCTGTCTGTGTCTTTTGTGTGTGAGGGTGTGTGTGTGTGTGTGTGTGTGTCTATATACATGCCTGTCTGTCTGTTTGTTTTTGCGTGTGTCTGTGTATACCCTGTGTCTGTCATTCTGTCGTTTTGCGCATGTCTGTGTATGTCTTTCAGGATGTTCCTTTCAGGATGTTCATGTTTGTGTTTTGATCTGTGTCTGTCTTTGAGTCTGTCTGTGTGAATCTCTTTTTGTTTCTCCCTGTGTCTGTTTTTTCTGTGAGTGCTTCACTATGTGTGTCTATCTGCTTGACTTAATGTGAGGTTTTTGTCAAGAAAGAGATATTGGCCTAGTCTGATTTTTCGTCTGTCTTGCATGCTGTGATAAACTGTGGATTTACTGAAGTCAAAGTCAATACATGTTTTTGTTTGTGTGTGTGAGTACATCTGTGTATGTCTGTCTACTTGTCTATCCGTCTGCCTATGCATATCTTTCTTTATGAGTGAGTCTGTTGATGAATGTGTTTGTCTGTATATATGTATTTGTCTGAATATATATGAATTTGTCTAAAACCCCATATATGTGAGTGTCTAACCCTCCCCCTCCCAGAAACCTCTTACATATTCTGCAAAAGAAAAAATAGGAATAGGGTCAAGTGTCCGGGAAGCGTAATTATATCCTGCTCTGTTGAAGTTTTGTGATCTTTTTTTTTTACATTTATTACAGCACATCCTCTGTTTTCCGCCAGTCTGTAAACTTTTCAAAATGTCGCGTTCGTTCTGCAAAACCGATGATGAAAATCAAATAAAATCAACTTTTCAAGAGTGATAGAGACTATTAGTGGGTAAAGAGGAGACAAGGGTACAATATATATATATGTAAGACCATTGGAGCATTTTTCATGTATTGCAATATTGGAAGCCAATGGAAGGTAAACAAAATACGGACTTAACAGGGGGAAAATGGTTATATAACATGTCACCAGACGGACACTAAGCTTGGTACTTGACCAATCTACAGTCTTGTACGAGCGCATTCTTAAGACTTGCACTCTGACTGACTGTGACGACGGGACTCCATGACGGGCCCTGTCCAAACCTCTTTAGAGAAGACAGGGCCCCGACCACCTATCCTCTCTGAATGTCAGTCGGACTCCTCGGGTTATAACATATATGAGCTCGCTACAGCCGGCAGAGCACGGACTGTATTACGCACGTCCTCTTTTTATATCGCTTTACATATTCATCTGTGTTGCTTGGACCCCTGTGTTTTAGGGTCATGTTTGCGTGTGGTCATCTAACGGTGAGGATGTTGTTTTACACCATAATTGTGCGTTCTTCGAGACCTCTGGGAAATCGGAGTAGTGGGAGGGTTGTGCGCATGTAATCCAGGATAACACACCGTCTGCTATTTACGTGGCAGATGGCCGTCCTAAGTCGGCACCGGTTGCCCATTGGTCTCGTTGGTTTATGTGTAGTCTTTTATGTTTCATGTTTCTATGGTGTGAGTTGGTGTTCCTTATCCCTTTTGCGTCTCTTTCTGTGGGTGTCTGTTCTGTGTTTTTTGCATGGGTGTTTTGGGATTTTGCTGTGGGTGCTGCAACCTAGTGTTGTTGGAGATTCCCTCCTTTCTTCTTCTCTATGGGGAAAATCCATGCTAATATGAGGAAAGTCTAATATATAGCGGAATATCTCCAAGGGGAAGAAACCTCTTATATAGCAAATTTTCCTATGAGAAAACTGCTGCATTACACCGTTTTATAATACACTTATAAAGTAAGATACTGTATACATTCAAATTTTCGCCTCCATTTATATTTTACCCTTTTCACCCATAGCCCAGAAGATGAATTTAAGACGGGACGAATAAAATTTAATGTTAAGGATATTTTAACAAAACGGATGATTCGGCGAATTCAATTCTGGGCAAATCAGTCTCCATTCTAAATTGGTTGAAAATTAAATTGTGCGTATTTATTGATGAACTTTAATGATTAGTACAGGTATCATAGTATCATTCCATCCATTAAAATATAAAAGCAGACAACGGACATCTGACAACGGACAGAAATTTCGCAACATGGATTGACAACGGACTAATTGTAGAAAAGTCCCAAAAAAAGTGGTTCAAAATTGAATTCGTCATCATGACACTACAAGAGGAACATTATATAGACTTGATATTTATTATTAGTATATTTCTGGAATAAGATAACATTAATATTCGACGATTTCAAGAAAAAGGAAGAATAACATATGTGCAGGACGTGGTGATCAAAGGACGCCAACTCGATCTCCTCTTTTCAAACTGTATATCAGTACCAGAAAAGCATATAAACCTTTAGCTTAGTGTTATGACTACCCCCCGTTGAATTTTCGAGTGTATTACTTCTAAAATTTCAACGTTTATTAGAAAATCATACTTTCCACACATGCTCATTGTCACGACAACGGATGGTTTTCTTCATATCCTTACCTGTGGCATAATGTCAACGGACGGTTTTAAGTGCAGAACTTTAAATACTTCTGACAACGGTACTGTAAGGCGACGTAACGTGTTCCTGCCCGTGTATACAAAGGTGCAAATTAGAATTCGAAGGTATAAAGAAAACTAGTACATTTTGATGATTAGATGGTCGTCGTGATTGTAGCAGAAATACAATTTTGGCGGAGAGTATTGAGTAATTGAAATGTATTGCTTGCTTGATGTGAGATTTGATGGATTTACCTTAAATTTGACTCTACATTAGATGAGCTAAAAACCTCAAGTTTGGTCAAGATTCGTTCAAATTTTGCACCAGGTTCGCCACTAGCAAAATCTGGTCACAGACTCGGTAATGTAATAGAAGAATGACAAGTTTTATTGATGTCCATAAGAAGTATTGTTTCAATACTCATTTCTCAAAGTAAAATTGGTTGAATCTCCCATTTAACTTGATCTAGCAGTTTTTGATACATTTTTGTGTCGCCTGCGAAGCATAGCGGACTTTGTCCGTTGTCCGTCCGACTGTCTGTCTGTCTGTCACACTTGGATGTCACACCCTATTTAGTGTCGCTATGTCTCGCAGGCGACACATGCATTCCTTGGAATGTTTTTAGCTCACCTGAGCAAAGCTCAAGTGAGCTATTGTCATAGCGCACCGTCCGGCGTCCGTCGTCCGTCGTAAACTTTTCAACATTTTCGACTTCTTCTCCAGAACCACTGAACAGATTTTCATGAAACTTGGTAGGAATGAAGTACTCATGGTCCCCTACGAGTGTTGTTGTTTTTCGTCCGGATCCATCAACAGGTGGCGCCACCACAGGCAAAAGTAGGTCACAGGGGGTACCCTCCTTTGACAAACTTCTTCTTCAGAACAGAAGCATGTATCGACAAACCGAAAGCATCAGGATGATCTAGAGAGATGTCTTAAGAAGTGTTGTTATTTTTGGTTCCACTCGGAAGTCAAATTTTTGACGCGTTTTTGACGTCGTTTCGGACTTTGTCAGAAATGCACATTTTTGCACTATTTCTTTAAATAACTCAATAAGTGTATGATTTTACACATTCATTTAGTTCATATTTATCATATTTAAGTTACTAAATGCTTTGATAAGTAATTTATTCTAAAATTTAATTTTTTTGATTTTTTATTAATTTTTTTCTTATGTGAATAGGAAGGGGGGGGGGGTTGATTTTCATACATATTCAACTTCTTCTCCAAAACCACTGAACAGATTTTCATGAAACTTGGTAGGAATGAAGTACTCATGGTCCCCTACAAGTGTTGTTGTTTTTCGTCCGGATCCATCAACAGGTGGCGCCACCACAGGCAAAAGTAGGTCACAGGGGGTACCCTCCTTTGACAAACTTCTTCTTCAGAACAGAAGCATGTATCGACAAACCGAAAGCATCAGGATGATCTAGAGAGATGTCTTAAGAAGTGTTGTTATTTTTGGTTCCACTCGGAAGTCAAATTTTTGACGCGTTTTTGACGTCGTTTCGGACTTTGTCAGAAATGCACATTTTTGCACTATTTCTTTAAATAACTCAATAAGTGTATGATTTTACACATTCATTTAGTTCATATTTATCATATTTAAGTTACTAAATGCTTTGATAAGTAATTTATTCTAAAATTTAATTTTTTTGATTTTTTATTAATTTTTTAGCTCACCTGAGCAAAGCTCAAGTGAGCTATTGTCATAGCGCACCGTCCGTCGTCCGTCGTCTGTCGTCCGTCGTCTGTCGTCCGTCGTCCTTTGTCCGTCCGTCGTAAACTTTTCAACATTTTCGACTTCTTCTCCAGAACCACTGAAAAGATTTTCATGAAACTTGGTAGGAATGAAGTACTCATGGTCCCCTACAAGTGTTGTTGTTTTTCGTCCGGATCCATCAACAGGTGGCGCCACCACAGGCAAAAGTAGGTCACAGGGGGTACCCTCCTTTGACAAACTTCTTCTTCAGAATGGAAGCACGTATCGACAAACCGAAAGCATCAGGATGATCTAGAGAGATGTCTTAAGAAGTGTTGTTATTTTTGGTTCCACTCGGAAGTCAAATTTTTGACGCGTTTTTGACGTCGTTTCGGACTTTGTCAGAAATGCACATTTTTGCACTATTTCTTTAAACAACTCAATATGTGTATGATTTTACTCATTCATTTACTGCACATTTATCACATTTAAGTTACTAAATGCTTTGATATGTATTTTATACTGAAATTTTAATTTTTTGATTTTTTATGAATTATTTTCTTATGTGAAAAGGAAAGGGGGGGGGGGGGGTGATTTTCATACATATTCAACTTCCTCTCCAGAACTGCTGAACAGATTTTTATGAGTACTTTTTCAATCATGAGTAGATATGTTTACTGTGAACATGGACCCAAGTCTTGTGGGTTCAAGTTCTGGTACCCTGGTAGTTTCGTATAAGTTGGTACATGTTCATGTATGCAAGTGTTGTCTTTCTTTAATATTGATACTTTTTTGAGGTTTGAATTTTTGGATTATCGATTCATTTGAATGTTATATATTTTAAATTATTAAATAAGTAAGGAAAAGGAAACTAAATAATTTTAAAAAGATGAATAAGTATTTTCAAATTTATCTTGTGAAGACTTAGATATACAACTTTGAAATTACAATATTGAGAGCAGCTCAAAATATTAATGTAAGAACAGATCAATGTTATCAATAACACAGTGAAAGGAGGGGGAGGGGGCCTGTTATTTTGCTTAAGCTTCTGTATAACTATCTCTCTCGGGTTACTTAGATTACTCAAGAAGAAGGGGGGGGGGATGATTTTCATACATATTCAACTTCTTCTCCAGAGCCGCTGAACAGATTTTCGTTAAACTTGGTAGGAATGAAGTAATCATGGTCCCCTACAAGTATTGTTGTTTTTAGCTCACTGAGCTATTGTCATAGCGCGTCGTCCGTCCATCGTCCGTCCGTCCGACGTAAACTTTTAAAATTTTCGATATCTTTTCTGCAACCGCTGCACAAAATTTCACGAAACTTCACAGGAAGCAAGTACTCAATGCCCATTACCATGTTTGTGTTTTTGGAGCCGATTGGAAATCCAAGATGGCCGCCACAGGCTCTAATTGGCTGACACATTCTCGACTTCTCCTCTGAAACCGCTGCACAGAATTTCATGAAACTTCACAGGAAGCAAGTACTCAATGCCCTCTACCAAGTTTGTGTTTTTTGAGCTGATCAGAAATCCAAGACGGCCTCCACAGGCTCTGATTGGCTGACACATTTTTGACTTCTCCTCTGAAACCGCTGCACAGAATTTCATGAAACTTCACAGGAAGCAAGTACTTAATGCCCTCTACCAAGTTTGTGTTTTTGGAGCCGATTGGAAATCCAAGATGGCGGCCACAGGCTCTAATTGGCTGACACATTCTCGACTTCTCCTCTGAAACCGCTGCACAGAATTTCATGAAACTTCACAGGAAGCAAGTACTCAATGCCCTCTACCAAGTTTGTGTTTTTTGAGCTGATCAGAAATCCAAGACAGCCTCCACAGGCTCTGATTGGCTGACACATTTTTGACTTCTCCTCTGAAACCGCTGCACAGAATTTCATGAAACTTCACAGGAAGCAAGTACTTAATGCCCTCTACCAAGTTTGTGTTTTTGGAGCCGATTGGAAATCCAAGATGGCCGCCACAGGCTCTAATTGCAGTCCAAGAAAATACTGGAAACAGTAATATTACTATAAATAATAATATAAATTAAATTGGAGTTATCTTTCTTTGAAATTTATCTCTTTATATTACTGTAAGTAGTAATACTATTTAGATGGTCAGTTCGCTCTTATACCAGTGGATTCGGGGAGAAATGAGGATGATTAGGAGTTGTATCTCATTCAAATGTACACTGAAAAATTATTCAGAACATCAGGAAAATTTTTTCCTCAATATACTTGAAGAAAATGTGATTTCAGAAAGAAGAAAAAGTGAAAAATAGGTTCCAAATGGACATTATTTTCACTTTTCAGTAAATTTTTTTTTCATATCTAATGAATTTGTTGTTGAGTGAAAAAATTGTATGATTTAAACTGTGCCAGTGGATTTAAAACTTTCCTTTGTCTATATTACAGAAATATGTAATATAGGCTGGCAACATTACTGTTTTCAATAATTTCAGGGATTATTGTTAACAGTAATATTACAGTTTTAAGTAATATTACTATTTTTAGCTCACCTGAGCAAAGCTCAAGTGAGCTATTGTCATAGCGCACCGTCCGTCGTCCGTCGTCTGTCGTCCGTCGTCTGTCGTCCGTCGTCCTTTGTCCGTCCGTCGTCCGTCGTAAACTTTTCAACATTTTCGACTTCTTCTCCAGAACCACTGAAAAGATTTTCATGAAACTTGGTAGGAATGAAGTACTCATGGTCCCCTACAAGTGTTGTTGTTTTTCGTCCGGATCCATCAACAGGTGGCGCCACCACAGGCAAAAGTAGGTCACAGGGGGTACCCTCCTTTGACAAACTTCTTCTTCAGAATGGAAGCACGTATCGACAAACCGAAAGCATCAGGATGATCTAGAGAGATGTCTTAAGAAGTGTTGTTATTTTTGGTTCCACTCGGAAGTCAAATTTTTGACGCGTTTTTGACGTCGTTTCGGACTTTGTCAGAAATGCACATTTTTGCACTATTTCTTTAAACAACTCAATATGTGTATGATTTTACTCATTCATTTACTGCACATTTATCACATTTAAGTTACTAAATGCTTTGATATGTATTTTATACTGAAATTTTAATTTTTTGATTTTTATGAATTATTTTCTTATGTGAAAAGGAAAGGGGGGGGGGGGTGATTTTCATACATATTCAACTTCCTCTCCAGAACTGCTGAACAGATTTTTATGAGTACTTTTTCAATCATGAGTAGATATGTTTACTGTGAACATGGACCCAAGTCTTGTGGGTTCAAGTTCTGGTACCCTGGTAGTTTCGTATAAGTTGGTACATGTTCATGTATGCAAGTGTTGTCTTTCTTTAATATTGATACTTTTTTGAGGTTTGAATTTTTGGATTATCGATTCATTTGAATGTTATATATTTTAAATTATTAAATAAGTAAGGAAAAGGAAACTAAATAATTTTAAAAAGATGAATAAGTATTTTCAAATTTATCTTGTGAAGACTTAGATATACAACTTTGAAATTACAATATTGAGAGCAGCTCAAAATATTAATGTAAGAACAGATCAATGTTATCAATAACACAGTGAAAGGAGGGGGAGGGGGCCTGTTATTTTGCTTAAGCTTCTGTATAACTATCTCTCTCGGGTTACTTAGATTACTCAAGAAGAAGGGGGGGGGGAATGATTTTCATACATATTCAACTTCTTCTCCAGAGCCGCTGAACAGATTTTCGTTTAACTTGGTAGGAATGAAGTAATCATGGTCCCCTACAAGTATTGTTGTTTTTAGCTCACTGAGCTATTGTCATAGCGCGTCGTCCGTCCATCGTCCGTCCGTCCGACGTAAACTTTTAAAATTTTCGATATCTTTTCTGCAACCGCTGCACAAAATTTCACGAAACTTCACAGGAAGCAAGTACTCAATGCCCATTACCATGTTTGTGTTTTTGGAGCCGATTGGAAATCCAAGATGGCCGCCACAGGCTCTAATTGGCTGACACATTCTCGACTTCTCCTCTGAAACCGCTGCACAGAATTTCATGAAACTTCACAGGAAGCAAGAACTCAATGCCCTCTACCAAGTTTGTGTTTTTTGAGCTGATCAGAAATCCAAGACGGCCTCCACAGGCTCTGATTGGCTGACACATTTTTGACTTTTCCTCTGAAACCGCTGCACAGAATTTCATGAAACTTCACAGGAAGCAAGTACTTAATGCCCTCTACCAAGTTTGTGTTTTTGGAGCCGATTGGAAATCCAAGATGGCGGCCACAGGCTCTAATTGGCTGACACATTCTCGACTTCTCCTCTGAAACCGCTGCACAGAATTTCATGAAACTTCACAGGAAGCAAGTACTCAATGCCCTCTACCAAGTTTGTGTTTTTTGAGCTGATCAGAAATCCAAGACAGCCTCCACAGGCTCTGATTGGCTGACACATTTTTGACTTCTCCTCTGAAACCGCTGCACAGAATTTCATGAAACTTCACAGGAAGCAAGTACTTAATGCCCTCTACCAAGTTTGTGTTTTTGGAGCCGATTGGAAATCCAAGATGGCCGCCACAGGCTCTAATTGCATGAATTGGCTGACACATTCTCGACTTCTCCTCTGAAACCGCTGCACAGAATTTCATGAAACTTCACGGGAAGCAAGTACTCAATGCCTTCTACCAAGTTCGTGTTTTTCAAGCCAATCGGAAATCCAAGGTGGCTGCCACAGGCTCTGATTGGCTGACACATTTTCGACTTCTCTTCTATAACCACTGCACAGAATTTCATGAAACTTCACAGGAAGCAAGTACTTAATGCCCTCTACCAAGTTTGTGTTTTTGGAGCCGATTGGAAATCCAAGATGGCCGCCACAGGCTCTGATTGGCTGACACATTTTCGACTTCTCCTCTCAAACGGGTGCATAAAATTTCACAAACCTTCACAGGAAGCAAGTACTGATTGCTCTCTACCAAGTTTGTGTTTTTCGAGCTGATCAGAAATCCAAGATGGCCGCCACAGGCTCTGATTGGCTGACAAATTTTCGACTTCTCCTCTGAAACCGCTGCACAGAATTTCATGAAACTTCACAGGAAGCAAGTACTCATACCCTCTATCAAGTTTGCCTTTTTCGAGCCTATCGGAAATCCAAGATGGCCACCACAGGCTCTGATTGGCTGACACATTTTCAACTCCTCCTCTGAAACCCTTCACAGAATTTCTTGAAACTTCACAGGACGCAAGTACTCATTGCCCTCTACTAAGTTTGTGTTTTTTGAGCCGATTGGAAATCCAAGATGTCCTCTATAGGCTCTATTTGAATGACACATTTTTGACTTATCCTCTTAAACTACTGCACAGAATGTCACCAAACTTTACAGGAAGTTACTTGTACACCTTGTCATTCTCAAAGCTTCACTAAAAGCGATTACCTTCAGGTCTTGACTTTGATTGAAAACATACATACAGTCTCCTCAGGTGAGCGATGTGGCCCCCTTGGGCCTCTTGTTTTTTTACAATGTATGTTTTAAAGTTATTGAAGACCAGCAATAGCTCGTTTTCTTGTCGGATACCTCGTTAATGGACTCTCCGGTTACTCAGGCTAGAGGTATAAGTAATTAGAGAGTTATTGAGGGAGATGACTGCGATTGATATTAGATCTGGGCGGAGGGATTGATTTGTATTCAACAGAATTCTATATGCTGCTGTCAGAATGAAGGTACTTATTTATTGACTATATGCTGGAGTAAACACGCCTTAAAGCCGCTTAACGTACATGTGGCTCAGGTGGCGTGTACCATGTGACGCATTTGTAATAGAATGTTAACAGAGAATATCGAATATTTGGATACAATTTCTGGTGTAGGTAGGTAAATTATAAAAAGAAAATGCTCTTCAGATTTTTTTTTGTTTTGTTTTTGGCTGTCGCATGTACTACAGATGTGCTGCGCTGAAAATTATCCCACGAATTCAATATGAAACTTACGAATTTGTTCGTCCTTAAAAGAAATGTTTTGAAGCTAAATTTCGTAAAACCAGAAAAGTACTTCGCGCCGCAAAAGATCATTGGTTGACTAAAACCCTTGTCTCCTTGTTGTGACACATATCACGACTTTTGTTGCCAATGAGGCAACTATAAACAGTATTTTTTACTTCATGTCATATGTACAATGTCAGATCTGATTAAAAGGTAACTTTGCAATTATATACTTATTGTCATTTTGAGAATGTACTAACTTGGAGAGAAAATAATTAGGATGATACTCACAAAACTCGGTGTAGGAGGGAGAGGAGATTATGCGTTGAATAAATCCTTTTTCTTGTAAACATAATTAATTCGAAATCTTAACGTATGAGAGTACCGAAAATCATGCTCCCTTCATGAATCCCTCTTGATAAAATTTTCATGTCCGCGGAGAAGTCGGGGGCATATCTGTCACATTCCATACCCATGGTTTCGTGGAAATTGCACTACATAAGCGTATATGGTAAGGAGCGAATAAACTGTTTAATCGAATGCTGTCTGTCTGTTCGTTAGAAACAACTTCGGCATAACTTTTGATAAATGATAAGGCCTACATATTTCACATTGAGTAATTCAGTTGATTAACATTGGACATAACTTTTGATGGGTAGGTTATATAGTTTTCATATTTCACATGGTTTTACTCCCCTGAGACTGAGCCTAAAGGGGTAGGGCCACGAGACCCCTTAATCGGCCCTCGATTTTTCTCAAGAAATAAATTTCATGGGGAATACTTGATATCTCTCTTGGAAATACAAGAATGTCTACCGCTTTTAATGAAAAGAAAAATATCACCAAATTTAATGCCATTTAACAGTAATGACGTCATGAAGTGACGTCATTTTGACGTTATTGGCAAAATATGGCGAAAATTGCTTGAAATTTTGTCTTTTGTGGAAGAATTCAATGTGGCCGCATGCGTTAACTGAGATAAAATGTTTATGACAAAAGGATATAATGATAATCTTGCACATATGATTTTTTCATCCTAGTTAATGCATGCGGCCATTGCTAATTTTATAGAAATATGTAGTTTTTGCATCAATTTCGCGGAATATGACCAATTTTGGTGTTTTCAAGGGGCTAAAAGCTATTGATAAACACAATGATTACAAAAGATATATTCGTGATTCAGTAGATAATGTTTCAAAATATCAAATCACAATTGAAAATTCTATGAAGTACTATGTTCAAAATAAGGGCCAATATCGGGCTTCGTGGCCCTACCCCTTTGATATTTTGGTCAAATTTAGTTGTACCTCTGTTCTCGTCAATTCTTGAAGAACACATAAGGTTATAGAGAGACTTGTATACTGAAGTATGTTTCTCTTTTTGTTTGCAGATCTAACCAAAGAAGAAGATGAACAAGTTTCAGGAAGGATTACAACAACAGCGTAAGCTGGTAGAACAACTGCGTCTAGAGGCAGCCCTTCCCCGCGTCCGCGTGTCGGAGTGCATAGACGATATCGCCAATACTGTGAACAGCACATCGAGGAGGACTGCCTCATCAAAGGATTCGCCCGGCCCAGTGACAATCCATTCAAGGAGAAGGGAGGATGTACAATATTATAATGATCGCCTGAGAACGACACAGTCGATATGTTTGCCTTTATTTTGCGATAGACTTACTTTCACTTGGCTCTCATGTGACAAATTTCATATGTTAAAAATCGTAAGCTGTTCATGATACATATGTTTGTAAACAGAGTATTGAACTAACAGGAAACATTGAACCTCTCATAGTGATACAAAATTTGTCAAACAAGGTTGTTTAATTTAGAAGAATTTTGATTTTTTTTTCAAATTAGCAAAATAAAATATCCTTGTATTCGATTATTTTTTTTTAAGGAAGCATTGTTTTAACTTTTATTTCTATAAAAATTCTAGAGGCGAAGTTGATATTCCTCCTAATATGACACGTGACTGGATCATACTCGCACATCTTGTTGGCGTGAATGTTGTGAATGGTATTCATGAATGACACAATTACTATCATCAGTTTTAACAAAGATATATTTATGATATATGTATGTGATGCGCCATTTTATCAATAGGTATAAATTAGTCTTGAGATGTTTCAGTTTTTACTGCGTACGTATGTCTTAACGTCGGTTCTTCGGTGTTTGGAATAGTTGATATTGAAAGTGAATTGGATTGTTCTACAGGGAACTAATACCCAGAAGTTCAGTTTGACGGACAAAGGAGTATAACATACATATTCAAAATAAGACATGGCCAAATAGATATACATTTATAAAAATTTAATCGCATGAAACAGTCATATATGAAATATTAATTGAATAGGTTCATAGTTGGAAAGGGGGGGGGGGGGGGGTTGAGATAGAAGGCGTTTAGAGAATTACGTAATTTTGATTGGATGCTTTTGTAATATATGTTTCGAAAAATTTGTGAAATATTTCCTTCAATTTTTTTTAGGTAAAAAGATACATTTAATATATACTGATTCTTTATGTTTATTAAAAGATGATCAGTATAAACTTTCGGAATCCAGAATAAGATACGCTTATAAGGCAAACGAACGATAATATGAGGATTTGTAGTGAGAAATTTAAGTGTTGTGGAGCAAGGCTTTTGAGTGTTGTTTTGTCGTAGTGTAGAGAATTCAAAGTTTCTTTCCAAAATTATAGAGTATACTAAAAAAAATTATTTATCATTTACATTACTATGCTGATAAATTGTAGATTATTTATATTCTTTGTATGTTTATCACTGAAATACAATGCTGACAAGAAACTGGCTCAAAAAGAGATAGATTTATATAATTTTACTTCTGTCAATTTTGGGAAGATATAAACTTTTTTCTTGGTTTCGTAATCTAGTCTATAGTAAAATATTATTGTTTTGTACAGCTATCTTATGAATAGACATAAATATAGATTAGTTACTGATTATTTTACCTGGTGTGAGAAATGTCAATATTTGTATTGGATGGGGGTTATAGCTATCTACACAATGTACTTAAGTTTTATATGCTTCTTATTTATATACCATACTGTGTATGTCTTTTATTAATGACTTTTGTGACAGTGACTTATTTCACAATGTTTATGTAATTTTGGTGCTGCACAATACTGTTTAAGGTAGCTTATTGACATGACACAAATATCAGTATAATAGGATTTTCTGCCTTTCAATCTTGGTCCAAAACAATCTTTTCTCTATACCTCAACATTACAATTTACTGTTGTTTCGCGATCCTAGAATTGTAAATGAGGTATACCTTTTTTAAGGCTATAGGAAATGTGGAAAAAAATGGAATCCCTAGGACCTATACGAAGTTTTATTTTGTATAGAACATTTTTCACACATCAATGATTGAATAGTCGCAAAAAGCATAGAATGAATAAGTAAGAAACATAATAGACCATTTGACGAATTTTTACTATTTTTAAAGGTACTGCCAGGACTTTAAAATTCAAAAAGCATATCTGATTCAGTATGCATACAAGAAATAATAGAAAATACACCTTTGATTTTTGAAATTCAATCATTATGGAATCGAATGCACTTTACAAGGTGAAACACATATCGAAATTTATTCGGGAAAAAGGAATCGGAAAATAGAAAATCTAATAATAACCGTTTAATATCCATTGTAAACTTGTAAAATGGAATAAGATTTGAGGTGATCCAAAGCTTATTAAAATGCTAGGCATCCTTTTTCTAAACGAGCAGAATAGATCATTCATCATATATAGATTTAGGATTTTCTACGTATACAAGAGGTGGAATGCGGAAGCTTAGTGCTTGCATGTTTTTGTCCAAACGGTATCGCGGTTTTCTGAAGCTACCATTATATACATTGTATCTCGACATCATTGTGGAGAATTCATTTGTGATAAATCATGTGTTGTGAAAACCTCAAAGTTGTGAATGTAAAATTATCTGACTTGATTCATTTTGTGTAACACTATTAAACATTCTGTACCATTATGGCGTCTTGATGTATTTACAGCGAGAGATAGGAACTAATCATAAGAGATTTCCAACATGTCGACGTTGTATTGATTACAACGGGACACACACACACAAGAAAAAGGGAACAAACAGAGGGAAACAACAGGAACAATACTATAACAATGTCCCAACAACATTGAAACATGATGGACAACGATGTATTTGAAGAATATTTCACAGAGTCAAAGCGTAAAGACAATTTTCATTATACATGTAGGCGGCGCCGCATACGTTTGAAATAAATACAGTAAATAAAGTAAATGCATGTACAAATAAACAACCAAATGCAGTCACTGTATGGTCATAGCATCGTATCTAGGACAACAGAACTTCCAAAATGTATTCCGACTGCGCTGATCCAATTCTGTTGATGAAATACAATTGTACATTTCGATGTGAAACAAGAGGCCCAAGAAGGGCAGCATCGCTCACCTGAGTTGCAGACAAAAGAATGAGTGGCCAATTTGGTGGAGGCCATTGCGCACTTGCTTCCTGTAATTTGGTTTTTATGAAATTCTGTGAATCAGTTTCAGAGATGTCAAAAATGTCTCAGCCAATCGGAGCCCTTGGCGGCCATATTTGCTGACTGATTGGCACAAAAACACAAACTTGGTAGAGGACCTTGAGTACTCGCCTCCTGTACGGTTTACCTGGAAAATTGTTGATTCTCAGAAAAGAAATATACATGAATCAACCACAGCAAAATATCACTTCTCCATTGCACTGTAACTAGGACCTGTAAATCCTGGAAAAATTGCTCAAAATTTCCTCCGTAACATCCATTAAGTATTTAAAAATGTACTCAAGGTAAAGGTAGAATAAGTATCCTTTTATATACTGAAAAAAAAAAAGCTGATTCAAACTATTCTTAAACGACGGCGTTAATTATACAATAAAAGTGAGAGTGAGTGTCCGATGGTCTGATAAGTATTTTAGCACTCTATTTCTCATTGTAGTTTATTGTGACATTTCCATCAACAAAAGCTACCGATTGTTCGAAAATTTTCGACATTTTACTCATATTATTTCTATAATAAAAAAGACCCCACCCTCACTTTTACGTAAAATATATATACAGAACATCTAAATATGTTACAGGTCCTTCTTTGTTTTTGGATGGATAGGAAAATCAAAATTGTGCATATTTAGATGTTTGGTATATATATTTTTTTGTCCTTATATCGTCCTTCACTATTATGTCCTGGTAAAGTGGATGATGGTTCCACAAAGATGAGCTAACAAAAGTCGCTCACTCAAAAACCATGGGAATCTGACAGTGATGATTGATGAGTAAAGGATAAACAATAGTCTTGTATGGAAATGGAGTGCCTGGAGTTGATGCTTGAAGTAAAGTTCCAACTGAAAGTCTTTAAAAAGCAACGCGTAGAATTCCTCGCACGGCATCGGTATCAATGTAATCAACAGCCTTTAACCAATAGATATGTTAAGTTCGACCCAAAATTGTGCACTTAAGGCTGTATACAAATATTTCAAACATTTCCCATTCTTTGACCTTGGAATCAATAGGGATCTTCCACATGTAATAAGCAATACGGGTATGAAGTTTGGTAAAGATCCATTCAAAACGATGCCTTCTAGACTATATACAAGGATTTCAAACATTTCCAATCTGTGACCCTTGACCTATGACCTTAAACATCAATAGGATTTTTCATATTGACAGAAGCCATAAGAATATGAAATTTGGTAAAGATACAATCAAAACTGTGCCCTCTAAAATGTTTACAAAGATTTTAAACATTTTCAATCTGTGACCTTGATTATTGACTTATGACATTGAAAATCAATAATAGGGTTCTTTCTCTTGTCATAAGCAATAATGGTATGAAGTTTGATAAAGATCCAATCAAAACCACGTACGCTCTAGGTTGTGCACAAAATGTGTGACGCACACACCTACGACGGCGTTGCTATATCCCCCTGCAACTTTGCAAGGGGATAGAAATATTTAACCCAATTAGAACCTTTAACAGACATGTATTTTTATAGATTGGCATGAAAAACACAATTATGGTTCTGGAATGTTTCTTGAATTTATGTGCAGCGGTTGTGGAGAAGTCGAAGAGAATAAGTAAATCAGAGCCCTCAAGTGTCATGTTTGTTAATACATCGGCTCGAAAATCACAAACTTGGCAGAAGACCCCGAATACTTGCTTCCTTTAAGGTTTTGTGAACTGAAGTGTAGCGGTTGAGGAGAACTCGAAAATGTGTCAGCCAATCAGAGCCATTAGCCACCATGATTCTAGACCGATCGGATCATAAACAAAAACTTGGTAGATGACCTTGAGTAAGTATAGGGCTCTTTCTCTTGTCATAAACAATTGGTGTATGAAACTTTGTAAAGAGCCAATTAAAACTGTGCCCCCCCCCCCCCCACGGCTGTTTACAATGATTTAAAACATACCCAATAGCAATAAGTATTTAAAGTTTGATCAAGATCAAATCAAAACTGTGCCCTCTAGCCTGGATACACACTAACGTCAGTATTACTACATCCCTTGGCAACTACTAGATTGAGAGGGGATAAGCCATTCAGAACCCCCAGCCACAAACTTGGTAGAGGACCTCGAGTTCTTGCTTCTAGCCAAACGGAGCCCTTGGTGGCCATGTTTGTTGACTGTACGTCTAAAAAAACAAAAATGTGGCAAAGGACCTTGAGTATTTGATTTCTGTAAGCATTATTGAAATTCTGTGCAGCTTTTGCAGAGGAGATGTTGAAAATGTGTTAGCCAATCAGAGCCCTTGGCAGCTAAGCTATATTTGTTGACTGATCGACTTGAAAATAAAAATCTTGGTAGATGACCTTGAGTACTTGCTTCCTGTAAGGTTTTGTGAATCTTTGTGCAGCAGTTGCAAAGAAGTTGAAACTGTGAAAAGTTAACAAACAACCAGCAGCCTTTGGCTCAGGTGAGCTTGTAGAAATTGATTTACGAAAGATACTTCTTCTGACTTCAGCATGCCTATGAACAGAGTGCTTTGAGTTTAATTTGAGGATTATTATAACACCAAAATTTGAGTATCAATGAACACATTTTAATGAAAACATACAAATCTTTAACTTGAAAAAGGATTCTTAACAAAATAATGGTATACTAGTAATTAAAGAATAAAACATAGGTAATCACAGATTACGAAGCTCACCTCGTGACAGCAAAATTCAATTCAAACATATTTCTTAGTACATGTATATTGGCTTTAAAAGGCAAAACCACTCAAGCAGAAAAAGTAGGTCAAGGTCATTTTATGAAAGTTTGATCAAAGATACATCCAATATGCAAAATTGGTACATGTAGCAGTTATACTTTGCTCAATATTGGCTTTATAGAGCAAAATCACTCAAGCGGAAAAAGTAGGTCAAGGTCATTTTATGAAAGTCTGATCAAAGATACATCCAATATGCAAGTTTGGTACATGTATCACTTATACTTTGCTCAATATTGGCTTTTAAAGGCAAAATCACTCAAGCGGAAAAAGTAGGTCGAGGTCATTTTATGAAAGTTTGATCAAAGATACATCCAATATGCAAGTTTGGTACATGTAGCAGTTATACTTTGCTCAATATTGGCTTTATAGAGCAAAATCACTCAAGCGGAAAAAGTAGGTCAAGGTCATTTTATGAAAGATTGATCAAAGATACATCCAATATGCAAGTTTGGTACATGTATCACTTATACTTTGCTCAATATTGGCTTTTAAAGGCAAAATCACTCAAGCGGAAAAAGTAGGTCAAGGTCATTTTATGAAAGTTTGATCAAAGACACATCTAATATGCAAGTTTGGAATATCTAGCACTTATACTTTGCTCAATATTGGCTTTTAAAGGCAAAATCACTCAAGCGGAAAAAGTAGGTCAAGGTCATTTTATGAAAGTTTGATCAAAGATACATCCAATATGTAAGTTTGGTACATGTAGCACTTATACTTTGCTCAATATTGGCTTTTAAAAGCGAAATTACTCAAGTGGAAAAAGTAGGTCAGATGCTGCATCCGATGCATAGGTCCATCTCGGCATCCAAAGATGAATCACTTGTGCAAGTTTGGTTACTGTAGCATCAGAACTTTGTCAGATACTGAGCTACCCCAAACTTCTTAACCAAGTCACTCAAGCGGAAAATGTAGGTCAGATGCTGCATCCAATGCATGGGTTCACCTCAGCATCCAAAGATGAATCACTTGTGCAAGTTTGGTTACTGTAGCATCAGTACTTTGTCAGATACTGAGCTACCCCAAACTTCTTAACCAAGTCACTCAAGCGGAAAATGTAGGTCAGATGCTGCATCTGATGCATGGGTTCACCTCAGCATCCAAAGATGAATCACTTGTGCAAGTTTGGTTACTGTAGCATTAGTACTTTGTCAGATACTGAGCTACCCCAAACTTCTTAACCAAGTCTCTCAAGCGGAAAATGTAGGTCAGATGCTGCATCTGATGCATGGGTTCACCTCAGCATCCAAAGATGAATCACTTGTGCCAGTTTGGTTACTGTAGCATTAGTACTTTGTCAGATACTGAGCTACCCCAAACTTCTTAACCAAGTCACTCAAGCGGAAAACGTAGGTCAGATGCTGCATCTGATGCATGGTTTCACCTCAGCATCCAAAGATGAATCACTTGTGCAAGTTTGGTTACTGTAGCATTAGTACTTTGTCAGATACTGAGCTACCCCAAACTTCTTAACCAAGTCACTCAAGCGGAAAATGTAGATCAGATGCTGCATACGATGCATGGGTTCACCTCAGCATCCAAAGATGAATCACTTGTGCCAGTTTGGTTACTGTAGCATTAGTACTTTGTCAGATACTGAGCTACCCCAAACTTCTTAACCAAGTCACTCAAGTGGAAAATGTAGGTCAGATGCTGCATCTGATGCATGGGTTCACCTCAGCATCCAAAGATGAATCACTTGTGCAAGTTTGGTTACTGTAGCATTAGTACTTTGTCAGATACTGAGCTACCCCAAACTTCTTAACCGGACGCGGACGCGGACACGGACGCGGACACGGACGCGGACACGGACGCGGACGCAGACGCGGACGCGGACGCGTGGGGTTATAGCATAAGCTCACTCAACTTCGTCGAGGTGAGCTAAAAAGTACATTTTGTGTAACATAACACCAAATTCATCATATTAATTGGGGGATACATTTCACAAAATAGAATATGACAATAAAATGAGAAAAAATATGAGATTCGGTTCACTAATCAATGAGAGAAATTTCAGTATTTTCAAATTGAACAAAATTCTAGCCTACCTGGAGAATTAAAATAAGATACATATAAAGGAATTAATCAGATTCAGGAATGGATTTGAATGCTAAATAATTATACTGTACCAAAAAATACAAAGTCGTCAACTGGTAAAATGTACTCAGTATAGTAGTCAACTTATATTCTATATTCCAAAACAAAGTATTGTACCAAATATCATATTTAAGCCAAATTTCTCCATTCATTGCGACAATATGTCTTGGAAACTGAAATAGAATGATTGGAGGCCAATTACTTTTTGAAGAGACTTTTTTTCCTTTTGTGTACATGTAGAGAACTGAAAATTATAAGCATATCGATTTCAATGCAATTTCATTTCAGTATCTGTAAAAAAAATATTGAATAAGATATATACACCAATGATCACTAAATCAAAGGACAAAAATCTGGATTTATCTTTAATTTTCAATATCTACACATAAACTGTGACATTACTCACTGGAAATCAATAATATGTCACAAGGGGGATGTTTTAACAATGCATGTACCAAAATTGTACCCAGAAAATGATTTAGTGAGCTGTGAGACAAACTTCATCAATGGAAAAGAGGAAACCAATCATAGTATACAAAATTCAAAGTCTAGTATTTAATGATCTTGACATACTTTGAAATAACATAAACTTGTACCAGAAAAAATGACGACATTTTATTTCACCTAAAAAAATTCAGTCAAAATTGTTTGTAAAAACAATACTTCCAACATTGAGGTACAATCTTTGAACAATTCAGACATTCAGTAATAAATTTGTGTATCACTTTCATACAAAAATCTTAAACAGCATTGCAATATACATGTACAACTTAAATGTACACGTATATTAAAACATGCAATGGCAAGCATTTTGTGAAGGATTCTAATTTTCTCTTAAATCAATTCATTCTTAATAAGTTCTAAAATCTATACCTGAAAATTTTATTCAAAGCATATGCTCCTTTAAGTATACGAACAAATTTGAGTGATACCTTCTTGCATCACCAACCTTATCCTAGAAAAAGGATAATACATGAGAGAATAATTCACATACAAATGTATGTCAGACACAAACAGCTTTATTCTATACTATTGCATACCTACATGTGACGACAAACAACAAAAAATATTTTATTTTGAAATTTTAAATCTGAATCTGTAATTCATGCAAATTTTAAAATGGTAAAATCTTTTTTTCAAATTCTGTTAAATCAAAATGTACAACCAATGATGATCATGATTGCAAATCAAGAGAAGTAAGATGGGACATGTAACAACTTGGGAATGTCTACATGGGGTATATATGCTGCCTTAAGAATGTCAAATCAAAATGGTTCAATAATATTGCATGTCCTTAAGTCTTATAAAAGTTGCGTAGGAAATGTTAAGTCATTTGAAGGAGTCATAAAGATATATCTTTATAATATGTAAGATATGTATAATGACAGCAGTACTTAGCACCTGATGCATTCAAAACTCAAAATACTAAATCAAGCAAGTTAAATATCTGTCTCACTAGAATGTTCCATGAATCATCTACAAGGGAAACAGAAAATTAATATGTGTCAGGTAATGTCTTGGACTCCTTGTGAAACAACTTGCAGAGTCAAGAACAAAAGTATCTACCAGACATGAGACCATTAATCAGTTGTAACCTTGACCTTTCATCACTAACCTTCATATCAATGGGAATTTAAGTGTGCTCTTTGATAAACAAGACCTTTAATAGAGTGTCCATGAACTTTTTCTATCATCGCCTGTTAAGACTTTGTCCACTGACTATGAAAACAATTGTGAGCAACTTAGCAAAGTCTAATGACCATTCAAAGTAAAATATACGTATTAATTTATTATAAATATATCTGTGACCTTGACAATAAAATTTCATTTAAGAGACAAAAAGTAACTTTTGCATTCATCACTTGACCTCCGTCTAGACAAATATCAGTAACATTTAGGTTATGAACTACAAAGATAATAAAGCCTGTGTTTGTGAAACACCAATGCCCCCGGTGGCATCTTTGTTAGTATAAACTTCATTTTCTGTTAAGTATGTGAAAGGTCAAGTTCAACAATTTTGGTATCAATGGAAAGGTCTTGTCACAAGGAATACACATGTGAAATATGAGAGTCCTATCACTTACCATTCAAAAGTTATGCCCAATGTTAAAGTTTTTGAAAATGGGGTCAAAGGTAAAGGTCACAAGGTCAAAACTTTTGGTATCAATGGAAAGGTCTTGTTGCAAGGAACACAGATGTGAAATATGAAAGCCCTATCACTCACCATTCAAAAGTTATGCCCAATGTTAAAGATTTTGAAAAGTAGGTCAAAGGTCAAGGTCACAAGGTCAAAAATTTTGGTATCAATGGAAAGGTCTTGTCACAAGGAACACACTTGTGAAATATGAATGCCCTATCACTTACCATTCAAAAGTTATGCCCAATGTTAAAGATTTTGAAAAGTAGGTCAAAGGTCAAGGTCAAGGTCACAAGGTCAAAAATTTTGGTATCAATGGAAAGGTCTTGTCACAAGGAACACACATGTGAAATATGAAAGCTCTATCACCTTCCATTCAAAAGTTATGCCAAATGTTAAAGTTTTTGAAAAGTAGGTCAAAGGTCAAGGTCACAAGGTCAAAAATTTTGGTATCAATGGAAAGGTCTTGTCACAAGGAACACACATGTGAAATATGAAAGCTCTATCACCTTCCATTCAAAAGTTATGCCCAATGTTAAAGTTTTTGAAAAGTAGGTAAAAGGTCAAGGTCAAGGTCACAAGGTCAAAAATTTTGGTATCAATGGAAAGGTCTTGTCACAAGGAACACACTTGTGAAATATGAATGCCCTATCACTTACCATTCAAAAGTTATGCCCAATGTTAAAATTTTTGAAAAGTAGGTCAAAGGTCAAGGTCAAGGTCACAAGGTCAAAAATTTTGGTATCAATGGAAAGGTCTTGTCACAAGGAATACACATGTGAAATATGAAAGCTCTATCACCTTCCATTCAAAAGTTATGCTCAATGTTAAAGTTTTTTCGGACAAACATGCTCAATGTTAAAGTTTTTTCGGACAAACAGACAGACAAACAGACGGACAGGCCAAAAACTATATGCCCCCGAATCTGTGATTCCTTGGGCATAATAAAACAAAGACAAGATTAGTACATATACATGTGTCTGGTAGATGAACACAAAGATAACTGTAGCAAAAACCAATATGTCTCCAATCCATTGGGTGACATAACAAACAATACAATAAACAACTTTACCTTATACATGTATCAATTATCATGCAAATGATCTGATGAATATGAATAGGCAAGTCTAGTCAGCAGGCACACTGGTGTCTTTTGCTTTCAAAAACTGGAGAAATACAAAGTAGTTTAGGCACCGGTACAGGTACTAAGCTTTTCAGCATTCACTTCTTGGATTTCTTTGGTGATGATTGCTCCAGATTCCTTGTACTTCTGCGTTTCCTTCCCTGAGTCTGTATTGGATCTAAGACTATTTCATCCATCTCTTCATGCCCTGAATATTCACAAAATTTTCTTACATCAAACAAAGGTGCATTTGACATGCCAAATATGTATAAAAAAAGTCAAAGGAAGCAATTAAGATTGAAAAATAAACAGCAAAAAGTTGTCATAAATTACTAATTCCCTGTACTTTTCTTTTAACTCTGAAATTCAACATTTTGACCGAATTTTGATTGTGATCATTTTCAATATTTTGATTAAGACGTGAGCTTAACTAAATTGTTGTGTCATTATTAAAGATTAATTTTCATCAGTGCGTAATTTTGTCAAGCAAACCTTCGATGAAAATTTGCATCTGACATGAAAATAACCAATTTACAAATACACCTGCTGATCTTTGATATGTAGAGCAAGTGACCATATTTCGCCACATTTTTCGTATATTTTCTGGGAATTTTCAATACTTCGTTGCCAATGCCATAATTGGTTTTGCTAAAATTTAATTTAACTCCATTCTTGATCGAAATACTAGAAAAATGATTCATTTTACTCATTTCATTGTTTCCTAATAAAACGTCAAAATATTTCGTTTCCATGTTTTCGAGGGTGACCATATTTCGCCGTTTTTGCTGATAAGTATCCAGTTTGTACACAAAAAGGACAAAATTGTGACTTTCTTTTCAGGAATTCTTTCGTCGCCACTACTTCTACGAGCTGATGCCAAATAAAATATTTTCTTCGATTTTTGTAAAAATTTTGGATGTTTATGTCTAAAATTTTGTGATGATAATTATTTAATCCTCATTTTGAGGTATTTTTCGTCACATTTGAGTGCAGGAGATGTCACATTATATCAAACCATGACTGCTATGGTCATATTTGATAGGATATAAAAACATAGGGTTATCAGAGATGACAGCGCTCACCTCGACGGCATCATTGTCCCATGACCAGCATCTGAACCTACACTGCACAAAGTATTTCCAGATGCATCATCCACATAAGTTTGGTTGATAAAAAATTCAAAGGCTGGAAATGAAGATTCTAATTTTACCATACCTGGTCAATCAAGCGTGTAATATAGGTCAGATGCAGCATCTGTACAGTGGATTGCCGTAAGCATCCTCAGATACATCACCCACAAAAGATTTTTGATTAATATAGGACTTACAATAGGCCGGAAATGGACCTGTCCCATTTTACTTGGCCTGATTGATCAAGCATGGAATGTGGGTCAGATGCAGCATCTGTATCATACATTGCATTAAGCATCCTTAGATGCAACATCCACAGAAGTTTGGTTGATGTAGGACTTATAGTAAGGCAGGAATGGACCTGTCCCATTTTACTAAACCTGGTCACTCAAGCATGAAATGTAGGTCAGATGCAGCCTCCGTACCATGCATTATTGTAAGCATCCATAAATGCATCAACCACAGAACTTTGGATGACCTAGGACTTATAGTAAAGTAGGAATGGACCTGTCCCATTTACCTAACCTGCTCACTCAAGTGAAAAATGTGGGTCAGATGCAGCCTTCATACCATGCATTGCAGTGAGCATCCTCAGATGCATCATCCATTCAAGTTTGATTGACGTAGGACTTATAGTAAGGCAGGAATGAACCTGTCCCATTTTACCTAACCTGCTCACTCAAGCATGAAATATAGGTCAGATGCAGCATCTGTACCATGCATTGTAGTAAGCATCCTCAGATGCATCATCCATGCAAGTTTGGTAGATGTAGGACTTATAGTAAGGCGGGAATGGATCTGTCCCATTTTACCTAACCAGCTAACTCAAGCATGAAATGTAGGTCAGATGCAGCCTCCGTACCATGCATTATTGTAAGCATCCTCAGTTGCATCATCCATGCAAGTTTGGTTGGTTAGGACTTATAGTAAGGCGGGAATGGACCTGTCCCAGTTTACCTAACCTGCTCACTCAAGTATGAAATGTAGGTAAGATGCAGCCTCTGTACCATGTATTGCAGTAAGCATCCTCAGATGCATTATCCATGCAAGTTTGGTTGGTGTAGGACGTATAGTAAGGCAGGAATGGACCTGTCCCATTTTACCAAACCTGCTCACTCAAGCATGAAATGTAGGTCAGATGCAGATGCATCATCCATACAAGTTTGGTTGATGTAGGACTAACAGTTTGGCGGGAATGGACCTGTCCCGTTTTGCTTAACCTATAGTGTGGACGCCGACGAAGGGGCGATAGCATAAGCCCCCCTCTACTTCGTCGAGGTGAGCTAAATTTAAGCTTGACAAACAATTCCAATAACCAACAAGAAGCAATTAACTATGAAATGGCGAAATATGGTCACCGGCGAAACATGGTTCCTTGCTCTAGGCATATAACACATGCAAAATTGGTAGCAAATTGAAGCACAAAAACTAGGAAATATCTTGCATACCTTAAATAAATACATAAAGTCTGACTGCATTTATCATATTATATTTACATTCCTACTGCATTTCCCTTATATAAAGGTACCAAACCAACTGTTGCTTTATTTCTCGATAATCGCAAGAGCCTATCACGTGACTTTAGAACTTACGCGGATTAATTTCTGATAAAATGCCCATTTTATTTATTGCTTTGATACAGATTCAAAACATGTATCCATTATCAAACGACGCCGTCTACCCCCAGTGATTGAATGTGTCAAAATCTAGGTCAACCACATGTACACTTCCAAGAAGTGTGACGTAGTAAGTCGATCACGCGTCAGTAGACGAAGTTCAAGGACGAACTGCATTGTTGTCTGCAGAAAGATGCCGTGTTTGAATGAGCGAATATTCAGGCATAAGTGGATCAAATATTCAGTATTTAGGATGAGGATTTGATTCACTTGTGTCATTATCAACAGCGAATTTATCTTTGCTTCTTATGGATTCATAATATCAGAAATACTTCGAGTATCAGCGAATCTTTAGCCATGATGTTGAGGTAAGTCATGAAAATACCGAAAGTTTTTGCGTTTCGACGGCTGAACTCGACTTTTGCATTATTCTAATTACTTCCAGATGAAATAGGGTATTTACAGAAGTTTGTATACAATAATACCGATTGATTTCATATGTCTAAGCAGTTTAACAGTGTGTTAAAAAGAGTTTTCAAAAGTTTTCCCTTCAGTTCTGTGAAATATCCAGTTTAACTCTCCGCCATGTCTGAATTATGTTGGACAAAAGTCAAGAATTTTCACGATTCAATTTTCTTCAGTTTTAATTGAAATGTTCAAAATACAGCAAGAGGACAAAATTCAGTTTCTCATTTGTCAACAACGTTTCCGTACCGAAGGTACTACTTCGAATCAAGCGAAAAACGTCGAACGTTCGTTTGCTCTTACGTCAAATGGCGTTCTCCCTCTGCAATGATATTTCAAATGTAAAGAAACTGGCTGAAAAATTGGCAGAAATAACTTAGTTAACACGTAAAATGTAAATATAAGGATTGTTTTTCAGCTTTTGCGCTTTATCGGTGTATTGGCAGTAGGGAATGGAAACAAAATTCATGAAAAGCACTTCGTGCTTTACATATTTTGTTTCCATTCCCTACTGCCAATACACACCGATAAAGCGCAAAAGTTGAAAAACAATCCTTAAGTGTAATCCTTACCATTTCTTTGACCAAGTTCAGACAATGATGGTGTACTCAGGCTTCTTATGTCCGTGACCTTGACTACAATAACTGAGGCTGGATTTGCTGAGGGGTCCTTGAAGGTGAAGGCAGATATCTTACTGGATTTTATCCCTATAGATTCTATATCTGACAGAGAAACTTTAAAATCTGTATAGTGACCGACATTGATAACTGCATAGAAGTTCTTATGAGTGGTTGAGAATGTCTCCAAACAGTTCTTAATGAATGGCCATACCTTCACTAAGTCCGAGTTCACGGAGGCCACCCACAGCACCTCAGCTACTCCAGAGCATTCATTCTCCCCACTAGATTCTACACATGAGTTCCTTAAATGATGTAGACAAGCATTGTTCATATCATCCAAACAAAAAATGTTTCCTTCTGGTTTCTCGGACAGCGTAAATTTACCAGACGTTTCCAACTGCAACCACTTGACGATCAACTTTCCCTCATCATCTGTACACAAACACGTAGAATCCAGACATGATCCATGTATCCATTTAAACAGCTCAACTTCCGTGTAAGGGAAACACCTTGACCTAATTTCCTCTTGTGGGTCAATATCACTTCCTAGTCTAATATACAAGGTAGTGTTTTCTGAATCAATCAAAACCCTTGCTATACCATCCTCTGTTTTTATATTCAATGTATCCTGTAAATCATTTTGTACTGACTGGTGTACCTTAGACAATGTCTCCTCGTCCACCACTTTTAGGTATTCTGATATCATAGTAACCTTTTCCATCACCTCTTTCAAAGCTGCACCTCTTAGAAGGACCTCCCTCAATTTTTCAAATTCATTCTTTCTGTAAAGGTAATAATATAAGAGTACATGTTCTGTGAAATCAAAATGATTTAAGGTAGAGCATCCCTCAGGTCTCAGATGCTTATATTTCCTAAATAACAACTTTTACAATATTTTCATTTCCATACATTCAAAGCTTATGTTAAACCTGATATACAAACATAATATAATTCGTGGTTTCATGATTATACCGAGAACTTGAGCCGTTTGTACTTTAACATTGGACCCTATGGGAAAAGTAAGAAAAATCACTTTTTAGACGTGATAAAATGTAACTATAAAAGTTTCTTTTCCCAAAACCATATTAGTTTGATAATCTGAACAATATTCTGAAGAGAAAAAATAGGGTATCCAGGCAAAAAATTACCAGCAATTCTGACCTGAGGGATACTCTACCTTAATATGAAAACACAAACACAGATGATTGTAACAAGTAAAATTGAAGGAATGTGATAAAACAAATTTGATATAAAAAAAGAGCAGTGTCATCTAAAATTTTATTTTTTAAGGAAATATACTCCGTACACCTAAATAAATCAAACGAACAGTATGCCTTTGTGCTTGTTGCAAAATACCACAATATTTATCCCGCAGTCTCCATAAATGTCTGACATGTTACATTTTTCAACACAGATGATATTAGAGGACCAAAGGACAAACAATCTAGAATATAACTGAAAAATATTACGCAATATCTGAAGCAATTTTAAATTTCTGAACAGAATCCCTTTTTTGAATTACTTTTTACACCGAACAATGTCATGAAGAGGGATGGGGTCTGCTCACTGCTTTTCAGAGTGAACCCAGAATGTACGAGGTGGGAAATCTGAAATAGGGGAAATCGAGTGGTTTTGAAAAGTGGGTTGAGAAGACCATTATGAAGGTTATCTATAATGGTAAGATATATACGTGTATTCAATTTTTTGGAGGACTTATTGCAGTTTTTCTGAGATAAAATATATGGGACATTTGTGTCACACTGCTGAATAATATCTAGCTTTCTAAATATACAGACAATTGTCAGTTACCTCATACTTTTGTCATTTTAAACCTGCTCTTATATAAACTTTAAAGTAATAGAATATCAAAATAAAACACCACTAAAGACGGTATGGCCGGATTGCAAAGTAAGTTTTTGTCACTAACTGGGTCAAGGTCAATAGGTAAAATAATACAGCATAAATTGAAAGGTTTTGTCAGAGGCAACCTACATGTATCAAATAAAGTTTCTACTGTGTACAGTTCCATAGATTTTGCTTAAACCAGGAACTTTAACCAAAATCCTTAACTAGGTCAAAGTCAAAGGTCAAGGTCACTAGGTCAAATGTTACGGCATAAATTGAAAGTTCTTGTCATGGGCGAGCTTCATTAATAATATAAAGTTTCTACTGCATACAGTACCATAGATTTTGCTTAAACCAGGAACTTTAACCAAAATCTTTGAGTAGGTCAAAGTCCATGGTCAAGGTCACTAGGTCAAATGTTACAGCATAAATTGAAAGGTCCTGTCATGGGCGAGCTTCATTAATACTATAAAGTTTCTACTGCATACAGTACCATAGATTTTGCTTAAACCAGGAACTTTAACCAAAATCTTTAACTAGGTCAAAGTCCAAGGTTTAAGGTCACTAGGTCAAATGTTACAGCATAAATTGAAAGGTCTTGTCATGGGCAAGCTTCATGTATAATATAAAGTTTCTACTGCATATAGTTACTTAGATTTTGCCTCAACCAGAAACTTTAACCAAAATCTTTAACTAGGTCAAAGTCCAAGGTCAAGGTCACTAGGTCAAATGTTACGGCATAAATTGAAAGGTCTTGTCATGGGCAAGCTTCATGTATAATATAGAGTTTCTACTGCATATAGTTCCTTAGATTTTGCCTCAACCAGAAACTTTAACCAAAATGTTGATGGCAGACGGACGGACAGACGGACGGACAGACGGACGGACATCGTCAATCTATAGGCCGGAATTGCTTTGCAATCCGGCCAATTATATCATAAAATTCAATTGAACTCCAAACCTTGCCAACTCTGCCAAATTCTCTATTAAGTAAATCATATCTTTGTCGGTAATTTCACTGTCATTGCCTTGTTCACACCAGAAAGCTGCTTGTTCAACGTTAAGTTCCTGGCAAGCAGCAGATCTGAAAAGTTCTTTTTCCTCTGTAGTAAAGTTCTTACAAGGGACCAAAATAAGTGCACAGTCTGAAACACAGAGTATTCAATATTAGAATATGTATTCGTAACAAAAACGTCAAGTGTAATTTGTGTGGCCACAGCATTTAATGAATGAAATTCCCTGAAAATTTCATGATTTTCCCTGACACATATGATATTTCCCCTGAAAATGTGCGGTCAAAATCAGAATAATTTAAACTTTCTATCAAAATTGGTAATTCTTTACCTTAAACCAACTCACTTTCACATGAATTTTTGCTTTAAGCGTGCATCATTTATCCCCAAGACATTCAAGGTTCCAATATACAGTTTTCACACACTGTTACGAAAATAAAACTAATACTGTAAATTGGAACCTTAAGGATAAATTTTTTTTCTTATCCAAGAAAAGTTTTGTGTTCATATGAATCTTTTAAGATCTTTCGCACCTTGCGATACCATATATTTTGCGTTACGCACTATACTTTTGTCGCGACAAACCGTCAAAGGTCCTTTGATACCGTCAAGCATTGACCCCTATGTTACACTATATGGCTATAATATGAAGTACATATGTGATCAATAGGAGCTCTTTTTAATGCTGAAGTACTCTAATGGTATTTCAAAGGATAGAATAAAGGCTAAATGTCATTCTTGTAAGACTGTTGCCATGGTAACAATAAATTTTTGTGTTGTAACGACATATTTCTATCGCTCGGAAGCTCATTATATACAAAACGCCTTACCGTAAACAATTGAAATGTCCATGTAAGCTTTGATATTATGATTGGATATTGGTTGCTATGGTAACCACATTGTGGTAAATTTAAAACAAATGACATACTTTAACATTTTCAGAATATTTTGATACCTCTCAAGTTGATATTAACCTTTCACCTGTATTGCAAAGGTTTACCAATCCACAATGGTGTCAAAGACTTATCAGTCTTTTTTCTGCATAAATGCACTATTACTGGAGCAGCATAAATTTACACAACAATCAATTTTTTTTTCATTTTTCAACAGCAGAGTCAAGACCTTTTTATGATATAGATGGTTACCATAGCAACCAAATATGAAAGTTTGAACTGAAGAGCATACGTGCATATACATGTATGGTTCCAATATACAGTTTTCGTGCACTGATCTGAAAGCGCAAAAAGTATGCGCGTCATGCTAAAGTTGAAGTCATTAGACATTTATAGTAGTTTACGTAACTTTATGAACCAGACCTTAGTACAATCAATACATCTTGATTTACAAAACATGAGAAAACCAGTGCAGCCAGATTTACTGTTTAATCGTTAATCAGTATCGAACGATGTGAAAATGGCAGTCGAGCGCATGCATTCAATGGTACAGTAGCCCACGTAGTGAGGTCAATACAGCATTGTTCTCAAAACATTATCTACATCATTTAATACTGAATTGAAAGAGAACATCAGTAGCTTTTATCATGAAAAATTATTTGAATTTTCCACATCTGGATATTCAGATATATCCGGAAGAGTGTGAAACACCCCTCAAGCACTACTGGCATCAGGAGCCCAGGACATGCGGTACTCGCTTCGCCTTCATCTCCTATCGCTGTTTACTATATGGACCAATGACTAAAATTGATGTCCAGTTCTCTTCTTCATATCCTTCCAAACTCATATAAACCCCAAAATTCCAAGTTTTTTACATTAACTGTGCCTACTACAAAAGATTTAAGTCTCAATACTTAGAAATAAAAGAATTGTCCCTGGCCATTTCTTTGAATACAAAACTAATACTGTATATTGGAACCCAAGGGGGAGATTTGAAGTTCATTGAATGTGGAGTACAAGCATTATCTATTTGGTCATTTGCATCATGGCAATGTTGATAGGGAGATGGACCAGAAGTCTCTGATGAGACTGAAGCTCTCCTGGTTGTTTTCTTAAATGAATCTAAGTGACACACCCATTTTCCAAGACCCTGGGGATAAGGGGATGAAACAAAATACAAGGTACACATCTAGACCACGGACAGAGAATGCAACAACAATTATCTTTCTATCGATTATACTTTCTGAGAATTGGTGTTCACAATATTACATAAAAAAACAATAAAGCCTGTGTTTGTGAAACAGAATGCCCCCGGGGCATCTTTGTTAGTATAAACAAGTGATGGGCCGATAATCGATAATAATCGATTAGCGGCGTGTTGAAGTCATCCGATTTCGATAATCGATTTGAAAGTAAAATAATCGATAGCGGGAAAATGAAGTGGGGGGGGAGACCAAGATCAGAGAAAATTCTGTCTGATGGTCAAAACTTTCTTACTGTGGAAATGAGTGTTGTACTAAAGCATAAGGCGATCCCTGATAAATTATAGAGAAAACTTGTAAAAAAAAAATTTATTACAATCTCCAAGAACTACATATTTCCGACGTCCCGACAGTGACAGTATGTTCTACTTAAATGTGCATGTCTGGTCCTTTCTGTAAATTTATCTGCTCTAAAATGATGCTAATGAATTTGAAGATGTTAAACATTCAATCATTTTCAATTTTTAAGTTAAACTGATTTAATATTTGATTGAGATTTATTGAGTGTTACTGTCTGAATTTTGATGTTACTGTTTGCTTTCACAAATGCATGTACTGTACTTGCAAGCAAATGTGAACCCCCCCCCCCCCCATTCTACACCACACGCTCCGCAAAAAATGATACGTTTTTGTATACTTTTCATCATACATTATTTCTAAATGAAGCAACTGCAAGGAGAAGTCCTTTGATTACTTTGATTAAATTTGATTGTTTACGATAAGCGCATATAACTAAAACACATAGAGCTGCTTTGTTGGTCAGTAATGAATGACACTTATGTTTTATTTGGATAAAAAATAGTAAAAGTATTGAAATATTTAGGAAAATAATATGACCGATTATAATCGGTAGAATCGTATCGGATACACCAACCGATTCTAACCGATTATCGATTATGATTCTGAACCGATTTCCAATCACTAGTATAAACACGATTTTCTGTTAAGTACATGTATGTGAAAAGTCAAGGTCAGGGTCACTGGGTTAAAAGGTCAAAGGTCAAGGTCACGAGGTCAAAACTTTTGGTATGAATGGAAAGGTCTTGTCACAAGGAATAGACTTGTCAAATATGAAAGCTCTATCACTAACCATTCAAAAGTTATGCCAAATGTTAAAGTTTTTGAAAAGTAGGTCAAAGGTCAAGGTCAAGGTCACAAGGTCAAAAATGTTGATTTTAATGGAAAGGTCTTGTCACAAGGAATACACATATGAAATATGAAAGCCCTATATCTTAACATTCAAAAGTTATGCCCAATGTTAAAGTTTTTGAAAAGTAGGTCAAAGGTCAAGGTCAAAGTCATGAGGTCAAAAATTTTGATATCAATGGAAAGGTCTTGTCACAAGGAATACACATGTGAAATACGAAAGCCCTATCACTTACCATTCAAAAGCTTTGCCCAATGTTAAAGTTTTTGAAAAGTGGGTCAAAGGTCAAGGTCAAGAGATCAATAATTTTGATATCAATGGAAAGGTCTTGTCACAAGGAATTTACATGTGAAATATGAAAGCCCTATCACTTACCATTAAAATTTATGCCCAATGTTAAAGTTTTTTAAAAGTAGGCCAAAGGTCAAGGTCAAGGTCACAAGGTCCAAAAATTTGGTATCAATGGAAAAGTCTTGTCACAAGGAATACACATGTGAAATATGAAAGCCCTATCACTTCCCATTCAAAAGTTATGTCCAATGTTAAAGTTTTTCGGACAAACAGACAGACAGACAAACAGACGGACAGGCCAAAAACTATATGCCCCGAATCTTTGATTCCAGGGGCATAAAAAGTTATGCAAGAGAAAATGACCACACCCATTGTCCAAGACACTGGGGTCAGGGTCTCAAAATGCAAGGTGCACATCTATACCACAGACTGAGAATAATGCTAATAGAAGTATCTTTCTATCAATTATACCTTGAGAGAATTGGTGCTCACAAGACTACATAAAGTTATAAAGAAGAAAATAACCACACCCATTTTCCAAGACCCTAGGGGGTCAGGAGCTCAAACAGAATATCAGGTACACAACTAGACCACAGGTCCATTATAATACAAAACGAATTTATTTTGTACTATTCACAGATTCAGAGGATTCACACTCACAAGAAAAGTTTAACGGACGGACGGACGGATGGACGGACTGGACAGACAGATGGCAGGACACAGGGCGATCGCATAAGCTCAACTGGTCTTTGACCAGTAGAGCTAAAAAACTAATATACACAATACATGTATATCATAATTATGGTGCACTTTGTAGGTATTACATGTAAATTCAAAGAAAATCTGCATATACTAAAATTTTCCTAGAAATTTATCTTTTTGTACTGTCTGCCAATATCATGTAAATCATTCATTTAGTATTCAAAAACATATCTATGTATGTAATGAAATATTGAACTAGTGCGGACGCCGACGACAGGGCGATAGCATAAGCTCACTCTCACTTTGTGAGGTGAGCTAATAGAGGGTTGACAAATGATTTTTCAGTGTAAATCTCACCTTTATAAGGATTTTTCCGTGTTGCTTTTTCTTGAGTAACTACAGGTTCAGCCCGGGTTGTATTTATATCAGCAGTGATAGTGATTGTGCTGCTTTCTGGCCCTACACTCTTTGATGCCTTAGCACTGCGGGGTTTTAGTTTTAATAGTTTCTTTGGGGTACCTTTCTTACTAGGGGTCATACAGTCATCAGAGCTTACATCTATTTCAAATGATCTTACAACAGAGTTGTTATTTCTAAATGGTGTTGATGTACTCAACAGTTTTTCATGTGTTTTACTGGAAATGCTTTCTAAAGTGCTCTCTTTGCAGCTTTCATTGGCAGTGTTTTCCACAGTGCTCACTTTGCAGCTTTCATTGGCAGTGTTTTCCACAGTGCTCTCTTTGCAGCTTTTATTGGCAACACTTTCCCCACTTCTCGCATTAAAACTTTTATTGGCAGAGCTTTCTTTGGTGCTCTCTTTGCAGCTCTTGTTGGCAGCACTTTTCCCAGTACTCTCTTTGCAGCCTTCGGCTATTTCATCACCATTCAAAGTTTCATTTTGTGGTTTCTTTTCAGTATCTACATCAGAAACTTCTGACACTTGGTTCTGGCTCGCATGGAGAACAAGATCTTCATCAAATTTGTCATTTGAATTTTCCTCTGCATCACTACATATACTATTGATCATAATGTCAGTGCAATCAGCTTCTGGTTCTTGGTTCTCTTTGTTTTCATTTGATATATTGGTCTCCATCCTCTCATCATTTGATATATTTGAGGAACTAGCGTTTTGTAACATCCCATCGGGTAGTTGAAATTCCAGTTCAGAACTGCGATGGTTTGGTACAGGAAACATCTGATTGACCGATTGAGAATCAGATTGAGACCACAGTGTGAAATCATCTTCTCCATCTGGGCCCTCCTCCTGCTCCTCATTTTCACTTTCTTCCCTCTCTTTAGATGAGTCATCACTATCATCATCTGAAACATCAGACTCATCAGCATCCTGTCTTCTACATTGCTGCAATGCACCTACATAATGAGAAACGTATAAGATTCTATATGTTCTATCAATTTTTTTATAATTTTTTAAAAAGCTAAATTGAAACATACATGTGATTATATAGAGTATAAGTGTCTTAATTTGTGTTTTGTTACGGGTATGCAATACACAGCAAGTGCTTTTATCATACATGTAATGTGCGTTAGTGCATTTCATGCGATAAATGCACTTGCTGTGTGTTGCATACCCGAAACAAAATACAAATTATGACATTTATTCTATATATATGCAGTACAGTTGTCTGTTTCATTCTTGTTTTCTGAAATCGCAGTTTTCTAGGAAACAAGGTGACATTTATATTCATGTCAACGCGTCATACAGTTTACAGGTTTGAACAGCCATCGCAGCATGTATCTTACGATCTTATATATTGTGACGTCACGAGCGTTTTCATACAAAATACAAGCACGTTCCTTTCAATAATTTCATCTGAGGGTATTACATTGGTTGTGCATATATAGAGAGGTAAATACTTTGCCCTCTTGAAACCAACTTGGAAAAGGCAAAATCTGAAAAGACAGGCATGAAGGCAATTGAAGGATAACTAAATTTTCTGTTGACTGACTTGTACAAAATGACGTAATAAAATGGCCTATCAAACAAAGATAAATGACAGGCCATTGGCTAAAACAACATAATGTTGAAGATGTTATGTTGGAGATTCTGTGATTCAGGAATTACCTGAAGAAGAGAACTACATATGCCTTGATTGATGATTTTACATCTTTATCAGCGTTTAGCAGAGACACTATAAATGAACCTTTGATGTGGATATTAATACAGTGAGTTAGAATGGGGATAGCAGTATATGTATATGAAACCTTTAAAGGCATAAACTGTATGATTCTACAGTCACAACTATTCACCTTAAATCTGAATATATGTGACTACAAAGTTATTCAATTTAAATCTGCAAATCCCTAAAATAGATACATGTAATCCCCTAAATATACTTTACAATTAATCTTTGAAGCTTCTTTAGAGAGTGATAATTCTAATGTTAACTTCTTCTTGTAGCTACATGTAAAAATACTTACTTTTGTTGGTTCTAAAGGAATTTTCATGCTCTTTGCAACAAAATACCCTGTAACAGATTATTCTAAAATTAACAATTGATAAGAAAAAAAAAATATGTTCTTCATTCAAGTGGATCGATACTGCTCTTCTAATTTGAATTACATTTGGGAATGATAATACTGCTTGGAGAAAGAATGGAACTTTAATAATAGGTGCAGTTTCTGAGTGCTAGTACCGATATGTATCAAACATAGTGTCATCAGTGGTGACAGAGCTCACCTCGACGACAACATTGTCACATGACCAGCATCTGTACCTACATTGTACAAAGTATTTCCAGATGCATCATCCACATAAATTTGCTTGATAAAGAATTTAAAGAAGATTCTAATTTTACCATACCTCATAAATCAAGTGTGAAATATTGGTCAGATGCAGCATCTTTACAGTACATTGCAGTAAACATCCTCAGGAGTCAGATGCATCAACCACACAATTTCTTTTATAGATCTAGGACTTAAAATAGGCCAGAAATGGACCTGTCCCATTTTACTTCACCTGATTGCTCAAGCGTGAAATGAGGGTCAGATGCAGTATCTGTATCATGCATTGCATTAAGCTTCATCAGATGCATCATCCATGCAAGATTGGTTGATGTAGGACTCAGAGCAAGGCCGGAATGGACCTGTCCCATTTTACTTAACCTGGCTACTCAAGCATGAAATGTAGGTCAAATGCAGCATCTGTACCATGCATTGCAATAAGCATCCTTAGATGCATCACCTACACTACTTTGGATGACCTAGGATTTACAGTAAGGTGGGAATTACCTGTCCCATTTTACTAAACCTTGTTGTTCAAGCATGAAATATTGGTCAGTTTAAGCATTCATGCATTGCAGTAAGCATCCTCAGATGCGTTATCCATGCAAGTTTGGTTGATGTAGGACCTATAGTAAGGCTGGAATGGACCTGTCCCATTTGACCTAACTTGCTCACTCAAGTAAGATTGTGGGTCAGATGAAGCCTCCATACCATGCAATGTAGAAAGCATCCTCAGATGAATCATCCATGCAAATTTGGTTGATGTAGGACCTATAGTAAGGCTGGAATGGACCTGTCCCATTTTACCTAACCTGCTCACTCAAGTAAGATTGTGGGTCAGATGCAGCCCCCAAACCATGCAATGTAGAAAGCATCTTCAGATGCATCATCCATGCAAGTTTGGTTGATGTAGGACTTATAGTACGAAGAATGGATTCGTCCCATTTAACATAACCTACTCACTCAAGTGCGAAATGTGGGTCAGATGCAGCATCCATACCATACATTGTAGTAAGCATGCTCAGGTGCATCATTAATGCAAGCTTGCTTGATGTAGGACTTATAGTAAGGCAGGAATGAACCTGTCCCATTTTACTTAACCTGCTCACTCAAGCATGAAATGTGGGTCAGATGCAGCATCCATACCATGCATTGTAGAGAGCATCCTTAGATGCATCATCCATGCAAGTTTGGTTGATGTGAACATATAGTTAGGCAGGAATGGACCTGTCCCGTTCTGCTTAACCTATGGATGCCGACACCAAGGCGATAGCATAAGTACCCCTTTACTTCGTCGAGGTGAGGTAAAAATGGTTGTGATCCCTATGCACCAAACTCACTAAAAATGGTGCATTAATTTAACTTTGTGCCCCATGGTGTGCATACAGAAGCTATAAACACCATGAACACTAGTTATACAAATTCTTATGTAAACAGTAGAGTCTTATTGAACTATTTTTTCAAAAGCTAGATGTTTCTAATCTTAACCTAAATCAAAGTTGGTAAATGTTCAACTTGCATGATCTCATGGTCTGTAGAAATCACAAATCAATAACTTTCTATAAGCTTGTATAGAGTGACAAGGTCAGGGATGTATCAGAATTGCACAATGCAAGAGTCCACCGCATTCATAAATTCATGTCAATTTTTACAGTCCTACTAAGGCTGTCAATGTCTACTTTTTACAGTAATGATCTATAACATTGAAGAAATAAAGGCAAATGTGAAAATATTCAGAAAGTACAGTCTGACTGAATTAATTTCCCCATTATACCAAAATACTTTACTCAATAAAGAAATACACGAAATTTCACATTTATGCTTAAATTAATCAAGCTCTGAATGTAAAAGAAATGCGTCAGTGACATATCTGTTTAAGATCAAATTTAGTGTAATAATTTGATATTTTATCCTATCACAATAGTAATCTATTTTCTTCTTTGTTAGCAAAATATTGTAACCCCCTCTATGATATAGCTACATGTACCATTCCCCCACAAGAGAGAGAATGCTGTGAAATCTCAGCAAGTGTTGAGGCAAAGGTTAGTTTTTCATGTATCATTATATGCACATATATGGGCAAACTTCCATCATTGGTCATGCAACTTTCTTCCCATTTTATGATTAAATTTTTCAAATGTCCAAAAAAAGGTCATTATATTTTTGGCAAGAGCCATAATGTAAACATGGAATTTTTTGCATGGGGGTCGTTTTTGAGATTTCACGACTCTTGGGCTTCGCGAAAATTTTCCCCAAGCGAAAATAACCCTGCAGCATTGTTACAATGGCAGAGACATTTATATTGTGGATAATTCCTCCAAGTGTAAAATTTTCCCCCAGCGAAAATAACCATATTTACAGTAGTCCCATATCCACATTGATCAAGCTCTTCTACCTGATCACTCAGATTTTATGATATCTTCAGATATTGGACTCGTACATTTATACATGTATACCAGAGAGATTCATACCTGTACATTACAACTTCTTTATTTTCTTTCCTGTACTTGATGATCATGCGCTTGGTGATGGCTACAGGATCTTTCTTAGCACAGTAGAAATGGAAAGTTTTTCGACATGAGGCCACAGCACATCCTGCCGTTGCGCTACCGTGACGTCTTTTCTTGTCTTTCATATTCTTGCAGATTGCACACTTCTGAAATTTCATATCCTTACAGTCAAAAATGAGAATAGTACTGTTTCAGCAATTACTACATAATGTATGAAAGTTATAGTATTAGTAACTAACAGAAATGAAACAAAACTGACGTATAATAAAATTTTTGACTTGATCAAAATATGAAATTTTACATGAAACATGGGCCAACCGGCTTCTTTCTACAACATATTAAGTAACCTGTACACTGTATATTAGTAAAAAAAAATTTGTCCCTGTTTTAGTTTTTTTTTCCTTTCACCTAATGACCAGAGGGTAAACTTAAGACTAGGCAATTAGATATACATTAAGGATAATTTGATCAAATTGGTAAGTGGATAATTTCAAAACAGAGTGACTCAGTCTTATGCCACAACATTAGACTGGGCAAATTGAAAGCTGTATACAGTACTGTACTTAGAATTAAGTTAATCTTGAGATACATATGCATGTATATATTTTATCATTTGAATTTCCGACTACGTTGAAGTTTGACTTATAATCTAAGGCCATAGTCATTGAATATTTTGATTTACGTCCGCGGGCGGGTACCTTTTAGGAAAATTGCTCTGAAAACTCATAACAACCATGCATTTATCATGTAAAAAATATCAGTGAATGATCTTTTAAAAATACTATAAAATGCCTGTCAGAAGACAACATCATTTGCCATGCAGGTTTTTGATAGTAAAATGGCAATTTCATAAAAAATAACGATCACCGTCATTCAGTCAAAAGTCATGATATCAAATGAAAGCTATGATCATGAGAATTCTTTGTGTGAAATATCAAGCCCTACCCCTTAAAGTTCTAAAGAAGGTAAAAGTAATTTGGTCAAAAGGCATGATATCAAATGAAAGTTCTGCTCATAAGAATTTACATGTGAAATATCAGAACCCAGGTCAAAGCGTTATAAAAGTAGGTCAAAAGTCAAGGTCATGGTCACTAGGTCAAAAGTCATGGGATCAAATGAAAGCTCTGGTCATGAGGATTCTATATCTGAATTATCAAAGCCCTATACCTTATAGCTTAAAAGTAGGTCAAAAGTGAAGGTCACTAGGACAAAGGTCATGGTATCAAATGAAAGCTCTGGCCATGAGAAATCTATATGTAAAACATCAAAGCCCTATCCCTAATAGTTCGAAAGAAGGTCAAAGGTCAAGGTCACTAGGTCAAAAGGCGTGGTATCAAATGAAAGCTCTGATCATGAGGAATCTATGTGAAATATAAATTCCCTACCTCTTATAGTTCAAAAGAAGGTCAAAGGTCAAGGTCACTAGGTCAAAGGGCATGGTATCAAATGAAAGCTCTGATCATGAGGAATCTATATGTGAAATATAAATTCCCTACCTCTTATAGCTTAAAAGTAGGTCAAAGGTCAGGTCAAGGTCATTAGGTCAAAAGTCGTGGTATCAAATGAAAGCTCTGGTCATGAGGAAACTACATGTCAAATATCAAAAGCCCTACCCCTTATAGTACATGAGATATAGCCCAGATTAAAGTTTTTTAAAAGTAGGTCAAACTCAAAGATATAGTTCATAAGGTCAAAAATCAAGGTCTTAAATAAAAAGTCTGATCATGAGGACATTGCATGTGAAACATCAAAGCCATACCCTTTATAGTACATGAGATATAGCCCAAATTAAAGTTTTTAAAAAGAAGGTCAAACTTTAAGGTCAAGGTCACTAGGTCAAAAATCTAGGTCTCAAATGAAAGTTCTGGTGATGAAGTATCAACATGTGAAATATCAAAGCCCTATCCCTTATACTTAATGAGATATAGCCCAGGTTTAAGTTCTTTAAAAGTAGGTCAAACTTTAAGGTCAAGGTCACTAGGTGAAAAGTCAAGATCGAAAATGAAAGGTCTGGTGATGAGGTATCCACATGTGAAATATCAAAGCCCTACCCCTTACACTTAATGAAAAATAGCGCAGGTCTTTCTTTCCAAAATTCTCTCATATTGATGTGTTTTCAAGACTGGCGGGAGGGTACTTTCAGAAAAAGTTCGGGTTGTAAAACAGAATATTTAATAACTATGGCCTAAGGTAAGTCTTCATATGGATTGTTTCCCCAATTTTGAACAGAAACAAAAGTTAAATCAATTATGATGTCCAGAAACTCCTTATGGAGAATTAGAAACACCATTATTGTATATTAATTTACCCTGAATTTTACACCTTTAAAATTCAATGGCATGAAAATACTATACTTTTACCACATGCACATGGTATCTATATAAAATACATAAAAAAAATTTCATGAAGTTTCATTGAATTATCTCTACATGCCATTATGCTCAAAACTAAGTGTCTGTTACCAGTGCAACCAAAGCGTGTCATCTCATACAAGTCCTCTGAAATGACATCTTTTCACATTTTTTTTTCATGAGAAATACATTTTTGCACTTAAGGAAATGTCCTTTTTCTCACTTAATATAGTAATACATGTATATGTAGGTATGTGTCTTAAAAATATATACAATAGGTAGAAATGTAACAGTATCTTTAGGGTGATGTGCCGACATACCTGTCAAGATACACAAGCTATACAATACTTTTATAAAACTAATTTTCTTCATATACAAATGTGTGTACTGTATACGTAGAATCATTCGCTGTGTATTAACTCTCATGGTCATTCTCGTACCGCGAAAGTTTGTCTATGTGAATCAACATACCAAAAACATCATTTAAAGACGGATTATAGATCTGTAAATGATTACGATCATAAAACTTTGTCATGTTTAAGCGTAATAAATGTACATATTCTTGTCAAAAACATATAATACTAGATAGAATGCTGGCATTTTCTTTCGCAGGTGTCATCTGTGAGTGCAAATGTTCTCATGCAGATACGTCCATCGGTGAAAAAATAATTAATTTTTTTATATCGTCTTTGTGACTTGTAATGAATGTGTCGTATTATCTTGCGGACAATAAATTAATTAGATTGTTTGTTTAATACATTTTGTAATTAAATAAAACCTGTATTGTAATTAAACAATTACCATCAGAGGAGTGTTATTCTTAATCAAGTTTGTACACAATTGTGGTACGATGTACACAACATGTATAAAAAGTTACGGTATGTACAAACGACCGTAAGTTCTGAAACTAGCAAGTCCGTTTGACATACTGTAAAACAAGAGTATTTAGCGCAAACATATTTTAGCGCAATGAGGGATGCAAACCTTTTGGCACAAACTTAATTTAGCGCATTGTCACCATCTGGTCAATAAAATTAGCGCACAGTGACTTTAGCAGTCCAGGAGTTATAACTGTAATACATATTACTGTTTTAACAGTAATCCCTTATATTATTGAAAACAGTAATGTTTCCACCTTATATTACATCTTTCTGTAATATAGACAAAGCAACATTTCAAAGCTACAAGCACAGCTTTTCTCACACAATTCTTTCATTCAACAACAAATTCATTAAATATGAACAAATTTTTATACTGAAGAGTGAAAATAACGTCCATTTGGAACCTATTTTTCACTTTTTCTTCTTTCTAGTATCACATTTTCTTCAAATATGTTGAGGAAAAAAATTTTCCTGATGATTTAAACAATTTTTCAGTATTCATTTGAATGAGATACAACTCCTAATTACCCTCATTTCTCCCCGAATCCACTGGAATAAGAGCGAACTGACTATCTAAATGGTATTACTGCTTTCAGTAATATAAAGAGATAAATTTCCAAGAAAGATAACTCAAATTAAAGTTATATTATTAGTTTTAGTAATATAACTGTTTTTAGTATTCTCTTGGACTGTTTAGGACTTTGTTTCTCAGACATGGCCTGTAGCAAATTGCCGTCGATGAATCGTAATTTTTTGTAACGTCAGACAAAAAATATCCGTCGTGTCTCATGTTCGGACGATCGTTGGTAATACGAAATAATTATCAATTCTATTAAAAGTGATGAAAGAAAATAACGCTGTTCTGTAACATGGATGAATATATATCGTCCCAATTTTTCAACTTGGCGTAACAAATCATTTTACGGCAACGGCGCTAACATCCCGATTTTATTCACGTTGTGTAAACAAATCCTTTGAAAGACTGCGCATCTAATGTACATGTTCACAGCGATATACATAGAGGCATTGACTACATGCCGGCACGTGTCTTGGACAATTGAATTGCTTATTCATATGCTTGTATTAATGTTTGTAAACTTTTCTTTATAGATCTCCTTTTTTACCGTATATGTACCTTGTGTTATAAAGTACTTTGTTTTCACACAAATGTTACGCCATCTAAATATAAGCGAGAGAGAAGTCATCTCGTTAGAAATAATACAGAACGTCTATTCCTGCATTTAGGTACGACTACAATTTATATCTGATTGGTTGGAATGAAAATTTGTTCCGATTAAATACAACTACAGGTTTTTTTTTTTCGTAAAAGAATAATCTCGTCCGACTCTTATTTATATTTCGTGATTGGTTATTACGACACGTAGACAATCATGATCTACTCAGTACAAATGCACATGTTAATCACGGCCCGTGTACTATCATTATCTACCCAAGCGCTAGCCTTAATCCAATTATCTAATTAGCTATAAAAACAACAAGCGTTGCCGGATAGACCATGCCGTGGACACGGTGTAATGCACTTTGAAAAGAATGTCAAATACTTTCTTATTGAAATTTGATTTTGCATCTGAAAATTTTAGCGCACTACTTAATTTAGCGCAACCATGCCTTTGCGCTAGTGGCGCTAAAATAAATCGAGCGCTAAATATTCTCGTTTTACAGTATGTAAAAATGTTATTGCCGAAACATTTATCATTATTGCCACTTTTCTTCTTTCCCGGTAGACGGACAAGTGCAAATAGCGTTGAATAACACGCAACATACTTATCTATGTCCCAGTATACAGTACACACATCTAATTTTCGTGCGATTATGACAAATTAGGTCATTCAAAGACATTGAAATTCTAAACAAGGGAATTGTCCATGAAAGCCCCCTCCTTTTCAAGAGTGTCTGAACAATCAAACATACTGAAGAGTTAAGTTAAGGAATGATGCAATTCATGGACTGACATTTCTGGCGATTATTACAACTACAACCCTTCGCACAGTGTCAAATGAAAAAAGTATTGTTGGTTGTTTGAAAATGTACATTAATGAGAGGCGGGTCCGCGGATCACTGTCCCACAAAATGGTTTACTCTTCTAAAGTCGCGAAAGAAAGTACCCTCGATTGATTCTACTTAGTATACATTACTTCAAGCTTACCAAACGCCTTCCACGCTTTACTTCCTCTTCTACTTTGCTAATCTTAAAGCCACCAAAATGATCAAACTTATACTGAACAAGCCCTGCAGAATATTGCTGAAAAAAAAAGAGTAAACTTTGTTAAAAATTTGTGTTTTTGGACAGCTTGAACAGTCTCTATGAAAACTTTTTTTGACCACTAGCCGGTCGGGCTAGTTGAGTGCCAAAATCTACTAGCCACCCAAAATTTTCACTAGCCATTGAAGAAAAATCAAAACGCTATAAAGAACCATCGTTTCTTCAGCTAGGTCAGTTGAATAGACAAAAATCCACACATATAATTATAGAGTATACATAAAAATCGAACTAAGTTAAACCACCTGTGTTAAGCCCCGGTCACACTGCACTTCACGTCCAAATCACGTTCAAAAATCTGCTGGACGTGGTCGTACGTGGTACCTTTTGCCATGGTTGTGCTTTGTACGGGGTATGGCCGCCAACGGCTGTTCCACTGCTAAAGCACTACCTAAGCACGGCTTACAACATCCAAATACGTCTAAGACTAAAAGTGTTCGTGATAAGACGCTGTATACACGCTATCACCCGTGATACCAACGCGGAACACCCGTCGAATGACCATGCTCTGGCCGTGACAGACCGCTTAAGCTTTGGCGTCTTCCCCAAGTTTTAATCACTGCCGGAATACGGATTATCACGTGTATTTCGCGTGTGTTGCACGTCTTTACCACGTACATGTACACCGTCCGTGGTTGTCCGCGGAATAAAATTTTGAGCAGTTCAAAACTTCTTTCCGCGTCCAACGCCGTTCAGATTTTTTACCGCGTCCTACCACGTCTACAAATCGTCTGTAGTGCGTCTTAAAAGCGGACAACAAAGTCCGCTTCACGGGAGACCTTTTTTGGACGTGTTTTGGCCGTGATCAAGTCGTAAAGCGCAGTGTGACCGGGCCTTACCTGATCATTTTTCTAGTGGATGTCAGCTACGACATTATCAATACTCAATTTTACAATGAATGCATGATATTGTTTGTATAAATATAATTTCACATACGTTTTTTGCCTGCAGAAAATGGACCGAGAAAGAAAAATATAAGAAATTATTTGAATCATACACGCTAAAAGGCCGGCCGTTGCTTGCGGCGCTTGGCCAATAGTTATGAAATTTTCTTAAGAATTTTTTCATTTCAGTGAGATTTTTGAAATTGTTAGATATTTAATTGAACATGTTATACTCTCATATTAGTCGGTACCGTAAAATAACCTGTCACGCCGCGCAGAAAACAATGCACTGTGGTTACGGAAATATTTATCTTGTATCTTAGGACAATATCTTAATGAACAGATTTTACAGGAAAACGTTATAATATTTCAGTTTAAACATGTTCAATAAAATAAACATTTCATACTTAACCATCGATAAAAGTTGAGACGTACCGTGTACTTTTTACGGAAAGTAGGCGGTGATTTTACCCTAAGTATAAGACGAGAAATCACAGGCGTTCGGCCCTTTATTAACGAGAACACTGCATTTCATTTAAAAAGTCACTAGCCGGTCGGGCTAGTTCAGCATCAAATTTTGGTAGCCCGAGGAAATATTTGGTAGCCAGGGTGGTCGGGCTAGTGAGTTTTCACGAAGACTGCTTGAATGAAACTAGAACTCTATTCTACAGCTCTTCTTTTGTTTGTTTCTCCATTTGGTCAGACAGTTACAACTTAATGGAAAGAAAATGTTTATGTAGCTTTCTCACCATCATAGATGTCCACAGTCAGTCAAACACTAATCTCTACACTAGTACATAGTAGATTTTTTTACAAATCTCATGCATAAATGATGAATTTTTATTTAAATGAAAATTATTGTTGATCTAAGGATCAATGATACCCCCGCCAGGCGTATGTTGCATATAGCCTACTGAAACCATGGCTACACATATGGAAGTTGTAAAAGGGCATAAGTCTAAACATAGTTGAGCAACATAACCAATATTTAAAACTGTCCTGCTTCACACCATGTCACATGGTGTAAAATCTATAACAATGAATTGATTTTTTGAGGTATTTTTTTCTTTAACATGATTACAGTTTTCCTTCCAATGTCCGGAAACCACAAAGTTTTGAATTTTTCTTAGTGTCAAGAGGAATACCCTCTGCACAAAATTGAGGGACAAGACCCATATTCGACACTGACCTGTATTTCTTGGTGTAAAAGCTATATCCAAGAAATGAATTGATTATCTGTAACAGTTTTCATTCAATTACCTTGTATGTGTGGAAACCACAAAATTTTGGATTTTTCTTAGTTTCAAGTGGCATAACTCTGCACATAATTGAGGGAAATGACCCATATTCGAACCTGACCTGTATTTCTTGATGTTAAAGCTATATCAAAGAAATCTATTGATTATCTGTACCAGTTTTCCTTCCAATGTCCAGAAACCACAAAATTTTTATAAGTTGCAAGGGGCATAACTCTGCACGTACAGGTAATTGAGGGACATGACCCATATTCAAACTTGACCTGTATTTCTTAATGTAAAAGCTATATCCAAGAAATAAATTGATTATCTGTACTGGTTTTCCTTCCAATGTCCAGAAACCACAAAATCTTGAATTTTTCTTAGTTTCAAGGGGCATAACTCTGCACAAAACTGAGGGACATGACCCATATTCATACTTGACTTGTATTTCTTGGTGTAAAAGCTATATGCAAGAAATAAATTGATTATTTGTAACATTTTTCCTTTAAATGTCCGGAATCCACAGGTGAGACGGACAGACATGTGCATCACTATATACCCCCATCAATTTATTGCGGGGGTATAATAATAATTTCATAAAGATATTCCCAGGTGTTGTCTAACTTTCATTTTATGTCATACCATACATCTGTGATGAGCAGCAATGACTTTTCCGTCACCTATTTTCTCCACATGTAATTTTCCACACATGTCCTCCACCTCAGTACTATTACTGCAAAACTCGCACAGTCTCTCCATCTGTCTAGATGAAGTCTGGGAAAAAGATAAAGATAATGTCTGAATCTGTGTTGAGACATAATTCATACTTCATACATCATGCACATGTTAACATGAATATTGAATGACAATTAATAATATCTTTCACAAAATTAAGAGACTCTAATTCATACAAATTAAACGATTTATCTAGGAGCGAAGGTGACATTATCAGCCAATCAGAGCATCGTTATTTATAGAATAATAACGATAAATGATACCCAAATCTTCCTAATATGTGCACTCGAGGGGAATATATAGGTCATATCTACCTACATTTATTTGTCATTTAAATGTAGATTTGTGATCTTATCATTAAAGCCCATTTCACACTTCCATGGATCGAGCCAAGACTCCGCTACGACACTATCCATGGGGAATCGGGACGCAAAATGTTAAATGAACCATGAACCTATGACTCCAGTATGGATTGCTACGGATTTGTATGTGTTGATCAAAGGGTAAAATTCCCACTCATCCACTCGCATTGGCGACTGAATGTGACCTTTGGGCAACCAAATGTCGTCAACTTGGTCGCCCACATGGCGAGTTACAAAAAAATTCTTTGTATATATATACAAGTTTTCATTTCTGTTAAGTCCCCTGTGTTTGTAAAATTTCTAAGAGTGGGTCTAGTGACTTTGGATTCCCTTTTAAATGAGCAGTGATCAAAAACAAATCACTTCTCCTTGTTCATACGCTCCATAGTGAGTAATTTTCTGACCACAAGGTAGATTTAAATCCGTTTCGCTTGAGTGGTTTGTAGTCCTGCCCTCTCAAGTGGCCAAAAAGTAGAATTAAAATGATTATCTGATCAATGTTATCAGTACATTCATGATAATAATGTACATGCATGGCAGAGCAGAAGACCTTTTTTCTTTGCCAGATGTCAGAACTTTTACTAGTCGGCAATAAACTTTATTATCTGTTCCATTTTCTACAACCTGGTCAAGCACCAATCTTTCCAAGGGGGGAGGGGTTAAAATGCACCGAAATATTCCAAAAATGATATCCTTAATCTGGGGTGATTTTTTTTTAATTATAGACCCCCTCCCCCCTGGAAAAAAATCGTTTTTTTGTGTGGGCCCCTAAAATTTCATGTGGGCCCCTTGATTTTATATCTTTGGGGCCCACATGGCTAAAAGGGATTTTCCATGAATTTTACCCCCTGGTTGATACAACTCCAGTACGGATAGCTACGGATGTCGTCCCGACATTGCTGCGGATTGCTATGACACAAGTACAGATAGGTACAGATTGCTAAGAAAGACCTACAGATTATCATGACTCGAGTACGGACACCCAAGATTCGTGCACCGATAGCTACGACTTCAGTACGGATTGGTAGGACTGGCTTGAATTCGTATGTATTTTTAACCATAATTATTTACTAAAACACCTAATATTTTCAAGCTGAGACAATCTCACTTGTTTTATAACAGTATTGAGGTTTTATACAACATGTCTTTATATCACTACCTGAAACTGAATAGTTGAAGTATTAACTTGAAATTAATATAACAAACAATCCATGGCTATCAGTAGCCTCTCCTTTTCGAATCCGTGGCTATCCATAGCAATCCGTATCTGGTACTTACCCCATCAACCAGTAAAAAATGAAAATAAACCCGGGAAAGTTCGCGTTGTATTTGACTGTGCCACAACGTATCAAGGCATCTCACTGAATAATGAACTATTGCAGGGACCTGACTTGATGAATAGTTTAGTGGGAGTTCTTATTCGCTTTAGACAAGAGAATATCGCTTTAACTGCCGACATCGAGACTATGTTTCATCAGGTGAGAGTCCAGGAGAAGGATTGCGATGCTTTGCGTTTTTTATGGTGGCCTGACAGTGATTTAGACAAGCAACCAGCCACTTTCTGTATGACGGTCCATTTTTTTGGGGCAACATCATCACCAAGTTGTGCAGCATTTGCAATGAAAAGAACCATACAGGATAACGCTGATTCGTTTAGACCAGAAGTTGTTAGGACTGTAGAGAGGAATTTCTATGTGGATGACTGTCTCAAATCCGTGTCTTCGGAAGAGGAAGCGATTCAATTAGCATCAGACCTTCAATCCTTATTAAAAGAGGGAGGATTTCGACTGACGAAATGAATTAGCAATAAGCGGGCCTTATTAGACACCATACCGGAAGCGGAAAGATCCCCGTATTTCGCTAACCTTTGTCCAAATGACACACTACCAACGGATCGTGAGCTTGATGTAATCTGGGATGTCAACAATGACAAGATCAAATTCAAAGTGAAGCTTGAAGACAAACCAACGACAAGGCGTGGTATACTGTCGATTGTAAGTTCAGTATATGACCCATTAGGATTAGTGTCTCCTGTTACATTCAAAGCAAAAATGATCGTCCAAGAGCTTTGCAGACTCAAAATTGGTTGGGACGACGTTATTCCTCCGATGCAAGAAAGAGATTGGAAAGAATGGATGAGTAATTTACCGGAAATAGAGAATATATCTACCGACCGGTGCTATAAACCAGCCTCGTTTAATAAGATATGTAACGCTCAGCTACACATATTTAGTGACGGATCAGAGAGCGGATATGGAGCATGCGCGTATTTGCGACTGGTAGACAAAGATGAGAATGTATCACTTTCGCTTGTGATGGGCAAGTCGAGGTTGGCACCAATAAAACAATCTACCATCCCGCCATTAGAGTTATCCAGAGCAGTGGTCGCTTGTCGATTATACAAGCTAGTGAAATTGAGGTTTCATAGGACAGTGTAACATTCTGGACAGATTCTATGATCGTTTTAGGATATATCAACAATACCTCTCGTCGGTTTAAAACGTTTGTTGGAAACAGAATTAGCGAGATACATAACATCTCATCACCGAAGCAATGGCGCTATGTTGACACAAATTCAAATCCAGCTGATATTGCGTCGAGAGGAATGGATGTTAAGGACACGACGAAAATCCAGATGTGGTTAAATGTCATTATGGCCCTGGCTTCCTCCGCGGTGAACCTCAAATATGGCCACAAAAACCATGCTCACCTGGACTGAGCGAAGATGATAATGAGATAAAAAAGAATATCGAAGTACACACAATTTCCGATGGAGATGAAACATCACCAAATGATGATCTCATACAACGCTACTCGTGTACTACAAGACTGTCACGAGCTGTTGCTTGGCTACTTCGTTTCAAAAACTACTGTAAATTCAAATTCTTGAAAGATGGATCGCAGTGTGAAACTGATCCTTTGACTTCAGCAGAAATAACTGACGCCAATTGGGTCATTTTACGGCGTGTGCAAGGCGAGTGTTGGGGGATGACCTGAACCGTCTAAAGGGCAATCAAAACGTGAAGAAAAATAGTCGCTTAGTAATTCTAAACCCTGTCAGAGAAAATGGATTAATTCTTTGCAAGGGAAGAGCAAGCAGTTCAAGCAAATACCCAGTCATACTACCCGGTGAACATCACGTGACACGACTCATTGATCGTTATAGGCATGAACTATTTGGACACATAGGTACTCAACAAGTACTCGCTCACCTCCGGAGGGACTACTGGATACTTAAAGGGACAAGTACTGTAAGAGGAGTACTAGGATCTTGCATACCATGTAGATGTCATCGAGGATCTATAGGATGTCAGCAGATGGCACCCTTTGTTATGGATGTGATTGTCAGAATTGCCTCTGACCTTTGTTTACATTAGAAACCATGAGTACAGCATTGTTTATCTTTTGAATAATGATATATCTTACCCTTCTGTATGTAAAAATAGTTTAAATGCCTGTCAGTATTGATTTACAGCTGTTTACATTACTTGGGAAGTGTCCAAGTTTTTCCGCGAAACGTCATGCTTGTTTTCACGTCATAGCGACAGGAAGCAAAATTTTAACCTCTAACCAAAAGTTAGAATTTATCCTGCATTGTTATTTTGAGATGTTTGTGAATACTTTTCTTCTATATAAAGATTGATAGCTTATTAGTACAAGATGTTGTACTGCATAATGCCTAACTACAGAGAAAAGTGCACTTTTATTACGAGATTATATTTTTGACTTAGAGGGCTTTTATTGCAGACGACACAAACCGGGATCATGGCTAGCCACGCTAGTGTAAGTTTTGACGTCACATAGTCATATAGAATAGGGAATAGTAATTAGTAATGGGTTAATTCTATTATATATTCATATATATTATAGACTACTAGAGAAAGGAGACGATGAAAGATATTTCCTGTCTGTAAGGTGTGTACGAACGATAATTCGGCACGTTAGGCAGATTGTTAGGGGCAGCGTAGAGTGATAGCTCTTGTAGGAAATAGTAGTTAGGATCTGCGGAGAGCGATAGCTCTTGTAGGAGAAAATACCATATAAATTCATACAGTAATTCCATTATAGTTTAGCATAGGAGTGACGTACTAGTTTAGTTAGGGAACCATTTCAGTTTAGTTTAGCGAAGGAATATTATATACATGTTATAAGTGGCTGGCTTGACCATGGACGGACTCATGGCTAGCCACGCTAGTGTAAGTTTTGACGTCACATAGTCATATAGAATAGGGAATAGTAACTAGTAATGGGTTAATTGTATTATATATTCATATATATTATAGACTACTAGAGTAAGGAGACGAGGAAAGATATTTCCTGTCTGTAAGGTGTGTACGAACGATAGTTCGGCACGTTAGGCAGATTGTTAGGGGCAGCGTAGAGCGATAGCTCTTGTAGGAAATAGTAGTTAGGATCTGCGTAGAGCGATAGCTCTTGTAGGAGAAAATACCATATAAATTCATACAGTAATTTCATTATAGTATAGCATAGGAGTGACGTACTAGTTTAGTTAGGGAACCATTTCAGTTTAGTTTAGCGTAGGAATATTATATACATGTTATAAGTGGCTGGCTTGACCATGGACGGACTCGACGTATAGCTGTTATAGATTTATTCATTTTATTGTCGTCTGTCATATTATTTTCTTTATACATTTATTGTTGTTGCTTGTTCTTCAAAGTTGATGAGAGATCGATAGATCTAGAATAAATACAGAAAATAATATCCGTCTCACTCTCATTTTGGCAATTCATAGTTAGACTCGTGCAGTCAAGGTAAGCCTGTAAGCTCGGCAATAGAAAAGGGCCAGAGAAAACAAGGTCAAAGGAAAGGCCGTATGTAAAGTGTGTTTCGCTCTGGCACACTGGCCTAGGTCTGAGGTTCACTACACCCTTGTTAGAGGAGCAAATGACGCCTTATAAACCGCCATTTACATACATAGGAATAGATTACTTTGGACCATTACAGGTGAAACAAGGCAGATCTTATGTTAAAAGATATGGTTGCTTATACACGTGTTTAACAACCCGTGCAGTTCATTTGGAAATAGCACATAGTTTAACAACGGATTCCTTCTTAGCCACTTTCATCAGATTTGTCAGTAGACGCAGAACCCCGGACAAGGTTTAAAGCGACAATGGTACTAATCTTGTCGCTGGTGAGCGCGAACTAAGGAGACAAATAGAGGAATGGGATAAGAGGAAAATTTCAAAACAAATGACACAACATAATATTATATGGGAGTTCAACTCACCACATGCAAGCCACAGACAGTGTGCGAAACTAACTTTTAAGTCCTATAGACATTCGGTCCACAGTAATTTTAGTTCCTATAGACCTCAGCGTTTTCCTATAGACCGAAATAAAAAGGCACAGAAATCAGAATGTTATTGCATTTTATTTGCTAAAATCAACTGCCAATCATTTAGTTATATTCTCTTTCAATTTGGTAGACAATTTGTGTGATGGGATTTTCATTTTCAAGTTCATTTTGTTCTATTTCCTTGTCAGATTCACTGTCAATATCTGATTCATCACTAGAACTAGCACATGCCGGGTTTCGTTTCGTGCCCGGGTGTGCACCTTCAACATATTTCAACCGGTCAAAGAACTAGAAAGGTTTCTTGTTGCGGTTGCAACAAGATTGTCTTCCTCCTATACAATTTTTGGTTTGGAAATATGAAGGACGTCACATTACATGTATTTATATTTTATATTTAAGTTTTCAAATAGCAGTAACATTAAAATTTCAAACCGATAATTGTTGGTGAGCAACCATTTGATTGGGGGGGGGGGGGGGGGGGGGGGGCAGGAATTCTATTGCCAGCCGGTAAAATTTTTTCAGCAATTTTCTGAGCAGGCCATTTTTTTCAGCCATTACCAGAGTCGGAGAAAAATTTTCGCCGGTTCTTCGGGCCGGATTTAAACAAATTGTCAAATGTTGTGAATGTCTGTGTAAGTTAAACTCCCCGCTGTTACAGAGTATGAGTTAATAACCGTTCCTTCAGATGTCTCTTTGCAATTAGCGAATTTCAGACAGATTGTATGATGTTTAAATAGAACCTTTTCTAGATTTTTGTGCCTATGCGTATTAGGTCTCTGGTAGATACAGCTATGTGAACAGTTTGTATTTATATTAATTAATTTTTTGACTTTAAATTGTCTGGCACAAAGGGCCAGCAAAAATTTCCATATCATGCAATGTATCCTTACTTTTGCATGGTCCGGGAAAAAAAATTGCCGGCCCTTTGGGCCGGAATATTTTTTTCAGCATTTTTCAGAGCCGGGATTTTTTTTTTTTTTTGCAAATTCTTCCTGCCCCCTTCCCCCATAAAAAATGCGAGCTCGTAGCTGTAGAACCAATTTTCTTGAGAAGAGAAATGGTAATAACAAGTTACGTTCAATATATATATATAAATACCATGAGGTTCTCGCTGTGCAGGTTCAAATTTGGACCCCCCCTTCCCTTTTTTCAAAGTTTATTTTGAATTTCCATCATGGCGACATCGTTGAATATAAACAGAACTGTTTTCGAAAAACGAGGGGAGGGAAGAATGTTGGAGAAATTGTTCATCAATTTGTAAATAAACCAACCGAAAATTATGTTCGAACGTTTGCTCTCAACACTGCTTTTCTCGAGTCGGACTCGGACTACCAATTTTAGTGTGCGCCCGATCTGTTGGCGTGAAGGTGTATCGAAATACCCAACTCAAAATTTCGATGCTCATATCTTTTCAACAGTAAGAGATAGGAAAAATCAGAAAGACTAAATAAGACAGATATATGGATAAAAAATAATAATATTGAAATTTATAGGAAACTTCATAAGCTTAATTTTTGTTTACTATTATAAGCAAAAAAGTGTCTTCCTCCTATGAACTTCTGAATTTGGAAATATGAAGGACGGTGAAGGACGTCATCGTAATAAATCGTTACAGTGTGCATCTAGCATTTCATATCTTGCATGGCTGTCGACTTTCAAAAAGAATGGAAATTGTAGATAGCAAAATACGAGATATTTAAGCTTACAAATAGCAAAACATGAAATTTTCGGTCCATTTGAGTAATTCGACGCTCCCGTCAAATATTTGAATCTACTAAAAAACATGATGAAAAAAATAACAGAGACCAAAAATAAAAAAGACCAATCTAGCTTTTACTCCAAACGTAACGTTGGAGAACTTTCATTGTCCTAGCGTACAGGGTTCTTGAGAAATCGCTGATCCAATTTTCCACGGTTACGAAAACAATAGGTCTTCCGACGGAAGTCGGAAGACCTAATGACATCGCGACCGGCTTTAGATGACGAAAGGACGATAAAAAACAGAAGTATACAACAACACATCAACGTTTTCCAGGTGCTCAAATACGGGTACCTGTAAAGTGCGAAACGAAACAAAAACGAAACGAAACGAAACGAAACAAATCGAAACGAAACGAAACAAATCGAAACGAAACAAATCGAAACGAAACGAAACAGATCGAAACGAAACGAAACAAAATGAAACGAAACAGATCGAAACGAAACGAAACAGATCGAAACGAAACGAAACAAAACATAAAACTTAAAGAAAATGAGAAAAAGAGGAAAAATCGCCGAAAACGAATATTTCAAGACAAGATCTTATTGAAGGGTCAGGGGGTACCACTCTCCTCCTGCCGCCTCCCCCCTCCCGTGGGGGGAGGGGGTCTTGGGCGGTCAATACAAATGTTTAAGCTTTAAAATGTAAATTGGTGCAATAGTGAAGTTATTTGGGTTATTTCCTTTTTAAAACCTTGAAAAAAGAAATAGACCTGTTTAGATGAAAAACTAAGGTGAGCGAAGCGAGCCTGAAGTATTTGAAAAATGAATTGAAAATTGCGGCGAGCGAAGCGATCGGGAAAATTTTTTAAGGTATATATAGATGAATTTCGTGGTAATTTTTAAAATTGAGATTATGTACATGAACGCCTAAGAGCAAGATTATTTATATTAAAAGTAATTTCCTAATTTTTTTTGTTACCCTCCCAATCATCTGTCCCTCCTCTCGCCCCCTTTCCTCTCCTCCCGCCCCCTTCTTCCCTCCTCCCGCCCCCTTTCTCTCCCCTCCCTTTGTCCCTGTCCACCCCTCATTATTGCCTTCAACCGTTAGTTCTTGTGGCTGGAGGGTTTGTTGACGATTAAAACATAATATATACGGTATATGGCACAACTGCATTTTAAAGGAGAGTGATTGGGATGAATAACCTCGTCACAGACGGAAAAATATTATTAAGCAGGGAGGAGTCTAGCGCAGAGGAAACGGAACTGTTCCGTTATGTGTATTTGAAAATTTTATCAGAAAAACGAGAACAATTAAAAACTGGGGGGCACATTGCGTTTGAAAAAAGATATTAAGATTTTTCTCCTGAAATGTGCCCCCACCCCGTTTTATGATCTCATTACGGTGTCATAGCGTGGTTTTCTATCCCCTCCCTTTTATTCCTCTTATTTAAATACATGAATGGCATATGACATTTACTTTTTAGTCCCCTACCGGCAACGCCGAAGGGGACTCTTAGTTTCCTCTCGGTATGTCTGTCAGTCTGTCCGTCTGTCTGTCTGTCCGTCTGTCCGAATATCAGTTTTCCAGACTTTTTTCTGCAACGGATGGAAATATAGAGATGAAATTTGATACACAGCTTGATCTTGGATAGTTACAGAGCAAGTCCGACTTTCGTCACGCTTGACCTATTTTTCGAGGAGTTATGCCCCTTGGTGACTTTGAAAATTCAGTTTTTGTCAGTTTTCCGGACTTTTTCCTGCAACAAAGAGAGATATTCAGGTGAAATTTGATACTTAGCTTACTCTTGGATAGTTACAGAGCAAGTTAAACTTTCGTCACGCTTGACCTTTTTTCGAATTGATAAAGCAGATAAAACCTCAGAACTGACCTGCATAGACAGTAAGTTTAATTAAAACTCATGTTTAATTGAAGAGTAATTCATAGGCAGAGTTGCAGGACATAAATATATGCCGCCGGTAGGGGACTTATATCGCTCAGTGATCATAACATTTTTTTAATTGTCAACTTTGACTCTTTCAAGAAATCCTCTCGGCATTAGTTACAAATGTAGAACTCTAGGATTAAGGCAATATTACATGCTGATCTTGTCTTGAAATATTCGTTTTCGGCGATTTTTCCTCTTTTTCTCATTTTCTTTAAGTTTTATGTTTTGTTTCGTTTCGTTTCGATCTGTTTCGTTTCGTTTCGATCTGTTTCGTTTCGTTTTGTTTCGTTTCGTTTCGATCTGTTTCGTTTCGTTTCGATTTGTTTCGTTTCGTTTCGATTTGTTTCGTTTCGTTTCGATTTGTTTCGTTTCGTTTCGTTTTTGTTTCGTTTCGCACTTTACAGGTACCCCTCAAATACAAATAGGCAGCTGGCTGGATTTAGGCCGTGTAAAATATTTATATCCATTCACGAAACACGTGTAAAATATTGAACAGAAGGCATCCTAATGTTACCGTAAATATGGAACATGCTGTGATTACACTTACTGAATATTTATCGGGTACCTTTTGGATAATTAGGTCTTCCGACTTCCGTCGGAAGACCTATTGTTTTCGTAACCGTGGAAAATTGGATCAGCGATTTCTCAAGAACCCTGTAAGCTAGGACAATGAAAGTTCTCCAACGTTACGTTTGGAGTAAAAGCTAGATTGGTCTTTTTTATTTTTGGTCTCTGTTATTTTTTTTATCATGTTTTTTAGTAGATTCAAATATTTGACGGGAGCGTCGAATTACTCAAAAGGACCGAACATTTCATGTTTTGCTATTTGTAAGCTTAAATATCTCGTATTTTGCTATCTACAATTTCCATTCTTTTTGAAAGTCGACAGCCATGCAAGATATGAAATGCTAGATGCACACTGTAACGATTTATTACGATGACGTCCTTCACCGTCCTTCATATTTCCAAATTCAGAAGTTCATAGGAGGAAGACACTTTTTTGCTTATAATAGTAAACAAAAATTAAGCTTATGAAGTTTCCTAAAAATTTCAATATTATTATTTTTTATCCATATATCTGTCTTAATTAGTCTTTCTGATTTTTCCTATCTCTTACTGTTGAAATGATATGAGCATCGAAATTTTGAGTTGGGTATTTCGATACACCTTCACGCCAACAGATCGGGCGCACACTAAAATTGGTAGTCCGAGTCCAACTCGAGAAAAGCAGTGTTGAGATTTTCAAATTCCGATTTCACGGCAATGATGAATATGCATTTCATAAATACATTTCGATATACACAATTTGATTTTAAAACAGTTGATTAATTTAGAAGAGATCAGCTAGAAACCAGAATTTACACACAAAAAGTGGTAGTTTGATTCCGATTTCTAACCTACAAACCTGTTTCTAAACTTCAATAACTATATTTTGAACATCAAGTTTAATTTCTAATTCTAGCAAACGTTCGAACATAATTTTCGGTTGGTTTATTTACAAATTGATGAACAATTTCTCCAACATTCTTCCCTCCCCTGGTTTTTCGAAAACAGTTCTGTTTATATTGAATGATGTCGCCATGATGGAAATTCAAAATAAACTTTGAAAAAAGGGAAGGGGGGGGGGTCCAAATTTGAACCTGCACAGCGAGAACCTCATGGTATTTATATATATATATTGAACGTAACTTGTTATTACCATTTCTCTTCTCAAGAAAATCGGTTCTACAGCTACGAGCTCGCCTTTTTTTATGGGGGAAGGAGGCAGGAAGAATTTGCAAAAAAAAAAAAATCCCGGCTCTGAAAAATGCTGAAAAAAATATTCCGGCCCAAAGGGCCGGCAATTTTTTTTTCCCGGACCATGCAAAAGTAAGGATACATTGCATGATATGGAAATTTTTGCTGGCCCTTTGTGCCAGACAATTTAAAGTCAAAAAATTTATTAATATAAATACAAACTGTTCACATAGCTGTATCTACCAGAGACCTAATACGCATAGGCACAAAAATCTAGAAAAGGTTCTATTTAAACATCATACAATCTGTCTGAAATTCGCTAATTGCAAAGAGACATCTGAAGGAACGGTTATTAACTCATACTCTGTAACATCGGGGAGTTTAACTTACACAGACATTCACAACATATGACAATTTGTTTGAATCCGGCCCGAAGAACGGGCGAAAATTTTTCTCCGACTCTGGTAATGGCTGAAAAAAATGGCCTGCTCAGAAAATTGCTGAAAAAATTTTACCGGCTGGCAATAGAATTCCTGCCCCCCCCCCCCCCCCCCCCCCCCCCCCAAATCAAATGGTTGCTCACCAACAATTATCAGTTTGACAATTTAATGTTACTGCTATTTGAAAACTTAAATATATAATATAAATACATGTAATGTGACGTCCTTCATATTTCCAAACCAAAAATTGTATAGGAGGAAGACACTCTTGTTGCAACCGCAACAAGAAACCTTTCTAGTTTAACTTCTTTTATAAGTAATGATTGAAAATGACACACAGTAGGGTTTTTTTCTGCAGTTGAAATAAAAACTTCTCATCGGCGGCGGTATCTGAGAAATGAACGATAAATTTTATATGGCCTTTCCTGCTCTTGCTAAGCTATTGCTGGGCAAGAAGAGCAAACATTTACATGACTCGGGTCAGATTTCCTATAGACAAGTCGGTCTACCATGTTTTTTATCTCTATAGACCGACCAGAATAACTATAGACATTGTCTATCGGTCCACCGTTAATTTCGCACACTGCACAGAGGTGGAGCATGGGAACGAATGATACATGTAAGGTCTTGTCGTATTATCTTGAAGTCTCTTGCTGGAGAACAGATCCTTACAGATGAAAAGTTACTAACCCTTGTAGCTGAAGTGGAGAAGATTGTCAATGACAGGCCCATAACAACTGTTAGCAATGATCCAAGGGACCCTCCAGCACTCACTCCAAATATGCTACTTCTGATGAAGAATGACAAAGGCCTACCTCAAGGTCTGTACAACTCTCGTGACGTATATGCAAAGTGTTGGTGGAGACAAGTACAGTATTTAGCAGATGTGTTTTGGAAACGTTGGACTCATGAGTACTTACCTTCTCTTCAAACACAATCAAAATGGCAACAACCACATAGGAATTTAGAGAAAGGAGAGGTTGTCCTTGTAGTGCATGAAAACCTACCAAGAGGACAATGGCCATTAGGGCACATTTTAGATGTTGCTCTAGGAAGGGATGGTCTTGTCCCCAGTTGCTTGGTCAAATTTAGAAATTCCGAATTAGTTAAGCCCATAACACAGCTGTGTCCATTAGAATGTTCATGAATTGGGAAACTTTAGAACTGGGGTTATTTGTAGATATCGAACATAGCAATAACATAAAGTAGATGAACGCTAGATGTGTATTCTGTATGTAATATTATGTTATCTCACCTAGTTAGTACATACGAGGTACGTTTTTTGAATTATGAAATTTTTGTAAAATTCCATGGTGGGGAATGTAAGAAAAATAGATATTTATCCTATATTTTCCTTATTCTAATTAAATCCTCATTGATACAAAGGTTGCTCGGTCCTATTATAATGTATTTAAGATGTGCGACGTTACGCGCGATATTTACATACGTCAGGCAATGTGTGACATCACACGCGATGTCCACTTTTATGACATTGTTTACTGTAACATTGTTATTTTAATTTGAGGCGCTTCATACGTAGACTTCTTTTGAGTTCGAGGCATGTTAGAATATATATAGCAGGGTTCTCATTAAGTTCAGAAGTAGGAGGTGAATCAGGAAAAAGTAGGAGGCGATCAAAGGATACGAGCGCCGAAGGCGCGAGCCCTCTAGGGGGGTCCGGGGGCATGCTCCCCCGGAATTTTTTTTTAAATTTAGAAGGCAATTGAGGGCATTTCCCGCCATTTAGAATCTATAAAAAGCCATAAAGTTAAGTATTTAATTCATGAAATTTACAAGGCAATGGAGGGCATTTCCAGCCATCTAGACGGTAAAAATTCTGTAGATTTTTTCCTTCAATAATACTTTTATAACAAGTTATGTGAACAATTTCTAACGATTTACTGTATAGAGAACTGGGAAATACTTGTTTTCTTTCTATCCAAATAGATTGTAAACTAACTCTTTAGCTTTCTGACTCCTACATCATGTACATGAAAAATAAATTTTATGTTTAGCTATCCCCCACCCCTTTTCGCCCTTCATCCCCACCCCTTTTTTGTCCAGGGAAGCTTTGAACTATCAGTCATAATATTGGTACTTTGATATTGCTTATGGCGCTCATCAGTGTGAACAATTTTATTTTTGAAATAAAAAAAAAACTTCCTCTCGAAATATTTGATGAGCATTGAGTAGTTTGACGAACGCTCGGTCTACGGATGCAAGATATGAAACGAGTATGAGACGTTTTGAATTCTGCGAGCGGGATCACGCACTCAGCAGTTATTGTCATATGCATCAATAGACTCATTATTACAATGAATTTTTGATATTGTTTGTAGAATTACTAGTACGTTGTTAACATACAGAAAATAGACCGAGGTAGAAGAGTATACGAACTTACATATCAAGTTTACAAGCAAAAGACCGGCCGTTGATTGTCTGTGACACGTGGAGGCGCGTGGTCAATAACTATACAATTTTTGTATTAAAATCTATTTACAGGCGTAAAAAGTCGATATCTAATCATCCTATTGTACTTCTTTAATATACGTTGCCGTAAAATGACCCGTCACGCCGCATTGAAATCAATATTTACTCACTGTAGTTACGGAAGTATTTATCGCATAACGTGTACTGTGTAGTGACAGTGTTTCTTAAAGGACAACGTAATTTCCTTTAGTGCATGTTCAATTTTAAAGAAATTGAGATATGACAGTCACTTTTTTTTACGGAAAGTAGGCGGCGATTCTACCCAAAGTAGGAGGCGAGAAATCGCCGGCTCTTAAATTATTATGAGAACCCTGATATAGACTACAATTTCGGTTTAAGTATAAATTTATTTATTTACAAATATTCTAATGATGTTATAAGATAAATCGTTTATTGTTCTCAATTTTCTGTCCTCTCGATTTATTTATGATAATTTGCATTATTTGATATTTATTAGATTATTCTCGTTTTTACATGTACATGTACCAATAAATCGAAGAACTGGCGCATACTCGGCTGGTCATTTTTTTTGTGTTTGCCATTTTGCCTGAACTCAACAGTTTTTAAATAAATGGTCGAAATGTCTGATGTCGACATCAGTTCATAAAGATGTATACCTTCGTGTTAGGGAGTGGGAGGGGGGTTGCACTAAAAAAGTGCCTATGTGAAATGGGGATTCCACAATTCTACTTTTGTTTCACTCCAGTACTGTATACTTACGAATGGATTGGTAAATAGTTTATCTTTTTTTCAACAAATTACCATCTGAGCTTGTCTTTTGCCAATCAAAAGCTTAGATCATCCGTTAAAAAAGAAATAAAAGAAATCAATTTTTCACAACTTGTCTACTTTTCCCACCACAACTGCTGGTTTTAGACAATTCACCAATTTTTCATTTCGTCCCTGTACAACTTTGAGAGTCAGGGCACAAGTCGGAGCACCTCCTGAAGTTTTAGTTTGTACTTGTAAGTGAACAAAATTATATTATCACATATTACTACCAATTCTCTTTAAGCACCAGCATTTTTTTTTTGTTATTTAGGGACTTGGAAACCGCTGCCATGTTGTTGTAGATGAAATCGGAGAACCTCCTAGGCCGAGTTTGAACAGTTATACCATACATATATATACATATACCATACCATATACCACAGGCACCAGATTCCTAGAGACAAAATTATAACCCAACTAAAACGCCCTTTCTCTTCTCTTTGAACGGCATGCTTCACAGGGCACGAGTCGAAGTACTAAACGCTCTACCAACTGAGCTACGCCACCCCACGAACAGTTATTCCATACTATATACATATACCATACCATATACCACTATATACATGTATCCACTGTGTAGGCAATGTATAATATGAATGTTGTGAGGGTGTTGTTATTGTGCTGCAATATTGGTTGGTCCGTATTTTCAACACAAGACAATCATCTCGGCCACAGCTGCATATAGGGGTCTACTCATATCGTTTTCGAGACCTCTGAGAAAGTTCGACCCTGGCAGGATTCGAACCCAGGACTTCCTGTATGGATGTCCGGCGCTCTACCAACTGAGCTATGCGACCGGGCCATATATCCTCAGTAGTATTCATGGGCGGATACAGGACTTTTTTCAGGGGTGGTCCAAAAAGTCAGAAGTTCAAGTTTTTGAAGAGCAAAAAAGAAAAGAAAAAAAAAAAAAAAAAAAAAGAAAGAAAAAAAAAAGCAAGCGCCGAAAATTTAATTGATTAATGATTACAAGTTCTGTTTCTAATTATAAATAAAACAGATGACTGGTGAGCAATAGTGAGTAAAAAGTTTAAAATCTTGAATTTTCATATCATAGTACTTGATTAATGATTGTCAGTTCTAATCATAATATGTAAAAAAAACAAACAAACAAACAATGACGAGCGATAGCGTGCCAGAGAATTAAAAGGTTAGACAATAACCAGGGGCGGATCCAGAACCCCAATTGCCGGGGGGGGGGGCACATACAATTTTTATGGAAATCACTTTCGAGGCCCGAAGGGCCGAGTGGGGGAGGGTGTGGGAGGGGTTTCCCCCTCCCATTGGTGGGGGTTCGGGGGGCCTCCCCCGAGAAAATTTTGAAAAAAATGAAGCAATTTGGTGGCATCTGAAGCGTATTTGAACTGATTTTAGAAGGGATTTGGCGCGCATGATTCTGTCAGTGTGATTACAATATTTATTATTCATATAGATATATTTGAAAATTTTCGAAATTTTCTGATGCTGTACTGTTCTTGCACGACATGCAGTAGTCAACATGTTCAGGATTTCCTTAAAAGAAACGGGCGGATCAGGACTGAGAAGTTTTGAAAGGGCAGATAACCCATGGGGAGGGTGTCCAGCCATACATTCTCGTAAAACTAGGAAAAATCAGCATTTTATGCAAATTCCAGGCAGCATTTTATGCAAATTCCAGGCAGGACTTGACCCCCTAACCACTCTAGATTCGCGCTTGTTTGTTAATATTTTTATAAAGCTATATATAAAGAAAATAAGTAATTACAGGGTGTGTTTTTTTCTAGCCCCTGATGTCAGGGGCCTGGGCCGGTGAAATTGGGAATTTTGCAACATTTTAACATAAATTGGGAAATAAATTTCAAACAACAAAAAGATATATTCATGCAAATTATCCCTTATCATATCAATTGTCTATATTTTGAATCCCTCCTAGAGCATGTTGTTCTACTTTCGTTTTCCTTTCAGTTAATGATACGTAAATTGGAAATGAATTTCTCCATTTGGAGAAAAGATTGAATTGGGAATTTTTAGGTCTAAAATTGGGGAAAAGTACCTCTTTTTACCAAATTTCGGCCCCATACAGACCCTAAAAATTCCCTTGTAAATGATAAATTTCCTTGACAAACTAGATATCACGGGTGCCCCATTTCCTGCATCGTCCAGATTGAAAGGGTTTAATTATTTCTTGCCAATCTTGGCAGTTCTATCATGATTATATTTTGATTTACCTAGGGGCTTAACCAAAATGTAATCATGATAACTTCGATTCTGAAAATAAAGAAAAACGTGGATTTTTATCTCTTCAAAATTCTTGGAGGTAGCCGGTTTGTTCATTTTAAAAAGATTGATCACGACCTCAAATTTAGAGTGAAAAAAATGTAAGTTTTATAGGAGGTTGTATCGAAGATTTGGTCAAGAAATATGTGTGTTAAATATGCCTTGCATAGGATATAAAGTTCCCGATTCATCCCTCAGATTAAAGAAAATTCGATATGAAAATGATCCAATGTTGGTTGTTCCCGAAACGTGTGTACTTCCACGTACAGACAATGGACATGACTATCTATCCCCGATAAATTTTTGGAAAATTTACTCAAATCGGTGGTTTCTGGGGGTGTTTTCGGACTATTTCTGACTAGTTTCAAAGATTTATTACGGAAACAGTAGTTTAATGCTTCCAAAAGCATGTCATAAATGCCCCTTCTTTGGGCACTGCCGGGGGGGCACGTGCCCCCCCCCCCCCCCCGGCTGAATCCGCCACTGATAACGCTATGTATATCCTCTATTCATGCCTTTTTCAGAATGTCCCTGTTTATTGACAAAGGTGTAATGTATATGGGTTGTACAATACAAATACAATACAAAATACAAATTAATTTATTCCAAATTAGGGCCCATCTGAGCATAACGATCATGATTGGATACATTAATTACAATACACAAATATTACCCCCACCCCCACCCTCTGGATCCGCGCTTGAGTATTTATGCATAATGATAGACGAGAACGAAAATATTTGCAATTGACTATATATATAAAACATTATTTTCATTTATGCTGCATGGTTGCCATAGATATAGATTTAGATAGGTTGTAAAAACTATTTCAAAGAAGTACAATTTTTAACCTTTTAGAATTTTTTTCCACACCGGATAACAATTTGTACAGACATATATCATACATATATGTGACTGAATATGTAATGTTGTATCCTAACTTAATCACATAAAACCATAAGATGACGGGGAAAATGAAAATATAAGAGAGTTAAGTTTTTAAAACATGGCAACAATTCACCATAGTTTGAAAATAGCAATTTGTAATTTTTAGCTTAAACAATGGAGAATTCTTTAGTCTTTTGGAATTTAAGAATTAAAACGTATCAGTTGGCAATCCATGACAAGCAATTTTTCTTTGTTGCCAAGGTAGCACGGACAGTATACACGGAAATCTACACTTATTACTTCAGATTGTAGACATAATTTCTGACTATATCAAAGGGCATAACATGAAAAATTGATAGTAAAGGAAATATAACATAATAATAATTAACATTTTGGCTTCAAATTTTTAAAATACAAATTCTCTGTAAGCACCTAACATTTTTGGCCACGCATGTTCTCCGAGTTTTCATGAAATTCCATCTATGGGTAGGGCTAAAACCAGGCTACATAAAAATTCATTGACATATTATTACCAAGTGACTTGGTTGCCATTGTATAGCTTTAATTTTATAAAGACTGAAATTGCGAACCATTTGTATAAGACACAATAAGGCTTCAAAATTGTAAAATTTTTGAAGCCTGGTATCTTAAGAGCTGGTTGCCATGGCAACTAAGTCACTTGGAAACAATATTTTGATGATTTTTTTTTATTTCTGGCCTTTAGTCCTACCCATATATGAAATTTTACGAGAATCGAAAAAAAAAAATGCGTTTCCAAAGTTTTGGGGGTTACAGAGAATTGTTTCCAAAAAAAAAAATAATCCCATAACTGCCTACTTCCGCTCAAAATTACGCTTTTTCCGATGACTTATGATATGCTAATGGTATACTGATATTCAACATTCTTTATTTTTATTTTTTATTTTGCATTTTTTTTTTTTTTTTGCATTTTTTTTTTTTTTTTTTGCATTTTCTTTACATTTTCATCTGCAGGACTTCATTATAATTGAATAATTCATTTCTGGTCAGTCCTCAAAAGAATGAGGGATTTTTTTTCGAATTATGCTGTAAATTGTCAATTTTCCGACTCCCTTCTCTTGCTGATTTTGATTCTCAAATTGTGTACTGAAAAAGAGGAGGTCTACAAATGTCCCATGTATCTATAAGCATTCTAAAAAATATGAGACAATATTGGTTTATATGGAATCACAGGCACCTTTCCCATTACCACTACTGCATTGAGCCGTGTATTTATAACGCGAACTTGAAATGTTTGCCTCCTTTCTTTGTACCATCAAATCCTGCTGGGGTTCTTAATCCCTCCCCCCGCCTTGGTTTTTGTCAAAATATAGGGTGTGTCCACAGGAGCTCGATGCCAACAACCCTCAATGACATCCGTCCCTTAATTCCCTTCTCTCTCTAGTCAGTTAGGTAATTTCTTTGTTGTTTTCTGTTTTGCGTCCTCGTGCTGGTAGGTTTTGAGCTCATAGTCATAAAACAAAACAAAATAAAAATAAAAAGATCTTTGGCAAATTAAATGTGTTTTCTACAAAAATTAAAGAAAAATTGTATAATTTTTTATATTCCATGTAAAAATGAAAAAAAAGAACTGCAATGACTCATTGTCTATCATTCTTTTGTTGACTAAAATACCTGTATGTCAAGATGATCAAATGAATAAACATTAAAGAAGTACCGATCAGTTATTCAGTCTCAAAGTTTCTGTCAGATTTCACACAGTCACATAATATGAAATTGTTATGGAATCCTGTTTGGACCCCTTCGCATCATCGTGCCATCGCCGGCAATGATTTGTTTTTCTTCCTGGCTGATTGGTAGGTTTCTGAATTTCAAAAGGACGTAAAACAGAATAAAAACAAGAAATGGCCTTATATATAAATATATCAAAAATATATAAGGAAAGTAGAGGCAGATATTCTTGTGGATCGTTGTCATCGAGCTCCTGTGGACTGACTGTCCAACTGACTGACATCACTTCGTCAGAAATGCTCATGTCTGTTTTATTTATTTACAAAAATATAGTTTTGTGAACTCATATTCGATACATCATATTTTTGTATTCGCTTCGAACATAGGATCCCGACATATATATAAGGAAAGTAGTGGCGGATATTCCTGAGGACCGTTGGCATCGAGCCCCTGTGGGTGTGTCGGACTGGCACAGCGTTGTAGACAGATTCTATTAAGATTAATTAACATCCCCGAGCTCCGTTAAATAGAGAAATCAGGAATATTTACATGTACATCTAAACATGATAAACAGAAAATACACAAAGCAAAATTCTGATATAGAAAATCGTATTTTTTTTTTTTAAATAAATTATTTTACCTTGACAATGTTGCACGTGCAAGTACGGAAGAGCGGATTTAATAACATGAATAACTGCTGTTGGAGTTGGTATACATGCAAACTGAAAGGGTGGATTGACACATGTAATATTGAATGCACCATCTGATACATGCATGTACGCATCAAATAACATAAATGTACGGATATACAGGCTTACGTTATTGTATGAGTATGAATGAAAATAAGTACTGTCTTTGGTTATTATTTTTTCAGTTTAAAGGTCTCATCTATTAGACTTTAGAAACATTCTCATTGAGTATAGTAGCGATATTCATAACACTTCTTGTGATTTCAAAAAAGGTTACGGAAGCCAATTAGGGCTACATGTATTTTAAATTTATCTTGAAAATTCAACTAAGTACCTTGAATTTTCACCATACCATCTCGAATTTTCAACTTTCTATCTTCAATTTTCAACTTAGTATCTTGAATTTTCAACTTAGCATCTTGAATTTTCAACTTACCATCTTGAATTTTCAACTTAGTATCTTGAAAATCCATCTAAGTATCTTAAATATTCAACTTACTATCTTGAATTTTTAACTTGCTATCTTGAATTTTCAATATAAGAGTATCTTGAATTTTCAACTTACTATCTTGAATATTCAACATACTATCTTGAATTTTCAACTTACTATCTCGATTTTTTAACTTTCTATCTTGAATTTTCAACTTACAATCTTGAATTTTCAACTCACTAGCATTACACATACCCGGTCACTTAAAGGCTGTAAACCACATCTCTTTGTGATTTTAGACAACTGCTTCTATAAGTACCGAGATTTTGCTAAAATTCGTCAGTTGTACTACGACTTTTAAAAGAAAAGGAAAGAGGGATTATATATATATACCCGACAAAAAAAGAAACGCACATCATATTATATAGTGATTTTTTTCAATTGATCATAAATATTTAGTTAGACATTTGATTACAGTTTTCTTTTTCCAGCACATGAATTACCGAGGATAAAACACGTTTCGATCATTTTTTCGCAACTTATCACAATGATACTGCTGAGCAAAGCGCGTTGTTTCTAGCTCCTATTGCATGGCCGCAGCTTTGGTATCCTTCTGAAATTTTGTTGTTTGACCATTTTCAGCAAATGTTCAGTAAAAATATAGATGAATACTGGTTTCTCTATTCAAATGTAGTCAAAATCTGCCAATAAATCTGAAAATTAAATGTCTTAGTGGAAATTTCCGTACATAGGGGTATGTTTTACAATAAAGGATATCAATATTTTGCAATTCTGACGCAAAGGAACACTAATTTTGTCTTCAGCCTTTCTTATTTATCTGTTGCAGATTTATCTTTAACATCGTATTGAAATAATCGTATGAAATACCAGAAAAGCTTAAAATTAACGTTTAAAACCATTGAAATGCACGTAAAAATGACCTGTCAAGATCGAGGTATTGTTTCTGAAAACTGTGCTTGCGGAAAAAAAAGGTCAGATTCTAGCTGTAGTGGGGTAATGTGCTTTGCGACACATTTAAGAGCGAAAAATATCAAACCACGGACTTTATTTTCAAAAGAGTTGATGTTTGGGATGTTTTTCGCAAATTTAGATTTTCTGTTTGATGACGTCATTTGAAGCAATTAAATGAATTTGTATTCAGGGAAAATTGTTTATCATAATTAAAAAACAAATCGCAATGCCTTATACTAGTATGTCAGTTTGGATAGGTGTAACAGCTTAAATCATTCCTAAAAAGTTAACGTAAGTCTTAAAAGCCATTTTGTGACATTGCGTTTTGAACCAAGTGTCTTTATCATTGCGCTGTGTCTGATCATGAAGACGGATTTGTTTAGCGTTTGACAGAAAAAGTCACTCGTATACTTACGATTTATGATGGAAAAGAATAGAATACCCATAGATTACATAATACATTTTATAGAATGAAGATTAAGTGGTGCGTTTCTTTTTTTTTTTGTTGGGTATATATATATATGTGTGTGTTGTCCTAGATAGATCCAATAAAGTCAAATAAAATTTCCAAAAATATACATATATATATATATATTGATTTGCATGGCCGATGGGCTCTAAAATTGAAACGCTGATTTTTTTTCCTACTTTAATTTTATATCATTTTTTTTTACAAGAAAGACATTCAATTATGAATATAATATTTAACATATTTCCTCGAAAAAAAGGGTTAATTCTAGTGTATTTTTCTGGGACTCTGATTTGCTAAAATCGTTTTCCAACACAGGTATCCCATGCGGAATGTCCAAACAAAACGCTTCAGTTAATAAAAATATTCTAATTCTTTTCCATCTCTTATTGATATACACCTTTGGTGAAAGTGGCATTCTGAACCGAGGGGGGGGGGGGGGCAATGTTGTAGAAAAACTTTCCGTTTTCCATTGATTTCTATGGGGAAAATGTTTCTTTTAACCCCAAAATCGGTCATATTTTGAATAATTTATCCAACATGACAGAAGATTCATATTTGAACCAAGTTACTTCTTATTTTTACCGAAAAACTTTCTCAGTTTTTGCATTTTGAAATTTCGACTTTTCAGGGCAGATTTTACGCCTTATCTTAACAGCTTCTTATAGGCCTCCGGAGCATATTTGAGCTATATATGCCCATTTTCCCGATTATTTTAAAGTATGTCTTAAACAAAATTAGTAGATGACCAAAATTACTTTTAAAAATTTGAGGACAAACGCGTGTAGGTTCCGATCCCCGTACCACTTACATTGATTGTTTGACGCACGTACTGCATGTTTTGCATACTATTTTAACATGTTTAAAGACTATTTGTTAATTTCCGGTAACATTTAGAAATTGAGATAAAAGATACAATAACTACTTGGAATACTAGGGACCAATTTTCGGGCATAAAACAAACAGAAATCCCCCTCTGAAACGTACATTACAATAACTTTGCCATTTTCTATACGAATCCATAAATACTCGAATTGATATGGTATCGAATCGATATGCGATAGAATATATATCAGAAAATTAAATTTTTTTTTTCAAAATAGCGAATTCTGATAGACGCTACAGTAAGCAATTTTTATTACGTTTGCAGGGTTTTTTTTTAGTTTTGCCAAAAAATTTTTTTTTAGGAAACCAGGGGGGGGGGGGGGGGTCCCGAACTCCCCAAAACCCCCTAAAACCGCCCATGTCTTTTCGAATCACTTTATTCATGATCGTCCAGTGCATAATGAAATATGAGAAACGAATTGATAAAAACAGGGACGTATATAAGATATACGTCCCTGATAAAAGCGATAATGATTATCGCTTGTTTTCTATCTCATCAGTGAATTCACTAATTTTTGTTATGTACTCGAAATATTACTGAAACACACACCTAAACCCCTTCCAGGGTTATGCCCTTGTCCCATTGGGGGACTAAGCGCCCCCCCCCCCCCCATCGCTTCTTTGGACTTGCGATCGAATCAAAGTCTAAGCGAATCGTCTAACCGCAAAGTGAAACTAGAGCGTCCAAATGACGATTTTGCTAAATACAATGGCGTAAGGTCCCCTATGCAAAAAAATAGATTTATCGGTTATATTACAATACTGAGGGGACCTTACGCCATTGACTTTCGTGTTAACCATAGTAAAGAGGGAACCTTACGACATTGAATTTAATAAAAAGGGATCCTTACGCTTTTGACTTTTCATAATTGGAGGAGGGGGCGACAGAACTGGGAGAATGATATCAGAAAGGGATGAGGGAGGGGAAGGAAAGGGGCGGAGAAGGGAGAAAAGGGTGGGAGGTGGTAGGAAGAGAGGAGGTGACCTTACGCCATTGACTTTCTACATCAACCATAATAATGAGGGGACCTTACGCCATTGACTTTCTATATGGATTATAATACAGAGGGGACCTTACACCATTGACTTTCTATATGGATTATAATACAGAGGGGACCTTACGCCATTGACTTTCTACATGGACCATAATAAAGAGGGGACCTTACGCCATTGACTTTCTATATGGATTATAATACAGAGGGGACCTTATGCCATTGACTTTCTATATGGATTATAATACAGAGGGGGACCTTACGCCATTGACTTTCTCTATGTGGACCATAATACAGAGGGGACCTTACGCCATTGACATTCTATATGGATTATAATACGGGGGGGGGGGGAACTTGCGCCATTGACTTTCTACATTGACCATAATAAAGAGGGGACCTTACGCCATTGACTTTCTCTATGTATTATAATATAGAGGGGACCTTACGCCATTGACTTTCTATATGGACCATAATAAAGAGGGGACCTTACGCCATTGACTTTCTCTATGTATTATAATACAAAGGGGACCTTACGCCATTGACTTTCTATATGGACCATAATAAAGAGGGGACCTTACACCATTGACTTTCTATATGGATTATAATACAGAGGGGACCTTACGCCATTGACTTTCTATATGGATTATAATACAGAGGGGACCTTACGCCATTGAATTTCTCTATGTGGACCATAATACAGAGGGGACCTTACGCCATTGACATTCTATATGGATTATAATACAGGGGGGATCTTGCGCCATTGACTTTCTACATGGACCATAATAAAGAGGGGACCTTACGCCATTGGCTTTCTCTATGTATTATAATACAGGGGGGACCTTACGCCATTGACTTTCTATATGGACCATAATAAAGAGGGGACCTTACGCCATTGACTTTCTCTATGTATTATAACACAGAGGGGACCTTACGCCATTGACTTTCTATATGGACCATAATACAGAGGGGACCTTACGCCATTGACTTTCTATATGGATTATAATACAGAGGGGACCTTACGCCATTGTCTTCCTATATGGACAATTATAACAGAGGGGACCTTACACCTTTGACTTCCTATATGAACAATTATATACAGAGGGAACCTTACGCCATTGTCTTTCTATATGGACAATTATAAAGAGGGGACCTTACGCCATTGACTTTCTATATGGACAATTATATACAGAGGGGACCTTACACCATTGACTTTCTTTATGAACAATAATATACAGAGGGGATCTTACACCATTGACTTTCTTTATGGACAATAATATACAGAGGGGACCTTACACCATTGACTTTCTTTATGGATTATAATAAAGAGGGGACCTTACGCCATTTACTTTCTATATGGATTATAATACAGAGGGGACCTTACGCCATTGTTTTCCTATATGGACAATTATAACAGAGGGGACCTTACACCATTGACTTCCTATATGGACAATTATATACAGAGGGAACCTTACGCTTTTGTCTTTCTATATGGACAATTATAAACAGAGGGGACCTTACGCCATTGACTTTCTATATGGACAACTATATACAGAGGGGACCTTACACCATTGACTTTCTTTATGGACAATAATATACAGAGGGGATCTTACACCATTGACTTTCTTTATGGAAAATTATATACAGAGGGGACCTTACACCATTGACTTTTTTTATGGACAATAATATACAGAGGGGACCTTACACCATTGACTTTCTTTATGGACAATAATATACAGAGGGGACCTTACACCATTGACTTTCTTTATGGACAATAATATACAGAGGGGACCTTACACCATTGACTTTCTCTATGGATTATAATACAGAGGGGAACTTACGTCATTGACTTTTTATACGGACAATTTTACGAGAGGAACTTTACGCCATTGACTTCCTAAGGTCGAAAAGGGACGAGAAAGGGGAGAAGTGGTACCTCCTTGTCTCTCTCTCCCCACCCCCATAACAGAGGGACCTTCCGACCTTGTCTGGACAATAAGTTAAGTTGGTAAAGCGTTAAGTACGTCGTGGTCAGTGAAGCATGAGACTGACAGGTTCGAATCCGACGAGCGCCAGGTGAAGGGACGATTACCAACTTAGAGCCTCGCCAGGTGATGTGGGCCTACACCTTGTATATAGACAAGTAACCCCAGCCTAGTCTTTCTGAAGGGACTATAAAACGGGGGTCCCCTGTCTCGGATAGGCGTAGGAACGTAAAAGAACCCTCACTGCTTCGGTGGGGCCGTTGCATAGGTCAAAATTCCAACATACAGCTTATTTCTGACGGTACGCCTATCAAACTGAACTGAGCAGAGGGGACCTAACGCCATTGACTTCTGTTTCGATATGCAGTAATACGGAGGGGACCTTACGCCATTGAAAAAATTTACAGAGGGACATTACGTCATCGACTTCCAATAATCTTAAATAGATAGGGGACCTTACGCCATTGACTTCTTATATGGACACTTATATTGACTTTCTAGAAGGACAGTAATATAGAGGGGGGCTTATGGCATTGACTTTTTATATGGACGATTATTGTTCAGAGGATACATTTTGACATTTCCTTTCCATATTGACTGTAATACTGAGGGTACCCTTATACTCCAAATTCTTTCTATATTGACTAAATACATTTGTTACTTCACGCAACAAAAGTAATGATTGGGTATTCAAGAAGACTCGGTTTCAGCATCCATATGAAAGGAGGGAGGGGATCTCCAACGTGACTCTGTTGCAGTACCAACAGGAAAACGCCAAACATCCCATGCAAAAACACAAAGACGAGCACCCGACACAGAAACATTGAAACACAAAATCTACACATAAACCAAAGAGACCAACAGGTAACCGGTGCCGACTTAGGACGGCCATATAATACGCAAGTAGCAGAAATGGTGTGGTTATCAAGATTACGTGCGCACAACCCTCCCACGTTTGCAGTTACCAAAATATCTCGAAGAACGCAAAATTGTAGTGTAAAACGAGACCAATGGGTAACCGGTGCCGACTTAGGACGGTCATTTGTTACGCAAGTTGCAGAAATGGTGTGGTTATCCAGATTACGTGCGCACAACCCTCCCACGTTTGCATTTGCCAAAATATCTCGAAGAACGCAAAATTGTAGTGTAAAACAACCTCCTCACTGTTTGATGACCACACAAACAAGACAGTTATATGCAGAGGCCAAAGCAACGCAGATTAATACTAGTATATAAATGGATGGGGTTAGGGGCCCGTACGTAATACCGGTACAGTCCGTGCTCTGCCGGCTGCAGCTAGCTCATGCTTTTTTTTACACGAGGAGTCCGACTGACATTCAGAGGAGCTATCGGGCCCAGTCTTCTCTAAAGAAGTTTGGAAAGGACCCGGCTTGGATTCCCATCGTCACATTTAATCAGAGCGCAATTCTTACAAATGTGCTGACACAAGGCTGTAGATTGGTCAAGTACCATGTCGAGTGTCCGTTCACTGACAGCGGGATCATATCCACGATGCAAATGACAAATATGGACAATGACCATATCCCAAAATACAGTAATAAAAGGATGATTCAGAAAATCATAAACCGGGCCATACAAATTAGGATAAAAAAGGAACCAAAGCAAACAAACAAAAATAGCAATCCAAGAGATGCTTGTGTCTCCTGCGAAGCGGCCTATTTTTAAAAAGTTGATAAAATATGTAGGTCTAGGTCACTTGGTTCAATATTTGTACATTTATCAGTGGGAAAGTCTTGTCAAATGAAGTCGCATGTGAAATATAAAACCTCTTACTTATCAATTAAAAGCTATGGTCAATCTGTTACTCTCAGAAAAGGTCAATCATCTAGGTGAAGTCACTGGGTACAAATTTTTGGGAATAAAAGAAAGGACTCATCATAAGAAATACATGTTTGAAATATCAAAGCCGTGTCACTTATAAAATAAAACATATAGCCATTCTTAATTTTTTTTCAAATGTAAGTCAAATACCTAGGTCAAGGTCACTAGGTAAAAATAATTGGTATCTGTAATAAGGTCTTATGAAAAGGAATACACATGTTAATTATAAAATTCATATCACTTACCAATCAAAAGTTATAGCCAATGTTAATTGTTTGGAAAAGTAGGTCAAATATCTAGGTCAAGGTCACTAGGTCAAAATTTATGGTACATGTTGTAAGGTTATGTCACAGGAAATACACATGTGAATTATAAAATCCCTATCACTTACCAATCAAAAGATATAGCAAATGTTTTTTTTTTGAAAAAGTAGGTCAACTATCTAGGTCAAGGTCACTAGGTAAAAAGAATTTGGTATCTGTACAAAGGTCTTATGAAAAGGAATACACATGTGAATTATAAAATCCCTATCACTTACCAATCAAATGATATAGCCAATGTTAATTTTTTGAAAAGTAGGACAAATATCTAGGTCAAGGTCACTAGGTCAAAAATTATGATATGTGTAAAAAGGTCTCATCACAGGAAATACACATGTGAAATATCAAAGCCCTATCACTTACCGATGAAAAGTTATGGGGTGTGACATCCAAAGTGTGACAGACAGACGGACGGACGGACGGACGGACTGACTGACAGACGGACAACGGACAAAGTGATCCCTGCGCTTCCACTACATGGAAAGAAGCGAACTCCCATTACATGAGAGTGAGACCAGGTGCCCAGAAAGAGTCAGCATCTCCTGCTTGCATCTATCAAAATCTATATATTGTGTACTTTATCTGGCATATTAACACGCCATAAGCAGGCGCTGAAAGAATGTTGCTACTCAGAAAAGGAAAGTTTGTGATGCTGAAACTTAAGTCGTCACGTTTGTCACAGAGTGAGGTGTTCATGTGACCATCAGCGTCGTGGGACAGCATAGAGTGTAACTTTTAATGTCTCAGTAGAAAGTGATAGAATCTATTTCTTCTTCCATGAAACATAATGGTGTAAGGTCCCCTCTGTATTACAGTTCTTATATAAAGTCAATGGTGTGAGGTCCCCTCTGTACTATGATTCATATAGAAAGACAATGGAGTAAGGACCCCTTTGTATTATGATTCATATAGTAGTCAAGGGTGTAAGGTCCCCATTGTATTATTGTCCATATAGAAAGTCAATGGTGTAAGGTCCCTTCTGTATTATTGTCTATGTATAAAGTCAATGGTGTAAGGTCCCCTCTGTATTATGGTCCGTGTAGAAATTCAATGGCGTAAGGTCCCCTCTGTATTATAATACATAGAGAAAGTCAATGGCGTAAGGTCCCCTCTTTATTATGGTCCATGTAGAAAGTCAATGGCGTAAGGTCCCCTCTGTATTATAATCCATATAGAATGTCAATGGCGTAAAGTCCCCTCTGTATTATAATACATAGAGAAAGTCAATGGCGTAAGGTCCCCTCTTTATTATGGTCCATATAGACAGTCAATGGCGTAAGGTCCCCTCTGTATTATAATACATAGAGAAAGTCAATGGCGTAAGGTCCCCTCTTTATTATGGTCCATGTAGAAAGTCAATGGCGTAAGGTCCCCTCTGTATTATAATCCATATAGAATGTCAATGGCGTAAGGTCCCCTCTGTATTATAATACATAGAGAAAGTCAATGGCGTAAGGTCACCTCTTTATTATGGTCCATATAGAAAGTCAATGGCGTAAGGTCCCCTCTGTATATAATACATACAGAAAGTCAATGGCGTAAGGTCCCCTCTTTATTATGGTCCATATAGAAAGTCAATGGCGTAAGGTCCCCTCTGTATTATAATACATAGAGAAAGTCAATGGCGTAAGGTCCCCTCTTTATTATGGTCCTGTAGAAAGTCAATGGTGTAAGGTCCCCTCTGTATTATAATCCATATAGAAAGTCAATGGCGTAAGGTCCCCTCTGTATTATAATCCATACAGAAAGTCAATGGCGTAAGGTCCCCTCCTGTATTATAAGCCGTATAGAATGTCAATGGCGTAAGGTCCCCTCTGTATTATAATACATAGAGAAAGTCAATGGCGTAAGGTCCCCTCTTTATTATGGTCCATATAGAAAGTCTATGGCGTAAGGTCCCCTCTGTATTATAATACATAGAGAAAGTCAATGGTGTAAGGTCCCCTCTTTATTATGGTCCATATAGAAAGTCAATGGCGTAAGGTCCCCTCTGTATTATAGTACATAGAGAAAGTCAATGGCGTAAGGTCCCCTCTTTATTATGGTCCATATAGAAAGTCAATGGCGTAAGGTCCCCTCTGTATTATAATCCATATAGAATGTCAATGGCGTAAGGTCCCCTCTGTATTATAATACATAGAGAAAGTCAATGGCGTAAGGTCCCCTCTATATTATAGTCCATATAGACAGTCAATGGCGTAAGGTCCCCTCTGTATTATAATACATAGAGAAAGTCAATGGCGTATGGTCCACTCTTTATTATGGTCCATATAGAAAGTCAATGGCGTAAGGTCCCCTCTGTATTATAATACATAGAGAAAGTCAATGGCGTAAGGTCCCCTCTTTATTATGGTCCATGTAGAAAGTCAATGGCGTAAGGTCCCCTCTGTATTATAATCCATATAGAATGTCAATGGCGTAAGGTCCCCTCTGTATTATAATACATAGAGAAAGTCAATGGCGTAAGGTCCCCTCTTTATTATGGTCCATATAGAAAGTCAATGGCGTAAGGTCCCCTCTGTATTATAATACATAGAGAAAGTCAATGGCGTAAGGTCCCCTCTTTATTATGGTCCATATAGAAAGTCAATGGCGTAAGGTCCCCTCTGTATTATAATACATAGAGAAAGTCAATGGCGTAAGGTACCCTCTTTATTATGGTCCATGTAGAAAGTCAATGGTGTAAGGTCCCCTCTGTATTATAATCCATATAGAAAGTCAATGGCGTAAGGTCCCCTCTGTATTATAATACATAGAGAAAGTCAATGGCGTATGGTCCCCTCTTTATTATGGTCCATCTAGAAAGTCAATGGCGTAAGGTCCCCTCTGTATTATAATACATAGAGAAAGTCAATGGCGTAAGGTCCCCTCTTTATTATGGTCCATATAGAAAGTCAATGGCGTAAGGTCCCCTCTGTATTATAATACATAGAGAAAGTCAATGGCGTAAGGTACCCTCTTTATTATGGTCCATGTAGAAAGTCAATGGTGTAAGGTCCCCTCTGTATTATAATCCATATAGAAAGTCAATGGCGTAAGGTCCCCTCTGTATTATAATACATAGAGAAAGTCAATGGCGTATGGTCCCCTCTTTATTATGGTCCATCTAGAAAGTCAATGGCGTAAGGTCCCCTCTGTATTATAATACATAGAGAAAGTCAATGGCGTAAGGTACCCTCTTTATTATGGTCCATGTAGAAAGTCAATGGTGTAAGGTCCCCTCTGTATTATAATCCATATAGAAAGTTAATGGCGTAAGGTCCCCTCTGTATTATAATCCATACAGAAAGTCAATGGCGTAAGGTCCCCTCCTGTATTATAAGCCATATAGAATGTCAATGGCGTAAGGTCCCCTCTGTATTATAATACATAGAGAAAGTCAATGGCGTAAGGTCCCCTCTTTATTATGGTCCATATAGAAAGTCAATGGCGTAAGGTCCCCTCTGTATTATAATACATAGAGAAAGTCAATGGCGTAAGGTCCCCTCTTTATTATGGTCCATATAGAAAGTCAATGGCGTAAGGTCCCCTCTGTATTATATACATAGAGAAAGTCAATGGCGTAAGGTACCCTCTTTATTATGGTCCATGTAGAAAGTCAATGGTGTAAGGTCCCCTCTGTATTATAATCCATATAGAAAGTCAATGGCGTAAGGTCCCCTCTGTATTATAATACATAGAGAAAGTCAATGGCGTATGGTCCCCTCTTTATTATGGTCCATCTAGAAAGTCAATGGCGTAAGGTCCCCTCTGTATTATAATACATAGAGAAAGTCAATGGCGTAAGGTACCCTCTTTATTATGGTCCATGTAGAAAGTCAATGGTGTAAGGTCCCCTCTGTATTATAATCCATATAGAAAGTTAATGGCGTAAGGTCCCCTCTGTATTATAATCCATACAGAAAGTCAATGGCGTAAGGTCCCCTCCTGTATTATAAGCCATATAGAATGTCAATGGCGTAAGGTCCCCTCTGTATTATAATACATAGAGAAAGTCAATGGCGTAAGGTCCCCTCTTTATTATGGTCCATATAGAAAGTCAATGGCGTAAGGTCCCCTCTGTATTATAATACATAGAGAAAGTCAATGGTGTAAGGTCCCCTCTTTATTATGGTCCATATAGAAAGTCAATGGCGTAAGGTCCCCTCTGTATTATAGTACATAGAGAAAGTCAATGGCGTAAGGTCCCCTCTTTATTATGGTCCATGTAGAAAGTCAATGGCGTAAGGTCCCCTCTGTATTATAATCAATATAGAATGTCAATGGCGTAAGGTCCCCTCTGTATTATATACATGTACATAGAGAAAGTCAATGGCGTATGGTCCCCTCTTTATTATGGTCCATATAGAAAGTCAATGGCGTAAGGTCCCCTCTGTATTATAATACACATAGAGAAAGTCAATGGCGTAAGGTCCCCTCTTTATTATGGTCCATGTAGAAAGTCAATGGTTTAAGGTCCCCTCTTATTATGGTCCATATAGAAAGTCAATGGCGTAAGGTCCCCTCTGTATTATAATACATAGAGAAAGTCAATGGTGTAAGGTCCCCTCTTTATTATGGTCCATATAGAAAGTCAATGGCGTAAGGTCCCCTCTGTATTATAGTACATAGAGAAAGTCAATGGCGTAAGGTCCCCTCTTTATTATGGTCCATGTAGAAAGTCAATGGCGTAAGGTCCCCTCTGTATTATAATCAATATAGAATGTCAATGGCGTAAGGTCCCCTCTGTATTATAATACATGTACATAGAGAAAGTCAATGGCGTATGGTCCCCTCTTTATTATGGTCCATATAGAAAGTCAATGGCGTAAGGTCCCCTCTGTATTATAATACACATAGAGAAAGTCAATGGCGTAAGGTCCCCTCTTTATTATGGTCCATATAGAAAGTCAATAGTTTAAGGTCCCCTCTTTATTATGGTCCATATAGAAAGTCAATGGCGTAAGGTCCCCTCTGTATTATAATACATAGAGAAAGTCAATGGCGTAAGGTCCCCTCTTTATTATGGTCCATAAAGAAAGTCAATGGCGTAAGGTCCCCTCTTTATTATGGTCCATATAGAAAGTCAATGACGTAAGGTTCCCCTCATTATTATGGTCCATGTAGAAAGTCAATGGCGTAAGGTCCCCTCCTCTCCTCCTACCACCTCCCACCCTTTTCTCCCTTTTCCGCCCCTTTCCTCCCCCCCCCCCCCCCTCATCCCTTTCTGATATTCTTCGCCCAGTTCTGTCGCCCCCTCCTCCAATTATGAAAAGTCAAAAGCGTAAGGATCCCTTTTTATTAAATTCAATGTCGTAAGGTTCCCTCTTTACTATGGTCAACACGAAAGTCAATGGCGTAAGGTCCCCTCAGTATTGTATTATAACCGATAAATCTATTTTTTTGCATAGGGGACCTTACGCCATTGCAAATAGCGACATTCGTCCAAATGAACAAGACTACATACGTAGACGTACGAAGATTCTGAAAAAGTTATGTCAAAACCTTTGAATAAAAGACTTTTAAGAGACAGACTTGCCTCTTGGGAGGCTAGAAGTAATCCAGTTACAAACCTTACTGATAAGCAGAAGGATACAGTGATCGATTTGTCCTCGAAGGCAGCTGAAAGACCGTTGCCAAAGGTATACTGCTTCCCTGGATATTTCCCTTCATTATTCAGGTGGGGCACACCCCCTGATTTGCGAGATCGTCTCTATAATGAGGGATGGTGTCGCATTATCGAGACGAAAATATCCCTCTTATTCGAGATTTTTGGTTCAGTTTTATTACGTTTGTGAATTTCGTCTGAAAAAATAAAAAAGCGCAGCATTGTCGGCCAATGGCATGAATATTTAGATCACATTCCTTCTTGACAAATCAAGTTTTATGCAATATAATGATGCGACTTTGAAATATGCTAAATTGAAATCAGCTCCTCTGCACATCCGTGTCATATTCACATAACAAATTTGATAATTTCTCCAGCAAACTTCGTTATTTTCCCACAAACTTACTTACATGTGATGAGCTGAGGTTCTCTACTTTCATTTCAGCAATCTATTGCGCATATTAGATTGCGCATCGAGGCAAAATCATCGTCACAAGAGAATGCATGGTCAATAATCTATGGCGGCCCATTAGGGTTATGATATTTAATGTTGTTGTTCATCAGAGATGCATCGTGTAAGAGTTGTCTTTCCAAACCGTCAACATTTGTCACAAGAACGATCGTTTTATCCAGATTTCATTATGTTTAGTAATGAATAAGTGATGTTGACATAGAATAATAAAAAAACCTGAATTATGTCATAACATGCCATTTCTACATTCATCAAGAAGAAGAAAATAATTGAAATAATTGAATATTTCATTCCTGATAATTAGTTTTATTTTTTCACAAATACGTTTATTCTATGAAAAAAAAAAATAAAATGAACATGATGAATAAAATTCAATGAACATTAGTCTGAAATGATACCAATTTGACAAAGCAACCAATGTTGCTGAACATTCAACATGCACAAGTTTATGTTACGTATTGCTCTCCATACATGATAACAGGAACTGATAACGAAAGTAGGGCAGTGAATAAGATTGATGCTCATTGGCTTATTATGGAAATGTCATATCCTGGTCAGTGTATAGAAACGTTTTTCAAAGATGCCACAACCATCTCAGTTGGCTTTTTCCATCAAAGAAATTTTATTTCAAGGTAAAAATAAACATTGAAGTCGGGGGTAGGTAAGATTCTCAGCCTGAAGCATCTCTAATTTTCAAGTTCCTGCTTCAATGCAGCATCTGATACGTTGACTGTAAACATTTTTATGTTTATTGGGCAGAGGAAATTCGGACCATACAGGAAACGTCATGCGCTTTTGCGTTCTTTCCGCAAAATTCAGATTTATTCTCATTAAGATCACAATCATCTCGCATTTTCGAGATATTTTCATGACCCAATTCAGGGATTATACCGCATTATAGAGACGATCTCGCAAATCAGGGGGTGTGCCCCACCTGTTATTTGGAGTACTCTCGCTCCATCAACAGAAAGTCAATTTGTACTGGTAAAAACAAGACTAAAGCATGCAAGCACTAAGGCATGTACGGTCAAATGTCTGATGACTGTCATTGATAATCCAGTTTTGGTGATTTTATTCTGTTGCTGTTGTTATTAGGCGAGTTTCGCGTAGCGATCTCGGCTATAGTGATCGCAGGATTTTCATGACGTCACATCACTTCCGTGACATCCCCACGCCCGTAAAATGTATAAATTGTATATTCACAGTTTTTCTCAACTCCGATCGTGTGGCCCGATGACCCTGGACCTCATTATTCACCATATTTATTTAAGACAGCGTACATTGCATTCCGCGCTTTAAGAGTTGTTTCATAATGTTTAAAAACAAGTTAAAGATTATGTTAAAAAGGATACTGGATGCAGTAAACATCAACTGTCTCGTGTGCACGTGTGTTGAAATTGCTTATAAGTTTATCGGCTATACTGCGGTACTAGGAATTACCGAAAAGACAGCATTTACAGAAACGACAGTGATATTTACCGAATAGACAGATATATTTATTTTTGGGTTTGGTGATTTTATAAACACATTTCCAATCATAAAATGTGTTAAGTTTTGAAATTTAAGTGTCTTTTCGGTGCAATTTGGGGTCTTTTCGGAAAATATCACGTCTTTTCGGTAAATGCTGTCTTTTCGGTAATTCCTACTTCCCTCTATACTGTACCACGTGACACTATGTAAATAAAATGGAAGGCGCTGATGTTCAAGTCGTAGCAGTTCGAGTGTTTAAGCGATTAACGAGGAGTTACGGTCATACATTACACTTCTAGGTATAGAAATCAATTTAGAATTCACAGACAATCAAGCGTTCATAGCGCATTGGTCTGTCGCATCTCGCAAATAGAATGCCCTGACTCACTGAACACCGAGCCATGGCTGGAACGGACACGCTGAACAGCTAAATTCGAGTAAATAATTGGCAAGGGATCTGGGGACTTCCTAGATCGCCAGCGGGTCCAGGGCTCCCCAGACCCCTTGCCAATTATTTACGCCCCCCCCCCCCCCCCTAAATAATTAATAAGGTGGATCCGCACTGATACTGATAGTACAGACGTTTATTTTTTCTTCATGTATAGCACAGGGGTGAGGTATCATCGCTTGGTCACAAACCCTTTCCTTTTAACGTACCCTTTCTTCTATATGTCTACAGGTATATTAAAAAGTTTTATATAAAAGGGTTTGTGACCAAGCGATGATACCTCACCCCTGTGGTGTATAGATCTGCATATCTGTTCCACAGGCCGTAAAAGTGCCTGGTATGTGTATGACCTGTGTATATATTATTTAAGGCTAGTATCTTTCTGTGGGTCGTGACACCCCTTCCAAACGCTTGCCTATTGTTTTTGTTTTTTTTTGGGGGGGGGGGGGGTCTTTTTAATCCGACAGGTTTCTACTGAGTAAAACGTCACTGTAGTATTGTACAGTCTCACGTTTCACGCTTATTGATGTACGTTATCAACGACAAAATGAGAGAGAGAGAGAGAGAGAGAGGGGGGGGGGCTAGAACAATACACGGTTCGCATAGATATTTTTAAAACTTCAACAGAGAGAGAGATGTAAAAAGTGAGTTTCTAGTCGGCACATTCATTACATATATTCGTGCCGTTATGCCGTCCCCTATGGCATGGATTGAATCAGTTGAAATGAGATTTTGGGCGTAAATTTGGCGAACGACTTTAAAAGATTTTCGATAAATGAATTAAGAAAATTAGTTTTGATTTCGGCCGTGCAAAGTACCACTACCTTTCAATGAATCGGTAAATGTGTACACGAATGCTTTCGAAAACATGTACATGCAGTAAGGCTGTGTCATGTGAAGAACATGCGGTAATCCAAATTCCAATTATCTTAATAGCAACTTTGAACGAGGGCTTCGCACAGTGACACGTGAGAAAACGTAAATTTCGCGTATGTAAACAGGTACGTACATGTATTAATATAAGCCCCTGATTTTAAAAGAGCTTCATTGACGAAGTATGGGGCCTAACATAGAAGCGAAAGAAATTCCTTTTTTTTTATAATTAAATATGGACTATGTATTGTTATTTTCATTCGCCAAATGGGCGAGTAGGACATGATGTTTTAGGGGCCCAGCTAAAAATTTGGTCGCCATGGGCGACTGGGCGACCGCCAATTAATTTCTGTCCCTGGGTTCATAAATGTTTTATTTCCGAACATTGGAAAATGGATTTGTTCTATCTGCTAATAAAATATTTAAAAATCCCATAAAATAGTTTGATATCATTCTAAAATGAATAAACGAAACTCGCCATCAGTTCCTTCAGAGCTTTGATTTTCCTACTGTCCGCACGACTCCCTACAGAAACTTGATGAACGTGATCTTGACTATTTTATCATACAAAAATTTAAATGAAATGGATACCATCCAATAGTGATGAACCAATTGTCGCCGACAATCAATTGTTGATCGCTAAAACTCTTTCGATTCCGATTATCGTGATTATCGATTTCATTTTCTTACAATTGATTGTCACGAAAGAAAGGTATTATGTGTAAAGTTATTAATTTTCCTCTTTTCACATGTAACATAAGCCGGTACTTGTTGTCTTATATATAAACAGGCAGACACTTTGAAATTGAATGCGTTATATTTTGTTTTCATTAAAGTTTTCTGAATTTATGGAGAAAAATACAATTTTTCTATCTTTTATGTTCCATTTTTCATGGACTTCTGTTTTCCGATTTAAATCAATAATCGATTGGTTTACTATTTCTGATTATTTTCCGATAATCGATTCTTAAAAGTCTTCCGATGTACAACACTACAGGGTATGAACTTAACGCTCGCCCACTCGCCCAAGATGAGTATTTTTTCCTGTGGGCGATAAAAAATTACCACTTACTCGCTCACATGGCGAATGAATTATACTTTTTCTGCTTCAACGTAAGCATCAATAACACCGTAAACATTTGTCCGTCGGTATTATAAATGAAATGCATGTATATATAAATGGTCAAAATACATGATTGTGTTCGTTGATCGTCTATTTGATATCCATACTATGACTTTATTTACAAATACATTCTTTATTTCACGGTCAATAAATCTTTAGATCCATTGCTCTTTGTTAGCCGTTAAATTATTTGCCGTCGTCTTATTACGTAATGTACGGCGCGACATCAATGGCGGAAAATTCAATTGTCAAAACAAATTGAATTGATTTGAATTGATGGCTTCGCAGGATGTTAATCGAATCGATGATGAAGAGAAGAAACAACTATTTGATTCCCTTGTATTCTTTCCATCCCCTCCTAGTACATGTACCGGGTATCATTCCACTGTTTAGGGCGTAATAGTATCTTTAAAAGTGTAAATTTCGGCCGTGCGGTCAAATATATACGTGACATCGAACTCTTTTGAATAATAATCTTACCTGGGACAGTGTTTATTTAAAAAAATAAACAGATGATTTAATTGCATTAATATGAATGCCTACTGTCCTGTTCACTAAATCAAGTGCACCCTGTTTTGGCGATTTATTCTGTCGTCTGAAGAATTTTACTATAAATTATTGTTCCCGAGTACTGACCTCCTTTAGTCGTAACTGGAAATTAACTTCAACTTACCCTTTACCCTATCAGCTGCCTTCAAACCGCAATATGAAAAAATAAAATGTCTAAGGGAAATTCCCATGTTAATTTCAAGCCGCTGCCATATTGTTCTCCGTGTCAACAAAAGTAAACAGTGACGTCAAAGCCTCCGACGTCACACATTTTCAGCGCTTTTACTATAGAAAATCCCTGTAGACTTTTTATTTTCCGTCCTATTTCTTACTTAACTGACGCACAGCCAAAACAATGGTATTTTCTGTTACGACTAAAGGAGTACTATAAAACTGATATCTTTTTGGAAGATGACATTATCATATTTTAGAGAAAACCGGGAAAACAGGGTGCTCTAGAATTAGTGAACAGGACAGTTATTATCTGGATAATTACTTCGTTTGGCGGTATCATCAGACGAATAAGGCTTCTTTGTAACTTTACATCAGGGGCTGATGGCAGTATGCGGGTTTGGCATTGTAACAGAGGTTTTATATGAAAAGATTTCTGTGGTGGTATACGCATTTGGCGTCATAACAGGGGACGTTATAGCGGGGAAGGGGGGGGGGGGGAAGGTTGAGGGTGGTTGTATTTTAAAGCCGATATAGCAAATTAATTCATCTAGATCTTTTGATGCCTACAATCCTTGAGTTTGTATTTGTCTGACTTCTTCAAAATTTTGTTGATACGGCATTTTCATTACGTACAGATTTTGTACATCTTGCAATCAGGCACAGTTGGGTCAGTTTTAAGGGAGGGGGGGGGGGGGTCTTGAAAGGGAATGCTTCCCCAAAAAGCTTTGGTTTTCTGTGTGGGCTCCTAAAAAATTGTGTGGGTCCCTAAAATTCAAATTTTACGAGCCCACATGGCTAGTAAAATTTTAAGTAGAGTTCACACCCTGCACTACCATCCAATAGATCTCGTTTAGTCATAAATTTTGGTATAAATTATAGGATAGTCGGTGTACACAATAAGACTTTGGGTCATTTCCTATTCTAATTTTTCTCGTGAGGTCGAGACGTTCTACATGTGCTCAATGTTAAACTCGGCGATGTCATGCTGAAATTTAATATTGAAAACGCCCCATCTAAAATTTATTTAACCTGTATAATATGATTGCATAAACCCACAACTAGTGATGGGCTCTTAATAATGGATTAGTATTTGTATTTCCAATGATTTGTTTACTACACCATTGCTGTTATAAATGTTATAGAGTAACGGAAGCTAGTAGTATGAAATTAAAAAGAAGAACTGTAAAAGAAGAATCATTAATTAATTTAACATGTTTAATGACAATTTTCACACCGAACTTGTATATTTCCAACGGACAGACAGTAACATTAAGTTCTCTGATTTTAGTCAATTTTTTTTAGGTAAACTGATTTTATTATTTGATTGAGGATGGTTGAACATAATCCGTTTTTTTATGTTACTGTTTATGTTGACAGATACTTTGAAAATAGTAGTATGACCCCCCCCCCCCCTTTCCACTCCACAATGAACACAACTGAAAATGAACATTTCCAAATAGTTTTTTATACATTTTTTAAAATAAAAAATGGAAAGGGTATAGGGGTATTTTTATACATCCTTGATTACTTTGACTAAATTTATTCAAGATTAATTAACTCACATGATCACATATATCTGAATTGTTGGTCAGTAATATATATCAAATGTATGTTTTATTCAGATAAAAAAAATGGTAAATTTGAGTAGAATGTAATAAACCAATTATAATGGGTAAAATCGCATTGGATACACCAACCGATTCTAGCCTATGATCGATTATGATTCTGAACCCATTTCCCATCACTACCCACGACCGTATAACACTTAGATAGAGAATACAAATGTATATGGTTTATACTGGTGGAGAGGTAATTTTCACCAATTTTTAAAGCAGTTTTTGCTCTATTTCCTTTAATATGCAAGACATGCACATGAAATTTGGACAGCACAAACTAGAACCCTTTGTCTATACTTCCATAAATTTTCAATATATTTTGATGACCGGTACTGGCTTTATAAGCAATTAAAATGCACTATTTTTAAGCGCTCTTTAAAGAGGTTGGAGAAGCAATTATCGCCACATGGGATCATTCTCGTCTAATATTCACTATATTCCAACTAAAATTATACCATCCAATTCATTTATTCTTTTTCTAATCAGTTGTGATAAAAATGATTGAAAATATTTTAGAATTTTCTTCAATGATTGAGAGAGAAGACAGCAAGGTGCACTGCCATCATTCCCGAAGAGTTCGGGGGAAGACAACGCATTTTCATGAAATTTAGCTGCTAAAATCTTACATTACATGTAGCTTTCATCACATGGATTCATTTGAAATTTCATATACAGTTTGATAAATGCATTGTGTATAAGAAGTATTAGTGCTGAAAAAATCAAGTCTCTGTCATTAGTAGAACCGAAGATAATGGGCAAACGGTGATAATTACTGCTCTGCGATAACTACTTACCGACCAGTATAGTAAATTGGCCCCCTAAAATCCGACTTCTCCAAAATTAAATTTTGTTGTCATTTTTAGAGTACATTGTATTAAATATCTATATTTTGAGAAATCTAGTTATAAAAACTACTCCTAGCTTTCTAAGACTTTGTAAATTTTGCAGAAATATCATGAAAATCAGTGATTTTGTAATTTTTTCATGAAATAGCATAATTCTTGGTTATTTTCATTGAATGACTTTCCTTAATGCATGCACTTAAAGATGTGAAAAGGCTACAGCATATCAAAATATAAAAGTTGTTCAGAAGCCTGCTTGATATTAACTAATAGGAAGCTTGTTGAAAATGAGCCCAAAACATTTTTCCAGAAATTTTGCAAAGTATACCATTTTTGAAGTCCAAATTCTAAGAAACTGAAAAAGGAAATCAAAGATTATGTATCATTTCATAATTAGCCAACGTTGTAGAACAAATATTGGTACAAATTCGTAACTTCATTAAAATTTAAGATTTGCCCTGAAAGGAGGCCACTTTCCTATATAAACCATATATAGTCCTTTACAACTAACAAGATTTATTCAATAATATAGATTTTATTTCAATTTTTGCATGACAAAGTAAACAAAATTGCGATTGATTCAGTTTCTAAAGTGAGCCGTGTGGACAGTACAGTCATGATAGTACAAGTAATTGTCTCCAAAGGTTTAGGTACATGAGTCTCTGAAGACTTGGCAAAATATATCCACAGATCTGCCAGTTCTGAGACCACTCATGTCTTGCACCCCTGGATGATGTCTTGAACTCCGCATTGTGATCAGGGTTTATTTTTTTTTTGATTTTGGGGAAGGTGCCTGTGCCTGTCCCATTTGGGAAAATTTGCGGCATTTTGCTGAAATTGGGAAAAATTTTATACAAATTTTCACCAAAGTCTAACCCTAAAATATCATTTATTAACACAGCTAATCATTGATTTGCTTGAACTGAACAAGGGATGAATAAAAAACTTCAAAATGCACTTAGAAATATGACATTTTGTGCTGACTTCTAGGTTTTGAGTCTTATTTTCAATAAATTTACATTGATTTATAGATTTTACATTTTAAAAAACATGAATCTGGATAATTATTTATACTGTACAATTTTATATTAACCTGATTTAGTTACATGTACATAAAATGATTAATTCAGTAATATCTTTACTCTTTAAGCTTCCATTTGAGGATGCAGAGATTTCTCTTAATAAAGTAGACAATGTTCCATTATCACCAAAGTCACCTACCAATGCCGAGTCAATATCAGAATACTTCCAGAGGAGTGGTCTCCCTGCAAAAACAGAGACTGCTCAGATGGTGAGTACACTGACTCATACTGAGTCAATATCAGAATACTTTCAGAAGATTGATCTCCCTACAAAAACAGAGATTGCTTAAATGGTGAGTACACCGACTCATGCCAAGTTAATATCAGAATACTTCAAGTGGAGTGGTCTCCCTACAACAATAGGGACTTCTGGGATGGTGAGCTCAGCAACTCAAACTGAGTCAATATCAGAATACTTTCAGAAGATTGATCTCCCTACAAAAACAGAGATTGCTTAAATGGTGAGTACACCGACTCATGCCAAGTTAATATCAGAATACTTCAAGTGGAGTGGTCTCCCTACAACAATAGGGACTTCTGGGATGGTGAGCTCAGCGACTCAAACTGAGTCAATATCAGAATACTTTCAGAGGATTGGTCTCCCTACAAAAACAGAGATTGCTTAAATGGTGAGTACATCGACTCATGCCAAATTAATATCAGAATACTTCAAGTGGAGCGGTCTCCCTACAACAATAGGGACTTCTGGGATGGTGAGCTCAGCGACTCAAACTGAGTCAATATCAGAATACTTTCAGAGGATTGGTCTCCCTACAAAAACAGAGATTGCTTAAATGGTGAGTACATCGACTCATGCCAAATTAATATCAGAATACTTCAAGTGGAGCGGTCTCCCTACAACAATAGGGACTTCTCAGATGGTGAGCTCAGCGACTCAAACTGAGTCAATATCAGAATACTTTCAGAGGATTGGTCTCCCTACAAAAACAGAGATTGCTCAAATGGTGAGTACAAGATAGTGGCCTGGTCCTGGTAGAGGTATTTGTTCAGTGTATCTTTCCAACACAGATAGAAATAGATATATGTTGTTTATCAAATTAAAAAAAAATTGAAATGCAATTTACCTATTTCAAGAGACCTTGTCATCAGGTAATATTCAAGATTCAAGATCATTTATTTCCAAATCAGGGCCCTTAGGGGCACAATACTTTAAAACATACATGGTTACATTTAGATAAAGTGACATTACATAGGCGTGAAACATACACCCAAAGAAAAAAATAAATTAGACAATACAGTAGCTAATAATCACAGAACATGTATTATATGATTATCTTTCTGTGACATCATCCCTTTTACATTTGATTATCTTTCTGTGACATCATCCCTTTTTACATTTGATTATCTTTCTGTGACATCATCCCTTTTACATAAAATCGTTGATCTATAACCAATTATATCATTATGTAATAACTAAATTCAAATACTATATGTTAAAGACAATATCTCTTGATAATTTTCAATCATGGACACCAGTCACGCTTATCCTTGACACGAAGAAGATCTACATGTGTTTATTGAGGTATTATTAGTTGAATGGATGACTGGACTACAAGAGACACCAGGAGATGATGCTAGAGAGTACATATGATACTTCAACCTGTGTCTAATGCAGACCAGACATGTAGTTACAGTTTGAAAATATTTTGCTAGTTTATCTTTTTTTTTTAAAGAGAGAGAAAAAAAAAGTGATAGATTTATCAGATATATTTAAAGGTAAATTGTAGAGCAAATGACTAGACTGCAAGAGACATCCTGAGACAATGCTTATGAGTAAATAAACAATACTTCACTTATGTCTAATGCAGACCAGTCATCAAGTATCAGTGCTATGGCCAACTGCAGAAGGCACCAAGAGACGATGCTACAGAGTAAAAAAAAATTACTTCGCTTGTGCCTAGTGCAGATTGGTCATTAAAAAACCCCCAAATAAACAAACATCATACATATACATACAGATATTTTACCCAGACTTTTTAATTGTTATACATGTACATTAATATTCTTACATCATTCATAAGATGTGATTTGTATATGTTTGATTTCTGTTGCCTTTCAGTTTCTATCATGGTACTCACAAATTGAAGATGACATTGACAAAGAAGAACAAGTATCGTACAGGTAAATTTACCTCCTTTAGCATCTGTTGTCATTTTAAGGACAAGTGTATTATTTATATCTTCTGTTTTTAGCTCACCTGAGCCGAAGGCTCAAGTGAGCTATTGTCATAGCGCGTCGTCCGTCCATCCGGCGTCCGTCCGGCGTAAACTTTCACATTTTTGACTTCTCCTCCGAAACCACTGAACAGATTCTGACAAAACTTGACAGAAAGCAAGAACTCAACGTCCTCTACCAAGTTTGTGTTTTTTGTGCCGATCGGTCAACAAATATGGCCACCGAGGGCTCTGATTGGCTGACACATTTTCGACATCTCCTCTACAACCACTTCACAGAATTTCATGAAACTTCACAGGAAGGAAGTACTCAAGGTCCTCTACCAAGTTTGTGTTTTTTGTGCCGATCGGTCATCAAATATGGCCGCCGAGGGCTCTGATTGGCTGACACATTTTCGACATCTCCTCTGCAACCGCTGCACAGAATTTCATGAAACTTTACAGGAAGGAAGTACTCAAGGTCCTCTACCAAGTTTGTGTTTTTTGTGCCGTTCGGTCAACAAATATGGCCGCCGAGGGCTCTGATTGGCTGACACATTTTCGACATCTCCTCTGCAACCGCTGCACAGAATTTCATGAAACTTTACAGGAAGGAAGTACTCAAGGTCCTCTACCAAGTTTGTGTTTTTTGTGCCGATCGGTCAACAAATATGGCCGCCGAGGGCTCTGATTGGTTGACACATTTTCGACATCTCCTCTGCAACTGCTTCACAGAATTTCATGAAACTTCACAGGAAGGAAGTACTCAAGGTCCTCTACCAAGTATGTGTTTTTTGTGCCGATCGGTCAACAAATATGGCCGCCGAGGGCTCTGATTGGCTGACACATTTTCGTCATCTCCTCTGCAACCGCTGCACAGAATTTCATTAAACTTTACAGGAAGGAAGTACTCAAGGTCCTCTACCAAGTTTGTGTTTTTTGTGCCGATCGGTCAATAAATATGGCCGCCGAGGGCTCTGATTGGCTGACTCATTTTGGACATCTCCTCTGCAACCGCTGCACAGAATGTTATGAAACTTTACAGGAAGGAAGTACTCAAGGTCCTCTACTTAGTTTGTGTTTTTCGTGCTGATTGGTCAACAAATATGGCCGCCAAGGGCTTTGATTGGCTGACACATTTTCGACACCTCCTCTGCTACCGCTGCACAGAATTTCATGAAACATTACAGGAAGGAAGTACTCAAGGTCCTCTACCAAATTTGTGTTTTTCGAGCCGATCGGTCAACAAATATGGCTGCCAAGGGCTCTGATTGGCTGATACATTTTCGACATCTCCTCTGCAACCGCTGCACAGAATTTCATAAAACTTTACAGGAAGCAAGTACTCAAGGTCCTCTACCAAGTGTGTGTATTTGGTGCCGTTCGTTCAACAAAAATGGCTGCCAAGGGCTCTGATTTTCTGACACATTTTCGACATCTCCTCTGCAACCACTGCACAGAATTTCATGAAACTTTACAGGAAGGAAGTACTCAAGGTCTTCTACCAAGTGTGTGTTTTTTGTGCCGATTGTTCAACAAATATGGCTGTCGAGAGCTCTGATTGGCTGACACATTTTCGACATCTCCTCTGCTACTGCTGCACAGAATTTTTATGAAACTTTACAGGAAGGAAGTATTCAAGGTCCTCCAACAAGTTTATGTTTTTTGTGCTGATTGGTCAACAAATGTGGCCGCCAAGGGCTCTGATTGGCTAACACATTTTCAACATCTTCTCTGAAAAAAAAAAAAAAACGCTGCACAGAATTTCTTGAAACTTTACAGGAAGAAAGTACTCAAGGTCCTCTACCAAGATTGTGTATTTTGTGCTTATCGGTCAACAAATATGGCCGCCGAGGACTCTGATTGGCTGACACATTTTCGAAATCTCCTCTGCAACTATTGCACAGAATTTCACGAAACCTTGCAGCAAGCAAGTACTCAAGGTCCTCTGCCAAGTTTGTGTTTTTCTTGTCGATAGGTCAACAAATATGGCTGTTGAGGGCTTTGATCTGTAGAAGTATTTTTGTGACTTTTAACCCTTTATCTGCAACTCAGGTGAGCGATGTGGCCCCCTTGGGCCTCTTGTTTCATTCAGCCATGAGTAGCCACCATATCAACATCATCAATTCAAAAATGTCAAATGTTAAATCCTCTATATACATGTACCATTTTCAGTATATAAAATCTTGTTTATTTTTTCTTTGAATTTTACCAACATCCTGTGACTTTAACAAACTTACCAGTCAGTAAATCAAAATATTTCTTCCAGAGGGAAGGGATGATACACACTCTGATACAAAAATTTTCGGCCCCTTGGCCTTTATCCAGTGTTAAAAACGAATGTTGTTTTTTTAAAGGCCAAGGGGCCAAAAATGTGTGTATCAGAGTGTTTGTGTTTTATTTGACCTGTCAGTGTTTTGAAGATTTGAAATGTACAATATTTAAAAGTATCAAATACAACATAGGGCATATTGGTCTGGGTGGAAGGGACATTTATAAAACTGATAAAAATTTGTCCTGCTGGTCAGATGAATTTCATGGACACTTGATTCAGATCCGCCTTGCTCCTTATAATGATCTTTGATATTATTCAATCAAATTAAAAATATCTTGTTTAACTTCTCAAGAAATTTTCTTCATCATGATTTGTATAATACATTTAGAATTAAAGTATAAATAAACTTTTCTTTCTGCTTCATTATCAGAGAATACATAGATGAGCTGAATGGCTATAGGCAGCAGTGTGACAGTGTTATGGATGAGGTGACAGGTGCACTAACATACTTATCTAATCTCCACAAACAGTATGTTAGCGTGTCTACAAAAACCAATGCCCTCCATGAGGCTTGCTGAACATCTGCTTGCAGAACAGGTTAGTAATACAAAAATATATTTTTTACAAAAGAGGCTATAGAAACTTTGAAATATAGTGTACACATATTACTAGTGTATATATACTTTTGTATTCTTAATTTCTTTTTTCAATTCTATTAAATTCCTTTAATCTTTTAACAGACACGGTTAATGAACACAGCAGAGACCATCAGTAATAAGTTATCGTACTACAATGAGTTGGACAAGATCTCTAATGTAAGTAGCAATTTGTTATTATATATTTTCTTCCTCTGTTCTTAGATCTGATAATCCCATCATTTTTAGCTCAAAGCTTAAGTGAGATATTGTTATAGCATAACATCTTTGGACCTTATTTGTCCTACATTATCTTTGTGCATCAAGGTTTCAATTCTTTACAATTATGTCCACCCTGGCGGATATAGGCAACTTCTCAATTTCCTGTACAGTGAGACTTCACTTGTGCAGTGAAGCTTCACTGTAACCAATGAAATGTCAAAAATATTTGGAAGGACAGATATATAAAATGAAGTCCCATTGTGCCTAAGATAGAAACATTAACCTCTTCACCATGGTGAGCGTTAAAAAAATTACTTCTTAAAAATTTGGTACAAATATTTTGATTCAGTTCAGATTTGACAGCCCTTGTGAAATGACTACCAACTTAGTGTGTGTAGCAAGTAATAGATTTTGAAGTAGGTATAGACTCTAAACAGAAATTTACACTATGATTATAGCAAATAAGGTACATGTATGAGATCATTTCATCATTTATTTCAGAAATTATTATCTCCTACCTTAGCAGTCACCAATGAGTCATTTGTCCCGATGCTGTCCAGACTGGATGAGTGTATACTATATCTTCAGAGTAATGTAAGTATGTTTATAACTATATGTAGACTGAGAATTGATTTCTGAATCTAAAGAATCATGAGTAAGATTTTTTGCAAAAGTTAACTAGTGCTTAAAACATTATTATAAAATTACTTATTCTTTTTTTATACAGCCTAACTACAAAGAGTCCCCTGTGTATTTAGCACGATTAAACCAGTGTCTGTCTAAAGCACTTAATCTGATAAAAAGTCATGTGTCCAACATTCTACAGACTGCCACTAAACAAGTTTTAGAAAAAAAGGTATGTGTGTGCGATCATTTCACATGCTGTTATTCTATAGTTAGTTGTCATTTTTGGTTATCTTGAACCTGATGATACTTTAAGATTTTTGCAAGAAGCTGTCTACAATGCATTTGATATTACATGCAATCAAGCATAATATATTTTTCTGCTTCTTTTCTAGGAGACAAGTTCTGCAGATGACAATGCATTTACTTTGTTTTATGGAAAATTTCGAGCTTTTGCACCCAGAGTGAAGGCTCTTATGGAACAACTGGAGATTAGAACTGATAAAAGTACAGAGTAAGTTGATTGCTCTTTCATTTATTTATTCATTCTGAAAATAGACAAAATTGTTTTTTTGCTTTCTTACATGTACATGAAGCTTTTTATTGCAAAAAAAAAAAAAAAAATGCAAGCTGTATGAGGTACTTTGTAATAGACCATTTTTATGTCGCCTGCAATGCACGAGTGACATATAGTGATCATTTTGTCTATTTGTCTGTCCGTCCGTCTGGTAGTCACACTTTCACATATTTGGCTATAACTTACTTGATATACAACAGACATCTTTCAAACTTGCAGGGATAGCAAAGTATGAGACTCAGCATCCAATATAGGTTAAGGTAACTTTCAAGGTCAAGGTTTCGTACTTAGGGTCAAACAAGCATTTTTTAGTGAAAAAGTTTTTAAAATTCATTTAAAATCTATTTTTCAATGAAATTTTTCGAAACTTTGTGTGATTCAAGGAATATATGGGTTTTTAGATCTTGTGTCGCATAGTTGTAAAATCTTAGTGAAGCTGGGGGGAGGGGGAATTGATAATACACTTTCATTTATGGCTATAGCTTAATTGATATGCATCATACTTCTGCAGAGATAATAAAGTTTATCCCACCTCTGGCAAATTTCTTGCAATCTGATTGGTTGAGAAGAACCGAGTATTATGTTGTATCATTTTACTGATTGGATATTATTTTAATGCCCTGCTTCTACTAAGATGCCTTACGATATTGGCGTCACCGAGATGCTTTAAAATATGTTGAGGTTACATACACAAGCCAAAAGCCATCAGTGGGATAAATTCATTATACAGTGTTTTACAGGGGGGATCCAAAAATATATTGGGTCGATGAAAAAAGTTGTATTGGGCTCGGCTTTTTATAACTAATAATGTTTAGAGGCAATACCCAATGCAGCTCAAGTTTCAAGGTCAAGGTAATGCATTTAGGGTCAAACATGCTACAGGCGACATGCACTTGTTCTTGAACAGTAGTATTTTCATATTACAGCTGAACATCAACTAGCCATTAAGACCTGACATGGCAACTTTTGACTTTTTCTTACTTTGACATCATTGATCTGTTATGACGTCAGAGTAAAAAGTTACATCAGATACAGTGATTGAGGGTCTTGGTGTGTATAACATGCAAGTCTTCTATGATGATACAAAAATTTTCAATTGAATAACTCTTCAATTTACTAGGTATAGCCAAGTATTGGCAGATTGCCAGCAGTGCTATATAAGTCAGAGGGAAACGTTACTGAGTCCCAGTATAACGTCCACCATAACAGATCTGGCATCCAAACATTCACGTGACCACTGTGCTCTGGTATGTTGTTGGCAAAGGATTGAGGCTGTAACCTTCAATATTATTCTACTGATTAAAAAGTCAGTGTATGATATTTACATTACAAGTAGATTTCCTATGTTAACGTTCATTTGGCAACAATAATTACATTCCAATAATTTGGGTTGCCTATTTGGACATCACGTTCAAGTTTTTAACATAGGATGTTTTAAGTAAAAGACACTTTTTATGCTGTTACATGCAATATAAGTGATGTTCTTGCAAATAAAGGTTTCTAATATTTAGTACGAGTGTAAATATAAGAAATTACTTTTTCACTTTTGGTGTCAATTGATGTATACTTCTAATGGGCCACGTGTAAATTTTCCAAGATATGTGAATTTGCACATGACCAACCAGACTTAAACACTCATGCAATCTCCTACGCATGTGTCCATTCTAGGTCTGCTTTTCTTCACTTTGAAATCTACCTCTGCTGTCATCCCCTATTGTTTGTCTGCAAGATTCTTGCAGACTGAGACTGGGGCTTCGTATTTGTAAATAAAGTATGGCAACTATTTACTATCAGGTATTACTACATTTATGAGGTATACAAAGTACAAGCATTGCATTTGTTTCAATGCAATACGATGCAGTATCGGGGATTCTTTCTTCATTCGTACATAGCCAACACAATCAGCTGAGGGAGAGGATTCCAGTAAAAATACAAATTCTAGCTATAAATCGAAACCTACCGTCTTTAGACATGACTCATGTGTAAATTTTCCTATATCAAGATAAGAATAATTTCCTTCATTGCCCATTTACTCGTCCCTAAACACTCAAATACATGCCTCTGGCTTTGAATCTTTTGCACTGTTTACGTCAGAAGTCTGAATGACGTCACTGTGACGACATGCCATACTGCGATGCCTCTCGGGTTTTGTAATTGCATGATATGGCGTAGGAAAATAGCGATGACAGCAAGGTTATATTGCAAGCCTATGCCGCCTATGACCTTGTTGCAAGTTGACACTCATGAACACCAAAAGTAAGATTGTCATTTCTTAAATAAGGATAAACAAAAAATGAACATGTTATTCTGCATGTTTAATCATTTAATTCATTTGTAGATGAGGAGTGGGTGTGCCTTTATGGTCCATGTCTGTGAGGATGAATACCAGCTTTATTATAACTTCTTCACTTCACATTCACCTATGTTGGAGTAAGTCTCTTTGAACTTTACTTACTTGTTTTTGCTGCTCAAACTTCTCCCTCCCCACCAAGTTTTACAATGATATATCCATTAGTCCTTTAATCTGTCCATCTGTCCGTTTTAGATGTAATAAATAAACATTACAGAAGTAACCAAAAAAAACCCCAAATAAACATTTAAAAGATGTTACAAAAAAATTCCATTAGCTTTCAACCTGCAGCTGTAATACATATACCAGTATATTTCATGTGTCAATGCATCGTAATGAAAGGATTTATCTATAGATTTTTTAAAAGACACATACTTAGAATTGCATCAAAATAAGAATCAATATAAATGAAAAACCTTTGAGAACTTTGCAAACATTAACACTTCAGCAATGGTTTCATATGATTATCTTTCGTGTGTAGCGCACATAAAATTTTTGAAAATTTTGGAAAAAAAATAAAGACTAGAATTTTTTCCTTACAGTGAGATGTTGGAGCGTCTGTGTAATAATCTATATGATGTATTCAGACCTATGATAATACATATCAACCATCTAGAGACACTGGCAGAATTATGCTCTATTATGAAAGTAGAAATGCTGGAAGAACATGCACAGAATCACGGTACATTGTATATCCTTATGGCTATAACTTTTTTTCTTAATCCTTGGATCTCAAATAAAGAAATTGTTATTGCAGCATATTAATTTTTAGGATACTACTGTATAAATAGAAACATTTGCTGGTACTTTCTTTTGAAGTTTTATAAAAATAAACTATTTTGCTTGGACAATGATTCCCAGCTATTATTGAGTTATGCATTTGGTATTAAAATTCACTGAGACAAACTTCTGGGTATAAAGCTGACCACAAAAGCTGCGAAGGTTTACACACTGTAATGCTTTTTCCAAATGCAGCATTGTCTTAGTCTTTTTCTGTGACCAGATCATAGATATTGATCAAAACTTTTTTATTGTAACTGTTTCAAAAGAGTATTTTTTTCATGTTTTCCCTTGCATGAAAAATTGTCTGTTTTTCATGCCAAAGGCATAATTATTTGACATACACAGCTTGTTGTTTGAAATTGATGTGTGCATATCTGACAAACTACATGTAACAACTGCATGAATTCATGTTCTAATAATTTTGATTTCAGCCAAGGAGCTGTCAGCATTTGAATCGGTATGTCAACAAATGTTAATGGACATGCAAGAAAGGCTTGTTTACAGGACGTATATTTATATCAGATCTGACATTCTACAATACTCTGCAGCTCAGGGTGACCTGGCTTACCCGGAGAAGTTAGAAATGATGGAGGTAAGTTATACAATAGATACAATTAAGGTATTCCATGGGTAATGAGGTGTAATTAGAGCACTGGTAAACTAATTCGGAAATCTGAAATCTTGGTATAGTAATCATTTAAACTCTTCACCAGACTGAATGAGTGTGTTTTTATGTTGTCTGGAATGCTGGGCTGACATATCTGGATAACTTTATCTAGCATCCATATGTCTGGAAGAACACAACATCTAATAAGGGTCAAGGTCACCCAAAATGTCAAGGTCACATTATTTATGGTCAAACATATGACAGACAAACAGTCTTGTTGAAAATTGATTTTATTTTGTGTCAAGAATTAAGGTGCATATAGTTTATGTTGACCTCTGTAAAAGAAACTTATTTTTAAACATCTTTAAATAATAAAGTGATTGGGTAACAAATTATCAATAGATTAAACTTTTTAATATTTCATTCTTTTCTTACACTGACTTTAAAACACCTTCTTCCCTATGATGACATTTCATACATGAAATTCCATTCCAATTCAATCATTAATTTTCCTCATTTTGATACAGTAACATGTACATGATGTAGTTAAAGTATGGCAGATTGACTTTCTCATCACTTTGATAAATTAATTTTAGAGTATAGCAGAAAGTCTGAAGAACAAGGGTACCATGAGGAGTACCCCAGGACATTCCAGATCAGCATCTAATGCTTCTAGCACAAGTCAGGAGGTAGCCCAACTCACAGAGAGTATCACCGATATCACAAACTCAGGTATGCAATCTTACACTTTAGTCATACGTTGTACCTTCTTGGCTGATTTAGATTTCAAGGAAAGGAAATGAGAAAAAAAAAAAAAAAATCACACAACCACAATATCCCTGCATAGTTTATCAACATTATTCTAGTGCTGATTACCATATTTATTTATTAAAGTATATGTAGCTTATCTTGCTTCTTAAGCTGAAAAAGAAAGAGAATATCTTATCAATAGACATTTTCCAAAGCCTTTTGTTTATAGTCTAGGAATTTTAGTAAGCCGAAAAGTATCTTGAATACTTATAGAATAAAAAAGATACATGTACATGTATGCAAAATGTACCGCCCTGAGGAATATTAAGAATAGCCATGTTTTAATCACTGTAGAGCCAGCCATCCAGCTAGGTACTAGTATGCCTATGTCACCGGCAGATCTTCACGGTATGTGGTACCCTACTGTCAGGAGAACCCTCGTTACTCTGTCAAAACTCTACAGGTGTATAGACGTAAGTCATTTGTGCTTGTTTTATAAACTGCATGTACATGTATACAACATGGAAACTTCTGTATAGATCATTTACCTATTGAAGTTGTTTTGAAAAAGAAAAGAGTACTGTCCCTTAGTCCATAACTGTATTTTTTCACGATTTCTTTCAGAAAACAACATTTCAAGGATTGGCACAGGAAGCTCTCCAATCTTGTATTGAATCTCTAAAAGCTGCTAAAACTGGCATCACTCAAAGAAAGGTAAATTGAACAAAGCTTATCTCTACAAAGTTTAATGTAAAAAAAAATTTTAAACTTTATTTATTTTACAATTTTTAGACAAACAAGTTTCACAACTTATATTAATGTCTCACGTTGGCTCAGATGTTGGCGTTAGGGGGTCCAAGGAGCAGGAGGAAACCGGAGTTTAATGTAGGTTTCCAAAAGGAAATTTGAATGAACCATATCCTGATATCCTGTCAAATTTATCACGATTCTATCCAACAAATCAAATTTTTTTGCCATTTTGCACTGTGATTGGGAAGGACAGGACCATGGACCATAGGATTTTAATTGAAAGATGGCTCATTGAAGTTTGTTGTGTTGTTTCTTAAGAAATGGCCCATCAATATTTTAGAACTCGTGGAAAACGACTCAACCCCCTCCCCTCCCCCCCCCCCCCCCCCAAAAAAAAAATAAAATTGAAGTCAGTAGTTCAACTCAATTCTGATTGTATATTGATGATGTTCTTATGTAAATAAACATTCTCATTAAAGTTTCTGCTGGAACATTTCTCAGAAACTAGTAGGGATAGATGGACTTTGGCCTACTTTTCCAAAACATCCAAGTTTGACTCTACAGTATAGGGCTTTAATAATTTACTTGTAGATTCTCTTTGACCATAGCCTTTTGGTGCCATGACTTTAACACTGATTTTTACCTACATTTCTGGGGGGAAAATGCAGCTTTGCAATCTGACCAGACTGTCTATAGCAGTTTCTTGAATTTTGAGTGTAAAATCATGAACTGCAGTCAAGTATTATCAATATGCCTTACATTGCCATATTGCTTGTGTGAAAAGAGACATTTGACATATAAATGTTGTAAAGTATCTTTTATGATTGACATTTTATATTGTCTGCAAAGCGAGAACATTTTGTCTAGCATATCTGTTCATTATGTAGTCATGGCTATGTAACCTCCATCAGACAGGGATGGTCAAGTATGATGGAATGCAACATGCAACAAGGATCAAGGTCACCTATCTAGTTATCAAACAATAGACAATATAAGGCAACCTTGTTCCTTTCATTTCATCCATACTATGATAAATGCCACTCATAAAAAATCATTTTCATGTCAGAAATTATGTTCAAATTTATTCTTCACCAGTTTCTCAGAATGAATTTTTACTTTTTAGACACTACTTGATGGACAGCTCTTTATAATAAAGCACTTGTTGATATTGAGGGAACAGATAGCTCCATTTCAGAGTGACTTCTCTATCAGGGAAACCTCCTTGGATTTCAGCAAACTTAAAGGTCAGAAATGATGGTATTTTTACAAAATGTATGAATGTGTGTATGTGGTGAGGAGTATTTCTTTACATCATATCTTCTAAAAGTAGCAGAAACTCTTATGTACTTTTATCATATTCATGGCAATTTTCTTTTTATTTATATATCTCTTATTTATGCATGGAATTACTTAGTAGAGTGTGAAATAAGCATATGCTTGCTGTTATTTTCTTTCTCTAAACACACATTTCTCAATGACATTTTACCATTTTGTCACATACAATATAATTAATTCAGATTAATGCAGAATAATCATTACTTGACTTCCCTTACCTCAAAACTGATTTACAATTTTCCATTTCAATATGTGCTTCTCTTTTCATTACAATTAAGTCTGTATCTAATCAATTTGAATTATGATATTTCTATAATAACCATTGACTCTCACTTGAAAAAAAAACAAAACTTTTCCAACCTTTTTTATACAAATATGTACATGCTACATCTAGAATCAATACAGATACTATGAAATCAAAAGAAGTTGCTAAGGCTTGTTCATATAAAGAAAAGCTTGCTCGAGTCGCATCATTCTAATCATAGGTTTTCATGAGTTCCTCATGTATATTGTGCATGGGATATAGTTGGCTTTTTTAGGCAATCCTTGATGTGCTTTAAATTTGTTTAGGTCAATTTTAGGTCTTGAGATTTTTCTTATTACGATTCAGATTTTAATCTATTTTGCTAAATTCCAAGGAAATAACTTTTCAGTTCAATTTTATAGATGACATTTACACATCTTTATGCTTCAAATATCAACAAGTGAAGCATGCCTAAATTTATTTTCTGCAGTAGATCAAATATCTTCAACAACGTTTCTTTCTGTTTGTTTCTTTGGCAAAAGCACCATTAAAAGGTGATACTGGTAAATGCCTCAGTTTAAGTGTTTATTTCAGATTTCAACACTTTTGTAAAAGGTATAGTTGACCCTTCTCTTTCTTTGCGTTGTTCTGTCCCCTAGAAAGGTGCATGGGTTACAGTTTTGGTACTACATTGTATATACCAGTAAAAGAGCTGTATGTTGCATGATGGTAGAATGTAGATTGTCACATAAACTAGCCTAAGAATATATTATAAATAATGTACCTTTTTGATGGTAGAAATTTCTAACTTTTTACTCCTCCCTTTTATATTTATCCATCTTTACAGATAGTGCTACAAAACTTTGAAGAATAATTGTATAAAACTATTTGTTTGCAGCTCGATAATTTTGTTTCACCAAGTCTTTACCATACACCATCATGATCATCCCTTTTGATTTATTCTATTGCGCTGTCTATGTATACTTTGGCATAATAAAGATACATTTGTATTATGTACTTAATTTTTCATTTGTCTTATTTGTTGTTCCCATAATGCTATGAGTAAGTATTTCTTATTATGGGTGTGAAGTTTGGGGTGCACATGCTGCACAAGATCTAGAGAGAGTACATTTAGATTTTTGCAAGAGTATTTTAGGGGTAAAGAGATCAACTCCTAATGCAATGATTTATGCAGAGTTGGGTAGGGTTCCTATGATTTGCATTAGAAAACTTAGAATGGTTAAGTACTGGTTAAAGTTATTACATTCTGATAATTGCATTCTTAAGTCTTGTATTGATTATTTACATGATGAATTGCTGCTAAAACCCAATTGCAAAAACTGGTTATCAAATGTACAAAATATTTTATCAGAAATTGGTCTTAACGATGTATGGTTAAATCAAGCTATTTTTAATGAAAAGTTTATTATTTTGGAAGTCAAACAACGACTTACTGATATTTATAAGCAACATATTATATCTGATTTGAATGCTTCATCGAAATGTTCTTTATATAAATATTTTGTCGATAGTGTCACCTTACAGTCTTATTTGTCTAAACCTATTTTTAATGAATATAAGATTCTTATTAGTAGACTGCGACTTTCTTCGCATTGTTTAAATATTGAAACAGGAAGATATAAAAGCATACCACGTGAAAGACGAACTTGTGATTTATGTAAGTTAGATATTGAGGATGAGTTTCATTTTATTTTGAAGTGTCCTGCATTTGTGAATTTAAGAAATAAATATTTAAAAGCATATTATTATAGAAGACCCTCTGTCTTCAAATTAGTCCAATTACTTAGCTCAAATAATACGAAAGACCTCTGTAATTTTGGAAAATTTTTGAAACAGGCTTTTAAGCTTAGAAAATTAGCAACTTGTAATTAACATATAGCTTACTTCTTTGAACACATTTACGTTATTAATATTTTGTATTATCATGCATCTCAATTAGTTCATTCTTGATGCTGACCTTGATATTATATTGATTGTAATTTTCTATTTAGGCCTTTTATTTTTCATTAAATGGTTTACGGGAGCGCCGTCTCTAATTTCTTCTGAAAAAAAATAAAAATAAAAGTCGCGATGTCCCCTTTTATTTTTATACTTTCCGCCGACCGTCTTAAACTGTCAGCTCGCAAAATAATTTTTTTTATTATTTGCGATCATTGAATCTTTTAAACGCTTCAATTCTCTATCGAGACATATAAGCTCTAAATCGACTATACGTAAAATTGAACTGTCCCTCACCGTAAGTGATGATGTTAATGAAATACTCGATGCAGATCCCGAAACATCTATACTGAAGGTTCTAATAGAGGGACAAACTGAAGTTGGAGCAATGGTAGATTTCGCCGTTTTAAAGGATTTCGGGTTTGTAATTTTCATTTCTACTGCAAAGTTTAATCGATGGTTGTAAGTTTCAGCGTTTTTAATTGAGTAACACATGCAGTACAACTGTTCTTACAGGGAAGACTGCTGTTTTTGACGACATTTGCGTTTATTGTGGAGACACAGACGTGTTTGATACTGAAGATATTAAAAGATTGAGTGAAAATTATGGGATTGTTCGACCAATTTGTGGTGAATGTAAGAAGTCAAAGCTAGTTAAAACAAGGAATGCAGTAAAAACTAAAAAGAGGAAGTGAACAGTCATCCAATTCGTGGTGAATGTAAAAGATCAGTGTTAATTAAAACCAGGAATGCAGTAAAAAGTTAAAAGAAGAAGTGAACAGTACGAAAAAACAGAAATTCAAACTTAGCATCAATTGTTATGGAAGTTTAAAAAAAAATAAAAAAAAAGATGATCCATTTCCTCTTTTATTTTTATTTTTTTGGTCGACTGTGTTAAATTTCTCATTTTATTTTTATTTTTATTTTCGCCCCTCTACTCAATTTTTTTTCAAAATTTCCCGTAAACCATTTAATAAAAAATAAAAGGCCTTATTGTATATCTATATGCGATACTGCATTTGATTAATAAACTATACTACTATATACTATATAATATACAGTCATGTATATAACATCATCATGCAAGTTTTTGGTATAAATGCCTCTAAGAATGGTCTGTCATTACTTGATTGTAATGTTGTATTATGATAGCTTTTGAAACTAATTGATCAATTCAATCTCAAGAACCTGTATATGGTAGTGAGGAAATATGGTTATTATGTTGAGAAAAATTTAAGGTCCTCAACCCAGTTGTGTTCATTTCGATATTCAGAATTTTCGCTATACAGAGTTACTTCCCACTTGGGACGGTATATGACGTAAACCTATTCCAACGTCGGCAAATTCTGTGGAAACCAACATGAAATTCGTAGAAAGTACACTAAGAACCGATGTTTCTATAGAAATTTTATTACGTCATATTGCTTTTATGTTGGATACCGTCCCAATGGAACACAAGCATACACCAACGAAAAGATGGAATAGCTTTTAAAGGTTTCTTCTTATCCTGTTCAAAATGCATTAATTCTTATATACACTATATCTTCTGATTTTTTTTTGTCATAATAATTATTGCATTAGATTCCTCATACTTTGATTTACCCTGAAAAGTATGAAATTTTCATGCTTGTAAGTTGTAATGGTATAACTTAGGTACAATGAAAGTTACTTCTTAAATGTGGAATGCCACTGGGTCATTTATGTCTTCTGTGATGAATTTCTTCTTTCTTGCATACCACCTTTATTTTGCTGATTTGTGATATATTTGTGATACATGTATTGTCTATCTGTTGATGCTACTTTACAATTGACATGTGGTATATAACTTCTACATTATGCATGTGTGTGGTCATGCATGGTTGCACCTTCCCTGCTTTCCTGCACTTGGCAGTACTTGGCAGTAATATACATCAGATGACCTTTAAACAGTCAATGCTTTAGCTAAGGACCCGATTTTTAGCGTTTTTAGACAATATTTGCACCAGATTTTCCGTACTATATAGCTGATAGATTTGACGGTCTTGTATCAGTTTGTATATTTCAATTACAGATGCTGCTTATGGTCTCATACACAGCAAGGGGAAGCTGTTTGCTCTCAACTCCAATAACTCTTTGCTGCAATTCATTTTAGAGGTAAATATTTTTTATCTGACAGTTTCATTACTGCAAACAATAACATGAACAAATCTGTTTGCGTACATATCTGTGTCCTCTATCTTTTAAATGTACTTTATTTGCTATATTTTTGTTTTTGTTATCAGAAAAAATCTAAATCTAAATATATATAAAGAAGAAGCCGATTCCTAAATCACCTGGTTTCACACATAGTTTTTCTGGGTCCTGTAGTGTCAGTGTTGGTGCTACATGTAGCATGTATCAAGTAGATACCTTTGTGAGACATAAATGTATGTGCTGCTAAAAATGTTAATAATTACTCGGATTCTGAAATGTTTCTTGATGTAAATATCAGAATCAACATGTACATGGGTATGTATGTCATGTACTTTCAGGGTACACCACAAGTAACAGAGTACTTTGTGGATTCTAAGAGAGACGTGGACCAGCAGCTGAAGTTGACATGCGAAGAATTCATACATCACTTGTCTGGTTTGTTTACAGAGCCTCTCAAATCATTCCTATCAAGGGTAGGTATATTATGTTTTCAAAACTGATAATTATTTTTAAAAATCTCATTTCTTTTTAATTGATTTAATTAAAATTTAACAATTCTTATGCTCAAGTTTTACCCTGTTATGTTGATACCTGGTTGTTTGATCCTCTTCTCATGTGAAAGATTATTTCCTATAGTGAAAAGATTACATATTATTCCTATAATGATAAAATAAAATTTCTTTTGCAATAATTTTGCAATACAGCATCTGTTTAAGATAATTTAAGTTGTTGCTTTAAAAAGTTTAGCACATTAAACTTCAAGAAAAATGAATGTAGGAAATAGTTGTATTGGTTTAGAGATGACCGGATTTCCATGAATTATTGAACACTTTCAGGCAACAATAGTAATACAGATGAAGGATCAGGAGGATGTGAAGGGCGTCACCCTGAAGCAACAACCTTTTGCCACACCCGAAAAAGTTCACGATGTAGTTGCAGAAACGTACAAAAACATCAAGAGTAAACTCTCCAGTGTCCATAAAAGCATGGCACTCTACTTGGCTAATAAAGATACTGAAGTCATACTCTTCAAGCCTATAAAGGTAATAATGAATTTGGTATTGCATGTTTACATGAATATTTAGCTGAAGTTTCAAAGTGTCAAGGTTCATTGCATTTGATTGATCAAATACATTTATTTTTGGTCTACAAAACAGAAGTCTAGGCATCTGTTGATAAGAGATGAATGGCTTTGTTAATTACTGAAAGTCTCTAAATTCTGATCATCAATTAAAATTTCTCATGATCAAATTTGACTGAAAGTTGAGGTATTCCTTCACATACATCCAATATTCACATTGTAGGTTGCTTTACCTGTAATAAACATGGTGAAACATTCAGATTGCATTTGTTATTGTTTTGTTTTATGTCACACATTTCAACTTTTAAGTGATGAAGCTTATATCTTCTTTAAAACAAATTGTTTTCCTGTTTAAATTGATAATGGATTAGTTTATCCTTTTTGGTTATTCTAGATTATTGATATCCTCAGAGCTGATTCGTTTAAAATCTATGATTTGTTCATTTCCTATCTTCTTTCATGTTTCAGGTAAACATTCAGCAGAGTTTCCAGAATTTATCGGAGATTTTACAGAATCATTATACAGAGGAGGACCGACACATAGTAGCATGTCCTAGTACTGAACAGGTAGGAAACTTAATATCTAAAAGAGTTTTTTTCTTCGATCATTTAATAAATAAAGGACTTTATATGGTAAGAAGCTACTTTGGCTACCTAAATCCAAGTAACATGTAATTTGGATAGAGGTTGTAGCCCATCTCTTGTCAAAGACTGCACTCTATGTTTTCCCAGTGCAAAATGCATGCTGAATACATAGGGTTTTTTTTTTGACAAATGTCCAAACTTCACATAAAATATTGTTTTCGGATACATTTCACCAGGAGATGGAGGGAAGCTTCAAAACTTCAAGAGTTTTTAAGTTGTATCTAGTTTAGATATAAGTGTAAGAAAATGTACAATTCAAAGTTTTCATATATCATCTCTTCTAGATATTAGCATTTGGGGATAAGAGTGGGGGGCACTGAACTTATTGTGCATAATTCTGTAATGAAATACTTGTATGCATTTACATTGATGTTTTTGAAATAGCTTATTGCTACACAACTTTCTTTCACAGATAAACTTGTTGCTGGCGACCACATCAAAGTGATGAAGTACTTATTCCAATTAATATTTTTACATGGAAATTATGAGCATAGACAGTGCTTGACACTTATTCATTTGCAAAGTTCTAGTAGAATATTGAAAATTGCTATTATGCTTTCAAGATAACATTGTATTTACATTTTATCTAATTTAATCAGTGACTGTTATACTATGAGATTGTTATTGTGTTACTGTACTTGTTTATAAACATTTATTTATTGCTAATAAAATCAAACCAATATACAAAGTATACACAAAGTCTTGTTTGGGTTTCCTTTTACCACCACAATGCTACTACAGAATTTTCTCAGTAAACTTAAAGTTTGTTCACAGACCATGTTTAAGCATATCTAGATAGAGGTTCAGGGGTACTTAGCACTTCTTATGCCATGACTGGGCCTTTTTACCAGGTTAATAAGTTTTTGGATGGCTTATCATTGGAGACAGCACAAATTGTGTTAAACGACCAAACTTTAACTGCCATGGAAGATATGCATAAATCATGTATTAGATGCAATATCTGACCTTCTATTTCAGTCTCAGCAAAATATTCATTGCTAATTCGCAAAACAGGTAGGCTAGACAATGCCCATTTCATGACTATATTTGTATTTCAAACCACAGGAAAATGACAACAATCTCCCATATATTGAGACACAGTTATACAGGAGTGATTGTCAATATTAAAATCTGTGCACAAAGGGAAAATAATGAAATGATCTGTCACAAACCCCTTTTCAAGTCCCTCGGGGGAAAAAAGTAAAGCAGAACGTTCTAACAACTAGCACTTTAAACTACGGTCAGATACACTGGAGATGCCTTTCTATCTGAACCAAAGATTTATTTTTGTACACTTATCTTGGTGAAATTACATTTATAGTTGAATAGGCCATTACAACAGAACAATTTCAAATCAAGATGACCTCTATTTATGTGATACCATAACAGATAAGAGGACGTATGTACCGATTCAAGATTACATAAAAAAATCTTTAAATCTGATCGTATTTCGTTTGTTTCTTCCAAACTTCTTGCACAAATATAACTACACATACAACTAATCATAACCAAGAACCCATCCACCAAACCCAGATTGTATCCACGTGTCACTCTCAATATAACCTTTGGGGAGGAAAGTTGGGTGTGTCCTGATCATAACCTTGTCCCCTGAAGTGACCCTCAGCAATATAAAGCCAGAGGCTGTGTTTGTAGCGTCATGTGACCCTGTGTAAGGATCCAACCAGCTCCTGGGTACACCGTTCACGGTCAGCTGCATAGGGATATTACCGTTACGCCCCGTTAAGGACCACATGAACACGTAGATACCCGTCTCGGGAACAACGAACACTCCTGATGCGTTCTGGTACCCATCTCCTTCATTAGTAACTACTCTATCAAATATTATTCCTGTGTTTTGAGAGAGGCCGTTAACGTTTGTCGAGAGATATGCGTAAAACGAAACTCCTGATGAAACTTGACGATCTGTGAACAAAAATCACACAAGCGATTTAAAAAGGTATTGGCTTACCAAGAAGGTAGCATGAGAGTAAAAACTGAAACAAAATAGTTTAGTGTTTGCTGACGAAACCTGATCATATGTTTGAAGAGGAAAAAGTTCGATGTTTACTCACTCTGTATTGATGGCGATTTCATAGACTGTCTTTATGGTTGAATCCCTGTATCATATCTCCATACGGACTTTTTAAGAAGTCATTTTCAGATAAATATACTTCTTGTCTGTTGTCTTTCAAGGAAGTCTTTTCGTCAGCTTTCTTCAGTTCTCTTTGAAGTTGTTCAAGTTTCTCCATTTGAACCTTAATAAGTTTATCCTGATCACTGTTCATCCTATGTAACAATCTGTTGTCGTCTTCAAGGCGCGAAAGTTTCCCTCTTATGTCTTGTGCAACTCGTTCCATTTCCTTTGAGCAGGTAGATTCATCATTCCCATTTGTAAATACGGTATACAACAACAACAAAAGTAGTACAGAGTAGTACCAACTCATATTTCTTTGTCCCATTAGGAATCAGCGCCTTGTTGGTGCTCAGTGTGACACAGATCATGTCTTATCAGGTTTAGTTAGTGATACACATTTTAAATACACAGTCATTTGTGGGAGATTTTACTTGTCATTAATATTAGTACCAAATTACATTTTATGAGAAATTTTTAAAAAACGTTATTAGTACTTCCATGTTCTTATTGACTGAATTTCCTTTAATTTATTACTTGTCTTAGATTTTGACTTGTTCATGTCCCTGTTTCTAATCTATATTCTAGTTCTGACACCGTGAGTGATTATAAATATCAACTACTAGTATATGTTGTCATGTGGGATGAGAAAAGCCCACCCGAGGGGTCTGGTTTCTGGTCAGGGAACGAGGCTTTAAGCCTCGTTCCCTGACCAGAAACCAGACCCCTCGGGTGGGCTTTTCTCATCCCACATGACAACATAGGCCTCGTTCCCTGACCAGAAACCAGACCCCTCGGGTGGGCTTTTCTCATCCCACATGACAACATATAGTTGATAGTTATACGTATTACATCCCACATTGCGGTTTCAAGTGCTTGAGATTTTCTTTTCCGTTACATTGTGCAAAAATCCCAGTAGTGATAACAATCATTGCCATTGTTTTGTTCGTTTAATTATATTGATACTCTATCATTGAAGTTTTTGTCCACTGTGCATGCAGTGTAAAATTGATCCATGTCCCCCTTTCCCCCTGAATTTGCCCTTCTCGTGCTGTGCATGAATTGGTAATACACATGACAATGAACAAAGATGATGTACATAACACATGATGTGGTTATCCGGATTATATGCACACGGTGATTTTAATGGACACAAAGTTGTGAAACATAAACTCTCACGGTGAGGTGATGATAATTATGCTGATGATAAATCAAAATTTATCAATGACATATATATATGGATATTGCATAGGTATTGATAATATTTTATCGAGTTTATTATTATCTGTTAGACCGAACGTAGTGTACACATTTCTACTTAGTAGTTACTAGTGATATCTCGCTAAATGACAAAGGTAAGCGCAACTTGATACTTGTAGACATAATTCCTATACTCTGTATTATTTGGCTTCATATGAACTCAAAACATTTTACTTTGCTACAGGAGTAAATGTATTATATAGAAATATCCTTCGTTTAATTGACATAGCAAATTAATGCATCTACTTTAGATGGTATTTTGGTATTTTTCCTCCGTTGCCGTTAACTAAATTATGCAGTTTTTTTTAAATACTCTTGATTGCATTTTCTAAAAAAGATACATCAAATTCCAGGCATGTCAGGGGGAGGTGAAAATTATCACGAGTCTCCTCGACGATCAAAACGACTTGGCATGACGACAGGAAATGCAAGAGCCAGGGTGGACAGTACAAAATCAAAACTTCCATCAAAAATCAAATCGACTCGGCATAGAAAAAGACTAAACCCAGAAACGGATTTAGTCGGGAAAGAAAAACAGGAAGAACCTAGACGTTATAACCTGAGAAGGCAATCTTTGAGACGATCTCGAGAACACGACTCTTTAGATCAAAACCAGAAAGATGACGGAGAAAGTTTGAAATTAAATCCGATATCCTCTTTCATCCGCCGGAATAGCCGATCCATATGACCCATGCACGAAACGTCAATTTGTAGATGTTGCTTTTCTGGACGATGACCATTTGCTGTGTCTAGAGGGCAGTTACTTTGGATTTGCTGACCACAGTAAAATTCGTTGTTTTACGATGGAGGGGAATCTTTTGTCTGAACTCTCTTTACCAGACTATCCGACCAGAGTATGTGTTCTTAGCGCTTTAGAAGTTATCGTCTCTATTAAACATCATGATGAAGAAGTGGAGACTGGTGGTCTTACATGGTTGTCAGTAGAATCAGAAACAAAGAATATGAGACAAATTAAGCATGTTGCCATGGAAACACATCCTTTGGGATTTCTTATTGTTAAAAATAAAATTTTAGTGACACATCAGTAGAAGTACATTCATGACCGTACTAGATATGGAAGGAAATTTTATACGTACCATCACGGTTGCCTATGGTTCCCCGTGGAGAGGTCTTTATTTGGAAGAACAGGACGCTATCTTGTGGTTGTACTGCGAGGAAAGTAAGATCCGAGCAATCAATCTGGACGGAGAGGAGTTGTTTTCAGCCGATGGTGGTTTTTCACCAGCAGCGATAGTAAGAGATCGTCAGGGAAACATTTATATTGGAGGTGTACACATGTGTATATGTCAATATAAAATGTCAGAGAACCGTCTGGTGCTAGTCCATAAACTTGATTCTTGTTTAGGACTTGCGCTAAATAAGGAGTCCGATCTACTTGCTGTGGCACATAAACATTCCATAAGCTTCTTCCGTGTATAGATACTAAAGAAGAAACGAATACTTACGGATTCTGAAGTAGAAGAAATTTCTGAAATGCAAGAAAAAAAAAAACCGGCTTCTAAGATCAGCAATCCTTCAAAAAAGGTTCCAGTCTCCAAAATACAATGCTCATAACGAAATGTATCTCCAAACTATACATAGCCAACAATTGAAGTATTCAACGTCAACATCAAGTAGATCAACGAAAAACCATATGAAACCTAATTCCGATATTTAAAGCAAACCAAACAATAAGAAACAAAAGGACATGAAAGGACATACAAAACAATGAAATACGACATGGAATAGACAGTAATATTATGACATCTGCAAGATTTACGAGAATTGATTGACAGTAACTTTAATTAAGTACAATGTATCAGTATTTATATTACGTTGAAGACTTAAACTTTTTCTCTAAGAAATCAAAGTAGCTGATTTTAGGAAGAAACCTAGACTATATCCTTGACGAATAGAGAGCATACATGTAAATCACTGTAAATAAAAGGATAAATTTAAAAGACATACATTATATAAAAGTTATTATTTGAGTCTGATCGATCGCGAAAAAAAAAAAGGAATAATGAAAAGATCTCCGACAAGACAACATTATCGTGAAAATAAGGAAACACTAGCATAACTGTGCAACGTACAAACATAGGACACAACGCAAAACAATCTTTAATACTGACATCGGAAGTCAACGAGACCAGAAAACACAAGTAACAAGAGGTCCATCTGACAAATAAACCAAACAAGGGACATTCCGTTAAAAGGAGAGAATCCAATGTGCGATTTTCAAACTGTGCGACTTTTTAAGGCCATCCATTACATTAATCAGTTGTATATGGTGTAGTTATCCAGATTTCATGTGCACCTTTTCCTTTTTTTCGGATAAAGGTTCCTATGACGCACAGTTATTGTGTAAACGAACGACGACACTGTAAGGAGACGCCACAAACAAGACATTACAAGACACAGTCCTAATACATGTATAAAAAGAAACCTCTGTAAATGAAAAAAAAAGAGCTTCCGGCATTCCATAAAAACTCCAGTTTTCAAATGGGACAAATGATCAAGGTTCAGTCTTCTCAGATGATATTCTGAAAATACTTGCCATTGAGTCCAGTCACCATGGTTTGTCAGTGTGCGATGCTCGAAAAGAATCTGATACAAAATCATAGATGATTCCAGTACCAGAGTTCCAGATTGAATCCGTAACAATGTAAACAGGAATGATATACGTAATTTTTTTTCTGGATTGAGCAAAATGTTGATTGTATGGAATTAGGCATTACCGATAGAACAGGAAATTCCTGAGGAATTAAAATTAATGAACAGTATGCTCGATATTTGACGACGACGAGGATGCTGTTAATTTTGAAGATGACTACAACGATTTTGAATTACTGCACAGCTGGTGTTCCGTAGCGAATATCGCCATGTAAGTTCAGGAATCTCTCTTCATAACATTGCGTGAATATTTCGATATGAATGCGATAATTTCTATTTTCCAACTGGTTTAACCACGAAAGGTAAGATATTAACGACATATGAAGCAAGCGTCAGTTGTCACCATGCAATCAACACGTACAAAATTGGGATATTTATGTACCAAGAACGATAACTCGATAAGCACTGAAAAACAATATGGAAGCCCGTTTTTGTAATTAAGTATTTTTCAAACATTATATTTCTTCCTAGATAGCTTAAAGTCAGTTTTTGTGTTACTTATTTAAAACGTTTCATTCAAGCTTTAAATTCATTGTGAATCAATCGAAAATAATTATACTAATAGAAATTTAAAAATATCAATTTCTGAGGAAAAAAAATAAAATGAGGAGCTTTCTTTCTTTCCTTTTCAGAGTTAAACACTCAGAAAATGAACAAATTGGATTCAAGAACAAGCAGAGATGAAGCATATGGAAGAAAACTACGCTCTTCAAAAGTAAAGATGAAAAGGGGTGAAAATGAGCTTATTTTGGCAAAAGCACAAAAGGTGCATTCCACAACAAGGAAAAACTCTGCCGTAGCTGTTGAAAACAAAAGTCGGAAGGGCAGAATTAAACCGATTTTAACAAGAAAGACTTCAAAGCAAATAACATCAGATCGATCAGACGGCACTAAGAAAAATCGAAAAGTAAATCCAAGAAATGAACTAAAGACAGCAAAACTTAATCAGAAAATGAAAACTCCGAGTAGAGGAAGAATTAAACCAGAAAATGGAACAAATACCAAAATGAATGTTGAGCACATTAGAACTTTCTCTTGTGAAGAATCGGATGATCAAGAAAGAACAAGATTTACAGATGTTGTTTTTGTCGATAAAGATCACATTCTGGCTTTAGATGACAAGTTCTTCATGTGGCAGGCATATGGATACCGAGCTTGTTTATTCCGTTTGGATGGTACCCTGGTTGCGGAATTGCCCCTTCCTGGTTATCCGTGGTCGGTGGTTATGCTTCATCCGATGACGGCTGTTATCACGATCCGAGACAAACCCTCTAAAGGATTGTTGTGGGTTTCTATAGACGTTCCAAATAAGTCCATGGAGGTTGTAAAGAACAAAGTGTTCGAGGACACATTCGGTGTTACATTTGATGGACGAAACATTATTGCATCTCACTTTGAAAAAGAGTACTTGACAGTGCTCACAGAAGATGGAGAGGACGTTTCAAAAATTCCTATAGAGCGTGGACGAATTTTCCGATGCTTATCAATGGGAAAGAATGGAAACCTACTGTGCCTTGACAATCTTCGACAGACGGTAGCTGTTATTGATCAAAGAGGAAAAAATCTCATTTCTCTTTCTACTTACCATTTGAGAAAGCCTTCTGCCTTGGCAATAGATCTACACAACAATATCTATGTAGGTAATACTGGCGATTTGGGAGTCAGTAACGTGGTTCAGTTCGACACGAACGGAAAATATGTAAAGACGCTGTGCCATCTGGAGGACTTGCGTGGACTGGCCGTGAGTAGAGACTCGGACTTGTTGGCTATTTCACATGAACACTCCATCAGCATCTATAAACTGAAGACCGGCCGTCGTTAATGCCAAGAAATTTTTATGTGTTTGTGTCATTTAATAAATCATAATCAAGATATGTCCGTTTGACAATAAAGAATTCAAGTAAACAATGTTAACATCATTTTTATATGAGGTTGAAATGAGTTTAATAATAAAATGCGTCTTTCATAGTACACATAGTTAATAAACTATAAAGAAGTACCTATCAGTTATCAAAAACATGTAGTGAGTCTGTTCAATAAGTGGAAATCGAACATCAAAACCAATATTGTTCACTCAGATAGAAATGAAATCATTTTGATTTCACTCTTTGAAGAACCTTTTATTTCAAATCAATTTATGGTGCTGTTTTTCCCGTGTCTGGTCATATATTTTTGTCAACTTTTAACACAGACTACATTTATTCACTCAAACTTGAATATTGAAAAGGGTAATGAAGAAACATATTTAGGCGATGGTAATATGGAAATCAAATTACGATTATAATGATCAACCAAATTGAAAACCCTCAAAAGCCAACCAGGAAACAAAGAACACAAAAGAAGCAACCAATACATGCGATACATGGGTCATAAAGTGGATAACAAAGACCGAGAACAAAAACATTATATAAACATGTCCGGACATGTTTGAAACGGAATGGGGATACCGAAATGGTCTCCAATAAGACTGCGATCTAGAACCTCAACTAATCATGTACAAGTTTATGGGCATGGCTTCAACAACAAACCATTATGGAACGATGCTTGCGTTGACAATACAGCAGAAAGAACAGAAACAGTGGTATAGATCTACATTGTACAAGGAGACGTAGTGATCACGACGGGACACAATCACATACGACGAAAATATAGGGGGGGGGGGGGGTTCCGTGAAAACTAAATGATTGAAGAAAAACACAAAATTAAGTCGAAGTCTCCAGAATGACCAACGAGACACGATAACAATATGTATAAATGTGAATCATAAACATAGTAGTTATCTAAGTAACATTACTGGAAAGCAATGCACCCCTCATAGGCAATCCACTCGTCGACAGTTTACAATAATGCTACTGTTAATTTCACACATATTTAAGAGCTTTTGGTCTTAAAGATATTTGCTAATGCTGGAATTGCTGCTATCTAAAGCGAGTCATTCGTCGGAAAAGGAGATCGTGTACGTATCCATTTCAACCACATTTTGATTTCTGATATCTCAGGTTATATGGCCATACCTAGAATATAATGTATCGTTTGGGACCCGCGTTATTAATGCATATGTTGCAGTCCATAAAGGTAGTTGATGAATTCAATACAAGCTCGACAAAATGACTAGTGATTTCTTACTGTAGATACTGATCATCAAATGTCAAAATATCCCGTCCAAATGGGAAATACTACACGCTTAACCTTGATGCAGACATTCCTTTGTTAAAGAAAGTTTATGTTTGTCCTGGCCATCATCTTGGATTAAAAGAAATGATGGAGAATTATCAGTATTTCTTAATTTCTCTTGTTGCCTATTTCAAAGGTATGTCAAGTTGTTTATTAAAAATGGTATGTCAAGATGTTCACTTTAATCCTACATGTAGATATTTTTGTTGCATTGGTTGGTAATTGACTTGATCTTATTATATGCACATCAATTATTGTGCAATGAAATTTTTACACTAGAACAAATACATTTCGATATATTCATAGCTGTAGCCCCAAGACAGGTTTCTCTGTTGGTGGATTGTTACCCCCCCCCCCCCAGAGGATCTCGTTCGTCTAGATACACTTTGTTGAAATATGTCAATTTTACGTCATCAATTTAATGAAATATTTCAAAACTAAGGGGTACGTGTATCTCCCTATAGGCAAAGCTCTGTCCGTAACATGTTCTTTGGCATAATTTTCGGTCATATTTAGAATTTGGATTTCCTCTTAATTTGGCCTCTCTGAACTTGTTGAAATGCGCATATGGTGCAATGATATTATTGCTTTAGAACATGTATTTCAACAACTACAGAAGAAAATATGATATATTGCCTAAAATGAAGGCACTGGTAACTCAATGAAGGGAGGGGATCTCCAACAAGACCCTGTTGCAGCACCAACAGCAAAACACCCAATGCAAAAACTCAAAAGACGAGCATACAATGAGACGGAAAAGAGACATACAACATGTAAACATCAAACATCAATTTCACGTTACGGAGGAAAAAGTCAAAACAAATCATATTGAGAGAACTTTTATATGAAATTTGAGGCAAATGTTTATTTGTTATCAAATTATACTATATTTCGACTGTTTCGTTTTCTACTTTTAGCAATTAAGATAGATTTGAAATACTTCATAAATACTTCATAAACACCCCTAGGCAAGCTTTTTGTTTATCGATGAAAATTTGAAATGGGAATAAAATGTCAGGCACTGAGGTAAACATGTTTATATGATATCTGGGTATAGCAAGTATGATAGATATTTTTCACAAGGTAAATTGGAAATAATATGAAAAAAAGTAACTCTTTTAAATGTTGTATTTCAGTTGTACAATGTCAGGAATATACTGGTATTTTAGCATCAACTACTGTGTCTGGTGTAATGTTGATAATTGTGATCATTGTTGGGGTAATACTGATTACTTGGTGAGTATAATTCCCGAACACAATTTAAAGCTGTGCACATAAAAAAAAAGAAAAAAGAATTACCCAGTTAACACAACTTGTGACAAGCATGTCTTAAAACATATTTAAAATATTCCGGTAAATGTTATAGGAACGTGATTTTGTATGGTTCCAGAAACATCTATAAAACATTTCATTATGTTCAGTACTCTAAAATGTCGTTAAACGTTTTAAAAACATTTCTATACTACTTCACAGTGTTTTAAAATGTTCTTGGAACGTTTTGCCAGAAATGTTTCAACAGAACCTGTTTGAAACCATTAGGAAATGCTTCGAAAATGTGTTGTGTTACCTGGGTAGCTGTATTATCAATAAAGTGCTTAAATCTCCCAGAAAAGATGGACAATTCTTTATCAACGATCTATTAAAGTTGTCTTAATACTTGCTTTCATCAATTTATTGTATTTATGCTGCAAATTCCATTTAAGGGATAAATGGTTTCCTTCCTATATGCGAAACAACGGCTGGACAAAAATAGATCACAGACCCAATCACATAAAACCCCTCCGCAGAGCAGTGCCTAATATCCAAGGCAATATTCGCACTGGATTCAACGGAAGACGTTTGTCTCTTCCATTATTTACGAAAGAAGTTTTTGTCGTGCCAAAGGCGGCATCCGAAATACACGAATTTAGGAAGTTTCCAGAAGAACATCCAGACTACATAGGAATTGACGAAAGGTTCCCAAGGATCACGAGGTCTTCTCCAGTCGCATTCTCCAACAAGCAAGAAATGACGCCATTTAGTGTGGAAAACTCCAACTTTTCAATGAAAGAAGATCCTGAAATCGGAAAAGAGCCAGCGTCAATCGACAAGCACGACACTTGTCGTTGGAAAATATAAACAGAGCAGAGGATGATTTGGTTTCAACTTTACTTTTATATTAGATTTTCCATGATGATTTCTATAAGATATATTTGATAATGTCCATTTTTTGTCAAGAAAACTTTTAAAATCAATCAAAGACTTCCTTTATAACAGATCTTCATAGAAACTGGGATCTTTCTGTATTCTCTAAATTATTTATAAAGATGGCATATTTTTGTTTACATTCGTCAGAAATTGTACTACAGTGATCACTTCATCAAATTTTCAAGTAATTAAGAAATGAATCTGATATTTTTTTTTCTGTTGATGCAGGTATCACCCGAAAAATTGGGACAGAAAACTTTTGCATCAACGCGCTACGCGCATTGATGCAGTTTTCTGTCCAATTGGCATTGATGCAGTTTTCTGTCCAATTGGACAGCAAACTGCATCAATGCGCGTAGCGCGTTGATGCAAAAGTTTTCTGTCCCAATTTTTCGGGTGATACCTGCATCAACAGAAAAAAATGTAAGATTCATTTGTTATCATTTTATTATCATCTACTTATAGAAAACAACCTGTTTTCTTGGATCTAAAAACAATCAGTCACCGCACTATATTGTTGTGTAAGTTCGGAGGGTTTCGCAGGGATACGTCTGCCAAAACAAGTTATGGCAGCCGCCATTATTCAAACAGCGAACGATCGTCTCTCTGTATCTTTGGAATAAGGACCAGTTTGAGCAAATTCTACATGCACAGTTAATTTTTTTTTAGTATATAGAAATGATAAGCAAACATCAACAAATTGTATTTTCAGTAACGAGTTCATTTGTGTTTGAGGGAACCCCCTGTTCTAAAAACAGTGCTATGAATAAACTTCCGTTAAAAATTGTATTGATCGATGTATCAACAAAATTCCTCAGCAAATCAGAATCTTCGTTTCTTGAAAATGACAATGGAAATATAAAATGATTAGATTTTGACCACATCAAACAAGATTGCAGCAAACTCTTTCCTTGTTACAGCAATTGAATAAAATTCGATCATCTTTTAAGGTCAGGGTGGCGACTTTTAATAGAAATGAGGTAGAAGAAAGATGGATAGGTTCATATGTACAGGAACATCTCCTCGAACTATTCAGACAACCCCCCCCCAAATTTGCCCGTCTCGTTTTTTTGGCTATAAACGTCCATTTTGGCCTATTTTAACATTTTTGTCATTTTAGAGAATACCACATCATAACTTAACATACCTCTGAAATGCATGAAATTTAAAAAAAATTCATATATATCCTTATTTGTCGAGATTCTTATAGCTTGTGGATGAATTAAAGGCTATTTTGAGAAATTCTGATAAAATAATCAGTTCTAAGGAGAGTATTTTCTTATAAAACTATGTTGCTGGTTGCCATGGCAATATTTTATTAGCTAGAAGGTTGCCAGCTACACAATTTTTTTTCTACATATATATTTATGGTATTGCTTTACCCTAAAGCAGTCAAATCAATATGTACCCGAATTAGTTTTTGAGCAAAATGACTGTTTCTTTAAATAGCAAAATAATTTCTGCCAAAAATTAACATTTTTAACCCCAAAACATAGAGTTTAGTTTGAAGTACGAATTTCTAATTAACTCACTTTTAAAGGGTATAATTGATAGTAAATATTCTGATGTTTGAATCTTTGATAACAGAACTCATGAAAAAATGACAATTTTTTTTCCTATTTTCGACGATTTTTCATTGAAAAATATGCATTTTCCCCTAAAATATCCATCCAGCAATGGAAGTTTCAAGGATTATTATTTTTTTCTAAAATAATGTAACAATCTGAGCTTATACCATGTATCGTTTATGTCTGTTTCAAATATTATGTGATATGAAAATAGAGTTATCTCCCTGTAGTCGCAACCCTGACCTTAAATACTTTGGATGCCTTTGTTATCATTATATATCACTACACGTCCTTTCATATTAACAACACAACACAATTACGAATACACATCTTTATTGACATTGAAAAAAACATTTATGTTCAAAACATACTGCCACCACACGGAGATGCTAAACATTCTGAGAAAAAGTTTTGCTGCCTATTCTGTTTAAGTCACCTCCATTAATGTGGTCAATTTCAATTAGAAAAGAACAGAATGGGAAGCAACTAAAGGTCTTCTATGTATTAAAGCAAAGTGAACCCTGGAAGGGGAGTTACATCATGTGCCCGGGAGGAGTAAGCGTCATCGTTTGGGTACACTATAAATGTTCCTTTACGATGCGAATAAATTTATCTGCATCGCCTAATGTCGGACATACAAAAAGCCATATACTCCCTCCTCTCATGGATGCGAAAGTGTAATCAACAGTCAGAAAAGAAAGTTTTCTTTTGAGATTTCTCAACGTTGTGCTCATTAAAAGAACTTAATGAAAAGGATTGTTACCAAAAAAAAAAAAAAAAAAAAGGGGGGGGGGGACAGGTGGATTTTCTGTCCAATTGTCTCTGACCACCAAAGGATTGACAACTGATTGGTCCGCTTTAACACATTTAATCCCTCTCAATGTTTGACTGAACGCTTAAAACAGTTGATGTTTGGCATAAGTGTTATAAGGACCGATTTTCGGTACGTCGCAAATGTCACACACCGTTCTACGGGGATTTATTTGTCAATCTTTGTGAGGTTTCCGGTTAACAACTTTGGGAAACCTCAAAATTTGCAATTGGCGGGGAGGAGTGTGACGGTCCGGGTATCATGCCCGGTTAGCTCAGTCGGTAAGAGCATCTGTCCTGTAAGCAGAAGGTCTCGGGTTCGATTCCCGGGCCGGCCACATTTTCCATTCCGTCTGCCCTCAGATGAAGTGTGCGAAAATATAAAAAAGCAAAAGAAAGGGCTCGTTGCGAAGTTTTCATTAAATAATTTCATCTTTCCCTCGGTCCATTCAATCAGCTACAACCGATTTTCCGCGGATCCCTTGTAGCTGATTGAATGGAAAGAGGGAAAGGAAAGGGGGATGGCTGTAGAATGATTAAATGGAAATAAAAATCTTAGCAATTAGCCCCTGTGGCGTTGTATGCATGATATGAACGTAAAAATCTATGTCTTGCGCAACATATTTTGATGCAACGGACACAATCTTTATCATGATTTTATTTTAAAATCAAGGTATTTAAATTCTAAGGTAAATAATTTATGTGCATTACGAGTTCCTAACGTTGTATACGTCATATGAGGTGATTGTCTCGTGTGGTGGTAAACCGTTTGAAAAACGGACCATCCAATGCAGTACATAATAATACACTACATACACAAGTGGAGGCTGGGCAACAAAATGGGGTAGTACTCCGGTTTGTTCCGCTAGGTGAGTGCAGGGTGGTCATGCTGAAAATCCTTTCCTTTTCTTTGAATAATAGAAGGGGTACGGCCTGGCGAGAATACTTTGCAACGGGCAGTTAGTGAATGAGTTCCCCGTAATATATATACAGTCCCGACCAGTCGAAAGTTTAATATTCGCTTTCAATATGTATACGAATTGAAAGCTTTTTGACAGCTTAGCGTTAAAAATTTCATCAGCGATTGCTTCCAAAATTTTGAAGACTCGAGAGATGGCGAAATTTTGAAAGCTCGAGGCGTTCGAAGTTTTGAAAGCTTCAAGCTTTCAAAATTTAGAAAGCGAATTCTCGTTACAAATTTTCGTCAGCGATTTCCTAGCTTTCAAAATTTCGCCAGAGATTAGTTTTCAAAATTTCGCCAGCGATTAGGTTACGAAATTTCGTCATTTTGAAAGCTTGTCGCAAGCTATTTTGAGTCGGGGAAAACCAAGGTGGCCGAAATCAAAGCAATCATCGTCATACTAGTAATAAGCTTGATTCATAATAATAATAATAAGATGCTTATTCAGATTAAATTACATGTTTAAAAATATATTCTTGGAGTAAATGAAATATTGTATTTTGTTTTATTGATTTTATGCCGCAGCCTTTGCAAAAACAATATGGTATCCGAGCGTTCAAAAAGCTTTCAAAATTTCGTTAACATTATAGCTTTCAAAATTTCGTCAGCGATTGCTTTCAAAATTTCGTCAGCGATTGCTTTCAATATTTCGAACGCTCCGAGATGACGAAAATTTGACAGCTCATAGCTTTCAAAATTTCGTTAACGAAGATTAGATCTAATTCTTCGAAAGCAACTTTGGTGGCTTTCAAAATCGTCATCTCAGTAGCTTTTAAAAAAATAGATGAAAAATATATAATGAAATTTCGCATTTAGCTTTCTAAATTTCGTCATTTCGGCGTTTAACTCTCGACTAGTCGGGGCTGTATAACATCAATACAGCCAACTGACCCAATAGAGGGCTGCCAGGTGCCCAAACGAAAAGAAATTACTTGAGATATGTCGTGTATTGCGCGCCATACATAAATAACATCGCATTGCTAACGAAATCGTTATCGTAGTTTGATTGATTTCAGAAGTAAGGTATGTACAATCTTTATTTGCATGTGTATTAAGTATATTGATGATGCTTATTTGAAATTCATTTAGTGTATGAAAATCGGGTAGGTGGCAACTCTCTTCCAGTTCCATCGACAAAACAAATGTATCATGGGGGCCAATGAGTACTAATAATATACATGTATATTGTTCCAAAGTTTGAAACCACTCATCTTCTGTATCTACTGTAAAGTCATATGAAACTTATACACTGCCCGGGTTTAAAATTCCTCCCACCGAGACGTGTTTATAAAATAATGTGTGGCTTTATAGTTAATGCTATTTTTAGAACCAGTGGAGCACGTACACTGCATGTTATGTAAATTTAAAGCAAATCAGATTTACCGCATGTTCAGTGAATATCACTACTCAACATGCTCAAAAAGGAGATGAGGCTGATAGAAAAAAAGAGAATACATTCTTAGTATATCTTACATTATGTATACTATATGACTCCTATAAGGGGAGAAATGACATAAAAAAAAAACATCACACACACACGCACAAATATTTTTAAGGTAATTTGAGAACCAGGATTTTTTAAAAAAGAATTTATCCAAAATCTTCAAAAGAAAAGAAAATTACTGGATGATATTCTAATTATTGACAATCTAGCTTTTGAATTATATAAGAATAAAATTTATCCACAAGAATTAACACTTTAAAACAAGGTAAATATTACAAACACAGAAACACCATTTTTGGACCTAAATATCAAAATTGTTAATGAAGAGATTCACACAAATGTGTATGACAAAAGAGATGATATTGGATTCTTTTTTGTGTGTGGTCATCTAACAGTGAGGATGCTGTTTTACGTCTTATTCTGTGCATGCGTGTTTTTGCAGTGGGTGTTTTGGGGTTTTGCTGTTGGTGCTGCAACCGAGTGTTGTTTGAGTTCTCCTCCTTCTTTTACATATCACAGCTCATCCGGTACACTAGAGCATGTACTAATATTTTGGATTTTCACAGTAGAAATTACAAAATACCAAGAAACTTTTAGGTCAAGGTTTCCGCTTTCAGTAACTAGTTAAGACTTTCTGGAAATTTTACAAAACTTTCAATCAGCTTCTATTCACGCGACCGAGTACATTACTTTGGGTATTTCACAACCTGCCTTTTATGATGATATGATAAACAAAATGAGAAGGATAAAAGGTAGACAGCAGAATCATAGAAAATGCGTCAGGTCAGAATCATCAAACGCCTTTCATATCGTGCATTTGATCCTAATGTCACCAGACGGACACTAGGCTTGGTACTTGACCAATCTACAGTCTTGTACCAGCGCATTCTTAAAACTTGTACTCTGACTGACTGTGACGACGGGACTCCATAACGGGCCCTGTCCAAACTTCTTTAGAGAAGACAGGGCCCCAACCACCTGTCCTCGCTGAATGTCAGTCGAACTCATCGGGCGATAACATGCATGAGCTGGCTACGTACAGTCGGCAGAGCACGGACTGTATTTCGTATGCCTTCTGTTTTTTTATATCCATTTACATATGTATCTGTGTGTTTCTTGGGTCCCTGCGTCATGCTGTCTGTTTGTATGTTCATCTCACAGTGAGTAGATTATTACAGTGAGGAGATTATTTTACACCACATTTTTGCGTTCTTTGAGACCTCAGGGTTATCGGAAAAGTTGGAGGGTTGTGCGAACGTTAGGGAGCAACCATTTTATTTTTATGGGGGGGGGGGGGGGGGCAGGAAGACTTTTGCCAGCCGGAAAATTTTTTTCGGCCATTTTAAGAGCCGGAAAAATTTTTTCGCTGGCCCTTCGGGCCGGATTATTTTTTTTTGTAATTTTCCAATGTTGAAAATTACCCTAAAGTTTAAATAATTCAGCGTGATTTTTCGGCGATATTAAACATCAAACACACAATGAGTTTATCTCTTGCCAGCAGATCACTTCATTTTAATTTCTTGAATGGCATATGTTGCCTATAATCTGTTTACTAAAATGATACTCAAAGGAGACAGGCTATATGGTGCTAATGATTTTTGAATTTTATCTATTCACTCCAAATTGCGTAAAGTTTGTTCCATTTTTTATACCTTGTTTATGATACACAAAAAAGTGTTTACTGGGCAGTGGAAAGGAAGAAGAGAGGGGTGAGGGGCAATTTCATGATCCAGAAAAAATTTTTCGCCGGCCCTTCGGGCCGGAAAATTTTTTTCCCTAAAATTTCAATCCGGAAATTTTTTTTTGCAAAGTCTTCCTGCCCCCCCCCATAAAAATCAAATGGTTGCTCCCTTATCCAGGATAACAACACCATTTGCTACTTGTGTAGCAAATGACCGTCCTAAGTCGGCACCGGTTAACCATTGGTCTCGTTGGTTTATCTGTAGTCTTTTGTGTCTGATGTCTATGTCGTATGTCTCTTTTTCGTCTCTTAGTGTGTTTGTCTTTATCTTTTCGCATCGGGTTATTTGGTGTTTTGCTATTGGTGCTGCAACAGGGTCTGGTTGGAGATCCCCTCCCTTCTTCTGAATGGCAAATTATAAGATTATCTTATTTCTTGTGACAATGTATTTCCATTAAAACGACAACACTTGACCTTGTGACCTTGACCTGAGAATTTGACCTATTTTTGATGAAATATTGAACTTGCACATAAGTTTTGAATGGTAACTGATGCGACTCTTATGCTTCATACGTGTATTCCTTGTGACAAGACCTTTCCATTTAAGCAAGACGTGTTGATCATATTACCTTGAACTTTATTGTAACAAACACCAAATACTGGGACCACAATTCTCTGATTTTTCTTTTTAACCATACCTTTGAGAAAATTCAATTAGTATTCAATCAATAAGATACAACTGTTTTCAATCTATTGATGAATTTACCCTAGGTGAAAATGAAGGTCAAGACAAAAGACAGAAAGAGTAAGAGCAATGAAGAGAGAAATGAAGGTCCTCTGAGGCGTTCTCAAAGGCTAAAACAGACGTCAGCTTTCTTGTCAACTGCAAAAGTGACAAAACCGAAGAGTAAAAAGTTTCGCAAAGTTTCTTCCAAAACAGTGATAAAGAAAAAGCAGTCCAAAATCACTTCAGCAAAGACTAATGTATCTGCAGTTACTTTTTCGAAGAAGCCAAAGAAAAAACAGGCCCCAAAAATGGAGGGTAAAACTAGACACACACGGAAAACTCCTCAGAAAGTTGAGATTGATCACAGGCAGGAACCAACAGTCCCTGAGGACAATGAACCAATTCAAAACACAACTGGAATAATTAAGCTTCCCCTATTGAAGACCATAAAAATCGAGCAGAACCACTATGATGATGTTAATGCTATCAGGTTCTCTGATATTGCGTTTCTAGATGACAACCATATTTTGGCATTGGACGATAACTTTTTGAATTGTAAGCAAGGTCACAGGATTTGCTGTATAAATGTAGATGGAACACTGGTGTGTGAAGTATTAGTACCTGGATATCCATGGTCTATTGTTGTTCTCAGTCCCACGGAAGCAGTAGCTACAGTGAGAAGGTTTAACTCAGATGGGCTACTTTGGATCTCAATAGATATCCATTCCAAGTTGATAGAAATAACCAGACATCTGTCTCTTAGACAAGAGCCGTTTGGTTTATCTTATGATGACATTTCTGATGTATATATAGTTTCATACGACACCCATCCTTACATGTCAATATTGAACCGAAATGGGAAAGAAATACGGAAAATACCGTTGCAACAAGGATCATATTACAGATGCTTGATCTTAGAGGATAAAAACATCTTGTATCTTGACTATCGAAAACGTACAGTAAATGTTATCAACCAGAAAGGAAAAGCGATAAGGTCTTTCGAACATGCTTCACTACATGATCCCATATCTCTTAAAACTGATTGTCTTGAAAACGTGTACATCGGAAATTTTATAAGTGGTCAAATTTCTAGATTTGATAAATGTGGTAGATACAGAGCTACTTTTAAAATTGGTTCAGAGTTGGTTGGAATGGGAATCGACAGGAAGTCTGAAAGAATCGCTGTTGCACAGAAGAATTCAATACTAATATATGAACTTGACAAAAATTCTTGAGTGATTTTATCTTTAGAGAAGAAGGAACGTTGTTAAAAAAACCCTCTTGAATAACTTCCGTTAAAATATAGAACTTTATCAAAAATCGTAAGTTGATATGGAAGAGTAATGCGATTTCTTTTCTGTAATGAAAAAGATTTATGTATGGATAATTAATTTATTAATGGCAGTTTCTCGTAAAAGAAAACCGAATCATCCTAATCAAATCAGTATATACAGAATCTGAAGCGTTGAGCATTGTCGGAATGTTTGAAATCAATGGAAGCTATTTCAATGATTTTTCTTAATAATAAGTTCGTTGAAAATAAACCTATAAATAGTGACAAAGTGTAAATACATTAAGGTAGGTCCTGGATAATCAGGAAAAAGGATAAACTTCATCCAAATATTGAATAATAGCGAACATACAATTAGAAAACATTATGGTATTAAGTAAAATACATGTATATCAATTCGTTGAAATAATAAAAAAAAACTGAATAAAATGCAAAGTATCAATAGTTTTCGATATATGAGTATTTGTAACAAGCGAGGGAAAACTAATGAATGATCAGAATTGAACCCATACCATCGGCTTCATGGACACTCGCTCCTAGTTACCTTGGTATACAACTGTGAATTAAAATCAAACTTAAATCCCGAAATCAGATTCCAAATATCACAATCCAAGGCTTACAAACTCTTGAAAAATATAAAAGAGAACCCTCTCAAGAGAAAAAAAAATTTCCGACAAATAACACAGCTCCATAGAAACACGAGGGACAATCTAGTGAACGATAGCAAGAATCAACCGCACGAAACAGTTCTTATTCATTTGTGTACGTCTTCATATACATCCATATAGTCAAATATTTTGAACTCTTCAGTGTGAATACGACGAAAAATATAACTATGTTCTTTCTTTAATTCAGTAAAGTCAAAAACAAAACCAAAATCAGAATTCATAATCACATTAAAATAGGCGTACAGAATAAGGAAAAGCTAAGAAACAAACAATAATGTTCTGTAAAGGAACAAAAGTGAATCGCCAATGTAGATGGGGTTATGTGCCCAGGAAGACTAAGTAGCTCCTGCTCGCAAGAGACACCCATCAAAACCGACAATTAAATGTACAAGTGTATTAAATCCGTTGTTATTCGATAGTTATAATAATACATTTCCCAAAGTAGAAAAAGAGATGTTATAATATTTTTTTCTTTTACATTGTAAGTAACTCGCTGACAAACATACCTCTGGTTTATGGATGAGTCGCCATGCCTTCAGAACGAAATTTTTAGTTTGCTCTTTTAAAATAGCGCATCATTTGTCGTAATGTAAATCAAGACAAATACCACATTTGACATTTTTTTCATGGAAATGTTGCGACAGATGTTGCCTGCAACCAGGAGACATTGATTCCCCCCACCCCTTTGGCACTTTGTCTCACTTTTGAATATGGTTTATTCCAGGGTTCACAACTGCTCCAATAAAATTCAAATGATTGTGCCTTACCTTCTCGAATACTGTAGGTGTACTTATTTTAGCAGGACATATATTATATAGCGGAGTTAGCGCTTCTAAGAGAATACGCTAAATCATGAATCTCATATACATGTAGATTAATGTGGAAAAAAGTCAAGCGCTTATTCATGATTACGCTAATATGTCAATTTACCCAATTCTGCTCTGTTTTCGCTAAAATTTGGTTGCGCTAAAATAAGTACATGTTTATTAATTGTGTGTTACTTCTCCGATATTTTTATGTATACCATAGAAGGAGAATTTCTACCACTTAGGAATGAATATGTAATTGTAAAGTTAAGTCGTCGCGTTTGTTATATATTCAAGAATTAAGTGATCATTTACGTTAAAAGATAACTTGACTGATGAGTCAATCTGTGGAGCGGAGGTTATGCATAAGTGATCAATCTCGGCTTACATTATTTTTACAAAAGCTGTCTTTTGAAATGTGATTATACTGTGATAACTGTGATAACCTACAATGGATCCAGAAATTATGAGAAGCATAATTCCTGGATCCAGTAATCACATTCCAAATAGACAATTATGATATATATTTACACTCCATTTATTCACAAACTACGTACCGGTATATGACTTCATGGTTCAAATCGAGCCCCCACGGTTCCTATAATCACAATGTCAATTCTATACAAATGAATGGGCATATCTTAATATAGAGAAATATCAACAAGAAGTGGAGCACAGTCGTTTTTCATAGAAATTCCAACAATTTATCGAAATAAACCCATTCTTTCACGTAGTACAGATACATTATCGACAAAAAATTCAATATCTCTCTCTTTTTGTATTTATTGCTTGAATCGAATCAGAATTTTATCTCATTTATCACTCCTCGTACTAATTTCAGCCAATGACGTCACGATATGACGGTCACATGATGTCTCACCTTGACGCCGAAGTAGGTCACTAAATTTTCAAACGTCAAAAATGAAAAAGATAACGTTACAAAATGGTACTCAGTATGATATATCCGTTAAAGGGTTTGTTCCTGCCATACTTCCTACTCAAAGTAGGTCTGTAAATATTTATACAAACAGTCTAGATAAAACCTTCACCAGCATCCATGTATCTAGCTAAAGTGAAATCGACAAAAGCAATGACAGCATCTTTATCTTTCAAAAGGTTTAAGAGATATTATTTAGGTTAAAAAGGAGTATCTTTAAGTATAGGTCCACGTAAGAATAAGGCAGGGGTGATACATCAAGATTCTTTGCAAACCTTTTTATATCTATTATACTAGAAAAGAACCCGCGCAAACACGGAAAAGATTGTTATATCAAGTGCCTGTAAATATGATCGTTTTTCTCCCCTCCCTTTTTCCTTTGACTTCAGGGCTATTTTCAGACAGTCATGATTCGGAGAAAGATTAGGGGGATCATATTTTCACATAGAAGCTCGATGTCATCGATCTACAATCGCATCCTCCTTCTCTTTACTTTAAATGAAAGTGAAAGTACTGTAGAGAAGGGATGTATATATTTCAGAATTGTTGGTGCCGAGCTCCTGTGATTTTCAGGCACCTGTGGACATATTTTAAAATTATCTAGTTCCTACAAATCCTTTCCTTCATATTAAGTACGGAATTTGAATTATTAGCAACAAAATGTATACCATGTCACGGCTTGTGTTTCAGTACACATGATGTGCATTACCCATTATTGTACCTACTTAGGCACGGTCCATTTGATATTCTGGGGGGGGGGGGGGGGGGGGGCTTGGGTTTTTTTCGAAAAAAATAATTTTGCTCTGAATTTTGATGAAAAAAATAAATTTGCTTATGGTGTGACAGAAAAAAATAATCTTGCTCTTACAAATAATCTGAATTTAAAGAATTACCATAAAATCTTGCTGAAATTCTTGAAATTTTTCCGGCTCGCTTCGCTCGCCACAGTTTTCAGTCTGTCAAGAAAATTTTGGCTCGCTTCGCTCGCCATTAGGAGTTTTCTATCAAACATTATTTAATAATGTCAAAGTTCATATATTTGAAGATATTAAAAGTGTTAGCAATATATATGTATTACTATTAATACATGTTGAATGTATCCTATAGAGTCTAATTTTATGTTCTTGTAAGCTTGGAGGGAGAACTTCAATTATTCACCAATTTACAATTCAACATTTAAAAATTTGTCTAGAAGACCTTCCCCACAGACCCTCTTATATTCATGTACCTTACATAAATTTTGTTTATTTAGAATTGTATTGTAAAAATCTAGTTTTATCTCTCTATTTAGAATTGAATTGAATACTTGCATAAAAATAAAGTATTTGTTAATATTTAGAGTTTTGAGTAAATAAATATAAATCATTTCTATTGATAAAACACAAACTTTCTGAATTAATTTGCACATCATTTAAAAAAAAAAAATTCCTTGCTCCGACTTTGCAAGAAAAAAATAAATTTGCCCCGGTCTGAGGTGAAAAAAATAATCTTGCTCCGACAAAAAACCCAAGCCCCCCCCCCCAGAATATCAAATGGACCGTGCCTTACGTGCATGACTACCTGCTATGACCCCCCCCCCCCCACATACACCTTTACACACACCTTTACACACACACCCTTACATATGGTCAGAATCTTTCCGAACTTACACATATATATTTATTTACATATATCTATGAATTATTTTCTTGAATGTCAATTGTCGATCCTCAAAGATTATAACGATATCAAATACACATTTATAATATTTGCCATTGTTTACATTTCATGGTAAACACGTGGTACATGTAGCTCTGACGTCATTTTCAGTGACTTAATTTTGTTACAAATTTGATTGGCTTATACAGCCATGTGACCTTTCAAGGGCTTTTCTCGAACGTTTTATAAGCAAAATGAAATTGTAAAATTGTACGTCGTATATTTCAGAAAACGAATATGGAACTGGGGCGCAATATAGCCAACTACTAACATTAGAAATGTCTTGCAAGAATCAATGATACTTGAGTAGTCGGGGATTAGAATAGGAGCATAAATCAGTGGAAAATATGAATTTAATGGTTAGTGTCCGTCGCCAGTCTTGAACTTTACATTTTCTAAGATTTGTTTTAGGAAAACGGTTAGACATAATTAAGGATTACACGTTAATTAGAAATAATTGCTTCTTGAAAATTATCAAATTTACATTGTCATATCATGTGCTATATCTTCATATCACACCATTTATCTCTTCGTTTCGACGGAGAACCTGCTAATTTTCGTTCCTTTAGTAGTATATATTCATTTCTCAAGGTAGCGATTGTAAAGCAAGATATTCACCTCATAATTTAAAGGATTATGAAGGGAAAAAATGGCGGGAAATTTTTCTCTATATAATTCAACCAAATTTGCTACCCCTATAATTTTCTTCATCATCCAAGTATGAGGAAAATTCCTTCAGAACATTCATATGGAGGCTGATCTGAATGAGTTAAAGAAGATCCTGACGATAATCTCAACAGCACCTACAATAGAGCACTATGTTGAGCATCGACGGACCCCTAGCAAGCTAGAGGTGGGATCAGGTGCCCGGGAGGAGTATGCATCCCCTGTTGGCTAGCCGCACCCGCCGTCGATGTTAATGCACAATAAAGAACACAGTATATAAAATGCATGTACTGTCTGACGCTATGTCTATATAGAAAGTGCTATGGCGACAATGTCAGGGAAAGATATTCAAAACACTTACTGTCAAACCCCTCGCGGGGAACTTTTTTACGAGCTCCACACGGCAAAGGGCATAAGTGTGACACAAATGAGTTAAAGAAGATCCTGACGATAATCTGAACACATTTCAATAGAAAAAAGTTCTGCAAAAATTTTAAGGTTTTTCAACTGCCTGATCCTTACATGGACCTGTAGTTAAAAAAGCCTTTTGACAAACTTTGCGTGTTACAAAGGATGGTCTAGCAAAGGAAAGAATGAACACTATTTTATAGGCTTTAACCTTGACTTACAAAACGAAATCGAATATCACCTACATTGTCAAATTATGGACATACAGGAAATGAATAAAATTCTTCTTAAGGATACAGAAAAGAAAAAATACCACTTTCTCAACGTAAAAAGAACTTACCTTCCTGTTCACTAAATCCAGAGCACCCTGTTTTGGCTATCTATACTGTCGTCTGAAGAATTTTCCTTTTAATTATTGTTTCCGAGAATTGACCACCTTAAATTAACTTCAACTTACCATATCAGCTGCCTTCAAACCGCAAAATGAAAAATAAAATGTCTACGGGAAATTTGCATGGTAATTTCAAGCCGCCGCCATATTGTTCTCCGTGTCAACAATAGTATACAGTGACGTCAAATTGTCCGACGTCACGCATTTTCAGTGATTTTTCTATAAAAAAAATCTCCGTAGACTATTTATTTTCCGTCCTATTTCTAACTAAATTGACGTACTGCCAAAACAGTATGTTCTGGTACGACTAAAGAAGTACTATAAATTTGTTATCTTTTTGGGAGATGACAATATGATATTTTAGAGAAAACCGGGAAAACAGGGTGCTCTGGATTTAGTGGACAGGACAGTAAGAGTTGTGTATTGTGCACTTTACTTTAATGCAAAAATAAAATCACATGACTGACATATTTCAATGGTAAGGTTTATGCGTCTTAAGTTAATGTATATACATAACGGTTTCCTTATGTTGTACGTATATTAAGTATTATTTTTAAAGTCGGGTCTTGCGCCCCATACTTTGATACAAAAGTAAACTCACATCACTAACAGAAGCGTTATCTTGTTTTGATCGCAATACTAAGGTATGTACTTAACCCATACTTTGATACAAAAGTAAAGTCACATCACTGACAGAAGCGTTATCTTGTTTTAATCGCAATACTAAGGTATGTACTTTATTTACATTTGTATCATGATAATACAAATATAAAATTTAAGTGTATTAATACTGATTGAACATTTATTCATTTAATGATAGAATCGAGTAAAGCTCTGAATAACAGTCTCAAAGAATAATTTGAATGAAAATACTTTCACCTCATGCACAACTTTCGTTTGGCGAGTAATTGCATTTACTATCTTATATCTTAAATGTAATTCTTGTGACAATACGTTTCCATTGGCATCACAACACAACACTTGAATTTGTGACCTTGACCTAGAATTTTTATCAACTTTTGACAAAAATTGCCTTGTACATAATTTCTTGATTGATGAGTGATGAGCTGTTATGTTTCATAAAGACCTTTCAATAGAACAAATAGTGTTGACCATAAGCCTTGATCTTAAAATTTAAGCATGTAGCAAACATAAAAAGCGGAACACAAAATTCTCAGAATGTTCTCCATAATCTTATTTTTGAATAAAAGTCGATAGTTTCAAGGAAATATTCAATAATACAGGTTAAAACGCTCTCATTCTTTTGACGATTGAAATTCAATTTCCAGGTAATCATGAAGGTAAAGGCAAAAAACAGAAAAAGTAAAAGCATCGTCGATAGGAAGAGAGGTCCTCTGAGACGTTCTCAAAGGCTGAAAGATAGGTCAGCTCCTTTGTCAACGGAAAAAGTGAAAAAGACGAACGGTAAAAAGTTTCATAAAATTTCTTCTAAAACAGTGATAAAGAAAACGCAGCCTACAATCGGTTCAGCAAAGTTTAAACCATCTGGCAGTTGTGGTGCAGAAAAGCCAAAGAGAAAACAGACCCCCAAGATTTCACGTAAAACTAAACCAAAGTCAAAAACCCCTCAGAAAATTGAGATTAATCCGAGGCAGGAACCAATCGACTCCACCGATAATAAACAAGACCCAAACACAACTAGAATACTCAAACTTCCCCTACTAAAGACCATACAACTTGGACAGAACTACTATGGTGATGTAAGCGCAACCAGGTTTTCTGATGTTGCGTTTCTAGATGACAACCATATTTTGGCATTGGACGATAGCTATTTAAGGAAGAACCAAGGTCACAGGGTTTGCTGTATAAATATAGATGGAACACTGGTGTGTGATGTATTAGTGCCTGGGTATCCATGGTCAATTGTTGTTCTCAGTCCAACAGAAGCAGTAGCTACAGTGAGAAGGTTAGAGTCAGATGGCCTAATTTGGATCTCGATAGATGTCCATGCCAAGTCGATAGAAATCACCAAGCATCTTCATCTAGATCAAGAGCCTTTTGGTTTGTCTTATGATGACATGTCTGATGTATATATAGTTTCATACGACAACCATCCTTACATGTCAATACTGAACCGAAATGGGAAAGAAATACGGAAAATACCGTTGCAACAAGGATTACATTACAGATGCTGGATTTTAGAGGACAAAAATATATTGTATCTTGACTATCGTAAACGTACAGTTAATGTTATCAACCAGAAAGGAAAAGAGATCATGTCTTTAGAACATGTATCACACTATGACCCCATATCTCTCAAAACCGATTGCCTTGAAAACATTTACGTCGGATCTTTTGGATTTGGCCTAATTTTGAAATTCGATAAGTGTGGTAGACATCGAACTACTTTTCAAATTGGTTCAGGAAGGCGGAAAGAATAGTAGTTGCAAAGAATAATTTAATAATACTCTATGAACTGGACAAAAACGCTTGAGTGATTTCATCTTTAGAAAAGAAAAAAAAAAAAATACAAAATGTACCTTAAATGATTTCTATCAACATATGAAACTTGTACAAATTGATATGGAAGAAATAAGGTACTTTCTTATCGTAGTGAAACTTTTTTGTGTACGGATTTGTAATCTATTAACGACAGTTTTTCGACAAAAAAAGTTCGAATCATCCGGACAAAATCAGTATTTACACAATCTGACTTGCCCAACATTCTTGGAATGTTTCAAGTTTATTATGATTATCTGTTAATAAAGTTTTTATTGTCATGCAAAGTGCTTCTTTCCGTAAGATAGAGGGAGAGAGAGAATTTATAGCGAAGCAAAGCGAGCAAGCGGACCCGAAGGGCCTGCTTGCTCTGAGCAAGCTTTAATGGTAACTCATATATACAAAACAAGTGTGGAAAAATGAACGAAAATAAGGAAGAAAAGATACATACTGACCAATTCAATTTTCGTCAACCAAGATGGCCATTATGTGTGCCATCATTTTAGCCAGTTTTTAACGAAAATATTTCTAGATGAATCCCTATTTGTGTAGTTATATGGTAAAGATTCGGTTTTTACAGTGTGTAATATAAAGCTAGGATGATAAGTAGTGAAATGATTGAAAAGTGTTAGGTTGTATGTCTGCAACAGGACACTGAATGTTTTTTTTTTGAATCCTTACTTTCGTAATCTATGTGGAATTGAATCCTTAGTTTCGTATCCTAAATAAACTGTAACGTGCGACGGATTGCTGGAATGTTCATGCACCGTCTTCGCTTCGCTTCAAGGGCTTTGTCATAATTCATATTAAAAAGATACACGAGGGTTGTCCCATGTAAACATTGACAAAAAGAGAGCAATAGAGAGATGGATCTTTCTTTTAAACTCATATATGAATTCGGCATACATGTATATTTAAAAGTTTTCAAATCAATTTATCATCTTAGATAGTGAAATTTCGATGGAAGAGCAGAAATAATTAAACACATAGTGTGACGTCTACTACGGCGCATTATGCTTTGAGGCAGACACGCACATAGGCCGGTAATAGACATGACATCCATCGAGCAGATACGCGACTTATATCTTAATCATGGAACAAGATTCTGTACAAAGTAGATTTACTTAATAATAATATCTGCCGCCAGTTTCACAAAAATACTTACGAACAATTTCAGGAATTTTCGTAACTTTTTATGATTTAGTTCTCCTTTAAGAATAAAAATATCAATATTTTGTTTCTGACTTTAGATAAAGTATGCGCAAATGATATTAGAAAAGATAGTACAATCTTAAAGGAAAATCTTTATTAAATGACGAAAGTTACGAAAATTCCTGATTTTTTTTCGTAAGAACTTTTGTGAAACGGGACACTGGTTCCTATCTGCTATTTCTCTTACCGTTGGACGCCGATCTTTGTCAATGGCGTTCATGATCAAATTTACTGTTTTACCATTGTCCTTTTTCTTGCGCTTTCGTTCTGTCCATCAATATCAAGTGCTGCTTATTTACTTAAGCTCTGCAAACATGCATGCTGTCTTCGTTTCTGAGTTCAACTGTTAAGGGGTGCAATAATTTATTACCATTTTCTGCATCGTTAATGCATTTGACGTTGCCAAGCTTTGAATGATCGATGATGGATGTGCGTTATAACTTGCTTCAGCATGGTAATGGTTATTACGACAATATGACATGTATGTCCCCCCCCCCAAAAAAGTGGTACTTTCTATCGATTTAGATTATTTATTCATTCATTGACAAGGGTTTAATTGGTTTCTATATCAATTCTTTTTCGTCTCTTGAAATTTTAGACTGCGCCGGTACGGTTCAACTGCTCTTCTAAAAATTTAATCTATTTTCAAATCTACCGATACGATCACATTTACGACAGAGTTCAACTCTGTTGACATTCAGTACTCTCCAGGTAGTTAGATTCACATCCTGGACAACCCGAGGTAGGTTTAATGCGAATAAAGAAATTATGAGCAATACTTACATTTTTCTTGAACAACCCTCGTCTTTAATGGTTGATTATTTTCACCCTTCGCACATGTAATGTTAATTCTTGCAAATTCGCGAGCATTATCAACTTATACCATATAAGTAAAAAAAAAACTCTCCATAAGACTCATACTTTCAAAGTCTATGGAGTAACTTTTTTAAAATCGATGAAAACGTTTAAAGAGGAGGAAAATTTTGATTATATTCTATACTAGTCCTGTTCATGCCACTGTTATCAGAATAAATATAACCACATTGGCCTTTCCTTGGAAAAATCATTGACAAGTACAAAAAGAGAACTTGCAAAACCATATTTACATTGAGAAAAAAATATGTACAAACCATAGTCTTTATACACAACCTAGCTATGAAAAATCGCTTTGTCCAAATATCGTTATTGCGAGAAAAATGTGTTCTTTAAGTTCTATTTAATCTATGTAATCTCCGATAAAACGGGCAATATGAGGTTCTAAAGTTAGATTTTGGCTAGACTTACAGTGCTTTTGTTTTCTTTTCCTCCAATAAATATTCCTTTTCACAATACCTGTCTTAACACCACTGTTTACTTTCGTGTGCGCTCGTGTGAATTCGTGAAATTTTGGACATGCAGAAAATAAATTATATTCTTCGAGGATGTAATGGTATAACAAGTTAAAAATGAATTATTGTTTTGTTAACTCTCGCAACATAATGTGCATAATGAAACTTAAAAGTCGAGTCTTGCACACCATACTTTGATACGAAAATAAATCACATGACTAACACAATCGTTATCGTGACTATTTCACTAGCAAGGGGTAAGGTATTTACATTATGATACGCATAACGCGAATTTTTATGTTGGGACTTGCGCACCGTACTTGATACGGCATTACTGACAAAGCGTTATCTTGGTTTGATCGCAGTAAAGTAAGGTACGTTATTTACATGTTTATCGAAACATTTTAATGACTTACATAAGACTGCATCTGGTGTATTGATATGTGTATAAGTTATATTGATTTTATATTTATTCATTTAAGTAGCAACTTAGTCATGGTCATCATTTATACCGCCAGGCAAAATTTTCAAAAATATGGCGGCTCATGAGAACATTCTATCTTTTTGATTAATATTACAGTAATATTCCGCTTATTTTATTTTCATGTGTGAATCTTTTGAATATTGAAGAAATATCATCAAAAATGCATTTATATGTTGGGTATGAATTATTATAGTACATGTATTTTAGATTTTAGCATCTTTTTCTTTATCGAATTCATTCAGGATGGAGAAATGTAGCAATTATTTCGGTCATTCCGTGACCAAAATGCAACACTGTGGGTATATACTAAAACAGAAATCGGATGGGTTTTGTGCTTTCTTTTTGGTCCAACCTACTTGCATTAGTGTATGTAACATGATTCATGTTTGTTAACAGCGCCACCCACAATGCATTCTACAATGCCTTCCGCATTTGCACTGGAGCTAGTTGATTAGATAAGTTGTCCTTCGTGTTTCTACGGAGCTTGTGTCACTGTCTCCTTTTGTTTGTCCTATTTTCTTTTCGCATAAGAAAGTTTTGTTTCGTATTTTCCCCGAAATCCGTAAGCCTTTCGATTGTTGTTTTTGGAATCTGGTTTCGGCTTTTATGTTTGACTTTTATTCACCTATTATACTCCCGCTGATTTGTTTCCTATATAATACTATGCAAATAGAAAAATCACTGCAAAGATGTGCGCTAGTTAAAGACACAATTTTCCCTAGGGAATCTGAAAAAATGTAGTTTAGAAATTGGGTGGGGCTTCATTGTGAGTGTGTACTTATCGGATGATGGTGTTATTGTAACGCTCGGAATAATGATGGATTGACGCTTGCGATGACACAGTGATGGTATTATAAAACAAAACTTTATAGAATGTTTCCTTGTGACTGACATTACTTCTTTCCCCGAAGTAGAGTAAATTTCAAAAAGCAATATTAAAACTAATTCCTGAGTGAAATGATTGTTTCGGTATAACACAAGCACAATTCTGATTTGTACTTTCTCAAACAGTGATGTTATTTAATTTCATACTATTAGAGATACGCGACGAAGCTCGGTATAATTCTCCAGTCCTTTATTTATGTCCTTCCTTTCTTTGTTTTAACTGAGTCTCAAGTAGTTAGGTTTCAGCTCCGTCTGTCTGATTTTTTTTTCATTTCATCCTTATTTTTTTCTGTCCGTTTACATATAAAGTTTCATATACAATGCTTCGGTTTATTTTTGAGTAAATGTATTGGTAAATCAAGGATACTGTACAGTGTACATGGATAATGGATTTTTTCTACGTCATAAGCTTTCAGTAAGGTAAGAGTTTTCACTCGTATCAATTTATTTTCTTCAAATTTAAAAACCAAATTTTGACGAAATTTCAAATAAGAAATCCACAGATGACATGTATGTATATAAATGTCTCGATGATCTAACCAAATCAGATTGTGTTGGGTTGTTGTGTGTCTTGTTGATCCTTGTTTGTTAAAGTTGTTTTGTCCGATGCTTATTGCAATCTTTCGGGATGTGATCCTGTATTATGTGCAAATACTATTGAACTGTTCCAAATCGTTACTTTCTCGAATATTTCAAATTAATTTTAATTGAATTCACCAGGCATGTGTTTCGGATAGAATATCCTAATAAGTGATACTCCAAGTCAGAGTGACTTTCAGACACTTTATTTCAGAAGCGCCCTCTAGTTTGATTTTTTTTAATTTAGCGTATCTATCTTGTAAAGAGTGCATTCTATAATAATCCATGATAAAAGACACTTGAAATAATTTTGCTAGGATAACCTCCTTTAATTTCAATTATATTTAAGGATGAAATGGCAAGTTTCCGAAATACCACTTGTCAATATGTAAATATATGTTCTATAGTACCAATCTTATTGTACTAGACACGTGTTTCGGTAATTGAATCCTCGTCAGTAGTACTTCATGTCAAACAATTTTAATAAAGCCAAAGTTAATTTTCCTAAAGTAGTAGGGCATCGGATGTAGTATTCGACCACTTAAGATTCAGAGAGCATTTCTGAAAGAAATACCTGATTATGATAATATCTGGTTATTTCGATTGAGATAGCTATTCAAAATGTTTGGTCAGTCACCAAATCCATTCCATCAAAATAGTTGGATATGCTCTAGATAGACACGAATCCCTTTTACCGTAATTATCCTAATATTCGACCACCCTGTGATTTTTTTAAAGAACATTATTTAATGCTAACAATCATGGTAAATTTAATGCGAATACTGACTAACTTTAAAAATGACAATAAATTCATTAATTACACTATTGTTAAATCGAAGCTTACAATGATAATATGATAAAAAAAATTTGAACATGATAAATGTTGCTCCAATGGTAATATGGATTTTTTCATATTGTTATTGAAAACACATTACGAGTATTCAGGAAAATGCAAATATAATTAAGTGGCGGATTTAACTGGGATAGCAGACAAGTCCAGTCTTGGGCACTGCGATAGTTTTTTTTTCAAATAAATTAATGTTATACCAAAGCCTTCCTCTATCGAAATATTTAAAAGTTCGTTGAAGAGTTCTTTTCTAAATGTCTCCTTCTTCATTTTTTTCTTACTTCAGTACGCGATTGAGTTTTAAATTTATTGTTCCTAATTATCAATTTAATAGTTAATATTTACTTTCCTACTGCGTTTCCCTTATATAAAGGTACCAAACCAACTGTTGCTTTATTTCTCGATAATCGCAAGAGCCTATCACGTGACTTTAGAACTTACGCGGATTAATTTCTGATAAAATGCCCATTTTATTTATTGCTTTAATACAGATTCGAAACATGTATCCATTATCAAACGACGCCGTCTACCCCCAGTGATTAAATGTGTCAAAATCTAGGTCACCCACATGTACACTACCAAGAAGAGTGACGTAGTAAGTCGATCACGCGTCAGTAGACGAAGTTCAAGGACGAACTGCATTGTTGTCTGCATAAAGATGCCGTGTTTGGATGAGCGAATATTCAGGCATAAGTGGATCAAATATTCAGTATTTAGGATGAGGATTTGATTCACTTGTGTCATTATCAACAGTGAATTTATCTTTGCTTCTTATGGATTCATAATATCAGATATACTTCGAGTATCAGCGAATCTTTAGCCATGATGTTGAGGTAAGTCATGAAAATACCGAATGTTTTCGCGTT